>CM048920.1:33713661-36113661 GCA_026686955.1 Epinephelus cyanopodus | reverse complement strand
GCTGTCATATGAATACATTCAAGAGGTTGTGACAAGATTACATAATTAATGTTGCACCATTAACTCTGATACATCATGTCATGACAAGTCATCACTGCCTCCCACCGAAGATGCAGATTTTCTCGAATGAATGAATTTGTCTCCTCTCAGCCATTTGTCCCCTGTGGTGGTTTTGATCAGCTGCTTTAGTGATAGACAGGGATGACATCCAAAGGACACCTGCTTTGTGAATACTTACCTTCCAGCCCTCTCTATCCTAAATTTTGTAACACTGAGCTGTAGCACGAGGTTAATGCTTTGTTTTCAATAAATGAGTATTGCATGATCACTGTGTATTCAAAAAAATATTTTTTTCCTCAGCCTCGATCACATCGTCTCCTTTTTGATATGCCAACTTCTCCACCTCTGCGAAGTGTAAAAACTTTTTTCTTTTTTTTTTATGCCAGAGATCAGCTTTATATTGAACGTCTGGCATTTCCACTCAGGTGTTTTAAAAATAAAAATGTGAAAAAAGGGCTGGATGTAAACATACGTATAACTCTGTTCCTGCTGCCAGAAACAATGTGAAGGAGCTACGGGCTTTCCCCAGACCTCTCCTCCACTTCTTCTTCTTCTTCTTCTATCTTTCTACCCCTCCCTCACTATCATTCCCCCTCTCTTTCTCTCACTCTCTTTCATAAATTTCATTAACAGAGAAATCCCATTAGCTCCCTCTCTGGCCCTGCCTCTCAGGGTTAACAACTTTGCTTAGCCATGTAAATTCAGAGCTTAGTCAGGCCTATTCTCCACACAGCCACCGCCGGATGTGCGCTGTCCTCGCCACATTTAACGCTATCTTTGGATATGTTCATGTGTGTTAAAAATGTGTTTGTGTGCACGTTGGGCTCAGGATATGAGGTCTGTGTAAACCTCTTCCAGCAGATAATCTGGATAGTGTGTGTGTGTGTGTGTGTCCATATCATATACATACTGTACATATTCTCAGGGTCTGGTGTATGAAGTGGAGGGGGACAGGCACTTATCTCCCGTGGGCAGGACCGAGGAGTCTTACTGCTGGCCTTGCGCGGCCCTCCTCCTCCCCAGCAGTCTTCCTCTGACCTCCTCCTTCCCTCTCTGGGGTTTTAACACACAAACCCAGGAAGATTTACTCCACATTGGCACCACCGTTGGCTCGCTGGCTCCCAAACAAAGTGAAGCAGCTTAAAGTGATATTTCACTTCAGGGGAACATTTTATTCTCTCTGTTATTGCACAGGTATATCCAGGAATTGACGGTGTTAAAGCCTTTTTTTCTGACTCACTTGTAACTCTAGATGTTATGGGCTGTGAACGGAAAAATATGTTTCTACATGGGTAAGTTGCTGTGTTCTTATGAGTTTAAAAAGTTTTGCTTCTACTCCAAGGGTTCTAAAGATTTCTCTAGCAAGTTCAGGTTTGAAGGTGGGAAAAAACAGCTGGAAATGTTATGATGAGGAGGATGAAAGCAAAACCATTTTCAACTGAATATTTACAGCCCAAACCCCAGTCCTTCTCAGTGTTCAACTGTAGAAGAAAACTTTCTCTGTGTGAAATTCAGAGTGTATGAGTTGTCTGCACATCTTAACATGGAGGTGGCTAACAGTGCTAAATCCATAAACAGCGCTAAACAATGAAAGCAGTGCTGAAAGAGCTATCGGTGCTAACCAGAGGGAACCAGCGGGTGGGTGCTATGGCTCTGTGTTGACACCTACTCAATATCAGCAATGACCACCATATGGGCCCTGTGCAAAGCAGCAGCGATGAGCTAGCCAGCAGGATACACACAGACTGATTTATAACAACAAACCACAGAGGAGCTCGGATCACAACCGTAGACTTAATATATAATGGAAACAACAGCCATGGCGTCACCCATTGGTTTTATGGACTGAATTTAGCATTTCAGCCGCTGCCATCTTGTTTTTTGGAGCCATATTTGGACTAGAGGGTGGGGCTCTGGAGAAGCAAAGGGGTGGATCTGACTCAAAGACTATAGCCTCGCAGACAGCCTGTCACTTGAGAGAGTTGCCCTGCCCTTAAATGTGAGTAACTTTGGGCCTTAATAAAATGGAAATGTATGAGTTGTAATAAAATTCACTCCCTGTGTAGTTGTCATGAATTAGTTACAGAGACCAAAACTGTTCTGTTTTTTGTTTTTTTACCAGGCTGTGAATATTTTATTTCAACATGGGTGTCTATGGGGATTTACGCTGTTTTGGAGCCAGCCTCAAGTGGCCATTTGACGAACTGCAGTTTTTTGGCCCTTCCACATTGGCATAATTATTCAGCCTCTAAGGTTGCCGCTTGATTACAACACACAGAGGTAACGTGACTTCATTCTCTGCTCAGGATGCCATTATTAAACTATATCTTTACATAGCAAATAGTGATTTATATTAATGCTCTAGATGTTGTATACAGAGCTTGACAGTTTATTCTTGACTTTGAAAACAGCAGTTGACAAACACAATCTTAGTTTAAAGGAATATTCAATTAAAAGAAACATGTATTGAGAGGCGAACAGTCATCCCCTGTGGTTCTGAAGAATAATCAATAATTTTGTGTGTCAGCAGGTTTGACATGCCCAACCAGACTTGGACCAAAATATGGCAAATACAGCTTCAGTGCATATTTAACAGTCATTTTGTAAGTACACAGCAAACATGCTTAAGAGTGAATAATGTAAAATAAAACCTGTCTACATGGCAACCCCTCTTCAAAATAGAGAGAGAAATTCTATAAAACTTAATTTAATTTAACTTCAGTTGTTTCAAAAGGAGATAGAGGCACATTTCCTTGGTTTATTTTTTTGTTTAGGTGGTGGCAGAAACCCCCCCCCCCCCCCAGAGCATTATAGTGAAGGTGTGTGTCAGGAGACAGACAGGACATTGACTGGGTCAGGAAGTGGCTGGAGAGTGTAGACAGAGGAGTGGGAGCTGAACTTCATTGATAAACCTCTTTCAGTCCCAGACTAGGAAGGAAGAGGAGCAGGCTGCAGGGAGGGAGACGCTATAGATCCAGTATCGGGACAGGAGTCCAGCCACTGCCAGCCATTGATCAGGATCACAATCAATCAGGAAACCATTGAGCAGCCTGCTCCAAAAATAGAGTGAAAAAGCACCTGAGAGCAAGCAGTGGACAGGGTCAGCTCGGAGTCACAGCCGACTGCCCGAAGTCATCGTTCCCTCTTGCCCTGATCGCTTGAGGCAGGAAGTGGATCAGAGTGCTGCTGTAAACCTCAGAGATGTGTTTCATAATGGAGCGTACAGGTTTATGCCACTTGACCTCTGACCCTCAAACGTTATTGACGTGTTTCCTTGTTCATGGGTCAAATCCTCTTCCCTGGAGCCAGACATCTTTCAGTTTAATGCAGCAGCTCGAAGCAGCTACAGGCAGAAAACCTTTTGTTTGAAGCCCACAAATAACTGTGAGTAACTGTAGTATGTTATCAACTATTTAGTGTGAGAGAGGGAAGCAGTGAGCATTGTTCATTCGATTAATTTATAAATTTCATTTATTATTTGATTATCTTTCAGATAATCACTTGACTGTTTGATACAGAAGCCTGACTGAGTCAAATACCTCCCTCCTCCTCTTCTTCAATTCTCAGTGAAATGCGAGCACACAGACATCAAACAAATGTGACCAAAATCAAAATTTATTTTCACTGATTTATATTCAGGCACCTTTCCACCCAAAACTGTTGTGCGTTCTCACTGCACAGCCATCCCGTTCTCATTCACTGGATGTAAAATACCAACGTTTGTAACGCCCATCCTTTAGCATCTGTCTATGTGAAGCACAGCTAAAACACATTCTAACATGGCTAGTGTTTGATGATCTTGGTTAGGTTTAGACAGCAAAACTACTTGGTTAGGTTTAGAATAAAGGTCATGTTTTGGGTCAAAATAACTATGTATCTAATGTAAGTAGTGCGCACCAACCTCATGTAAATTTCATGGCATTACAGCATTGACTTTTGGTTTTACACAGAATGTAGGTACATAACTGACATAGCGTTACGTCAGAACAATAGTGACTTTTGTTTCATGCAGGACACAAACTGTGACCTCTTGGATAAAAGTCCAGTTTTGTCTGACCCATCCACCTCCCCTTTCTCGCTCTTTATTTTATGTCAGTTGCTCTCAGCATCAAATATTGCCATGGATGGGTTTACACTAGATAACGTGCTCTCACTCCCAACTCATCACACGTTGGTGCTTGGTCAGTGGACTTTGGAGTTTGGGTGCATCTGTTGTTGATGTTCTGGGACACTGTGTCAATTTACAGTAGTTACATACATTGTCTTTTAAAAATGCGTATTTACATTTATTTCCTTGTGCAACAAATGTACATGGTTAGGTTTAAAAAAAAAAGCACATCCTGGTTTGGCTCTACATTCATGCGGGAAGCAAACAGTGGGCTCCCGGGTGAAACTCCACCACCCCTCCCGCCTGCTCTATAGGGACATTCCATCTTCTTAAATTACGTTGTCTGGTGGCATCTCAAACTGACGCTGCCTGGTGGTGTATTTTACCCCTAAAAGGATGTCTTTGTCCATCAGTATCTTATGCGGAAAATACTGACCAAGCGGCAGCATTTAAGAACTTCAGAATGAGAATGGGTTGCATTGAGGTAAGCTGAAAGCCCAGTGCGTCTCATCTAGACTAAATGTTCCCGGACCAAAACAGACAACATTTCAACTTTTAGCAAAGTGTTTTAGAGTATATGTATAAATGGCCACATGGTGCATTATCCATACCAACAACTGACAAATCCTCCTCTTTCATTAGATTTGATTGAAACCTGTGAATTACTATTTAACGACCATAACAACAGATATACAGAACTGAAGACATAACCTCATGGGTGAAGGTAACAAAATCAAGCCACAAACACACCTGGCACAGACACACTTTCCTGTCACACTCCACTTGGCTGGGGCAGTGTGGAGCAAGGTTGGGAGGGGTTCGTTCACCCACTGTGAAAGCACTTTGGACATCCCTGGGATGAGCGAGGACTGTCAAATCCTTCCTGACGGCATTGCGGCTTTCCTCTGTGGGATCAGGCCTGGATGAGAGCCGGCTGCAGAGGCCCAAAGCCGGGGGATTCAGGCCAGCGACTGGCCAGCGGAGCTCGGCTGTCAGTTAGAGCAGGCAGAGGGACTGAAACTCTTCAAACAGCTTCCACAGGATCAAGAAGACCACTCTCCCCAGCTTAGAGGGAGGCTGCTGGAGACACAGATTTGAGAAGAGAAAGAAAAGGACGTCATGTGAGACAGTCTGAAGTCCACAATCAGGACTCAGCCTCCAGCTTTGAGCTTCTGTTTGGGGATAAAGAACAAAACAAGTTATTTAGATAAAGATTATGTTTCTGTGCAGAGGGTGATGAAAGGACAAGTAAACAAAGAGGGGATCAAGTGAGGAATGATGTAGGTTTGATATTTATAACAGAGTGCATTGACTGATATTGACCTGCTGTCTGTTTTCACATCCAATGTTTGACCATGTCACAGATATCACACATGCGCGCGCGCACGCACACACACACACACACACACACACACACACACACACACACACACACACACACACACACACACACACACACAGGAAACAGAGCTTTGATTAAAACACAAGGTGAGCTGCCTTCACACAGACTGACAAACACACATACCCCCACACATGACAGTGAACTGCAGATCAGTACCACTCAAACTGGGTGTAGTGACAATGGTCTTACAGTAAGTGGACCTGTATGGGACAGCAGGGACATGAATAAGTGATGTTAATAAAATCACAGAGCATGGAGAGCATCAGCAGCTGATACACACACACACACACACACACACACACACACACACACACTACACACTGTGTTGTTGTTTTTTTACCTTAGAATGAGCTGTTTATATCTACAGAGATCACCATGTTGCACCACTATGTCTCTACAGTAGCCCAGAATGGACAAACCAAACACTGGCTCTAGACCAGATCATTTATGTTTTCACATTTTTTCAGTTTTATGTTTTCACTTTTTTTCAGTTTTATGTTTTTTTCTTTTTTTCAGTTTTATGTTTTCAGTTTTATGTTTTCACATTTTTTTCAGTTTTCCACACATCAAGTGTTCTCTGTTGTCAGCTAATTGCGGATGTTCAAACTTTCTAATACTCTGAGAACTTTGAGAACTTCTCATCAACAGGAGCTTAAAAGTTGAGCTTCAGAAACCTTGGAAAGCACCAGAACAAGCAAGCATGTCGACCTTGAATGTAGATTGTTTTGTCAACCTCTGGTTCCAACAAATTAAATGTCAAGCTTAACCAATCCTTTAGTTTTTTATTGACTTTTCTAGGGGATTTATAAACTGTTTTGATTTCAACCTAGTTCCAAAAAAACTGTGACAACACATTGTCACTCTGACCTTGTGATATACCAATGTCTGGTCATGGACTTTCCACATCGAGATATGACGAGCAACATACCCTGGCTGTTGACGTTCTGGAAGGCCGTGTCAACTTCGGCCTGTTATATGCATTGTCTGTTTTCGAAATACACCTCTGTTTTCACAGGAAATGTACAGTTTGAGATTATGATGATAGTAAAGGTAATCTTAGAGCAGGAAACCTTTAGGCTAAGAGGAAACATTATGTCATGTTGTTGTCAGCTATGTTGTCCGTGTTCATATTAGACTTGTGTTTGAATGCTGTCCTACATAATGCACAAAATGTGTGCATTGTGTCTAGTGCATTACAACCAGTACACCTATGCATCATTTCCTGTGTATCCCTTGTGCATAGATACATAATATGAATTTTGTGCAGGAAAGCTATAAAAATTACCACATAAAGAGTCAATAATGCATATTTTAATCCTAGTGCTAAAAAACTACAAATAGTATAAAAAAGCAGTCAGATATTATGCAGATCATAAGGATTATAGCGGTAAACATATCTGTTCTTTTTAGAAAATGCAGGTATTTCTTTAGTTAAAATTTGATTGATGATCACTCCTACATACACACTGCTTGTATGGACCCCAGGAAGAGTAGTTGCTACCTTGGTAGTGACTAATGGCGATCCAAATAAATAAATAAATAAAACTTGTAGTTCTGTTTAATATCTTTCATAACAGAATGAGCTCCTAAAGCCTCAGAGGGGAGCCCAGACTGGAAATCCCAGCAACTTGACCTTTGACCTGTCTCAGTGCTCAGGAGGGTTGACGGGAGAAGTGAGTGCATGAAGAGGGGAGGAAAGAGGTGGGGGAGGGGGAGTTTTAATTTTTCAATAGGACTGTCAAGGACACACAGCGGTCCACCCAGCAGCTCCACTCACCTGAAAGAATGTGCTCAGAGACCAAAAAGAAGCAGGTGTCCTCTCCACGCAGCTGCACATTTGTTCCTCTGTCCTATAAAGATTTTAAATATCACACAGCGGATTCAGAGCTGAAGGAAAATAAGTGAGGTTTTCTTAGAAAGATTACAAACAAATTGAAAAGAATAGTTTATTTATTCATTCACTCTGCCGTACCCAGAGGAGCTGAAATGAAAGGACACACACGTGCATGAACACACACACACACACACACATGCATGAACACACACACACACACACACACACACACACACAGCCTCTCTTTCTCCCTGGGTAGCTGTTAGCAGAGTTTCACATGTGTGGAGAAGCTCCCTGCAGAGACGGGGTAGAAGAGTCGGGGGGTCTGCCACTTACAGCAGAGATCACCACAGTGAAAAATTTATATCAGAGGCACACCACGCCTAGTATGTGTGTATGTGTGTTTGTGGCACAGGGATTGAGGGTGGCGGGGGGTCAGTAGAGGAGCACTTAAGTCAATACATGTTGAATGAGAGAAGTACATGTGTTACTGTAATGCAACAACAGTCATGCATGTGCTGTGTTTACTGTGTGGTGCTTCCGATTGTCCATCCATCCATCCATCCATCTATCTATCCATCCATCCTTCCATCTATCCATAAATCAGTCCATTTGTTGCTATTTTGTCTATCCATCTATCTGTCTGTACCACCACTCATCAATTCATCCATTACTCCATCCCTCCAATCCATAGACTGTATAATAAAGATGGACAGCATGACAGCTCCCCAAAAGTGAAGCCAAAAGTTCTCAGTGGCCTCCTGGTGGCTGGCTGCAGTGTGGGTTATGGGCCAAACTTAAGAGAGTAAAGTACACGTCACACATCTTTATAGAGTCATTGGTCCAGCCTCTGATTCATCCATCCAGCCATCCATCAGTCCATTCCCTCATCATCAGTCTGTCTAACCATCCATCTGTTTGTCCATTGGTTCAAACAGTAGTCCAATGACGCATCCATTCACCTGTTCACCCATCATCCATCCATCCATCCATCTTCTCATCAACTATTCCATCATCTGTTCATCCATCATCTATCTATTCATCCATCTGTACATCCATCCATATTCATTGTTACTTGGTTCCAAAGAGTCACACATGGACACAAATTCACCCACCAGAATTCAAACAACTTCCCTGTGTTGTCCGACACAATGAAAGAATGTAAAACAAGCTTTTCGGGGAGGCAAAGTGAGCAACATTTCCCCACATGCAGCCCCGTCAGATTAGATTAAGATTAGACTGAAGCAAACAGGATGTCATTCTGTGTTAATCTCCCCTAAACTCAGTTTAGCTCTACCGCAGCTGACAGCTGAGGCCCATTTGGTCTGAGAGACGGCCGGTCGCTGCTGACATTATCAACCTCTCCTCTCCATCCACATACACACACGCACACACATAGAGTTTACAGAGTTGAGAAGGCCTGGAAGGAACGTAGTGAAGCTGGCAGCCACCTGAGAGAGTTGATCCACACAACTGCCTCCGTCAGCAACTTCCTCAGAGCTTTTTAGCCACTTTCCTCCTCTAATTCAGCTCCTCGTCACGGCCTGGGTTCACAGTGTTCCGCTCCAGACACGTTTTGGGTTTGACGTCCCCGAGGTCTGAGGAAAAAAGCTATGCATGAGTCTCTCCAGGTGAGACGAGGTAGTGAAGGGGGGGCAGCCTAATTTTTTACCAAAGCACATACCTTACTTCCGATATCCCCCCTATCTTCTCCCCTCTGTGCCTCTCAATCCATCCTTTCTATGTTTGGTCCATCAGCACCTCAACACTCCCCCCTCCTGTCTAGTGACAGGGGCATTCTGACTGATTGACAGGTCGCTCATCAGGAGGGACGTGTTCAGCCTATTGAAATCTACTTATTATCAATTATTCACAGACACACCTCTCTGACTCTCTCAGTCCTCCAACAACGTGGCAGGTAGAGGCTGAATGAGTTACTCAGTGGCCCTGGTCCCCTGCACACAAACAAACACAAAAAACACACTCATACAGCATACGCATATACTGTGTTTGAGATCATGTTTTTCTTAACCCTAACATTACCATTTCAACTGCATGGCTTACCCACGCTGCTAGCTTTACCTTTAACACTAAAACCAAGTCTTATCCTAAAAAGCCTTTTGAACAAATGAAGACCAGAGAAGAAATCCACATTTTCCAAAAAATGTCCTCACAAGGTCTTTAACTCAAGTAGGTCCTTACAAGGGTACATAAGCACCCAGATGCATCATTAAAGTCAATCCGGCATCTTTTACATGAGTAAAAATAGCAATACTGCAATTTAAATGTCCTGTATTGAACATTTTACCAAAGAAAGTAGATAAATATGATCAGTAATTAAAGGTCCAGTGAGTAGGATGTAAAAAGGATATTTTGGCAGAAATGGGATGTAATATTCATAACTATTATTTCATTAGTATATTATCACCTGAAAATAAGAATCATGTTTTTGTTACTTTAAAATGAACCATTTATTTCTACATAGGCAACTGGTCCTCTTCAAAGGAATCCACCTTGTTGTTGAATTTTCCTTATGTGCTCCTATGAAAAGCAATGTATCCAAATTCATATATCCCATGTATTTTGAAAGGCTGCAATCACATGACCAATGCACAAATGGTAGTAAACAAGAGAGCAGTCCAAAGGGCTTGTAAGAAGACTGCGTGGGGTGGGAAGGCTCACAAAAAACAGACTTTTGCCTAGGACTTTCCCCTGGAGTTAAATGTTCAGAGTGCTGTTGTGAACTTTTAGTCATTTTAAAGTACATCCTCACCATGTTTCTTTTCCTAAACCTAACCACAAAAACTTTCATTGCCTAAACCCAACCTCCATAACTTTTTGTTAGATTTTGTACGCTAAGGATGAAACATCATGGGGCGCAAAGTCCTAGAATATCATACAAACTGCACAGGCATTTTTCATGCATCAATCGACCTGTTCTATGGGAATACATTGTGTTTTTACAGTAGCCCAGTAAGGACAAACCAAACAGTTTCAGCAAAGTAAGTACTAATAGACAGGTACATGCGGTGGAGTAAAAACAACTACAAAACTCAACACTGAGTACCTCAAAATGATGTTAGCAGTAACACACAATATTTGAGTAGAATTCAATACAATTCAGTACATTTTTACTGTATCTACTTTAAATCATGTTAAACTCACTTTGAAGTTGTATGTTTTTCCCAGTGAGAATTAATCTGACAAAATCCAAGTCAATGTCAACTAGCCATACTACACAGAAACAAGCAAAGTATATTTTGTGGCAGTGGCAAAAGCTTAAGTACAGTACTAAACACTTTGTAACCTTCTCCAATTTTCACAGGACTCAAGCCCTGATGTGTACATATCAAACATTTATGTGTATGAAATACTATGCCCAATATTCAGAGGAAAGAAAAGCCATATGAAATAAATAGCTGATTAGCTAATAAGACTTAGGAGAAATAGCTGCAACATATTAGGACAGTCTGACTTAAAAAAAAAAAAAAATGAAAGCATCACCAAGGGATAACGACCTGAGCTCCAAGCCTCCTTCTCCTCCCATTACATCCCCACTGGGCTAATAAAAGGATTTCCAGCTTTGTGTAGAATGGAGGACATCTCCTGTTCATTTTGATGCCTCTATTGAACACTTCTTGTTCTCCAAGGTGAGCTAAACACCTCCTCCATCCTCCTCCTTCCATCATTTCCTACCCCTTAGCTTCCTATTAACCCTTCCAAACCTGCCCCCAGTCCGCCCAAATCCAGGCTCTGGAGGAGACAGGCTGAAATGAATAAGGGGGCCGAGGAGGGTCAGCAGAAAGGCATGATGGGACTTATCATGGAGCACATATGGGAATTGTGGGGGATTTGAGCGGGAGCGTAGCGGACACAGGAATGGATCAGCCTGTGACATCATTAACCACGGGGAGCTTCCATCCGCTTGGATTTCTGGGATTTCTGTAAGCCAGACGGTGAAGGGTTGGGAGAGGCCGACTGGTCGGGGGGAAGTGGTTCTCTGAGATTGAGAGACCAGAGTGTATGATTGGCCGAAAAGGCTGTTATTATGATTGAATTTGAAATTAAAGAATGAAAGTTGGAGACAGAAATAGAGCCACAGAGAGACATTCAGGGCATTTTTATTTCTGTCCTCTTTGTTCCAGCTTTCTGTTATGTTCCATACTGAATCAACAAAAAATGAATGAAAATATCCTAAATAAACGCACATACACACTCATGTGAGCGTGCACCCCAGGCAGAGTTTGGAAGTGTCAGTGGATAGGTTTGTCTCTGTCAGCAGGTCTGGCTGCTTGATGGTCGCACTTTGTCGAGGTGTTGTTTTTTCTCCCTTCGTTAGACTCGGCGTTAATTACTAATCTCACGGTCCAGCGCAGGACACTTGTGCTAACGTTAACTCTCTCTCACTAATGAGGGGGAAACCAGACAAACAGAGGGGATTTACGGCACAACACGTGCACACTATTTCACTGTCACACTCACTAAAACAGACACACAAACACTTGGAAAAACAGGAGATGGAAGCTTTGAGAGAAAGACCAGCAAAAATGGGTTTATTTACACCACTGTGTACCATCCCATGTGTAGTGTATATACCTTAACACAAAAATAAGCATATGTGTGTATAAGCAAAAGTAACTTGGTCCAGATTCATGTCTTTTGTGTACTTTTATTTATCTATTTACCTTTTTCCTTTAGCTTTTTTTGTACCTTTGTAACTTCTTTTTTAAATGTTCTACAAATAAATATTATTAGTAGGTAATTGTTTAAAGAGTGCATAGATATAAACACTCTTACACTTACATACACACACACACACAATCTGAGAAAAAACACTCCATGCATAATACCACTATACGTACAGTGCACACAAAACGCAAGCAGCAGCATGCTAAAATGCTAAACCAGCAAAATGTCTGCCCCTTGCCAGATGCAGCATCGGTGTGGGGCAGACATCCACACCCCCCTTACACACACACGCATATGTGCACACACACAAATAATTTCGTTCTTCTACACTCTTGAGGACCCTCATTGACATAATGCATTTCCTAGCCCATAGCCCTGAAAGTTAAATCGATTCTAGCTTTGAACCTATAAACCAAGTCTAAACTCTTAAATGGCACTTTGAAAAGGTGAGGACCAAACAAAATGTCCTCACTTTGTGAAATGTGCTCACTGAAATAAAAACAAGCAAGTCTCGGAGGTGCTTTTTTGTAAGTTGGTGTTGGACAGTGATGACGTGTGGCTGCGAGTCACTCATCGGGATGTGAAAATCAACTCAATATTCTGTCTATTCTTCTGCTACCTAGGTACGGCAAAGTTTTTCAAATGTAGACATCAGTAAGCATTGAGGAAAAGATGGGCTCCGGCTAAACTAGCATCCTACTCGCCTTTGTATTGGCATTGGAAAATAAACTGGTCAGCTTCTGCGTGCTGCATCAGTTTCCAAGGGGATATCCGGAACTAGCAGAGGACTCTGGAGAAAGAAGGAGAGGAGACATGCGCTTTATGGTGAATAAGGACTGGTGTGTCGCTAAAATCAGGGGTGTTGTCCCGCTCCAGCTGTGGATCATTGCGATACATCTTTCAGTGGTGGTCAGGATGTGTGGACAGTTAAAGCATTTCACAACCAGAAACATGGACAATTACAAAAGCAGCAGCCAACAATGTCACTAGATGCAAAAAAACCCACTAATTTACAGTGTACAAGTTAAAGGAGCTGATGGGATCACATTTCACTGAAGTTGTGCTTTGTATAATTCCAAGTGACAAATAATTGATTGATTGATTTTAACTTTATAAAAATGTTCCACTTTTCCAACAGGACCTGACTTTAAAGAATTATCTAAATTTCAGAAATATTCTTTCCTTTCAAAAACTGTAAGCATGTCTTCATTTTCTAAAATTGTTCCAACTTTCCAACCATCCTTGGATTTAAAAAAAAAAAAGTCTTGTCTCTGTGTTTCAAAATATCCCTACTTTCCAAAATGTAGTCACTTTTTGAAAAATACTCACACCTTCCAAACATGTCCTCACCTCCTAAACATTTTCCAAAATCTCCCCACTTTTAGGAATATGTTCCCACTGCCCAAACTTATACATCATTTTCAAAAATGTCTTTACATTTCAAAATGTCCTCACTTTCCATAAAATATTTAGACACATACACCTTTCTCTTCACTTCATAAAAGACCCCACTTTTCAAAAGTGTCTTAACTTCCCAGAAAAATCCTCAGTTTTTAAAATGCACTCACTTGATAAAAGTGTCTTCACCTTCCAAAAATGTGTTAATTTTACAAAAATGTTTCAAAAATGCCCTTGACTCCCAAAAACCCCATAGTCACCCCAATGTCCTCTTTCTCGTGATCTAAAACTTAAATTGGTCCTCACAAAGACAGAAGCACAACATACACACACACCTTCCGCATCCTGCCTCAATGTGCTGCCCCCTGAGGGACGCCACAATTAATGACCCTACTGATGACCGTGTCCTCTGCAAACATCATGACCAGAGGTGAGCTCTGTGTGTGTGTGTATATATTTTTGTGTGTGTGTGTGTGTGTGTGTGTGTGTGTGTGTGTGTGTGTGTGTGTGTGTGTGTGTGTGTGTGTGTGTGTGTGTGTGTGTGATCAGGATGGTGCATATGGAGGAGCTAAGCAAGGCACCTCTGGGCCCAGATGATGTCACACAGCGCTGTCACCGGCTGCACATATGTTAGCTCATGCATGTGTGTATTGTCCACACTTTACTTGCTCGTTTCCCAGTGCCAGGTGACGGGTGTGTATCGATGAGCCAAGTGTGTGTTTTTGCTGAGGTGTGTGTGGACGTACGTGTGTGTCGGAGGCAGACGCAGCATTTTAAAGCTCGGGCTTCAGCACAAAGTGAGCTGCGCTAGCTAACCATCAGCGCTTTAGCTGAAGCGTCCACCTCGGAGGAGGGCGGGGTGTGTTGAGCTGCCTCCCCCGCCCGGGAGCTCCCTTCCTCCCTCTGTGGCCCCGCAGCCTGGCAGGGTGATGAAGGAGAGGCTGTCAATAAGAAAACAGGCCACGCAGAGGTTCAAACAAACTGCTGTTAGAGACACAAACTAACAAGCCTCAGGCCAAGGCCTCTTCTTCATCTTTCTCCTTCTCTGCTCTTCTTCTCTGGTCTTCAACGCCTGCTTTGTAGTTGCTCAAAGGGTCCTTTAATCATGCACGTCACAGATTCCACCCTCTTCAGCACTTCGTGCGTTTGATTACACCTGTTTATGTGCTGGTGATGTTGTTTGCTCAGCCGCTCTGCATGTGTGTGTGTGTGTGCGTTCATGTCGCTGGTGTGTATGCGTGTGTGTTCTCTTAAACCAACCTGCTGACACAAGGTCTGTCCAGTTTAGATACCGAGCACCGGGGGCATTGCTGAACTTGAAACTCTCCTCCATTTCTTCAAAGTTTACACTGACATAAGTGCTCACATTTACACTCACGCTCAGCTCCTTCATATACACATCGCCACGGTGTGTGTTTTAGCTGCAGGCTGGACTGACATTACACATCAGGGCAGAATCAGGTTTTTTGCGAACACACACAAGAGACAAGCTGCTGGGTCAAACTTCATCATTTCTCATCCTACTTTGAGAATGTGGGGCCAGTAGAGACAGACTATCTGGTCTGATATGTGTAAAATACAGATTCAGATGTCTGAAACTGAAGTGGTTCACTAAAACAGAAGGTTGATTTAGAAAATAGTCTTCCTGTCTTACCTCTATTCCTGCTGTGCGTTCATTCATCCACCCATTTTCCAGGGACGCCACCTTATTACTGTAAAAGGGACCTCCCATACTGTAGCAAAGTGGCAGGCTTCTATCTCTGCAAAAAAAAATATTAAAGAATGTGTGGTTTAGGTCACTCTATCTATCAGTACTTTCCAAAGCAATTGCTAAAATCACACCAAAACAATCTAGACTGAATAATAACACTACAGGTGAGAGGAGAAATGTGTATTTTTGATTTTGGGGTGAACCATCCCTTTAAAATCCCTTTGAAGATCCCACAACAGGAGGTGTCACCTTACCTGGGTTATATCTTGGAGCCAGACCCGTGAGCTCCAGCAGGAGTACTTGGTCCTGGCTGTCTTGGCCCAGAAGCAGCTAACCTTCAGATTCAGAAAAAAACATGGTACAAATTTATCCTCAATGTGGCTGAAAATACACAGCACAAAAAATGAAAGCATGTTGGATAGAAGAAGAGGAATATGCTAAATACGGTTTTACAAGAAGCAGCATAGTGCAAAATATGATACAAAGTCCCTCACGACTGGTTAATAATGTTAATGGAAGTTTCAATGATTTACTTTTTGAAGCTGGTTGTCATGGCAAAGGAGACTTTATAGGGGCATAAAGGGTCCTGTGTGATGATGAAGGGGAGATGATTGGCTGTGTTACCAGTTGACTTGCAGGAGGAGGGTGTTGGTGTCCTGAAGCTGTGGATATAGAACCTGGCGAGCGTCCCCTGCAGTGAGTCCCCTCCAGCATGTTGTCATGCAGGCCTAGGTGTCCTGTGACCTTAGATGCTGCCCATGATTAGTTTTTATGAGGCCCTAATGAATGCTTATGCATTCTCTGACCAGCTCTGATTAATATTGATGAGATCCCAGGATTGCTGACATGCACCTTTCCAGAAAGGCTTGATTATGACCCGTGCATGTTAACACATGAAGAGGGACGAGAGGGACGAGAGGGTGGTGCTTTTCAGCCTGAACATCACAACACTGTATAATAAGTCGAGGTAATATCACCATGTAGGAAATGAAAGTGTTCGGCTGCACAAGCAGTGTAGTAGCAGACAAATGCAGCTGTGATTTACCACATTTTCACCAAAATGTGAAATGCAACCACCCTAGACTACACCTAGTACCCCCCATTCACACCATTGCCCATAGATGCATGTTTGTATGTTTGTGGAAAAAGATGAATTATACTTGTAGTTCATTTTTTGAACCTGTGAATTTATTTTTGAGTTGTGAAAAATTCCAGTCTGTAGAAATACTATTTACACAGCAAAGTTCAGACATCCTCTGTTCTACCACTAAGAGCTCTGGTGACTATTTAGCCTTTTCTCCATTTTTTCTTAACTTTCGGTTCCCGAAAGCTTTTTGTGAGCAGCTTACATTGCAAAAAGATTTTGTTCATTCACTCCTAGTTCACACTACATGACTTTAGCCTTGATTTTTCACTCACAGACAATTTTTGGAGCTTAACAACAAAAGCCACAGGTCAGAGGCAAATCGCCATGGGCTCAGCGCTCGCAGATCAGCACTCGAGCACAATATGTGAACCGTCCAAAGATGCAAAGAGAAACAGAAAGCGACGACAAGGAGGCCACCTAAGAACAAAACATGCTTTACAGTTTGCAAAGCCTAGCGCAACAACTCCTACTGGCAAACAGGTGGACAGAAGAGACGGACCAACCCAGTGACATCACCAGCTAGCATGCTGAAAGATGGCTGCACCCTGCTACAATCTAGTTTTCAGGATATCAAGTTTAATTGCAGTCTAGAATAAAAAAAAAATAAAATAAAATGAAAAAATCAAACAAATCAAAGTCATACTGTTCAGTGTTTCATCTACTCTTTAAAAAAAGATGTATTTTTTTGTCAAACTAAAAATAATACGACTCAAGTTTAGGCTAAAAGAAACTTTATACTGACTGTTTGTGAATCTCTAGAAATTTGTGAGTGTGCTTGGTAAGTGGACTCACCTCATTCAGGTGAGTGTTTAGCTGTCATTCATTCAGAGTACCTGGATTTAGCCCCGCCTTCAATAATTCAAGAAAATGGAGGGTAGAAATGGACTGTCCCCATTAGAGCCACCTGTCCATCACAGAGCTGTCACACAGCAGGTTACACATTTACACTGCATCACATTTAAACGCACTGACTGTATCTATTAATTAGTAGCTCTCCTGTTGGTGAAGGTAACAGCATTAAAACCACACTTCTCTACCTGTGCAAACACAGAACAAACACACTCCAGAGTTCATACAGCAGCTACGTCTGTGTCCATCAGCTGTTTGTGACTCACTTTGTTTTACAAAGAGACCAAACCAAAGGGAGACTGGGAGATTAAGAGCGAGAGAAACCTAAAGGTGGAATGACAGGTGCGGAAAAGGGAGGCCTGAATAATTCAGTGAGTGGTCTGGCAAGATTTCATCTCTCTGTTGATCACTCTGTTCATATTTCCTGCTCCTGCTGCTTTTAACTTCCTTCTTCATCCTTCCAGTTCAATCTGGCATGTGGTTTTAGTCACATTTCAAATATTTGATTATCATTTAAACATATCGAATTAGTCAGGAGTTTTTTTTATTCATTTGTATTATTTTCTGTACTTCATAGATTTTTCTTTGTTTCTGTTTCTAATAACAGTCCAATATAAGATGATGTCTTATAAAATAAGGGAATAAGGAAAGTCAAACTACTAATATTACAACTCATTAAGAGAACTGAAACATTTTCATGTCCTCATACATCAGTAGACACCTCTAATGTTGCTTTACTGTTGTGCTAGAAAAAAAAAGATATAACTGAGATTGTTAAAATTGCAGTAAAACACTTTCTGAGACTACCATTAGCATACAGTATACAGTATACGTGTACTTTTACTGTTTTCATTAGCTTAAAGAATAGGCTTGCTTTTCTTAATTCGTCTTTTTGTCAACCTCTGTCATTATTGAGTTTTTCTTGAATTTGTGATTAATTTTGTCATACAATATTTGAGTGTGACTTACTTGTTGATCTTGGAACAGTAATTTAAAAAAAAAAAAAATCTCCTTCTGGGAGCAACAAGTGGAGGGAGCAATCCAGATAATTTAGAATTTAAGACCCGGATTGATACTGCTAAATCAATGGGGACCACAGGAAATATCCTATTGGGTACGGCAGTGAGGGATCTTGATTTTTTCACTCCAGTGATGACTCCTACTGGTTACTAAGGATATCTGAACCGTGGGCAGCAGAACTAGGGGGTAGAACAGGACAAAGAGACATGAACCATAGTGAAGAGGGGACTGGACATCCCTCAATCAGTGTATTAGTAGAGTACATTTATGAAAAATGTTAAAAAAAAACACTTATCTTTGCTATATTAGTTACTGTTGCTGATGCTAACTGCTCATGTGGCAGTTAGCGATGTGGCAATTCTTACTCCCAACCTATACCGACACGATACCGATAAACTGCCCTACGCTTCAAACTATGACGCCCCTCTAGCATCACTTCTCAATGTGTCAGTTACCACTTGTTACATGCATAAAGTCTCTTTTCAAAATAAACTTGGTTAGGCTTTGACAAAAATGGGTTAAAATGACTTTAACTATTGGTTTCACACGGGACATAAACAGCAGTCTCCTGGGTGAAAGTCCTGTGTTTGTTTGACCCATCCAACCACACAGACTTCTTCCCTATGCAGACGTTCTAACTCTGTATACTACATCACTTGCTCTGAGCATCTAACAATGATGCAGCACAGCCCGTCTCATACAGAGACTAAAGGGTGCATCAGTGCCTCAGTATCAGACACCAAGGGCCACTGAGCAAGTGCTGGTATGTGACAAGTTGGTAGTGATAACGGGTTGCTTTTAGAAATCACCTCAGTAATGCCTCAATGCCTAAAACCTCAACTGTTTTCCAATTTTAGTTTTCCCTGTAAAGACAGAGGTCATGGATAAGTAAAAAACAAATTACAGCTAATAATACCAACACAGAAAATGCTGTTAAGTCACTTACTCTATAAACATAACTTACTGAGAAACCACTGCCAGTTAAATTAGCTGAGAGCAGCAGAAAAGTTACAAAACAAAACGACTCATTTAACTGGGGAGTTATATATCATGATTAACTATAATTTATTAGGGTGTTTAGTTTTGAGATATTTTAAATAACATTTGCAGCAGAGGATAAAGACACTTTAAATGTCTCAACGCTGTCTCAACATGAGATTGTGTAAATCTGCAGAAACAGTTCTATTTTTGGTTTATTTTCATTTCTGTCTTCTACTTTCTGGCCTGCTTTGTTCTCTTGTCCTCCTCCACCTTGTCTTTCCTCTTATCATGTCTTCCTCCTGTGTGTTTAATGCCTGCTGACTGTGCATTTCCTCATCAGAGTTGATACTCTCTTAACACACATACAAGGCTAACACACACACACACACACACACACACACACACACACACACACACAAAACATAGGGGTTTAGTCTCTGTGGACTCTGAGTCACAGCACAATAAACATCATCACCTAATTGAAGACAGGTCGAGGCAAACTCTGATGACACCGCAAAAGCTTAAATCTTTGTTGTTGTAAAGAAAATGTAGTTGTAGTTGAGAAATATGAAGGTGGTGGTGGGATGATGCTGAAAAAGAAAGGAATAAAGATTCACGAGGAAAACTGAGTGAAAGAAACACTACTCTAATAAGACATGAGAGAAGAAGGGAAAGAATTAGGATTAATGACATGCACGCATGCGGGGGGTGTTTCACTCATTACCTGCAGGGGGTGAGAAAAGGTGGGAAAGTAGTGTTTAGTGGGAAGGGAGCCTTGTGCATCGCTGTCAGGCGCCGAGGGGCATGCCAAAGCTTTGGAATCAATACAACCTGGGAATAAGAACAGGTTGATTCTTTGGGACTAGAGAGGGCCTGAAAAACAGTACAATGAATTTTCTTCTTTCTTTTCATGCCATTACAGTTGGGGAGAAGCCTCCAGGTGTTCTAAGGCCACACTTTTACAGGCTGAAATCCTTGAAAGCAGGCAGAGTCTGAGTCGGGGTGATGGTGTGAAATGTGTCTCTAAACGTGATAACTGTGGCGGTTTGTGTGTGTCATGATACCCCCAGAAACAGGAGTTATTAATTAAAAAACACTGTGGATACAAGCGCTAGGTATTAATGTGCATGCAGTGTGTTTGTATTTCACTCTGCCCTGCTGGAGTGAGAACTATCTCCTTGGTAACTCAGCACCTTTCCTCTCTCTCTCCTGAAGTTGACCTCCCACTGAGTGCACTGACACCCCTGTCACATCCCATCCACCCCATCCCTTCCCAATAACACACACACACACACACACAGCCGCTGCATGCTTCATGAATATTTAATTTAGAACTGGTCTTATGACATGCAGTATCAGACCAGCACAGAAACATCCCATCTGAGCCCCACTGAGACTGATTATTAACCCGCCAGAGTGCAGAGGGGACACGCCCTCACACACAGACAAATATACTGTAAACTGTATAATGAAGTTGAAATGTTTTATTGTCTAAATAGATCAGCTATTCATGGCAAAAATAAATAGCATCTTTCCATTTAATTTGTATGCAATCACAGCAATTAATATCTGTTTCATGTTCAGTCTGAATACACATATGTAGAGGCAACAGATCCCTGTGGGAAGATGGAATAAAAAGATGGACAGACAAAGATGTGTGTAATTACTGTAACAAAAGGGGATAAATCATGTGTTGAGTTTCATTATACTGCTGTTTCTCCCATGTTGAGACCTGGATGACATATGAGGAGTTTGATTCTGGTTTCCTTTGCTTCAAATCTGCTGATGGGCGTCATCAGTGACTTGTTTCTAATAGAGTAGTTGTGAATTCTAGTTTCAGAGTTTTCTTTAAATTATGTCCTCAAAATGTCTTAAAATAAAATCACTGGAACATCCTGCGTCATTTAGAAATACTACAGGTATTTGTGTATATTCATTATTTCAACTCAGAAACCATATTTGCTCCTAGTTTGGTTTGCGGATCGGCCTGAATACTACCTCCTGTGAGCCTCAGCTACTGTTGCTATGAAGAACAAGCCAAAGTCAAAATTTTTCATGGCTGCAGTTGGAAACAAAACACAACAGAATCTACTCAGAATTGTAAAACTAACCAATTTTATTCACCTCATTTTTGATTTTAAAAAAATTACAATTATATTCACCAGGTTCACTTACTTGGTTTGCCGAAGCTTTTAGCTGTATCTCATGAGCTTCCTCTGCAGATTGATTTGCTCCTCTGGCATGGTTTAGTTGTTATCATGAGACCGGAGTATTAAAGTTTGGTCATATGATATGTTTGGTCAAATTCTGCGCACATATCATTCTGCATAGTGGGGCTCAACTATCCAAGTGACATAACAAGAGCAAAACACATTTTTGAGGTGCATTAATGGTCCGGTGTGTGGGATTTATGGGGATATATTGACAGACCTGAAATATAATAAGCATGATTTCTTTAGTACATGATCACCTGAAAATACAAATTGTTGTGTTCCCATTACCTTACAATGAGCTGTTTATATCTACATGGGGAGTGAGTCCTCATCTACACAAATGGCCATGTTTCCACAGCCCAGAATAGACAAACCAAACGCTGGCTCCAAGCCAAGTTTATATAGCACATTTCAGCAACAAAATAATTATAAGTGCTCTACGTAAAACATCAAAAGCATCAAGACAATGTGCAAAAAAAAACCCACACACACACATCATAAAAGGACATGTAAAAACAATTGATCAAATTAGAACTAGAGAATAGAAAATAAAAAGTTAAAATATACTAAGACAGGTATAAAATACAAGAATAAAAGTTACAGTTCAGTATAAGGAATGAATATATAACTGATTTTATAAAGGCCCATCCAGGGCCTTTTATGTTTTCGCATCAGCCACTGCAGTCAGAAGCCCATCTGCAGTCAGCAGCATCTGAGAAACACTGATTTGTAACATGAAACTGCTTTTTTCTGTGTTTTTACCATTTTAAATCACCTGGTCCGTATGTTTCGGACAGGAAGAGTCCTCTGTGGATGATTCAGCTCCCAGTAAAAACCTCATGAACAATGAACACTGAAGGAATTCTAACCAGGAGAAGGTTCAGCTGGCTGCAATCTGCTGTCCTCACTGCCAGATGCCACTAAGTCCCCTAAATCTTAAACACTGAACCTTTAAACTCAGAGACTGGATGTTATTTACATCAATGCACCATTGGAGTTGCACTTGTTATGTCCACAGGTTTGTATCATTGACTTTTAATGAATAGAATAGAATAGAATAGAAAACTTTATTGTCTGGAACCAAAAGGCAACAGAAATTTGTCTTTGACAGGGCTCAACACTAGGTTTACACACACACACACACACACACAGAAGACATTTAAAACACATCCAAGACATTTACAGGGTCTATAAAAACATGCAAAAAAGCATTGACACTTAATAGAAAAGAAAAGAAAAGAAAAGAAAAGAAAAGGACCAGCAGCAAGTCATGATCAAAGCACTGTAATTCATCTGCTGTTGAGGGCTGTTATTGCAGTTGGAATGAATGATTTTTTGTAAATTGTTTTTCTGGCCAGTGCCTGCCTGATGGGAGGAGACTGAATGAGTGATGGAGGAGATGAGAGGGTTCTTCTGTGATCAGGGTGGCTTTCCTGATCACAGAGTGCTCATACAGATGGAGCAGTGGAGTTTGTGGTGAACCGATTATTTTGCTGGCTTGATTTGTGATCCGTGAGAGTTTTGTTTTCTGTTTGTTGGAGAGAAAGTTGTACCAGGAGGTGATATTGAAGGTGAGAATGGATTCTATGAGTGACCATCATTAAGATCTTTTTACTGACATTGAAGTTTCTCAGTTTCCTGAGAAGATGGAGGCGCTGTAGTGCTTTATTGTAAATTGTGTCTGAGTGTGTTTGAAAAGACAGGCAGGTGTCCATCTGTGATCCAGATATTTGAGGCATTCCACCTGTTCCACCTGCTCTCCCTGAATGTGCAGAGGTTTAAAAAGCTGAGGTGAGATTACTGCTTTGTTTGTGCCCCCACAGTACAACTGCTTAGTCTTTAGGATGTTTAGTTCTAGTAATTTCTCAGTGAAGGTTGTGACCAGGTCATCGGCTGCCAGTTGGTACTGGGTGAGAGCCTCCAAATTGTCCATGTGGGCCACCAGGGCCATGTCATCTGTGTATTTTAAAAGAGTCATTCCCTCTCTGCTGCAGGTGATGTTGTTGGTGTAGGCAGAGAACGGAATTGGTGATAACACACAGCCTTGTAGGAGCCCTGTGTTTAAAACCAGTGTACTGGACTTAAAACCATTTAAAAACACCTGCTGTGGTCTGTCCATTAAAAAGTCCTTTATCCATAAAATCAAAGTGGGGTGGATCTGTAGGTTCAGGAGGCAGTGCAGCAGAGTGTCAGTGTAATTAAAGAACCAGATATTCTCTGACATAGTTGTTAATATTTTATCTGGTGATTCAACCATGAGACTTGCAGCACCATCTAAGACTTGAAACTCCCCAACTATTAGTCACCTAACAGTGTCTATGCAGAAAATGAATCAGATTGTACAGCAGGAAAAAAAAATTCCACAGATTCCTCCTGTGGATTTCCCACAGCTGTCACTCATTCCTCGTTCTCCTTACCAACATGGAGGTCTGGTGGTCTGACAGGATGTGGAAGATGAATCTGTCTCATCAGGAGCAGGGTGAGCTCCCTCTCCAGGGGGGATTCCCACCCGCTCCCCTCCTGACAGGTTTGATGAATCTCCACTTCCCCTCTACTCAGGACGCAAATCTTAGGTTTTAACCAAACGCACCACTGCTCCATCTTTCAGAGGAGCTGGAGACGGACTGCGGGACATTTCACTAATGAGAGGCGTGACATTTCAACCTCAGCTTCAGCCCAGCTCAACCTGACAGGCTGCAGATGTGACTCGTCCTTCTGCTCTCTGGACAAAGTCAGCAGAATCCAGTGATGGACAAAGCATTCAAATCTTTTACTTTGAAGTACTAACACCTCAGTAGGGTTATCCCACAGATGTATGCAATCAAAAATAAACATGTTGCTTTCAAACTTTTACTTGAAGTATATGAAGTATTTTTTGTAAAAGTAATGTCTAAACTGTAACATGTACTCATGAGCCCAAAATAAAAGCATGTGTATACATGCAAAAAATATTCCGGGTTTTGCCCTTACTTGAAAAAAGGCAATATTCCTACTATTCCTGCATGGCTGATAAAAATGAATATTCCACTGATATTTCAGGATACATGCAATCGTGCTTGCTCCATTTAAGGTACCCTAACATGCTGTTTATCATGTCAAAATACAGAATAGTGGAATGGCTGTCCCTTGTGTCAAGATGTCTTTGCAATTACTTGTTGTACTTGTTCAGCCATGCATACACAGCTTCCCTCTTTCATTGCTTCAAAGACCATCTTGAAAACATAGCCACAACAATATTTGTGCATATCCAAAAGCATTTCATAATGTTTGGGCTTCTCTTTTGGAAAGTCATGCAAATCTTTGGCGAGTTGGTTTATGTACTATATATATCTATGACAACACACAGAGCAAAATGTGAAAAGGCAAGAGGTGACAATGAGATGCATATTCCAAATGCACTCTATACATGTCCAAATAATGCTCCTTAAACCTGACAAATACCTGCTATCCTACGTCTGAACCTGAAAATGCTTCATTCAGAATAACATAAGGCTTAAAGGTCCAGTGTGTCATTTTTAGGGGAATTTAGTGGCATCTAGCTGTGAGGATTGCAGATTGCAACCGGCTGAAACTTCTCCCTGTTATAACAACCAGTTAAAACACTGAATAATGCAGTTTTACGACTCAGTCAGTGTTTCTTCAACCCTATTTGGCATGTTGAAAATAAGCTGCTGGCCCAGCACCTGCTAATGTGTACTCACCTTTTTTCTCAGATGAAACACTGCATTTCGTCATTGTTTATTGTGATATCAGGTGTGGACACTCACAGCTGCCTCTCTGTCAGGTAAGCTAAATTTGTGCTAAATGTAGGCTGTTATGTCAATTTTGCAAGTGTTGGTGCTTTTTGTGGTTGGCTTGGACAGTGATGGCGTGTAGCTGTGTGTCACACATCAGAATGAGGAGATCAACTCACCAGGCTGTAAACTCTCCTTTTACCAACTTCTAACTAGCTAACTATAGCCAGGTCAAGATTTGCAAATGTAACACTGGTAAACACTCTGGACAAGATGGAGCACAGAAGGGCACCAGCTCCGAGCCATCGCATAGGTATTGAAAATAAACTAGATGACCTCCGTGCTGCATCAGGAACTGTAATATCCTTTGATTTGCTGAAACTTGGCTAAATAGTGCCCTTTAACCAGGTGACTCTTTTTCTATATGGTGATTCAATAGAGCAGAGGATGCGAGAGAAGGAGAGGAGGCGTGTGCTTTGCAGTGAATAAGGACTGGTGTGTCGGTGGGATTGTGAGGTGCTCCTGGTCCTGCTGTGGATCACTGCTATAACATTACACTGTGTACAGATGGCTGCAGTGTGGCGCTGCCGTGATCAGAGGAAGTGACCATGCAGCCATCTTGTTGAGGTCAAGATGTGTGCATGTGACGACAGTTAAATTATTCCACAACCAGAAGCCATGGATTACTGGAACCCTCTGGAAACATGGACAGTTATGAAGCAGCAGTCAACGATGTAGGAGGACACAAAAAAGGACTATATTACACTGCACAAGATAAAGGAGCTGATGGGATCACATTTCATTGGAGTTGTCTTTGTACAGTTTCCATGTGATGAATACGTTATTGATTGATTGATCATTGTTCAGGAGGTTTTTACTGGGGAGCCATATTATCTGCAGAGGTCTCTTTCTCTCCAAAACAAACAAATCCAATGATTTAAACCAATACAAAAACCGAATAAAGCAGTTTCCTGTTTGAATACCAGATCATTTCCAATTCTGCTTGTTGAGGAGGTGCTCAACAAGCCCCTCTACAGCAGCCGATGCAAAAATGCAAATGGCCCTATCTAGAGGCAGTGTTTGGTTTGTCCGTTCCAGGCTTCTGTAGAAAAATGGCGGTGCAACATGGCAATCTCCATAGAGAAAGACTGTAGATATAAAGGGCTAATCTAAGGTAATGAAAAGAAGACAAGACTTATTTCCATGCATATGTAAACATAGTCATTGTGAGAGAGAGTTTGGTTTCACACAGGGAGAAAATATCACAGAGTATTTCAAGTTTGGGGACTTTAGAACATTCAAGGAAGGAAAAGAATCAAAGATATAACAAAGAATAGAGGAAAGACCTATAATTTACAACATTTATTCATTAAAAAACGTAATGCAGGTAGCATTACACTTCCTTCACATATTTACTGTTGCAAATTAGTTGTATATAAATGTAATTTCTAGAAGACAGGGCTGCATCAACACATTTTACCTATAGTTAAATGGAACCTGTACGGCTGTCCAGTGCAGCTAACTAAGGTTTTATGTCTAAAGACTGAGGTTTGCCTGAAATGAACTACGTAGTTCATATGATGTGTTGTTTGGCCAAGTTGGGTAGAACAGCCACATATTAACGTGGAGTGGACAGCCTGTGAAAATCTTTTACATATGGGGTATGTTTCTCCTTCTGACCAGAAATGGCCTTTCTTTGGAGCATGCATCTCTACCCCACAGCATTGCAAACTATTGGCTGATTGGTTTGTGTACAAGACCTCCATGGCAATGGCATCATGCTAATCTTAAACAGGCTGTTTGTCACAAACTGTGGTAAAACCCCATTTCAGTTTGAATGCTCTTTATAGGCCTACATGTCCAAAGAATACTTCTAAAACCCAAATAAAACCAGCATATCACACATGTCTAAATCGCAAAATGATACATTCGGAAAAAGGCACAATTTTGAATAAACAGAAAATTCTGTTTATGTGACTTGTATCAAATTCTTTATCAAATTATTTTCAGAATAACAGTGGAATATTAGTGTGCATGTAAGCAAAGTCACTGTATAAAGTGGACGTGGTTGTCAGATAGAAATCAGAAATGTGTATTTAAGTAATAAAGTAGTTGGATGATGACCAAAGGTCAAAATAGCAAGGGCAGCCTAGAGAGAAGTTGGCAAGGATCACAGACTTTGTAGGTCTGAAGATGTTTCACGCCAAGCTGCATCTTTTGGGTGTCAGTAAAAACTGAAAAGTTCAGAGGGTCACTGCTGTAGGGGAACTACTTTTTTCTGTTTGAGTAAATGTGCTTAATTACTTCCCCTTTTAGCAAAATTCAAGAACTGAAAGTGTACAAGTAGATGGAAACTCAGAATTTTATCCAAATCCAAATACTTATACTGTAGAGTGGCTTATCTTTGAATTATTGAACACCACCCCAAAATATAGTTCTGCCTTGTCAGAGCTTTTCACTGATCACTTTTGCTAACACTTCTACACTTAATCGTGACAATCCATTCACACCAGATGCACAAATGAGAACCCCGATTTAAGCCGAATTAGAGCATCGACATAGTTCAGGCTTTGTGTTGGTGAGAATGTTTTTGGCGTCTGTCCTTAAATGTTAATAAAGGCCATGCAAATTTAATCCATGTAAACAGGGGCAGGTGAGTGGACTGTGGAGGATGACTTATTCATGGAGGCCTATCTGACCGAGACCTGCTGGCAGGTGGTGGTGGGTGTGAGTGTGTGTGGGGGGTAATCTGTGTCCAACCGCTCATCAGGCTGATTGCGTGTGAATGTCACCATGCTCGATTGCTGATCTGCACCACAGAGAATTACAGGTGGTGGAATCAACATAAAGACATACTGTAGGAGGTACTGATGAAGGTGAGGATGTACAGTGAGTATCCAACACCACAAGACTGAGATCCAGTGTTGCACCAAGAGATCGCAAGTTTTCACTGCAGGCAGGTTTCTCTAATCACACTCTCCTCTCTGTGATAGTCAGTTAAATGATCTGATTATGAAATCTGTAGAATATTGATGCTCCTTAGCTGTTTCACTGGGTGCGTTCTCAAGCAACGGCAGTGTTGCTTTGTTGTGTGTAACATCTCTACACAGGTTGGATGTGTTTTGACATATTTCTGCCATCATCTGGGTTAGCATATGATTACTGATCCACAAAATTCTGGTCGAGAGACTAGTGGTAGGCAGCCTGTTTGAAGTGACGCACGAGACAACAGTTTCTGTTGTGTGTAGTCAAGTGGGACGCAGGACGTGACTAGTTGCTGTGTGACTAGTTACCTCAAAATGGATATTAGAACATATTTCCAGAAAAGCCAGCGGCAGCCACCATCCACAGAAAGTGATTCACATTCACTAGAAGCCTGTCAAACACGGATGGATCATCGCCTTTATCAGTGTCTGTTTAGCTCATTTGATAGTGTATTAAAGTGTGTGAGAGGTTCTGTGTTTTTAGCAGAAGTGAAATGAGATGATCTGTCATAGCCGACTGATGATTGCTGGCTATCTAACTAACTTAGCTAACGTTAGCTAATGTTTTCTGAATTGACTGTGTTTTGAACTGTGGACGTGATTGTGTGTTTTAGTAGCAGTGTAGAGTCACAGCCTGAGCTAGCCAGCAATCCGGCTATAATAATAATAATAATAATAATAATAATAATAATAATAATAATAATCCAATACTAAGTAGTATTAAAACTACTCCATTCAAACAAGTTCTTCATTTGATCCTTTTTGTACACAGATACAGGAAAAATTCTGTGATGATTTTCAAGTCAGAGAGCATGTTGTGTGTTGCGTTGTGTCGAGATGCGTCCAGTACAGTCCAAAGTTTGGCTCAACTACATGCCGGAGGCTTCAAACAAAGGCAAGTGCTTAAAATGTGGAAAAATTATTTTGGGAAAAACAGGTGACACATGTAGCATAGCATGATGAAAAAGCATCTAATCAAACAAGGAGAGAACTTGAGGGTGGATAGCTGCGCTGTGTCAAAGCTGTGTCTTGAGAGCAACACTGTCCAATACACAAGCACAGCGATCGACTACTTCAGGTAGCCTAATGGTTAGCTACTAACATTACTCATCTAGGTATCGAATGAAGTACTCATTTTGTATCGGTATCACTTTAAGTGTACTGGTATTGTATTTTTTCAAACGATACCCAGCCCTACATACAATCCAGTAAAATTAACTAATCTACCTACTCCTCCAGGCAGAACAGCAGTATAATACCAGTAATAAGGTGTGAAAACTTGGAGAAAGTGGAGGAAGAAGGATAAGGGAGGAAAATGTGTTGAGAGGAAAGAAGCGCACAGGAGTAAAGGAGAGCAGAGGTAACAGAAGGAACAGCAGGCAACTTCAGAAAGACATTGTGTTGGTGTTATTGAGTGAAATGTAATTGAAAATTAAAGTATTAATGAAAAGTATTGATTGCAGTAGACAGTCATACAATGCAGTAAAATTAATTAAATCATAGAACACCTAAAAATCAGCACATGAAACACCCCAAAATATCAGTGTGCACGTTCTGGCTTCTCTGGGTTTAGCCCCTAGTCTTGCTCTGTCCTAGCTCCGCCCCTGGTGTGCACCACAATGCAGAGACAGCTATCATAGCATTAGCTAACTATGCTAAATAATACACTATAGCTAGGAACAAAATATATTAATATGACTGACAGCTGCGTTAGAGACCCCTCGGCTCTGATTGGTTGTTTTTTGTGCACCATATCAATCAATCAATCAATCAAATTTATTTGTATAGCCCTTTACAGTAACCAAAAAAGGTACCCAAAGTGCTTTACAACAAAGTCAAAAAAAAGTACAGAAAAACAGAACGTAAAACACAGGTTTCGACTGTGGAAAGTGCTACAGTGCTGCAGGTAATTAAAAAGCCTTCTAAAGATACATTAAAATAGAACAAACAAAGTGCATAAGACTGTCCCGGTCAGGGTTTAAACGCCAATCTAAAAAAGTGCGTCTTCAACTTCAATTTAAATAGGCCGAGATCAGTGGTGATAGTTTGATTCTAGCACTTGCCATCAAAAGCTGTAGGAGGAGGAGGAACATGATTTTTGTCAAAGATTATCTGCCTCATGTACGTCTGGATCTTGTGACAGTTTCAGTAAATATGACAAAAGTTATTTTTATAAAAGTTACCAGCTGTAGCTTTAAAGTCAGCACAGAGGACAAGGCCTAAAGGTGCTCAGAGTCATGAAAGTCAGAACGTCTACAATTCCAATTATCAATTATCAAATCAACAATTATCACGAGCAGACTGCTTGTGATAACTTTGTGATACAAACGAAAGTTCCAGAACAAGGGAATAAGTGGAACTTAAAATAAGCTAATTTCCACAACATTTTTATGACTATATTTTTCCATGAGGCAGGTTCTGCAGGATCTCCTCGATTTATTGGATGGCGAAGTAAAAGGTTATTAACATGTCCTTTACACACACTATAGCATTTTTGTGCCACAGTCTGTTCACTTGCAACTACTTTGCCTACAGTTTATATCTTATGTAGACTGTAATTTTATATTTAAACTTTTCAGAGAATATCACTGAAGATGTTCTTGCATCCCCGGGGGAGCCAGATATCCCCGTCAATCTAGATAGAAAATACGGAGTGAACAGAATTGTTTGGCTCTTATTTCAAAGAGAATATGAAAAGAAAGATAGTGGCAGCATTTATTACCATTATCTGACCAAAGAACTGACAAAGAACCTGAACTAAGCTGTACAGTGGAGCGAATGAATTTACCCGAAAAACAGCCAACCAAAACAGAACAATAAAGCCAGTAACAAAAGCAACAACTACCACAACAACAGCAGCGGTGAAAGTAGAGAACATTATCAGTAAGAGACAGAAAGAATAGAACAGCTGGCCCCAAACTGCCAACATCTCTCACCACAAAAAATACCTCTAAATGAAAAGGCAACATGTCAGACAAGTAGCTCCTCTCTTTCACTAACTCCCTTTAGTTTCTCTCTGTTTCTACCTCCTCCTCGTCTCCTCTGTGACGGCTCACACCTCTCTGTCACCGAGCGAGGGGTGCCATGACAGTTTCAGCACTCCGTCTCCGTCTCCTCCGCATGCCGGCGGCAGCGCTGAGTCTGCACTCCTTCACCACAAACACTTCTTCATTCTGTTTATTTCTCCTCGTCTTTCTCTTCCCGCAGAAGCTCGGTATTAAACAGGCTAAATGAGGACATGCTTTTATAAGGTGGGAGCTTTGAGTGTACCCCAGTTTAAGTTACATCTCAGAAGAAAGAGGACGTTGTACCGTCGCTTTCTGTTACTCCGACAGTCTGTCAGATACTCACTTTCTGCATCTCCCTCTGTGATACCCTTATTGTAAATTTAATTGAGGGAAACTTTTAGGAGTTCCGTACACCAAACTTCTACCAACACATGTAGAACTTTACTAAACTTAGAAAATCGGCAGCATTGGCAATTTGTTCACATGGTTAAATAACACATGTCTATGTTTTCTGGACCAGCATGAGATAAGGCAGTGGTGACTGAGCCTTTGGCCCACTGACAAAAGCTCTTGCATTTGCAGTATTACCAACTGGGTGTCTGTGGTGACATTCCCAGGAAAAACCAGAAGGGGCACACACTAAGTGACATGTTCTCCATCACCCAGCAGCAGTGGATCCACCTGAGAGGGTAAGTGGAGCTAACTCAACAGACTTGGTCTTTGACTCACGTTTGTGACTGCCATGTTTTTTGGGGGTTTTTTTGTATCCATGTAAGATACCGATGCACAAAGGCACCTTTTGCAGCATTATAAAAAGCACCGGCTAGCGCTAGTTTGTAGCGCTGTGGGTAACAACCTAATGTAAAGAGCTGGAAAGTTCCTAAAAGGCAGGTGGCAGAGGAGGTGGATGGTCCAACAAACCTAGGACTTTCATCCAGGAGCCTTCTCTTCGCTTCTCGTGTGAATGATGAGCCAAGCCAGGATGCTTTTTCTAAACATAATCACATGCTTTTGTTGCACAAGGAAAGAAATATAAATAGAGGTGGTTTACAGGTGATGAAAAAGACTGTATGCATCTAACGGGCAGAAACTGTACATTTCCTGTGAAAACAGAAGTGTATTTTGAAAGAGACAATGCATTCAACAACCATCAACTGAAACAGCATCCCGAAACATCAACAACAGATACCAGAGGACCTGGCGCATAATATGTAGATGTTAAAGTCCACAGACAAAGCGATGATATTTGACAAGTTGGAATGAGAATGTTTTGTGTATTTACATATGTTTTGGTGATCTGAACACAAGTTGGCCGCAGAGACACATCCTCTTTCACATCTGTGTCTATCATGCATCTCCAGCTGACCAACTGTGTTCAGATTTCATTATTGCCTATGTGACTTTTGCTCAAAGGTCAGAGGCCCTGAGCACAGTTATTATGTCCACACTCTTGCTAGCACGCTGCTAGTCACATTAGCGGTTGTGTCGGTACAGCTGGAGATATTGCTGTTAGCAGAATTCAAGACATTCTCCTTAAATTGGGCAAAACAATGGACATTCACGTAACACTTTGTCCAACTCATTGAAAAATGGGCAAGTTATTGAGCGTTAGGGCACTGTCACCAAAAAAAACCCCACTACATCCTGCTCTGATGACATAGTTCTCGTTATGAACACATTATGGCACGTTACCATTTACACTACAAAAGATATGTGATCAAATACATCCCAGACCACGTCAGCAAGCATTGGAGGGATCAGATTATAATCCGTATTGGTGGTGGTTTACACTTTTATTTAGCGCTGTCCACATATGATCCGATCCCTCAAAACACATTATTATCAGGTGTAAACAGACTCCTAGTTTTAAACTGGGTGCAATTTAGTGAAAATGTATGACATAGTCAAGTACTTAAATACAATATTTCAGTAGGTAGCCTAAGTCTTAACTGCACACTATTTTCCATAAAATGCAGTTTGAAAAATGTGTTACTTATAATCTCAACATTAAAATACTAACAAACAAACAATCCAGGTCTTGTTAGCTCTGACGTGCTGTGCGCTACCTGTCGATGTAATATTTCTTTGATCTGCTGTACCAGCGTAGATTACACAAGATGTGGTAGGAAATGCATCATCAGACCTTGTTCTGAAAGAGCATCTTGTGAAGGAAAGGAGGCAGGAAACTCCTGCCTGAATGTCCTCCTGTATGACAAACATGACAAACAGTTAACAAGCATTAAAGACATACTCACACACACACATACACACACGCACTGGCCCTCTGTCTGTAGGGGGAGTTACCTTTTAGATGTGCATCAGTCCGGACAGTGTGTGTCTGCCTCTGGGTCCAGGTCCTGAGTGTGTGTGTCAGGCTCAGTGACACCTCAGTCACTTCGGCTCTGCAGCTGCACCGTCCTCGCCACCATGAGTGCCTGTGTGGCATTTTGCGGGTGCAGAGGGTGACAGGGTGCGTGACAGCAGGCGGCATGGGACTGGCACTCCCATGTCAGCTGTGAGAGTCTGTTTGGCACCAAGCAAACAGAGATCCACCCCCAGGACTAAAGAGGAGTCACTCAGAGAGAAAATCTGATCCTGGGCTACATGTGACATGACTGTGTTTAAAACCTGGTTTGGCTTCATGTACTGTGACATTTACACAGTCCTGCTGAGAGTAAAGGACAGACTGGAAGACTGAGGGTGCCAGTGGCTGAACAGTTGTTGGTCTGCAGATAGTGTTTCAAAGTTAGGGGGAAAATCTTAGAGTAGTTCATCATGGGATCAGCTTTTTAGTGGCACATGTGGACCCATTGAGCTTCTGTCAACAAGCTGTGAAAGCACTGTGTAAAGTCTACTGATAAAGCATTTTCTGCAGCAGGTTTAGGACATAACACATGTATAAATAATGGACATAGCCACCCTGATGTCATCCATTAGTTTGTGGACTTCAGTTTTGAAACTTTGAGTTTGACACGTGGCTGTCGCTATCTTGGATATTTTGGAGCCAGAAGTGAACATATTTGAACGAGAGGGTGGAGTTAACCCAACTGAGAGCTGCTAGCTTGGTTAGCACGGTACCTTTACAGCTAGTGTTAACTGTGATAATGCCATTACTAATGTTCACTAACTAAAAACAAGCGCAAATCATGAAAACAAAATTTGCTTACTGGAAAAACTGAATGTCTCTCTGCTTAGAGGGTCTTTTAGTACAACCAAACACAGAACAAGACTTTTTTAGGCGACCAAAACATGAAAATTAACTTTCATGAACTGAAAACGCGCTGAAAAAGTGACAGCTATCGCCACACCTATACTCTGTAAATCTGGGGTTATGCTATGGCACGTTTCTGAACCAACATTGTAGCTGCAGTAGCAGCTTGTCAATGTACAGCATCCACCTGTCACTCAAAGCAGCCACGCTCTTAATTACGCCTAAATAACATTTAAATGGGTGAGTTTAAAAAAAAAAAAAAAAAACTTTACCTCTATACAGAAATTAGCTGTAGAGACCAAAACCATTTTTTTTGTACCAGGATGTAAACATGTTTATTTCTGCTGCAAAGTTTGGCATTTTAATATGGGAGTCAATGGGGCCTGACTCACCTCTGGAGCCAGCCTCAAGTGGCGATTTGAGGAACTGCAGTTTTTGGCACTTCAGCACTTTGGCTTTATTTTTCAGCCCTAGACATTGTCACTTGGTGTCAGAGTGCAGTGTTTTTCATGTCTACATCTAGTTATAATATCCAGCTGTTTTGTACACCTAACTCAAGTAAAACACGGCAAACAAAATGCTTCATCCTATGAGTTATGTTCATATTGCAAAATTCTGCACATTATGGTTTACAATGAATGCTAAATTTGAGTGCCAGTGCAGAAGGTATAGACACTCCAGCCCCAGCCCCCAGCTTTGAGTGTTTTATATGTCTAATCCTAACCACACCTTAACCATTGTTTATTTGCCATAACCACAGTCCTTCTTCAACTCATATCATACTTACCATAAGAAGAGCACATGTGGAGAGTGAGAAATTTACAGGGTTCCTACACCTTGAAGCAAGTTAGATTTAAGACTTTTTTAATGCCACTCAGAATCAAATTTGAAACCAATTTAACACTTACCACAATTGAAGAAAACCATGTTAACCAACACCAATTACTTAGGGTAAGGGACAGTTTTGCCCAAATGCTTATTGCAGCATAAAGCGTGACTTGGCAGTTTGTGTTCTTCACTTGTGGGGGATTCCACACAGCTGCAATTCCCATCATGTCACGTGTGAAAACCTTTTTGCATAAAGTACATTGAGTCTCGTATGCATTGCCTTTTACCGGTTTCAGCCAAGCTGCAAAAAATTTTTGTGAAATTTGCACTTCCCCATGTCATGAAGGGTACAGTTACAGCTAGCTAGTGAACAGTACATCCTTTGCTCTGAGCTTCCCAGCCAGAAGCAAAATATGCACGTTGTTGGTTCCACTATCTGTTACTGTTACAAATTATTTAGAGATTTTATAATACAACATCAGAAAATAAGATTCATAAAATCTTTTCTCCCACATCTTAGCATTATTTTTAGATTGATGGATTGAGGATCCACGGGAACCCTGAATATAATAAGGCCGCCACTGGACGTAATCCCAGGTTCAAGAGAGTCATCAGATGTCAGTGTTTGTGTCTGGCAGTTGGGTTGGAACAATCAGCAGTCAGCTGCATATCAGACAAAAAAGTTCATCTGTGCTTTTGACAAATGGTTTCTTTTTCCAACTCAGATAATATGACGGGAATCATCACCAAGGTTTAATAAGAATGAACTATCCATTAGATAAGTATGGAACAACAACAAAAAGATAAATATGGAACAACAGTAAAATATGGGACAACACAAATGTTTCAAACTTCAGTCAGGGTGTGTTTGAGTGTCTCTGTCACATTTTGTAGTCAACCTATCAATGCAGATTCTGCACAACACTGACATGGATATGAGCAACAGTCATCCTGTGTTGGGTCTGCATTTGAGTCCAATCTCTCGATGATTAACATCTATTTTTTACAAAAGTATGTTGTGTTTTTCTTTGTCTGAGTGTGAACTGTGCAGATGCTTGGTTACTTTTATAGAAGAAGTAAGCACTTTTATTGGTGACATACAGAAATGTGCGGGGTTTTAGGGATACATATGGACTGGGGACTGAAGGAACATGAGTGTGCAGTGTCTTTGATCGTGTGTGTGTGTGTGGTGCAGGAAGTGAGTCTGTGGTATGGCTGCAGGCCAGGCTGAGTGGAATAATTGATTGCTGATTGACCCTCCACTGCCACTGAGGACAGTCCTCCCCACTGCATTACTGCACACTCTCATCTGGTCACCAGCGTGTGTGCACTTTCATAACCGTGTATGTGTGTATGTGTGTGTGTGTGTGTGAGATCCATTTGCCCACAAACCGCAGCCACAAACCAACAACTATTATAAAAACAAAAAGGCCTGTGTGACCTATTCAGACTAAAAATAATGAAAAATAATGACTGGTTGATTCAGTCAAAATGCTGAATCACACTCTCTCTCTCTCTCTCTCTCTCTCTGTCTCTCTCTCTCTCTCACACACACACACACACACACACACACACACACACACACACACGGGGAAGTGAAACATGAATGGAAGTGATAGTGGTGGTTTGAGAGATTCAGCAGGAACTCGACCCCTTGTTAGAAGGTTGACTCAGTAAATCGCCTCGTGACCACCGTCAACAGGAAATAAAATAACATGAAGGAAATTCTCTTTAAGTGAATTCCTGGCAACATATAACGAGCTAAAACTGCCTCTGAGCATTAAGGAGATATAAAAAACTCAAAAACAATCTGCAGCACAATAAATATCGAGTTATAACACCACGTGTACGGTTATTTGTGATAATGCAAATGACTTAAATAACAGTTATTCTGCTTAAATACCTTAAAGAGAATATCTGGAGGTAATTCTCCCTTTATGGCACATTTTACCTTCTTTCAGGTAAAATGTAGAGTGTGATTCACACACCACCCCTCCTCTTCCTCCTCCTTGTTTAGAGATCAGCACATCATCCCACCGGTCTCATTTATTTGTTTGTTTGCCGGTTAGGTTTGTTTATTACTGTATTTTCAAAGCATGGGACAAGGTTAGATTTGCTGTTTGGGCATATTTTCTCCTGTGATAGCATGTTTGAATTTGTCTACTCAGCATGCGGCGTGTCAGAGAGTGTGTGTGTGTCTCAGTGTGTGTGTGTGTGTGTGTGTGACAGTATGAAGCCGATGGAGGCAGGGCATGCGCTCAGGGGTCGCAGCAGCAGCATGCCGCCACCGGTGCCAAATTGCTTTCTTGGGTGCGTCGGGGCAGGGACCGACGGTGTGGTGGCCCCCTAGACCCCCCCCCCTGCTCTGTGGGGGCTCCTGGCCCCAGGTCACTAACTCAATCACCAGATCAGAAGTAATAATTATTAATACCCCGTGAGCGTTAAAAGCACGCAGGTGATTTATCAAAAATGTCGATTACATTTTGCGCAGGGTGACAACTTTTTAAAGCTGAACACCTCCCTGGGGAGTGGGCCTAACTGGAGAACACCTCCACTGTATGAAGCCGAGTGAGTTTCTGCTAAATGAAAAGGCTTGAATGGCACCAGAGAGGATGTTATTTATACAGTGACCAATTCTTCTAAATAAAGGCATGCATGTTCTTTACCTCCTGCTGCTAAATGAGAATTTAATTTAGATAAAAGAGAACAAAACATCCACAACTAGATTGACCTGCTCGGGGACCCTGGGGCAAACATCTGCTATTGGGCCCTTATTGACCATCTCTACCTCCCATGTCTCCTGTGAGTACCTTGTTGCCTCCAAAATCAAATAAAAACTACAGTTGGTGACTTCCGTGAGAATAACTTCATGTCATATTTGCATGTCACTTGTGAAAGAAGCACAAGAGACAGAAAAAAATCATGTCCTCCCTCCTCCTCCTGCTTCTGATGGCATTTGCTCGAATCAAACCATGGCGCACCAAACACAACCAATCAGAACTGAGGTGTCTGCAATGCAGCTGTCAATCCTGTCAATCACAGCTCGTGATCTGCATTCAAACTGTCAAACTAGGCAGTGCAGATAAAATATGAATCAAGATTCTGTTCCTGCCTTTATCTCACCTCGAATGAGGTGGAAGTTTATCACTTGGCTGCCATTTTGGAAATACTCGACGAAAGCACCAAGCACAGCCAACTGGCCTGACAAACTTTTCTCATTTTACAGCTAAACAGACTGCAGATCATGAACAGTGATTGACATGATCAACAGCTGCGTTAGAGAATCCTCAGCTCTGATTGGTTGTATTAGTTCACTGGCAGTGAGGCCATTAGAAGCACTACAAGCACTGTTCCCTCTAAGTTGTTTTATTGTGCACTGCTCCCCACCTCTTTGCACAGATGACAGAAAAATTGCGCACTCAAATATCCCCAACCAGTTTTTACTGTTTTTATTTTTTTTCTCATATGTGCTGTCTTGTGACTTGAACAGTAAATATGTTCTCCACTGTCGGCGTTTGTGTGTAATGAGTGAGAGATGACAGTGAACTGTCAGTCAGTGATGATTAAAAAAACATGCCCACCAGGCGCTGCCCAGCCAATACCTGCAACGGTTGTTTCGCTTGACAGCCAGTGAATGGCATTATGTTGGGTATTTGCTGCTGTCTTACTTGTTGTTAGCTGTTAGCCATAGCATCGCAGCTATGGCTAAACGTGTGGGCTGTGGCGCTTCATCCTCTGGAATTTATAAGAAAAAACGCGTGTCATTTAAGGTGGAGTGGCTGTCGGAGTACATACAAACAGACGAGTGAACGCCACCAGTGAAACTCGGCAATATTTTTTCTTTTTCAAGCGAGAATGGAGTTGATTGCGAGATGTGCAAGATGTGAAGCAAAAGTACAAGGCGAGTTTTCAAAGGGGAAAGTGTGGAGTGAGTTGAAACTAGACTACCTAAGTGACATGTTGGAACAAAAGCACATTTAAATGCTGTGGAAATTGTAAAGAGACGCAAGCAGGGACTTGGGATTGGATCTTTACTGCAAGAGAGCACGGAGGAACGGCAGAAGAGAAACAAACTGTTGCTTAAGAAAAAGTCAGATCCGGAGCAAGTTAAAATTCTCATTGACGATGTTCAACCTGACATCCAGATAAAGGCATTGATGCTAGCATTACAACACATTCACGATGACATGGCAAAATATGTGAGTATCCCAGAGCACTGGAGAAGCAGAAATAATGCCTTTGAATTTGTAGAGGCAAATCAATGCAGTTGTACAGAAGGGGACTATGTGCAATATCCAAAACACCCCATGGCATACTTTGATAATTGATGAGAGCACAGACACAACACTGCACAAAATGTTAGTGACGTCTTTCAAATACAGGGAGGAGAATGATGTCAGTTACAAAACTGTGTTTGGTAGCATCATTCAGCTGAAGGCATGCACTGCTCATGATCTTGTTGAGGCGATCACAGACTTTTACTCCAGCCATGAACTAGACTTGCAGAGAATGGTGATGCTGACCTGAGTCACCCACAGTCGCTCAAGTAGGTGATCAGATGAGTTGAATGTCCGCTCAGCAGGGAACACTGACTACAAGTCACTGAACACTGTATATATATATATATATATATATATATATATATATATATATAATTTAATAAATGTTACCAACTACAGCTTTAAACAGGACACATTTCAGCCGTGATAACACTTAGATGTACATCTGACAGTCATGCTAAATCTACAGGGCTGTTAGGTTTCTCCTGAGCAACACAAAGTGTCTTTTTCACAGGCCGACATAGAGAGCAGTGATGGTGACGGCCAAAACGGTGGTTCAGAGAGTGACTTGTTAGAACTGCTAGCTTAGCAAAGCTTCAGCAGATGCAGCAGAGGCAGTGGAGAGTGACAGAGGAGGGGATGTGAATGAATGGTAGGGAGGATGTACATTCCCCCCACACACACACACACACACTGTCACACTGCAACTACTACCAGCCTACTGCTCTTCTCAGCGCTCCTAATCTCTTAATATCTTGACAAATTACACCTAAAATTCTCCCCACTGCTGACAGAGTCCTTTTTTCTTTTCTTTTCTTTTCTTTTCTTTTCTTTTCCAAAAACTTTTTAAAAAATTGGATAGATCTTACAGGGCAGTGGAAGGTTAACATGATGTTGCCTTTAATTCTGAGCTGTAGAGTACAAGGCATCATCATAGTTTTCATTTTAGTCTGAGGGCAGCATTACATAATTTCCTCTGGAAAAAAGACGAAGAACTTTTGTCCCGGTGCACCCCACAGACTGGAACCAGACTAAGTGTAAGAAAGTGGCTGCACATATAATTTACAGACTCAAAAAGTGAATACAGTGCTTTACCCAGTGCTATCAATGTTTTTTTTTCTGTTTGTCAGCCAGTTTAGTGTTTGGTTAGGCACAACTATATTTAGGAATATGTACCACAAGAGCAAACATTAACTAATATAATCCATGTCTTAAAGTTAAGATTAACTGCAATAAGAAAGGGTCACAACATAGGTGATGATATGAGATGTCACTTTGGTATTGCGTTCATGTTTTGGGGTTTTCTGGGGGTCTCAGTTCTTCCTCTGGGGGCAGTTGTTGGTGATAATCCAGCCCTGACAACAAAAATAACAACAACAGGTAAAGGAGGTGGAGGCTGAGGTTATTATCAGTCTTATTAAAAGGATGTGGATCTATCAGCTGCGAGCTGCTTCCACACTGTTTGTCTGGACTCTGTTTATAAGTGTGTGTGTCTGCGTGTGAGTGTGTGTGTGCGGGTATACTGTAGGTAAGCTGAGCCGAAGAGACGCTGACTGTGTTGAATCTCAGCAGCAGCAGCTCCAGACGCCAGAGACACACTGCACCTCTCTCTACCTCCCTCTCTCTGTGTACGTTATCCCCCCCTCTCTCCTCTCTCTCCATCCTTCCCACTGCTTCACTTGTTTTGTTTCTCAGATGCAGCTCGGATGGACTCTGCCCTGATTTATGGATAGAAAAGCCCACAGTGTAGTCATGGTGATCTCTTTCTCCGTCTCTCTCTCTCTCTCTCTCTCTCTCTCTCTCTCTCTCTCTCACACACATACACACACACACACACACACACACACACACACACACACACACACACACACACACACATGTCTGTTCCTTCATTCCACTGCATACCGTCTCGATCTGTGTGTGTTCTGAGCACACACACTCTCTCTGACTCTCAGCGAGGTGATGGCTGTCACACTGCTCAACGTTTCCTCTGAGTCAGCAAAAACAGGAAGAGGAGGAGAGTGATGGAGAGGCTGAAAGGAGGGAAAGAAAGAGAGGAAGAGGAGGAGGAGGAAAAAGGTATTAAGAGAAAATTTAAATTTGAGGTGAGAGCTGTGTTTCTCCCCCCAAAAAAAGATTTAATCACTAAGCAATTTAATTAGTTTTTGAAGTTGGTCAACAAAAACACTACAGACAGATAGATAGTCAAACTTTAACGATCGTGGCAGGAAATGTAATGTCTTGAAGTGGTATGGCAAGGCGCTTTGGGTGAATTGCATAGACAATAGACTGTACACAAGCATGCACAGGTGTGTGATATACAGGTGAGCAAGTGTATGAGAAAATAGGAGCTGAATGTAAGTGACAACATGAAGGTTTAATATCTGTGCTGACAGATAATTTTATGGGACAGAAGTGTTTGAAATGATGAGTTGCAAGGAAACAAATGAGGATTTTAATAATTATATTAACTAAAACACGCTGTCACTCACACTTGCACACACTTAGTGACTATTATTCAAGCACCTAAAAGACTTGAAACAAATAAAACTATTACATTCAACAGTCTGGGGAGTCCTATACCAAAATATGACAGCCTGCAAGAAAAAGTATTAATTTTTACATCTCAGTTTGACACATTTTCGTGGCTGACATGCTGTTAAAATTAAGTATTTAAAAATATTAAGATTACACACGAAATACTGTAACACTGACTTTTTAAAAATATATATATATTGACATCTAACCGTCCACTGGCCGTCGCGTGCGTGACCCCGCAACACACACTCGCAGTCACACGCTCATTCACGGTGAGTTTATGATATGTGTGAGCCACCACCCACCGGGCCTGACACAGGCGGTGTCACATCAGCACCAACGCGGGGTGGCATCTGTCTCAAGCCGCGCTGGAGGAGGAAGAGGAGGAGAGGAGAGACCACTTAATGCAGTTTAGGGCACGAGCGCGCGCGCACACAAAGTGGACACCGAGGGTATCATCCGAAGCTGCCCTACGGACATGTTCAAAACACACAGAGAAAGAGAGTCTAGCTCATCTGCCTCGCTGTTCGGTGGTGGCACAGAGCAGGCCGGCCTCATCCATCCATCACCGGCTGATCGAGCGCGCAGAGGCCCGCTGACAGGCGGCCGGAGCGGGCAGCGGAGCTGAGGAGCAGGGCGGCTGGTGCTTCTCATACACAGAGACTAATTATAACCAAAAATATTAAAAAATAAAAAGTCGCAGGAGGAGGGAAAAAATCATTAGAGAAAACACTAATGAAAGGATTGAAACGAAGCTGTATTTTGTTCTCCGCCTTTAAAAATAATAACAACAATAATTATAATATTAATAATAAACATTCCCTGTAAAATCCTCATTACATTGTGATTTTTTGACACGCGTCAACATGGCTCGTTACGGCTCATTATAAGGGATCCTTTATCATTATTAAATAAAATTCATTTGGTATATTAACATTATGCTCTTATCACTCTAATAGCCTATATATTTTAAAACCTATATATTTTTTATAAATCGTAAAAATGTTGTAGGTGAAATCCGTGCCTGTGTCAAACTTCTTTTTCTCTCTTTTTTTATTTAAAATTTTCGTTCACAAATATGATCATCATTTAGTCCATCATAGTTATTAATGTTATAAATAAAAAGTATATTTAACGGGCAGTTGGGATGTGTGTTTTTAAAGCCACATTGTTGCGACGGGGTTCAGCTGGCCTAAAATAAGAAACATATTCATGCCATTCTTATATAAAGCCAGAGCTTCAATAATTTAGAGGCAGGAAGCCTTCTTGTTTTGTTGTCTGTTTTTTTTTTCCACAATAAAACCTTTTTCTGCTAACAATGACGGCAGCGGCAGTCTGACAGATTTGGGACAGAACTTTTTATTAAACATTATGAAAACAAGATTCTCAACAACGTTCCACTTTGTAGGTTTTTCACTTGTTGACACGTTAGGACACGTTCATTGAATAAATATAGAAATTATATGTACAGATATACATTAACAGCACTGTGCAGAAGTTTACTTTCCTTTTTATCTCCTGTTTATTTGTCGCAGTCTTTAAAATCAAATTAGGATTTTGTTAGGCTGTAATTGCTTTTGTAAAAATGACAAAAATTTGAGGTCATATCAAACCTAAAAAAATCAAATAAAAACAAAGTTACTGCAGGGAAACAGTGGGTGTCTAATTGTTTTAAAGAAAAGATTAATTTGCAGATGTGTTGCAAGATTCATTTTGATCGTTTTTGTTCTTTTTTGATCGAACATTTGGAGAGCAACAAATAAAAATGTAAAATTCACATTTATTTTGCAGTTTCAACATGTTTTTCTGATGCATTTCGATTTAAATGTAATAATCTCAGCCTCTCTCTTCCTGCAAGTTTTCGCCATCCAACAGGTAGTATGGGCGTCGGACACTTCTGCACAATATTGCACATATATCTAGGCAGCAGAAAACACACGAACCAGGGATTTCTTGTTGACAGAATAATGCATCGAGTTACTCCAAGAACAGTAAGCTCTACCACAGGCAAAGTCTCCTCTTTTCAAACAATCAAGCATCCTCCTATCAAGATCTTATTAAGACACCGGGCTGCAGAATAAAGCCGCAGGCCCTAAAAATTCTCGTCTACGAATAAAGTAAAAAACAAACAAAAAAAAAAGAACCATGAAACTAAGTCTTTTTAATCATCAGGTTGGTGCATAGAGTTTTAGCAGCGAATGCAGTCCTTGTCCATCTAATAAATGAAGCTTTCACCTCATCAAATTTACATCCAGGTTTTTAGAGAGTAACAGATCAAAGGTCCTATCGGTAGAAAACAAAACGTTTGTCCAGTTTGATCTCTTCTTAGTGCAGTATAGGCTTGCCTTTGACATTACACATGTTCAGGAGGAGGAGGATACCATAGACGATTTGCATGCTGTAACATACAAACATTTGTATTAAGACATTTCGAATAATCCAAGCAACAAAAGCAGTTTTCTTTAAAAAGAGAAAAAGGTAAAATAACACAGTTAACTGTTTTTTTTCTCTACACATTATGTACAGGTGGAAATAAATACAGTCTAAAATCTGGCTCAGTTAATCTCTTTTTGTCGTTTTTCTTTTCTTTTTTAAAACAATAGAAAAATTGATTGAAAATAGCAGTTAAAGACGCATCCATTTTTACGCAGTAGCAGATTGTTTTGCATTTTTGTCCGCAGTCCTTGCACCTCTCGGGGGGTCATGGGGGAACATTTGTGTGGCTTTTTGCATACCCAGGCCTTACTGATGGCAGAGGAGAAGGGAGGAGGAGGAAGAGGAGAAGCGTTAGAGGAGGAGAGAACCATGGGCCATGCTTTCCATACATGTGGAAGGACTCTGGGAGATGACTGGAGGTTACCATACATGTCCTGCATGCAGGGTTGCAAATAGGGATGGGAAACTATAGACTTGCAATATTGAAAGGTCTCTTCTCTGCATCACAGACCGCCTCGCTTTCACACAAACAGTCTGTTGAGCTTTCTGGAGCCAGAAGAGAGGCGGTGTATTGCTTTTTCTGCTTCTATTTCAGTCCAATCTGTCTCTTTTAAAAAACATTCTTTCCCCCAGTTTTAAGACAAAACACAAAAAAAGAAAAAAAACATCCCTCACTCTGAATTATTAAGACAGTCATGTTATATGTGGTGTGATTGGTTCAATAAGACATCTGACCAGTTCTGTTGCACCAGAGAAAAGTCTACAGGCTAAGTGATCCCATGTGCTCACCTGACAGGTTGTAGTGAGCATACAGAAGTTTTGCCAAAACATCGTTAAGACTCAAAATGCACACACGGATTACGTTTGTGCGCGGCTAATGCGTATTTTTTTTTAAGTCTTTCTCGAGGGAATAACTGTAAACAAAATACAAACGCAGAAAAATATAAATTAATGTAACAAGGGTGTTAAGGTGGGGTTGTAATTCAGAGTCTGTGCTACAAATCATCAGTCTCTCACATGAAGAACTCGTTGTTGGCCTGTTTCCCGGACGGATCTCTCGTGTTCGCGGGTCCACCGGCAGAGTAGGTCCGGCTGGCCAGCTTCTCATACTTCTCCTTGTAAAGATCCCTCTCCTTGGCAAGGCGCACCACGTCCTGCTTCAGCTGCTCCACTTGGGTCTGCAGGGTGCACTTCTCGGTCTCCAGCATGTGCCTCTGTTGGACGCGTTTGAAGCGGCAGGACTGCGCGTAGCCCCGGTTCTTTAGGGTGCGTCTCTTCTGCTTCAGGCGGATCACCTCCTCCTTGCTGAAGCCCCGCAGCTGCCGGTTCAGCTCCCGCACCGTCATGCTGACCAGCTGCTCGTCCGAGAAGCGGTCTTCCAGGCGGGCGTGGTGGCCGTGGTGGTGGTGATGGTGGTGGTGATGGCCCTGGTGATGGTGCGCCGCCGAGGCCGCAGACAGGTCCTCCCCGACGTACTGCTGCCCGCGGAAGCCCTCGTAGGCCTGGTGGTGGTGATGATGGTGGTGCGCGTTACCGATGAGGGCCTCCACCGCGTCCTCCGGGGTCAGGTTGAGCGCCTCGGGATTGATGTGGTGCTGGTAACTGGGGATCCAGTACAGGTCCTCCAGCTGAGGCTTGCCCGCGTTGCTGTGATTGTTGTTGCCGCTGCTGTTGTTGCTGCTGCCGCTGCTGTTGACCCCGCTGGTGAGGCTCTGGTTGGGCTGCGCGCCCGGACTCGGAGCGCAGAAGCTCGGCGAGGAAGGCACGGAGGAGCAGGGTGTGCTGATCGGGGTGGAGGACAGAGAGCCCGACGGGAGGCGGTGACAGTAGCGGTCGGCCTCCGGTGGCTCTTTCTTCACCTCAAACTTCATAAGGTCAAAGTCGTTGACGTACTCGATTGCCAGAGGGCTGTTTGGCAGCTCTGCGCTCATGGCGAGGTCGGTGGCCATGTCAGTCCATGCGACGACTCCTGCCCTCACAGCCAAACCGACGGCGGGCAGCCCTCTCGGATACAGATTGCGAAGAGCCTGTACGGTGTATATATAGACACGCGCACACGCCCGGTGCACAGAGCTGCTGCAGGGCCGGCGGGTGGGTGGAGAAACTTATTAAGGCTGCTCGCCCCTAAGACAACTTCTATATATAGTGGCGTGAATATACGTATGCATGTAAATGAACTTGTACACCTGCCAGTTTGCCTCCGCTCGCTGCTCTTGTTGACAACTTATCCCAGGTCAAATGCACGCTTTAATACCAGGAGCCCCCGGGGCGGCTGAAACAGGAGCCCGGTGAATTTGGAGACACCAACCTGTCTTGTCCTCGCTTCACCTCTGCAGCCCACTTGCCTCCCTGTGATTTACTGTCCTCGGTTCTGCTCGATCAAGTAACAAGAACAGACTTCGTCTCCTCCGCTCGCTGTGTTATAAATATTTTCCAAGCATCCTTCTTCGCCTGCTGCTGTTTACAACTTGATCATGAAGTCCCAGGCTGTGTGCTGAAGTCACTGCAGCATGGCCCGGATTAAAAGTTTCTCACACAATCAGATCAGACAGTGTGTGACAGTCACAGGGCGCAGCGCAGGCGTGCGTAAAGGTGTGCCAAAAAGTCCCGGGAATCCAAAATGGAATGACACGTGCAGAAGTTTTCAAAGTTAATTTGCATCTGAGATGAGTCTAAAGTTGCAGGTCCTACTTTGAGGGACAGGAGAGTCTGGTCCCTGTTGTTGTGGTCAGTCCAAATACTTTATGCAGGCGGCAGATTACTGACAGCTTCGGTCCCCACGGTCCTGTCCCCCCTCAGCGGGGCGCGCTGACCTTATGTGTTGACTGAGTCTAATGTTATGCAAGAGGTGATAAATTCCAGTTGGTTTTCTCTCTAACTGCTCTAAAATTGTTTCTTAGAGCTTCACGGTGCAACCAACAGTGTCACTGAGACGCTGGAAGGCAATCTGCTCTTATAAAGACAGCGTGGCCCGCGACCCTCCCACACAGAGGTGTGACGGGCCAATGGGAGGAGATCACAGCAGTGTATTTGCATTCTCCTATAGACAAGCCTCCACACTGGCGGCGGCCGGCCGAGCAGAGCCGAGCGGAGCCGAAGTGGAGCGGAGCGCGCAGGGAGAACAGGTGCAGCAGATCCCCCCTCTAGTGACCGAGCAGATGCTACTGCACGGCGGAGCGGAGTAAGATGAGAGCTCCTGGAGTTTCTCAGAGAGAAAAAGTCTTTACTCGGAAGAGAGGAAAACACTTTTCATCGTTTCAAAACTGCGTGTCAGTTATGTAATGAGGCTGTCAGCATGTATTTGGATTCCACGAGAGAAGAACATCCAGGTTGTTAATTCGTGGTATTTATCAATTAATACCTTCATAAGGACTTAAAAGTTAATATTTTTAGACTGCAACAGGAACCCCTTCTAATCCATATCAAATGCTTTTCTAAACGTTTTAATGGCCAATATATTCATATATGTGAGGAATTAATTGGTTTACATGTTATCATGGTCCACACTTGAACAAGTATTATACTTTGGCTCATGCAATATTTAATTTATGCACGCCTAAGGAGATTTTCAGCGAGCTACAAACTAAATCCAGGGTGGTTTTTTGCAGTTACTTGTTTTGGGTTGTGAGACCACTCAATTAAATCACATTTTCACCTTTGATCCATTGGAGCCATTGAGTCTACAGTGTGATCAAATGCCGAAACATTAGAGGGATATGATTCTGGTAGCTGTGCTGTAGGAAAAACAGGATAAGGGTATGTACATCAAACATAAATTTGTTTTTAACTTACGAAAAAATGAATTACTTTGTAGCCGAAAAAGAGAAAATCAAACAATGAATACATGTTAAAGTGTTACTGTATCCTGTGTATACAACAGTGTGTCAGCCTGGTGTCAAAGTGAACATAGAGCTTTATAAGAACTTGAAAAGGCAAAAACCCAAACATGGCTAAAAGAAAAAATCAAAACACATTTTGCCTCATTTACTTTATTAAAAGCATCTTAATGTATCTGTTTGACTCGTTTAGGTCTCAGAAAGGAAGGCTGAGGACGCTTCTGACACCACAAACTACCGAATCTATCAATACTGATCGATTTAAGGCCGCGCGCCCCTCTGCCAAAAAATCAATCCGCATTTCCGCGAGGCTCCGAGGAGGCCACGCTGTGGCTGCGCGCGGGTTAAGTATGATTGGATGGTCCTGGCGGTGGTCTGCAGGGTTTTCATTCGCAATTAACCACAAATTGCATCCCGTCTCATCTCCGCGGATCGACGGATAATTAAGCCTCGCCACGTGCGTCTCCATTCTGGACACATACGTCTTTTATGCTGGAGTGAGACAGAGAGGTATCACGGAAGGGGGGGTGGAGCGGAAGGTTGGGCAGGATGGTGATGGTATCATGGGAGCGGGACTTTAACCCGGACACCGCTGCACCACCTGACCCGTTTAGCCTTTTCAGCAGCGGCCGCCCCCCGGGGTCCCATCTACCCACCGATATGAGTGATATATCTGCGGAAGAAAGTGCCTATCTGCGGGAAAAACAGGTGGCAGTAAGTTAAACTTGGTCAGATGTGAACAGGAAAACCTTGCACAGCTGCTGAGCTTAACTTCCAGTCCGAAATGGCCATGAAATACGCGCGCCCCCTGCCTCAAATCTGCTGGCGAGGATGAAAAGAAGAGTACGAGATGAAGGGATGGAAATCATATCAAGGTATTTTAAGTTTAGGTGCGCTAAGTCATTAGGAGAGGTTTTTTTTTTTTTATCAAATAAGCAGGAGCTGGCCCTCAAACGCCAAGCTAAGCAGTCTGCATTGAAATGGCACATTTAAGAAGATCTGCTGTGGTCCATTCATTGTCAGGGGAAGGGGAGTGTCTGCGGCCGAGGGCTTGAGACATAAATTTTTGAAGTCAGGGTTTTCATTGTGCCTTTGCATATTGGGACTTCGCTGCAAGTGCAGTTCTACCGATTTAAGCAAAATGGACATCAGCAAGGTGGAGGATCGACGGTGGGCTTTGAGCCGGCCGCGAGGCGAGCTTTGAGCCAAGGTAGCCAGCATCCAGACCAAAGACAGCGGCTCCGGGAGGTGGCTCGGGGTTATCTGAGGCCCGGAGGTTTTTGTCACCGCCGTTAAGTCACTAATGCCGCTGTGGAGGAATCAGCTTTAATTGTGCAGGGATGTGACACGCACGCATGCATGTGCACAGGCAGTAGAAGTTAACAGGGAGGCTTACTTTAGAAATCAGGAGTTTCCCCACATGTAGGAGGCCTCGCTTGTATAGAAATCATGTTTGTTCACCAGAGTGATGAAAGGTTTGTGGTGTTAAAGAAGCAGGAAGTGGGACAACACAGAGTCTGGGCTGAATTAGAAACTTAACCCAAAGGATAACTGGTTTGTTAGAAGCTGCATGTTACTTTTGTAGTTTTGACCACTGTTTCTTTTGGTGGTGACACCGTATACACCAAGGATCTGAGAACAGGCCTGAGGACTACATGAAACCTGCAAAGACTGAACGAAGAAAACGTGATTTTTCCACAAACATAATCAGACTGTTTAGTCTTGATCACCATAAAGGAACACACACACTAGTGAAGACAGAGAAAACACACAGAGCGATTTGTAGATGACTGCTGCTGAAACTGTGAAAACACAGAAACACATTCATCAAAAAGAGTTTATGCACTTGACTAAAAGAAGGTGAAATACGTGCAGGGTATGCAATAATTGGATGAGATGGTGGATGAGGAGATGAGGATGACATCGATGGTAAACTGCAGAGAGCTGGAGGAGTGCTGTGGACTTCAGGTGAACTTTGACTCAAGTGTTTTTGGTCAGTTTTGATTTTACAAGTGATGTTAAAGGTCCCGATTTTGAAGTATCATACATGTCTAAAATAACCTTAGTGTGAATAGCAGGCACGGCCGGATCAGAAGGAGTGGTGGTGTGGTAATGGGTCGGTACTGTGCCGGGTTCGTGTGGGTTAACTCAGCTGTAGACTGAGCCGACAGACAACCCAGTCACCATAAAATATGTCTGCACTCCATTTTTCTTCAACCAAACATATATTTGTAGCAGGTGTGCTGAAACTTTATGTTTTACAGCACTGTGGTTACTGTGTGGTTAGGTTTAGGCACAAAAAGCACTTGGTTATGGTTAAGAACAGATGATGTTTGGGCTTAACAAATCTGGTTTTGGTGGTGCAATCACAGCTGGAGAAGCTGTCAGTGTCTAGGTAAAAAAACAACCACATTTCATGGCAGTATCCTGGCAGGAAACAGTGAAAACTTTGCTTGCTTGGTGAAAAAAAGACAGTGATGAGTCACTAATAAACACCCACGTTTGGTGGCTAAAAAGCCGCTGGAAACACGCCGAAGACTTGATAACAGAAAACAGCCCATTTTGTTGTTTGTTGGTCATGCTGCAGCTTGACAGGTGCCTTGCACTGGTGAGATACCATCCTTCATCTTGTTCTCCTCCTGAAGATAAAGTCAGCGTGTTTACTGTCGCATTAGGAAAAAGCTGATATGATACGTATGAAACCAACAAATATTAATGTACTGTATGTGAGGTTTGCAGAAGCATACAATGTCAACATTTTCTTCTGGTGACTGGGCTGCGACAGAACTAATCAACACTGTCCTGAAGATGAAAATAAGAGGAGAAACAGTAGTACTTATAAATCCTTTCAACACTGTGTGGTTATATCTCCTGACAGTCAACACTAACTTATACTGGAACATGCTTAGTCCAGCTTGGTCAGATAAGTTGTTACAATCGACTCATATCTAGTTTTGACATGCAGTTCAGTAGACAAGGTTGTGGGGGAGAGAAGCAGGAGTACAGTTCAAAATGTGGTGTAACTAATACACTGGAGTTATTCCACAAAAGTAAAGCTCAAAAGGAGAATCCTCATAGAAAGACAAGAGGTTTCGAACACATGTAACACACACACATACACACACACACAAACCACATCTTTTCAAATCTCTAGAACACACACTCTCACACAAACACACACACGATGAAGAATCACAGTTGACCTTTCTTTTTGTCTCTCCGAGTCTACGTGGACAGATGATTTCTCTCCCTCTGTCTTCTCTCCGTCTCGTGCGCTTTTACTAAAAATTGAAATATTGATCTTAATTAGAGTTTGCCGAGCTCAGCAGCTCGCGTTGAGGGTTTTAGACAAGAGGCAGCAGACATCTGTCTAAGGCACTTACGTCTTCAGCGCAGGAGAGGAGCAACGTGGGTGAGGAGGAGGAGGAGGAGGAAGGAGGGGGGAAAAAAACGTGTAGTGAGAAGAGAAGAGTGATGGCTCCCTGTCTCCTGCCTTTTCTGAGAAACATGTCGAGCTCTCCATCTCCGCTCATTGCTGTCAATACATCTGAGAGAAAATCGAGTTGAACAGTCACACACACACACACACACACACACACACACACACACACACACACACACACAAATCAAATATCCATCCTGACTAAATGTATTCAACTGACATACATGAAAAAATGTATATGAAGTTAAGTTTTCCAAGTTGGTGCACAATTATCAACCAGTTGATCTCTGTCTTCTGTTTGTCATCAGGTTCAAACACAAAACATTTATTCTTCGATATCAGCTTTGTAAAAAGCCAGTGAGACTGGATACTTCCTAAAGCACTGTAAACTAGAATTACCGTCTCGTGCTTGCAAGTTGGACACAGTCCACGTTGGTAAATAAATTGGAAAATAAAATTGATTCTTACATTTGTTACACAATGCTGATTCACTGGGATACATCTTGTTTACTTTCACTTTTAAGTAGTGCCACATCCTTTATTTAAATGTGAGTAAAATGCTGCAGCTTACTTTAAATCATATCAGATTATGTCACTTGCTGAGCACCAGTATATATTCATGTTTCCCCAAATTCCTAATGAGGGCTACCCCCATTTCTGTCCCCCACTCAGTTCTAGACTCTAGACCATTCTGTCCTGACTAATTCCTGGCTAATAAATGTAGATAAATGATGACAGATTGACAGTATTATCAATCTCATGTCTGTGCATTTAGTACAGAGGTGAGGCCACTTTATGAGTTAGACGAGCTTATCATAAGACAGGAAGACAGGGAAACAGCTAGCTCTGTCAAAAGGGAGAAAATACACCGACCCACCTCTAAAGCTACGCCATGAACGCCAGATGTGCAAAAACTACAATCCGTGGAAACGAAAATTAGTTGTGTGCAGTGATTGTGTGCAGCTTCATTAAGGCACGTCGTCATAGCGATGTCACCAGGTTTGGTACCATTGTGCCTGAACGGAGACCGCAACCAAAATTTCACAGACTGTATTTGGCAACTCGCTGTTGTTCATCAAGAAATGGTTACAGTACATAGTTTCTCCCAAAATTCCTCCTCAAATTGTTTTTAAATTCTATACATAAAGTTTATGTGCAGAAACACTAAACAGGTGGCCATTATGCAACTATTTCTTGTTTGCTGATTGAAAGAGAAGAAAGATAAACATTGTTCATTGTTTTTGGGTTTTCCTATGAATGTCAAAAATGTGTGTGTGTGTGTGTGTGTGTGTGTGTGTGTGTATACATATATACACATATATATACACACACACACACACACACACACATACATTTTATATATATATATATATATATATATATATATATATATATATAGATATAGATATATATATATACATACACACACACACACACACACACACACACACACACACACACACACACACACACATATGATTGTTGGGACAAAGTTTCAGAAGTCAGAGTATTTATAAGGCTTTAAAATTTGCATTATGTTCTTTCCTAACAGTGACTGTGAACAAGACATAGATCTAACAAGCTAATTAAGGTCAGAGACCCTGGTAAAAGTTGTCTAAGAGCTCAAATGTCTTGGGGTGCCCAAACCTTTGCATTCTAAAATTGTATAAAACAAAAATAATACACTGATCTTGCTTAAAATGTTGAAAGGCATGTTTTGTCTTTAACTTAATGTCTTTTGGAGATCTTACTTACTTAACTATTCACAGTAAACACAATTTTGACCGGGGTGCCCAAATTTTGACTGGCCACTGTACATATTCAACTTTTAACATGAACTGACCCCTGACTGACGCATAAACTGTGTTTTCAAATTTCTATACACTAACATGGACATAACACTGAGAACCCACAAACAGAGGTCTCATGCACACAAAGACCGTTTCTATAATCTGGAAGGGGCTCTTATCTTATTAACATGGAAGGATATAGGTTTGTGTGTGTGTGTGTGTGTGTATTGTGTCCTCATAGCTGAGTATTAATGTCATGTTGCTCCCCTGAGTGTAATGCTGCTTGTTTGTCTCTGTGACAACGCCTCAGTTAAATAGCGTGGTAATGCTGCAAATATGAGGCTACACACTCACACACAAACTCACTCTCACTTATGCGCACACACGCACACGCACACACACACACACACACACACACACACACAGTGTGTATTAATAGTTTTATTAGCAGAGCTCTGAACTCTGCAGAGCAGTGGATGAGTTACCCGTCTCAGCATCCTCTCTGTCCCACTCTACACTGACATCCATGTCTATCAGCACAAACAGAGATGAAGAGATATAAATGACAGGGAAACGAGAAAGACAAAAGGAAGGATAGAGGTAAATGTGGAGAGGCATTAAGGTAAAGTTCTAAAGCCAAGTTCATGTGATGTGAATGTATCTTTTAAGATGTCATGTCAAAGAGAATGGTGAGATTAGTCTCAACAGTTAAACACAAGCACAACAGGAAACCTAGTAAATTGACCAAACTCAAGAATGAACTTCCATGCTTAATTATAAAAACAGTAAACTCGCTAGAGACTAAATAGTAGATTTTGGGTTACATCACATTAACAAACATGGCAATCGACATGGTTCATCCTGGTTTCTTTTTTTTTTTATATATATCTATGGGACAAAAGTGAATCATATCAGGGCAATGTGGGTTAACAGGTGACAAATTGATATATGCCAATAAGTTAGCTAACTTATCCCAAGACCCATTCAGACTGGATATATTTCTTTAGGAGACATGGGGTGATTTTAACATTAAATGCAAGGGTCAGTGATTTTAGCTTGGAATGAGTGTGACGAGTTGACAGTCCTGTCTGATATCAGGCAAGCAAAGTATAATAAACTTGAAAACTTTACCCTCTTGACATGTTTACAAGTATTTTAAACATAGTTTTTTTCAGTTAAATATTACTATATATTATTAAATATAACTATTAAATATTTTAAAAAGTGCAGTGTTTTGCCAAGATTGTTTTAAGTCCCTGTGTGTTTGGTTGTTGTGTTTTGACATGTTTTTTGGTGATGTTATCCGTGCCCTTTTCTACTTGTATTTGAATTTTGTTGCCCATTTGAACATGACTCACTGACAGAAGAGATTATGTATCTTTGTGGGACATTTCTGGTTACACAAAGGATAAATAAAAAGAAAAACCCTGTCTGCAGCTTGTATTGGTCAACCTGGGTTGGGTAACCCCCATAGGGTTACAGTTTTTTTCCCAGGGACATAGTTTGGGAAGAATTTGGGGCTCAGTATCTTGTCCAAGGTCACTACGACATGCGGACTGGAGGAGCTGGGAATCAAACCGCCGACCCGCTCTACCTCTCAGCCACAGCTGCCCCATCAGGACAGCAAGAGCCCATCAAAAGTGCTGCTGTAATGTCAGCTACAGGTAGATAGTGGTATGATCTGTGGACAGTCCTGCAGACTGTCTATTACAGACCATACTGTGTAATTTTGTGATGGTTAAAAAACAAGCCCCCAGGAACAGCGCCATGCTTGAAGCCAATGTGACACAGTCTACAAACCGTGGAATTACATCTTCCGGGTTAGTAACTTGACTCTGTGAGGCCCAAAAAGTATTTTTCCCAAACACCAGCATTGTTAAAGAGAGTCATTTTTTGAGGTACATCAACTTCAACTTCAGTACAAATACTTAAAGATCCGATGTGCAGGATTTAGTAGCATCTAGTAGTGAGGTTGCAGATTGCAACCAACTGAAACTTCTCCCCTGTGCTGAGTATGTAGAACTAAGGTGGCTGACGCAAAAATGCTAATGGGCCTTTCTAGAGCCAGTGTTTGGTTTGTCCGTTTTGGGCTACTGTAGAACAACATGGTGGACTCTGTGGGAGAAGACCCGCCCTGTATGTAGATATAAACAGCTCATCCTAAGATAATGAAAACACGATTCTTAGTTATAGGTGATTGTAAACTAATTAAAACATAGTTGTGAATATTTTATTCCATCTCTGACAGTATATCCCTCTTATTCCAACACACTGGACCTTTAAATTGTTAAAATCTGTATGTCCTGAAACTTGGAGAATTTACAGCTGAATCCAGAGTTATTTTCCTACTTTCATTGATGTGAGTAAGCCTGAGATCAAGTGGTTGGGAGGTGGGGTTAAAATGAATGAATGCTGATGCACTTGCTCTTTGGGCACATGAACGTGGAAGATCTGGGTAACTTTATACCCCCAAGTTTAGGGCTTGATGTGGTACTGAGCAACTTTTATAGGGATGAACTGGATCTCACCTCCAACACTGTATCCAGTTCTCTTTATGCATCCATGTTTAAGTGCTGTCTGTAATAATGAGTTAAAATACCTCCCTTTGAAATGTTACTACCATCCAAATTGGGGCTAAAGGTGACTGGAAGGAAAGGAGAGAATATGTGTTTTTAAATATACTGTATTGGATTCAATGAAATTTTTTATATCGACAACACATACAAAAAGAATGGCATATATACATACATATAAATAATATATGCACTGCCTCTCCAGGAGGCATCACATCTTTATACAATAATGTCAAAAGGATAAAACACATAAAAACCAAGAGCGATGTGTGTGTCTGTCACTTTGCTGTTTTTGATACAGAGAAAAAAGACACTAATCTCTGCGTATGTATGAATTTCCTCAAATCACACGCACACACACTCTCAGCATGGTGAGAATGAAGTCACCGTCCACTCATGTGTCCCGTCGTCCAGGCTTTTAAAGTGAGGGGCACTGCTGCTTCTGTCACCACCTTCCAAATGAAAACTCTCACAAACACGCTCGGGTCATGTGACGCCGCTCCCAAACAGAAACATACTCACAGCCTATAAACACTCTCACAGCGCTGACTTCACATGTCAAAAAGAGTCTGTGAAACAACACACAGTAAGAGCTGATATTTTATTTGCCAGTTTAAAATTTACAAAACCTGATGAGTAAAAATCTGCACTGTAAACACCCAAATTGATATGTGAGATATGTGACAGATTTATAGATCATAGTCAATAAAACTTTCAGGCCCTGAGTGAAGAAATTCAGAGGGAGGGGACACCTGTCAGGACAAACCTGGAGCATGGAATTCATCGAGGGTTGCTTTTCACCTCTGGTGCTGCTGGTCTCTGTAGTCTCACAGCCGAGGCTTGATCTGCAGTTTTTTCTCTGCTGAAGAAAAACAGTAAAATTAAACTGAAAAGAAGAATATTGGCAGAAATGAAATGACAATACGACAAGGTGTGTGTGTTCACTCATGTGTAACTGCCTCTGATCCTCTGTGTGCTGAATCCTGCTGAAACGCTGAGTGATGACATCTCAGCTGATGAGTAAATGAGGAAGGGAACAGGACAACAGGGATGAATGAAGGTGTGTGTATATAAGTGTGTGTGTGAGGTCGCAGTCTGGCAGTGATACATTGCATCTGAGCTAATTTATGCAAAGTGAAGAGGAGCTTGTTTGGCTGAGTTCCACCTTTAATGAGGCTCTGGGCGGTGCAGTGTGTTGCTGAAGGACCGGAGTGTCATTAGTAATACTTAAGAGCACAAACCAAGCAGACAGAGTGGGCGGGGGGACGGCAAAATGATCGTGTGTGTGTGTTTGTGAGAAAGTATCACAGGGAGAACATGCTAACTAAACATAAAGAAAAACTGCGTGCTGCTTCTTACGTACATATTAAGTATTAATATTTTTCTGGCCTGTGAGCAGACGCACAATAACCAGAGAAAGGTGCATCATGCCATACTGCTGAATATAAATCAGTCTTCTGCTGTCATCTCTGCTGGTACTTGACCCAGAGAAGTGTTTCTCTAAAGTATGAATCCAGCATTCTGGCACACTTTGATGGACTTTCACTTGGAGTTTTGTTTTGCTTAGATTCAAAATGTTGCAGCGCACCTTCTGTTAAACTTCTGGCATGTTTGATTACTCACTGAATTGATCACTGAATCAGATTTTTTTTCTGATTTTCAAAATCTGATATTTTCTAAAAAAAAAAATCCTTAAACTGATAAATTGATTATCAAATTAGTTTGCAAATAATTTCATACTTGATTATTAATACTTTAATCATTGATTAATCAACCATTGCTGCTCTATTGTACTATACTAGGTCTTAGTTTGGATGTTTGCTCTGTAAACCTGTTTGTTGTACATTTACACACAAAGCAATATACAAAAACATGAAAATAAGTTCACAATTTAATGCCTAACGTTCATAAAAGAAGTGTTTTCCTGTCCTGGAAAGTCTATAATTGCCTAGGTTTAACAGGGTGTGAGGGATCCCTACTAGGAGACACCAGCTGCTGTGAAGAAACGAAAGACATCCTCCCATACTTGCTGGATATAAGCTACACAGTAGGCTGAAACACACACACACTTAAATACATAAAAGAAGAAAAAACAAATGGAAAATGATGAGGAAACCTATAAAAACATCTACTGTGACAATGTTAGTAGAAATGTATGCTGCGTGTACTACATGTGAGTGGAGAAGGTCAGAGGTCAAGATGACTGAGGTCAGGTCAAAGGTCCTGTTCATTTCCAAGCAGAGGGGAGTAAATATAAACCATGACAGAGGAGGAGGATTACCTAAGAACAGAAAAGTAACAGTGAGCAGAATAGTTTCTAACAAACTCTAATTTTGTCTTTATTATTTATTTATTTAGAAACGGATGAGGTTTGGGAAACCCTGGCTTTGTTAACTCAATAATAAAACATTGAGACACTACAGTATTATTTGTAAAACACACAGATTTACTCTGGAAACATCAGCTAAGACTGACTGGAACAACAGTTTGGCAGTTAAGATGAGTTTGATGATCCATGTCCAGCTTTTCCATCAAAGCAGGTACAGCTGACACAAATTTGTTGTTTCTCTGCAGTTTCAGTCTCATGGGACACTTTCATTTTGTTCATCAATAAAAACACCTGTGCCATCTTTTTAGCCAAGATAAAGTGAAGTCTTAAGCCCCCTTTACACTGCCTGGTCAAGCCTCACCGTTTAGTACAACTGAAGAATTGGGGGGGGCGGATTTGTCTCGCCTCTGAGCCGAGAATGGAAGTAGTAACAGCGCTTAAAGGATGTCTGTAATGGTACTGCCGGCGGGACTAAACCATGGGCAGCATGGGTGTGACGTTTTGGCATTGTGTTATGTGTGTGACCCACCGTGGGAGATTTAAAAAGTAGCTGCTAGCAGTTAGTAGCTAACTCAAAGAAGAAGATCAGCAGCCAAAAACTACTGCAAATTAGAAAACAATGATGTCCCTGGGCTCCTTATCCTCCGAGCAGATGACAAGATCAACTGCAATATAACAGCAACGTGACAATGAATGTTATTGCCATGTTAATGCCATTGTTGTTGTTTATACGCTGCTGACACACGTTAAATGTCACTCTAGAGGCCGAGGCTGTTGTGTTACACGTCCCCCACGAGTCTTTTGATTCCGCGATGCTGGCATGCTGTCTAACACACAGGAGTGGCATGATGTTCTGTGTAAACATGCAAAGGATGCCGCCTTGTTTTATAGATGGGATTTCTCTATAGCCCGATGTCTGTTTATAGAGTTTTATATTCATGGAAAAAACAAACCCTTAAGAGTACCCCAATCCCTGGAGTGACCTCGGGACAAAACCGTGTTTATTTCAGGACATTTTTTAAAGGCATGACATGACAAATTGTGATTTATTATGAGCAATTGTTTTACAAATTGATTTATTCTGACTGTTCAGATCAGCCAGTGATTCACAATCAGTTTAGTATCAGGTGAAACACATGATAAAATACAGTAAAATAATTTTTCTTTTTGTAATTTTAGTCAATAGAGAGAGAGGAAATCTGAAAAAGTTTGGTAAAGTGGTGCCCGTTAAAACATGTTGACCACAGGTGAAAGGGATTAAGTGTTGCTTTGCAATGCCAGCCAGCGTGTGTGTGTGTGTGTGTGTGTGTGTATGTGTCCAGCAGGCAGGGGCAGGTGGATGGTCGAGCCTGGTGAGAGGAGAGGGAGGATGGGGGAGGCAGCCTCTCTCCTAATCCTCTATCTGTCACGTCTGTCAACAGAGAGCTCAGCTGTGCCTCCGTCCAGCCCAAAACCTAAATATTATTACCTATGTCCTCTGAGCATAATTACTCCTCCCCTGAGCATCAAGGCACTCTGCAGCCCAGCTCTGATCATCATTATCTGTCTGCAGCTCAGACCAATCACCACTCCCCCATTCGCGTGAACTCAGGAATGATCCTGTGGCTTTCATGACAAACATGATCCTTCCACAAAACATCTCTGCACAATATGTCTGACAGTCAGCACTTTTACTTTTACACTAAGTAAAGTGCAGTTAGTCCTCTTAAGGAACATTGTGTTTTTTTGATAACTTAGACGTAATTTTTTCACATAATTCCTGTTAATAAAAACATTTTACTTTCCAGAGCTGGAGATGAAGATGCTGGGTCCAACAAGGGGAGAATTGCAAGACAAGTTGTAAACAAACTACAGATGTTCCGAAACCATTTTAAATAAAGAAATAAAAGAATGAAAAAAAACTAACCCTGTATGGATGTGAAATGATTGCTATTGTTGCTGTATAGCATTGCTCAGGTAAAATCCTATACAAAACATGGACATACAGCTTTTTTTTTATTATCTAATCTGACATGTTGCTAATGGCTGACATTAAACTATTTGCTGGAAATCCGTTTTTCTTTGTCGCTCTAAAACAGCTGTTTACTATTTAAAAGCGACAAAGAAGAAATGATTTCTGGGAAAACTCCCTTTTTAACCCATATAGGAAACTACTTTAAAGTTTATCAACAAATTCCTTAGTATCAGATTGGTGCATAGACTTGCATGTACACTGATATTTGCCCCAGCATTTTAGGCAGTATTGGAGGCATTGCTTTTACTGCCATCAGTATTGGACACAACAAAACAAATCACAGATTTACCAGATTATCTAAACCTCTTATTTAGAAGTGACAGGAAAGTTAATGGCTTTCCTGATGTCAGTAATTATCACTCAAGTAAGGATAAAGAGACAACCATGGTATGTTCAGTACGCCAAGGTTGACTAGGAGGTTTGCAAAATCAGACAGAACAGACTGTACAAAAATTTAAACGTTTGATATTTTTCTCATAAAGCTGGAACACTGTGTACTCCTGTGTACACTGTGAGACACTCTGAGGTGCTCTAGTTTTGTTAAGTCATGTATTTTCATACCTTTAACCTGTGAGGTCTCAGCTGGCAGTGTGTCTGGTGTGTCTGCTTCCTCTGGGGAGCTGGAGAGGGAGATGTAGGATGGGAGTTCCAAAGGACCTTTGGTGGGCGTCCTTGGAGCTACCTGAGAGTCCTGCGGCATGACGACAGACAGACGGGGCCTAGAGGACAGAAACAGATATTAAACACAACGTTAAAGGATAGTGCACTAGTACAATGAGTGAGCTCTGTACATTCTGCCTCCTTGACCTCTTTGAGGGCTCCTTGGTTCGGGCTCTCTTGGCTGGGGTGGAGGTGCTGCTGGTGCTTCTTTTGGCTGGTTGCCGGTGCTGCAGCTTGCAGCGGGCTCCTCGAGGGCAGGATCCCGTCTTAGAGAAGTCTGGACACACCAGAGTGTGTTTCTTTTTGCACTGATAGTTAGAGACAGAGGAATAGAGACACAAACCCACAGGTTTTATTGGTATCAGCTAATACGCAGAAATTTAAGGCTACAAGTCAATGGCTACTTTCATAGTCTTGATGACTGCTGAGAGCTATGAGGCTGTTTACAGGTCCAGGTGCAAACAAGAGAGCAAAAATGATCATGATCATAGCTCTGTCAAAAATACTAAAGTAACTCAAAAGTGGTTCACAATTAAAATGATGGATCTAGCGCCTTTTAAAGTCAAAGATCTAAACATGTTTAAACCTTATGGGAAGCTCTAGAATAGATAATATTTGTTTTTCCTCAAAGAGATGAAAGTTTTCTGGCTTCATTAGTGTTCTGATAATTTCACCACAAACAAGATCAGAAATGGTGTGACAGCATTTCAAATAAGCAAAGGGATATTCTGACTAGGTACTTGATATTTTCTTCTGTTATTCTATCCACTCTTTTGTAAGCTACCACTTTTAAAAAACACCCTTTTCGTCACCCTCTCCTTTAACATGCAAGTTGAGCAAGTGGGTCACAATTAGCGTCATTCTGGGGAGCATTGTGCATGAGAGAGCGAGCTTTCACATGCATGTTTGCAACTGAGTGTGTATGACAGTGTAATACGGGTGTAAATTGGTAGCTTCATTCTCCACGAGATCCGATCCCTCCCACCTGTCAGAAAAGCTAATTATATTCACTCTGGGGTGCAGGCTGCGAAGAGTGTGTGTGCCCGTGTGTGTGGAGGGGTGAGGAGTGCAGGACCAGGGAGCAGATTGGGTCTAGAAATAGAGTGTGTATCGGGGGACGTGTGTGTGTGTGTGTGTGTGTGTGTGTGTGTGTGTGTGTGTCTGTGTGTGTGTGTGTGTGTGTCTGTGGGGAGAGGGACTTGAGATCGATTTTCCATGAATGCAATGGACTCTTGGTCGACGCTCTCTGGAGCCCAGCAGTCCTGACTCGCTGCCACCAGAGCCCCTCTCATCGCCCTCACACCCATGTTCCTGCACCCCTGGGTGCCAGGGCGACCCAGGGTCAGCTCGCTGTCAAATGTTTCTTTGGATCATCTTATAGGGCTGTGGTTTTGACACAACATTTCGCTCAACAAATCAGATTTGCTGTTGGTGTCAGTAACGTTCATCTTTTTATATTTTGTATCTGACATCACCCACCAGCTCCATATAGGGCTGAGAAATACACTCGTATACGTACATCACTTATTGTTTTCACTGTGCTGTGTACATTTTCTTAAAGTTATGAATTGTTAAGCATGATTTTAAGGCTGTAACACCATGTTTTTCTTAGAGATGCACAATATTGGATTTTTTGCTGATCTCTAACATGCCAATATGCATTTCATATTAAAGCCGATATTTGCTGATGCCAGTGATGTACTGATATTATCAGCATGTTGGACAATGCTGATTATTTCATTTTATAGCCAACATCAGCTGATGATGACTGTGATCCTGACTTCTGCTTATAATTTCATTTTACGGAGTCTGAGGTGATTTAAACTGAGCATTTCCTATCAACAGGTAAACTGCCTAACCAATTACCCTCCCCATCCTGACACTTTGAGCACTCTCTGATCATAGCTGTGGCTGCAGACTAGGCCTGCACGATAATAGTCAAAATGAAAGTCACAATTATTTTGATCAGTTTTTGAATTTTGAATTTGTTATCTGTCACAACTTTTAATTTATTTTAGGGACAAAATAATTGTATTGCTATTCACATTTAAGTAAATAGAGTTCTGCTTTCACTTCCATCTCGAGCTACATTCATATTTTGTACAAATCTTTGCCTCAAAATAAAACTGGTCCTTATTAACAGCGCATCTTCTTGAAGAAAAACTAAAATAAAATTGTACCAAAACTTTTTATCTGGTATTAAATCAACAGAGCACTGTTTTCACTTTCACTTTAAGCTACATTACGGCTAATTCACAAATTTTTGACTCTAAATAAGGTTTTTCTTCATCAGAGTTTAGTGCATCTCTGAGAAGCCAAATATACATTAAACTGTATCAAAAACATAGGCCAGGTAAAAATAAGTAGTATGCTGCTACAAAATGCAAGAAAATTAAAACAATATTTGTTGGACATATCTTTTGCTGAATGCAATCTTGCATTCATTATTCCATCTTTGGGAGCTGGATAAATGTGGTGAGAATGTCTGATTTGACACTGGATGAAGGCAGGATTCATTGAGATAATAAAAGGTAACATTAAGGACGTTATTTTTCTCAGCCTTTATGCATTCATCGTACTGCAGATTGTGGTGTTTTTTTCAGGTGATTTATTTAGTTAGTTCTGTTGCTTTGTGGCAAAGACACATCTAATACACCCTTTGCAATTGATTTGTTATTTCCTAAATCCCAAACAATACTTCCAAACAATTCAAAATGAATGTTGATGAACAAATAATTTTTAAAAGTTTCTCCACAGGCTGCTGCTGCAGGGTGCGTGCACATTGGCATGACAGCTCTTCAAAAGGGAAGGCTGGCCGTTAGTTTAGGAAGTGCTTAATTTGATATGCAGCAAAGTTTTCTATAAGCAGAGCACACATTTAAAACTATCGCAGATGACTGTACTCATTTAATTGTGGGAAGCCAAAGTTGTGATTGGGATTATTATTTGATTAATTGTGCAGCCCTACTGCAAACCTGCAAATGTTACTGCATTCTCTATGGAAGGATATATCCTTTAGGGGCTGTGCACATGCCGTGTTTTTAACTGCCTGGAAAATGCAAGGTCAGGCTTATTTACTTGAAATCCTGAGTGCAGAGCTGATCTTCTTCCAAGCACTGTTTATAAGTGTGTGGGCATATTGTCCGTTAGACAGATGTAAAGCTCTGGGTAGCCCAGCACTAAAATGATCAACATTACCATATTTACCACGGACTGATATTTACGGAAGAAGGAAAGATATCTGTTGGCTGTGATTGGTTGTCCCTCGTACATGACGTAGTGTGCGCTGCGTTCAAAAAGTTGAACTGTTTATCTTAGAGTGCAGCTGTCGCACCCTGAAAAATGGGCGCTTGGGAACTCATGCTTGCAGCAACAACATTTGAGCGCTCCTATTGCATGTATACATTGAAAACAATGAATTTGAGGGCGAAAAAAAAAAAAAGCAGCATGTGTACAGCCCCTTTTTTAGATTGCAAGCTGATGTGTTATTATTATTATTATTATTATTATTCATCATCATCAAATCTCCTTTAAGTCATGTATGTGTTGAAGGAAAAACATTTGATTTGATGTTCATTAAAAACATCTTATGACTACGGACCCCTAAAGTCCCAAAAGGTTCACTAATTATCTTGTGCAACCATGATTAAAAAAATCGGACCTTTTGGGACTTTAGGGGCTCTGTAGATTGCACCCTTTCAAAGATGGATGTGGTTTACTGTGCTCTCAGTACTGAGCTGAACTGTTAGGATAACCATTTTAATGATAATTGTGTACTCAAAACCATGCAGTCCAATGTAAAGCATGACAACTACACAATATTACATGCAATATTGCATACATAAACACATATTGTGATATACTGTATAGCATCATCAGCAGTGCTTATCACATTTATTCTATCCCATTTCCCTCAAGAGCGTTCTGCTATGCACACACCTTACATGTTTACTTAAGAGTTGTGATCCAGAGAAGAGGAAAAGTGTGACAGGACAACAGGAGTTAACAAAGCCGAAGCACTTTCAGTGTGAGAAACAGAAAGTGTACGAGAAATTGACTGTAAAAGCTCGGTCCACTCCCCACAGCTCCATACATCCTCATTTTCATAAAAAGTCAGAGAGACAGAGAGAGAGCGAGACAGAGAGAAAGAGAGAGAGCAGGGAAATGGGAGGAAAAAGCTAAAGTGGACAGAACATCTTTATCCCACACCAAGTTAACAATTTTCCACTTGATTTAAGGAATGCTGGGATGTCTCTGGGGCCTATTAGAGAGCTCTCTGCTGGGCCAAAACCAGGAGGAGTCAGCACATTTACCAAGAGACCGAGAGAATGAGCAAAAGAAGCAAGAAAAAGAGAGAGAGAGAGAGGAGAGAGAGAGAGAGAGAGAGAGGGAGAGAGAGAGAGAGAGAGAGAGAGAGAGGGAGAGAGAGGGTAGGAGATGGAAAAGACAGTAAAATATAAAAAAGGGACATCACATGCATTTACATCTTGGGCATTACGCCGACACTCCTCCAGAGCAACTTAACGTGAGTAGAACAGAACAATAAATGAGCTCAGGTTGCTGGAGTGGGAACATCAAGAGGGTAATGTTAAGAAAATTAAGGTTCACACTGTCACTACATCTTAGGTCATGATCAGACTGACATCAACACTGGACAAAAAAAACAGCCTCCTTATTTCAATGAGACCAAAGTGTGGGTCAGTAGGGATGGGACACAGATGGCTCTTTTGCAAGGATGTAACATTGTGCTGCAAAAGTGTTGAACCTGGCTCAACATTCGCTGCAATGCAAAGGTCATCAGGGAATGTACTGTAACAGCCAATCAAGAACAGGTAACAGGTAGAATACTTTGTACCACGAAATATGAACTGTTTATCTTATAACAAATATGATACAAATATGATAAAGTTCATGCTTTTATGGAGATCCCAATGTTGGGAAATAGGACAGTAGCCTATCCTGAGTAGGGTTTAAACAGTATGAGATTTTAACGGTATTTTCTGTCTCAGAAAATATCACAGTTTAACTGTATATGGTTTTACACAATTATCAGAGGAAGGAAAACAGAAGAGTTTTTTGGCAAAAAAAATAAATAAATAGCATGTGATGTAACTATAACATGTTGCATAAGGCATGTTAGTTTTCATGTTAGCAGCACTGTTGCCTGTTCAAATAATAATGATAATCAATAAGTCTGTACTTCCTCCCACTCCTTTTTGGACATGTAAATCAAATCATTATGTTATTTTCAGTTTTCATGCTTCCTTCAGTAACCTGTTTTTCTTTATGTCTGTCTACCACTGTATTACTATTTTTTTTATTTGCTATTTACATGTTTAAAATAAACTGCTACTAACTAACTGACTAAATTAACTACTAAATGAAAAATAAATTTTAAACATAAGGTCTTATAGTCATAATAATAAGCAAATACTGTGTGGGTGCACTTGGCACAGCCAGATTACTCCTGTCTGTACCTTTAACTCACACACACACACACACACACACACACACACACACACACACACACACACACACACACACACACACACACACATACACTCAGTGATGTCAGCCCCTCGAGCATGCAGGGAAGTTCATATGTGTGTGTTTCTTTACAGGGTCAGATAGGGTCAGTGTGTGTGTGTGTGTGTGTGTGTGTGTGTATGTATGTGTAAGTATAAGTCAGGGGTTACTTAAAGGACAGATAACACAGATGTAGCCTGGAACCAGAATGAGGAAAATGATTTCAATGCCGCAATTTATGAGCAATGTTTAAATGTTGACATCTTTTCATTGTGGATTACAGTTATAAGCAGGACCCATACTTTGCAAAGTAGATATCCATCCTCAAGGAAAAGCCCTTGTTCGTTTTGGGATATTCAAAGTAATCCCACACTGTGGGGGATGGATATTAGTGATATCAAATATTTAACAACTCAGTTCAGTTTTGCTTGGGGTGAAAAACAAAGAGAACTTCTTTAACAGGGTGAAACCATAGATTCATTTGGCTAAACAGCTGATCAGACAGCTCTCTGTTACTGAATGCTGAATCAGCTGAATGGTCATTGATAAGAGCCAATAAGAGTTGACTATAGCCAACCCCTCAAAAACTACGGCTGACAGTTAGCCACAGACGCTCTGATGGTCCACTGTCCACTTATCGTGAGCTAATAGAGGAAAAAAAAAAGGGAAATAATTAAAAACTGCTAAAAACTGATGCTGTGGAGTAAAGAAACGAGAGGGACAATTAGGAAGGCAGAGACAGATCCTGCGAGGTGGAGGGTGAGTGTGAGACAAAGCCAGGATGAGGCAGGAGGAGGATGGAGGCGAGGAGCAGACTTAACCCCTGAGCTGCTGGAGTGTCTGCCTGCCTGGCCCAGAGTGCCATCCTCAGCAGTTTTCCCATCTATAATTACTGCCTGCTATCCATCATAGAGCCACCAGAGCCTCACAGCACAGCGCTCCATAAACACACACGCACTCAGGCACAAACACACACACACACACGGGGGAAAATCACAGACCTAAGCACTTCAGCTAATAGAATAAATATTAATATCCCTTTTGTTTTCTATATCCTCATTTCCCCATGCACTATTTAAATGAGGTCTGACAGTGTGAAAAAGCATCTGTTTCACACTCGACGCTCAGAAACAAGCAAGAAAGGAGGAGAGGGGAGAGTAGGGGGGGGGGACAAAAGGGAGGTAAAAACACAGGAGGGGAGGAGGGGAGGGCGTGTGTGAGTGGACGTAGGGACAGTATGTGTGTATGTGGGAGAGGGTGCTCGGGTGTCTCCAGTCATGTGTAGGTGGCTCTCTGTTACTCATCAGGCCCGCAATGTGTCACTCAGACACTACAGTTATGCCATTATGGACCACCACCCCCTGCAGCTGTTGCTGCCTGTGTGTCACTGTGTGTGTGTGTGCGTGTGTGCAAGGAAGCTTGGTTACCAAACTACTTGTTTACCTAAGCCTCAGTTTAACTTTGGTGGAACTTTATACATGTTGTACAATATAATTATACATTAAAATGCACAACAAAGCTTAGACAAAGAACTTTACAGTCAGTAATAGCATCAACGCTGTGCTAAATAAAATCTAGTGAGATCAAACTTGTGATGCAGTTGTTGACGGTCTATCTGAATGGGTCAACAGGCGTCGGCTGAGCACGACCCCAGTCTGACCTGGGCTGAACACTGGTCAGATGCTGCCTGGCTTTGGTGAACAGGTGTCTGCACCTGGGATAAACTTCTTTTGAAGATACTGATGAGACGAGAGACGAAAGAGAGAAACAGTGAAGGACATATGACCACGGGCAACAGCAAGACAAGAAAGGGAGCAGAGTGAAGTGAAAGTGAAAGCTTATTTTATTTGGTACTTACTCTATATTATTCTATACTGAAACAGAGCAACTACAGTTGCAGACATGACAACTAGAGGTTACCAGGACTGGGACGATGCACTTATCTCTTCAATTCAATATTATCACAATACTTGGGTGCCGACTTGATATGTTTTCTATTCTGCAAGTATAGTGATTCAATATTAAGATTTATTACAATTTTTGCTTACTTTTTTAATACTAGACCATGGAAAAAAGTTGAATCATACACTTCCAGTGACTATATATATCATGAGACATTTCCAAAAACAATGCACATCTCATGCCAATCAGTCTTTTTGACTTTTATATGGCACAGAAAAGTGGTAAAAAAAAAACAAAACCTCACTATCTTTGTAGTCCAAGCACTTTGAGACCATGCTCTGTAAAATGTGCTATATTAAATATACTTTACCAACTTACACCAATTAGCCAACTGACAGGTAAAGTAATAACTTTTCTTCCAGTGCATTGTTCTGCTGGCATTCATCTGGATAGCACCTGACATCACTGTTCCCTCTAAGCTGTTTTATTGTGCACTGCTCCCCACCTCTTTGCGCAGATGACAAAAAAGCTGTATGCTCAAATATCCCCAACTAGTTTTTACTGTTTTTATTTTTTTTTCTCATATGTGCTGTCTTGTGACACACAGTAAATATGTTCTCCGCGCTGCCCAGCCAATACCTGCAACGGTTGTTTCGCTTGACAGCCAGTGAATGGCATTATGTTGGGTATTTGCTGCTGTCTTACTTGTTGTTAGCTGTTAGCCATAGCATCGTAGCTATGGCTAAATGTGTGGACTGTGGCGCTTCGTCCTCTGGAAATCCTAAGAAAAAACATGTGTCGTTTAAGGTGGAGTGGCTGTCAGAGTACATACAAACAGATGCGCGAACGCCACTGGTGAAACTCCTGATATTTTTTCTTTTTCAAGCAAGAATGGAGTTGTTTGCGAGATGTGCAAGACGTGAAGCAAAAGTACAAGGTGAGTTTACGCACGCACGCACACAGACACAGACACACACACACTTAAAACATAAACATATTTTGATATTTTTCTGCAGGCCAGCAATATGTTTTTGCCAGTAAAAACTTCATCCAGTACAGTGTCTGTGTTAGTAGCTCTGCTACAATTTTTGTTTACAATGTATGTTTACATGCACTCATTGCAATGTCTGGCTACTAATATTTTTTGCCAGGAAAATGTTTTCATCCAGTACAGTGGCACTTGCTGGTCTGTAGTAGTACAACTACAATTTAAGTTTACATTTCGTTTTTGATCTAGCATATTATATTTGTTGCAGTTTAGAGGCCCAATTACTATTAAAAGAGTGTTACTTATTTTGTATTCCAAAGAGTTGCTTGCTCTTTGTGTTGCCATCACTCTTAAATGTTTGTGTATTGTCTCAAAGTGACTTTTATGGAGCACATTTTTCTCTTAATTGTTCACATTATAGCAATAAATGCAAAATCTATTTTGCCAAAACAATGCTTTGTTATTGTTAACTGTAACTGACTGAGATATTCAGTAGTTCATGTTGTTAAAATAATCTTATTATTAATCTTTATAGTAATATTCACTTGTAATGATATTTGGGGTTGGAAAGGTGATGCCATGGCACCGCTATGTGGATGTAGTGTGTATGCGTCAGATGTCGCCCACAGTTGCTCAAGTAGGTGATCAGAGGAGTTGAATGTCTGCTCAGAAGTTTTCAAAATTAGAGGGAACACTTCCTGACAAGTACCACTCACTCAAACACTGTTACAGACCAAGTACCCCCCCTCATGGCAACAGTACTCCCCAATGGCAGTGGCCACGCAGCAGAAAAAAGCAGCATGCCACACTGCAAAAACTGTTTAGAAATGGCCTGTGGAGCATGACAAAAAGCTCAAGGTGTCAACCCAGCTTCTAAATTTCCCAGGTCCCAATCTGCCAAAGGATTCTTGTGATGTGCCGGTACCTCAGATGTACCCCTAATCCAAGGTGGGGCCTCCCTGGATCGGACTTGGCTCTGACCTGTTGAGACATGGACACAGGATATCTGGAAGTGTCTTGCAGTGTCTGGCACCAGTGTGTTGGCGGCAGATCCCTTTAGTCCAGTGGGTTGTGAGGTGAGTTATTGGCACGTGCCACAGATGCTCATTCAGATTGGGATCTGGGGAGTTTGGAGGCCAGGTTGACACTTTGAGGTCTTTGTTACATTCCTTGGGCCATTCCTGAGTGATGTTTGCAGTGTGGCATGGTGCATTATCCTGCTTTGGGGGGGGGGGGGGGGGGGGGCGCTGCCTTTGGGGAGTACTGTTGAAATTTGTGTGTGTGTGTGTGTGTGTGTGTGTGTGTGTGTGTGTGTGTGTGTGTGTGTGTGACGTTCTCGGTGGGTGTTGGTCTCCACCAGGGTTGTCCCTCATTACCAATCCTGTTTTTGATATTCATGGACAGGATCTCCAGGCACAGCTGGGGGATGAAGTGTCTGATTTGGGAACCCCAGAAGTGCATCTCTGCTTTTTGCAGATGATGTGGTTCTGTTGACTTCATCACATGGTGACCTCCAGCATGCACTGTGGCAGTTTGCAGCCAAGTGTGAAGCAGTTGGGATGAGAGTCAACACCTCTAAATCTGATACCATGGTTCTCTGCTGGAAACCGGTGGATTGCCTCCTCTGGGTTGGGAGAGAGTTACTGCCACAAGCAAGGGAGTTCAAGTATCTCCAGGTCTTGTTTACGAGTAGGGTAGAGTGGAGTGTGAGATGGACCAGCGGTTTGGCGCAGCATCTGCAGTGATGCAGGCGCTGTGCCAGACCGTCGTGGTGAAGAGGGAGATGAGCTGGAAGGCAAATCTTACGATTTACTGGTCCATCTACATCCCAACCCTCACCTATGGTCATGCGCTCTGGGTAGTGACTAAAACAATGAGATAGTGGATACAAGCCGCTGAAATGAGTTTCCTCCGTGGGGTGGCTGGGCCTTAGAGATAGGGTGAGGAGTACAGACATCCGGAGGAAGCTTGGATTAGAGCCGCTGCTCCTTCATGTTGAAAAAGGTCAGTTAAGGTGATACGGACATCTGATTAGGATGCCCCATGGGTGCCTCCTGTTAGAGGTGTTCTAGGCACGTCCCACTGATAGGAGGCCCCGGTAGAACCAGAACACACTGGAGGGATTACATAACTCGTCTGGCCTGGGAACGCCTTGGGTTCCCCAGGAGGAGCTGCAAAGTCTTGCTGGGGTGCTTTGCTTGGCCTGCTGCCCCCAAGACCGGCCCGGATAAGCAGATGAAAATAGATAGATGGATAGATATAAACTTAAACTGCTACATTCAGTTGTCACTAAAGTGTTTCCCTGACACTGATTTATGTGTGGCAACTGCCACAATACTGACATTGACAGCCACTTATTGATTTTCTATTTTTCTAGTACTTAAAATGGTTAAAGTCAAATTCCATTGTAGAATAGTGCATTGATTAGCTCAGCCCCTTGCCCTGTTATAGCTCTCTCTCTGTTAATCAGACCACAAATGAGACAAGAAGTAGCTTCCCACAGTCCCTCCGCCTCACTCCCTGCCGCTAGTAGACAGGATTAGAGAGACGATTAGAGTGGCAGAAGCTCCGCAAACAGAAACAGGAGCAACTGAAGGAACTCGAATTTAGCTAGCGCCAGGGCTCACAGCGGGCTGGGTCTATTCTGTGAAACGGCAGCAGAAAACTTGATGATCCGGCAGGGAAGTTTACACTGCGCTGCATTTTGAGTTGCTATTCAAGCTGCTGAAGGTCAGTGTCCTCAAACCATCTGCCATTTTCTGCTTTCTGGCTTTAGCTTTGTTTTCCTTAAAAGGAATATTGTGTTGTGTTATTCAAAGACTACCACAATAAAAGTGGCAATTTCTCTCCACCTCTGCATTTGAATTATATCATTTCAGGCTTTAAAAGAAGAAAAAAATGGCAATACTTAGGTGAATCCATTTTTTCTTACCCATAGAGGTTACCCTGTGAAAGCCATTTCATATAAATTGGTTAATCCTGGTCAGCTCTCCAAATTAACCTTACATCCTATGCTTTATACTCTGACTTAAAGGAGTCATTTGCCTCTTGCTTTATTTGGATCTCTTTTATCCCTCTTTGTTCTTGTTGAGCTTTATTGTTCTGTACACCTTCTCTGTGAAGCCCTTTGTTGTCAACTTTTTGCTCTGTTCATGAGGGGGAACTGGATGTTTGTGTTTGTTCTTGTGTTCATGTTTTTTCTTCGGCTGTATTTAAAAGTGCTCATACAGTATAGTCACAAAGAGCCCGCCTCATTGAATGTCTTTGGTGTGTTTGTGGTGTACCTTCTCTCCCTCTGGACAGTAGCCTTTGACAAAGTCCTCACACACTTCAGCTTTGCGAGACACGTAGACATGACTGTAGGGACAGTCACTGTTGTTGCAGATTCCCTTCAGGAAGTAGGAGCACACAGGCATCTAGAGAGAGTCCGACACAAATATGGAAGCCACGTGAATCTTAGAAACTGGTCACAGTACTTGACAATGACAGTGAAAAGAGGTGTTAAAAATAAAAATTACAAAACATTTAACAGGAACTTTGAATGGAATCTTCTTCTGTTATGTTGTATCAAAATGTAATGATTCCTCTGGCTTGTGTTAGCGAGGTTGAAGCTGCCCAAAACTTCCAGATTATTGGCAAAATGTCCAAAAAGAGATTAAATTGATTTTGGGTATCAATCTGATCCGACTGAATCGAGCACTTTTGATCCTTGGCATTCTTCCTGAAAATGTATCAGACAATAAGTTGGGATTTGCTTCTGATAGCAAAAAAAGTCCCGAGGTTCAAACTGTGGCTTTAAAATATGGGGCAATAAAAAGAAAGGGTTCTGGTGGTGTATGTCATGGAGTGTATGACACCAACACATCTGTGACAAACAGTTTTGCTGTTTTCTTTTCCTGTGTCTATCGTTTTTTCCATCAAGATTGTCTCCCCGTGAGCTGTCCAGTAAAGAAAGAAGCCAATGAAAATACAGAAAACAACAACGGAGAGTGAGCAGGGTGATGGGTGCATGAGATTACATGAAACTATATGAGTTTGTTAACAGACATGTGGCTCTAAAACCACCATCATGAACAGTTCAGACATGTCCCGTGTGCCAAGCAATCTGTCACACTGAGCAGTTAAATGACCTTAATTGCAGTTGACAGCAGCAGAGTGAGAGTGAATGTGTGTCTTGACAGCACGTGTGCTGGCCGTCTGTGTGTGTGGTTGTGTGTGTGTGCGGTTGTGTGTGTGCGTAGAGAGGTCTACTGTTTGGTGTGTGTGGGTGAGCCTGGTGGATGCCGGTCTAAATATACCTCTGAGGGGGTTCGGTGAAGAAAGATGGGAGGGGTTGGGGGGAGGCGGAGTGTGAGAGGGACTCCACCTTGTTGGGATGGGATCAGTTCTACCTAATTAACTGCTACAGAAATATTTATCCAGGCTGCAGCTCGTCCAGCTCATGATGTGTTTATGTGCTCTGGATGTGTGCACAGACTGGGCCAGTGGTGGAGGGAGGGGGAAGAAGGGAGGGTGGTGTCCTCGGGTGTGGTGGTAGGGGGTAATGCTAGGCTCAGGGGTATCCAGTTTCGAGGTATTTGTGGTAGTGGGGGGACGGGGGACGGGGGGTGGGGGGTGCAGAATTCTAGATTCGGGCTCACCTATCAACACTAGTGCTCGGATCAGGTTCGGAGAGATGCTGGGCACATAACCCTGCACCCCCCTCCCCCTTTAAATATCAACTCCACTTCTCCCCAAGAGCCCATACAGTCCTGTTTAAGGGGTTCACTTGAAATTAGAGCAGTAGTATCCTGTAGAGGGATGGGCCAAAGGTTTGGGGGTGAGGGGGGCTGTTGGAGAGGTGGCATTACAAACAGACAGCTGGGCTCTCAGCACTTACAGGCAAGCAGTGTGACAGCTAACACAGGTGCAGGGCATTGTGTGTGTGGTGTGTGTGTGGTGTGTGTGTGCGTGCGTTTGAGGGGGGGTTAGGCATGGCACCTGTTGTAGGGTTGTTTGTCTATGGAAAAAAAAAGGAAAAAAGAAAACAGCTTTCCCTTTTTAAGTGGCTACACTTTCCCCTAGACTGTCAAGAATACCTACTAAAACAAAAACAAACACATCTAAATCCAAATCCAGCTGATGTCGAGGCTTAGGCCAACTGTGGCTACAGCTAGCAGGTAACATGATGGGATATGACTGAGTAAAAAATAACTAATACATCCAAATTATTAAATATATTATATTTACAGTTTTATTGAAGCTACGTGCATACTTGTATTCAAACAAATGCAAAAACACAGTCGTTGTGATGGGCATGAATAGTTAATCAGCCATCCTTTAAGGAGCAAGGATGTCTACTTGCATCACACTCTTACATTTATGCTTTTCAAGATAATTCTAAACTAAATTTAAGACTGTTTTTGAGGTTTTTTTTGCCAAATAATTTTTCCTTTTCAAGCATTGTAAAGGTAAGTATATATGTTATATTGTGCAGGGACAAGTTTTATGTAGGAATATGGCTATTAGAGTGAATTAAGGTAATCTACAGTTTGCCAACAGGTGTAAAGTCTAGTATAAGGTAAAAAGGCAGTGGTAGGTTCAGTGGTGGGTTTAAATATTTCTAACATCAGAAATCTGGACTTTGACACAGATCAGCTTGGCTCATTTTGACAGAAATTAAGACCTCACAGATTCAAATTTAAGACTATTTAATGACTTTTAAAGGATAACCACGTAATCTTATAACCTGGACCCTATTTTCCTGTGTATATGTGTCTAGAAGACTGATGTGAATAACAATTTTAAAATTGATCCAGTGTTGAGCGAGAGGGCAGCATCTGGCAGCTGCATAACAGGCCACAATGTAAGCATATGGGGCAACTGAACACTGTTGCTGGATCTTGATTTAAGTAATTATTATTTTTTCATAGACAGGCTCAGATTGTTATTATAAGTTATAAAATAAGCTATTATAAGTGGCTGAAGTGTCTCTTTACCTTTCACTTGATCTTGTCTGTTTGATATTATCTCATCAAGCAGAAGTCTTGTTCTGAAATCTCACAAGATGTCACTTGTTGCAGGAAGACAGCAGTGGAAATGTGAGGGACATTTGGAGAGAGTAGTAAGGGGAATAGTTTCTTGTGTTGAGTACAGATAACCTAGTTTAGTGTTATCTAAAAGATTTTCAATGTCATGGATGATTATTTTACCTGATTGTGAATGAGGCCTTTCAAATTCAATCGCTACCCGCATTTATTTCAGTCAGAGTATATGCATGAAGAGTGGACAAGGAGAGACAGAGAAAGACAATAGACAGTAAAGGGTGCACCAGTTGCTGCCGTGAAGGCTGAGCAGCTCAGCAGACTGGTGGTGTTCCTGTGAGTGGTGTGACTCTACACCTACAGAGGAAGAATGCCGATGTTGTAAATAAATATTGGTTTGTATTCAATCATTTGAGTCAGTCTTTCAGCGTGGGCATTATTATTGCAATATCAATATTTCATTATTACAACAAGTGATATCTCGTGGGATTTCAGAGCCAGACTTCTGCTTGACGAGACAATTACACACAGATCTGATCAAGTGAACAATAAAGAGGAAGTTAAGCCACTTATAATAATAATCTGAGCCTGTCTGTATAAAAAATAAGCGCTTTTAATGGAGATACAGTGACAGTATTTAGTGGCCCCATATGCTTACAATGCTGCCCGTTATGTGGCTGCTGGCGGCTGCTCTCTCAATCAGTGCTGGACCAATTTCAAAAACTGTTGCTCGCATCAGTCTCTTACGCCCAGTTTCCACCAAACACTTCCAGTATGGTACCTTTGGAAACAAAATTACCCCTCAGACATGGTACCAAGACCCTGGCGTTTCCACTGCAAACCGTACCCTTAAATGTGGGCGGGGTTGTTGTCACTCACTACTCTGTTCAGCACTCACTGTATTTCCTCATTATCAGTGACACAGAGGAAAGTCTGCACCTTGTTTATCATCCACAGAACGAGGCTGCATGCCGACATTTCAAGAACAAAATAGAACAGGCCGCAGTGAGACTCTCTAGATGGGATATTTAAAAATAACAGCTTTGTGCATTTAGTCCTTCTCAGACAAGCACAGGGGTTTGGTGTCAACGTAGCTCGACACTCTCAGAGTGAGGATTAGAATGTATGCAGTTCACATAACCCTGCTGAAATGAATACATATAAACACCTGAAGATCCACTCATTACTAAAAGTTTATGTCATATAAAACTTAAGTAATGGTCAAAGTTGTAATATAGAATATTCAAGGTGTATTGATTGAATCACGTCATTAGCTCGTGCATTTAGGAACATTCCAATTTAATGTTCCACCTTAAAAATCCCGGCAGTCGGCCCAGTAAATGAAGTTATTTTTTCTCCAAATCCAGCAGCTGCAAGAAGCAGCAAAACATCCTTATATTTTATAGTTACAGTCTACTAATTAAATTCTCCACAATATGAACAGTGGTTACATGAGCCTCAAAACCAGCCACAACTCAGCCCTGAGCAGAGTGACCGTCCGCCACTGACCAATACAAGAGGACTAGGGTTCACTGAATCATCTAATACATTGATGATTTTAGACGTCACTTTACAAACACCTGTCACCTTGTGTATATCGATTTTGAAAAATTATCCCTATTAATATTTTTAGGGCTCCAACTAACACATATTTTTATTATTAATAATCTGACAATTATTTCCTTCAGTCAATGTACTGATGAATGATTCAGTTGTTTGTGAAAAGTGCCCATTATAATTTAAAAGAGCCAAAGTTAATGTATAAAACTTTGGACATTTTGGAAGTTTGAACTAACATTTAACATTTGATCAGTTACCACAGTTGTTCCTGACAAATTTTCTGTCCATAGGCTGAATATCATGATATTAATTTCAGTCATATTGTCAAATAGTCCGGGACTGACTGAGTTGCTGTTGCTCCTTAGCTGGATAAGGTGCATTATCAAAGGTCTGAGGTAAACAGTGTTTCATGTTACTGCTGAGAGTAAGACACCCGTGCTTGATTCACATTTTTGCGTCTTTGTTTTAGTCTTTTTTCCTAGCTGTATACACTCACAGTTATACACACTTGCAATTGCAAGCAATGCACACCTTGATTCATCTTGCTGGTCTGAAGATTGAACAGGTGACCTTCAGTCACAAGCTCTAACCTTTAGGCTGTTTAAATACCCATAAGCCCCTCCTTAAACCCCCCTTCAGGTGAAGTCCTCCACATTCCTTCACGTGTCATGGAAAGAGGAGCCGTGCCAAGAACGCAAATACGATCCACAACGACTGTACCCAATAGTGTGTCATCTCATAGCTGCAAACTGTTCCCAACCCTGGCCTTTGCAATGAAAACCAAAACACTGTATGTTGTCCAACACATCTTCATTTGTGAGTGTACGTTACCTTCTCTTTAGCCACCTTATGGGAGAATGGGCAGGTCCCATCTGCCTGCTTGCATGTTCCTCGTAGAAACCTGCACAGACACAACGGGAACAGGTCTGAGAAGGCAGAAGCTAATAGAGATGCAAAGTGAGAGGAGCTGCTGGCTGTGGGAGTTTTTTTATACCCTCTTGTAACTGGCCATTTGAACGTTTTCTTTTAATGACTTACTTAATCTACCGCAACAGAAAACAACAAAAATGCATTATGTAGCCTCAAATTTAAATACATTTTTAAGAAGGTAATTAAACTTTTTCGTGAACAAATCGGATGCAATTTTTATTTTTAAAGCAAAAACAATGCCTTTGAGACATGTTTTGTGTTGACAGGCTGTTTTCTCCTAATAATTTATCAAGAAAAGTTTTTTTTTCCTTCAAAATTTTAGGGACTCTTTTTGATGCCTTCATTGGAAAGTGAAAGTTGAGCAAATGACAGGACATTAAAGACACCCTCTACAGTGAAAATCAAATATCTAACCTTATATTCATATGGTGTTTTTAAATGCGACAAGCACATCATCACTAATGAAGCAGTTAACTGCAGTGTAAAAATGACAGTCTTAAAAACACGGATTCTGACTTCCAAGTTTTGTTACATTAAAAAACCTAAGGAACGAAACTCATTACTGCTGCAATGAAATAAGGGATGTCAGAAGAGAAAGCTGTATTTTGCAAGCTAAGTTTCACTTTCACTTCAGCTTGTCAGAGCTGGCAATCAGGAACAAGGTTGCCTAAAATAAGCAACACGTCATTAGCAATTTGGTAACGTAGTCAAGCCAAAGGCTCATGTTATCTATTACCATTTACAGGCTGTTGTGTGTTTGATGAGCAAGTCAAAGGTGGCCAGGTATGATCAGACTGCAGGTGAGTGGCTGAGGTGTGGGGTTATTTTGCATGCTCATAGATCTGAGCCATTTTAAGGAACTAAAGGGATTTTTTTTCCACGAAAAAAACAAAACAACTTATCTATAATTTTGATGAATAGTGATGAGTTCTTATTGACTTAATTAAGAAAGAAGACCTTTAAGGGGGAGACATATGAAGAATGACATGCAGCAAAGATCCCCAGCTGACCTGTGGACATTGGATGAGGTCCAGAGAAGCCTCTAAGTTCTCCAAATGCCAGTTATCTAACACTGAGTATCAAAAAACAGACCTTATATCTGAACCCTTGACACTAGGGGTGTGCCATATCATACTGCTTATGATAATACCGGTACAATTTTAATATGATATGAAAAATTCATATCGTGATATTCACAATTTTGACTTGTTGACATATTGACGTCATACTGTTATGCACGGCAGCAACAAGCATGGCTGAAAGCAAAATCATTACTGACTTTGCAGTGATTCCAAAGAGAGACGCAGCTTCAGCAGTGTGGAATAAAGTGTGGCGTTGTTAGGCCTGGGCGTCCTTAATGTTTTATGAACAGCCCCTGACATCTCAGACTCTATTAGCGAGATACAGCTCAGAGGGAACTCATTCAGTGGCTCCTTCGGCAGCAGCACAGCGTCTTCCCTCTCCTGTCTTGCTGTGCACACACGGGAGTCAGTGTTGTCCAGTGCTTTTGTCATAAACGTTTGGTAATGTAAACCTATGTGATGCTCGTGGCTTGACAAAAACCTACATATATGTGAATGTGCAACAGGTAGCGTAGCATAACAGCCTGTCACATTTTGCAGCACACTGTCAAAAATTCAGTTATTAAGACAAAAATCTGAAAATACACATATTGCATCAAGACAGCATGGAGATGTTGGTCATTTGTTCGTAACAATGACTGAAGTGAAAAATTGCCATTTTTACATTGACTCCAATTGTTCACATTAGAGCAAAATTCAAAATGCTGTCAAAAATTCAGTTTTTGAGATAAAATTCTGAAATTTGCCACACATCATCTACCATGACTCTAGAATTTTTTTCATTTTTTATGAATATTGAAGATTTATTTAGCAAGAATTTGCATGTATATGTTTACAGTACCATTTACAGTCAAACATTTTGATGCACTGTAGGCTCAATTTTTGATAAATCAAAAATCTGAGAAACGTAGTTTGTGTAGGACAGTCTGAAGATGCTCTGTAGCAAGTTTGGTGTCAATTGAGCAAAAATTGTGGGGGGAGATAGGTTTAAGAAGTTTTACAGTTTTTGAAAAAAACAGAGTGATGGACTTCATAATTTTTTAATAGGTTTAAACGTACAAACGTTTCTTCAGTATTGGGGCTACAGTTTGATGAAAGTTATTATGTAGATCCAAGGGTAATATTTTTTTTTTGATTTGGGAGCTGTTAAATGTGTAATCTGACGTAGATTTTATTTTGTTGAACTACTGATATTGTATACAGAATCTGAATATCTCTCTGAGTTACTGTTGTTTACAAACTAAAGAAATAAAAGATAATTTTCGTTTAGTTTTTACTGAATATTTGAAGGTAAACTGTCAGGTTGACATGTAAAACTACATCACTTATTTTGTTGCAATTCTCTGTTCTTGAGTTAACAATAACACATTTTTTTCCAACAAGAATATTATTAGCGCAAAAATACCCTGAAATATCATAATGCTATTTCAGGGCCATGGCCTTGACACCCGAAATAACACCTCCCACTTCACAACTCTACTGGATGTACACTGGATGCAGTGGCAATGGAAGATTATCCATCTTTACAGAAGACCAGGGATCAGAACACTAATCTCCCCACCCTGAGCCTTCACATATGACAAATGGCATGTTCTTCTGTGTTTACTGTATGTTACCTAGTGCAGACGGCAACCTTGTCTGGGTCGTGGATGTAGGGACAGCTGTTGCCACGGTTACACTTGCCGAAGCGGTTGTAGTACATGCAGTACTGCTTCTGCTGCTTCTTCTGGCGTGCATGTCTGATTATGGCAAGACTTCGCTGGACTGCGCGGCTTGTTTGGAAAAACACAGACAAACCACAGGTATCCACAAATCAATAACAAGCAGCTTTAGGTAACCAAAGAGGACAAACTGTGCCAGGATTAAAGTTTAAACTCTCAACCCTGTGGGGAGCTTCGGGGTAAAGGTATCCACCATATGCTAATTTTAATTTTAAAAGATTACTTCTGGCTTTACAGCACTCAGTTGACAGTGGTGAAAGGCAGTTAATGTTGGGGGAGGGAGAGAGGAGGATCAAATGTAAGAGTCTTGGCTGGATTGGATTTCATGATGGTGATTCTGTATGAGGAGAGCCAGCAGGATGGCCCATATAAGTTGGATATAAATGTTCACACTACTGTGCTTGAGTGCCTCTGCTGAGAAGAGATGAAACAGGTTGGTGGTGTGAAAAGCTTACCTGGCTAAATGACGAGAGCTGGAGGGTCGGTTGAAAGTAGGACTCATGGATGAGACCTGGGCAGTGCTAAAAGACCTTCCTAAATGTGGAGAAAAGGGACACATGAGCAATTTGTTCTGTTTTCAGTTTAATCAAGCAAATATCTTCCAAAGTAAATCAACAAAAACGGTGGAGTTTTGAAATCCTAATATACTATTTGGGTTTTAAAAATACCTGCAGTCCCTGCTATCTCATGTCCAGATTCAATAAGGTCAATCCACTTGTGTCATTTAAGTGCAAACCAACATAAAATCCAACATTTGGTTTTTCAAAACTGCTTACTTGACAAAACTAGAATCACTCCCTGTCTGTCCAGGCTCCTATAATATATGTGGTGAAGACTGAAGGAATTTGATAGGAAAGTATTAAGTGTATTTTTCGGCGAAACGTGGATGCTCTACTCACATTTTCAACCTGTCAGCAAAGAAGATTTTACATTCAGCAGTTTCAAGGTGGGCAACAAAGATCAGTGTCACCAATTCAGTAACTGACCAAATGTCTCCCCTTTGGTTCCCTTTCATCGTGTTATCTTATTAGAGTCTAATGGGATATTAGACAGAAGTATCTAACAATTAGGCAATTATATAAAATTTGTCATAATTAGTATTTTGAAGTCATGGCCAAAAACATTCTAACAATTCTAACAATCTAATCAGGTCATCCTCGAGTCCAGGTGGACGTTCGTGCCAAATTTAAAAACATTCCCTCCAGGCTTTCCTGAGAAGTTGTGTTCATGACAATGGGACATCCATCCATCCATACAACCTGAAAAACATAATGCCTCCGGTCAAGGCAGTTGCTGGTGCAGAGGCAACTTTATGATTATTTAAAAATATACATAATTTAATTTTTTTATATGTTCCGACAGATTTACAGGAATTATTTTACGTATTATTTATTACTTAATATTTATAGATATTATAAATGGACACATGTAACTGTTTTGGTCAATTAACATTACACATAGTTAATAAATATAAGTTTAATTTGATTATTTTATTGGAGTGGCACATAACATGCTCACTGAAACTTATTGAATGAGTCGGTTATTGATGCATAGATTCTTATTACGTTGCCAATAAGATTTGACAGTATGTAGGAGCTTATTTTTGATTCATAAAATTTCTATATAGAATTTCGAATACTTATGGGCTTCTTGTGCTGAATAGCAGGCAAGGACTTAACAGTAGGAGAACACACAGTTTACTTCAGCATTTGTGGAATGCAAATGTGTGAGTGGCGATAAAGTGAAGTTTATGGAGTATAATCAAGCATTTATAGCTTAACTAATACTCATCTGCAGCTGTTTGTGCTTTTACATAAACATGTCTTTGCCTATGTTGCCAGTACCAACATGATAGATTGTCTAGGAACAAGTCCTACAATGCATTAACTCCTCCTTACCGATTCATGTTGTGAAATGTTACCACAATATTATAAGCAATTAGTTTGGCATGGTGAGGAAGACATGGATACATATTTGAAAGGAGAGTGGAGGCCCATTTTTGTCTGTTGACATGATGTAGTCCTAATTTTTAAAAATATATTCATCTTGCTTGTCATCACTGTGTCATCTTACATCAGTCTTATCTAAAATAAAACATTAAAACAATTACTATAAAACCCATTCAGGTCAGATATGACAGAAGTGAAGCTGTCTGAGTGTATGTTTGTGCAGCCAAATGCAATAACAACCTGATATGTGCCTGGTTATTTATACTGTGGTGGTTTGACGTGTTGGTGCCGAAGCCAAACGTGACGTCCAACCCTGTCTGAGAACATCAAAACACTATGTACCCAATGCACTTCACAAACACTGGAGGGAAAGGTGTGTGTGTGTGTGTGTGTGTGTGTGTGTGTGTGCGTGCGTGCGTGCGTGCGTGTGTGTGTGTGTAGGGTTGTTGGAGGCCATGAGAGGAGTGGAGAAGTGGGCAGGGAGACGAGGAGGTTGGGGTTACAGATGGCAGTCGATCTTATTCAGACCTCTAATTTTGGAACTCTTTTTGGCTGTTAAAGCTCTCATCAAGTGTGCGCTCTGGTGTGATTTAAGCAGAGCAGGATTACAGGCCTGTGGCTCCAGACCAAGAACAAATGTGAAGCTCGTTGGGGGAAGATGTTGAATCACAAGTCCTCCTGCTGGGGAGACACCTGAGGTGTGTTACTAGAGGATGCAGCAATCTGTAGGTTGGGATGCAGGTCACGAGTTCAACAGAATGGATCTCTTCAATTTCACCTGCAGGTGTAGTTGCTACAGAATGTGTATAAGAAGTGTGAAGGAGGTAGGGGCAGATCCGGGCTTTAATCTGCACCGTCCAGTTCTCCAGACCCTCCCCCTCTCTGCTCTGACAGATGACAACTTTATTATTTCAGATGGCAAATCCAGCCAGCTCCTGTAAGTCTATTAGAGTGCATGTGGGCAGAGCTGCAGCCACAAACATGAATAAACACTCCTTTATCACCTCGGGGTGCACACACACACTTGTCCTGGGTAGAGCTGGGTTTCAAACCTCAGTACATTTTTGGTACCAACTGACGTGTCTGTAGCACTGACTATCAAATGCTATATTAAATAACAGGTCAGATTATTACACTTGTTTCTTACAGTTCCTGATTTAGATTGAAATTTTGCTTATTTTAGACTGTGTGTTATCCCGGCAACGTTCTTGTACAGGTGCCTGTGTGCAGACAACACTGAAAAGGTTTGTACTGCCCCTAATAACCCCAAACCCCTTTAATTTGATGTCCTTTTACTGAAATAACAATTTAAAAAGTGATTCATATACTATACTTTCAGATTTGAATCCAAAGTCGCTGTAGATTCCAACAACATAGTACACTTGCACTATAAGTGCACTGTAAGTGAATAAATGAAAAATATGTATAAAAAAGGCAGAGAATCATTAACAAACTTGGCTTTGGCTACAGTGGCTCTCGTGTGGCTACTCTTTATTGCACCTATTAACTTTGCCCAAGAAAACACTGTTAAAGGGCAGTTCACCCCCAAATCAAAAATACATATTTTTCCCTTTTACCTTCAGTGTAGTCTGAGTGGGCGGAAGTTCGCTGCACAGATCAGCCTCTCATTGGGCGGAACGAGCTACCCGCTGAAGTCCCGCCCTACCACCTCCGGTTGTGTAGCACTTTTCAACACGCCCTTTACTAACTTTTGCGGTGTTTGATCTTGCGGGATGTAGCCATTTTTCTGCCATGGTTCGCGTCCTGTAGGCGATATTTTTGTGGGTGTGTTACACCAAAACTGTTTCCCCCCGGCAATATTTTTGCAAGCGCACCGTTGCTGTGGCACCGCCATGAACGATTGTGATTGGTTGAAAGAAATAAAATAAGCTGGGCTGTTTTGTTTCCTCCAATCTTAAAGTGAGAGTCAGCGCAGCCAGACCTTTCTTTTCTTGAAAAAGATCTGGTGAGCGAGACTACCTTCAGTGCTAATTATCGGTCTAGATTGTTTTGGTGCAAGTTGCAAAGTGGCAGATATTGGCCAGATGTCTGCCTTCTGTCTAATATAATGGAACTAGATGGCACTCAGCTTATGGTGCTCAAAGCACCAAAGAAATATATTTGTCTCTTTCCAGAAAGCATGACCCAATTACTCAAGATAATCCATAGACCTTGTTGTAAGCAGTTTCATGTGGGAACTATTTTCTTTTTAAAAACTACAACACCCAACAGAAGGAAGCATGCATCTAATCATAGACATGAGGCTTGTGGCTGCACAAAAACATCAATGGTGTTCTCGTTGGCTGAGCTGCAACATCAGCTAATGCAGTGGTGCTAGGTAAGCTGGCAGTGGATGTACGTGTCCTTTTCAAAGGTGATTGGGTTAGAGGGTGTAGTTCAGAAGAGAGAAAATAGTTCCTGCATGAAACTGCTCACAACAAGGTCTGTGGATTACCTTGAGCAACTGTGTCATAATTTCTGGAAAGAGACATTGCTGTTGAGTTTTTCAAGCTATTTTTTGCTCTTTGAGCACCAAAAGCTGAGTGCCACCTAGTTTCATTAAATTCAAGTGAAGGCAGACATCTCAACGGCTGATATCTCCAACACTCAGCAACTCACACCAAAACAATTTACATTGATAAAAAGCACTACAGGTAAGAGAAAAAAATATGTATTTGTGATTTAGAGGTGAACTGTCCCTTTAAACTGAACAGGATTTAAACCGGCAGTGCTTATATCAGATGACCTATGTGTTACGATGTGAGTGTAAAATGACACTGATATGCACGCACTGTGGTCACAACCTGCAGAGTTCTACTACATAATATCTAATACTACTTATATTATTATGCAGCTGAGCCTTTGTGTATCAGAGGGAATGCAAAAGGAATTGCAAGGGAACGCCAAATAATTTTAGAAAAAAAATGCCCACCAGAACATTGTGGGGCTCTGTATAAACGTGATGTGCAAATTATTAAATTTCTCATTAAGGATTTGAATTTAAATATCCACGCCTACAGTGGGACTGCACAGAATCTGGACAGTCAGAGTTGTCAGAGACCATTGGAAGTGATGGTCAGAGTACCTGTTCGGTTAATCGACATGTTGGACGCCACCGTGCGGGACAGCTTATTGGCTGACACCCGGTACAGGGAGCCACGGATCCAGCACATGCTGCTTCCCCTCCAGTGCTGAGTGGGTGATGGGTGTCTGTCGTGGGGAGCTCGCATACGGCTCTGAAGGAAACTCCTGAGAGGAAGAGGGACAGAAGATGAGCGACAGTCAACAAAAATAGATGAAATAAGCAATAACAAATGTAGAACTTACAGTTATACAATTACTTAGAGGACAATTCTGGCTTATTACACCTTGGAAAGATTAGAATCATCTGTTACGCTCAGTTTACAAACTGTGTGAAATTTTCAGTCATGCCGTTCTCTGAGCCCGGACAATATTATCTGCTCATCCCCCCCTCAGTTCCACACCTCTTTTGCCTGTCTTCCCTCAAGCTCCTTCACTACGTCTCCCCTCCTCACTTTATGTTTCCCATCCTCTAGTCTCCCCTCCTCCCTCCCTCTCTCTCTCTCCCTCCCATGTCACAGCACTCTGTTAAATTGCTCCTCTAATGGAAAGGACGGCAGTGTGGAAATGGAGAGAATTGAAAAGAGGAGAGGAGGAAATCAATGAGATAATAGGCAGGGCAGGGGGCCAGAGCAGTGAGGTTGGCCCCTACACTGGAGCGAAGAGACCGACCACACACACACACACACACACACACACACACACACACACACACACATCCAGTATCACAATACACTCCTGCTACAGTATGTACAGTACACACAATCAGAGGCCTCTACACACACATGCTCACCATTCAGAAGTCACTCAGTAGCCTTGCGTATGTGTGGGGTGGATATGTGCGAGCCTGCAGTGTGTATGGGGCTGCTTGGTGGTGGTGGGGCGGTGCAGGGGTTATGGCGATAAATTGCGCTGTCCTGTCACTTCTATTTGGGGCGGATTGGGGCTGGTGTGCAGGGTGCCGCTGGAGGTAATTTGCTGCCGTATTTCAGATGGGCTGGAAATGGGTTTGGAGCGAGAGTTCATGCCTCCCATTACAGAGAAAAGAGAGGGTTACCCCGAATGCACGCCGCGCACAAAACAACTGACACGGACGCTTAACGCGCTGCAGCTGGCGGAGAGCTGCTGCACTGCTGCAAATAGGAAAAAAAACTGAGCAAATATCAGCCATCAGCTGCGTTCATGTACATGGTCTACCTGACTGCGCGCCATAACTCAGCAACACAGACACTCAGTTTCACTGATACAAGATCAGTGGCTGCCCTACACAGGGCAACTGCAGCCAGGGGAGCTGTAATGGAGGCTAATGTTGGAGCGCTGACTGCCACCCAGGGAGGCTTAAACAAGGACCGGGCGGCCTGGGGAGCCACAATGGAGGTTAATGGGGATATGACATGAACAGTTAACACAGACGGCAGTTAACCCTGAACCAGGGCTGCAGTCAGAGGGGGGGCAGACTGGAGGTGTAACACCAGTCTGTTAGGATGTTTTCTCACTGGGGTTTTTTGAGTCTGAACATCAGAGTGATTGTCCTGCTGAAAGGTTGTTTAACTGCCAATTCAACTTCAATTCATTTTCCTCATCAAAATGCAGTTGTTCATTATTGTTGCCAGGAAAGTTGATGGAAGTGTTATATGTATTGATCGATATGAACACCTCTGCGAAGGTACATGTAAACAACTGAGAGTCACAGAAGCTTGTAGAGGAGCCAACACACTGGGGCTGCACAATATTTAAAAACAGTCATATTGCAATTCTTTCACAGATACTGCGATTGTGATACGAGTTGTGATTTTAAAGGGAATAGTAATTTTTGCATAATTTTCGCAGAGAAAAAATAATGATGATGTGATTTTTTTCTGGGTTTTGTACAAAACTAAGGATGTTCCCTCATGTCTGGAATATGATTTATAGGCTGAGGCATCTCTGTGGCACCACAGTGCTTCCTCTGTAATGGCAAGTTGTGACACATTTTACCTTTATCAAAAATTGTAGCTCCTGCAATTTGGATATTGCCCCTTGCCATATTGTGATTTCAATAATATTTCAATAAAATGCGCAGCCTTACAACACACAAACACATCCCAAATCTCATCTAATAGGTATTGAGCAAAACACTTAACGTATAATTTGTACAAGTATAAAAGAAAACAGCCATGCAAAAGTCGAGAGTCAAAACAGATTCAGACTAAAGTGCCAGGTTCAAAGTATTGTCAACATGTGGTGAAAAACTGATTTGACACAACAGTAAACATATCAGTGTTTTTACTTATTTGACTTTTTCGGTCAATGTGTCCTGCAAGCCTCATTTGTGCATAAATGTTCTCAGACTTCTGTGCGACTGTATACACAGTCATGTGAATGAGTTTCACCCTCAGGCTGAACACCATTAGAGAAAACAGCCTCTGTAGGAGCAGATTACCTTTACAACATGGCAATCTGCCTGTAATGAGAGAAGGGGAGAGGGAGGGAGAACAGAAGCAGTGTTAGCAACAGAAGAATCAAACCATCAAAAAAGTCGTAATAGCCTTCAAAAAGGAGTAGGTGTTTTTTCTCTCTGTCTACAGACTCTCCTTGTCCTGTTCTCAGTGATGTCCTTGACCTCCAGAGGAATATCTGTTATCAGAGACCCTCCAGGCCCATCTGATGCACAAATCCTCCACAGCTGGACAACCGGGGGAGCTCTTTCAATGCTGAACACACGCTGTGCACTACTACCTTCCTTTCTACTACACATCCTGAGGGACAACTCTTTAGAACCATCATACAACTGCTGGACTATTTAAAGCTGTACTAATCAATATTTTCTATATTGACAATGGATAAAACAACACGTAGTACACAAGAGGCCACTCCTAGCGATGGGCCAATGTGGCATTATCACCAGTACTTAGACCTTTAGCTCTTTGTTTTGGTTTAAGATGGATAGTTCAGATTTTTTGAAGTGTGGTTATGTGGGGTACTTTTCAACAGTCAGTGTATTAGATGCAGTAGATGTTGGTCGGCACGCCCCCAGTTTGTAGAATCTGGCTGGAGCCTGACATGGAAGCAAAGTGATGTACTGCTATGACTGGGGAGCAGTAACAAAATGTATTTTAGTCAGCTAAAAAAAAGTCCCACCTAAAAAAGTCAACATTAGCTTAAGTGTTTGCTATGCTGAGAATATTTTCACAGCTTTACCTTTCTGTCAGACAGCCCATTCCTATGGGACAGACGTAAATGGTTTCAGGTCTCCATCAATGCTCTCATCAAAGCCACCAGACTCCACTAATAAAACACAGTAATTTAAGTTCGCTTACTGTACAACGGGAGGTCTTAGGCCTTGTTTACATAGATACCGATACAAATAAAAACGTATTTTTATTCATCCCATATAAAAAAAAAATCCGGGTTTACACAGTAAGTTGTGAAAACAATATCCCTGTTTACACGAACACAGAAACTGCAGCTTTTTGCTGCATTTAGCATGCCAGGCCAGTAGGTGGCGATACGACATATGTCAAACACCACAGAAGAACGTTCTGGGCAAGCACAGGGAGTTGTTTTCCTCTTGGTGCTAGTGATAAAAACAATGCTGAACTACATTTTAACCTTATGTAGTTAGCTGCTATACACTCAGTAGTATTGTGCACAGCAGACGTCTTTGTGTCTGCAGTGCTTAGTTAATTTGTAAGCTCGTAAGTAGTCCCAAAAGTGCTACCAAAACGTAAACAACACGGCATATATCCGTCATTGTTGATGTGGTTCCCGGGTGCCTAATGGGAATGCGCGAACTGGATTGCAACGTCATCATTTTCCAAAATCTCTGTCTATCCTGTTTACACGTCTCCATAGAAATAGATATTTTTTAAAAACTTTCACTTTGGAAGCCATTTTTGAACATCTCTGTTTTCGTCAATATAAATGCCGGTTACATGTAAATGATAGGTGCAAACCCAAAGATAAATAACTGTTTTCAGAAATATACGAAACCATATAAACAGGCCCTTAAACTGCTTCAATCACTTAATTAGTTTGTATTAGTGTGTGACTTCAGTGAATCCAAACTAATCCATTAAAACACGAAAGTCACACAATAACACAAACATAGGTACTGTCTGGGGCAGTGGTGTACCAGCAGCTCCTGTGTTCAGCACTGTTAAATCACTGTTTTTCTTACTGGAGTCTGGCTATGAAGAGAGCAATATAACATCTTCATTTTCATGTTGGACATCACTCTCTGACAGTTAGCTAATGTGGTGAAAATATACTGAATATTTGAACTGATATTGATTTTTTTAAGTGGGACTTTTTGTCAGGTGGCTAAAATACGTTTCTTTGCCGACCCCCATCCACAGCAGTAGACTGCTTACCTTCCGTGTCAGACTCTAGCCTATTTCACTGAACTGGGGGTGTGCCGACTGACATTACTGTATATAATATACTGTCTATGGACAAGAGCTCTATATAACCCCACTTCAAAAAATCAGAACTTTCCCTTTAAAGTACATTTACTCACAACTACTTGATTAGTCGTTGCAGCTCTACTGTTCAGTCAGGTTCAGTTTAGTCTCAGAAGCTTGATAAGACCTAGATTACCTGTTCATTATCAGTTAATCAAAAAGACTTTTGCTTACTTATGTAGTTGGAAGGAGTTCTACATCAGGTCTGGTGCCCACAGGCACCCAGCAGGTGACCTACAAGCAAGGTGATTCACGGGTGGTATTCTGTCTTAATGTTGTTTCCAGCTTTGGTTCTGAGTTAAACAAATGACATGCTGGTTGGACTGCGGGTGTTGGATAATAAATATATGTACAAAGGCAATGTCCTTGCTGCAATGGCCATGGGTTCAATTCCAGCCTGCGGCCCTTTGCTGAGTGCCATCCCCTCTCTCTCCACCCTTCACATTTAATATTGTCCTATCAATTAAAGGCAAAAGGCCCAAAAATGCTCTTAAAAAATAAATACATAAGAATTGGATGATGATAATTAAATGTAATGTTTTAACGCTGTAACCTGTCTGACTGCTGACTTTGTGTGTCAGCTTTGTCTTCTGTGCCACCTGAAATGAGAGCTGTTTTAATCAGGTGTGTGGATAAGAGACGTGTTAACTGTGGAGATGTGCTGCTCAATATTAGGGGAATAAGCAAAAATATTCATTTGAATTGTATTTCCTGAATTTCCTTTGTTTATAAATATATTCTTTTAATTCCACATGTAAAGTATCTCCCAAAATGATCACTTAAAACATGCTGCCTAACCAAATAATTTGATCAACGCAAGGTTAATACAGGATTTGCAGTTAGGAGTCGGGCCGGAGATCTCACATCGACACGTCATTTCTGGCTGTGGAATAAATATGTGCACGCGGTGGGGTGCAAGCGGTGCTGCATGTTACAGTGTCAGTTTGGGAGTGGGTCTTGTAAATCAGGACAGTGAAGGACTCTGTAGATGTTTGATCCATGCAAATCGCAATAAAAAGATCAGATATCTTATCTTGGCTGACCAAAAGTCAAATAACAAAAAATCTTCAAATTGTAATGATACGTAAATGAGAAAAAAAGAAGATGCACATAGTGGAGATGTTGAAATCAGAGAAAGTTTGGCATTTTTGCATGACAAATGACTTAAACAATAAATCTGTTTATTGCAACTTTCTGTCAGACAACTAATCCATTATTCACCTCGTTGTCTCAGGCCTGAAATGTCTGTACTTCCCACTTAATTACTTGTGTTGTAAAACATAAAAAAATGACTGGAGGTCACAGTAAAACAAGATAAACTCCCCAAAAAGTAAAAATATGTTGAGAAAAAGAAGAAATGAAGGAGTGGGCAAGGGCATGCAGAAACTCCCCTGTGACTAGTTTGCACGCGTATGCTCGTAAGTGTGTGTGTGTGTGTGTGTGTACAGGCAGGTGTGTGTACGTGCACTGCTCTGACCATGCGATGCACAGATAAAGGAGAGCGCGATTCAGCACTACCGCCGCTGTTGATGAATGATCCGACTTTTGTTTTAGTGACAGGGAAGAATTTGGAGGGTCGCGCGACTGCTCCGAATAATGCTGCCCTTGTCTATTTGTCTGCAACCCAAGCATTAGTGAGCTCATATTGGGAAACAGTTACCCTTGAAACAGAGCACAGCAAAAACAGTCATCTGGCTAATTCCAACAGTAAGGACTGCTGCTCTTCTTCAGGCACTTAAAGGAAACCAAAGCAGTGTCGTTAGGCATCACAATCCTATCAAATCTAACTTAAAAGGAGCAGACTGTAATGACGAAAATCTTCTCTTTGGGTAGAAAATAACATTAAGAAGTACCCTGGAGAGGATCTGAGATGAGTACAGTGTGAATAGCAGCAGAGGAAGATCCCAACACATGACTGTAGGTGACGGGGAGATGACTAATGTGATAAGTAATGAGCAAATGAATGAATTGGGGTATAAAGGGGGATGAATGGGGGAGTGAATGCGGGAAAAGGAGGAGAGAAGTGAAGAAGAGGGAGCGCTGCTTCACTTTATTGCCCAGTCTCTTACATCCTGTACTGATCGATACTGAAGCACTAAAGGAGATGAGCGCCTGGACTGAGTGTGTGTGTGTGTGTGTGTGTGTGTGTGTGTGTGTGTATGTGTGTAGATAAATACGCTCAAAAATAGTAGACTTATTTGGGGGTGGAGGGTCCTGCCATGTTGGGGGGTTTAACATTTATGCCAGAAGTAAGTTAGAAAAAGATAGATGCAAGCAGAAGCCAAGAAATTAGATAAGACTTTGATGAATTCAAACAGTTTCATGTTGGATGTGATACAAAACTCCTATTTTATCCTATTAAACAGGAAGAGAGAAAACAAAAACAAAGAACAGAGCAAATAAATGGGTATTAAAGAAGGGACAGCAGAGAGAAAAATAGGGAGGGTGTGAGAGGGATGAAGGGAGGGCTGGGCAGTAATTTATCCTCCAGTGTGCATGCTTTACGGCTTTCTTAATTCAACTCCTGCTACTATTAATGGAGTTAATGTTGAGATTATATCTATTTTCTGGTGGCGCGGGTTGAAATACTGCAGCCGATTCCCCGCTCCTTCAAACTGCCGTGCAGCACTAAATCACCCGCCACGCTTGTTATGGCTGAAAACAGGTAAGAGCTTGGCATGCTGGGTAGGGGAGCCTCTTCTCCTGTGGGCCTGCAGGAAAATGTCTGGGGCTGACTGGCTGCGAGGGTTTAGATTGTAAACTTGGTATGTGTGGTGGGAAAATGTACAACTGATTTTATTTTCCTCTTTAATGTTTGATTTGATCGACCTTTTTCTCTTTCATTCTTTTAAATGATGTTTTTGCGCATGTTCTTGTATACAGCAGTTTGAATTACCTCTGTGTTCCAAAGGTGCTATACAAATACATTTGCCTCACCTAATCAGGCAGATACAGATCAGACTGCTGTGGATATTGATTTCTGTTTGGTTATAAAGTAATTAATAGGTTGCTGAGGGTTTATGTTTTACATGTGTAAAGAATTTCCTCAGATATGTAACAATGGAGCAGTTAGTTGTGTTAGACATCAATTTACATATTCTAAATGTAATCTTGCATGGACTTGCCATTCTGTGATAAATACATACATAGATACATAAAGAAAATATTAATATCATGATATCGATTGAAGCAATCTCACTCAGTCTCATCTGTACTTGTGTTGCCCTGTGAGGGTGTGCATGCAAAAGGGATGTTTCATTTCTTAACAAACTATGATAAAAAAAAAAAAAATTTAAAAAAAAAAAAGAAAAAATGAAATTTACCCCTGGAGTGTCAAGCATATGACCCAGGGACCAGAACCAGACTGCCAAATGGTCCAATCTGGCCTACTGCATGACTTCGTACAGCTGATGCCAGGTTTCAGGTACAAGTTAAACAGTGAGTAACCTACTTCATGTAAAATGACCAGAATACATACTTAGAATAATAATCACAATAATAACAAAGATAGGAATAATAATACTTATTGTGGTCTTATTTAAAGATATCTAACATTGTGCAAAATACTGAATCAGCAGCTTCAGTAAAAAAGAATCTGAATCAGCCTTCTGTCTTAAACAGCACTGGTGGAATCCTATCGCTACAGACTACTGAAGGTTTAGATTTGTAAATGGTTTGTAAGCCAGGAGACAACTTAAACTGTTTCCTCAAAGGCTTTCACTTCAGTTTGGTGTGGTGAGGCCAGCATTACTACACAGGAGTTGTGACAGTAGCCTAAAAAGCTTTAAAAAGCTCAGAGAATTTCTTCAGGCTGTGCATCATCTGATTCTGGATTGTACATTTTCAGACTGTACTTGAACTGCTTTACACTTCAAGAATGCGATGTGTTATTATTATTATTAGGTTATTATCTGATGGCTTTATTGGTCCGGATCTCCTGGGATCAAATTGGACAGTATGTGGCCCATGCACTAAAATAAGTTTGACGCCCCTGTCCTGGAATCTAACTTTAAACATGATGCAACTTAGAATCCATATAGGCTAAGAAGAAATTGGAAACATCTGGAACGCCATGTAAGGGCTGTGGGCTATGTGCTGTTTTTTTTTTTTAAAAGAGATGCATGGCCGTGAGTGAAGGGTTCAGCAATAAGCAGGCACAGAGATAAGAGCAGAGAACATATGAGGACAGGGATCAGTGGGTCTGATAGGCCAAAGATGAAGAGCAGCACTCAGTAGTTAAGAGCAGAGAATATGAGCTCATGCTCCACTCAATAGCCCCAAACTGATAAAAGTGGAGGGTCTTTGGAGTTAAACAGATAGATAAGCATGAGAAAGGAGTGCATGGGTGGGTGAGGGAGGGGGGTAATCCAACATCCCTGGGGACCCGGCCTGTCCCCCTCCCTCCCTATCTCTTTCCTCACTTCTACACACTTGGTGATATTTCACAAGATGTCACGGGGCTCAAATTGAAAATCCCTTGATGAATCAATATTTACTGCAGCAGCTAAATGAATAGTAATAAGTCACCAGAGGCTGAGTCCAGCCACAGTCCAGGCCCCTCTGGCTCACCAAATCTGGATTACACAAATGAACCCACACACAAACACATGCAAAGCACAAACGCACGTAAGCACAAAAATGCTTTAATTACAAATGGCTAGTTCACCCAAATTACAAAAAAACATATTTGATCTCAACAGCACAGCTATTTGTATTCTTATATGGTCAGGTTTTGTGACATCTGCCTCTAAGAGATTTGATGCCACTCCAGTTTCAAATGATTGCATGTAATTTTCTTTGTCATGCTCACAACAAGGCTGGGAATCTTTTGGACTCTACGCATTCAATTTTAATTTTGATTTTAACTTAGAACTCATGTCGATTTAAACACTGTGTAGTTTGGTTAATATGTGTGTGTGTGTGTGTGTGTGTGTGTGTGTGTGTGTGTGTGTGTGTAAGAGAGAGAGAGAGAGAGAGTGAGAGAGAGTGAGACAGTTAAGTCATACCACAGTCAGTTTCCAGGAAGAGCATCCTGTTAATTCTCTACACATTAACAGATCATCAAAACCAACCACAACAACCTGTTCAGAGCTTTCACAACAAAGTCCCAACAGTATGTAATCACTTCAGGAAAAACTTGGTTATTAACCACTTGGTTAATAAATAAACTGAACCTGTTAATAGTGATAAAGCCATTAATAAAACCTTAACTTAACATTTGTCACCCGGTAATGATCTCCTCATAAACTTCAGTTAGCTGTCTACCCTCAGAGATTACCTAACCACCACAACCAGCCATGTCACACAAAAAAGTCAATCTTATAAGACTCCAGATTCTGTGCTGAAGTGTTTTCCTAATTTATTGGTAGTTGATACCGGAAAACTACAACTACAACTTTGTTGTTATATGCCTGCAAACCAGTCAAGCTGCACTTATAGTTTACATCCATGTCTGTGAATACATTGTCTCACACACATCTTCCCCCTGGTGGTGCAGAGGATCTGTGCAATCAACACAGTTTCAAAATGGACATTGAAAATTAGGGTCACCAATTTAGAATCTGACCAAAAGTTTCCCCTTCTGTTCCTGAGATATGATGTTGAATAGTGTCCAGAAAAGTGTTTTTGCAGAACATTATGATGTCAGTGAAGTTGACCTTTGACCTTTTGGGTATAAATGTCATCATTTTATCCTTGTAAACATTTTTTGAAATTTTGTCATAATTAGCAAATTAACCTCTGAGTTATGACCAAGAACATGTTTTGTGAGATCACAGTGACCTTTGAGCTCCGACCACCAAATTCTAGTAAGTTCATCCTTGAGTCTAAGTGGACGTTTGTGCCAAATTTGAGGAAATCCCTCAAGGTGATCTTGAAATACCGTATTCACAAGAATGTGAAGGACAAGGTCACAGTGACCCTGACCTTTGACCACCAAATTCTGAACAGTTCATCCTTGACTCAAAGTGAACATATGTGCCAAATTCAAAGACATTACCACAAGGCGTTCTTGAGATATTGTGTTTACGAGAATGGGACCTCCACGCGTATGTGCGTAAGACACAACATAATGCCTCTGGCCACAGCTATCGCTAGCACAGATGCCTCCAGCATGGCAATCGCTGGCTCAGAGGCACAACAAGACAACCAACTAGTCATTTTTTAATCAAAAATGTTGCATATTCTCTGGTCCAGTTTCTTAGATGTGAGAATGTGCTGCTTTTATTTGTTTTATATCATTGTAAAGTGAATTCATTTGGATTTTGTCTGATAAAATGTGCAATTTGAAGATGCTATTTTGTTTCACTATCTTAAAACATTTAAGAGACTAAATTTGTCAAGAAATAAAACTTAAAGATTAACCAATAATAAAATTAATTATCAGCTGCAGTCTTGTTTCATATACTGCATTCACTACTACTTTATTTAGTATGTAATCATTATTCACTCATTGGTGGATTAAACCTGAGAATGTGAGAATGATAGAGGACTGAGACAGAGGGATGGACATTAGATAAATAAAGGGAGGGAAAGAAAGAGGAGACAGGAGTCGTAATGGCATTAAGAAACAGACCCACCCACCCACCCTGCCTCTCTCTCTGTATCTGTCCTGGGTGAGATGCTTTCCCTGCTGGTGTAAATTAATGTGAGGATCACAGTGGTGTAAATGGTTTATTCTCTGGGTTATCTACTGTGTAAAAATGAGCGCCATAAATTTCCGACCTCTTCCACTCATGCTGCACATGACAGTGACATTAAAGACAGGGCGCTGCTCTGCACTGAAGGATATTAGCCATCTAGACACATTAAAGGCAGACCTGCAGGTGGTGTGTGTGTATTTGTCTTTGTTGGATTACCTGGCAGACTGGATCCTTTTGGCTCTCCAAGAGAGGGCGGGGTTGTAGTGGAGGGTGTGGGAGGGGCTAGAGCCCGGGCGGGTCACCATCTTGAAGCGTGTCCTAAACACCCGCTGAGAGGCTGGGCTACGGTGGGAAGAGGAGGCGGGACCTGAGGACAGCAGAGTTGATTAATCAGTATTAAAGTCGGGTAATTAAAATTTGATTACACACAGAAACAAAAGCAATATTTAAACATCCAGTCAGTTTGTGTACGAATGCACATTCACACATTGTTGTGAATGCATAAAACCATGCAAACACACACAGATGCACACAAGTGTGTCTGAGGACTCTGGCAGGTGTGCTCTTTAATAAGCTTCACATATAAAAATGAGAGGGAATAACAAAGGCAGAATTTTTATGAGCCTAATAAATCATATCCTCTGTCTCTTTCCTCGCTGCCTTCATCCCTCCTGCCCAGCCTCCCTCCCTCCTCCTCACTTTAAGTCTCATTCGTTATATCATTTTGCAGATCCATCAGAGAAGAGGAGCACGAGTAGAGAGATCGGAATGGAAAAAAAGAGGACAAAGTGTTTTTATTTATTTATTTCTTTGGCTGTGTATCCATCATGTTGTTTTATGATGGCCTATTCTGGCTGACATACCCACACAAAGAACAGAATTTGCATTGTGGGTCCTCTAATGCCGCATTTCCTCTGCATGGTAGGGCTCATTTTTCTCGCTCATTTTTGTTTTCCATTAGTAAAACTTGTGGATAGTACCTGTTACCTAGTACCACCTCCGTCAAGTTTCCAAGCGAGCTGAGCCGATACTAGAAAGTAGAATTAAAGCCCTGCAGACCACTGATTGGTCAGAGAGAATCGTAACTAGAACAATCACTAACACAGTAGATCCTGCACAAATCCGCCATTTTTAAATAGCGATGCTACAGTTATTGTGACTGCAATTTCTTCATTCTTTCAACCAAGATTTTAAAAAACAAGGGATGCACTGATTATGAAATTTTGGCTGATTCTGATACCAGTGATCAAAATAATAATTTGGCTGCTAGTCGGTACCAGTGGTTTGTTGTTGTTTATTTTGTTTGTGTTGTCATCTATTTTCCCTTTTGTACCAGGGAAACAAAGACCACCATACATCTGATGAAGTGCAGACGTTCCTCTCTTTGCTTGCTGATAAAAGTATTCAACAAGTGCTGCATTGATTATGATGTCACAGCAGTTTCACGTGGCGTTGCTATGGCGATCTGCTGAGAATCCTGCCTATACTTATGGGATACTATTTGTAGTGGAAAACAGATAGAGAAAGTTAGTTGTGTCAAGTCGAGCTAAACAATGCTGTGGAAATACAGCATTGGCCTCTGTTTACATCAGGTTAAGGACCTAAGACTACACAGGCCAGGTGCCTCTCTACTGAGGTAACAAATCCACGACCATCGTGAACAACTGTAGAGATTTGAGTTGAATACAAATAAAGTTGAAAAAAGTTCAATCCAAATCAGTTTAGCTTAACAAATGCAATAATACTTTTCACTTCAACCAATCAGAATTTGCCACAACCTCTATGAGCAATATTTTTACACAGCTCATGGCATGACCACCCCCATAGAATTATGTACTCATGACGAAAGTCAATGACTCCTTACATATCAACATATCTCTTCAACTGTTTTGTCCTATGGTGCAATATCAAAAAAATCATTTCTAATAACCCTTTAGTCTTGCCTGATGTAATCGAATCTAGATACCCTGTGCGTTTGATGACAACCTGTCTGACTGATTGTGTTTCTTGACCCATCTTGAGTGTATAATATTATTATTACCAATAGACATAGTGGCCACACTAACAGAAATAAGATCTGAGATATGACAAACCACAAATATCCTCATCACAGAGCTTTCATAGATATGGATAAAAAACTTTATGGAAAATAACATTTGTAAAAAAAGCCTTTAATAGACTTAAGTGCCATGGGCTGCATGTAGCTTCATAAAGAGTAACTACCACTGCAGCCTAAAAAGCAAGATTTAATGCAACATGAATCAGCTGCCCACCATTTTCATTTAAATTACTCCACCCCCTCAAAAAAAAACCCTCTTGCATGTCATTATCTGCACTCCGTCTTCCCCTTCAACCAATCATTCACTGTGGTGGTCAGTGACAGCACTCTGTCTTCCTAATGAGTGGAGAAAAGATGGAGTGAAGAGAGGTGTGAAAGAGGGATAAAGAATGAGTTTATGCATCCGATGAGGAGCTCATTTCCTATCACCTCTTTCACAAGTCTTTAATTGCCAATTGTCAGGATTGTTGCCGTTTTAATTAGCGTCCAATAACAAACCGTGACCACGAGGGCCGCGGTGACAAACAATAAAATGATTCGATTTCCACTTCTACACATTCCAGCTTCTCTCTCCACTCCCCCACTACCCTCGTCGCTCTTCCTCCCCTCCAGGCGCTGGTTTCATTTGTCAGCCAGGATGCAGCTCTGGATCAGCTGGAGAATTCATCTCAGACAAACATTTACTGTTGAACAAATCACTGCGAGCTGGGGGGCTGCCGAAATACTTACTGCATGTTTAGGACACATGCACATACACAGAAATACACCCATATCACATGTATGCATGGAGGACATATACAGGGTTATCATTTCATTTTACACGAGACCTTTACCATTTTCACTGTCTGGATGTCCATTAAAGCGGTGTAACAGGACAGCTCAAACAAAGATCCACTAAAGTCCATCCTACTAAAGTAATCTCATTTCATTGGTCTATCACAGGCAGGGCTGGTTATCGTTTACAAAATTGCAATACCAGTGCCAAAACCAGTACCCCGAAGTGATATTGATACTTCATGCAAAACCCATTATGTAAATGGAGTGGCGTGTACTTTCAAACGTTTTAGTGGCATCTCAGCACGTTGAACTGCCAACTCCATCAAATACACCATGTCTGACTTCATCCCATCACAAACTGTATGGGTTGTAGTTGCTGCTGCGGGAGTGTGTGTTCCACACTGAGGACAGTAATGAGAGCCCACCCAGCTTGAAGGAACCGCTTAATGGCTCCGTCAGTGACATTTGGCAGGGAGTTCATCAAAACAAAGATGGAGGCATCGGAGAAAGAAATCAGAAATGCACTGTCGGCCTTAAAATCAAACATCTGTACTTAATTTAGATTTTTTTTTTAAAAACAGAAGGAAAGAAGGATTTAGTATGACACATGCAATTTGCAAGCAGTGTCACATGATAATAAAATACTCCCAACATGAGGGCTTACCTCACACTCCACCATCCAGACATAGCATTAGCTGCCGACTGCCCAGCTAAATACTAAACCAGCTCCACCAAAAAAATCAACAACAATGGACACACCTAGCTCGACAAAATAACTCAGGCCATCATTTACTTCATGTGCAAAGATCTGTGTCGATACAGCGCTGTTTAAAACAAAAGATTTTGTTTACTTGTGACGCCTGGACTTCAAGGTCAGTGGATTCATGTGTGACTATAACGACACATTACTTCACAGAGAACCGGTGACTGCTGTCTCACGTTCTCCAAACTAAAGCAGTACAGGAAAGTCACATCACAGGAAACACTGCAGATCTCCTGCAAAATGCAGCACAAGAATGGGGTATGGCTGACAAAAACCTTGTCTTGGCAATGCTTCTAAAATGGGTGTTGTCATTCAGTTGGCTGGGCATCTGCATGGGTAGTGTTTTGCTCATGCACTTTATTGCTTAAAGGAATTGTGACAGTGCAAGAAACATGAGCATTCAGACGATGAGATGTGTCTGAAACAATCCCTTAAAAAAATGTATTAGGAAGAGAACACAGAGGTGAATGGTACAATGACTGCCCAAACTTATTTCTAACTTTCAATGCAGTTTACAGGACGTCATCCTGGTTCAACTTTGACTTTGATCCTAGAATGTTTTCAGAGCTGATAGAAACAATGGACACAACTGAAAATCGGACCCAAGTTATGATAAACTGGTATCATCCTTACATGAACCTTCGTCAGTGGATATTGTACATTAATATAACGTCAGAAAAAATATATGTAGTTGTTGATACAGTGTCAAAGATTTTGACCACATTGCTAGTTCTGTGGGTGAAAAGGGTGTGTGTTGGGATATGTAAGAGAAACCTAGTAAACAAAAAAAAAAGAGAGGCAGCACATGAGAGAGCAAGAGAGAGTATATGGGTGGAGGTGGGGAGGGGGGTTGTGCAGGATTAGTTGCCGGGCTTGTAGTCACTTTTTCTCCCACAATCCATCCGTATTGCAGTCAGAGCTATTTGGGCGTCCTGGCAGATGACAAATAGGGCTTGTCAAAGGTGCTGCCACGATTCCCACCCTGCAACCTCGCACATCCCCCTCACACCCTCCCTCCTACATCCCTAACCCGCACCTCAATCTGCTCTTAACCCTCGGTCCAACATCATGACACCCGCCGTGTCCATGACGCTGTCACACAGCTGTTCCACCTTGCCTGCTGTTTAATGACATCTATAGTGAGCTGTACTGTTAGTGTGTTTCCCTCTGTGTGTGTGTGTGTGTGTGTGTGTGTGTCAGCAGGGATGGATGGACGGTGTTGCTCTGATTGTAAACCACTGCAGGTTGTGTTGGTTGAGTGGCTCTGGGAGCAATGGGGTCTCAATCTTCCACTATAGGACCATGACCAATGAGCATGTGAACACACACACACACACACACAAACACACACTTACCCACACATACACCTGGGGTCTCAATCTTCCCTTAATAGACCTTTGACAGTGGCCTGCCTCGCAGTGTGTGGGGGGGAGCGGGCGAAGTGGCGCCCTGCGCTGTGAAGACACCGTTTGCAGACGCATGCAGCTCGCATGCCGTCCATCCATCTCTCGCTGACTTGCTGCTGTGAATCCACAGATAATCTACTCTAGTCGCCACATGCTGCACATAGTGCTCCTGCCTCCCAGCCTCAGAGTCACATTAAAGGATTGATTCAACATGTTTTCTCAAGCTATAGCAGATCTATCAATGTAGATAGTTATGATCTTTATTATTTTGGTCCATAAATTCCCATCACTGTTTCTCAGAGCCCAGTGATCCCAATCTCAAAGACATTCACTTTGCTAAATTGGAAGACTGAAAAAACAGCGAATATTTACATTAGAAAAAATGCAACCAGTGAATTTTCGCAACTGTGTTTTTAAAAAAATGGCTTAAACAATTAATGGATTATTTTCTTTGGATAGACTTCTCTTTAATCAACTTTGCATTTCAGCTCAATCCTCTTAGTTTCCTACCAGTTTATTAGTCAATGTCATTACAAATTTGGCTGTTTATGTCACAGATCAGTTTTATTCATTCAATAACACCAAGCTGCTGACTCAGATTGTAGTGCCAAAGCATTCCCTGTTTTCATGTTATCTTTCATTTAAAATAGTTCAACAGAGTTCTGCACAATAAGGTATCTACACATTTCAATAAAAAAGGAGCACTAGTATCAGATCAGTTCTCAGTTTTGGCAGATACTGGACAAGAAAGTTTGGACCGGTGCGTCCATACTCAAAGTGTCTAAAAAATTACATTTGAAAAATTTTACAAGCAGACATCAGCAGAACTACATTTGCGTCTTATTTGTGATTATTTCTATTAGTAAAAAATCAATTGCTGGATCTGGGGACAAAGTGGCTTTGCTATAAAGAATTCCAATAAGTTTCACTATGACCTACTTTACTTCAGAGTTTGGAGTGCTTAATGGATATTTTCTGACATTTCATATATACTAAATTTTGGTTTTCCCTCCAAATTAAATAATTTATTAGATAATCTGGTTAATCTGTTTAATAGCTTATCTGCAATCACGTGACTACTATGACACACACAATACAGATGGAAGGCAGGAAGTTATGAATCCATATGCTTTATGAACAGGATGTAGAGGAAAATTATTGTATAAAAATGTTGGATGAACCTGCAGGCAGCAGGAATGGACAATTGAAAGTCATGTTGGATAAGATCAATACAAAATGAGGACGTGGACGAGGAATTTGTTGTTTTTTTTTCCTCACACATTGTCTCCACAAGTTGTCTCCCCTTCTCTAGACAGAAGACAGAGGTTTCCACATCTGTCACTGTTCCCCAGTGAGTTTTTTTTAACTTCTCAACTCTACATCCTACTATCTTATGGATTTAAAGCAGCCATTGTTTTTCCCCAGTTTGATCAATTTGAGAATTTTTAAACTTTGCAAATGAAAGGCATTTATACAGTGCTGGTCGTCTTTACCTCCGGTTGCCTGCCCTCCATCTGGACAGTGCACCAATGTGTGACATCATATACATGGAAGCTATTGTTCACAACCTGTCTGATTGTCTCGCTGCTTGTTTCCATTCACCTCTACAGTAAAAGGGTGAGGGCAGAAATCAGGCAAATATCTCAAAACCCAGGCAAATAAAACCACAACAATATGCATGGCAAGAGATCCTTAAATGTTATTTGTGTGAAACAACCATTTTAAACAAAATCCAAGGTTCCTCATTTAACCTCTCTGTGATATATAACAAGTCTGATCCTCTTGTGTTAGTCCAACTTAGGAATCCACTCAAAACTTGTGACAAATCACTCATGTTGATGCTGCCTTATCAACATAAAGCAGCAGATGTAACATCACTTAAGTGGATCTAGGAGTGTTGAACTAGAGTCACATCCCTAAGATGACTGAGCCTCGTCTAAGCAGTGTGGACTAGACTTTGAATAAAGTTGGCTGCCACTTTGGAGCTTTGATACTTCCAGGCTCTATATCTCTATATCCTCAGCCCTCTGACTGGGGCTACTGACAGGCCACTGCAATGCACCTCCCCTCCTCCATCCTCTTAGGGATCCCCCCAGTGATCCCCCCTCCACACCTGACGGCTAATTCCAGAGAACAGCGGTCTCCGTCTGCCCCCTCCCTGGGACAACCCGATGGATAATAAATCTTATTATTGACAGCACCTGTTCCCCCTGCCATCCCATGTTCCCGTCCCCTGGGGCTCATCTTCTGACTCCCACTGCTCCAGCGCTCTTATGGAAGACAGCAGCGCCATGCTAACATCAGACTTAACAAGGGAGTTACTACGATTTAATAACCTGCTGTAAGCCAGCGTGGTTATGATAATATGATCTCTGCGTGTTTGACACCCAGTGATACTTTCTGACAGACTAGCCAGAGATGTCAACACAGTTTGATGCCCCACCCTGCCTACAGAGAACCGCGTTCCATGGTCTTAAAAATACTGTGTCCCGTAAGTCATCGGAGTATATCATGTACTCCTGGAGTATGACTAGAATGTGAGCTTTGCAGGAGATGTTGCATGTGAACGACTTTAACATGCTGTTTTAGGAAAACTGAGGAGGACAGAGGAGATCGCAAATGATCATACACTTCCATATACCACTCCCCAACACTAGAGGCATCTCTGGGTGTTAAGTCTCATAGCGTTCCTCCTTTTTCTTAGATGATAGACAAGGTCACTGGGTTCACTGCTGCAGGATGTGAGTCCATTTATAATTACTGACCCACTGTCAGGGTCAAGATGTGTGTGTTTAATGTGTCATGAAGTGGCTTGATAGATATGCAACTAGTGTGTATATATATTGACCATTTGGTTAGAATTACATTTCTAGGAAAAAGCCCAGGTCCAAGTTTAGTTCCTGCTAGCTGCTGACATTTTACATTGCAATGGGAAATGAACGTATTTTAACATTTATTAACATTAACATTGTGTTGAGTGTTTAGCTTATCACTGATCAGCCCCTCCAGGATGTTCAATCAGTACCTATGAATTCTGCACAACCATCGGTTGTGTCCAATCACTGAAACTTTTGCCCATATTGGACACAAACATCTTATATTTACCTAAAATACTACTGCTAATACTGTGACAGGCAATTCCCTGATGTCCTGCACTATAGCGGGAGTAAATCATTTGCACCAAATACAACTTTATGATGGAACACAAGTCTTGATTACATGTTTAAACCTAGTGTGGAGCCTTTCTTTAGCCTTTTTGTTAAGGACTCTTGGAACACTCAGAACAGTCCAGTTTTATTCTCACTGGTACAAGCCGCCTGGGTTGTTAATGCATTATGCAAAGAAAAAAATGCAACAAATTTTTGTCATTTTTCTTGCTCCTGCAATTTCATTTAAAAAAAAACAAACAAGAAACATAGCAACACGCACTACAAAAGCTGCCATGATAGCAAGCATCTTAGGCCAGATCAATAAAAAAAAAAAAAAACCCGCAAAATTGTGGAGGGACCGATGCATAAAAGTAGTTTTGATGTCTGTGTATGGTGTTTAGTGACAAGAAATTGTAATACAAAAAGCTCAACAATGTGTATAAGGTAGTAAACACTGACATTATTACAGAGTTTGTCCACCAGAACACTGACAAACTTAGTCAACGTAAAACGTCCCGTTCAGTATATATCTCAGGCAAAGAGGCTAAAAGCTCCAAACAGCTGTGGAGTACAAGGTAATTCTCTAAGGGTTCTTCGCTACAAGTGACGCTTTTAACATAACAGTCATTTGATTTAATTTTAAAATTAAAAATAATGAGCAGAGGAGCTTTAAGTTACAGTAAACAAATCCTTTAAGTAATACGGCATATGACCTTTATTCATTCCTGCAGACTAAAAACAGAACTGCCTTCAGAGAACTGGCATAACTGTAAGTGTGATGACAGACAGATGGCTTAACATTAATCAATTGCTCTTCAGTTCTATACTTTGTCATGACCAAATTAACACCTGCCTGCAAGTTAGACGCTGGAGAATAAACAGTATTATATTTAAAAAAGTATTTCTGTATGATATAGCTCCACTCTTTTAGAGGAGCACTCAGAGGCTCTATTAGTGTGTACGTGGATGAAGAGTTGACACGAACTGACAGGCTGATAGCTGTGTGGGGGCCACATACTGACACAGGAGGCCCCTAGTGCGTGCCATCAGCTGTCAGCCAGTGTGGTGGTGATGTCACCACAGAGAGGCGTGTTCGGGGGGAAGAGTGTGTTTTGGGAAGGAGGGTGGTGGTGGTGGTGATGATGTGGAGGAAGAAGGGGGGGGCAGCTACTGGCTTGTGGCCTCGTCCATCATCACAGTGGAGCCATCAGCTGTAACATACACCAGCTGACCCAGGGAACCCTTAGGTGACCAGAGGAGGGGGATTCTTCCACTCAGCCACACACACACACACACACACACACACAAATGCAAACACAAATGCATACTGGTAGGTTGCTGCTAAGGCCATGGTACAGTATATAGTCTTGATGATCTATACACATAAAGCTGGTGTACGGTAAGACTGGCTATTGACTATCAAATTACTGTTCTTCAGAGATGTCGGCTGTAATTTTAAAGAGAGTTAGCTAGTCGATCCCTCCTGCCTCCAGTCTTTAAGGGGAACTACAGCCATTTTCAAAATTCATACATGTTATCCCTGTGGTCCAAGACAGTCTAAAAATATTTTAACTAAATTGTAGCTCTCTCCTAAATCTAAAAAAAACAATGACACTGAGAGCAGTCAGGGGAAAGTTGTGAGTGTATGGTACATTTTCTGCTTCAGAACTGAGAACACTACAACAGAATAAAGCTCAGTTGGTTATCATAAAGAAAACAAACATTCTGTAGGTCCATGAAATCAGGCTCATTATTAATTGCTGAATGTTGAATACCCAGCTCTTGGGGGAGGATGACAGTTTCATAAATGTCAGAAATTTCTCTTAGGGCCACACGTTTTTACAATGAAGAGATGAGAAACTTTCCATGTCCACAAGCCACGTCTAAGTATTTTTCCAACTGTTGAATGATATGCAAGGAGACTTGACAACATCCTTGATGAATAATTAAATGATAATAGCCCCTATGTGTGCTTTTCCAGAGTAGCCATATGCTCTTGCAGCCATAAAGTACATCAATAACTTAAATAAGACATGATGAAAACATGCATTTACTGTGAACTCAACCTTGACCCTGACCCCAACCCTGAGAGCTGACAAAATCTGTAGCGGTGATCAGGAATCCGTCAGGTTGTGATACGCCACAAACATTTCATGTGTGTCCCATGACATGTGTGTCACACACGCAGTGTCGTGTTTGGTCAAAAGCATGACTGTGGCTGTCAATCAGCAGATCCCATTAGACACATCAACAAGAAGAGCCTGGGGCTTTGTCCACTTAAGGTCTGCCATTATTACATGCGTTATATATGCATCTGTTTGCGAGTATAGAAAGTATGTGTGTTTGTGAGCGAGTGAAAAGCTTTGTGGGCTAAGCTTGTCTCAGAAAACCTTTTTCCAAGTGTGACCAGGGCACTTGAAGGTTAAGTGAGTGCATCCCTAAAGGGCAACACAAGATTCCACATGGGACGTGAACCTCTGCCCTGAGTGATACATGTCAAGACCCCCATGCAAGTAAGCTGCCGCAGCGGCAGAGGGGGGGTGGGCAGCAGAAAGAGTGCACACTGTGAGTAAGAGAGAGAAAAAAAGAATGGAAAGATGTAGATAAATCAGTCGGCTACCAGCTGGTCAGATGACAGGTTGTTTGTTTTTTAAAGTTATTTGGGGATTTGCTGTATTGACTATGACATGTAGGTCCTTACAAGATCTAAGAATGGAAAATGGCATAGACACTGACATCAAAGCTATTGTCAACCAGGCAACGAGAGGGAATGTTTCTTAACTCACTAAACTTAAAAATTATTTCTAGTTCATTTTGATTTTCTTACTCTGTTTACCTCAACATTTTATCCTTTGCCTATTCTTTTATCCCAATATTTTAATTTCCAACTTTTTTTCAGTCATTCATTGCTGTTTCAGTATCTAGAGCTTTGACATGGCAAATATTACCAGCTGATTTTAGCTTATAGATATATTGATTCCATGACACAAAGATATTTATAATGAATCCATTTACTGGCTGATATTCGACTTGTTGACAGCCACTGGCCAGCAAATAAGATGACATTCACTATTGGCAGTGGCCAATGTTTCTACATTGTGGACAACAAATCAGTGTTGACATCAGCTGGAGTACAGCTGGTTAGCATTAGCTGTTAGCAGCTGGAGGTTGTACAGAGGTTGTACTGAGTTACATTATGATACATTCACGCTGTATTCTGTAAAAATGAGTATTGGGCAAAGGTAAATTATAACGTTCTCATGATGTATTCAAATATAATCTAGCAAAATGTAGGTTTTGGCAAAAAACTTCAACAGACAGTTGTTTGAAGGAATACATTTTCTGATGTTTTTCCAGCAATATGAAATAAATATTAGAGAGGGAATTATGACATATTATATAAAGTAAAAACACTAAGTAATGAGGGACTGTTTTTTTTTTTTTGTTTGTTTGTTTTGGGGTTTTTTTTTTTATAATGAGGATTACTTTGTTTCCCTGGTACAAAGGGGGGAATGAATAACAACAAAATACACAACGACAACAACAAATAAAAATTGGTATCAACTAACGGCCAAATTGTTATTTTAAAATCGGCCTAGAACTTCACAACTGGTGCATCCCTACAAGATATGTTTTAGCAAACTGAAAACACCAGAGAGCACTTTATTTTTCAACTGAGCTTTTCAGTTCTGAGAATGCTGCATCTTGATTACAATTCTTTTAACACCCAAATTTAAGGGGTACTTGTAAAAAATGTTCATAAAAAAAAAAAAAAAAAAATCCAATATTGGCTAATATATCGTCTAAAACTCCGATATCAGTATCGGCCTTAAAAAAAATCTAGTTTTCCATTTACTATCAGACATGTACTCCTTCAAACTGTATCATTGTTTCGTTGCTAAGTGTTGTTGTTACACCCCGAAATAGTTTGTGTCTTGGATGTCTTGGTTGACAACATTCTTGCAATGGAATAAAGTAATATTAGGAAAGAGGAGCTGGTTGACTTTGTTTCATCATACTGAGTGATGGTTTAAAGACACATGCAGGACCCTGCGGTACTGTATGTCAGTCACCACACACACACACACACACACACACACACACAGGGAGCAGAGGTGGCTCAGTGGTGTAGATTTAAACCAGGACTGAGGTTCTAGTTGCAGATGCCAGCATGGTACTCATCCATCATTTTGCTGATTCTTTTTGGCCAGTGAGTGATGGACCCTAGTCAGCCGGTCGAACACCGGCCCTCAACTTCTGTTTCAGCCACTGAGTGAGAGACAAGGAGGTGATGTACAAGCCCGCCGGGGAGGACACACAAGCATCACAAATGTGTCAGAGTGTTAAGAGGAGAGGGGGAGCGGTGGGGGAGCTGGAGTGTCGAAAAGAAAACCACACAGACAGGACGGCACTGCTCGTATGGAGTATTTGGGTGTTCTGTACACTGGGCTGTAAGCAGCAGAGGCACGTCTATCAGGGTATAAAGGTTAGGCTCAGATTCAGCTGCAGTCCTTCAAGGTCAGGGAATGGAAGCATTGGCAACAGTTCCCCACGTAGCTCTGACATTGCCAGGCCATCATTTCCCTTTACCATGTGTTTTTCTTTAATCTAGAGCCGGAACAATTGGTCAATCGCCAAAAAAATATTTTGATAATGACTTAATTAAATTCAAAGTAAATTTTAAGGCAAAAACTGTTTGATTTGATACTTCCAACTTCTCTACTGTGCCTTTCTTGTTTGCGTTTTCCTTTCTTAAAGCATATTAAATCTTTGGGTTTTGAAGTTTTGGTTGAACATTAATAAATCATCTTGGGCTCTGGGAAATAGTGTAATTTTTTCATTGTCTCCTGATGTTAGATTATTTTATTCGTTCATTAAATGATCAGCAGATTAATATGGAATAAAATGACAAGTTAGTTGCAGCACTATTTCATTCCAAATTGATTTTGCAAAGAAATAACAGGGAGATGAATCTTATTAGATGTGTTAAAGCAATGGTTTTACATTTTTGAAGTGGGGTTGTATGGGGTACTTATCCATAGTCAGAATATGAAGAAGTGGCGGTATAGTTCCAATATGAAAGCTAAGCAATGTGTGTATGGGGGCATCAGATAAACAAATTTAAGCCTCCTAAAAAAGGTCCAACCTAAAAATCTCACAACTCGTTAAGTGTATGCTATAATGAGAGTACTTTCGCTGCTTTACCTTTCCATCAAAAAGCCCATTTGAATGGCAAAGCTGTTAACAGGTTCAGTTCCTCATCTCTCAACAGAGCTACCAGACCCCATTGACAAAAAGAATAATTTTGGCCCGCTGAGCATGGGAGCTGCTGGTCTACCACTGCCTTGATCAGATAGTAAGGTGTGTTACTGTGTGACTTTGGTGAGTCCAAACTGACCTTTTTAAATGCCCAAGTCCCACAATAACACAAACAAAACAACTGATCAAGGCAGCCACAGACCAGCAGCTCCTGTGTTCAATCACTGGTTTTCTGAATGGTGTCTGGCTTTGAATAAAGCAACGTAACGCCCTCAGTTCCCCACTAGAAATAACTGTCTAATGGCAACGTAAAGAAGTAAAAATATTCTAAAGCGTATCCCTAAACTGATATTTATGTTTTCATGTACTGAAAATACCTTTCATTACTCCACATCAGTGCATTGCTTAGTGTCTGTGCCAGATTCCAGCCTGCTTCTCCACACTAGGGGTGTACCAACTAGTATATACTGTAGGTAATACAATAACTATGGAACTACCTCATTCAACCCCACTTCAAAAGATCCAAACTATCCATTTAAAAGCAGTTTTGTCTGATCAATTGTACATGATTTGGACCAAAACATGAAATTACATGTTTAATCCCATAAGAGTGTTGTGTCTGGGTGTCCACATACTTTTGTACAGCGTATAGATACGAGGGTCTCTTTTACTTCACATTACTCACTGAGGCGCTCTGATCAGCTCCTTTTTATTGGTCCCTATAGCCTATAACAAAACTGGAAAGAAGAGCTTTTATGTTTATGGCTTCTTCTGAGTGGAATAATATACCTGTACCTAGTCGATCGTTGTCCTCATTTGGTTTATTTAAGAATGCTTTGTTTTCTTATCTAAAACCCAAATTGATTGTTGTCTCCTTGTTGTGTGATCACTTTTATGTCTTGTTCTTCTTTGTGGCTATCCTGCGGTTATCGTTTACTCTTAGTTGTTTGTTTTAAACAGTTTGAATTATTCTGAAGTTGATTGCTGGTTGTTCTACTCTTATTGGCGGTGTTGTGCTATCGATGCATATGTAATGTTTTTCATTTCCTTCTGTTTGTGTGTCTTTATGGGATGCTCTCCAAAACAAAATGTTGATCTTAAAGAGATGCATCCTGATCTGTAATACATTACAATAATACATCGTTGTTTCTCTTTTTCACGTCTTATTCACTAAGCAATTAAAAATGCATCATGGTGTTAATCACTCCTATGTTTAGACATATGTTACCCCTCTGTGTTTGTTTCTTCTCCTCCTGTTACATTAATGACAACCTTAGTGTCATGTATGTAATGACAGCATTTAACAACAGCCTTAGAATAAGAGATTGGTCTCCTTGTGTAACTGTGAAGGTTTGTGTGTCCAAAAATTTATAGAGTATAGATTCACAGATGACCCTTTGCAATGACGCTGATATTTGACCTTTGAGTCTCCATGTAATGAAGAGGGCCTGCTGGAATAACTGCAGAACTTGTGTCTGACGGTTCACTCTGGCCCCAGGCCATGGTTAGCTCAGTAACAGGGGGGCCTGGCTCTTGACATGGCGCTGCATTTACCAGGGTGAAAAGTGAGGGTTCAGGGGCTAAAGGTCAAGAGGGAGAAAGGGGGACGATGGTGTGATGAGGGAAAGTCAAGTCACTTGTCGGCTTGGGTGCTAATTTGGTGAGGGCAGGGGGCCAAAGGGCTTTCACTCCCCCTTTCTGATCCTTTAGAGGACCAGCAGGTGCTCTGAAGAAGACAGGCTTCAAATAAACAAACAGCCCCTCTAACTACTTTCCACCCTTTTCCTCATCATCAGCTGCTCTCCAGGAATTGGTTGCTTCCTGCTCACATCAAACTCTCCTTTCTTTCGACTCAGCAGTGAACCCTTTCTGTAATAACTCAGTGATGTTACTTTTCATGTCTGCAATGCATGTGTGTCCTCAGCTCTGTCTGCCCTTCTCTTGTGCAGCATCCTCACCCACCCACAGCCCCCTCATTCCATGGTGGCATTCTGGGTGCAGCTGCCAGGGCCTAATTAGTCCCTCTGGGCCGGTGAAGAACTGGCAGCAGCCCGCTAAATTGCTGATCTTCACCAGGAGGAGCGGGCATCTGCTAGGAGCAGACACCGCTGCTAAACCGCTGGCATGGTCCGCTCACAAACACATACACAGAGGCATATGTACTAATAAAGGTCCTTCAAAGTCACAGCAGCTAAACGCCTCAGTTCAGTAAGTCTAAGCTTAGACTAACAACAGTCAAGTTTCACAACATAAAGTCTTGACAAGACTGCATCTACTGTATTGTCATATATCCGTTTTAGGCTTTGCTTATTGACTACAATATCAGATAACTGAGTTGAAAAAGTAGAAATATAAAACAAAAACATTACTTCCTGAAAGTATTTGATGCGTGAATGCATATTAAAATTAGACCATAAAAATGACTGCAAAAAATGACAGCACAGTTCTGTATTTTTTACAGAAATCGACGACTTCTCTGCGTTTCCACATCCAGACATTTTTAACAGCAATTCTCTAAAATTGTATGTTATCTAGCATAGTTTTATATATCAGCACTTTTCCTCTTGCCTATTCATCAGTCTAGATTGTTTTGGTGTGTGTTGCAAAAAGTTGGAGATATCAGTAGTAGAGATGTCTGCCTTTGCTCTTATGTAATGGAATTAGTGGTGCTCACCCATCAACTGTGTCACACCGCAGACAAAAGCGTGCATCTGTTGCTAGCTAACCTAGCACCATTGAGCTAGCTTGAGTTAGCGAGAAAACAGTTCCTACATGTAACTGCTCACAACAAGTTCTGAGGATTAAGGCCCCGAACACACTGAAAGTGCTTTAGCAGCTGGAGGCGGCTTTTTGTAATTGTTTTTAATGGGAATGATGCTTTTTGCTCGCTGTTTTTCTATCGCTACGCACCTGCGTTTCTGCGCTCTAGGTGCCTGGTGTTTTTGGCCGAGTGCTCTAAACTCCTTGAGTTAAAAAAAAAAACCTTCAATTTAGAGCAGAAAAGTGCCCAATATCATCGTCACTTTCTACCCATTGTCCAATCAAATGATTTGAGAGGGGGCCTTTTGTGATGGTCACGACAACAAGTTTACAGTTGGTAAACAATGGAGAAATTGGTGGTACTCCTCGTGATCCACCCTCTTTTTTACAGTCTCACGTACCCTCACAAATCTGTTTCCCTGTGCCTAACAAACTACTGGCTGACAGCCTCTTACCCTCAACCAGAGCTAAGAATTACTGTGACAATAAGTAAGAAGGTATAGCTAGCCAAAATAAACATTAGATGGATTACATGGGAAGGTTAGGGTAAGGACGTGGTGGGGTAAACATAAAAAGGCGCAGCTAGCTACTTGTGGCATTCAATTTGAAAAAAAAAAAAAAAAGGCAGTGCAGTGTGCCTGCAAAATGCTTTTTGTGTGATCGAGGCCTAACTGTAACTGATGCTGCAAGGTTTTCGAGGAACTGGTATTAAAAATAACTGGAACAAAATTGTCACGCAATCCCCGTCATTGTGGAAATTTAACACATACTCCAAACTGGTCATTTATAGCAGTATGGTAAAAACAGACCAGGGGTCATGAATATCAAGTACACAAGCTGAAGTGTATGAGAGCAGATATGTTAGAAAGTATCCCATGCACAGATGCACACATGTAGGCTTAAGATGGGCTGCTGTAAACAGGAGGCGTTAGCAGGATCTTATATCTCTGTGTAAGGACAGGAGACAGAAACAGGATGAAAGTACGTGACTTCTTTATGTTACTATATATACCTTTTAATTTAGTCATAGTATTATGTGATGGTCATGCTCTTTCTGTGGCATGTGGGCCTAATCATTTAGCCCTAGTCTAGGTCCAAATACCTGATGCATCTTCTTGATGTTGTGTCTGAAGGTAGATAGGTTAGGAGTCATTTAAAGGGTCATTTAAAATCACCAAATTTGCTGTTTTCCTCACATTCACTAGGTCACACTGCTTTTAATTCTCTATGTTTACATCAGACTTTAAACTGTTAATGGCTGCTATCTGGTAATCAGTCCAGCATTACTGTCATCGAACAAGACGCTCAATGATATCAGTGTGTGTCTCCACGGTGACAGAGTAAAGTATTTAACAGCTAAGCCCCCCAAAGACAGGACACAAATTAACCACACACACCACAGGCATTAACACATGTGGTGCTCACACACACATAGAGAGAAGCCCCCCAGACAGGAGACAAATTAACCACTTCCCACAGAGCAATTCACAAGGGAGCAGGGGACAGTAAACGGGAAATGATCAATATCGCCTTCTTCAGGAAAGCCCACACAATATTAGCCCCACACATAGATACATTTAACAGGAATGTATGTGTATGCACATAAACATACACTAACACGTGTTTAGGTATGTCAATCCTGTGCATGAAAATATTTTAATCCCAAATCAGGACATGGTGTCCTGGTGTTCCTGTGTGACAGAGGAAGTCTTTGTGGTCGTGATGCTCTTGTCCCCAATAGACAAGTGGCTTCCCCCCCACCTCTCTCTTTTTTTTTAACTCCTCTTTAACTCTGAAGCTACAATGACAGGAGACAAACTAGCTATTTCCCCCAGAGCAACTCACCGGGGACAGCAGAAAATGAACTGCCCCAGATCAATACTGTACTCTCTCTCACAGTCACTCTCTGCTCTCCTCCACAGATACACAGCAAAGTGTGGCCCCCAGGAAAATGACACTTTTAGCTTTGAGTTACAATTTCAGAGAGAGAAATAAAAAAGCCAGCATTAACTTGCAAAGTGTTAATCAAAAAAATCCTTTGTAAGACCATTCCTGTATGTTTACATTCATTACGCAGCCTGGCTGTTGTCATACTCTAGTTAAGGTCAACCTGCTTACATGCAGCTTTAATATGGTGCAACTCAACATCCCTACTTCCATGAATAAATCAATTTACCTGGAGCAACATGCCCACAGATAAAAAGATCAACCCACAGAAGAATCATCTCAGAGCAGTGCAGGGGAAATGATAATCCTGTAGTACACAATGCTGCTCTGCAACATGTTTGTGTTAACACAGATAATACTTAATAATTACATCTTCCTCTGTCCTTTAATTACCTTTTAATTTGCTAGTTATGTATCATATGTAATAGTGTCAAGTAGACCTGCAACAATAAGTCAATTAATCAGTTAGTTGATCAACAGAAAATTTGTTGGCAACTATCTTGATAATCAAGTAATCGTTTAAGTTACTTTTGCTGGTTTCGTGCTTCTTAAATGTGAGAATGTAATGCTTTTCTTTGCCAGACATGATAATAAACTCAGTAGCTTCGGATGTTTGTAATGTTGGTTGGGTAAAACATATCACCTGAAGATGTCACCTTGGGCTCTGAGATACAGATCAGAACAATTCATCAAGAACTGATTATTGGTCGTTAAGAATTTGATTGAACATGTAAATTTTAACTGATCAACTAAAGACCTGGTTCTGAAATATAAACAATGTGTAGTCTCCTATTATTTTCTCGCTAATGGTGTATTTTGAAAGCATGTCTATGTGACCAGCATTAGCACAGAAAAAGCACAATCCAACTATCATATGAGGAAATCGCCACCTTAGGGTCTGGAAAAAGAGTACAGAAGTGACATTGGAAAATAAAGCTGGCAAGGTGGAGCAGTTTAATTATATTCAATGTGTTTTATACATGTAGGCCTCTAAATGTGCATGGAAATGTTGTGAGCTTTGAGGGGGAAAAAAAAGCTTTTAGTATTGTTTGGTATGAGCAAAGTTATCTTTTTAATTTGAAATAAATGTATCTAATTGCTAATGTTACCAATGATCGATTATGGAAAGTCCAAACAATTTGCAACACTACTCTGCATAATTACAGAGGGTTTGTTTCACCATCACTATGCAAACTATGCTGTACATTGTTTGCCCTTTGTTCTTCTTAGTAGTATACTATTTTTAACTCTTCATTCTTTGATGCATAAATGCCAATTAGCCTGTACTCTTCCTAAAACAGGGGGCAAGATGTTTACTTGCTACAGTCGTTTGTTGGATATTGGTATAATGTTAATCTGTGTGACCCCTGACGACCCAGAACCAAATAATCAAATAGCTGAAAAAGCTGAGGTATTAAAGTCATCTTTCTAATAAAATTGAAAACTTTTTTTGTTTCAAGCTAGGCAGTGATTTGTATCTTGTTTGCCAGTGAGGAACTCAAATGATTTAAAACAAAAAAAGAAAAGAAAAAAAGTGAAAATTTCAAGGCTTGAAACAGAACTAGCAGTATATTGTGAGGAAAAAAACTGCATTCACATTGCCTTAAAATTATTTCCCTTGGTCATCATCTTCCAATACGGTTAAGTGTCACACTGAACTCTTAAAAAATTGACAAGGCTGCCAGTGATTTTAAATGCCAAAAGAAATGTGCATACATATGTATCAAATACACCTCAGTCTCAATTTTCTGTTAAAGTAATGCTGACGTGAACAGGGGCAGGAGTTCACCAGTTGCTCAGGTTGCTGAGCCAGCAGTGAACATGTGCAGAGCCCCCTCTGCAGCTCATTGGCAGGAATGCAGCATCAGGTTCTGCTGGCGCTCATGCACATGTGCGTACATGTGCAGGTGTGTGAGTGTGCATGTGAGTGTGTGCGTCTTAAATCTGGCTGTACACCCTGACCCACTAACAGGTGAGTATAAATAGTACTGACCCCCGATTCTGAGTTTTCCTGCCAAGTCTCTGCTGGCCCAAGAAGACGTGATGGAATCAAGACCAGCAGCCTTCTCTGAGCTCAGTGCTGCTGTCTGCTGTAGGCTACTGTTTCCCAATGTGGTATCACAGTGAAACCATTATCACTGCCAGCAGACTCCAACTAGTGATAACCAACCACCAGCCAGGCTTTAAATTAGGAACAGCCCAACTCATCATCAAGACATCATCAAATTATTACATTTACTGATGTTCATGTTTATATTTGTTGAGCCATGTGGTGCTGAAATGATTGGTTGATTAAAGCAGATCACAAACAAATCAACAGGTAATTAATCACTAACAACTTTAATAGCAGAGTAAGTGATTCAAAATTCAATGTTTCCAGTATTTAAAGTGTGTAAATACACTGCTTTTCTAAAATCCATCAACTATGATCGCTTATCCTAGAGGAACATAGGGCACTGGAGCCAGTCCTGGCTGACACTGGGCTAGAGAGAGGGTATACCCTGGACAGGTCGCAAACTCCATATGGAAAGGCCCCAGCAAGACAGCGGGTTTAAACCAGGCTCTTAATGGCTCATTCTCATTCTCATGCTTTGAGGCCATTTTTTGTAGTGACAAGACAGCAGAATTTCAACTCCCGGGTCTGTCACACGATGCCATTGGGCCCAAAAATACTTTTCCCTAGAGACTTACATTGGGAAAGAGACTTCTGTAAATCAGTGGATATATAGAGGAAACAGAACTTTTTGGGCTTCATGACCGACATAGAAACTTTCATAGGAACGAGGGTCCCACCTTTAACGCTGTATCCAGGTCTCTTTATAAATTCATGGTCTAAACCCACAACCATCTTGCTGTGAGGTGACAGTGCTTTTTTCTTTAGATAATGTAAATCTGGTATCAGTCGGCAGGGCCCTATGAACACAGACAAAATCTTGGAATTTGATAATAAAAATGGAAACAACTGTAAAATGCAGAATATTGTGGAATTTGCCAAAATGAGTATGCAATAAGGAAGGGTATCAAAATTCAGTCTTAAATGAGCTATGAGACCATATTATGAGGAATGGTATTATTGGTAAGCCCCAACATTATTAGTTCTTTTATCATAACTTTTCAATGCTTTGGTGTAATTTATAATTATTGCCTGTGTCGGGGCAAAAAGTGACATTTGCGTTATGGAACATAAAACAGCAAACTTAACTGCAAACTATTCTGTCCAGCTAATGGGAGATGTAGGTGTCACTACAATACTGTTTGAATCTACTGAAATTTTACTGCTGAAATTTTATTCACCGACCCCATGATTAGACACTATTTCTATTGGCAAAATTAGTTTAAATTGTAAAACTAAACATTCATAAAAATTAAAACACAGACTCTGGAAAACATTAAAACATATTTCATTGGACCCTGAGTTGGTCTTGAAAAAAAGTAATTTGAAGGCATCCTCTTTGACACTGAAAATCTTGACACTGAATGACATTTCATACTATATTCAAACATCTGGTTACAAAGGGGTTCAATACTAAAAATGTTCTGGAGTTGTTCACATGCCAGCTTTGCAAAGTCAAACCTTTTAATTCTCACATTTACAAGAGAATATTGTTTTTTGATAATTGATTCACTTTTTGGTGCCTGTAGTGGCATTGCTTCGGTTGAAATGGTAAATAAGATATCGTTGTGCTGAATTGAAATGATCAGTATCTCACAAAAACAAAGTCACAGTAGTCATGAAATGATCAGTGTCTCACAAAAACAAAGTCACAGTAGTTATTGTGCTGAATTGAAATGATCAGTGTCTCACAAAAACAAAGTCACAGTAGTCATACTTAGAATGTTCAGCGTCAGTCTGTTCGATCAGAATGCAGGGTGTTGTGTGTGTGTGTGCAAGTGTTGAGCCTCAATTACAACACCAAAGACGATCAACAAATCCTTCATCATTATTTTGGCCTCCGCTACCAGTTATTAATATCACAACTAGAGCTCATAGTCTGAGCTCTCCACCTATCACTGCTAACGCCCTCTGCCCTCCATGCCAACCCTGCTGGCATGACGGCTGCTGGAAAGGACCACTGCTTCCAGTGCCGGAGTTGCCATACCAAACCGGTCACACCTCCACTACCACAAATGCCAACGGTGCTAATGCCAACTCACTGACAGTCACGTAGAAGCCACAGTGCTACTGTAAATCATACGAGCTGTTTCAACTGAGAGTGCAGGAGGAAGTGAGCCGCTTCATGCTGCGACCACGGTACATGCGACGGATACACACAGACATGCAGATAAACACAAACACACTTCCCCCAACCACACACAGAGTTGGGGACTCAATTACTCTGCTTCTGTTCAGAGCAAATCTCACTAATTAAATAGGTTAAGCATTAATTATTCAACCAAAGAGAGGGAGAGAGAGACCCTTGATGAGGGGGAAGGTGAGGGAGAGGGTAGTGAAGGAGCATGGGAAGGGTGATGGAGGGGGATGCAGCGCTCTTCTTGGGCTATAAAACAATCCACACCCAGCGAGGCTAATCAATACAGCCCTGCTGGAATTAGCAGTTATCTTAAAGCCCTTTAACAAGAGCGTGCTGACTGACAAACACAAACAATCATCCATTATTAAATACCAAAACACAACAAGGCCCTGTGGAGGAGTGGGGGTGGGAGGGACACATGAAAACACTGAGGGTATGAGTGGAGGAGGGTGAGAGGGTGGCAGGCTGAATGGAGGGGCAGTTAAGTGAGTCTGAGGAAAAGGAAGAAAGAGACAACTGAAATAGAGAAAGAAGGATAATTCCATTTTTCCAATATTATGGCCATCATTTATTTTAGTTGTACACTGTACAGACCAAAGCAATTTCTGAGGTCTGGGAACTCTGATCTCTTAAAATGAAGTTCAACAGAACAAGAAATTTGAGCTGCTAATCACCAGAGCTTGTGTACAAGCATTCAGTTTATGCACATTATCTTACCAATATATTTTAGGGGAGAAATCTACTTAAACAAACCCAAAATGTGGGTATTAGTTTGTTACCACATGGGAAAATTGTGTATGTAGAACTTTGTACAGCAGGACAAAGTCAGTCTGTGAAATGGGCTGATGGGGGAGTACCATTTTAAAAGATGATTATAAACATTTTTTTTTCTGATGAGGCCATTTTTACCAAATTAACAAATGTCTGAACTAGGACTACAATGATTAGTCAACTAGTCAATTAGTCAATCGACAGAAAAAATAATTGTCAACTGTTTTGATGACTGTTTTGGACTAACAACACAAGACATTTAAAGGCATCCACTCTGACTTAGAGAAAAAGTTTCTGTCATTTCATAGACCAGTCAATTAATCGATTAATCTAGAAAATAATCAGCAAATTAATTGATGATGATAATAATAGTTAGCTGGGACCCTGGTCTGAACACTTCAAGGTCTCAGGGAAATAATGAAGATCTGGGTGAAATCGCTTTTTAATAGTACTAGTCCATACCCATGGTAGCTTTGACACCTTCTACCTATGCCAATCCTCAATGCCTATGTGCAGTTTCACATAGATTGACCACGTCAGTGAGTAGAAAAACGTGGGACAGACAGAATGACTGACCGACAGAATGACACACTGACAGTTTCCGTGATCATGTACAGCATACCATACCATGACTTAGTCATACCAAAAATGAGAAAAAAACAAACATTGGGCCACAGGGGGAGCCACAGCGATTGGTTGTGTTTTAGCCACTTTTAAGCATTTTTCTGTTGTTATAGCACCACCCAGTAGCCAATAAAGTAAAATTTCTCCAGTCACCGAGAGGCGTCCTGTTCTACATATCTACCAAGTTTAGTAAAAATTAATATGGCGGTTAGGCCTAGATAAGAAATTAGCTCTCTAGCACCCCCATTTTGTTTGATCGGGTCAATAATGGAGGGGTTCCCTCAGATTATGTGTGGTCATATGCCTACAAAGTTGCGTGGTGATCTGTGAAACCCTTGAGATGTTATACACCTTTATGTGACGAGCCACGCCCTCCGCAATATTCATTGCCTTATAGAAGCTCAGTTTTAGTAAGTTTTCCAACTTTTGCCAAGAGGGAACTTTAGATATTGGTCCCTAGATTATGTTCACTGAGTTTCATGTAGATCAGTCAAACTTCCTAGGAAGAGATCGATTTGAAGTGTTTTTCAAAAAATGCAAAATGGCGGAAAATCTATATATCCGGAAGTTATGGGTTCTTGAGGCAAATTTGTTCCTCATGAGGAGAGATCTCTGTGCAAAGTTTCATGTCTCTACGATATACGGGGCATGAGAAAAACAACCAACCAAACAAAATTAAATTCTACACATTATGAAGATGTAACTATTGCTTGCTTGATTAACCATTTTATTGCAGCACGGAGTGTCTGCCAGTAACCAATTACTTGCAGAGGCTTCCTACAACTTGTTTCAACGGTTCTGATTTAATCAGAAGACAAATTGAACAGGATGACTAGCCAATGTGAAAATCAAAAGAAAGTATCGAATAATGTACTGAAGGAGACTGTTGTGCCATCACATTTTTTTGTGGTTTGAGAGCAAAGATCCGGTCGCCGCTGTGCAAAACTCCGCAATACAATTAGGTCCGAAAAAATCCCGGAAGAGTGCTTCACAAGGAGTCTTTGAAAGGAGCTGAGCCTGGCGTAAAACCAGAGAGAGCAGCACGGCCACATCATCTTTTATCTTTGTGGTGCACTGATGTGGACGTTTTGGCCAAGACACAGCCAATGTCAGGCGACGCAACATTCAGCTTTCATCACCACTAGTTTTTTGTTTAGGTTTTTTTTAATGTAAATTTGGTGAGTCAGGACCTTATCACCCACCCTCTGGTTACCCCACAGGTTGCCCTGGTGACTGTGGGCTAACCCCCAACAATATTGTTAGCTCTGTCATTGCTGCCGTTTTAAGTAATGTTACTGCTATTAGCACCCATGATAATGTTGTGTTGCTCCATGGTGGCAAGTTGGACAATATAAGCTATTTGATGCCATCTGTGTTGGCTTTAGGAATTTTTTAGAAGCGTTTTTCACCACTTTCTAATATTTTACAGACCAAAAAAAATAATCAATTAACTGAGAAAATAAATGCCAGATTAATCAATAATGAAAATAACTGTTAGTTGCAGAACTAAAATAACATCTATAAGCATCTCACATAAGGCTCCATTAATACAAAAATAACAGAAATAAAATCGTACACTACAGCAAATAAAACTTTTAGCATCCATTCCAAAATTGGAAAAGGACACTGTTGATAGCCCTTTCTCCTCTGGTTCTGTTGATCTGCTTTATTAATGTTACGCTCTGCATTTAAGACCAAAGATCGAATAAATCCTGCAGTGAGACTGTATGAGAAAAGCCTTACATCTTCATATCAAAATATTTCTCACAATAACTACATTATGTTTTATTTTTGTACTGTAACATTATTTATTTGTATGCTTGTTGCAACAAAATATTATTTACATGTTGCTGTCTACAAACTATAAGACCAATGTTGTAATGAACTGGAATTATCCTTTGAAGAAAAGCCGGAAAAGAGAGTGGCTGACAGGACCAATCTATCATTCAGTTTACACCTGTCCATCATGTCTCTGCTAAAGAATTTGCTCCACATTTGTTCCCACCACTGACAACATTATTCCTAATGGTTAAATCTGGGAGACACCTGTAGGGAGGTTATGGTGGGCTTAAGAAGCCTACCCTCTGTCTGCAAGCAGGGAGGTCAGGGACGTAAGGGAAAGCATTGAGCTCAGAGGTTTGCATGCCAATCATGGCTGGAGGCGCACAGTCAAAATACCCGGAGGGCCTGAGAGAGTGGACAAATCTAAACTTTCCCCATGGGAGGGACAAAGACGTAAAGGAGGAGACAAATGGTGACTGAGAGAGGAAAAGGGGCACTAAGATAGGAGGAAGAGTAGTCGGGACCAGAGATAGTAAAGGGTCACTGAATAACTCAACAAGACCAGAATAGACTTGGGGCGGTTCGGGTGTCCAGGCCGGTATGACTGAAATGGAAAGTTAGAATAGTTGGGGAAAAAAAGTTGCAAGAAGATACAGGCTCAGATTTCTCTTCAGCCTGGGGCCTCGACCTGGAGCTTGGCTCTAGGGTTTGGACGGAGAGCCAGGTGGAGCAGGCGGGAGGGGGAGAGCATGAGACTGAAAAGGGGGACAGACAGTGGGACACAGACAGAAAGACAGAGATAAAAAAGATACGAGCTTATGGTCATAAAACCTGAGTACTGAGCTAGGAGGGATGATCAGTTCACACAACCATACAAAATTCACTAGCATTACAGGAATATGGGTCTTGGCCCCTACTTGGCTCTACCAGCGTACTGAGACTTGCAGCCAAGACATTAATTAGGGGAATACGTTTAATCCCTGTGGACAGGGAGGAAGTAGAGAAATAGAGCGATGGTGCAAGGGAGCAATCACAGAATGTGACTGCAGATAGAAGACCAGAAAGAGCAACAGTACTGAGAGAAATGTGTGGAAAGTATTCAAAATAGCTTGTCCACTGTGGGTGCATGTGTGTGTGTGTGTGTGGTTAGTGTGATCTCTGTAGTGCTGGCACAACAACATACATCCAGCGCCTAGACATCCCTGACCACTTTAGAGCACTGATCCAACATTTTGTCAACCAAGTGCGAGGACCACACCGGGAGCAATTTTGGCAGAGAGAGATAGCTGTATGATGCATCTACGTCAAAAAAAAGCTTCACATTATCTAGACTTTAATTTATAGTTATCATACTGCTATAACTTTATTCAGGTGCGATCCAATTCTGATACCTAAATTTGGATATCTGCTGATATTAATACTGATACCAGAGCTCTTTTTGCATACAACTTTGCATTGCATTGCAATACTGGATTCAATTTAAATGTATGACAATGGAATTTACTGGAACTGTAGATCAAGTAAACTTCACATACAAACAAGAGTTGGAGTGCAAATTGAACTGTCAACTCCGTTTTTCTCACTGCGCAACTACTTACTAACTTTTAAAACATAGCATACTGTAATGTGATGAATATACTTGCATAGTGTGGCTCTTGTCCAGGTTTCTTTTCCATTTCCAGTGCTTTCATACTCTAGCTTTTAAACCAGGGGTTGCCAGTCAGATTGTATCTACCTGCGGTTGTGCATGCAAAGCCATTGTGAAGTATCTATGGCGGTGCACTGTCCAGTGTTTGCATAGTATTTCACCTAAAATACCATGCAGTTGATGTACTGTTGAATAATTAATGATTTGCAGCGTTTATATTTAAAAGAAAATGTAGCTGCATTAATCAATTAATTAATTAATTAAGTAATTTGAAAGAACCTTACAGTCTTCTGCCTGTATAACAATAACATGATGAGGGGGAGGCAGAGCCGAGCACTCAGCTTTGTTGTTATTAACGTTATAAGAGCAGCCTCTCTGCTGCATGTAAGCATAGAGTTATTTTCTTCACCACAGAGGAGTTTTAAGTTGTTCACTGCTGCAGTGAGTGCTGGTCAGCTCGTTTCATTTGTTAACGTTACTGCTGATCCTATGTGCTATATCTTAGGCAACTGGACTTGCTTGAGTTTCTTGAAATGATGCGATACAGTATGATACAATACGATGCCATAAAATGCCTTACAATACCATACGATGTCATACGATGAGATATGGCACTTAAGATTACGATGACCTGAATGACTGAGAATCTTCACCAACATGTTACTGCTGATTGCTGCTCTGCTCTGTTAACGTTAGCCTCTGGGTGATAGAAACTATTCACAATATACTTCACAATGCCGAATCGTCCATGTTCCCATTGTGACGCATCTAAGAAGTGATTATTTTCCACAACTCTATTCTTTAATGTTTTGAAAAACTTGAACAAATCACATGTGCAGCAATTAGGGCTGTACCCAAATATTCGGATATTCGAATATTCGTTTCTATGGGTAGGTATTCCTTATGAAAATTTGGTATTCGATATTCATTTTTTTATTTACTTTTTTAAAAAATTATTATTATTTATTTATTTTTTTTTTTTTACATATTTTTTGGTGCTAAATGTAGTCTTTTTGTTGTTGGTAAATGTAGGTTATCAATAAAAATCAAAACTTTTAAATTGCATTGTTAAAAATGTGAAAACATAGTATCGCCTACCAACGGAGCTTGTGCGCATGGCAGCTTGAGCGCATCCGTCTGAGGCTGTGGATCAATGCCAAGTTTTACCACTTTATCACTATTCCCTCTAACTTGTAGCTGTTTTTTTCATTATCTTTTGAATTTAGTATGAATTATGGAACCGTTTTTGTCAATGTTTGTTTCCCCTGTTTTGTACAACAAATTATTGTTTAAAGTTTCATTAAGTTTCTTTTGGAGTGAGTGGCACAAGTGTGTTTTGAAAATGACCGCGGACTGTCACCTGCTCAACGCACCAGCACCTTCAGATGCCATGACAGTAATAGATTATAGATTTATAGATTTTAATAATAATATTAAAATATCATTTACAGAGTGATTTAACAGACGATCACTGCTGCCCGACCCACAGGTCCATTTGCGGTTCCTGTTGGTTACGGGTCGAGCCGCGCATCACTACTCAGCTCAGTCTCTAAGGCTGTACACAACAGTAGACATTATATTCTATTCAGGCCGGCAGAACCAGCAGCGCATCGGCTCTACAGTGCACGGCACTGCTGATTAACCATTTTATTGCAGCACAGAGTGTCTGCCAGCAACCAATTACTTGCAGAGACTTCCTACAACTTGTTTCAACGGTTCTGATTTAATCAGAAGACAAATTAAACAGAATGACTAGCCAATGTGAGAATCAAAAGAAAGCCTAGAATAATGTACTGAAGGAGACTGTTGTGCTATCACATTTTTTTTGTGGTTTGAGAGCAAAGATCCAGTCGCCGCTGTGAAAAACTCCTTAGGTCGGAAAAACCCCGGAGGAGTGCTTCGCATGGAAGCTTTGAAAGGAGCCGAACCTGAGCGCAAAACCGGCGAGAGCAGCACGGCACGCACGCCCCGACTGCAATGGGTTCCATGCAGAGTTACAAATCAGCTGGAATAGTGGTAGATCCAGTCTGAGCAATACCTGCCTTTAGCCTTATTGCCAGCTGGTGAGTGACTCTCACCGCCCTATGATAAAACAGCCAGGCAGGCCATATATAAGCAACTCTCCATTTGGATCTGTGTGGACTCGCTGCACTCTGCATGTGAACAGACAGGCAGACATGCACTCTGCATGTAAAAAGCAGGAGCTTGGAAAATTACTAAAATCTTATACTGAAAATATGCTTTTCTTTTTAAAGCCTTCGAAACTGTGGCTTCAGAAGTATTCCTCTATGCCATTAAAAATGCATAATTACTATAATCCCAAAAAATTTAAAAAAAAAAAAAAATACACTCAAAGTCTGAAAAATAAGATCATCTGCTTTATCCAGACTTAAGTGTGGTTTGATGATGCTTGATTGGCAGTGTCCAAAAATGCCAACAACCCCATGAATGTTCTCATGATTTAAATGTTGCTCAACATTATTAGTGGTGCACAGAAACAGGTGACATCACCTTTTTTCAGCTGAGCCCTGCCCACTTCAACTTAGTAGAGAAGTAAGAGCAAAAACAAGTTACACACCAAACTCTCATGTGAAACAACCAAAACTGTCTAAAATGTGTATTTATGTAAGAGTCTATCCATCTGGATGAGACAATTCCTGGTTAATTGAGTGGTTTTTAAGGGCCTTTGAATGACCATAAGTCTAAGAAAAGTCCCTTATTTGACAGCTAGAATGACAACCATCTACCAATGATCTACCATCTACCAAAAAGGAAAAATTGAGCAGTTTTAATCTTAAAAAGGAACTAGAGTTTTTAACAACTGCTTTGAATGAATCCACAGTTCAACTTTGGCTCTGTAAAGCTAACACAGAGGTCCCAAAGTCCCAAAGCCCTTATAAAGAACACTGCATTACGTGATTAAACAGAACAATTTATAAACCTCCTAGAAGTCCTCAACATGACCCTGAAGTAATAAACCATCCCCGATGTCAACAGCCATGCCCAGTGCCCAAATAACCGTGCCCAGGCTATAATGACCAATCAGTGACCAACCCCTCCACTCCATCAGTCACACAATCCCTGCTCTACCATGTGTGTGTGTGTGTGTGTGTGTGTGTGTGTGTGTGTGTGTGTGTGTGTGTGTGTGTGTGTGTGGAACATAATTAACATGCCAAGCGCTCCTTGGACTCTTTGCTCATCTTCCCACGTAAACGGCAAACCCCCAATGATTATTATGGTAACACGTCAGTGTGTGCAGACATATGGAGGAGAGCTGGGGAGATAGGGTTACTGTCATAGGGTCGCGGGTACAGCAGGGTGAGGGGCTGGGCAGCTATACCAGCATGCTCTCCAGCTGACAAAAGGTGAAGATTTATGGAGTAGCTCCTAATGGCCTTTTACTTTCCCCTCCCTGTTACCAGAACACACATGCTTTAAGTAACATAACAAGACCAAACCACACAGGACTGATACACAATAAATAATACAATTAAAGAAACAGTTCAAAAATGAACAGTTTAGATTTTGTTCAATGGCTGCTGAATTTCAACAGTAGAGACTGAATGATTTAAATACATTATTCTTTACATGAACTGGAGACAACGATTGGGCATGTGTCTGTTTAAATCCTGGAAAGTTAAATTATTTGTAGGATTAATACCCTTATAGATAAAAAACGGCAACATCACCTACAGCAGCCAAGCCATTTACCAATAAATGACACCATCATTGCCTGCCATGTGTTCTCAAATAATTAGTAAGGCTCTGCCTGCGTCCTGTTAGGTTTCTGATTTATTCAGACAGCCTGGCACAAGGGCCACTCCTCTGGATACCAAGAAAACATTTACCTCCTTAACTGGGAAGGAGGCACAGTCATCGCAGGCTAAAGTTTCTGGACTCAATAGTATTGATGACACATTTCAACACATGCCGCTCATCCCCCCTCACAGATACGGAGGATAAAAACACCCCCTCAGGATGGCAAACAGTACTCTGAGCTCATCTTGGAGTTCAGTCAAAATAACACCAAAGACAGCTTAAACATCGAGAACCATAATCCTGTCATGTCTTAAGTAAAATATATAAAACTTTTTGTAGAACTTTTTCAACAGAAGGCCTCAATTCATCTGACCAGGTTTAGTATGCTTACTACTCTGAATGGGTCCTTGAAGCCAGCAAGGTCCATCTACATGTTGATCTTGAATGAGTCAGAACTTTAATTATGGCCAGTTGACAGTTTGATGAGAGCCGTGGAGCCAGGAGGGGTCTTACAACACAGATGGGCAGAAGTTACTCATGTGAGCATAGTATAGGTACAGCAGCCTGATGGCTGCCCTGCACTGCTCCCTGGGTCCCGAGAGGTTGATCAAAATGCCAAATGTCACTGTGCACCATGGCAGAGAGCTATACTGAAGCCTGTCCTGCACAAGACACCATCTAACATGAGAAACTGAATCATTCCCACAACCAAATAACCATGCTGTTTATAGCAGGCACAAAGATAAATGCATGTGTGATTTGTTTGCATGTGTGTGGGTGCACATGTTATGTAGAGCATGTGTGTGTGTGTGTGAGAGAGACAAATGGTGACAGATATAAAGAGAAAGGAAGAGAAAGAAAGACACAGAGAGACAGACAGAAAGAGGACAGAGGTCCACCTGTTTGACACAGAGAGCCTGAGAAAGTGCAAAGGAATGAGCAGAATGCCAGTCTGTGTGTGTGTGTGTGTGTGTGTGTGTGTGTGTGTGTGTGTGTGTGTGTGTGTGTGTGTTAGGTTAAGGTCCACTCGCAGTTAATGTGTGTGTGTCATCCAACTGATAATACTATGGGACACTAGAGAATGGCATTTAGAGAACGGTATGTAAAAAGCAGCTGATGGGAGAATCATACACACCAACACACACATACACACACAGACAAACAAACTAATAAAATCATTTGACCAATAAAAAGTTCTGAGAAATATCAGCACAAACATACATTTGATATTGAGTGGCACTTCCAGTATGTGCATAGCAACACCAACTGTGTGTTGTGATGTCCAAATAAACAGTAAGTTAATGTCCTCTATAAGCTGCCTGTGTGTGTGTGTGTGTGTGTGTGGGGGTGTGTGTATGTGGGGGTGTGAGTCAGTGAGAGGAGAGCGCAGGACAAGTGGCTGCGGTGTGAAGGAAAAGTGGGAGAAACTGGAGCAAGTGTGAACCAGAGAGTGATGCAAAGAAACACACAAAAATAAACAAATGTGTTTCGTGCCAAGCTTAAGTCAGAAAAGGAAAAGAAAGGACAGACTGGGCTTTAGAGTGAAGTCCAAAGATAAAGTGGCAGTGATATTTTTAGTTTCTGTATTTTCATATCAGCATATATACATATCAGATCAAAAATATAATGTCCTAGGCTAAAAAAACAGCTAACACCTAACCCTAACCCTAACAAACAAGTGGGTATGGTTTAGGAACTTGAGGATATAGAGGATAATCCAGAGAGTAAGATGTAAGATGTACACAACTTGGTCTGCAAACAGCAATGCAAAACCCTCTCTGTGCAGGTAAAGCAGGTAAATTAAATGCACAATTTAAATGTTGATTAAATTCATTTGAAAGTCTCAAAAATTAAAAGGTTATTGTAAACCATATCTTCCCACCCTGTTTTATAATGCACTATTCTTTGATTTTTTTTCAGTGGCCCTGAGGGTCAAAACACATTTCAGAAAACACAACACTTCAGAAAACAAAATGAAACTTCACAAAACACAACCATATTTCAGAAATCATAACCAAAATTCGCAGAACAAAACAACATTTCACAAAACACTACATCTGTGAAATGTTTTAATGTTTTGTGAAATGTTGTTTCATGAAATATCATTTTGTTGTGGAATGATTTTGTGTTTTGTGAAACAAAGTTGTATTTTGTGGGGTGTGGTTGTGTGTGAAATGCTGTTACCTTTTGTGTGAATTCAAGTGCGGTTGTTTCTTCTCTCAAATGTTTTGTTCTCAGAATTGTTGCTGTGTTTTGTGAAATGTTTTGTTGTCTGAAATGTTGCTGTGTTTTGTGAAATGTTTTATTCTCTGAAATGTCATCATCGTTTGTGAAGTGTGGTTGTGTTTTATCAAATATGGTTTTGTTTTCTGAAATGTTGTTGTTGTTAAAACATGTCAGGGGTCAGGCAAACTACATGTAAGTTAGCAGTGCATGTAGTAAATGGCCAGATGGCAATTTAATTTAAGGGGAATATTCAGAACATGGACAGCAAGCTTCTGCTGTAATTGCTGACATACATTCAAAGCAGTCCTGTTAGATTGGTAGCATATTTTTTTCATTAACAAAATCAACTTTAGAGAGCAAAACATTAGCCGAACAAATATGTGATGCATCTGGTGCATTGTGTTATTTGACACACATCAATTAGCTTGGGTCAACCTTCTCAAATGGAAAAAACTGTCATTTTTCTGAAGAGTTGGTATACAGTAGTGGTGTATGTCCTGATGAGTGATAATGAAACAACTAGCAATGATAAACATTGAGTCACTGATGTGTAGTGGCTTAAGTTGGAAACCTTAGATGCATGTGTTTTGATGCGCGTCAGATGCTGTTAATGTGTGTCGCTTTTTAGTAAAACAACATCACTGTCTTCCTTTTAAAAAAAAAAAAAAAAAAGAAGAAGATGCCATTACAAAGTTAATCAAAGTGGAGGTCTGTTTTAAAGCAGGACAATCAACGTTTGCTTTAAGTGCAACTTTCTAATAGTATCTTAAAAATGGTGATAAACAAAGATTCTTCTTGTACTTCTGCACAAATGTTTTTGAGCTCTTCAGATTATCACACAGCACAGTAAAGCCCCTTGTTTGTCGATATCCATTGTGTTTGCATGCGTACATGGGCACATACAGTAGTGTGTACATGCATATCACTGGAGAAGGTGGAAAATGTCAGAGAGAGCAGGACCCCGATCCAGAGCAGGACATATGATTTATGGGTGAAATAAATGGGATCACTGTAGGCACGGTAACAGGATCCCTGAAAGAGGTGGGGGGATTCTTTGTGGTGGTAACGGGCTCGGGGGGGGGCATGTTGGTAAGCTGATGCTGAGAGCAAAAGGTGGCAGCAAGAGAGACACTTCTACTACAACACATAAACAATCTGACCCGTGTGTGTGTGTGTGTGTGTGTGTGTGTGTGTGTTGTGCACTAGCTGAGCAGTAAAACTTGAGAGGCCAATGGATACATCCATTTCTAAATACTAGTTCAAGAATAATAAGAGAGCTGGGCTGCAGTTAGACTGAAAACTGCCCTGTAATGACAAGCTAAATGAGTCTGTGTTGATGACGGCATGTTGCTGCGAGAAACTGAGAAAGATGAACAACACACAACACAGGTCCAAGTTCTGTATTGAGAGTGAGGTTTCAGGTGCATGAGACACCAAACCACAGACAGGATTTATGACAGCAACAAACATTTTATCCATTATTTTTACAGCTGCAATGTAAACAGCTGAATTAAGCCATTTATGTTACAGAGCAATGTACCAGGAAAATGCACCTGCATATACAGTATTTGCCAAACTGATAATTCAGCCAAGGGATCAGAAGGCAGAACTGCACCTTTTTTCAAAAGACAGTTGAATATGAAACAGACGTTACATATTATATTTAGGGCTGACCTTCGAATCCATTTATGGACATTCGAAGCTTCAGAGCTCAGACCTAATTTAATTCAAAGTATTCGACGACGGCAACAAATGCTTATGGCAAAAACTTGTTTTCTTCCAACACTAGAATTAAGATAAAAATATTCACAAATGAAAAAACACTAATGGTCGGTGATATGTGGTGTTTAACTTTTGATTGAACACTAAATTAAAACCCTCGGCGCATACTGCAGCAGAATCAAACAGATGTGCAACTCAGAGCATCAGAAGTGTTTCTGACAGCAGACTCAGAGCGACCGGTGGAACTGGAAAATGCATATTTTACATCAATAAAATCTATTTTAGCATTATTTTGAGCCACATTGTTGGAAGAATTTAGTCGTCTGTGTTCAAGCAGGTGTAGCGACCCTGAGGCAGTGGTGAGTGTGATATGAGTGGAGTCAGCTGTCAGTTAGTGTGTGTGTATGTGTGTGTATGTGTGTGTGTGTGTGTGTGTGCTATGCTAGAAGAGTCAGAGTTTGGGAAGGAGACTTTTATGTGTTACCCCCTGGAGTGTTACTGGAGTTTTTGGAGTGCATTAATAAACAGGCCTTTTTCCCAAATGCTACTCTGGTCTCCTGCTCATGAGTGATTCATTACACAGGATAATAGCAGGTCTCCATTGTGCGTCGGGCTTTCTGTTTCCTTGTCTGAGATTTTTTCTTTTTTTAATTACTACTTACGTTTTTCAAGTGATTTCCCAAATTTGTTGTTGAGTTGTGATATGCCAATTGCTTTTGGCAAATCTGGCACTCTACTTTCTGCGGGTAGTCGGGGCATATTTTAAGGTGCAACCACACATGTGATGACCTCTTGGACAGTCAACTTGAGTTTTAGGAAATTATAGCTGGCGTTTTTGCTATTTTCTGATACTTCACAGACTAAAAAATTACTGAGAGAGTAATCAGCAGACCAACCAATAATGAAAATAATTCTTACTACTTGCAACACTATAACATTTCAGTATCTTGAAAAAACTAATTGTACCATGATTTTGCTACATTAGCTCTTTTAATCTTATTTTTCATAAAGTGATTTATAAATTCAGATGAACCCTCATGACATTACAGCTCAGACATTGAATAAGATTATACAGAAAATGCCTACAGTCTGCAAAGTGATATGCAGTACTTGGGCTTAGGAAAAGTCACAAGGCATATTAGCAGAGCGGCGAAGACAGCTACTGAGAGGAAAAAGACTGAGTGAGACTGGATAAGGGATGGTGAGGGAGGAAAGAAACCAGAGTGAGATAGAGACCTAAAACGCTCCAGAAGCCTGTCACATGGGGCCTGAAGCCGCACGGCTCAGCACTCTTCCTCTCTGTGTTCTGTCCGCTCCTGACATTTATCTGCTTTATTAGATTATCTGAGCTACATGGCTGTCTCCAGGCACATGCAAGCATACACACATATACACATATAGATATATACATTCACACACACCTCTCGATTCATTACAGCCCTAACTGCTTACTTAGGTTTATGCCCTCTTTAAATTAAACCACAGATAACCGAGCACCTCGGAAACCCACCGCCCCCTAACGTGGAGAGGAGAGGCTAAAGCCGGCCATTGAGGAGGAAATTAAGAAACATTGTTTGTGAGTGTTATTATCATGCATGTGTGAGTGGTCATAAGGGTTGTTTTTAACGGGCTCATCTATAGGGACTCTGCTTCCCATCATTAGTAATTCAATTTGCTCTTTATTAGCGGCTCTTATCGGAGGCACAGACGGCTACGAGCAGCTTTCCTCACTCCATCTTCCTCTGCACTCACCCCTGCTCCACCTTTCCTGTGTCTCTGATTCTGAATCCCCATCTTTAATTAGAGATGCATGTGTTCCTGCTGTAGGCCATTCAGGGTCTCCACATGACATAAAATACGTGGAGGAATGATGAAGAGGAAGGGAAGGGGGAAAGGAAACAGGAGGTGTGAGAGAGAACACAGAAAGTTAGAGAATCAGAAAAAGAGGAGCAGACTGATAGACGCAGAGCCATGGGGACGAATAAAGCCTAATGTTAATAGTGATGGCTTTTCTAATGTCTTCTGACTTCATTGAGTATGGGAGATTACACCAAGATGGGCATGAGGCGTGTAGGGTACACGCAGAATGACCGGAGGGTTGGAGGGGCAAGAGGAGGGAGGGAGGGGGGTGAGAGAGGGAGGGTGGGGGGCTGTAAAAACAATGATTGCTTTCCATCAGGTTAGGCCTATATTCTACAGTTCGTTAAAACAATCCAATTTGCAAAAGGATAATTATGCATTAGCTCCTTTTTATCTACTGGAGGGAGAGCAGTGCCAGGGCTTGATAGCAGTGGCGCTGCCTGCCTCCACCTCTGCAAATTACCCGCTATCGGCACTTGTTCGCCATCACGGCTGAATTGGGCAATCAATTAACCTCCCCCCTCCTCTCAGACTCTGCCTGTAAGCCTCTCCAGTGACAGCCAGCAACACAAAGCACCTACATGGACGACATGAATGTGAGCTGCTGCCCTCTACTGGAGAAAGCTGTAATAATAACTGCTGTCGGAGCCACAGCTGAGGGGCCAACGACTTGAAAGCTTTCCACCAGTTCCATACTACATTCCAATTATAAGCAGGTTGTGAGTCAATGACATGTTTACACTGGAAAAATTAAAGTATATTCAGGAAAAAAGAAAAAGAAAACACAAGTATGCAGAAAAAATATGCTTGATCTTTGAGTGTGCTGTTGTTCCACAAAGGGAAATAAAGTAGAAAATATAATTTTAGGATAGAGGTCAAAAACAGCTCAAGGAATACCTTGGAAAAAAAAGATAAGCCCTAAACTTTTAGAAAACCTTTGATTTCTCTTTGTGAACTACAACTGGCAGTTTTCATTTCAAAATCACAGGCTGAATGAACTGTCAGCACATGTACTGAATCTTTTCCCATTAGCACAAAATGGTAAAATACAGTGACTCTTAAAGGAGGGGTGTTTTGGTTGAACAAACACTTATCATAAATGAAACTTAAAATCATTTTTCTTTAAGGAATTCTGTATAAGTCTCACAGGCAGTGGAGGAGGAAAGGAGATGCACATGCGCAGGCAAGATTCTCCATCAAGTTGTACTTTTTTCCCGATACAGTAGATAAGCAAATGTATACTGTATGATAACCATACATTTTTATAGCACAGTATATAGTTTCATGGTACATCACTGCAACCCCAGTTTTAAATCACTGGGGTTCAGGTTGTGCACAACTGACACAATGCTGAAGGGAGATACGCACTGGTGTACTGGCAGTTGATGAGGTGGGTAGATTGGTAGCGGGTGTTCCACTAGGTATATGGGTAAGAGGAGGAAGTGGGCATACTCTCCTGATAAGTGAGTGTACTGTAAACAGTCGGGAAAGAGGTGGGTCTATACTGTACACCTGTGTGTACCCTCCACTACACCAGTGAAAACACAAGGCTAAAACAGAATATTAAGTCATAAAAGCAATAAGTTTAGAGAGAAAGACCCAAGTGAGAATCCACTTAAAATATCCTATCATACAACTATCAACTATCAAGACTCTTTGTTTGACCCAAAGATCTCTCAAATGTCACATCAAGCACTAACTTTGTGTTTGAAATCTTCTGTGCTTACTTTGACACATTAAAAACACAGTGAGACACTGTGATGTTGCAACAAAAATAAAGGCCAATCCCCTAGATAGACAGTGCCTTCTGAAGGTGTTTTCCATGTGTGAGTACACCAAAGCTGATCAGTGAATCTGTGTTTTCTTTGGTGTTTACGAGCTAAATGTTAATCACATAAACAAATTTTAAAAATGAACAGATCAGAGCACCTAGAATAACATCTGGCAGAGAGAATACGGCAACAGACAATAGCTTAGCTTTGATTAGATTTGTGCCACATTTGTGTTAAATCTAGTTTACATAGTGGATGTAAATGGCAACATACAAAACATGACACAAAGCACTGATGATTCTGACCAACAGCAGACAGTACAGACCTGTCAGGTTTGCAAATAACCATCATCAGTGATTTTCAAGAGAATATGATAAATCCCTGACTAATTATGACTAATTTGTTCACAATCTGGTGGGAATGTCGGGTGATCCTACATGACGAGAACTTTATGGGGAAAATAAGGTCTTGGATTGCTTGATGGACAATTGACGAGTTGCTTGCTAAAACAAGTTGTCATAGCACCACCAAATGGCCGTCGACTGTAACTCTAAACTGAGGAGTGTGTGAGAATTTGAATCTATCTAGAAAGTTTAGCTGCTGTGGATCTAACTGTATGATTGCTGAGATCCAAATGCTTATAAGTGAGGGAGAGGCAAAGGAATATTATAGAGACTAATCAAAAATAAATACATGGTTCCAGCATTTCTATTATAGGAGCACAGACACCAGCTGTACTATGACTAGCCATATTAGGTATGCTCCCTCTTAACCATATGATTTGTTTCCCATGGTTGAACACTTAGTGAGGGGTGACCCAAAGCAGGAGCCTGATTTGACTGCAAATCTCACAGTCTAATCATCACAGTTGCAGGAAAATGAAGTTATGACACAAAGGATCATTCCATTTGGGAAATCAGCAAGGGAAGGCGTGTAGAAATAGCTGTTTATGGCTTTTATACCTCTTTTTTTTACTCTCTGAGAGAAAGTCGAATGTTCTCTCTACAGCTACTGAAAGCAAGCAGGAACCAAACTGAGTGACATGCTCTGTTGGCCTGTCTGTCTATCCATCAATCTCCCCTGCTCCCTTTCAGTACTATGGACAGCACCACAGTGACACCTACACACACATCCCCGAGGCACAACAAACAGCACTGGATGGCACGTCCTCTTATAAAATAAATTCTTCTGCCAACTCAGGAGGATGAATTGTTTAACTGTGTGTTTCAGCTCTTTTTCTGGCGTGGAAAAAATGGAAACTAATGTAGCAATGACAATATGGATCAACGAGGAAAAAACAAACATAATTTGACTATCAGTCACAATAGGCAACACCTGACCATTGGGGGGGGGGGGGGGATTGATTAACATAAGAATCGCGATTCTAATCATCTACAATTCTGAATCGATCCATAAACTTCAAAATCGATTTTTTTTATTAACGTTCCCCCGTCTCTCTGCGCACCCCCACGGGCTTCCGTACACAGTGTTGCAGCAAGCTTGAAAACAAAAAAAAGACGCGGCACAACTCTACTGTAAAGAGGGGCAGGAGCTATGGAGGAGCAACAAATTCAGCCAGGCCCATCTTCAATGAAGGCAGGAGTTTGGACTCATTTTGGGTTTTATTATCTCAGCAGCACAGCACAGCAGCTCGACATGAGTCATTCAGTATGCATTGCATCAATTTTTGAATCGAGAATCGGTTGAATCGAGAATCGGTTGAATTGAGAATCGATTCTGGATCGAATCGTGACCCTAAGAATCGGAATCGAATCGAGTCGTGAGACACCCAAAGATTCACATCCCTACTGACCATATCTATGTAAATCCTTAGTTGCGGACAACTCCCCCTGGTAAAGTCGAGACAGGAAAACTGTGTAGGATAATAGAACAACACTCAACAACACTACAGTCTAAAGTGTGTGCCTCTTACCTGTTCTTGATAAGGTGGGGGAGAGCCGCCTCAACTTGTGTCTGCCGAAAGACACAAGCTCCCTGGAGGGTGTCCTCCTAACTCCTGTGGGAGACCTGGTCGAGCTGCATGCGGCCCCGTGGGGAGTACTTTACTGCTGATGGGCTGGTCCCTTTCTCTGACCCACCTCCACTGTGGTCACAGGAAAGAGGACAAAGGAACACAGTGTCATCAGTAATACACTAGAGGCTACGATTTAACAAATGATACTGAGAAAAATCTACTGAATTCAAGTAGTTTGCCACATTTGCTGCCACTCTCTGGCAAAAAAAGTTTCATGAAAAATCCAAAAGAAGAGAAGATTTCAGAGTAGTGACACGAACGGAAGGTAAATCAGATCATGTGCATGTTTCCATTACTTACCTACTAGCAGACTTCCTGATGATTTTCATCCTGCTGCGGAGCTTGAACCCACCAGAAGAGGGGAAGGGTATAACAGAGGTACGTTGGGTTACAGATGGGGAAAGATAATCCCTCCTTTTACTCCTTTGTTGCTTTTTTCCGCTGTCCAGTGGAAGGCAGATCTACGACGAGCCACTGTCACCCCTCCTGTCACTGCTGCAGAGGTACTTTGGCCTCCAGCCTTCCAACGATAACGGCTGCTCGGTGAGGAGTTGGTAGAGGAACCTGCAATTCCCTTTTTTATCCTAGCAGAGGGAGTGGAGGCTGCTCTGAGTTTCTTCGGGGCCTCTCCCTTCTCTAGAGCTCTCTGGGAAAGAGTCAGGCTTTGGGTGACAGTGACTTTCGAGGTATTTTAACTTGGGCTCCAGCAGAGGAGGACACCCATTTGTACTTGGAGGTCTTGGGGGCTACAGTGACTGGGCTTAGCTTTCGAGGTAACTTCTTGGCAGGGGCTCTCTTACTGACTGAGGAAGAGGGGGAGTTTCCACTGGTTACACCAGCTTTTGACACAGACACTGGGCAACAGTGACAGCTTTGCCTGTGGGTGAGGATATGGCGCTAGCTTGCTTAGATTCCACTTCTCTGACATTCTGGTTCTTTACCCAAGTGAACTTGGATTTTTTCAGAAAGGATGCTTGGTCCTGGCTGGTGTAAGAGGTGGGATTGATGGAGGGCTGATTTGATATTTTAGACAGAGCAGAGAGAGGTGGTGTGGTATTACCAGTTGTGAGATCTGCTGGAGTTGTTGCATTAATGGTCGGTTTAGTGTCAGCGCTGGTTTTGCTTGACTGGGAAGGTTTGATCTGTGATGAGAGCTGCTCTGCAAACTAGAGGCGGTGTTGGCTGTAACTGAAAATGGCACTTCTGAAGAACCACTGACATTCTTTTCAGACTGGACTAAACGTCTGCTTTCGGTCTGCTGAAATATCTGAGCCTGTCTGGGAAGCATTTCATGTTGCACACGTGTGCCTGTTGAGCCTGATTCTCCTTTTCCGTTGTCACTCTGATACACAGCTGGTCCTGTTTTTATAGGAGTCTCTGTTTTTTGTTTCTCTGTTGCAGCTTCCCCTGTGACAGTGTTTACATGTTTGTCTCTCTTCTGCTGAGGGATCCCTGGCGATAAAGTGGCACTTGTGACTCTTTCACTCTCCCCTCCACTGCTGTGGCTGGGCAGTGAGGTACTATGAGATAGCTGTGGGAACTGGGCTGATGAATAGAGGAGGTAGAAGTTGAGGGATGTCCAACAGAAGGCTGGTAGTTCTTGTTGCTCAGAGAGTACTTTTTCCTCCAATTTCCATGGCTGTGAGGAGCATAGTGTCTTCCTCTGTGGCTGTGAGGATGGATGGCAGATGTGCTGTGACCTGTGCGCTGGCTGACGTTGGTGCTTCTGGACGCCTCCGCTCATCTCTTGGGAAAGGGGCATCGCCATGGACACTCTTATGCTGATTGATGAGATCTGGGAATTAATGTATTTGGTTGTTAAATCCCATTCAGAGTGATAAACAATAATGAAAGAAGACACCATGTAAAAGAATTGGTTCACCGAACAAAACACATTTCTCACTTTCCTTCCCTGGCGTTTAGTCACGTAGATAGTGTTGGTTTAGTTTGAAAATGAAAGGAAAGGAGTCTGTGGTGCTCTCACCATCAAAAAAATTCAATAAAAACAGTGTCCTTGTTACTTTGAGTAATCCACACAACTTGCTGCAAACAATTTTATTGGGACTCAAGATAAGTTAAAAATGAAAGGTAAAACCTTAAAAAGTAGGGGCAGAAATTTAGCTAATTCAGATGATTCCATACAAGACACAAGGACTCACTTAAAGATTTGATATGAATGAATAAAAATGACAATATGCTTTGGACTAGGGATAACAACAATTAATCAACAACTTATTAATCAGTCATTAAGAATTTGATATAACATTTGAAATTTACATAAACAATGTCTCATCTCCTATTGCATTCTAGCTATCAGTACTGTATTTTGAAAGCATGTTTGCAATAATTAGCATTAGCAAACAAAGGGCACAGCATAAGTATTTTAGGATGAGGGGGCCATCTTGGGGTCTGGAAGAGGAGCACAGCAGGGACATTGGGAAATGGAGCGAGAAGGCAAAGCGAACATTAGTCAGTCATATTAAGTGTTTCATGAAAAGTGTTTCACATGTCTAGGTCTCTGTATCTCAATATGTTTCACAGGCTATGTAATGCTGTCAGAGAATATGCAATATGATGTTGTGAGTTTTGATTAAGAAAAAAAAGTACATTTGGTATACTTTGGTATAACAAAAGTGTTATTTTGAAATCCCGATTATCATTCAATTTATCATTAATATTACCAATGATCGGTTAAGAAAAGTGCTTACAGTTTGTAGCCCTACTTTGAACTTAACAATCCGTATAACTCCATAACCTCCACACTCTGAGAAGGTAAAAATCTTGTCCCAAAGGAAGCAAATTAAACTCCAACACCAAACTCCATACAAGAAAAATCATTTCTTTCTATCAGGTCAGAGGCTGTATTTTCTTAGGGGTGGCACTACGAGATGTGAGATCCACTAATCCATCAGAAAATTGGCTTTTTAAACAAAATATATTCTAGCGTGTATATATTTTCTTTTTTGTATTCACTGACTGCTGTCTGTAAGCACAACTGCCCCTCTGGGACATCAAAGCTCGACTCGACTGTCCTCTACACCCATGGGAGATCTTGGACACGTGAGGCTGCATCAACATCATCATCACCAAATAAGAAAATATCTGTCAAAACACCGTTAGTCATCTCTCTAGAGGTCCAGGCTCTGGTAGAACATACCAACACCTTTCACTTTGTGTTGGGTTTTCATTTATCACCCACCACTGCTGTGCCCACGATGCCGGGGCACAAATTAATGCGTTAGCTAAATTCCGCCAGATGTAACGTTACATATTCAAAAACTTGTTTTTCTTAAACGTTAACTCAATAAGTTGGCTGAACCGACCGTTTATTTCGATTTTCTCTAGCAGTTCAACAATTAGCTAAGCTAACCTGTTGATAGTATGAACACTGACCCTGTTATATAATTACAATGGAAATGTCATGTGGAATATAATAGCTAACTAGCGCCTCGAATTTCTACAAGCAGTACATGTAGGGTAACTAACGTTTGATAAAGTATCAGACGGCTCTTCTCGGATGTGTGGGTAACGTTAGTTTGAACAGGAGGCTAAGCTAACGGTTAACTGTCGTTTTTAAATACTTAAAACGCGGGCCCCATATCCACACCACGGCTCTGAATGTACAGGGCGCAACATTTCAAACGTGCTCTCTAAACTGCCTACGACAAAACAAACTGTCAACATTTAACAAAGGAGATTTACTTTGTAGAAGTTCAATTTGCCTCTTCAACGCTTCTCTCTCCTCCATGTTTACAACTCATTCGTTCCGTCATCAAATTGCGGCGAAAACAGGCTCTTGCGGATGATGTAATTTTATAACGTCCAATCACAGAACGCGGTCTGAGACGCCTAAAGTACAGCCCGAGCCCTCAGTCTTGTCTCAAAGGCCAGAATGTAATAATAAAATAGGTAGTGATCGCATTGATACCACCTTATATCATTTAAAGATTATTTTCTTGTATTTCATTTGACAGACTCAATGGTTAGGACAGGTTTGAGTCTTCTGTGGAGATTCAAAATGTTAATTATTAGTGAGTGACACACATAAGACAGGGTGGAATAAAATGATCAATAATCGACTACAAAAGAGACAACAACCCTAATATGTAAACTGTAAAACCATGTCACGTATTTAGACAAGATTCATAAAGAAGTGACAGCAAGTGCGCCACTCCCACCCAATTCAAAAAGTTAGCCTATGCTTGAAAGTGTAATGCTCAGTTGTGAAGTGCATGTTTGGTTTTCTCGTGGCGTGGTTAGGATAAAACGCAGACCTTGCTTTCAGCACTACTGTAATCAACCAAAGAACGAGCCCACAAAGACAGCAAATGGGGAGATAATCTTTCGTACAAACTACGGTGTGCACATTACATAAAGGGATTTAGACAGACTAAGCCTGCTTGCTGCTTGTCTGAAAGACGTTACAGAGGGGCTAAATTTCCTCAATCGTATGGAGTAACTGCTGCTGTCAGAAGATTTTAAAACAAGAGCGTCACTTTGAAAATATTCCTGACATTAATGTCCTCTTTCGAAGAACTGCGTTATTGCTAAGAAGTTGTTTATGTGGCTTACACCAAACTGACATTGATGTCATGAGTGTGAAAGGCTGATGACGCCGCTGTAGTATGAAATGAAAGGGGAAGTGAAACTTAAGGCAGCAGGTTCGGACATTAACTAAAAAGAGCGAAGATAAAAACAGAAAGCAACGTTTAAAGTTGCTTCACAAGTCAAGGTAACGTTAACTTTGTCACACTTGCTCGAGAAAGTAAGAAAACAATGTGAGAGCTATTCTATGTTGAAGTTATAACGTTTGTTATGATTTCTGTTTGACGTTTTAAGTTACACTAACGACACTTAACGATAGCTAGCTTAGTTCAGTGTTGTTGCTAGTTAGCGAGCTAACGTTAGCTTCAGTGTGGGCTACAAAATTGATGACAGGCTTATTGTAGAAAGTTAACACCTGTGTGTGTGTGTGTGTGTGTGTGTGTGTGTGTGTGTGTGTGTTTTATTGTACTTGTGTGTATGTACAGTAACAGTTACCCTGCTCAGCACCATGACGTCAACAGACACCCTGTTCTTCATCATAACAAGAAAACCTGAACACCCAGGACACATCAATGCTGGCCGCATATGCTACATCAGTGCATACAAGCACAGGTTAGAACTCAGAAAATCTCCTTCGCCCACAAAGTTGCCTGTCTTCTTCATGGACTCCAAGTAGCAATAGATTATGACCTAGAGGTGAGTAGTATGGAACCTCTGAGTGTAGAGGAAACCGAGCTGTTGCAGGCCCTGCCTGAGGACGCAGAGAGACTGAAGTGGTTCAGAGAAAGAGATGCTCTTAAAACAGCAATGGGACTCAGTGTAGGTACTGTAGTGACTGTGGACGAAGGAGGAGAGAAGCTGAGAGGCATCATTCGCTACATCGGAGAACTTACACGGCCATCATATCCATGTCCTTTATCAGGAAGATTCTTTGGCATTGAACTGCAGGTAGGACTTTAAAAAAATGTTTGTGCACCCACCAAATCAGTCCATTTCCCCTAATGTTATCTGTCCAAGCATATATATATATAAATATTTATATATTAGGTTTGTGTTATTCACAGAATGAAAACCTGGTGTAATGTGTTATTTTGAACCTTAGATCATGTTAAAAAAAAAGCATTGATTTGGCAGTAATTGGAGCCAATAATGTCTGCATGGCTAGCTCCACAGATTTGACCTGAGCCTTTAGAACAATGTTTTATTTGTCATTAATAGTAAAATGTTTGGATTAATTTATCAAGACATTGGATTTAGAATGAAAGTGACATTCATTAAGGGCTGCTGCTATGCTTCTTTTACCCCAGGGAGAAGACAGGAGGAAGGGGAAATGTGATGGGACCTACCAGTATATCAACACTTCTTTGTGCTCAAGATTGTGGCATTTTTGCCCCATTCTCCAGAGTCAGGCCTCTAGTTCCCAGCTCCTTGTCGCCCTCCGTCCCTAACAGCTCCTCACAGCCAGAAACAGAAGAGCTGACCACAGGAGATAGAGTCACTTACTTCATCAGTAATGAATGCCGGCATGGAATGGTGGTGTGTGTGCAGGAAAAGGATGGAGAACAAATTGTTCGAATCTCCACGGTAAGCGATATTCAATGATATTTCAGTGGTCTCCAATAGAGTACAATATGGTATTTGGCTCCTTTTAAATTAATGTTCTAAAATCCAGCCATTTGATTTATAAATGTATTTTTGCAATGACACAATTGACCTTATTTTCTATATATTTTGTTGTGATTAATATTCAAAAGGTTTTAAGGAATACCTTCACCCACGTTGCTGATTACACTGAATTTGTGAATAAAACTCAGTTCTTCTTGCATGCCGCCAAGGTGAACAAAGAATCCTTGAATGGAGAATTGGAGTAAAAAAGTTCCCTTTTTAACAACAACAAAACCATATCGATACATTTACAAAATCTCACACAACTCATGCAATATAACCAAAGTCTCTTATGTATTCTTTCTTATGCTCAGTGCTTCCCAAACATGTGCATTTTTGCTAAAATCTTCCTCTCTAAAACAAGCAGCGCTCCAAGACAAGCACGTGTGGTTTAAACACAGCTCCCTTTTCCTTTAATACATAAAGAATTTTCGTCTCTGCCAGGCATAAACCTGAAGGGGATAATGAGTTTAGTCTTGTGTGTGTGTGTGTGTGTGTGTGTGTGTGAGTCTGTGAATCTGTCTTTCCACCACTTATCTTGCAGACTACCAGACCAATCAACTTAATGTTTTGTGTGCATATTTGTGACTGAATGCACAATGACCTGTTCTGGTTGTGGTGGTTCACAGTTGTTGAAAAAACTGTTTTTATTGTCTGTTTTATACTATCATTGACTGCCAACTAATAACTCATACTTATCAGCCAGCAGGAGGCGCAAGTTTACTAGAAATCTACCCAATAAGCCCTACCATCTATCACAGGTCACATTTTGGGCATAATCGTGGCTCAAAAACTGTCATGCATAGCAAAGTTTGGTCTCATTTTGAACATGAGCATCTGCAGATGAATTCAGTACTTGACATGTTTAGGATCAACTTAAGTTAGGGATTATAGGAGGTCAATAACCCTCATTTTGTAGTTACACAGCTGCACTGTGTTCCAGCGTACCACACTGGGAGCATTTCAGAAGCAGTGAGTTTGCCTGGCCGATTTGCAGACAGGCAGATTTTGTTGATTTGTTAATTTTTTCCTTGGTATTTGTGCTTCTACCCTAAGTGAGTGAGTTAGTTGCTAGTTAAATTGTTTCTTTTTTGGTCTATCCTAATTGTTTTTATTATCTAGTTTATTATGCTGTAACCTACAGCAAAATTAATACCATCAAATGTTCAGATGTGAAAAACATGGATTAACGATTTATGGCTATGTTTCAGGTATTTAAAATCAATTCATGCTTATGAGTTATATTGTATCTAAATTTCAAATACTGCTGTGAGCAGGAAAACTCGATTTGCTATGTGCAGCGCCCTGCGGATCCGTAAAAAATGACTAAGGTGCATATTTTATTAGATAGTGCGTCAGTTTCTGCTGAAACTGTCTAGCCTGGCCGTGATCAGCTCAGGCGCCCAAGTAACTGACGTACCGGTGTAAATGATCGTTTTGGGGTGAAATATTCCATTAAACATCTCAAAATGTAAGTCAATGACACTTGCAGAAAAACAGCCTCTTCTGTGAATCAGACTTTGTCTCTTTCACAGTTGATCACATGATCACCGTTATCCTATCTACATATAAAGCCTTTTTCATTTAAGCCATTAAACACAATGCTGTCAAAGTTTGTTTGCTCCTGCTCATCCTTGACTTCCCTTATACATCCCAAACTTTCAGACTTAAAAGTAGATTTGTCTCTTTATTCAGTACAAAGTCAGCAGTTTGCAGCACATTCATAATTTGTCTTTGTGTTTTAAGGACACAGATGAGAATGGAAAGAGAGGGGGTGAAGTTGATGTTCCACTAGAGTTCGTTGCTAAGGGGGAGGTGCCTGCAGGTTTGAGCAACTTTTTTACATGATTAAGTCAGAAGTTATTTCCCACATATGTAAGAAATGTTACCCAGATATATTTGTCACTGTCGAGCCAGAGAGCATGGATGTTGATACACCCCCAGTGGAACCAGATACTGATGATCTGTACATGGATCTGACTGTGAACTCTGTGGTGGAGGTGACCTTGGCTACGGGCAATTCATATGGTATCATCCGCTGGATTGGCTCTCTGCCTGGTGGAAAGGAAACCATGGCTGGACTAGAGCTGGTAATATTTATACCAACATGTCACTGTGCATATTAAAGTCTAATTGTAAACTGAACAATCATAGCAACATGTCATCTTATAGGTTAGGTGTGCCATTGGTTCGAGTCATTGTTTATTGTTGTGCTAAGTCATTGCAAATTATTGCTTTTCAAATAATTTTCATTTTCCTTTAATCTTGGATCAAACTACATTATTATTCTGTGTATATCTGTCTCCAGGAGGAAGACAATGGAGTGAGTAATGGCACCTTCAAAGGTAAGCGTTTCTTCGATTGTCCCCCCAAGAGAGCGCTGTTCGTGAAGCTGAGGTCCTGCCGTCCAGACTCACGATTTCAGAGCACATCAGCCAATCACAGTGAGAGGATGCTAAGACAGGAAGATGCAGGTCAGAACAAGATCAAGCAACACAGTCCTGTTGAGTATCGAAGAAGCTGTTTACGACACTCAGAGCATATCTATGTTTCTGAGTCTGAGTTGGGATTGTCTGCACATGGTTGTCAACATGGAGTTGGCTGAGCCAGCTAACAGCTGACAATGCTAACAGTGTGAAAAGTGCCAATAACGTCAACAGTGCTGACAAAAATATCAGGGGTTGAGGGCTGGAGGACTAGAGGGTGGGCACTACACCTATGCAATGACACTGTTATCAGCAGTAATTGCCGTAACTGCTGTGTGAGCCCAATGCAGAGCTGTGGCAACTACCTAGCCTGTGGGATACACACACAGGGACTCAAATGTACTAAATGCATGCACTGTCAGCATGACCACCACAGCAACAAACAAAGACGCCCAGAATACAGTTACAGTTAGTTTGACTTAATTCTCTGCTCAGGACGCCATTACTCCAGCCATTACTGTCAGCTGCTATTTTAATGTCCAGAATGTCGTATGCAGGCCCTTTAAGTTGTGTGCTGAAAATTCATGTCTTCTTACAGAGGACAACTTTAATAGAGTGGGCAGTCAGTGACCCCTTGTGGACACAGTGGTGCTTTGACTGGTTTTAAGGTTATATTTGTTTTATTTTGATAAATGACATTGTCTTCCAGGCAAATATGCTCAGATAGATTTAAGGATGTAAAGAAGAACAAACACTTGAAGGATAAAAAAAATATATGGCCAAAAGTATGTGAATACCTGCATATTAACACATTCCACCCACACAAGAAAGTCAAATGAATCATTCCAAAACTCATAGAATTGAGGTCAGGGCTTTGTGCAGGCCAGTCAATTCTTCCCATATCAAACTGGAAAAAATGTTTCTTTATGAAGCTAAAAATGACTGAGGGGCCATAAAAAACAGCCCAGACCCAAAAATACACTTACTTGTGTAGAGAGAGATGTCCACAAACTTTTGGTAATGTGCTATATATAGTACATAATACACATCCTGTATTTTTATTGCTTCTCTAATGACTGTACGAGAGGCAACACTACACCAGCTGCACATGGATATTATGTAAAATGTTTTATGTGTTTACTTACGTAATGTGTGTACTACTTCAGAGGACGAGACGGATTGCATTACAGGGAGGCTGGAGACTGTCCCTCCTATCAGCACAGAGCAAGTGAACCAGATATTGATTGGACGAATGAAGGGGATCCAAGGCCACTGCAACTCCTGCTACATGGACGCTGCCCTCTTCAGGTCAGGACAAGAACATACAGTATGATAATAAATAATATGCATATTAAGGCCTTTAAGGAAAGTTCAGCTGGTTTTATTCTATTGAATATTTATTATTTATATATATATATATTTATTTAATATTTATTATTAGTTATGTTCTGTGGACTGTAACTTGCAGACTTGTACATCTGTCCCATTCTTATAAATGTGATATATCAAGAACACCTTGAGGGAATTTCTTAAGTTTTAGTTCAAACGTCCACTTGGACTCAGTGATGAACTGATTCAATTTTGGAGGTCAAAGGTCAAGGTTACTGTGACCTTGCATTCATCTCATTCTTGTGAACGCAATATCTCAATAAAGCCTTGAGGGAGTTTCCTCAAATTTGATACACGCGTCCACTGGGGCTCAAGAATGAACTGATCAAATTTTTGTGGTCAGAAGTCAGAATTTCAAGGTCACTGTACCTTAGTGTTTTTGGACGTAACTAGGGCTGCAACGAGTGGCATATTTTACTATCCGAGTGTTTGGGGTCACTATTCGAGTAGTACTCGAGTACTCATTTACCGATGGGGGGGGGGGGGGGGTGAGCGGAGCGCATGTAAAAGGAGAGCGGCGAGGAGCGCGGAGCGGCATGTGGGAGGAGAGCGGAGCAGCCGAAGACAGCCGTCCTGTTAGATCACATAGAATTAAGAGGGGAAACTGCCTGCCACGTAAATCGGACAGTAAAGTAACACACTTTTTTCATAATAACACACTTTTTATTTTAATAAAACAGCTGAAACAGTTGTCCATACAGTGTTATATTTTTCCTCATAGATCCTTCCTCAAATCACTCGCAATTAAAAGAGCCAAAAAAAAAAAAAAAGAAAGAAATTAAAAAAGAATTATGCCACGGAATTAAATTGTCCCATTAATAGGCTGGGCCGTCCACACCAAGAACTATAACTATAAATATAACTATAAATATCCGAGTAGGTGAAATGGCACTCGGATGCCGGCCAAGCCGAGCGAGTACTCGAGTACTCGGATATCGGCTACAGCCCTAGACGTAACTCAATAATTCAAATATGAATTTAAGATCAAGAATTTAATTATGATAAAATTTCACACAAATGTCTTAATGGATATAATGAATTATGTCATGTTATATCTACACTAACAGGTCAAACATCAGCTTCACTGTGACATCATAATGCTCTGCAAAAACACTTTTCTGGCCATTACTCAACATCATATCTCAGGAACAGAAGGGGAGATGTTTGGTCAGATACTGAATTGGTGACACAAATTTAAGTGTCCACCCTGAAACTGTGCTGATTGTATAGGTCTTCTGTGCTGCTGGGGGGAGATGAGTGTGAAGCATCTGTGTTTTCACAGACATGGGTGACTGGGTTGTGGAGGCATACAACCGTGAAGCGATACTTCTAGTTTATAGAAAACAGAAATGAATCAAAACTGTCTGCTTGCACTGTGGAAAACTAAATTAAAAAAACTTATATTAGAACATACTGTAATAACTCTTGTGTCTATCTGTGCTTTCAGCTTGTTTTCCTGCTCCTCTGTGTTGGACTCCATGCTGTTTAAATCAACACAACCTCAAGATGCCCCAATTCAAAGAACACTGCTCCATAACATTGTTAATCCCCTCCGCAGGTGTGTGCTTTTGTGTTTTGTAAAATATTCAATTACTGTTGTGTTGATTACTCCAGATGTCATGCTCTCTATATGCTCTTTGCAGTAAGGGCTATGTGGAAGGGCGACACATCATGAAGCTCCGACAGCAGCTGGAGAAACACGGCTACAGTCACTCCTTCACCACCGATGAGAAGGGTCAGTTTAATGTGGAGGCTTCAAAACAGCTGATTTGTGTTTTTTGGTTTAAAGTGACTGTTGATGTGGCTTTGGTCTTTCAGATCCAGAGGAGTTCCTTACTGTCATCATGCACCATATTCTTGCGCTGGATCCTCTACTCAAACTGTACTGATACAACATTACCCACCAAATACTGTTTCCCACTACATACAAATAAACTTGAGTGCTGCACTCACACTTTACATTCCTCTCCCATTTAGCTCAGCAGATGGTAAAGTGCAGGAGAGTTACTGCTATCAGATCTTCTTGGACCAGAACCACAGTCTGGTGCTGCCGACAGTCCAGCAGCTGCTGGAACATTCCTTCCACACTGCAGGACTCAAGCTAGCAGAGGTGAGATTGTATGGGTTTTTGTTACACTTCTCATATCTTGTAACACTAATTAACTACATTTGTGTTAACAGGGACACAGGAATGGTGATTACACTCAATAGATTATATATATTTTTTTAACAAATATAAAACCGAGTTATGAACACTGGTGTGTGAGTGTATTATGTTGGGGACTTTTGCATGTAAATATATAATATACATAGGCTTTGTTTTGCTCGTTTCTTTCATTTTCGTTTTTAAGGGAACAGGACTAAACAACTAATGTAGCAAGGGTAGGTGAAATAAGCTAAGGCTTTAGCCCACACCTTTTTGGTCTACTAAACTTGCTTTGATTTATCCCTGCTTCAAAACTAATGGCTTATTTTTGTTACTTATTATTTTTTTCTTGTTTGTATTCGAGTTGTATAAGTTGGAAAATGACAGAAATAAACTTAACTTATTGGATATAGTGACTAGTATTAGCAGTGGCATGGTGCTTCTCAAAGAGTTCAGGCATTTGTTATCTGTTTAACAGGTTAAACTTAAAGTTCATTGAAGTGGTAGTGATCATTTCATCATACAGATTATTTCTTCAATTAATCAGCCATTGTTGTTAACATATTCTCAGAATATATCCTAAATAATTGACAATGATCACTTAGATCAGAGATTAGAATTTCTGTTACCTTCTTAAATAACAGTAGCTAATGTGGTAGGCTAACTAAGATGGCATGTAGAGTTAGTGATTCTGTTTCCAGCTCTCCTAAGAGCATGATGTCAAAGTGTCTGTAAACTATGGAACTATAATCCCTGTTTTTTATTGCTTATTCTGTGTATGACGTTCTCTTTTCACATTTTCTTTTAAGCACATTGTAACTTGTTTTGGAAGGTGCTACAGATATAAAATTTATTAGTAGTACTCATTAATTATAATATTATTGAAATAAATTTCCCTAATGTTTAAGTTTTATTAACCTGCAATTAGCATGTTTTTATACTTTGTAAAACAATTATTTATGAAATAACCAATTAAGCAAGTATTTGTTTCAGTAGCATTATATTCCTAACGACTAGAATTTATGCTTGTTACGCCCCTGTCTAAGGACATAGGGGGCATGTAACATAAAGGCTGTTCCCCAAACCAAAGATGGACCATTGAATTTCAGTTTTAGGAGTGCAGTTTATTAATAAAATCCAGTGGCATTGAACAATAAACTGAGGCAGTATGACTCACGGTGAACCAAGACAACAATACAATCTGCCCCAAAGTGCTGGCTTACCTACAGTAACTGAAATAAACAGCATTTACTAAATCTGGCTCCCTATAGGATACAGCAGAAACAGGAAGAGGAATACAGAATAAAATGGCAGCTCACCCCTGCAGCTTTAACAAACAAGAAGTTTATCACTGTATATATGCCAAGTTCAAACAGATTTTCACAAAGCAAACAAGGGTATTGGGCCAACGACACTCCCTAGGCTGAACCCACAACTCCACCAAGACAGAGCGAGGCACCTATAGTTTGAGGACAAAGATCCTCACAGGACAGAGCACACACTCTCACACAAAATACAGCCTCACAAAACAGGAAAAAAACATACACATCAAAATATGTCCAATGCCATGACATTGCTGTCAACTCAACTGATCTGCTATTTTCCCTCTCTTTGGTTGACTCTCCAGTAGATGTCTCTGTTGGACAGTTTTCTCAGCAGATCCTTGCATATCCTGGAATGAGTTCATTTTTCTGTTTCCTGTCAGTGTGGTGTGTAATCTTCTTAATTCACCCTCTCATACTTGCAGGTGCCATCCTGCCTCATCCTCCAGATGCCTCGCTTTGGGAAGAAATTCAAGATGTTTGACAAGATCATTCCATCTCTGGAGCTGGACATCACTGACCTTCTCTCTGAAGGTACAGTTGAATACAAATGCACACACACACACACACACACACACACACACACACACACACATGAAGTAACATGATTTAACACAAATGGACTCAGTGAATACAACCTGTGGTGTGTGTTTTAGGTCCCCAGCAGTGCATGCTGTGTGGAAACCTGGCCCAGTTAGAGTGCACCGACTGTTTTACAGATCCCCTCTTCAGCCAGACGGGATTTAAAATCTTCTGCAAGAAGTGTTCATCTCAGGTGCAGTTTGTATCATTGTCAGGAGGCCAAGTCTTTCTTGTCTTTGTTTTTTTTTTTTGTCTTTGTCTTTAGAGCTTGTTGAGAATTGTGGGTATGGATTGACATCACTTTCCCATGTGATACAACCTACCTCATCACCACTTCACCAGCTCTGATGAAATATATATATATGGCTGAATTCTTTGTGAATCTGTTTCTAAGGCTTAGTCTGTTTGTGAAGAACATGTTTTTTTTCCTGACTATCACAAAGTGTTTCCAACAGCTTTTATGTCTCCTTGCTGGTGACAGCAGTGGCTGATAGGCACTTTGTACACAGTGACATTACACGCATACCCTCTATTGATAGATTGCTGGGTGTAGGATATAGTCCTGAAACCCTGGCAACGAAAAGACAGAAAAACAGAAAATTATCACAATCATATTGATAATCAGTTTAATATTTTCAATTCAAATAAAATTCCTGAACATTCTCCTAATACGATTATGAAAATAATTTTTAGCTGCAGCCCTAACTGCATGTGTTCTTTTCCAGGTGCACTCTCACCCTCAACGCCAGTCCCATCAACCAGCTGCTCTGGACATCCCCAAGGGTTACTTGGGTCGCGGCACACATGCTCTGATCAGAGACAAGCTGGAGCTGTTCGCTGTGCTCTGCATCGAGACGAGCCACTACGTGTCCTTCATTAAGTACGGACCCAACAGCCAAGACTGGATCTTCTTTGACAGCATGGCAGACAGAGAAGGTGAGTGGGCTGTTTTTATGCATTGTATCATCACATCCACCATTTATACATGTATTCTTTAGCTCAATTGTATGTTATGCTTAGGAGAGACAGACGGCTTCAACATCCCAGAGGTTCACGCCTGCCCTGAGGTCGGCACGTACCTGGAAATGTCTCCCGCGGAGCTGGCCAGTCAGGTGCCTCGAGAAATGAAAGGTGTGGCCAAGCGTCTCTTTTGTGACGCCTACATGTACCTGTATCAGAGCACCAGCATGTGTCTCTATCGCTGAGAGGTTTACTCATTGCACAAAATGTCAATATGAAAATCATATTGTTGCCTTTGCTGTTTGTGTAATTTCCTTTGTGGATTGGTTTGTTATTTTCGTAGGAATGTGTGGAAGTACGCACATGAACATTAAAAACGTGTATATATATCTATATTTCTATATATATATAATTTTCTGCCCTGGTGTCGGAAAAAATGATCAGGCTTGAATAATTTAAAACAATGTTATTGTACTACTGTAGTAGTATTGTATGTAGAAAAAGAAGAAACTGACCTTGCTTGCTCAATCCTTTTTCACTATAAAGACAAAAAATTGACAATCATTGGCGTGTGTTGGCATGTAACAAATGTTACACTGATGACTACAATTTCATAGTTGAATGTTTCCTCCTGGTTTTTGATAATTGTCATGAAAATTATATGCAATCTTTAAACCAAGAGTGAATAAGTATATTAGTACAGTAATGAACGTTGCCTGTTGTAATAAATGCTACTTAACAGTACTGCTGTAAATACAGTTTATTAATTTGCTTAATAAGCTCACCATTGAACATACTGTTTTCTGGTTAATTAGGGTTTAGGATGGTGTTTGGACCAGTTCCTTTATATATTTCAGGAAAAATATATCAGAATCTTTTGAATGTTGAATATTGCTTTTTATGAAAATGCTTATTTGTATCTGTTAGCATCTGAACTGATAAGATGTTTGGGAGAAAGCTGGGAAAACTGCACTTAAACACTGGGGTCCTGGCTAAAATTGTGGCCTTTTCCATTTATGCTGTGCATTTATTGCAACTGGTTTTGATTATGACTTCATGAGTACAGTAAATAAATAAAAGTAATAAAACTTGTGCCTTGTCCTACACATTTTCATGGAAATAGATTATTTCCATATATAGATGTATGGCTATTTAAGTGAAAAAGACATAAAAACCTCAAAAAGGCAAAAACAAAGAATATTTGACGCTCTCATATATAAAGTATCAACATTGCTTTATTTATCATTATACTTTCAATGTGAGATTTTTTTGGATTATCTGAGCATGCAACTGTACCCACTTATAACCACCATTATATTTTGGACTGGATTATTTCCAGACTTCTGTTCTGTTCATCTTTGCTATAAGTCACATTAAATGCTTTATTCTTTAACTCTGGATATTTTCCTTATCGAGACAAAATTCTGTCACAAGGAGGAGGACTCTGTGGCAGTGCAGTTGATACATTATCTTTAACTGCTGTTGGTGACAGTTTAAACAATTTCCATGAAGGACCTGCCTTAAAGCTTTAATAGAGTATATTGTCTAACATCAAAAAGCTTGGGTTACTGCAGAAACATATTGAAAAAGGAAAATTAATTTAGCTTTAACTCAGAAATTAAACCCACCCAATGGTCATTTTTCAGAAAGATGGATTGTAAGAAAAACTGTTGTCCTTCCCCTGCAAAATGAAAACTGATTTTCCCACATGCCTCCATGATAAATGGAGAATCCAAAAAAGTATTTGACTAGTCGGATATGAGCCAATACGCCAGACAGTGTCATCTGGCACACGCCAAAACCAAACCAAAAGTTTGTGCTTTTATTTTCCATGGTCCCAGCCAACCAATCACATTTAGTGATATCAGATTAAGTTTAAAAGAAAGATGTGATCCTAATATTTACAGGTACTGAGGCTCAGATCAAAGCACTAAAAAATCTAAAGTGATGGAAACATAAAACATAAAGGCATTTGACACAATCATTTTAAAAAGATTGAAACAAATGGTGCTCATGAATAAAAGATCAATGTAACTGAGGTTTGCTTCACAGGAAAATGTCATGTTGGTTTAGTAGCTGAGTGAAAAGACCCTGTCAGCAGGTGAGGTGTGTGTCCCTCGGTGTGTGTGTGTGTGTGTGTGTGTGTGTGTGTGTGTGTGTGTGTGTGTGTGTGTGTGTGTGTGTGTGTGTGTGTGTGTGTGTGTGTGTGTTTGCCTGTGAGGGATAGCCTGGAAGAATGACGTGTATATTCTTGGAACTAACCAGTGAGAGCAAGATGATGAAACAAACAAGATGATGGCTTCTAGTAAATCATGATGCTGCTATAACCCTAATGAAATCATCGCTGTGAACACTGTAATAATAATAAGAGCAATAACAATTCTCTGGCTGTTGTTGCAAACAAATTAAGAAATGCTACTGAATGGTAGTTATACATTTGTTTATACATGATTTGTAGACATACTCAAACTGATTTATCAGAGTCTGTCTCCCTACTAAACATACTGGCTGCTTGGTTAAAAAGGAAGCCAAAACCTTTCACCGATTATCCTGTTGAATTATGTCCATGTTGGACAATTCTGCAGAACAAGATGTACTTACAACATCAAAGTATCAGCCATTATGAGTACGTGTAGAGCACAGTTCTAAGTCCTGTTCTTCATGCCCTGTGTCCTTTCATGAAGGAGTAGTGTCAAGGGTCAATAATCAAGTCATATATATTCCAGTGACTCTAATCCCAAGTATTTGTGGGTGGGAAGCCAATGAAGGATCACAGTGTTGCTCTAGTGTCAGTAGGGTGATTACATGAATCTGTGAGAGAAAGCATAAAGCACTTCACATAATAATGACCTCTTGAGTATGGCATACATTTTAGGACATCCTCAGGTGTCAGACTTCAGCGTCAGACCTTAGATGATTAAGCAATATCACACGAGAGGGAGTGATGTTGTACTATATATCGTCACAGCTGTGATTCGGTCATAGGCCGAAGACTATTACAGCCGTGACGATATACAGTACAACATCACGACCTCGAGTGTGATATTGCTTTTGTACAACAGTTCAACAACAGCTTAAACAGCAATGCTGAGTAAGGAAATGTTAACAAAAGGTGATGAAATAAATTATTTAAGTATGTTATGTAGCTCTGCGAAAAAAAAACAAAAAACAGTCTGTTGCCAGGCAACACAGCACACAAGTCAGGAACTCACAAGCTAGCCTACTTTGTATTTACATTGATCTGCAGCTGTGTAACTTTGTCCAGTTCGGCTGATGGAATGTTGGCAAACCTGGATGTTGGCACGGCCAGATTCAGCTTCCACTCTCCCTCATCCTCATCAATACCTCATCAGATGATCATTGATAATTCCTGACCATGTTTGCTTAATTTTTGCTCCTCTCCAGTTTGTCAAGGTTGGCTGATGTTACACAAACACACCTGGAGGTCTGCACAGAAGAGTCCTGGCTTTCCTTTTCCTCGTCCTCTCCTAGCGACCACTCATAATTTAATTCAAATATCATTTTGGGGAAAATATCCATTTTCTTGGTGTAACGCTATAGTGCCCGTTTGCGTCAATGTAGCGAGTGTGACAGTTGGTTAATTAACGGTTGTATTTATATTTATAACACCTGTGAGCGGAGTGATTCTACTGTTACAAGCCCCAGTGATGTTATACTCTATATCAGCACTCACGGAATGCCTCTCGTCCAATCAAATTACTCAGTCGGACTAACTGTTGTATAAAAAGGCATAAGGTCTCACGAAAACCTCTGTCAGATGTCACACTAAACGGCCTCAGAAAAAAAGTCATCGGACCAAAAGGCGTCAGACCAAAAGGCATCAGAAAAAAAAGACGGCAGACCAAAAGGCACCAGAAAAAAAAGACGTCAGACCAAAAGGCATCAGAAAAAAAGACGTCAGACCAAAAGGCACCAGAAAAAAAAGACGTCAGACCAAAAGGCATCAGAAAAAAAGACGTCAGACCAAAAGGCACCAGAAAAAAAAGACGTCAGACCAAAAGGCATCAGAAAAAAGTCGTCAGACCAAAAGGCATCAGAAAAAAAAGACGTCAGACCAAAAGGCATGAAAAAGCAAGAAGTATTGGCTAATATATTACACACGTAGAATAACAAGCCCAATACAGGTGTTGACGTTGAAGTTGTGCGTCCATGTAGCTTTTTTTTTTATAACCTAATGGTAGCTTTTTACTTTTTGGATTCACACACTCCAAATGTCCTGTGGTGTTCATTTGTGGAGATCATCTTGCTGAATATACCATACCATACCAATTTATTTATATAGCACTTTTAAAACAACAGAGCTGAGACCAAAGTGCTTTACAAGTAAAAGAAAAAACAAGTAACAAAGCACAATCACAACTCATAAATAGAACATACACAGCGTCACATGAAGAACACCAATCACTCAGGCTGTGCTTGAAAAAGCCAAAGAATAAAAATGTGTCTTGAGGCGTGATTTAAACACTTACAGACTGGGGGCTTGCCTAACATGCAGAGGCAGCTCGTTCCAAAGTTGTGGAGCTGCCACTGCGAAAGCCCGGTTTCCCCTGAGCTTCAGCCTGGATTTAGGGACAGCTTAGAGAAGCTGATCAGAGGACCTGAGGGATCTTGGAGGGGCATAGGGTTGCAGCAGGTCGGAGAGGTAGATGGGTGCCAAGCCGTTAAGGCACTTGAGAGCAAACAGCAGAGTTTTGAAATCAATCCTATATCGCACAGGAAGCCGATGGAGGGAGGCCAGTACAGGACTAATGTTTTCTTGCTTACGTGTACCAGTCAGCAGACGAGCAGCGGCGTTCTGAACAAAACATGTAAATCATATCATAAACTTTTGTTTGCTGCAGAGCTTATTTTCTGGAGTAATCCAAGATCCAGTGGAAAAATCCAGTTGACTATTTGACAAGGAAACCAGGGTGATGTTTACTTTACCGTCATTGCATCTCATCGGTAAACAAGCAAAAAATAGCGTGTCTGACCTGGCACTGTATTTCCATCACTGCCAATTGGAGCTGAGGCTGGTAAATATGACTACTGCAGAGTCATTTGACCCAGGAGTGAATGCAGATTCTAACCTGTCTTATTAAACAGAAAAGCCAGATGTTAGTGTTGTTAGTCTTTTTTGTGTAGCAGGAAAGGAGCTTGAATGTGTCCTCTGCCACATTTGATCTTTTATCTGCTGCTACACACAGACACCAGTGCAGTCTGAGGGTTCGCCTCCATTCTCACCTGCTGCAAATACACATTTCACTGCTGACATTGGCGTTTCCCTTTGAAAGCAAAGTGGGGAAAGATAAAACAAGCTGAGAAATGAACTATTGCACACTTAAAAGGCATACAGTCAAATTCATAACCTTGCTGGGATGTGAAATGCCTGTTACACTTAAGGTCCAACAAATCGCTGCTTTGTCGGCTTTGAAGTGTGCCTCAGTGTCATGCCAGCCTCATCTTGATCAGTCCAAACTGTGTGCACTACAACTTCACGTGATATGAATACACACCAGGGATTTTTACATTAAAGTATGTCTCCTCAGCTCTCACTCTTTCTCTCATCTTTTTTTCAAACGATGCCTCAGTGGATATTTGTCTTCGTTCCAGATGCTTTTGATCCTGCTGTCCACCGTGCTTCCCCTTCGTCTCGCTGTGATCAGCTCTGTGGATGACCTCTACACTAGATAGGAGTGCTGCGCTGTGCTGTGCTCAGTGATGAGTTGGGTTCTTTTATATACCCGAGGGCACAACCAGCTACAGCGAGCAGAGCAGCCTTGTCTTAATATACGGCCCTGCAACTCAACAGAGCTGCATCCCTTTAATCCAACAGGGTCAGCATTTTCAAGCATATTCATCATTATGTAAAAAAAAGTACAGAACCTGCTTGTGTGTGTTTACGTAAAGGGAACAGTTGTGCTTGTTTGAGCAGTTTGGTTGAACTTCTCCAGGCTTTGTTAAAAGAAGATAATGTCTGCATGATAAAACACAAAGAGCCACAGGCAGCAGACCTTTTCCTCGCCAAAGTCAACATGACATTTCTAGTCTTGCTGCTCTGGAGAAAAAGATAATTTCAATTAATGTGCAGACAGTCTGGAGTGAGGCTGTCCCCGATATACTGATACACTTACCTTCTTGTAGATTAAATAATTAAAATCATAAGTGTATGTCCCTAGAAATTAAACGACAAATTACAAAGAGCTTTGCAAAAGTTAAATCTATAAGAGAAAAAAAAAAACGGACTGACATGCTTTCCTAAATGGCAGTATGTATGAGGTTGGCAAAAGAAAACCAGTTATTGCATTTTAAGTAATAATAAAAACTAAAAACACAACCCATGTGCTCACAACGCCACAAAATAATGAATCAATGTCAAAGCAGATTACTGTAATGGCCGCAGAGGTGTCAGCCAAAGCCACAAACAATTCACATAATAAATACAAATTACACATATGCACATGCACATGCATACACATACAGTACATAAATTACATGTATTGTTCATGTGTATCTGCTAAACCCATGTGACCCGAGTATGTAACACATACAGTGGAAACCTCCTGGAGTGATCACATCTGTCTATAGGTCAAATTGATCACCATAAGCAGATAATTAAAACCATTTTTTTTTCTTTATTTCCCATGCAGATCACCATCTTATTGTTATTTGTATATTTATTACATGAATTGAAGGTGATAAAACGGGCGGCTTCTTTAACATTATCAGTCAGCATTCATTACCTGTCTGCATCACAACAGCCAGGACTGTTTCTCATCGTGCGAGTAGACTAAGCAAGCTAGCGGGAGGAACACAAAGTTTCACTGCTGAAACTGCTATGTTTTTTATTTAAAGAAAGTGAATTTCTTTTCCCGTCATTATTTCAATGTGCACGCAGCACCAACCTCCCATCTAGACACAGACCTGTTACCGTGAGGCAATATCATTGAAGTAAAGTAAAAAAAAATCAAATGTTTTTCCATATGTTGTCATGTATGAAAAGACCTAAAATGAGCACTGTAAGTGAACTACTTCTTCATCATAAGTATACTGTTCAAAGCAGATGCCATTAGCACCCAGGTTTCTGGAGCCAACAATATCTTTTGAACCTGGAGTTGAATAGCGAATGGGGCTACTTATGTCTTGGTGTATACAGCATTGTGGCAGAGGCAAGTGCCCAGATGTAGCCAATAATCAATTGATCAATCAATCAATCAATCGATTGTCGTAATACAAGGTACAACTTGTGCGCTGGAATTTAATTTTTTTTTTTGCGTTTTCTTACCCTGTTGGCTGCTGCTTCATAACTGTCCATGTTTCTGAATGGCTCTGGTAATCCATGGTTTCTGGTTGTGGAATGATTTAATTGTGAACACATAGGGTGCGTCCAAAGTCTCTTATTTTTATAGTGCTACTGCTAGCTCCTCACTTGAACCGGAAGTCGTTCGAGGTCCGCCATCTTCTGGGCCGTCCCAAGTCTCTTGGGAAGGGGCGTGACTTCGGCACTCTATTTGTGCAGCGAGGAGCTAGCGCTAGGAGGTAGCAGCAAGCCTTAAGCAGCTACGAGCTAGGATGGTCGAGAGCTTCCTAACAGGAAGTCTTTTTCAGCTTGAGGCCCTGACGTATAAATACCCGCCCCCTACGTCTGGCTCATTTGAACAAGATGGCGGAGAAACAGCACAAACCCGTTACGTGCATTCTTTGCAATGAAATGCTGTAATTCACATGCCTATGTGACTACAAAGAGTAACATTAATGATATTTCCTGCAAGACTGTCATGTTGTTATTAAGTTTATTTCATTCATAACCCGTTGCGTTGTTCAGCGGACTGTCGGTGATGTGTGGCTGTTAATGCAGCTGCTCATGTCCAGAACCACACGTGTTGATATAACACCACACACACACACACACACACACACACACACACACACACACACAAACACATACACACACACACACACACACACACACACACACACACACACACACACAAACAAACATATTTACCAATGTGGCTATTAACACCCAGAAGATATGTATTGTTTGGCAGCCTAGCAATGACAAAATATGACGTTAACATGAACAATAGGGAAACAATAGAACAATAGGGATGCACCGAATATTCGGTAACCGAATATATTCTGCTGAATATTGCAATAAACACACATTCGGTATCCGGTGGAATAAGTTAAAAGCAAGGCCGAATAATAGCAGCGTGTTTTGATAATGCGATCAAACAGCGTGCTGTGACGGGTGGAGTAAAATGTCGGCAGTGTGGTGATCCGTCCGTCACCACACTCACATTTGCGACTAAAAATAGTTTTGAGCGAGCAAAATAGGCTTAAATCATTCAGCACGCTGTGTGAGTACAGATTTCAACTTGCATGTTGTATGTATAAGATTGTGAACGGATTGGCACCTCCACCCCTGAGTCAGTTGTTTGAACGTAAATCCACTAACGGTACCAACACTAGAGCAACTACAAGAGGAGACTGCGCAATTCCATTTAGGCGCACCTCCTTCTCACAGTCTGCTCTGTCAGTCAGAGGCAGCAAAATCTGGAATGGCCTGCCAACTTCCATAAGAGACTGCTCTTCCTTTCTTATATTTAAAAGGCATTTAAAAGACTGGCTCAAGTCTAACCAGACCTGTAATCATTAACTGTATGTACTTAGTTCCCCATGCCGCTGCACATGTTCCCTCACTGGCATGCAGTGACATGGGTAAACCATAAAAAGCACTGCAACACTTTACAAGGTACTACTCTTCTCAAGTCACTTTAGCACTGCAGCACTTTAGATATGTACTACTACTTCTTAACTCAGTTTGCATAACTCCCAACAATAACCCGTGTTCTGGTCTTTGCATTGTTGCACCTCCATTCCATTTACTCACATCTGACAACTAACCCAACAATCTGACAACAATCTCTATAAGCAGAACACTGCAACACTTTCCATGAGCACTGTAGCACTTTATATCCATGGTTTCGTTGTGTTTCTTAATCCATCTTAGCACAACTCCAACAAGAAACCTTGCTCTGGTCTTTGCATTGCTGCACCTTCATCTCAATTACTCATCCCTGACAGTTCATCTTGTTTTTAATTGCACCACACATAATGGTTTTTGTTATGTATAACTGTCTGTTCTATCTGTCTCGGTAGTATTGTATTGATTGTCCCTTTCTCAGTGTCTTGATATGTTGCATTCTTACTTCAGATTTTATCTCTCCTATGTCCCTGTTTTCTGTTCTGTTTTGTTTTTGTTTTGTCTTGTTTTGTTTTGTTTTATGACCCTTGTATGTCTCAATGGCTCTTAACACCATGCCGGAGGACTACGGTTGGAAACTAGCCTTTGGCTAACACTGGCACATTTACAGTAATGTATGTTTAATGTGCACTGTCAAATACGGCGGCCATCGGCTTACCGCGATGGAGAAGTTGGCTCCAATAATATCCTCTTCTTGGCGTCATGACTGCCCAGTCGTACCTGAACAGCCGAGCCAGCCAAACACAGGTATGTGGCGTGTCAGAGGAGAAACGAGCCGTTCACATTTCTGTCATTGTGGCAAGTCAGCTGGAAAAGGCTTGAGGCGAAGCAGGCTCACGGCTTATGTGTTTGTCACTTTCTTTTTCATTTTAACCCACACCATGATCTTTTCCTGACCCTAACCAAGTGTTTTTTGTGCCGAAACCTAACCAGACCTTAACCACAGGGCATCATGATGATTTTGCAACGGACTTCGGAACAATGGGTTTAATATGGTCGGACCAATGGGCAGTTTCCCCGCACTTTAGGGACTGTTCTTTACTTATGAAGGGACTGTCAGGGGAGGAGGGTGGCTGGTTGATTCTTATTTTATTTATTTATTTTATTTTGATCCCCCCTATGTTAATCACTTATTGATGCTGTTTTTGAAGTATGAATAAGTCAATAAGTAATTTATTCCATTGAAATATCATTGATGTGTTATAGAAAAGTGATTTTTCTTTTTATAAATGACAAAAGGCACATCTGCCTCATTTTTGCTGTGGTATCATGATACTACTCAGAACGGTGATATTTTCATTGGTATCGTACAGTAGGTCCCAAATTTTGTACCATGACAACACTAATCTGGGGGTGTTCATCTGCAAAAACTAATGAAAAACTAAACAACGATATTCAGTATTCGGTACTTGGTATTCAGCCAAACGTTTAATATTATTCAGCTTCAGCTTCGGCCCCAAATTTTCATTTCGGTGCATCCCTAATGAACAAGTCTATTCCGCTATTCTGCTAAAGTTCATGCACACAGTGTGTACTCTGCAGCTTTATATATCCTTAAAACTGAAAAAAAAAAAAAAAAATCAATTAAGTCTAAAAATAATGGGCCACTAGTGAATCACACAGGGCTGTAGGCGACACAGGAGTCTTAAAATGTTGTGTTATTGGGTGCCAGAATAGCCAGAGTCAAAGCTCAAAACTCCACCCGTCAACAAAAACAAAGACCACTATGATTACATGTAATAAGACGAAAGGACTAGATGAAGGCAATCATTAAAAATGTTCTCATGCACACACACACACACACTTCATATCAGGTTAGTAGCATGATGTGTATTAAGGGTTAGCATGTCCACATGATCAGGGAAAAAAAATCCTCAAGCACCCCTCTACCTGTCTGCATCTACCTGCACGGAAAATCCCCAGACACTTCTACCTGCCTCCCCCTTCCTGAATGGGTGGAGCCCAGAACCTATATGAGCCACTAGTCTGGGGCCGTTTAGTGGCTGTTTTGGTAAGGAACTGGAGCCAGGGCGAGAGAGACAGGATCTGGAATTTGATGGATGTGCCTTTCCATCAAAATAAAAGCACCAAGCTAATAAAAATGCAGTGAAACTTTTAAATTTAAAGAATATAATTTACAAGAAAAGCCCCAGGCCATTAAAGCAGCTGTGCAGAACTTTTTACCATTAATAAAACTGTCCCTAGTTCGTATGACCCCCCCCCCTTGAAGATCTGCATATTTATTTGAACCCAACAGCAACAAAAAAGCCTTTCTCTATATGGCTATTTAGCGTAGCCTTGCGTGGATCGGACGGACAGCGGAAATCAGCAAACCAGGAAGTGATTCTGCTCGCCCACAGTGGCCCGCAGCCATTAAACGACAAAAGAAGGAGCCGTGTTCACAGAGATTGTTCTCCAAGTACGCGGTACGCAACGGGCAGAACACATAACAGTTTTACCAGATGTATCTATAAGGGCTTGGTTGTACTTTCAATGTCATGGCGGATAAAGAAGGAGCACCATCTAAAAGAAAAAGAACACAAGAACAGAAGAAGGCTAAACGAGACAGTGGTAGGGCTCGAGCCAAAACGCGTGTAAACCTTGGTCAATCATCAATCATCACGGGATGGGAATCAGTTTCACTATTATTCACGTGATTGGGACGGGATGGGAAAAAAAGTCAACGGGAGTGGGCGGGACTGGGAATCATAATTAGGCCTGTCACGATATGCGAGTCGGTTAATTGCACAGTAAATTAAAAGGGATTAATTGCCATATTCATGCCTGTTTGTTTTTCTCGTCTCTCTCCGCCAAAGAGACTGGACGACAAGAGCGTTCACTTCCGTGCATCGTCTGGCAGCCAGGTGAGTTGGTTCATTAGCGTAATGAACGGAGGGAAAGCTCTTGTCATCGAGTGTCTTTGTCTCTGTGGGGGAGGCGGGGCTATGGGCTACACACACACACACACAGTGCGATCTTCGTGAGGGGGAAACGAGGCAGAGAAAAAGGCGTGGAACTTGTTCCTAAACCAAATGCCACGGCCCCTGTGTGGGAGTGTTTTCGATTTAAACCAAATGACAGAGGGCAGCCCAGTAATTTGGACGAGCCGGTGTGCCGGGTTTGTTCTAAAACCATCTGAACTAAAAGAGCGAATATGAACAACTTAACTGCACACCTGCTACAACAGTAACATGCTGCTCTAACACTGATGTTTCAGTATTAATAATCTAATGATGCCATAATAATATCAGTCAGAGGAACCAAACACTACTTTTACTGCATTACTTTAACGACATTTTTCTCTCTCAGAACTGGTCCTTATGACGTGTTGTCTGACCACATCAGAAATCAAATGTGTTTGTCATTCTGAACAGCATCAATAAAGTGAATGTTAAAATAATTAGGCAATAAACATCAAAACACAACATTAGATGTCATATTTGGGTTTATATTCAACTAAGGTAAGCATTGTGTAATCCATGTACTATAAATATATATAACTGAAACTGAAACTGAAACACGGGACGGGGCAGGATTTTTTTTTCCCCTTTTTCACGGGATTGGTACGGGACGGGATTATTTTTGTGAGAGTGAGATGGGACGGGACGGGACTGAAAATCCACTCCCGTGTCACTCTCTAATCAACAGGTATGTAATTTTAGTTTTTATTATTATCTGTGACTGTGACCATGAACACAAATATACAGTAGGCAGTTGTCCTCAGTTTATAAGAAATTCAGAGCTACACCAGAACATTTATGTTTATTTACTTTACTACTATCTTGTGTGTAACGTTAGCATGTTAGCATGTTAGCATGTTTCCACTAATTACTTGGACTGACCTAACGTTAGTAGCGTTAGCTTTGCAAGTGAAGGCTGCAGGTAACAGCTTTGCTGTGTTAGATTAGATCAGAACAGAAAGACGACAGGAGAATTTACTGAGTCATTTTGCTGTTTCCACTAATTACTAGGACTGACCTGACATTAGTTAATCCTCTCGCTCTACAAAACAAATGCATGCTGTAATTGCTGGTTGCAGTCGAGATTTTACGACACCAGGCTGTGGGTGCCATACTGTTTCGACCAAAGGGGCGCTATAATCAACAAAAAAGTTCCGCACAGCTGCTTTAAGTTAACCTTTTTCTTTTATTGTAAATCGATGGTGCGCCAGAATTGAAAGTTTTACTTTGGTGAATTTGGTGAATTCCAGATCCGCTCTCTAGACCAGAACCAGAATCCAGACAAAATTCAGAGTGAATGGAAACCGGGCTCTTTCCCTACATGAAGAGCCTGGTGACGCAAGACTATGTAGCCACAGCTCCCAGATGGCAGTCCTTTTTTCCTTGGAGAACAAAGAAGCAAATGGGCCAGTCTGTTCCTGCCATTGGACTGTTTGAACTTAGTACACAAATTGTTGGTTTCCTTTCATTTAACTGCATTTAGAGTATCTTAGTAGATCATTATTTATTTGTTGTGTTGATTAAGTTTAATTTCTGTTATTTCTTGATTTCTAGGTTATAGTTATTTATTTAAACTAAATTACCTTTGTTTGATTTTGATTATTACAAATCAGGAAGCATGAGGTCGAGGTCAATATTCTTTATTCTTTTCTTCTGTTATTAGAGAACCAGCTCAAACCTCCTTAAGGTAAAAGCGTGAAATGGAAACTCCTGCCTGTGCTCTCCTAGCTGACACACCATAGAGTTGATTAAATCCTTGTACCAGACTCTCCCAACCTCCTAAATATTATTCAAAGTGAGAGCATACGGGTCGGCCAGTCTGGTCCTGTTGGTCAGTGTTTATTTTTTCAAGTAACACTCTTCATCCTGTAGAGTGACCTTATATGGTGTGTTCAGTCTGTTACACTAAAATCAAAGCCCTGTTGGTCAAAGACACGGAGCGTTATATTATTTGAATCGATTATTTGTTTATATTTGAATTAACAAATGGTTAAGTTAATCACACATTCACTCCGCTCAGTGCTCTGCTGCTTCGTCTCCCTAGACAGAGAGCCAAGAGTGCACTGTCTCACTCTGAGTGCAGTGCTCAGGATAACCAAACGGCACATTCTGAGAGAACTATTAAATTACGAATGGTCCAGTTTGTGCCAGAGTGCACACTGGCACTCGGAATGGGTATTCATGAATGTGCCACTTGCATCATCTTCCTCCATTGACTAAAACAAGCCAACAGAACTCCCTAGCTAGCTCTACCTAATGTCTGTAGAGAACTGAAGTCCCGCCCATCAACAAAAACGTCATACTGTTTACTAACAGTCTATATACTAAAAAGTCTTCTTGTAAATTTTATCTTGAGAGAATACCTGAGATAGGCTTGTACTGTCCCTAATCATGACCTCTTAATGACCTCTTCCCTAATCCAAATCACCTCTGACCTTGTCCCATCAACGTGACAAGTGCCGGCCAATTAGAGCACAGGGTGGGTTCCATAATAACTCTTAATAAAGATGGGTGTCAATAGCTGAATAGCTGCAGTTCGGGCGCAAATAGACACTGCAATCATTTAAATAGCATTTGTATAGGAATTATTCTGTCTGGAGCTTTTTGATCCATAAAAAGGGTTACATACGTATCATGGTATAATGAACACTCACTTCTACTTATGTCTAATGAGACACTCACTCCTCTGCTGATCACTACAAATATAAAATACTGCTCTGTAATGCATTGTCTGTCCTTGCTATCTGTTTCACATCTGAACACATTCATCCTCACTGTGTGCAGTCAGGAAGCTTCAAATAGGAAGGGAAACAAATGCTATCAGTCTTGATTGACTGGAAGTTACGGTGACGTCTTCCTGCCATCGTTAACACAGAATCTGATAAATCAATCCAGAGCTGCGTTGGATTTCAGAAAGAGACATTGTGCTGCTCAGTTAAACATCTGTTTCTGTGGACAGTAAATATTTTAATAGTTGAGCTCACCAAGAGAATTATCTTATTCTGTTTTATCCATTTTGTGGAGTCAAGGGATTTATGCCATTGTGGTTTATTATGAATGTATTATTTCTGACCTGACTTCAAACTGTATATTTTTATCCTACTAAGTCCCACACTTTCTATTTTTGTTTCTTAATGGGTTTTCATCTTTTTTTCCATCTCTTTCCTTTTCATAAACCATTTGCATGAAAGGTCACATATGACTTAAAGCTTTTCATGGACAGCTCCATTCTGCTCTGAGTCTACTTTTAATCTATTCAGGTTCATAAAAAAGTTCCTCTTTTCCCATGAGAAGAGAGGTTTTTATTCCCCCCCTCCACCTAGTGAGAATTATGACTTTCATAGCCATATGCTTTTTCAATTACTTATCAGCATTAGTGCTCATAAATGTGCCATTAAAGCACACATACTGGCCTAATACAGTTGTCTTTACAGGGGTATGTGTGGTTTATGTCTCTTGAGTCTGAAATTAATTTGCAGCAGTGTGGATGCAGTGATCTTTGGATATTACTTGAGATTTGTATGTCATCAGCACCTGTGGGACTGTGATCTACATCCATCATGATGAACGAGTTATGCTCTGACTGTCATAGGAAGTATTCACAAAGGGGGCTGCTGGCCAGTGTTAAATCTGCATAATTTAGCAGTGGAAAGGTTAACTCCATTTCATTCGCAGCTTCAAAATTTCTCCCAGAGTGGTTTAGAGCTTCATGTTTCCCTTTATACTTCAGCCAAAAGCCAGTACAGCACAGACATGTGACAGGAGTGAAGATGACACGTGAATAATAAAGTATATGATTGGAAAAATTAAAAAGTGTTGGAGGAAGTCAGCTGCATGTAGCCTGGTGATGACAAATGATAATAAAGCTTAATAAAGACTGTTGTCGTGCTCAGAGAGAAGCTGCCCATGGGACTGCAGCTGATTTATCCATCACAATAAACAGAGATGAGTTTACCCATAACGGCTCCATGAGACACGGCTTTTATAGCGGGAAACCACTGATTGATCCCCCCCAGGCTGCCGGTCTTCTCTTAATCGCCTACTTTATGTATCATGTTGATGCTTCAGAGACTGATTTGCAACCTCAATATTGGCACTTTGAAGGGCATGTGTTCACCTCCCCAAAGCTCCATTCATGTCTTTACAGAACATCTCCTCAAATCTACCCTGCAGTGCTGTGTAAAAACAACTCTCACAACTGATATGTGACATCTGCCAAATATCAGCGTCATGTAGACAGCATTCAGAGAGAGCAAATCTCTGATTGCAGAATTATCTACATGTGTTGTTATTGTACAAGACGTTTTTGGAATATTTAAGCTACAGTAGCAGCTTGGATTTGTGGATGGCAATGTCAATGGTTCCCACCACTGGTTCGGACTATCTCACAAAAATATCTCACAAACTATAAGACCAATTGAATTTTGTGCAGACATTCATGGTCCCCTGTGGATGAACCCTACTGACATTTATAAACCCCTGACTGAGTGAAATATCTTGACTATTGTATTTGCCTGATATCAGATAGAATTGTCAACTCCTTACAGTCTGTTTTCGTCTTCAGTCTGTCATTGTGTCCACTCGGTTTCCCATGGAGGACGGGGAATTGATTTTCTCTAACCAATCACTGGAAACCAACATCCTTTATCTGCCTGAATCCAATGTCATTTGAAGTCCACACTGTTGTTTAGCCATGCCAACACATGTTTTGTCAGGGTTTAAGAGAGTGAAGTAAAAAAATATATATATATATATATATCTATACAGATATATATACATATCTACGTATGTCTACATATATACATATAGGGGGGTGTGGAACAACCATAATAGCAGCATCTATCTTGTCTATACCACTCACCATTGTTGTTATACTACGCAATAATTGTGGCACACAGCTTGACAATGCTTAACAGCAGCTTGACAACAACATTAGTTCCGCCCATGGTGCTGATTGGCTTATTGAGTCCCCCTGTGGCACCCATTGGTTGTTTTTCATTTTAACAAAGAAACTGCTGTTTCATTACACAGTGCCAGATGAGTCCGTCAACTCTAACCGAGGTTGAGTGGATGGATTCAAAGGTCAGGACCTAGGCAACCCCTAGAATGTTACTCTAATGCCATTATAATGTGAAAAATGCCTTTTGATTTGCAAGTTGAGATCACGTCTACATGAAACAACATTAAGGAAACAGGGTGGAATGTGTGTTAAAAAACCAACACATTGTCACTCCGACCTTGTCACATATTGACGTTTTGGTCATGGACTTTAGTGTTCACATACGACGTGCAAGGTACCTAAGGTGCGTTGGTTGTTGATGTTCTAGGACACTGTGTCAAGTTTTCTTCTTTCAAGATACACTTTCGTTTTAAAAACAGGAAATTTAACGGTTACATACAGTCTCTTTCAAAATAAACGAACTATAACGGTACAACACCAAAAATTGGCCTTTTTTTTCTTTTACCTTCAATAACAAACACACATGGTTGGGTTTAGGCAACAAAAGCACATGGTTGGGTTTAGACAACAAAAGGAAGTGGATAGGGTTTGTCTTTCAAATCTTACAGGACACGAACATCGCTCTCTCGGGTGAAAGTCAGTGTTGGTTCCCCACCTTAAAGGATAACTTTGGTATTTTTCAACCTGGGCCCTATTTCCCCATGTGTATGTTGTGCGTATGATTCATAGGTACAACTTGTTTTAAAATTGGCTCAGTATTAAGGGAGGCAGATGCAGCCGGCAGTCGCGAAATGAGCTAAAACGCTAACGGGGGCAAATGCGTTCCATATAAGTTTGCGAATTAAAAGTGCTTTTTATTCGCCACTGACCGGTTCAGATCTCTGTAAATAGCATACTAAGCGTTTCCCTTATCTCTGGGCTGTGTGACGTCATCTCGCGAGAGCTTTGCTTGTTACCGGAAGAAAACAGAGCCATGCTGAGCGCAGCTCAGAGTGGTGTTGGTTGTCCTGGAGTACAGTTGAGAGTTTTACTGCATCAATTGAAAACAGTTGTTCGTGTTTGTACTTATCCAAATCGCAAGAACAGGATGTCGCGCAACACTCCGTACAGCTTTCATAGGCTGCCTTTGTTGGACGGCGAGATGCTGAAGTTGTGGCTAGTTGTGCTACAAATGCATGGATGCTAACACTGCGCCTTTTGAGTATTCTACATTTCCTATAGGCCAATGGACCACAGTGCGCTAAGCCTACATTTTTTGTCTCCAAAATTAAAGTTATGGACCATTTGCCCTTCACTGAGATCCAATTCTCCCATCACAGCCGTCACTTTGACCAGTAGATACAGTAGCTTGACAGTTTACATATGGCACTTCAAATGTAGCTACTACCATCTGCTGAAGCTTTTAGGTGACTCCAGCAACATGTCGGCTGGCACATGAACACACACAGTTCTGGCAGTGACTCAAATAATAGTGAAAGTAATAAAAACAGGACAAGAATAACCCGATGACATCACACGTGCCGTGAAAGACGACCAGGGATAATTGGTGAGTACCAGCGTGTAGCGTGTACCAGACATAATGCAAGTCCTGAGTCTGAAATATGTATGTCAGCGAGTCCTACTCCACCTATTTAGACTCCACCGTAGACAACGGCAGCATTTCTCCGACCATGTAGCGAGTCACAAGCTCCGTGGCTTCTTTCAGACTGATAGATTTAACGTTATCTCCGTTATTAGAACCAAACGACAGCCGTTGCTGTTTCGGAGCTGAAGGACCAGCGTTCTAAAAGTAACTGAAGTAACTAATGTCTTGTTTGAAAATGTACTTAAGTATTTGATTACTCAAACAGCAAACTAACGCGTTAGGTTACTCGTTACTGCAAAAAGTAATCAAAGTACTCTAACGTGTTACTTTGTAACGCGTTATACCCAACTCTGCTCACTTCTCCCAAGATGACTACTGCCAGATGAAGAAGAGAAGACATCCAATCCTGAAACACCTCTTCCTCAAGAAAACGGCTGCCCCACAAGTAGAGAGAGCTACAGACACAGTGAAGCAAAGCTCTCGCGAGATGACGTGACACAGCCCAGAGGTAAGGGAAACGCTTAGTATGCTATTTACAGAGATAGCACTGGCGATCTGAACTGGTCAGTGGCGATATCAAGCACTTTTAATGCGCAAACTTATACGGAACGCATTTGTTCCCTTTACCGTTTTAGCTCATTTTGCGGCTGCCGGCTGCATCCGCCTCCCTCAATACTAAACCAGTTTTGAAACAAGTTGTACCTAAGAATCATACACACACATACACATGGGGAAACAGGGCCCAGGTTGAAAAAGTTATCCTTTAACTTAAGTCCTTCTCCTGCTGCATTTCCCCGTGATGATTTCTGACGCTGCATGTCACTGCCCAAGCGCCTGATTTCGACGACTTTAGGGTGAGACTATACTCAAAAAACAAGTTGTTAATGGGGAGGATTATGTTGTCAGAAACAGGCGTGGCCTATCTGAAAATATTTTTGGCAGTAACTTGAGACAGGTCCGGACAAGCAATTGGGACACATTTCCCTCAAGAGCCTTCTACCAAAAAGGGATCTCTTGGTTAAGGTGAGGAAAGAAGTTGCGGTTTGGTTTAAAATAAATAGATTTTGGTCAGAAAGAGCTTTCTTGGAGAAATCACACAATTAAAACTTCTGCCATGTGTGACAGACAGCATTTTGGCTAATCTCTACAAACAGATACCTGCATATGAATGGAGATAAATTACAAGAAGCTAATACAAAGCTAAATCGCCATCAGATGATAGCTGAGGGGTTCAGAGATTCCATTTCAACCAATTCTACATTCATATACATTATGTTTGTAAAGATTATAGACCACATGGACTATCCCCCCCACAAAATTAAATTCATGGCATATAGTTGAGATATCCAGATAAATACTGACCTGATTTCAGACATTTGAATCACTGCACACATCTCAGATTTGTTCAAGTTCAATGAATTAATGAAGTGAGACAAAATGGCAACTCAGTCTGATTATTAGGTTCAGTTGCTAACAGATATACAACCATAAACACAAAAATGTGAAGCTTTAACTGTGCGTGTGGGAGCCAGGAATGATACTACCTGGAAACATTAAATGAAGCTTTACAATTCACTGTTGTAATGTTGTGAGCTGTTATGCACATTAACATATTGGGACGAGCTCTTAAATCTGATGCCGCTCCTTAAATAACAAATCACCTTAATGAATGGCAGCCACCCTAATGGAAAGAATGTGAACAGTGTTTACGTACTTTGGAGATAATGATGACTAATGCGAGGCTTTGAGCATTCAATTACAGGACATCATCAGAAAGGGAGGAAATGTGCACGGTTGGGCTAGTTCATCTGATTAAACTGAGACCTCTGAAACTCTATAGCAACTGTCACCATACAGAAAGCTTGATTCTTTAGAGAAGTAACATGTAAACAGAAGAGATCAATGAGCCTCTCTAAAAGGCACAAGAGTCAAGCTTTGGAAGAGGCTTTAATTAGGAAACAGCTGTCTTCAACCTGATATCCTCATTATACCCTGCTTACATGTCAGACCAAAGAGAAGCTGTGGGCTTATTGTACTTAACACAGGAGGGACAAAGGTAAAGGGTTCACAGCAACGCAACGTCCTGAGTCCTGTTCTTATTAAGTGCCGGAATCGCCATTTTGTTTTCACCTAAATTTTGTTCACACCCGACTAACTGTGATGTGGGCAATTATTATTTTTTATTTTTGTAAAAATCAAAATTCAAAAAGTTCAAGACAGCACCAGCACTTTTCAAAAAAATTTTTGGTACTTTGAATAAAATGTTATATTTCCAAGGTTCCCAGCTTTGGAAATGTTACATTTTTTGATATGATTAGCATTCCTTCATCTGTTTGGAAATAAAAAATTTTGAAATCCTCCTCTGTCCTCAGTGTGCGTTTAGGTGCACAGCTAAACAAACGTCAAATAAAGGCTGATGTCAGCATTTTAAATAGTGTGGATGCTTGTTTTTTTACTAAAAGCAACTCTGAAAAACATTTTTGATAAAACAACAAATTCAGCAATTGACATGACAAATCACAACAAAAGGCAAAAAAAGTGGTAGACCAAACGCATTACAAAAATTAGTAAGAGAACTGTCTATAGTTTATTTGTCAAATTAGTGACACAGTCCCAAAGTATGATCCACCTTGTCTCCACAGACAATACAATACATGTTGCCTGTTTCAAATGGCAAATTATTTTGAATAGTACAAAACCTACCTTTAACTTTGCAGTTAGGTCTCTGAGGTAGCCTCTCCATTCAACTCATACTTACAGACTTAGTCCCCCTCCTTGAGCTAACAGGAAGAACATACTGTCTGCCAATCACAGGTACATCAGCCCACATAAATCTGGCTTCATCCTATGCTCACATGATCACTGACTTTGTTTACTGTAAACTACAGTAGTTATAGAATTTACTATAAACTGTGTCTGTATAGGTCAATCTAAAATAGCCTTCATATTAACTATGGTGGTCAGCAAAAATCAGATTTATTTATTGGGTCATCGGAACATAAATCTGCTTTTAAAAATGTGGTTATTTAGTGGTGAAAATTGTTAAAACAACAACAAAAAGGTGTGAGCTTTCACTCAACTTCTTAACACCTATGTGGTGGGGATGAAATGTGTCAAAATTACACACTGTGACACAAAAACCATGCCAATTCCAGGTTGTTGTGAAACAGAGTTTAGTTAGGTGTAGTAAGGTTTAGGGAAAGACAAAATACTTGTATAGTAGTATATGAATATAGGAAGTACAGGAAAAGGTCATGGTTTCAGTTCAAATAACTACACATGGGACCTAAGTGATATGAACTTACGTACTTTGTGTATAAAGTACCTACATAAAGTACTACTGGTAGTAACATAGAGACTGTTAAATCATGTAACTATGTTGATATTTGGTTCCACACAGGGAACCAACAGCAGTCTCCTGGTTGAACATTCATGTTTGTTTTTGGTTAAAAAGACTACGTATGGGATGTTAGTGACATGAACTTATGTACTTTGCAAAATTACATAAAGTGCTATGCGTAGTAACATAAGTCCATAAAGTCGCCTAAGTACGATGACTTCTGGTCTCATACGGGACACGTATGAGTGTTTGTTGACTTTAGACTTGATTTGATAGTCCACCATGACTAAAAATCGTCACTGGCTTTACATTGGCATTGTTTACATGTTGCCAGCACGCAATTGTAGCACACTTCATGCCCACCACATAATGTCCAGTTAAGACTTGATGTCCATTTCATGTATTTCTAAGACACCAGGCTGGATCCTTATGTCTGGGTTAGGAGGACAGCGGACATCTTTTATTTTACTCTGTGTACCTGCTTGTCAGTCTTCTGTGTCCATTGTGACTCCTGACCTCGGTCAGAACTAATGAGAGAGAAGAAGACAGACTTTCTATTCTGGAGGGTTCGTCTCAGTCAGCAGGGACAGACCTGCTGCTGCTGTTGTTGTAGGTCCTTGTGAAGATAATGCTGATCGTGTTTCAGTTTTAATGATGCTGTTGTTGTGAGATCAGCTCCACTGTGGTTAGGGTTAGGGCTTTGAGGATAGATACTGGTGATACTGCAGAGTACTGTGTCAATAATACACAAAATAAGAAAAAGGAAAGTTTTCACTGTATCTGAGCAAAGTGACTGATCATATTCAAGTTGAGTGTTCATTGTAAAGCAGGAGGGATTTAGCATGACCTTTCATTTTCAAGACAAACTTCTGCCCCTTGATTCCAAAGCCAGCTAGCGTCGCTCTTAATCTTCTAATTATGAGTCCTTCAACAAAAAGTAATCACATATTTTTATTCTACTGAATAACCTCTTTCTCCAAAGTGCAATTTATTTCTTTTTTTATTTTTTAATTCACAAAACTGACTATGTTTTCTGTCAGTGCCAACATTTCCTCTGGCTTCCAGGCATTGTGGGAAAATGCACTACAGGGTTCCTACACATTTTCATGGACAAAGTTTCAAAACTTTTCCATGACTTTCCAAGGATTCATTATTAAACCTTACAATATGTACCATACTGTATAGTACACTTTACTCCAAATGTTTAACGTATCATTATTGCCAGTGCACGGACATGGAGCAGTGGACAGTTTGGTTGGCCTGGTGGTTAAAAAAAAAAAAAGAAAGAAAGAAAAATTCATACGATTGAACTACCAAAGTGTGTATTTGCGTTTTGGGTGACAATTGAACACCTACAGCTGCCAGTATCAATTGTTCCATCTCAAAATGTGGTATCATTTCATTGTAATGGCGCTTGGAATGGAAACTTGAGAATGCATGACCCTTCATGTTAAATCACGCTGTCACAACATTATTTGTCTTGCCCCAATCGCCCGCCATTATTCAAACATATTCAATTGAAACTCTATTCAAACATCTTTCCAACTAGCTGGTATACATTAAGAAGGATAGAAACTGGGAAAAAACTGAAGAAAGGTATGTGATGGTACACAAGATCTCACACATCAGCACATACTAAAGCTATCAACAGCTGCAGAAAATAAATGAGCAGTTATGTTGCGTGGAAGGTTATCTGAGTACTTTAACTTCATTAGACACAACAAAATTCCATGACTTTTCCAAAAGTTGCAAGGATTTTCCATGACTTTCCTGGGTTTTCCATGACTGTGGAAACCTGTTACTACTCATAGGTGTAGATTTTAGGGGCGGTGCAGGGGACAGCTCCACCTTAAATAAAGAGAACATTCGCCCCCCCCCCCCCAATAAAAACATGACGGTAGCAGAGGACTTTTATTCCGACAAATTGATGCAGAAAAATTCACCATGCTCAGAATTTTCTGGTGGATGACCCTCAAATGCTCTCTTTCATATGTGTCCTCACAAATATTGAAACAAAACCTACTCCCCTGGTACTACTCCTTAGCTGGGCACAGGTTTAGCTGCTCACTTCCTGCTCATCAACCTTGTGACCATCTTACCATCAATACTGTTCACACCATATTTGACTGTCTGGGTCAGATGTGCAAAATGTGAAAGCTCTTCCCAGCTGGACACTTCCCTCTGCACTGCAATTAAACCTGACCTTCAAATGGCTCAGGGAAATCGTTTGTAAAATGCTGCTCACATATCAATTAAATGTCAAAATCCCACAGCAGTTTAACATAAATTAGAAATGAACGGACTCACATTTATTTTGACTGTATCCCCTCTATTCAGCCCAAAGTCTTATCTGATTTCATTTTAAGAGGAAGCATCTGCAGAACACAGACACAGAGAGCAGAGTATAAATTCATTGCCTGTGTAAAAAGTAATGGACAAACACATGAAAATGTCAGTAAATGTCACAGAGCTGTGCTTACATGGTTATTTTTATCACCTGTTGCTTATTAACAGTCTAAATATTAATATCTAATGCAGTGTTGTAACTTGCTCTAAAATGGTGAAAAATAGTTTTAACAGAAACAGTAAAAACAGTAAATGACTGCCTGAAAAAATACAGACAAACAGCACATACATGAGAAACAACACAACAAGGATTAAATGAGAAACAGGCAAAGATTAGGAAATAGCCTTCCAGTAAAGTCATTATAGGTGGTAATTTAAAAGTCAATCTGGCCTGACAGCAATATAAATTGTAAAATGTTACATAATAATGACTCCCGGTGTATTATCATTCAAATCGTCTTTACAAAATGTCTCCTGATGAATTCCAGAGGGGAGTCTGAAGGTTATCACATCCTGTATGTCAATGAAATGTCCATCAAAGGCATCATCAAGAGCTGCAATCTCTGCAGTTAGACCTCAGGAGGACAGGAACATATAACAAAGAACAACAGGGACATGTGAGCATATTGGTGAGGCACACATGTGGTGTACGCACATGTGGGTAAGAGTCATAAATAATGAGCAGGGGTTTTTATTCTAAAAAGATTGAGAGTAAATATGTATGTTAGAGAATCTTTACTTTGTGGTGTGTTTCTTTGCCACATCCGGACCTTGATCATATCTGCTTATCAACACAATGAAAGCGTCAACTGTCAGTGTCTTGCTTTGTCCAAAAGCTGTAATTCAGTATTGGCTCTTCCTGAGCTCATCATCCGGCCTCAGCTGGTTACACACTGACGTTAGTGGCCTTTGGTCACTGCTGAGCAACAGACTTAAAGGAGATTGTAGTCTCCACCTTCCACTGTCCTAAGAGCATCTATGTGCAGAATATCAGCGGAATGATAGCATCTTTTGAATTACCCCAGTGACATACATTTTTGTGAAACTGTTCTCCAAGGTAGAATGACGGCATCAGTCATTTCAGTCAGCACCTTAAAACATCACGTTCAAGTGACAAAGCCCTCTAGTGGCCATGTAAATTATAACAGGGGCAAAGGTGATGTCATAAAAGAGCGATAGGATCTACATGGGGAAGAGGGGGTCAAGGCAGATGGATGCGTCAACAAAACAACAAACGGCAACCATGGCAATTAGTGGTGAATCAGTTCAGTTCAGTTCAGTTTGTTACACATTGGAATGGTTATTGTTGCCTTACCATTGTCAAAAGTTGAGAATGGTACTAGGGCTGGGCGATAAATCGTTTAGCGATTAATTCAAATTTGTAGTTTAGGCCGATTTGTTTTAGTGAAAATCGAGTTTCTATTTAAAATCCGCCACCGCCGCTCCACGCTGGGCTCCCGTAGTTCAGAGTGGGCTCCCCCCTCCCCCCCGCGCGCTTGGCAACATGGCAGCGAGCGGGGAAGAACTCGTTCTCAAGAAAGGGAACGAGTTCTTCAGCGCTTTTGTGTGCACACCTGTGTCTATGTGTGTGTGTGTGTGTGTATCAGGGCCGACCTCCACCGTGCGCAACACAGAGAGCAGAGGAGGATTTTGGACGCGCAGCATGTAGGGGCATAAATGACATGCCGTTGTGTAAATAAGTGTTACCAACGCCAAGCTGACAGACCCCCGAACTGTAGTAAACCATAAGCCATAGTAAAGGGACCTCTGAAGACCATTAGCTCCTTTAGCTTGTGTTAGCTCGCTGTGGCAACAACACATAAACAACGGGACTTCGTCTGCGTTAAAGAACAGCACTTTATTTTCAGCACTGCAGGGATGATGCACAGCCTCAGTGTCTGACTCTAACATAGAGGGAAATAACTCAAAAACAGCATGTAGAACTGCGCAGGCTTCTTCACTGTGGCTGCTCGATGTAAACAACATAGCACACGCCTCGCTTTCTTCCTGGGGTGCATCCGTCTGACGTCACACACCACTAACGGCGCGCTAACGTCTCATACCTCCTACATCAACTGCACACATATACACACACACAAGCCACACACATCAGGCTCAGCCTGTAACATAAGGCTATTTAGTTTGTTTAATAAAAGGACAAGGTATAGACCTGTTCTATAGGAAAGGTAACCTTAAATGACTTCTGTTGTGATCCAATATGATGGCAGGGGAAACACTGCCAAAAAATTTATTTAAATCGTGAATCAGATTTTTTGTGAAAAAATCGATTTTTTTTTAGGCCATATCGCCCAGCCCTAAATGGTACCAATAAAACTGCCTCATTCCATCTTCTCTTTTCATTACCTGTCTGTTAAGGTACCTAGCACTCTGATCTGATAACAAAAAGTGGAGCTAGAAACACTGCAGTTCGTTGATTGATCAAGAGAAAATTGCCACTCTTGCTCAACAAGGACTTGATGCACAAACCTGCTATTTGTAAATTTCATATTGATTGGGACAGATGAAAAAACTCTGGCCTGTTCTTTTTTTGTTCTGAAAACATCAGCATGCAACCCAGTTCTGTGGATAATCGGCAGACATTTCTCTGCATCACTGGTAAAGAGGAAATACTGAATGGTGCAGTGATGCGCCTATTACCATCTAGTACAACCCTGACTACATTTAAGAGTACAGTCTGAGGTGGAAACCAAAAAATAGGTTGACGGTTTAGGTACAGGTCCATACAGGTTACATACCAGTTACTATAGGGTAATAGGGTACTACAACGTACTATACCTAAAGTGTTTGGTGAAAAAACAGCCACAGTGATGCCTGGGTTGACCCACAACCTGGCAGGCTTAGCCTACAAGAAAATATTTGGGTTTGCAATAGTCCACCTTCCACCTTTTCTTCCCCTCTCACTCTCTTTCTCTCTCTTAAACACACACACACACACACACACACACACACACACACACACACACACACACTCTTTGTCTCAGTCCTGAGTCTCGACAAGTGCTCTACTATAATGCATTAATTTGGCGGTTTGCAGGTAAGGTGGGGTCGGGTGGTTAATTAACATGAATTTTTGCAAGTTCAGCAACACTTACTCACATATTTATTTTAATACCCATACACCGATACAGATAAGGGCATCATTTTTTTATCAAGATTCTGGATCAACAGAGTAGATGTTGCTCTGACACAACGACACACTGAGGATGATTTCTACCTCTAAGTTCTTCAATTAGATTTGAAGTTGACATAGTGCTGAAGAGAAAAGAGAGTTTTCAGGGGGTAGTTTTCAAATTCAGGATACATGGATGCAAGGCTCATTGAAACTGAAGAGCAGACGAGGAGAGAGAGAGAGCAGTGTTACTTCAGTAGCACATATACTAAAATTGCAACAGGCAGAGTAACATGACCGAATCCAGCTAAAGGCAAACGGAGACGCTCATTCTCCTTTCTGTTATGTTGTCAGATAATTATACTAACAATCCGAGCCTATCTGTGTGGAAAAAATGCACTTTTAGTGGACGTATTTTGATGCTGTTTGACGCCGTCTGTGTGCCCTATTATTTAATATAGCTCACACTAACAGGCTGCAAGCAGGTCAGCCTTAGCTTTGTACTGGAGAAATGTCAAATATTGAACATCCTATCACTCATTTAGACAAAAGTAGATCAGAAAATAGGGCCCAGGTTGAAAAAAACATTAGTTCCTCTTTAATATAAACATGAAGGGTTCATGTAGCCTTGTAAAGAAACTGCTGCCAAGGTCATTTTTGTGTTTTCAGTGAGGGACAGTGAGGGACACGACTAAGAGCTGCTACTGGGCTAAATCTATAGCTTATTAATTGAAAGACACACAAGAACTCTTACTCATCACTGCTCTTCATCAGCAGTGATGAAGTCCTGAGGTGAGGAGTTGGTACGTGACACATCTGTTCCATCAATTTCTGTTCGGGGTTCAGAGCCTCACAGCATCTCCGTGGGCTGTTTGGGGACATGCAGCTGCAAACAGCAGGTGTCCAGCAATGACAACACACACACACACACACACACACACACACACACACACACACACACACACACACATACACACATACACACACACACACTGCACAGAAGAATGCTGTTTGAAAGCCAGCACCAGTCCACAAAAGAACAAATTTGGACAAACAGACAGAGGTCAGCAGCAGGGGCCAGGTCAAAGGTCGAAGATGTCTCTTGAAGACACATCTGATTATTCTGCTTTACACCACACTATTCTTAACAATCAGCTTTACATTTTCTGCTTCATTCCTTTTTATCCTGTTTGATCTGATATGCTGCTGCGTGAGTCTTCATCTCCTCACATTCTTTTGTCCATATTAAAGGTGCTCTGTGGAGTTTTCTTTAAAAAAAAAAATCATTATGTTGACAAGCAAAACTAGGATCCACTCACAAAGAAGATGCACTGTAGCACAACCAGAGGTCAAAACTTCCACATGGCACCTTTTAAAGGATTTTTTTTTTTTTTAAATAAAGGCAGGTCATATTTTTGTAGTTTTGGTCATCTTTTACGCATCAAATTAATTGTGAAGTCTGAAGACAAAATATTGTGCGTCATTTTAGCGGAGTTCAACAGAGCAGCAGCACAAACTCTCCTGGCAATTTTAAACTTGCATTTGGAAAGGCCCATGTGATGTAAATTTCGGCAGTTGTTTTTGTCCATAAGCATCCAAACATACAAGTAGCATCCAAACTTTATGAATGTGCACACTGTAGGCTACACCTACAAGCATGCTGTCTGCAAATCTGAGGAACACTTCAGACACCTAGTGTAGTAGGAACATGTATTTCAAATGATTTGAGTTTATCAGGTACCCCATTCAGATCAAACAGTGACAAAAAAAAATTAATAAGGATACTGTTTTATGTGGGTTTTTTTTTCCCAATCCATTCCAATGGAAGCATAATCTGAGTGCAACAAAACACCTAATAGTAAAAATAGTCTTAACAGATTATTTAATTTTACAGAAAAAGTGTATCCAGAAAACAGAATGTTGATGTTGAAAACCTTCTGAGATGAATATTATCTGGTTATAATCAATAGAATGCAACATGAGCTGATTGCATTATTAGAAAATCATTCCCTATTCAAACAGTAAAGCTTTCATATGATATTCGGATATGGATAAGTAATAAAACATGTGCCTCATTCTTTCTCCTTGCCTCATGGTTGGCCAAGCCTGTTGCAAAAAAGGGCGTAGCTCTGCTGTAGTCCAATTTAGATGATATGGAACACTGTGATTGTCTTCACATTAAGTCAATAAAGTTTTGGTGAAGTCAGAAAGTAACTATAATAACCACATTCAAAATGTCAGTTCTAATTATTTATTGCATATATATTACAGACAATACAGTAAGTAAGGACCTCAGTGTGTCATCAAGGTGCCGTAGCATTGTTCCGACCTCTCATTGTTCCGACCTCTCATTAGAGGATCAGCAACACAACAAAAGTATGCTACTGGTCGAGATACAAGTGCCATAGAGAAAAGAGAATGAAACACCATAACCTCCTGTTATTGACTTTGGGGTCTGGGTTGTGTGGGGAGCTCTCCGCGGTGCTGAACGGCTCCCGGCGAGCGTATTTCTGCCTTGATGGTGCGCCGCGACCGGCTCTGGGTCAGCTGGGAAAGGCTTGAGGTGAAGCAGGCTCACGGCTTATGTGTTTGTCACTTTCTTTTTCATTTTAACCCACACCATGATCTTTTCCTGACCCTAACCAAGTTGTTTTTGTGCCTAAATCTAACCAGACCTTAACCACAGGGCATCATGATGATTTCGGAACAATGGGTTTAATATGGTCGGACCAATGGGATGTCGGACCAATGGGATGTCGGACCAATGGGCAGACCCCGTCATCAACTTATGTTTGTAATTAAATTATTCCCTAAAATATATATTAGTTTCATTATTTTGGCCTCTGAACTAAGCCTTATCAGGTGTAAAATTAGTAAAATCTAGTGTTAAGTGATTTTTGCTAAACTGCAACAGCTGAATATTACTTGCTGGTTTCACACCAGCACATTAGCTCCCAGTGAAACTAATTTATGCTTCATCACTCACATTTACGGAAATTCATGGATTAAACTCACACACACGATTCAGATTTTTTTCGCTTAGGGAAATTGTAATGTGTATTCCAAATCATAATTATGGACTGATGGCAGTCAGATTTTGCTTTTGGAGTAAAACATTTTTACATTCAGCACCGTAAAAGTATTTATCCTCACAGTGGTGTCACAGTCCAGCAGCCGTGAGCTGTGCAAAGAGGGAAACCACACAAAGTTGAAAGTAATTAAACATGTTTTAGCAAATTTGAAACTAAGTCCAACACTGTATAATAAATGAATCTGTAGTCTGTTTAACAGAAGCACTTCCAATGCTGCATGTGAGGTGTTGTCAAGGCAAAACAAAGAGGAAACCAAAACTAAAAGTGTCAGTGGTGATGGTAAGAGAGAGACAGAATGAGCAGCCAGCCTAAATAAACCAAGACAGCAGTGAGAGGACAGACAGAGTTTGCATTTACTATGCTATATGCTATATAAAATGGACGTTTTATTCAGTAGTTGATGAGGAAATTTCTGAGCAATTTGTGATCAAATGTACAGGCTGAATGACAAAAAAACAATGACTAGACACCAGAAGAAATCAGGTTTTCATACAGGTTTCTAAAGTGATGTAGTATATGAACTGACTTTGTCACTGGTAAGGATGAGGGGATGGAGGATGGTATAACACATAGGCGAGACACCTGCTAAGCTGCAGACCACTTTTTAAGACCAACGAACAACCAATCTGGAAATCCATCGTTTTTTTTTTTTTTCCTTTACCTATGGAGGCACTGCCCGTAGTTTTTCGACTAACGGAAGTGCAGGGGCCTCCGGGATCGAACCAACAACTCGAACCAAACGGCGGTAAAAACATTGTCGCCAATGCCCTTTTTTTCCTGTTGCGAGGAGTGGAAAGTGTGCTAGTGGATGCACAACGCTTGCAAGTTGTGCTGTTGTCCATATTTTTCACGTTGACGAGACGGCGTTTTGGGTGGAGCCGTCGCCATGGATGCAGAGCTTGCTGTTTCTGTAGGCACACATTTCCTGAAGACACCTGCAAGTCTCGGCCACGCCCCCTCCATTGTGATTGGCTAAAGTGCAACATCGTTCAACCTCAAGGAGTGTGTGTGTTTTACAAAGACATTGATCCATTTCCAGCTGGGATAGTGCCAAGAAAAGTTGGTATTTTCATCCAAAATAATCTTTTCCTAACCATAAACAAATGATTTCTGTGCCTAAACATAACCACACAGTAACCACAGTTGTGTTTAAATCTTGAGAAAAGTAAAATTTCTACACATCTGCTACATGTTAATGTATAAACGTAAATACCTGTGGTTTGAATGACAGCACAATGCCAGCACTTATTCTGGTGATGTTTTGCAATACACCATCTGTACTTTAGAGAGAGTGAGTGAGTTTGATTGAATGTTTTCCCGCAGGTCCTTTTGGTGTTTCAGGCTGTGTCTCTCAAGATACTGCATTGAGAAAAGTGTTGTATTGCGTAGAGCTTGAATAAATTCCCTCTTGAATATGAACAAATCTCTGGTGGGATTTTTTTTTCACAATAGACATATAATCTGTGATTTGAAGAGTAACGAGCTGGGACATCAAATGTGGGAAAACGACAGAAAGGAGAACAGTTTATCCTCAAGACAAAGATCCAGATTCACTCTCTGTAGTACATCATTACATATGCTGTGAGTGCACAGGCACATGCCTATATTAGGGTTTCTGGAGCAACTTCATCTACTTCAAAGGTGCATGAAGAAGGGAGATGAATCAAAGGTATTGAAACTCCAGCATAACTGTAGTATTTAAATCAGCTCTACTGCAAGATCGACACGTTTGTCACTGAAGGCCACAAGCTGAAACATGATGACCGTGAGCAGAGTTGACCATTTGTGAGCTTCTTCTGGGAGTAAAGGTAGGACTCCAACCTGAGTCAAGCTTTTGCTCATGAACAGCAGTGAGTTATAGCCTGCCCAGCCAGGATGTTACGGGAATTGACATTCTTCAGCGCAGAAATAACTGAGGCGTCCATTCATCCTAAATGTGTGAGCTAGTAGGTGCCATCCACACCTTTGGAATCAACCAGAACCTCCTCATCCTCCCATTAGCTGCAGGCTCTCTCTGCTTTGGCTTATCACATGGCATTATGGTGGTATGATGTGGGATCACAGAGAGACTCTCTGCATTAGTAACATGTAGGGCTGGTGCTATTCCCCACGGGAATCAGCTTTCTGGTACACAGCAGTTACTGTCCTATGTGTAGTACCATTGCCATCTGCAGTGTCCTCAGCAAAATCTGCTTTATCTGCTGCAAAGAAGACAAATTTGCCCTTTTTCAGGAATGGTGGCATGTAAAACCTTGGGAATGCTTCAGTGTTTATAACCACAGCATTGGCAAGAGCTGTTTCCATCATTAAAATGCAGCTATATGACACACAATAACCTTGAGCATTGAGGAGATTCACAAGTCTGTTATCTTTTGTGTAATGGTGCAGAGTCCACGCCAATCCCACTGCTTGGGGGATTTTCTCTAGCATGCTGTGATCAAAATCCTGTTTGATCAGTTTTTGGGTGGTAGGTCACTTGTCTTTTTGACTTGGATCCAAACATTATGTTTTGACTTAGTGTGAGGGCAGCCCTATCTACTGTGTGTGCTCGAACTTCAGTCTCCAGTTTGTCTGCAGGTCCTGCTTTAATCCAGCGGATAAGGGTATACAGTTCTATTGGTAGCCTACATCCCCCATAGTGCTAAAAACTGCAAAGGAACATTGAGGGGACTCTTTTTTTAACGTAAGCCTCAATACTCTGGTGAACAAGCTGTGCAGTTCTGACTTTACACCTGGGAATTCAAACAATATTTTGTCTTTCAGCTACTGTCTGGTGAAAACAGGTTTATTATTATTTTCAATGTCAGCCATAGAATGAGACCTCTGTTTTGTACATCAGTGATGTTCACCAGTTCAAAAGAAACTAGTGATTTGTGAGGGGCACCTATACTTTTCACCTTGTACTTGTGCTGTCCTTTTTTCTCAGAACATAAAATGCATGTTTTCTCTAACAGTCTTTGTGATATATCACATCACTTGCACGGGCATCACCTTCAGAAATGCAAGTAGCAAGCCTTATTTTCAGCTCTTGGTTGGAGGCAATAGACACAGCTTCTTTCAGAGATTGACCTGTATTCTTCTCTAAGCTGCATAAAGCTATTGATTGCCTGACATTTGACAAGAGAAACACAGATCTTTTATCAATAATCATAGGTGCTCTATTGTAGGCAAGTGGACTTGCTTGAGTTTCTTAAAGATCTTTCACCTGTCATCCAAAAAGCTTCTTCAGTTTTGAATTCTGAGCTCTGAGCAAGCTCCTTGGATGAGAGGTGAAACATCTTCGAGAAACTCAAGCAAGTCCAGTTGCCCACAATAGAGTACTTATGATTACATGACCTGGATAACTGAAAACTTTCACTGACATCTTTTATCAGTGGTTGTGCTGCTGACTGTGTAAATGGTGCTGATGCAGCTGCTGAGGATGATGGCTCACTCCTATCAGAGTCCGATGGACACTCCCTTTTCATGTCATGTCTTGCAGTGGACAACAAACGTTAGTAGCGGTCTCTAGCACGCTGCATGTGAACTTTATTGGTGCCTTTTGAGTAACAATTTCTATGCCACTGAGCATTGTTACTCATTAAATTTTCTGCTGTGCAGCCTCGGAGCTGCATATAAATGTGAGTAAATTCACATCATTGAGTAATGCCACCATCTGGCCAGTCTCTTTAATGGCACAAAATGCAGTGTTTCCAGTTGATTGTTTAATCTGACTGTGGACCAAGTTGTGGCAATGCTGTCACCATGACCTCCAAGCAAAATCAAGTGATGATTAACTTTAACAAGATATGACCAGAAGGGAGATTACGTTTTTAACTTTCTGTCACCCCAAATGGGATGGAAACCAATCATGATGTCATGTTAGCTATTTCATGGAAACTATAAGGTTATGCCAATTTAATGCAAATAGTTAAAAGTAGCCAAACAGTTACCTTAGCTAGCACATGAGTTCACAGCTAACAACTAATAAATATCTTTTATTATTTATTACTTTATTTACTTTTATAACTATTATAGCTAACATTAGGTAGATATAATCATAACCAGTGTTTAAGGCTAGCTAGCTAGCTTGTCTTTGCTATTATTTTCTAAAGCCAGCTAAGCCAGCGCTTTCTAGCTAGGTGTTAAAGGCCTTTACATACTCCGCAAGAACAGAGAAATTTGTTCTCTCTCGCAGGGCTGCAAGAAAAGAACGACAACTTTTTTTTCTTGCAGCCCTGGTTTGGGAGTTCTTGCAGCTTGTTCTCGACACATCATCTGGGCAGAACTTTTTTCTTGTGTGGTGTTCGAGAACTATTGTGTGATTGGTGAGAAATTTGAAGTGGGTGTGGTTAATGCGAAAAAGCAGCAGTGGGAGGGGCCTGTGAGGACTTCCCAGGAGTTCTGCACTTGAGTTTCTCTTGAAGTATGAAATGTCCTGGCCAGAAAGAACTTTGTTCTTGTTCTTGCCACCTCGAGAAAAAGAACAAATTTCTCTGTTCTCTGTTCCCTGTATGTACAGGGCTCAAATGTTGTAATAAGACATACAGCAAGACAAGAGATACAGCATTACTCACCTAATACAAAACATTATATGCAGGTGCAGCATCAGACTCTGTCTTAAGTGTGTTGCAAATGTTCCTTATTGTTTCTTGGGCTTAAAAAATATGCAATTAGCCACATAAGTAAGATGCCCCTTTAATTTATCATGAGCTATTCAGCTAAAAACACGTTATGAGTGGTTGCCATTTTGAAAGTCCAAGATAGCCACCACAGAAACTTTGAAAAAAACTGGAAACATTGGTTTGGGTTCATCACACTCTAAACTTTCTGAGAATGTATAGTTTATGAACCTCCCCAAAGATTTTGAACGACAGTTGCAATCAGGACCTAGCCTGGAAATCCAGACCCAAATCTAGAAAGACTTAGGGTCTGGCTATGAGTAATGCAAATGGCCCAACTCGAGGGGCTGCACAAAGCGTGCATTTGAAAATAACATTGCACGCAATTGGATAACGCTACGACCAGAGAGAAAAAGACAAGTCTAACTCATTCATTGTAGCGGCCAAACCGTTTCAAACAACTGGTGTTAATCCGTAGCTATCTTGCACTGTTTACTGACTCCGGACTTCGTCGTTGCAGCGCTGTTGTCATCTGTTTAGCTCGCCTCTGGCCCGCCTATATCAGATACACTGATGTGATTGGTGCAGCTTGGCTCCAATGGCATGGGTAATGAGCATCATTACTGACTGCCAGAGTGACTCGCTGAGCAAATTCAAATTGTGCTCTAGCGAGAACTCTGGATTTCCAGGGTAATGAGGACCTTGTGACCTTGACTATTTACAGTGCCTTGAAAAACCAGTCGCATGCCCAGAGATTTTTCATAGTGGTGGCTAGATAAGGCCACTGAAAATCTTGGGGTGGCACACCAAAACCAAAAGACAACTTAATTTCAGGAATTTGCTTAAGCTGTTGAAGCATATTGGCTAGTTTAAAAGAGAGTTAAGGAATCATGTACCAATACACTTTGGTTTCTTATTTTACAGTTAATATAACTAATTATCTGATGTGCTCTACCAGTACAGTTAACATTTTGAGTTCCACAGCAATCTGTTTCATTGTTGTTCAAGTAGGCTGGTTGTCCTGTTCCTAAAAAAGAAAATAATGCAGTTTTAATTTGAAGGAATACATTCATAATAACGCGTAAATACGTCATAAGTTAAAAGGAGACTCGTGGGTACCAATAAAATACGTTTTCAATCAAAATCTTGAAGTGAGAGCTCAAGTGATCCCTTTAAGAATGGCCATGCCAGCTGTTCCTTCACCAAAATTTAACCTGTCTTTGAAGCTTTATTTAGTCCCGTTCCTGATAAACTGACACAGTTGGTACCAATGTATGTTTCACAAGACAACTTTGCTTGTATAAAAAACGAGCATGCCATCACCTCATAAAGACAATAATAACAGCCTCCAATGATTTTATTATGATTTTATTATTATCTACTAAATATCACCATACAGTGGCTAAGCTTCACTGTCAGTGATGGCATACAATAAAACCTCAACCATAGAGGTGGCGGATCAGAAAATGCTCATATGAGTTGTTTTTGGAAAGTTATGAGCCATTTCTTAAATCAAACAGCCTGTTTTGTCATTAAGGTTTGAGGAATTGTAGGCCTCAGAGCAAATCCTAATCTTAGAATAAATGGTTTGTTTTTTGGGACACTGGATTTTTGTTCCCATAACATTAGGAATACACAGCAAAGCAAACACATACATAAACACACACATCATTATTCTGAGCCTTGTTCAGGGGCCAGAATGCAGCCTCACAATATTCATGAAGCACAAGCATAAACTAATAACATGCACAGCCTAATCCCTGTATCAGAGAGAGCCATCCCCACTCTTCTCTCTGCTCACAGGTGCTGCTGTCTGCAGGACACTCATTGTTGGTGGTCTGGTGGAAAAGCCAAAGGCACCGTCTGTCATCGATCGACCTCTGCAAGGTGCAAGGTGCCTGCCGCGCGCGCGCACACACACACAACACACACACACACACACACACACACACACACACACACACACACACACACTCTGCTGCTCCATTGGCTGCTGTCATTTTGCACTGTTAATGTTTATTCTTACTGTTTATGTTAAGTGTCCTGAGTAGCTTAACTGCAAGGGCACATCTACTGTAACACAACACACACACACACACACACACACACACACACACACACACACACACACACACACACACTGGTGTAAGCGTCATCTTATTTGTGTGATATGTAGCCTCCAAAATGGACTAAATGGATTCAATATTTACACTGCACAACAGAAAATAAAACCCTACAGAATATCATCCAACAGTTTGGTAATATCAGCCACTCTGATGGTCATACCAGACCAAGAAGGGCTTTAGCTTAAAAGCAACTCTGTATATTTGTTTTAAATAGTAGATAGTTGTGCTATTTCTTATTTCAAAAGTGACATAAACTCACTCTTATCCCCCCAACATGACCTTTTCAGACCATGGGGTCATGAATATAACCATTTTGTGGGGGAAGTTTTCTACAAGAATGCTTTGAACATACTTACATGAAACCAGCATATTTTTTAGACTGTGGAAACAGTGGTCTGACAAACACACAGATAAATAAATGTAAACAAAATAAGATCATGACTTGAGTGATTCCTTTGTCTATTTTAGACTTTCAGATCGATAACATTCAGCAAAGATGTTTAGGGTATCATGCATTTTGATATATAGTCTAATATAAAGAGACTTATCTTTCATAGCCTATGTCTAAGACAGGAGATAAACTACTGTTATATATGTCTATTTATAAGGTTAGTTTTATGAGTGTGACTGACTCCACATCCTGTCCTCCCTGGTGTGAGTGCGCAGCTCTGCGCCGCTGCTGCGTCTGTGCGCTCCACTCCGTCCCTCTGCCTTTTCAGGGAGGAGCGCACCTTGTTTGGCTCAGTCGGGTCCCGGCTCTCCTCCGCGCGTAATGCGGACCTTCTCCTGCTTGGGACACCGGAGAGACACCCGACAACATCCACATCGGGAAACGGCCAACGAGCGGCTCAGTTCATGGATGGTCGGAAATTTAAAAAGGAAGTAATTTTTTATCCTCGAAGATTGATACTATCCGCGGACGTACTTCTACTATTTTGCGCGTAGTTTTCAAAGTGAACAAGAATGTTACTGAGCAGTGCATTCACCTCTGAATGCCCGTGGCTGAAACGGATGGCCACATTACTTCACATGGTTCTGATCCTGCAGCTGGCGGTGTGGGAGACGGTGAGTCCACGCGCAACACACAGGTTATGGATCTTCACGGTTGACATGATGAGGTTTATTGTATGATGGTTGTTTATTTTTTTAAAGTAGCTTTTCCCCTGTATGTGTACAGAACGAACCAGTGCTACATTTTGCTGTGGTAGCCACATTCTTTCAATTTTAAAGGTGACGAGGGTCATTTTATATTATTTTGTCCACTGATAACCAGAAAAACAGATCTTTTAAAAGATGCTGTAGCATTAATCCAAGTACTGGTCATTTTCTGGTCAAACAAACAACCACAACACTAAATCCTAAGAGCAATAACTACTACTAATAATAATGATAATAATAATAAAATAATAATAAAATATATGTATACACACACACACACACACACACACACACACACAATATATATATATATATATATATATATATAATTTATATAAATATATATATAATTATATATAATTTATATAACATTATATATTATATATAATTTTGTCGTGTGCATTAAAGGGAAACACTTGTCACTGTCCACTTTATACGCATATTTCTTAAATGTTATATGTCCTTGAGGGGTCCATTCAGATAGCCTACATTTAATACCAGTATTTAAACAAGGTATGTACTATTTTTTATTGTTTAGAGTGCTTTAATTTTATTGTGTTGTTGCAGCACTACACACAAATTCCAATGGAAAAATAAAGTTTTATATCAGTTATTGCTCTCACAAACACAAAAAGTCCAAATGAGAGACAGCTTTCTGCAGATATTGACCTGCTGCCCTCAGTGTTGTCTGATGTGTGAATTGATAAGAATTAACTGATGGGTGATTCATTGGTCTTGATTGTTAATGATCAGCATCCCATTTAACCCATTATTGGCTCTTCTGAGTAGCGGTGTGATATTCCAGACTTAAGCCATATTAACCTCTGCTTTTTTTGCTCTGTTTTGGTGCCCCGATAAGACAACTCACAACATTTGAATCATAAATCTCAGAACTTCTATCAAGTGGAGCAACTGGTGATATTATTGAAAATATTCAATAAAGAAAAGAAAAAATCCACTGGTGTCTCCTGTGACTCCATTAACACTGGACACCCACCTGCTCTGCTGCCTTTGGTTCCAGACAGACAGCGCCAAAGAGAAAGCATTAATATTATTTCTGCTTGTGCATATGCACCGGTTTGAAATTTTTAGTAATGCAGACAATTCAGGGTGAAGGATATTTCTATTTAATTCTGTTTCATCCTTATTTTAACTTTGATTTAATGCCATCATGGAGGCATTTCTTCTCTGTGCTCACCTCAGAGTTCACCACTCTAAATCATGGTGAAGGGTTTGGCTTTGTGACACATCACTGATCCTGTGTTGTCCTTTCCTTTATTAACTGCTTCCTCCAGAGACTCTAAAGGTGCTAATTTTATCCTCTGCCTTTTCATTATAGATTGTTCTACCCTTGACAGCAGGATGGACATAACACCACTTATTGATCTGCTGTATCACTGTAGGCTAATTACATCTAAAGTGATCATGGCAGGAGCAATATACTGTACACACATTCACATTTACATTCTTAATTTCTGTCTTTCTTCTTCTTGCCCTTTGTTGACATTTAATTCTTTTTTAGTGTACCATGAGCCTTTTTTGCCTATCAGTTCTTACAAATTATCTTCCAAACTGAATCTAACTGATTATAAGAAAAGGAACAGTAAAATTTTAAATTTAACTAAAAATCGCAATGATAGATTTTTATGTCCACTTTGATAGGTTTCAGACTTTTAAGAAAAACTGTTTTATGAGGACAGAAATTGATTTGACATGTTTGTTAGAGCTCAGGGATACACAGAATGCCTTTTGATGAGTGACACTAAAGGTTTGTGTCATGTAGGCTATCAGTTCAAGAAGGACCCAAATACAGACTATCAGGCAGGTTGAATTTTTAGCAAAAAGCGAGCTTTAATGCAGCTGATAGAAAACACTACAGGCAGGTAACTAAAAATACAATGAAAGCAGAACCAAAACTAAACCGAAAACCAACCAGAATAATATGATGAACTCAAATCTAAACTCCAAACAGAACACCAGACAGGAAATGACACCAAGAGCACGGGGGAGAGCACAGTAATCAACACGGGAATGAACCCAGTGATGGATGCAGGATGAACATAGATGAACTGACAAAGAACAAAGGGAAACACACAGGTAGCTATACATAGAAAACTAAACACAAGACCGACACACAGCTGAAGTAGGCCTAAGACAAGGGCAAAAGGAAGGAAATGGAGAGTGGCTAACAACAAGGGTGTGGAGGGGAACACTATAGGATGGAGCAAACAAGAATGATACAGAATAGGCGTAAAGAGAAGACTCTGGGAACAGGGAAGGACTAATGAGAGAGGTGTGACAGAAGACAGGCGGGAAAACACACAAAGACAGGAAGTAAAACCAGACATCTACATAATAAAACAGGAGGCAGATTAAACATGAATTATGGGAAACAAGGAAGATAAGACAGAAAACTCCAAAACAAAGTCCATAGGATAACAGTTTATAAACACCCCAGGATCATGACAGTTAGTTTACAAGAAAACTCCACTAGGCACACTGACGTTAAGGTATGTAATCAGCATTGGTTAAAAGTACTTACAGTTTCACAAATAAAAGTACTGCAAAGCAGTTGCAACCGTGAGAGTTAAATTGTTAAATGTAATATATTAGTAATTTTACTTATGTGTTGTGTGAGCATCAGCATCTTTAGTGTTGTAGTTGGTGGGGGTGGAGCTATTCTGTATAATGTTGCATCGTTTAATTATGTTTTGTGTGTAAAATCTCAACCTTCTGATGTTAAATGACTCGCCACCCTGTGTCTCCAGCCTGAGGCAAGTCGTGCCTCTGCCTTAAAAACAAGCCGTAAAACCTTAACATCATTTCTAAAGGCCACAGGTGACCAGTGCGGAGAGGTCAACATGGAGGCAATGCGCTGCGATTTTTCCAGATTATGTGAGTTACCTTTCCTGGTGGCTGCATTTTGTTCAAACGGAAGGTAGTTAATTGATTTTTGGGGCCAATAAGGAGTGACAGTAATCCAGTTGCTGGAAACGAAGACAGGAAGGGTTTGTGTATCTGGAAATGAAAAGAATGATGCAATTTTAGAGATGTTCCTAGGCTGACAGATGACTGACTGTTATGTTGCTAAAATGTTTTTTGGCTCAGGGCCTTTTTTGCGGGGGGCATTGAGGCTGGTGGTTCAGTCTGTGGGTCATGAGATGAATGTGATGGGTCATCAGATGATTAATGGGATAGGAGAGACACAAAAAGATTGCCATGCTACATACATTTATTATTTTGTTTTTTTAATCTAATAAAAATTATTACCAGGCGCTATCCACTACTTTGAGAAAACAGTGGGTGGATTAGACGTGTGCCGTAGCATGCAGTGGAAATGCAGCATAACAGTCCACAGCCATGTGGCCAGCTCTGTGAGGCCATACATAGGCACGATGCAGCTTGGAGCTAAATCCCGATGTTAGCATGCTAATATGCTCATAGTGACAATGTTTACATGTTGATGTCTAGTAGGTATACTGTTTACCATCCTTGTTTTAGTCGTTAGCATGCTAACATTTGCTAATTATCACCAAACACAAAGCACAACTGACAGGAATGTTATTTTTGCAGGAATCTGTCCACAAAAGTATCAGACAAACTGAAATGTTAAGAAAAATGATTGTCTGCATCATAGTTTATAGCAATCCATCTTAGAGTTGTTGAGACATTTCACTTAAAACCGAACATGTTAACATCATGATGGTGCCAAAGTCAGCATCTCACCAAAGTGAGTAGGATTCATCATCTGGGAACCATAAATGTCTGCACAAGATGTTGCGCCAATCCATCAGGTGTATATTGATATTTTAATGGAGAAGTGACAACTTAAAAAGCAGAGAAAGGAAATTAGCGCATTTCCCAAAATGTGAAAGTATTCCTTTAATGTTTGTATGTGAGTAAGAGGAGAGCTCTGATAGATTCAATGTGTCATCAGTGTAAGAATAAAAGGAAATATTGGAAATTACTTCACCTGGAGGTACAAGGTAGATTGAAAAGATCAATGGGCCAATAACACACACACACACACACACACACACACTCACTCTCTCTCTCTCTCTCTCTCTCTCTCTCTCTGACATCAGAGACCTGGTGATTACCTGTCCTTTGTATCACTGTGAAATTCTCAATGCAAATGATGGCGGCTCGGTAAAGGTTGCTGGAGGCGATCGGCGCCCTGCGATAATGACCCGGTTAAGACAGTGATTGAATTTAAATGACATTGCAGCCACGTAAACTGTTGCCATTTAGGACTGAGGGTTACAATAATTAAAGCGCACGCTCAAATGGCACTTCAGCACTTCACTCACACACACACACACACACACACACACACACACACACACACACACACACACAATCTTGATTTTATTATTCTGCGTCCGTGAAGTTAGGGAAGCGTCTGCGAGGCTCCGCACCACCTAAAAAGACACACTTTGTTGCTTCATAGGACAGCGTGTCGTGTTCCTGTCTCACTTGTATAAAGTAGGTTTGTTCCATAAACCGGTAGAGAAGATATGACTGCACTGTCTTGTGTCACGGTGAAGCTGCTCTGCCAGATCGAGCTGATAGATTGAGCTGTTCAGCTACACAGACTCATTTATCCCTGCTGTAGGTATAAACTGTTAATGATGCAGAGTTCATGGGCCACCCAGTTTGAGTAAGTTGTAGAAATATTTTGCCTTCTCTGTAAACTCTGCTCCTGTACAGCTATGTGTTTAGGGGGTGGATGTATCAGATAATCCTTAAAATAGTGCTCTTGGAAAATAAGGAGGATACTTGACAAGAGAAGCATCTGCCATCATTCATGTTGCTCTTAAAGTACCATCCAAGCATATTAAATATGTGTTATGTAAAGAGCTGATGGGGTATATATCAGAAAGCCTGGATTTACTGTATAAGGCAGAAGATCTCAAATTGAAAGTGGGAACCCTTCCAAAGGGGGTTGCCAGGTAGCAGCCCAGTCTCACACAAATATGTGAAATGACCAAGACCTCTTAACACTGCATAACATGGCGATGGCACGTAATGTGTTAAATTACAAGCAAGCACTACAAAATAAACAAAAAAACAATAAACAATAATAGGAAGTCAATGAGGATCCTTTGTTATGGTGGTCACACTAATCCTGGGTTCAGCAAGGTCATGCAATGGCCAGTGGTTAATATTTTTCAACCCACAGGTAGTGTAAAGAGCAGCAGAAGTCCATGGATGGCGAAGGGTGAGGTGGTGGATGGGTCAAACCGACACAGGACTTTCACCAAGGAGACCAATGTTTGTGTCACATGTGAAATCAAAAATCAACACTGATGTTTGTATGTACTTGCATACTTTAAGATCCTGTATAACAAACATAATTGTTTAAAAAAAAAAAAAAACACAGTCTTTTTCAAAATCTAACCAATTATGTTTTTTCTCTGAACCTAAAATACCTAGTTTACCAAAGTTACCAGGTTCGGGAACAAGACAGAACAAAATTTCCATTATTATTCTTTCTCTAACCTCTATTTACTTACCTTTTGATGTTACTGTTTAGGTTAATCGTGTATCATTTTACACATTTTATATTGGGCCAAGGGTTTTAGTAGCCTTAATCTAACCACAACTGGGATGCAAGTTAAAAACTCAAAATGTAGAATCTTGCATTTTGGACAGTTGTGAACATTTTTGTACTTTTTTTTTTAAACAAGATTTAAAAAAAAAAGTCCTCCCAAACTTAGTTGGAAAAACAATCTAGAATCATATAGACATGGGAGATGGGGTTATTTTATTTCATCAAATAATTCTCTCTCTTTTTAGCTGTAGCTGTAGGGTAAGATGTCCTGCCCCAGGCCAGGAGGTGTTTCTGTTCAATGGCAGTGAGTGTCTCCTCTCGTGTTAATCCTGGACACTGCAGTGCTGTGAGAGGATAAGGTCAAATGTCATGCTCCCCTGCAGTGTCTCCATCTGCCCAACTGGCAGGTGTTCTGCCTGTGACGGTTCAGACATTTCATCCCAGTACATTAATCAGAAGGAATCAATTAGACACTTTCAGAGCAATTATAGGGATTATTTCTCACCTGACAGTGTAATGGAACAATTTTTTTTGAAATGACAGCACCTAATTATTGTTACCGCATGGTGGAAATGCTGGTGGAATCATTATTTTCTTGGCATATTGGAATATATATAACTGCTAAGATTATTATAGACCTATATGGGCCTGCAGGTTTCTTTTGTCCTGCTCTTCATGCTCTTCAGAAGGCGTGAGAGGAAGTGCAGGGCAGAGGAGCCTTGAATGTAGCTGTCAGGACTTTAAGCAAAAGTTGTTAAACTCCCACGTTTCAGCCTGTCAGGGGTGCTGATTACCATACAGAGGTTCATCAGTGGAGGGGAACCACCAACATCCTCTGGGTTTTCAAGTGGAGAGAGAGGCAGAGCAATGATTTGTATTAAACAAGGATTAGATTAAACTCACATGAGCGTAAAGGGCAAAGATGGGCAGATCGATTCCTCAGTAATTGACACCTGAACGCCTCTTAACTTGGTAAATACTATTGATTTCGAAGGGGTTTTTTATTCTTAACGCTTTCACAATGTCACCACAGACATAAATGCACTTTCAGCATTTAAATGGTTTCACATTGTTGTAAGAAACGTCCAAAAGACCTCAGCACAAGCCTCTACCGTCTATTTTATAAAGACTCAATTTTTAAGGGATCAATGTAAAGGCAAAATATGCAACTTTCTGTGTTTTGTATGATGTTTGAATCCCTGTTCCAAACTAGGCTTATAAACCAATGTTATGCTGAATCATTTCAAAACTATTAAATAATGTGCTGGTGAACAAAGTGTATTGGCTTTTCTGTGCATTAATGTGTTGATTTTAATGTGTAAAGCTATAGAAATTTCTATAGGATGGCTGTTTTGAACAAACTTTATTGCCATGGTAATACTATGAATAACAGTACTTGAATAAAGATAAATGGATATGGCACTTTGGCCATTTGGGACATGTTTATTCCCATGAAAGTTGCTCCATGGTGCATGGAGCCAAAAACTTTGACTTCCTGGATGGAAAATCATCTAGATCTTCTGCATCGTTGCTGCTCTTCTATACTTTTAAAGTATTATTGGACTGAATGGATCAAATCCTGATCATGAAGCGAGTTATTTCATGGGTATTGTGACGCTCAAAAATATTATCCACTGATTTACAGACATCTCTTTCCCATAGCTTATGGGAAAAATACATTTCTGGTCCCAGACCTGGAAGTTCTAGTTAGACTGTAGACTGCAAAGTCTGGTGTTCTTCCTGGGGGCCTGGTTAAAACAGTGAATGTATGTAACACCTAATTTTAGATTTTTATCATGCACTTTAAGAGGACCTTATGGAAGTTTACATGTTTGTTACAGTATTAATTTGTTGATATTTTGATATGACTGTGACATTGGTTAATTTGTATTACAAGATTTCTTTGTACCAATAATTATATTACAAAGGAACTACTGTCATTAGGGGGAGTGCGTTCATTGAACATGCTAAACATGCTTTTTGGTGAACAGTGAACTGATAGTTTCTGTTTGGAACAAATGAATGTGAAGATGAGTGTTGTGAACTCTTGCAGCAGTTAATGATGCTCATGCGGTGTTTTATGGCATGTCAGTGTTGTGTCAAAGATTGCTTCCCCATATACATGTTTCTCCCTATAAATCTGAACCAGACCATATCCCTAACCACAGAGGGGGTTGTTGCGTATTTTAACCGGAGGGAAACACTATTCAATGAGCAGAGACTTTAACACAACACCAGATGGCTGGTGCAATCGACAATTCAGACAACACAGCTACAGATAACATAACTGCTGAAGTCAGATCATATTTACTATATTTGAACAAAATAACGAAGATTCCATCAAAAAAAATCTCACATTGTTATGTAAATGTTCTCACTGTGTCTGAAAAGTAAATTCAAATGTCAGCAACATTAGCAATGTATTCAAAACGACACATCAAGTTGAAGCAAGCCAGTCTTGAGAAATATCTGCATGTGAATAATAAGGAACTGTGAATTTAAAATTCAAATCGTGAACTATGAATGTGAACTAGTCCATTGTAATCTGTAAAATTCTGAGCTAGTTTTGTGAAATGTGAATGGGCACAACACTGTTCATATGATCCGAAATAGTGTGCTGTAGATAGTGCTGTTGTATAAAATACTTGTATCAGTGTCAAATTATAATCTAGTAGTGATTCTTGTGGGCCTATACTTCTGGTGTCAGTGTGAGTGTAAACACTGCCACTGTAGCTGCCCGCTAAATCTTGACATCATCGTAGAGTGCTCCAGGGATGATGGTTTTTCTGTAGGCGGACGTGAAGTAACATTGCCCTGGTTCCTTTGTTAAAAAGCCTATGGGATTTTTCATTGGATTTTGGATTATTGCCTAAAATAAGTTCTGTAGCATATAAATGTTTATAATACAGATAAGCTTTCTCATTTAGCCACTTGTTAGCAACCATCTTTTTTAAGACACATAAAAGCTTTTTAAGCTTGTGTTATTTACAGACCTAACTTCAGGCATCTAACCCAAAACCCATTCAAAAACCCACTGCCGTTGAGACAAGGATATCAGGAATACAAAAATGCTAACTCATTTCTTGGTTTTAGGACTCATTGCTGGGAAACTCTGTTACTGCACTGCAGTACATTTTCATGTATAACTCTGGTGTTCCTTCTTTTTAGACAGAGGCCATCCACCCAGACTGTGCTCTGGTGGTTCAGCACATGAAGGCTCAAGAAGAGTGCAACCAGATCCTCAAACAGGAGGAGAACAACCACTCTACTAGGACAGGTCTGTGTGTTTTTTTTAATCATGCAATAGGGAACAAAGATTTACACACATACTTACATAGTGGAGACTCCTGTCCCATATGGGGTCAGCACAGCGTTAACTACTGGCTTTAGCCTTAAGACTTAGTTTTAGAGATACGATTAAGGCTTTGCTTGGATTATTTTTTATTGTTAGATTGGTTCTGTGGTATGTTGTGGCTACTGACTGACTTTGTGCCATAAGACAAAACCAGACACAAAATATGAGGGTTAGAAAGGAGAATCAGAAAAAGAATACAACTGTAAAACATGGATGAGGTGGAAATTAGGAGAATCTACTGGGGAAATATATTTCATTTCATATTTTTCTCACATCTTTTTTGTGAAATTGCTTGATGCTAAATGCTGGTTCTGCTGTATTTTTACACTTAAGTATACCTCAACATATTACTAAAGGTGATTTTCTCATTTTTTTTAAATCAAGAAATACACTCCATGCCATGCCTTTCTACATCAATACAAAAAGATTAAAGAAATTATCTCTAACATTATATGAGGAAAGAAAAAGACAGTGACTGAGTAACATGCACAGACATAATTTAAGAGCTAAGTTTTTTTAAACCTGTCATCAGCAACAAGTGTCAATCAGTTAATCTCTAGCAGGTCTATCAAGTGACTAGCTCTGGTGAGATAGGTCTTCTGAGAGTTGCTTCACTGAAAGCCCATCAAAAGACCTATGTATGTAAATGTATTAATTAACAAGTATTGTGTGTGTATCCAGACCCTATTATATCATATTCTTCTGTGATACTGAGCTACAGTGTTGTCCACAAACTATTAACAACTCATCAGTGAGCCACAGTGCTTTACTTTAAATGCTCCTTCAGTTATATAATCCACAAACTAAACTTTCATGTCTCCATACAACTCACTTATTTTTTCTTAGTCACTTATACCTTATTAGGTTTCTCCAAACTTTTAACCATAAGAGCTATAGTCAAAATATTTAATCTGCTAAAAGCCATCACATCTCTCCCTTCATTTTGAAAAGGACATACTTCAAACACATTCCTCTTCTCTCCTCTCAACAAAAGACAAACAGTGGGCATGGCATTCTGATATGAACTTAAATTACCCTGCTCTACTTCTCCTTCCTTGTGCTTTTTCTGGATGATGCTGTTTTCTGGTTAAAACCATTTAAATAGATTTTTGAAATCTCAGCTCTTGTGTTGTTCCATCCTGTCTTTAACTACTCTGTCTGTGGAGGCACTCTCATGTGGGGGCCATCACAAGCTATCTTGAGTGGGCTGAAGTCATATCAGTTAAATTACAGACAATTTGGCATGTTCTGAGGTTTCAGTTTGAAGGGAGAGTCAGTCACGGCAAATTATGGATTCTACAGTACACACATTCAAATGCATCATATATCAAATCTGGTTTAGTTGCAGTCAAGAGATGCTGTTAAAGGGGCGTCGGTAGCGTAGTGGATAGTGCCAATGTCCCATGTATAGAGGTGATGCCTCGCTGCAGCGGTCGCAAGTTCAACTCTGGCTTGCAACCCTTTGCTGCATGTCCACCCCCCCACCCCTTTCTTTCTCTCTCCCCATTTCACACTGTCCTATCCATTAAAGGCAAAAAAGACCCAAAAAATAATCTTTAAAAAAAAGAGACGCTGTTAAAATCAGACTGTACAGCTGATTTATTGTTATACTTAGAGTCATTATAGGCTGAAGGGTCACTTTTCCATTCTTCTCTTCACTTACCTCAGAGGGTGTGAAAGAGAGTGAGAGGTGTTAAAGCTTTAACCGTTAAAGTCAGGAGTTTAAGAAAAAAATTGATTTTCCCATGTATCTGCTCGACGAACTGTTTATTACTGTACCGAGGCTCCTCATTAAAGAATAACCACCAACAACCTCTCATTTACAGCCACTGGCAGTCTAACTCAGACAGCCACCCCAAAAAGGAGAAAGAACTCTCATTTTCTCAGTGGATACAAAATATTCCACAAAAAGCTAAACTACTGAAAGAGGGTATTGGAACCATCACTGAAAATGTGTCATTTTTTCAGTGTTAGTATCACTAATACATAAATCGAATGAAAATTGCATTTTAAAAAAAGTACCATGCGCAGGTTTTGAATAATTATTATCTTTTTCTACCTGTTACTGATGAAGGGCTTTTTGTAGATTTGATTATTGTGTATGAGAGGCTTGGGGATTTGTGTCTTCACTTTCTGTTACTAGAAGTATTTTTTGGGTTGTTCCTGTAATGTTATGTTTAAATCTTGTTGCAAATAATTTCTAACAGACTTTTCAAAAAAAAAAAAAAAAAATCAGTATTGTTAGGTGTAAAAAATGCAAACTGTTCTCAGTTCCAGGTTGTCAAATACCAACACCTTGTCTCACCCCTCAGCATCTGATAGCAATGCACAGCGTATCTATGTAATGGACAGCTGAAACACATTGTAACACATAGTTAATGGTAAAAATCTGTCAGGATTACATTTAGGAATAAAAGTACTTGGTAGGTTTATGTAAATATTATGTATTTATATATAATGTAGTATAAGTCTAAATATGTAATTAAAGGGATAGTGCACCCAAAAATGAAAATTCAGCCATTATCTTCTCACCCTCATGCTCAGGGAGGCTCTGATGAAGTTTAAGAGTCCTCACATCCCTTGTGGAGATCGGGGGGGGGGCTAGCAGACCTAATGGCTGATAGCGCCCCAGACTAACACAAAATTGAAACCACAAAAATATCTCCAACATGCTCATCCGTAGTGATCCAAGTGTGCTGAAGCCCCGACATAAAAAGTTGTTTTGAAAAACGTCATATGAACTCTGTTTTTAGCCTCACTGTAGCCTGTAGCTCTGACTGCTTCTCTGTGCTCCTCTACAAGTGTGCGCGCTTGTGCGAGACCAGCGAAAGCATGAACTTTGCTGACCCGTGTTTACATCACGTGACACGTGCACCGCAGGGGGAAACAGCAGTAACCACAGTAGGTAAAAGATAATTTGCACTACGGTCTTTTAGCAAAGGACAGCCCAACATGTCTGAAGACTTTGAAATTGAGGAGGAACAGCATTTCTTTGTTGAGCCGTATTTGTTTGAGCCCGAGTATACGGACACGGAACTCAGGCTACTGGACGAAGCAGCCGCCGCAGCTCATGAGCCTAACCCTCAGCCAGCCGCAGAATACCGGAGTCGAGCACTGGAAACCTGGTGGTGTAGTTGTTTCAAATGCAAAGCAATGCCAACGGATGAGGAAAGTCTTTGCTGCTCAGACTGGGAATTGGCGATGCCTGTACTTGAGAATCTGGACATCAGTAGTGACGAGACTGCTGCTCTTCAGAGACCGTGCATCACTGACTACCCTGAGTTTGCAGCACTACTGACCCGTGGTGTTTGGAGACATTTTTTGTACTTCTCCAAAATCAACTGGAAGAAAAGGCAGAGGCCCGCAGGACCAGATGGCAGGAATTCAGAGGAGTAAGTCATTCATTTCTACCTTAGGTGTTGATCTCGGATATGTGGTTACTGTTGTCTCTCCCTGCACTGCATAGGTAAGCAAAGCTCATGCTTTCGCTGGTCTCGCACAAGCGCACACTTGTAGCGGAGCACAGAGAAGCAGTCAGAGCTACAGGCTACAGTGAGGCTAAAAACAGTTCATATGATGTTTTTCGAAACAACTTTTTATGTCAGGGCTTCAGGACACTTGGATCACTACGGATGAGCATGTTGAAGATATTTTGTGGGTTCGATTTTGTGTTCTTGGACGTTAGTCCGGGGCGCCGTCTGCCATTAGGTGTGCTAGCCGCCTGTAAGTTATGTAACGTTACATCAAGAAAAAGGTGATGTTTGTTTTTACATGTGATGTAGGCAAGTTAGTCCAGTTTTGTTTGACCATCCATCTCCAATTCTCTCCCATGGACTTTCTTAGTATATCACTTGCTCTCAGTGTCAAGTACTGCCACTACGAGAGTTACTTATTAACCTAACTTGTGTGTCTTTGGACTGTGGGAGGAATTAAGCCAGAGAACCTGGAGAAAAGCCACACTGACATGGGGAGAACATACAAATGCCAAACAGACTTGCCACAGCACTTTCATATCAAGCACAATTTTAAAGAGCTACATTTACTTTAGGTTTGATAATATTCTACACTTGTTACTTCTCCTTTCAGCCAAGTAGCAACACTTCCACATGAGAGTTTGTAATGTGAATAATGTAGGTGTTTTAGTATGTGCTTGTATGGGGTCAGTTTTGTAATCAGTTTACATAACGTATGCACAATCCATGCGTCATTATTAAAATACTGTCTCAAACTATACTAAAATATACAAAACTCCTTCACACCTGCATGCTAAGCTTCCTTTGGCACACACAGCAGGCTGCTGGATGCCTTCCTGTGGCTGATGATTGTGTCTCTTTAATCAAAAGCATAGCGAGCACATTTGCTTCCTGTTATCAATTCACTTGGCAGAGCAGCCAAAACAATCACAGGAACTAATCAGGTGAGAAGATGCCTGGATTAAAGTTACTGATTGGTCAACCCGGCTTGGCCCTGTTTCATCCATGCAGCTCAGGTAGGAGGTGAGCCAGAATCAGAGGAGATTCATCCATTATCCTCCCTTCAATGCCTCAGAAAAAAAAGCGCAGCCACTGGAACAGCTTGTCCTTCAGGCGGGACCACGCTTCATTTTCCATCTGAGATGTTGTCTGAAAGCATGTCGATTACACCCAAAATATGAATCTCTTTGTTTTGAAGTGTTTCGAGTTATGCGACAAGGTCATTCCAGGCAGGTAAGCTCCGCTCTCGCCTCGCTCCGTCTCTCCACTTTGAAAAGGTTGTTATGAATGTCTGCTCGCCTGTGGGACTGCCTGTGCATGACACAGCTGGTGTCGCTCAGAATTAATTGCATCATTTGTCACCCTTTCCTGTGATCATCCAAAGACGTGACAATTAGCATTTGAAGTGGCAGGTATGAGCAGCTTCAGCTAAACACCAAATGAAGTAGACTGAGGCACCGCTTCACTTCTTCAGCCAGCTTTTACAAAGCTGAGCGGTCAGGGGGGAGAAACAGTCCCAGCTGTTCCTGTATGGTCTCCCTACTGACGTAACCACTCCATCAAACACAAACATCAAACTTTATTAAAGCATATATTTAGATTTTGATAGAAAAGGCTTGGCTTCTTAAGGAAGTTTCTCAAACAATATTAGGTCAAAAACCTAGCTGGACCATATATGAAGAACTAGAAGGCTTCTAATCTGAAACAGGAAGTGTTGGTATATATACCCTTTCATGGACTTTTGTTTACAGGGCTTAACCCAATGTTTTGGCCCAACCCAAAAATTCATGTAAATACATGTTAAAATGAAAAACAGTACACCAGCACCCCTTTTTCACCAAAATTAGGATGTGTACATGAGTTTTTTTTAAACACAGGCAAACCTGTTAAAATTGGCTATAGACTCCTTTTCCATTGCCAGTAGACCAGAGCTGTGTAGACAGCTTTCTGTGTGTGTGTGTGTGTGTGTGTGTGTGTGTGTGTGTGTGTGTTGTGTGGCGCGCGCGCGCGTGCATGCGTGCGTGCATGCATGCACTTGCATGCATGTGTGTAGATTTTTCTGGTGTTCTCTGTTTGACCCCACAAACAGGCAGTAGGAAAACAGTAAGCTGGTAAGTTGGTAAGCAGTAGAAAGCAGCACCAAAGCCTGTGAGAACTTAAAGTGGTTGTTTCTCTTCCAGTATATCTTACTTATTCAGTCTTTCTTTCAAATTTGGTGGAGACTAATTCGGATTGGTGTTTGAGTGGTGCTTGGGCTGAAATGAACGCTATTTTGTGGTGGCACTTCATAGACCTTTTTAGGGCAAGTGTCACACAACGTCAGTTTATTAGCTGGAGGCAAAACACGACTTGCCACCACAGTGCTATAGGCTACATACTGTAGGGGTCTTAAAATGTCGTCTTGTTGTGTTATCGGGAGCCAGAATAGAAGGACTTATGGCTCAAAATTTAAATTTGATCACATACCAACCGCAACTGCCCATCAACATAAATACAACTATGGTTAAATGCATTAAGACGAAAGGACTGGACAGAAGCAATCATCAAAAATGCTTGCATGTGCAGAGCACACTATATCAGGTTAGCGAAAAAGTGTTTACTGTTGTAGGGATGAATTACATTACGTCTATTAAGGGATATCAGAAATCAATCAGAAATCGGGAGGTATTGAAGAACATTGGATTTCTCCATAACGGTAATTTTTTTTGTACATTCGCTAACGTTGGCTTCGATAGCAAAGTAAACTAAACTGTCAAATCATCCATCCACTAAGAGAGCATACGGGTTGGTCTGGTCCTATTAGTCACTCTTTACTTTTTAGTAACACTTGCAAGAGTGAGTGGCTTGATATGCTGCATTCATAAATTCAGTCTGACACTCTACACTAAAGTAAGAGCCCAGTGGGTCGAAGAAACTGAGCATTCTATTTCAATATAAATATAATTATAATATACATAACATTTCTATAAGCACTTAAGTTTATCACACATTCACTCCACTCAGCACTCTGCTGCTGCGTCTCTCCACACAGAGTGCCTAGGCTGCTCTGGAAAACCAAATGGTACACTCCTACAATGCTCTGAATTTACAAACGTAAATTTGACCCGACTGTGAATGCCAATTGTAACCTTTCCCATTACATTTAAAAGCCAGACATTAGCGAGTGTTAGCCTGTTTTATTTTTATTTTTTTGTGCAGTGGAAAAGGGGCTTCAGACACACTCACCTGCTTTCTCTGGAGCTGTACCATCATTTAACACAACAAGGGTGACCAGATGAGAGTGAGTGAAATTCGGGAGGGGGGGGCAGGTTGACTGTCATGACATGTCAGCTGACTGCTGTTGCATCATTAAGCATAGCTGTAAAATAAAGAAATTACTGTCTAATTTATTTTGTCCTCAGTAACAATAGATGTCAGTAAAAAGACACAGAGACAATACATCTGTGGATGATGAGGATGTACAGTTGTGCTGTTAGTTATGTGTTGTTTGCTGGTAGCATGCAGCCTGAAGTCTGACCCTCCTCCGTGCGAAATGGCAAATTCTTCCTACAAACTTTGCAAAACGCTTTGTTTGCATCTAGTAAGGCTGCAGTAAGCCACGAGTATTTCTCTCCCCACTTGTCCCAGTACCTGCAGAAACACAACACTCTTCTCTTTAGCTCCAGTCAGGGATGTACGTCCCTTGAGACTGGTGGACAATGCACAGCCATTGGCTGCCATCGGAGCCATTTTTTGCTGATAATGACAGTTAGTTAAACATCCTATTTTCCTCAATGATATAACATTCCTGTATACACACAGAAAGCGTGTACAGTGTGTCCTTGATAACTCAACAATATGACAGGTTAATGTCAAGGCCATAAAATAAAATAAATGTATTTTGCCAGCTGTTGATAGCTTAGGGCTTTAAGAACATTGTACTGTGGGCCAATGGGGCGTGTTCCACTACTATTTTGTAGCTACTGTCTTCCGTGTGTGGGCTTCATTCCATTTCAGATTGCTGTCCATCTGCCGTAACGAATCCAAACGCCACTAATAAATAAATAAATTAATAAGAAGAAAAAAATAAGGCTGAGCACGGAAGAACCAGAGAGGAAACACCATCACATGGAGCCGTCTGCCCCCAGCAGCCCGGCCACCCTCCACTCCACCAGAGGGGAGCGGACCCCAAGCCAGCGCCACAGAACCAGCCAACGTTAATGCTAATGTTGTTACAGAAAATGAACCTAACAAAACTGTCACCTATCTGATGACAGCAATGTGCTTACTACTACTAGTTTTTACATTTAACTCATATAACGGTCTGCTAGTTAGCTATCTACAGTAGCTTACGAATTCCACCATGCTATCATGATACACTGGTTACTAAAAATGAGGAATACAGTTACCGTATACAAGACTTTCAGTGTCCACAACTCTGTCAACCTGTGAGCACTTACTCATTTCAGAAGAGCAATAGCCAGCAATGGGGTAACACCAACACTCACGTCATTACCCACCCGACCAATGGTGTAACTTCATCGCTCATTTACCAATGGACAGACTTTCGTATATAGGGCTGGCATCACCTCTACGGTCCAAGAAAAAAATCAGAGCAGCAAAAATATTCTGCTGCTAGTGAATCAACAATGCCAGAAACTTCGCTCCTTCATTTGCCAATAATACATTAGAATAATGGAACAGTAATGCACATAAAAAATTTGGGCTATAAAATTAGAAGGATGGAAGTTAATGGCAGTAGGTATTCAAGATTAACAAAGCAAAATGATTAAAATCTAATCAACAATTACAACAAAGAGAATAACAGTAAATGATAAAAATGTGGGCATAAAACATTCACAGCAAAAAACAAAACAGCAACATTAAAGCTAAGCTGGTGTGGGCTGCTCACCTGCATAAACAGCCAGGTAAATAAACAAAAGCACACAGTGACTTTAAAGCCACCTGTAATGATCTTAACACTGATGAATATTCAATCCTCTTTTACCACAGCTGTCCTGGGGAGAAGTGTTGGGTCAAATTTGGGTTGAATGTTTTACTCAACTACATTTCAATATTGTACCTTTTACTCCACTCTGTTTTTCCATTCAAGAAGTTACTTTGATTTAGTTTTTTTTTTAATGTGATTTGACCTTACTGATCTGAAGTGACTGTTACATCCACTGGCTCTGACTTCATTTTCAAGGCACAACTAGCTAATGAGCAGATAGTTGCACTCCTGACCTGGCAGTTTTCTGTTTGCTCGTGATATATTACAAGGAGCTAGTATGGAATGAAATGATAATGTGATTTAAAAAAGAAAATGAACAAAAATAAATAAAAGTATTTCGTATGTACTGTTTCAGTCTGCCAAATGTCCAAGTGTTCATGAATCTCAGACTGTCTCCACTTGCCCACTTGCTGTTACCCAGAGGTAGGGCCTACACTGCTTGCTAAAGTGAGTGAATAAGAGGCAATTGAATAGGACTTTGAGTCCAGACAGCCTGGCAGTTACACTCACTGACAGAGAGGCTGTGGAGGTAACTGGGACGTCTGCTAGCCAACTTGCCCCTCAAAGAAAGACAGATCTTGGTTATTGACATTTTTGTAACGTCACAGCCTACCTACATATAAGTGGGATGCTAAATCAATGCATTAAAAAAATATCTTTATTAATGTTGATCTATACATGACAACTGGTAATGTATTGAAGGGAAGTTTTGTTGGGTGGGCAGCACCAGCTGTTGATTGTGCATATTCTATACATTTATATGTTTCAACTCAAAGGAACCGATATTGAGGAAAGAATCGATCCACGTAACACGAGCAGAGTAATGGTAGTGACCAGTTTCGCTAACAAAGCTAGTTTGCCAAAAAAGCCAATATAAGATAAAATAAACCAGCACTAATCCCAAGAGGGGAATTTCGGTGCAAATTAACTTTGCCCCATTACACCTGCCAGGCTCTGCACCAAAGAAATCTAACCAAACATGTTAAATGTGTATTTAATTTAAACAACCTGGCTTAGTTGTTTCTCAAACATGAGAAACACAACATAAAACAATATGAATCCAACAATACTATTTGAGATGTGAATATTGATTCATGGGTCTTATTCTACCAAGCTATTTCACCTGCTTGGAAATTTTTTTCCCCTCGTAGGACAGCTTTGTGAAAGGGACACTGTGTTCATGATAGCAGAGCATGTTTTGCGCTATACCTGTTTACCTAGTTTGAAAATGATCTAATTTTTTATTAATATAATATTATATATTAATTCATTATATAATAATTTCTATATTTCAATTATATTTATTTTGCGCTTCACACAATTGGCAGTTGAAATGTGACTTTTTGTGTATCTTTCTTTTATTCACAACACATACATGCAATCATTTTTAGAAGGGTATAGTGCAGAGTTAGGCATAATATGGCGCCCCAGGAGCAGTTTGGGGTTTCGGCGTCTTGCTAAAGGCATCTCACTTTTGCCCTGGAGGCTCACTGGCAACTCTCCAGCTACCAGTTCACATTCCATACCTGGTCTGTACTGGGACTTGAACTGGTGCCTCTTTGAATGCCCAAACCAAATCCCCATGGACTGAAGTACTGCCACCCCGTGGATGTGAGGTCAAACAGGTGCATTCAAGAACAAGATCCAACTGCAAATTCATTCAGACAAATTCATCAGGATTCATCAGGAGTGAAAGAGCCCATCAGATGTGACTAAATAGGATGAACAGATGGGAGGGATGAAGAGAGGAGGCAAAGGGCGATACAGCTCATGAAAGAATGATTGGAAAATTATGAGGCTTCATAATGGCAATGTTACAAAAGACTGCACAATTTGGCGTGGTTATCTTTGCCTGTAATGGATAAAAAGGTGGTCAGAAATACAGCACTAAAACAGGTAAAAACACATTCATGTTTCCCTTTCCTGAGTTATCAATAACTGTCTACTTAAGAGTAAGAGAGGGCAGATGTCTCATCGACCTCGAGTTAATTACCTTCACACCTCCATTCCTAAAGGAAACACCGCCAGAGCAGGAACAAGAGAAGTCAATGGCAGAAAAAATGATGCAGTAGTAAATAGGGAGAGGGGGATGACATTATTGTCCATTTTCAAAGGATACTCCTAATTAGACTCACAGTAGGCAACAGCCAGCCTTGTGTGTGTGTGTGTGTGTGTGTGTGTGTCTGTGTGTGTGTCTGTGTGTGTGTGTGAGAGAGAGAGAGGGAGAGAGAGAGAGAGAGAGAGAGAGAGTGAGATTTCGACATGGCTTTCACACTCTACTATTGACATTTCCACAGATCATTACACACCATGACTGTCCTGCCGTCTGTCTCTTTGTGGTCACTTGTAATTGTCATTTTCATAACTAATTACACAGAGCAAATGCCAGCGGTGGAGAGCAACAAAGTACATTTTATTGTAGAAATTATGGTGTACAACCACATCAACATGACTCAGCAGTGGTATTATATATGAATAAACAATTAATCAAGCAAAACATTTGAAGGCTCCAGCTGGATTGCTGAATTGCTGCTTTTCTAAAGTTTTAAAGGACTCTAAGTTTAATATGATAAGGTTTTGGACAGCCGGTTGGTTCATATAAGATGTTTGAACATGTCATCTTGACATGCCTTGTCTTTTATTACATTTCTTATAGTAGTCATGTTGTCTTAATTTTAGGGTTATCATTTTCTTTTATTTTCTTTTTATTTTCTAATTTTGAGCAGAAAGTTAGCCTTTCCCTAACAGTGATGAAATAGGTAAGACCCTGAGATCTACAGCGTATGGTTAAATAGGCAAGGAGAGAAACAATGACTGGCGTTAGTAACATGAGGTCAAGCAGACCTGACTTGTCCACAGAAGCATGTGACATCACTTTTGAAGTGTAATTCTGCTACCCTAATACATTTGCAAGGAATAAGTTGCCATTCGCCAGTTCTCCACAGAGGCTTTTCCATCTATCTCACATTACTTTAGCATTGTCTTTAAGGACCGCCTCTGACAGGTTATGCAAGAAGCTCTACGATAAAACAGTTTATGTTTCAGAGTAAATTGTTGTCATTAGAGGATAGTGGCCATAATTGTAATGATTTTTCACTTTTTAACTCTTTTACTTCAATTTTTTTACTTACATATGTGATATTACATAATTTTCAGGCAAATGACCAACATTTGTCTGCTATCACAGGCCAATTTAAGTTTTTCAATAGAGAAAACAAGTCATGAGGATTAAATCCAAAGTGGACGCTGTCTGATGTTACAATTGAAGTGCATGAATCTCATGACCTAATGTTGTAACACTGCTTACAAAAGAAAGGTTAAACATATAGTTTTCATGGCAAATTAATATTTTAGTCAAGCAACTGTTTTACAAGTATTTCATGTCAAGGATGTGATCAGTTATAGTCATGTATAAAACATTATAATATCATTAAAACTTACTGCATGCACCAGTTGGCACATTAGTGTCCTTCTTTGTTGGCAGGTGCATTGAATACACCTACATAGTTAGCATAATGGGGCATAATCCAGAATAAAGTTCAGCTGCTGTCATGAAGTAAGTCATTAGTTTCTTCTCCTGCTTTTCTTAAAAGACTCTAAAGAGGCTCCTTTACCCTGACTTTGGAAGCTCCTTGCTGTCCTTCTCCATCATGCTTGTCCTTTCCTTACACTATCAGTAACCAGTGACATGGCAGATATAATATGCTCTTGCCACACTTAGTACAGACTCTGTCTGACAACTTCCTCTAATGCTATTTTTAGCAAATCCATGGGCACTAACCCTCTCTTCTCTCCCAGTTTGGTGGCATTCTGGAAAAGTAAACACAAACAAACAAAGGTGAAAATTGATTACACTGTGCTAACAAATCGAGGCAATTACAAATGTGTTACAAATTAGCTGTAGGTCACCCCTTGCTTTGGTGTTTCTTACAGACCAGAACTCGCATGCATGAGATGTGAAAACTATGCTATCTTATAAAGCACAGATAAATGATGACAACCCTGTGAATTTTAGCTCCACAACGTACAAACACAACTTAAAACACTATATAATCTCACAAAAATATGCAAAAATGACAACAAACCCTTAACATTGCATTATGCAGTAGGGGCACATAATGGCCTCTAGTTTGGCACACCGTGCGCCCTGGTGCAGCTACTCCTCTTTCCCACCTCCGTCCCTCCTACCTGTGCAAGTCGGAAAGAAGGAGGAGAGAGGGCATGGAGTGGGTTTTACACACATCACACCAATCAAATGAGCCCCTCTCCTCACCCTTAAATGTGCTGCGCGAAGTTCGCCATGGCAGAAGAGAGCAGCAGCGAGAGACGGCCAAACTTCTCCCAGGAGGAAACTGATGTTTTGGTCCAGGAGGTCCAAGCTCGCAGTGTCCAAATATACGGAACTGCGAGCAGACCTCCACAGGCTGATGATGCAAAGGTAGCCTGGGAGGAGGTCACCACAATTGTAAATCATTGTTGCCCAGATACACTGAGAACCGTTGCCCAGTGCAAAAAACGGTTCAATGATGTTAGAAGCATAGAGGGGCCAAACAAAAGCTCTCTGAGCACAGGAGGCAGACAGGGGCAACAGGGGGCGGCCCCTCCACCAACGTGCCCCTCAGCTCGGCGGAGGACATTACATCCTTCACGATGTCCTCCGTCTCTCGTGCACGTGCGCTCTCTCTTTCTCTCTCGCAGTCTCACTCTGTTTCTTTTCTTTTGACTTTTCTAAGATGACAGATGCTGAATATATACTCCCTATCTGATGCTGTGGCTGTTTGTGGTTGGCCGAGAGGGATGTGAACTCATTAGTCTGCAGCTGTGTTAATCAAATCAGGTTGGGTTTCCATTACGCGTGCCAAGCGTGCCAAACGGTGCCAATCCCCTTTGATCTGACATCAGATGTGACGGGACAGTCGATATAGAGATACATTTATGTGCTGATTGCAGATAGTTGCATTGAATAGTGGTGTTTGTGGGTATTTATTGCATCGTTAATGTGCCTGACATTCTGGAAACCTGCCTGTGAGGTTTTGGTGACGTGTGCGCACTGTCCGCCGGTCAGCCAAACTTCCACTACACTGGCTGGGCTCCACCTGCGCTGACAGTAGACGTTTTAGCGTACCTTCGGCGAAGCCTTTTGGCACAAAACTGTCACTGCACCAAGCTGGATCTGTCGACACCTCCCCCTGCTGCGCCGCCACACCAATCTCAGTGCACCTTGGTCTGCCAAACTACCAGACTGAGCGCGCCTCGGGTTGCGCTGCTCGAAACTAGCTCTGCGCGGGGGTTCACCACCCTGTGCTACGCTGGGAAACTAGAGCCCAATGTGTTAAGTTAGCCACTCACAAAAAAATCACACCTGGAAAAATCAATATCACTTTGAGTGTACACTATATAAGAATGTTTTTGCTGCTTTACCTTTCTGTTAGACAGCCCATCCAGACGGGGGAGCCATAAATGGCTTCAGTTCCCAATCTGTGTTCTTGTCAAAGCCACCAGACTAAAAACAAAATATTTAGCTCACTGAACGTGGGAGCTGCTGGTCTAACACTGCTTTGATCATTTAGTTAGTTTGTATTATTGTGTGATTTTGGTGAATTCGATCTAACCCTTCAAACACTTAAAGCCTCAGGTGTGTAAAAATGGTGAGTAACAATGACATCAGCGATCAAATTCTAGATTACAGCGCTCACTCGTGCTCACTTGCTCACTCCTCCCGTAGGGTAAGTGACGGTGGCCTCGTAGAACAAAAAGCCTTGCGCAGAAAGAGATGGCATCATCCACGAGTTTTTCAAGTTTTTCAGGAGTAGGCCTATCTAGCGATGAGGTGAATATCTATTTAGGAATCTAAACCATGTTACGATATTGTAGCGACCCTGCAGTAAATGTTCTGTTATAATGTCAATGTTCTGTGAGTTAATGGCATGTTTGGGATTGAATGAGTATAGGGAGGGGGCGGGGTGCGAGTGTGACGGGGATGAGAGCGTTCTGATGTGTGTATGAGCAAGCTGGAGGATAGAGCAGGAGTGCACAGTTGGAGTGACAGCTAAGTTCTTGTTTGTTGGTTGTTTTGGCGTGGGTACGGTCAACAGTAACCTGTACTGTTCAGTAATAAATGGTGGTTTGCGGAATAACTGCGTCATCCTTTCCACATGTCCTGGCAGAAGCTACGCTACGCTATATGTTATAGCTTAAAAGTGACATATAGGTTATCTGTGAGATATAACGTTATGTTAGGAGGGTTTTATCTCTAATTGTTTTGGTAACACAAGCAAACATTGGCACAGTAATGCTAAAATAACACGTTTATGTGATACTCATGGCATAGTGCGGCAAATATAGGTTGGTTCTTTCCACCTGGAATAAGCAATGCCAATATTCACTCACATTTTGTCCCGTCCTCACTTATCTGATTTTTTTCTTTTATTTGGTGGCATGGTTTCCCTTACGGGGCAAAACATATGTGTGGTCCTCCATTTACAGTGCGACAGAATCATAAAAGTACAAAGCAGGTTCAAGCAGAGGGGCCCTGGATTGAGCTTCACCTTCTCTGTCTCCAGTGACGGCAAGTTCTAAGTAAACGCGAAAGGCGAAGCGCATATATCCCTTTCAGCCACTGTATTCAAATATGGTGACGCAAGAGGGCAGCCCATCTGTATAGAGAAATCCTTCTAAGAATACAAGAAAGCTTTTTCTCAGTGGAGTCTGGCTTTGAAGAAAGCGCTATAACGGCTTCATATTCCAGTTGGAAATCACTCTCTGACATGAAGGTAAAGCAGTGAAAATACTCAAAATATATCATACACTTGAACTGTTTTTTTTAGGTGGCTAAAATATGTTTTGTTGCTGACCCCTTCACAGTAGTAGATCACTTAGCTTCCATGTTGGACTCTAGCCTGCTTCTCCAAACTGGGGGCATGCTGACTGACATCTACAGTATATAACATACTGTCTATGGATAGGTATTCCATACAGCCTCATCTCAAGAAATGTGTATTATCCCTTAAAGTACTGCTGGCGAAGTGCTGATGTGATAAGGGCATGATGGGATTTACATAGCAAGAGAAAATATGCTTGTCAGACAATAACAAGTTACATTCTTGACTCTCCCTATACTCTGCTCTGGTTCTTGGCTGCACAAACCAGTTGCAGACTATTTGCTCAATACATTTTCACGAAAGTAAATATTCACCAAAACGTGGACATTATCTTTAGCTGTTCTCTTGTTAAATCAAGATTTATCATTCAGTTTGGCTTGGATTGTCAGGTAGTAGTGACAGACTGTACAGTTTGGGATGCGGAGCAGAAGGCAGATTAGGCGAGATCCAGGGAGGAGAGAGGTCCGTTGTCTAAACAAAACATAAAACTAACTTTATGTTTCCATAATCTGTCAGTTAAACTACACAAGCACCGTCCTGAATTACACTTCTTCCTCGTCTTCTCTATTTCTCTGTCCACCTCTGCTTTTCCCTTATCAAATAACATTGTTTATTAAAGGGTGGATATTGTGGTATACATCCCAGTGGAGCCTTGCTCCTGAAATATTTGAAACAATATCACAGAAGCAATAATGTACATGACAAACACAAGACAAATGTTTTTTTTCTAACCATAAACACACTGAAAATCGAAGTTTGAGAAGAAGCGTTGTAGCCAGAGGAAGAATAAAATACTGATATATGGTCATACAGGTGTAGAGGAAATACATAGCATCCGTTCAGGTTGATGTTTGGTCAATCTAATTCTTGTTCCTGCATCATGTCTGCCTCACGGAAATGAAAAAGCTTACCTCATAACTTGTTTCTGATGTTTATTATAGATCACATAAATGTCAGAAGGGTAAATCCTTGTATAATTCTATACTGCCACGGAGCACACAGGTCAGAGCTTCAAGATATAGCCTTCCACTCAGGTTTGATCTTATCTACCTGCCTCAGAAAGATCCAATAAGTCAAATTTTGGTGCCATTGGGAGAATCAAGGTATCTTCAAAGCAGCTCTAACAAGATTCCATGTGTTTGTCTTACTAAATCATAACTTTATTTTTTTTTTGTTTTGTACCAATGATTTTTGGAGGAAACATCAGTTCTAGCTGAACTATATTCTCTGTAGGAAGATTAATGTACAGCTCAAAGTCATAAACAGGATGGTGGGCATACAAAGTGCAGGACTTTGACACCAGAGACTGAGTTTCTTAAAGTCTGGAAAAAGCAAAAATTAATATGTATAATGGCTTTGTCACACCACAGAAAATGTGTTAACCACCCAGTCACATTTGAATGATAAAAAAATCGGCAAGTATTTCATATTATGTTTCATAATCATGAAAAAATGAGCAGCATTCTCTGCTCTGAGACATCGATGCCGTGTCCACTAAAGAAGCTGAAATGAAGATCGAACCACTGCCAGGCAGCTGCAAAGCCAAGGCCTCTTGTTAGGAGCTAAGCCTGTAGCACATTAACATCCATGACCCCCCGAGCCAGAGGACAAGTCGCTGTGCAGCGTCAGACTCTCGTTAGCAGGCAAATCAGTAGCACAAAGTACACATACCCCCCAAACCAAAGAATGAGCTGCTCTGCAGTGACAGCCTCTTCGCAACTAATCCTGTAGCACACACAGTCTGTCATAGCACAGCACACACACTCAGAACCAGGGAACAAGAGCCGCTGCACAGCAATGGCCACTCATTCAGCAACTAACGGCAGCTGATGTTAGCACAAAGCACAGCAGTGAGCAGTAACAGCCAGCAGGCCATGTAGCCAATTCGACTGAAAGGTACGTTAGTGATGGCTACTTTGCTTGTATTTATATAATTGTGGCATTTAACTGAGATGTTTATGTACTTATGTATTAATCAGGCTGAAAGAGTTCAGAGAGCTCATGGGAAGTAGCAAATTTCCCCTGACCACATGGGGTAAGCGAAATGACACTGAAGCTATGTGCTGCACTGTATGTTAACATTTGTGGTGACATAGTATTTATAAAGTCAGGGAGGGGTTATGATAAGTGTTGCTCCGTCGCATCATCTAACAGGCTTTTAGGCCCACAAAAAAAATCCTGGACACAGAAATGGTGATAAACAGTTCAACGGTCTAACTCCACAATGCAGTACCAGCTCAACATCTTTTTCTAACATGTAAAATGTTTTAAGATAGAAGTCATTGATTTTGCTTTACCTGGACTTTAAACTGAGTCCTGCTGCTGTTCAAGGACTTTGGTTAAGGCTACATAAAGATTGTGGTTTTAGTTTAATGCTTAATGGTAAACATGTTATGTGTCACGCTTCAAATCATTGTGGACTGTTTCAGGAGTAAACAAAGATTACAGTACTTCCCAGTGCATGACCAAATGCTCTGAGTGTCCCAAATGTAGCTGTGAAAACCCTTAATCATACTAGTGTCTGTTTTGCAACAGAGGCTTTTGTCGAAAAACATATTAAATATGCCCTGAAACTTAGCTGCATAACGGGATGGCTACTGTATGTAAATAAAATGCAGTGTTAACATTAATACAATCGATACATCTATATGAAAAAAATCTCTGTATTCTGTATAGTTAATGTCAATACCTTCTAATTTACCTTCTAACTACTCTCTACATGCAACATGGTAAAAAAAAATTAAATAAATACATAGCAAACTTAGTCAACATTTCCATTTATATGGTGTGAATTCAAGGCATTCTGCCGCCATGCTGTGAATGCAGCTTTATACTGCAGCAGAATCACAATGTGTCTTTAAATGCATAAATTATGACACAAAATCAACAGAGGAACCCAAAGAAAGTTTTACTTTTTCATTTCGTTTGGGGGGAACATTGTTTGTTCTTGAGCTAGTTCTGTTACAATGTGTGATGGTGCCATGAGATCTCATGCATGTGTGAGCATAATGATGCTGTTGAAGTACATAACATAACCGCCTGTCACACAGACCACTGATCCTAAGAGGATAACTGACACCCTGGAGAGATTTATTTAAGGCATGAAAGAAAAACAAGGCTTTGTGCTCAGGATACTTACTGTTAATGGGATAAAAGATCCATCCATTATTATATATGTGAGGCACCAGTCCATTCATCCTCTGTATTATCCTGTCAGACCAGCTTTAATTAGCACCTAATTAAGGAACTGTTGCCACCTGCTGCCTTTCACACACTGTGATTAATCCAGGAGCATAGTGTCCTTTTATACTGTTACAGTCTGGATACGTCCTGATGGCTCTCCAGGATTTTTGTTACCTGGAGAGCCATCAGGGCATTTACAATAACGGCCTAATAACGTGCCATTTTCAATAAGTACAGTAGATAAAAATGTCATCAACTGCTCCGTGTTACTGTGCAAACAATAACTAAAATGCAAAGCAATTTTTTTCTACAAAGGAGAGTTCAAAGTCAAATTTATCCAGTGAGATGTTTGCCTCATCACAACTTTGGCAGGAGAACCTCCAGCAGTAGCCAAAAGCTGTGTTTTATTATGAATGAGTGGTGGTGTGTCTCCGCGCACTGCTGTTTTAATTGACACGGGGCCAAGCAGCTTTGATGTATGAGGCGTTGTGGTGGCAGAGAGAGACGGGCTCCTCATTACTGCTCTCTCTCCCTCTCTCCACACCTCCCTCATTCAAAGCAACAGAGGGTGCAGGGAGAGCTTGTCAGCCATGTGAGGGGAACAGCAGAGACAAAGCGTGGGCAGAGAGGAGGGCTGAGGACGTCACTAAAATCAAACGCCCTTTCATTTTCCCAGACTGGGGGAAACCCCTTGAAAAATAACATCAGATGATTGAGTTTCTATACAGATTAAATGATTCATAATTAGATATGTGAATCAGTGGTTAACATCACCAAGCACTGTAGCATTAAGAGGTGTTCAAGGTCAAACAAGTCATTCACTGACTGAATTTTGAGTGTGTTGCATAAAAAGAGAAGAAAAGAAAGGTCCAAATGTCTATAGTCAGTGCTGCATCAGAAGTAAGAACATAATCTGCAAAAATCTCCTTATCAAGTCATGTTCTGTCTGTAATTTCTATTTTAATGTCGGCCAGGCATAAGCTGGAGGGGATCATGTGTGCCTTGTGTGTTTGCATGTATGAGTGTGTGTATTTGGCTGTCTGCATCTTGTGAGTGTGTATCTGCCCTTCTGCAGCAAAGCTTGCAAACTATTGGACCAAACAGCCTTATATTTTGTCTGCACATGTATGGCTGTATACTTAAGAACCTCTGGTGGCTGCAGCGATTCACAGTTGTTGACAAATCTAAGGTTGCTTCCAGCAAATGTCATCACCTCCTACAATAATCAAACAGACAGGATAAAAGACACCTCGAGGTTACATTTTGTAAAATGCTTCAGTAAACACGCTAAGTAGATCAGACAATTATACTGCTGTATTGGGACGTCTACAAGCAGGACTTCTTTCTGAAGGAGATTTTCAAATATCTGCCTACCTTCTACTGCCAAGGAGCCCCTTCCATAGAGGACAGACTTTAATACAGTCCTCTTCTAGTTAGGAGGGAGGCCACTGGCTGAAGAGACCTGCTGGGACTTTTAAACACTTGCAAACCTCTTGTAATCACTGCTCTAACATTATACAGCAGATGGAATTTGCAGACATCAAGACAGAGGATATACATACAATTTAAGTGTATCATATTCTATGTTGTGAACCAACTCACCTGCCCATGTGAGTGTTTTTACATTCAGCACACTATACGCTATAGAGTGGCAGAACATAAATATGCCATTAGCGCCAATAATGCGTATTATTCTATGTCTTTTGCATAATCTGACAATAAAGCAAGAAATCTCTGTCTGTCTGTCATTGTGTGTGTCCATCGCATATCTCAAGAACCATCTAATCTGCTTAACACTTGATGGGTGTTTTGATGAGGACATGCATTCTTGAATTTGATGTAATTTGCACATGGGGCGCCTTCCATATTAGATTAATAAACTTTGATTAAACGAGTAAACGCCACTCTGTGCAGCAGTGGAGTTAGGGCTTAAGGACTCTAATGACAGTCATGAAGTCTCACTGAGTGTATTCCACCGTTTTATCCGACTGCGAGTGGCCATGACTTTTTCTTTGTCGTACTAACTTTACTAACTTTTGTAAGTTTGCCGTAATGTTACTAACATATAACACTAATAACGATCCTACAGAAGAACCATCTTTGCTCATTAAATCTTTGCTCTACTTTATTATGATGGTTATGTAAAGCAGGCAACTAATACACCTATTTAAAAATGAATACATTTGTGTATTTTACTTGTGTTTCTGACCACGAGTAGGTGCGATGATTGTTTTTCAGGGGTAAATTTAGAGATTTGAAGGCATAGATGCCATCTTACTGGGAATATTGGTAGGCAGTTTGCAATGGTGAAGAAGTAGACCTATTTCAAACGTTTTATGCCTCCTTACTGCTGGTAGCCACGGCCTGAGGTATTATGTTTCAAAGGGTTGACCATCTGTCCAACCATCCATCCATTAGTCCGCCCTGTTCTGATGAACGTGATATCTCAAGAGTGCCTTGAGGGAACCTTTTTCTCATTTGGCACAAGTGCCCACTTGGAGTCAACGATGAACTGATTAGATTTTGGTGATTATAGGTCACTGTGACCTTGCGTCCGTCTCACTCTCATGAATGTAATATCTCAAGAAGGCATTAAGGGAATTTTTTTTTAAATTTGCTGCAAACATCCACTTGCAGTCTACAATGAACTGATTAGAATTTGGTGGTCAAAGGTCAAGGTCACTGCGATCTTACAAAACATAACATTTTTGGCCATAATTCAATAATCTTTATGCTATTTAAGACCAAATTTCACGAGGATAAAATGATGAAGTAATCACATTTAAGGTCAACTTCACTGTGACATCATAATGTTCTCCAAAAACGTTTTTCTGGTCATTACTTAGCATCATACCTCAGGAAGAGAAGGGGAGACATTTGGTCATACACTGAACTGGTGACACTAATCTTGGGTGCCCACCTTAAAGCTGTGCTGACTATACAGATCTTCTGTACTGCTAGGAACAAGATGTGTGTTAAGTGTCCATGATTTCAAAAAGATGAATGTAAACTCTAAGTCTAACTTGACTGGTTCGCAGTGGCATACAAGCGCAAAGTGGTAATTCTAGTTTCTCTTTCTTTTTCTTTGTTGTTTTATATCGACGCTGACTCATCACTCCTCTTAACTGGCAGGTAGGGGCTGCAAGTCACATTGCAAATGCATAGAGCAAAAGGCATATTTGTAAATTGGCTAAGCTAAATACAAGAAGCCCTACCATTTGTTGCAGCCCACATTTTGGCCATGTGGGGCATTTTACCAGTTACACTGTTGACAAGACTTATCACGATCAGCCTCAGCAACCATGTTGCAGCCCGAATGCAGATCTGCACTCTACTAAGTGCACTTTCACATTTTTTAAAACAGGTGAATATTTGGCCAGTACAGGAATTTCCACCCATTTCCTGATGAAAATCAATTTATTTTAAGGAGTATCTTGATTGTTTCTGTTATTGCCCCGGACTTACGCTTTATGGTTTAAATTTACTGATATTGACTCGAAATATCTCAAAATTCTGGAAAAATAAAACTATTTTCAACAGTCTTACTGCAGTGGGACATTATTTTTTTATTAAAGCCTCAGTAACAGACACAAATGTCTTGATAAGTTGTAGATTTGTTGCACTTCCAACACAACTTACATGATGACTGGAAAAACTACTTTAAAAAACGTATGTTGCCTCTCCTTTTCTCAAATCAGACAACATCTTTCAAGCTATTGTTTTGCTCTTATTTTTACAAAGTTTTATGATCTGTAGAGACAAAATGTGTCACCGACCATATTTAACACCGTACATTCTCTTTAACTTCCAGGCTGTCTACCTGAACTCATAAGTCAAACTTACTGATAACTAACTAACTGCTGATAAAGGTGTGATTAATGATGCCTTCTTGTCTCAGGTTGTCCGACAGCGTGGGATGACATCCGTTGCTGGTATCGTGCTGAGGTGGGACAGGTGGTCAGCGTCTCGTGCGCCAATGTCTCCCAGCTGTTTGCTAATAACCAAGGTAAATCATTTCAGCACACCTTTCACAAAGCTAGGTGACATTTGGAGGCACATACAGCCACCTAGAGGCATAAGTGGTTTAAGTAGCTGCTTACTAACCCTCAGTCTTCATAAGACCCCCTGAAGAAATGAAAATAACTTTGTCTTGGATTATGTATTTAAAAACAGACCTCTTTTGACTGCAAAAGCATTTTGATATTATAACAAAAATATAGTCCCTAAATTTTGCTAGGTTATTTTTCTTTGTGGAAGTTGTTATATGTTGAAATTATTTGTTGTCATCCACATTTGCACTTTTATGATCCTATTTTTGGGGCAGCAGAGATGTTTGAGGAGGTGTAGAGAAATGATTGATAATCCTGCCAACAGTGATACTGAAATTCTTTTCATCCTCCTGCTTGTGCCTGTGCTGTATTTCCCACATTGTTGTTGGAGAGAAGCATATGTGATTTCTCAGTTGACTTTACAAAGGCCAAATAACAAGCAGATAGAGCTTTTCCAGCATAATGAAGTTGTGCTCAGTGCATCCATCTTTCAGTTTACAGCTCAGCATAGTGACTAGATTATATATAGATGTCTTTTAGGACCAGTTTTATGCTTTCAATGGACGTTTTTTCTTTGCAAATCACATGGACTTTTCTCCAGTGTCTAAACTTGGCTGCAGAGAGCACTGCTCTCCTCAGTGTTTACATGACCCCCACCTTCACCAGACCACTGTCTCATCCAGCTGGCCGGTTTAAAGAAAAAAGAATACGCTCTGAATCTCTCATGTATCATCATACTGACAGACAGATACAGATGCAACTGCAAAATCTGCGGTGGAAATATGAGGAAGTAGAAAAAGAGGCAGTACAAACATTGTTCATCAAGTCAAGAATAAAATTAGAAATAGCCTGACCACCTGCAGAGCTTTAGACTTCACTTGTTACAACCAAACTTCTGTACTATTCATATCTTTATGAAAATGTATATCAATGCTATTGTTTTTGTTTTTAAAAAATGATTTTTGGCTGATATTTTCAAATCCTTGAATACACAATACTATTATGTTTGTATAAAAACAGGGTAAAGTCCATGTGGCTGAGTCTACGGCTAGCAGCAGACTATGCTTATTCCATAAACATCGGCAAACGTGGCAATAGTGCTGAATGAGCAAACAGTATTAAAGCTGGGGTAGGCAGAAATCCTTTGTCCTGCAGCTCCCCCTTCTCAGGCATAGGCACATACTTAATAAAGTAAACTACTGTTTTCCATACATTGATTTATTTAATCCTATGTCATTTTACCTCCTATTCCTATATCCTATTTTTTATCAAACCACAGATGAGACAAAAATTAGCTAGCTAACTTTAGCCAACCGATGGTCCCTTTGCTTTGCCTCCTGCTTCCTCGTGAGAAGAGCGGGCAGCAGCTTGGGAGAAAAACCAGATAAATTCAGATAGATAGGGGACACATACACACACTAGAGTGTGGCTACCCGATCCGAGCCAGAGGGGTTCCGATGCTCGGCCTACCCGACGAGTCGGGCTGGGTTCAGTCAAAAATGTATAAATTGGATTCGGTCAGCTTTCAGTGAAAATGTAGTGTAAAAATGAATAAAATCCTATTGTCTGTCCTGTTTATTGCTTGGGGACTGTTTATGTGACAACACCTGAACAGAACACACACACATTGGCTGTTTGTTTCTACCTCTCTGCCACCCATCTCTGCCTTGATTAAACGTTGAAAATAAAATAAAAGAGGGAGACAGGTTTTTCCTATTTTATCTTATTTTGTTATGTCTCCCTCTTCCCTCGCTGGAAGCCTCGGACCTCCCGCCACCCACTCCCGTCTCAAACACGGAGGTCTCCCTCTCCGCGGAGCACCCACGGCGCATGTCCAGCCTGTTAAATAGTCTGTAACCATAACAACTGTGTGACAGAAACTCAGTGCTTTAGTAATTAAATAATGTCAGGCTCGGTTCAATTTTGGACATAACAAAACAGAATGACTGTCTGGTTCAGACGGGTTCAGGTACTTATCTGTCGGACTCGGTCTGGTTCAGACAGAAATACTCTAACACACACACACACACACACACACACACACACACACACACACACACACACACACACACAGGAAAACCAGACATTATCATCAATTTATAAACACCCCCCGGACGCCCCAGACAGGACGTGAAAAGTGGACATGTCTGGGCAAAAGAGGACATTTGGTCAGCCTAGAAAAGGGGTCCATCTCTGGAGCTGCTGACTGCTCTCCTCCCAGTGAGATGGTCTGTAGCAGCAACAAGTAAGGTGGGGGACAGTGTGATTTGAGGCTTTAGCTATTGTTAGCTACATGAACGTGAACGTGAAGCCGCAGTTGTGAGTCTTTGGCTCCAGTTATATGATGGCTAAATTATTAGCACCATTTTCTCCATCTCTAAAACATTTTGCCAATATTGACACATGTTTTGTTTTGTATATTGACAGACCACCTTTTGGATAAGTCTGTCTTCCTTGTTTGGGTTGCTTTGCAGTGTAGGCAGTTGTTGCCAATACTGGAATGGCAACTGTCTCTGGAGGACTCTGCCATTGAGTCAGGCTGTCACATGCACATCTGCATTAGCACACCTCACCTTATTAAGGATTGCTCCTAAGGCCCTCCCCGCAGAATCCAATAAGATTTTAGTTCCTTCTTGGAAAGTAAGATGTTCATCTAAGGTAAACCAAGATATTTATAATACTCAGTACATAACAAACAATTTGAACCAAGCTGAAATTTAAAATTTGTTTTTAATCATCTTTTTTCCCAAAAGTGCATGACCTCAGATTTGTCATTATTTACCTTCATTCTCCATTTATTGCACCAACTATAAACAATATTCAATAACTTTTGGAGATCAGTCTCAGATTCTGCAAGAAGGACTAGGCTATATCGTCTGCGTACTAGTGTTGCACGGTATACCGGTACTAAAATAGTGCCGCGGTACTAGAGTATTCCAAACGGTACTACATTTGGAAAATACCGGTACTCTGAAATTGATTCAATTCATTAATTTAGTTAATTTATTTTACTCAATGCACACAAACGCCTTTCTTGTTCCTATTGGAGCACAGATTGTGCAAGTGGTGTGTATGACAACACCTGTATCAACATTGGCAGCTAGTGCACATGAAAAGAGACAAGAGAAAGTCTGCCTCGCAAAGGAAGACAACACGAGACAACACCAACTTGGTGAAACATTTGAGCAACCAAACCGTACCAAAGTACTTTCGAACCACGATATTTTGGTACTGTTACACCCCTACTATTTATTGTTCTAAAGGTTTGTAGCCAAAAGAACTTTTCCTTAGGAAAAGTACCGAAAAGTATCGAAAAGTATTGAAATTCATATTGGTATGGGTACCGAAACAAAGATTTTGGTATCGTGACAACACTACTGCGTACCAACTGTGATATCACCTAATCTAACACCAATATTTGACTGCTTGATTTCCAACACTAAATCATTAATATAAATGGCGAACAATGTGGGAGAGAGCAAGTCCCAGTGTTTAACACCAAATAAAGTTGGAAACCAGCCTGTTCTGTATTCATTGACTTGAACACATGCCACTGGATTTTGGTAAAGAGATTTCAAAGCATAATAAAACTTGCTTTCAGTAATTCAGTAATTTAAGGTGAAGCAAATTATGATCTATACAGTCAAAGGCTTTATGGAAATCAGTAAAGCAACAAAAAAGTAGCTCTCCCTTCCTTAATCCTAGCATAAACAATAGTACATAAAGAATATATGTGATCAACACAGGCTCTATTTTTGCGAAAGCCATTTTGTTAATCTACTAGCAAACTAGATGACACCAGATAATGATATAAATGCTCATTAAGAATACTTGAATAAAGTTTATAGACACAACTAAGAAGGCTTATCCCCCTATAATTCAAAGGTACTCTAAAATCATTATTATTGGATTTAGGGATTGGTTTTATTATAGCTTTAAGCCAAACAGAAGGGACCAACTGGAGCTCAAAACAGGTGTAAAAGAAGATAACCCTACGGGCCCGAACGATGCATGGTGCGTCCAAATTCACACCTGTTCTTCTCTATTGATTTTCTCTGCGACCGTGCGTCATCGTGAGAAGCCACGCATATCACATGAAACAGCTTTCCGACAAGACCAACTTGTCGATAGTCCAATGTTTTCGCAGCAAGAAACAACAATAAAGTTACACTAAAATTATGTATAACAGAGCTGTCATACAGCTTTGCACACACATCACTCTTGGATGGATTACTCGCAAATGCAGCACAGAAATACCACACATATCACATGAAAGCGCAGGAGCAGAGCTTTCCAATGATACCACACACAACATTGTGCTGTCATCCCATCATCTTATAAATCCAGATCAATTGTCTGCAAAATAAAAACCTGACAAATTTCTTTACAACCCATTATACAGATCTTGTTATCAGTCACTTCATATAGTGAGGAATATCGTATCTTACCACGTCTTAGGCTTGCGTGTGTTTCTCCCTGTCTATCCACATTTGTAGTCCGGCTTTCAAGATGCAAATATCTCCATATTGTCCAGTTGACACTCCATCAAAGACCAGCCACTTCACCTTTGCACCTAGACAACTGAGGCCTGATTATGCATGCCTGACAGGACAGGACATGTGTCCCCCCCAATGCCCCCTCTCATATTTTGTTTTGCACGCCCTCAGAAAAAACATTTCCCAATGTTTTTTCAGCCCTCCTCATTTCTAACCACATTACCTTCAACTCTGTGTCCCAATAAGGCTTATATTTCCTCGAGAGTCGCCCTCTTTTCAGGGTGGGCCTGAATAAATTCTCACCAGATTCAGTATTTTTATAAATATAATTACAAAAATCATCATACATTTATAAATATCTTTTTGATATTGTATTTGAATCACTTTTTCGCTAAGTTCAGGAAACATAATCTGGCATTCACTGGAGGAAAAGAGATGAGGGGAGACACATTTAGGGGGTAAAGGTCTGCATCGAACATTTTCAGAAAAATTCCAAATAATCAGCAGCAGAACCCCCACTTGCTTTAAAAGCTAGGAACATAGAATGATCATGGACTTTACAGCGATCTCCAATCAGGTTGAAACAGCGGGGACCACCTCTCTCTAACAGTTCATTTGGGCTGTGGATATTTATTTCTTTACATGTATTCAAGCAATCGTGAGGATAAATTATGTAATCCACAACTGCTGCCCCTTTAATGGAAATTGAAGTAAAATGGTTGTTTCCATGAATGCGTCCATTCAAGACACAGCATTTAGAGTCTTTCAAAAAGTCAGTTAACATTTCACCGTATTTGTTTACAACATTGTCAAGGCTGACTCAAGGCGGGATGTCCACATCAGTATCACTAATACAGTCGTCCAACAGCCCTATACGACTGTTTGGATCTCCATAGATATACACGGGGTCGGCTTCTGACTGATAACACTGAATTAATAAGTAATTAAACAGCTGGTTCATGTCAGCCCATACCAATCCTTCAGGGGGAAGATAGCAAAAGAAAATAACAAAGCAATACTCAGATACCAGATGCTTAAATTGTAAACCAATCACCCCCTCTACAGACTTATCAACTAGACAAACTTTATAAGAACTAGAGATATGATTTCAAACCAAAATACCCACTCCTCCCGATCCTTTAGGAGCCTTAATGTGAGTCTTTCTGTTAGCCCCAAACCATATCCGTCCATTTCAATAGTCTTTGGCCAGTTAAATGCGCATCATTAAGTGAAACAAAATCAGGGTTGAAACTTAACAATATCCGGAGTTCATAGTTCATGTCCGTCCATCCATTTGTATTCCAATGCACGAGATTAAATTGTTCGGGACTTACAGGTTGGGCAGATAATCCTCACTTCTTGTCCCCCCGTCTTGGCCCAGAATCTCCAACTTCCTCCGCGCTTGTTGGACCTTTTCTAACTCTCCCATTCCCGGAGACATACAGCGGCCTTCTGACGGGGAATTCATCCAGCAGATTTCAGAAGTTTAACTCAATCAGCCTTTCTGCGTGAGTTTTGGCTGACTGGATATAAAATCTCTCGAACTTCCTGATTTTTTTCAGCTCATGTTTCCTGCGTAACACATCCACCTTATCCTGCACCAAAGCAAATTCAGCTCTGATCACACCAGGTCAACCTCCTCTGTCTCTCAGCCTCTCTGCAGCCAACACGCCGGGGGGATTCTCCCACCGCAAGCACTCGGAGAGCAGGCCCGCCACCACATCCATAACATTTTCCCCTTCTTCACAGTTTATACCGAAGATAATGATGGATACGTCGGGTCAAAGCAAGATTTCTCCTTTTCTTGCACCCGATTAGGTTTGGCCTCCATTAGTTTAAATCGAGCCATAATCTCCAAGTCCAAATTATTTTGGATTTCGTTGTTTTTTTGAGCCAGTTCAACTTTCAGACAGTCCATGCTTTCTGTAACTAATTTTATCATTGAATCACACAGGCCATCCACTTTGGAGTTCAATTGCTTCTCAAACGTCTCTTTCATGGCATCAAACTTGGCATTGAGCAGCTTCAGCTCATGCAAGACGCTGCTGGACATACCGGTGTCACTATCATTTCGGCCGCCGCCTCTCGTGACAATGTTGGATCCTTCGTTCGGCATTTTAAGCAAGCTTGATTTTCACACAGCTTAGCTTTGTCTTATCCATTTGTTAAACGCAGCTCAAATGTTTGATTTTCATCTAAAATAAACTGTTTTTTGTCACCAAACAATTAGAGCACGCTGGAGCCGCAACTCAGCCGCAGCTCATCCCTGAATCCCTTGAAACACGTTTTCATTGATATTTGAAGGTATATTCTGCAGGAATTGTCGGTCACTGTTTGTAAACAGTACATATGGCAAAAGTGGAAATCAAAGTATTACAGTATAACTTTTCACAGAGGAGTCAGTACTGCAGAGAGCATACGCAGTATGTGGGATGCTGAATGTAGAAAATGATGCACTTGACCAACTTTCAGCAGCAGTGAGAATGAAGGACAGCACAAAGCAGAGTAGAAGAAAAAAACACAGCAGTGAAAGTTAAGCGTACTCTTCAGGAGGATAAGGAGGCGGGGGTTGCTGTTGATGACCTCATAACTCAGTGTTAGTGGGTTCCTGGACCCCACTGGATTTCCTCCTCCACAGACACCGGGATAAGTCAAGCGCTGTAGCTGTGATCCAGCCTATCCAACAGGAGGCTGCATGCAGAGAAAATAATGAATTGGGAAATCAAAGAGTTCACTGTAAGAGCCAAGAGCATGAGGAAGGAATTGGCGCTGCTTGTTAAGCATGGCGGTTTGAGCACTAGCACCCTCCCAAGAGCCTCGGCCTTCAACCCCCATTCACATCCAACCATTCACCCACCGACGCTGTGGCTGCAGGCCGTTATACTGAAGCTAATGCAGCTGGATATCGGTAAAACCACCCACGACTCAAACCCCCACACTCTGCTCGGCTGTGCTGAGGAGCCGGACGGGCATACTCACATCATGAAGCTGAAATCTTTTATTTTACTAAAACTTTTCATCCTCCGTCTCATAAACACAGATTCACACAGAAAACCTGATGACCTTGAGTGACTCATGACCGCCGTGAAGCTCGTTGAGCTCGTTGAGCTCAGTGAGCTCAGTGAGCTCCGTCATTCTTACTTCAGGCCATGGTGGGAGAAAATGACTGCAAATGTGCCTCATTTAAATTCATCATCGACAGCCTTCACCTGCCCGGACTACTGTCAGTGTTACCTAGAGCTGTTAGGAAAGTGAACAAAGTAAATATCTCATACTGTAATACTTTTGTTATACTTTTGGATACACAGGGAACTAAGGTTAAACAACTCCTTGACTCAGCATTGAGTAAAATTGTCTGAAGGATAGAAAAAGAAAGTTTGAACTGATAATCAAGTCGTCATGATACAATTTTAGCCATGCAGGTAGCCAATTAAATTTATTGAATGCATTAAATCAAATTGTTATACTTTTTAAGTGCATTGCAACCAAATTAGACTGTCAATATGTCCATGCAGAGGGTTTACTGATGCATTAGAAGATGTTTGTGCAGAGTAGTAAGACTTGCTGTTTTTTATGGCTGCACAGTATTTCTCAGCTCAGAAGTAAAAACTCCAAGACAAGAACTATGAGTGAGGAGTGTGAGCAGGAACAGCAGGTTGGGGTTATGGTGTGACTGGCAGGTTACTTGCTTACTTTATTTTTACAGTATGTCAAAGTAGACAACCACACAATACTGATTCTGTAACGGATTTTTGTTTCTGCAGTTTGCATGGGTTTATAATTGGATTGAGGCTCTCCAGAACAGCAGACCAAACACCACTATTAGAAATCACACCTTAGTTAGCAGCTAGTATTGCTGACTTGCAGTGAGATCCATAGACTGTATAAAATGTTGGACGTAGCAACCGAGACATCACTCACTGATTTGTGGATTTTATAGCCAAGTCTGGCATTTTGATCATTGCCGTCTTGTTTTGTTTTGCCGTCTTGAGCCAGATAAAAACAAATTTGACAAAAAGGATGGAACTGTGAGAAGTGTATCTTGCAGACAGCCTGTCACACAAAGCAGCCCCACCCTTAATTATGTTTTACTTTTAGCCTTAATAAAAAATAAACAGGTGTGTAATATAAAAATTCACCCACTGTACAGTTGTCATAAATGCAGAAATTAGTTTTGAAGACCAAAATTCTTTTTTGCACCAGGCTGTAAACATGTGTTTATAAATTTGGGCATTTTAACATGCAGGTCTATGGGGATTGACTGGCTTCTGGAGCCAGTTTCAAGTGGCCATTCAAAGAACTGCAGTTTGTGGCGCTTCAGTGTTGACATCATTTTTCAACCCTGGAAGTTCCCCATTGTTCAAATCCCTTTGTGCGCTAACCCAAAGAGGTAGGCAGCTATTCATTCACACCTACAACCAGTTTTTTAGAATCACCAGTTAATCTAACTTGCAGAGAACACGCAGAAAATCCACATTGGCACGCAGAGAACATGCAAACTCCCCCCAGCCAGCCAGCAGGGTCAAACCCACAACCCTTTTGCTGTGGCGACAGTGCTAACCACTGCACCTGTGTGTCACCCCTAGTCAGCCATACTGCAACACATACAGTGAGAAGGTCAGAGAAAATATTTCTTTATCTTTTTTAATCTATTTTTGCTCTCTTTATCTTGTAAAGCATCCTCGATTAGATTAATATGCTTTTTATTAATAACAGACACACACACGCGCACACATACACACGCACACACACACACATACACACACACACACACGCACGCACGTTTTAGGAGACTTGCACAACTTTCAGTCAGATCCTTTCAGACATAAAAAGAGAATGAAATGTATGTCTCACTGACTCCCACAGTTACACAAATGCAGAAATTTTAGCTTAATACTTCCAGCCAGATGGTGACAGCAGTTAAACTTTTTTGTTGCTTTCCAAACACTAAATTAAAAAGTGATGGAAGAGGAAAAATTATTGTCTCTAAACTTTTGCCACATCAATGCTGAATCCGTACCACCTCTGTCTGGCAAACGGCAAAGCTTGCTGTTGCGTAGTGTGTTTGTGTTTATGTGTTGACAGGGGTTTGTCATGCGTCCTCTTCATAGGAGGTGAGTATCCAGCCGCTCAGGTCATTAACAGGCAGATGGAGTTTAAGTGCAGCGCACTGAATCCTAATGAAGAGCAGTCGCGTTATCTCACTTCTGAGAAACAACCGGAGCGTCTGTGCTCATGTGTATACATGTGATTAGTTGCATCTGTAGAGAGAGTGGAGGTGGGGTGAAAGCGAAGAGTGTATTTATGCTTATTATTCATCAGTGTCTCAGTAAAACTAATAGACTCCATCAGGACAGCTACATATTCATCAATCTAAACAACAAATGACAACAAATTGAACATTAATCAGCCATCATACTGTATTTGCATGTGATGCTGTCATAAACAACGTGTCCTTTGTTGACTGAGCATGACTCTGCAGTTTTAAATTCAGTACATTGTTGAGACTTGCACGTGTCCATTCTGTACCTTGGACTTAACTTCTGGTCATGCAACAAATGTCTGTTTGAGAAGATTTAAAATGAAAAGAGCTGTGCATTAGCTGTCAGTGCCCCCAGAAAGACACTGCTGTATGCCGTCAAATGTCCAACCAGGGAAAACTGCCTGGGAACAAAAGCATCAAGACAGGGGTTTCCCCATGCTTTTGGCCTTGTAGTGTATATGCCTCTGAAACTTTTGCTACATACCCCAGTAAAATAAAGGTAAGCAGAATTTTGTTTGTGATGCTTAAAGCATTCAAATGTTGCATTCAGTTCAGTTTGTTCGAAATAATCCAAACACCTCAATGTGGACATGATTATGGGACTAATTCCACCCCGACCCCTAACTGTTACGACTGCTACGCTGTTAGCCCCGTCAGCACTGTTGCGGTTGTTAGCCCTGTTTGCATTGTTAGCACCATTAGCTGCTTGCTATTAGCTTAGCCACCTTCATGTTGACAACCGTGTGCTCAGACTCTGAATCATAGAAATGTTCTAAATGCATAGCCTATAGCTCCTTTAATATCTGTCTCTCCAGTTACATTTCCTTGCCAACTGTCTAGAGCCCCTCCCATGGTGCCAAGTTCAGACTTTCCCCTCCAATTAAAACACGTATTTTAGTGCTCTGTGTCATTTATTTACACTTCAGCTACCTTGCTTCTCTTGGGTGACTGTCAAGTGCCACATCTCTCACTTTTCACTGTTTTGGGTTAGCTGTGGTCTCTGTGTATTCCTCCTAGTAATGTTTTGTGCTCAGATCGTTCATGTGAATAACACATCAGCTGTGCGCTTGAGATCATATTCAAAGATGGGTGAGTAATTGTTGTCTTCTTATGTTGTGTACTTTTTAAACAAACAAAAAATCAGTTTTATTGTATGATATTTAGTGGAAAAGACATAAGGTCAACAGCATTGTTATTAGCGACTATCATTAACAGAAACTCTCAACTCCAGTTTGTTGGTTTGTGGGTCGGGTTTGAATTTAAGTGATTGATTAATGCATTTGAGGTCGGGTGTGAGCTGGGTTTGTGTGTGTGGTGCATTATCCTAGATGCATTTCCTTGCGAAAATATTTTTGCAGTGACCTATACAGAAAAACTTGTGCTGGGTGAGCTCAAAGAGATTGACTGTTGAATTTACCTATTAACTTACCTGGCCTCCTCAAGTAGGGATTGTATTCCTGCAGTTGTACACGTGGATGAAGCCTGTGTATTGCTGGACAAAAAAATCAAGTGAACTCACTGAATGATACATTTCTTAGTACAACTCTTTTCTTTATATGATCTCTGTCCTTGCTATGACAGCTTAATGTTGTTTTAGGTTACATCTACAGGAACTGCACTGAGAATGGATGGTCCGAGCTCTACCCCTCCTATGAGGATGCCTGCGAGTTCACAGAATATGAAGTGACAGAACCAGAGGTAAATGTTTAAACCAATTTTTCTGTGAATTATTCTGCAGGGAACAACTACACATCTGTGAGTTCATTCTCATTTGGATTTCTTGTCTGTCTGGTCGCCATTATAACTGTGTAAATACGTTAAAGGTGCCAAACCATATTTAACATATTTATCAGTTACAGCATGGTAGATACTTGAGGACTCATCAGACAAAACATGTGCTGTGCTGTAGATTGGCTAATATAAACATTTTTATATATGATGCCCTCACTTGTCACCAACATATTTTAATTACTTTTAATTACCAGCCTTATAACTGCAGCCCATAATTTAGCTTATTATGATTGAGTAGTAAGGCTAAATGACAGATGTTGTTTCAGGCAGGCAGTAATATAGATGATTGACATGTCCCTCCCGCTCTGAGACATCAACACGAACCCTCCGAGACTGTCATCACTGGAAACATGACAGCAAAATGTCCTACATTTTGCTCAAGAGAAAAGCTTTATCTGTCTTAATGGAGGAAGTGCAGATCAAACCATGCAAGTTTCCAAGTATGAAAGGTCACATTATCATTGAAACACTCCTTAAAGTTCACTAAAGGGTCCAGCTAATGTCTTGTCAGATTAAGCAAACACTCTTCAAAGGAAAACTTGTAAGATATGCATAATTTTTTTCAGGCCTGCATCTGATTAATTGCAAAACACATATTCAGTTCAAAGTCTCACACCAAACCGGCAGCCTTGCTCACGCCACATGCACCTCACCTCCAAAGTGTCAAACCACTTTATACAAGTTAAAGCTAACTTACATACAAATGACATTTACTGTACCCACTAAATGCTTTCTAAGTACACTGCCTTCCACCAGAGAGAACTTTTTAAAAAGCAGTAGCAGCTCAGTTTTTTCATCACATTCATTACCACTTGTAAGGATGGGTGAGAAAAGTGTGAGTGAGCAGTTAATAGTTAATATGTACATGTTGACATTGGTTTAATTCTTTATCCTATTTTATCTTTTCTCGCATTTCAGACATCTTACTTCTCCAACTTCAAACAGGTGTACACCGCTGGCTATGCTACCTCCCTCATCTCTCTGATATCAGCTATTTTTGTCTTCACTGTTTTCAGGTAACATTGTTCATCCTCCCGAGAACAAACAATAGCGTTGGTTCAGTCTCAGCAAGTAAAAATGACATTCATTCACGTTCAAGTGGCAGTGCCCCCTAGCTGTTGTAGTCATTTTGTGCTGGGAGCAAAAGAGGAAGTCAGCTGAGGTTATTGTGAGTGATATCAGGATAAATGGCGGCAGTTGGGGTGGATAGATGTTTCAACAAAATGTCGGACTCTGACATTAGAGACTGTTTTTTTGTTGTTGTTGTTGTATTTAAGGGAGGACCACAACTGCCCCTAACCTTAACTATGTGTATTATTGTAACCGTGACAACAAATGGCCCCTAACCTTGACAAAGTAGTCATAAGTCAGAAAATCGGCTACAGAAAATGCTAATTTATGTGCTTTTTACAACCACTACAGTTTTTTAATACTGGATGTTAGTTCATTGAGATAAGCAGTAGGTGGCACTGATTTTCCAGTCAGGTGCCATTATTACCACTGCAGAACAAGAGCGCCAATCAAACCTCAGACAAAAGAAATCAATGATTGTATGATAAAAAAAGAGAGTTTTGAACAACTAATGTTACAGCTGTCTGTTGTTGGAAGAGTGGCGAAGAGAACTGGCAGTGGTACTTCATGACTGCACATCATTTTTTATTCACTGAGTCTATTTCCATTGCTTTTGGTCGCATTTAACTTTTATCAATACACCAACATTTCCACCTCCCCCAAGCATACAACTTTTCTGTGATATGTCAAGATTTTTGAATTTTTGGTGTCTCCACACTGGCATTTTGATGTGCAAATTAAACATGTGCATAAAAAGAAGTGGATGGGAATGCACCTGTTTTCACCCAACCATGTTGTTTTCTGCCAGAACATAACCAAACCTTAACCACAGAAATGCCATATCTTTAAGGAGATTTGTTTATTCAACAGTGGTTTGTAACAGCTTTGTAATGTACAGATTAATTATGTTGTTCTGGCAATAGGGCGTTAGATCAGTCATCACTGGTGGACAAATGACATATTTTGTCACTTTATTTGGGGGACTTGTTATCATTTCCCCCCAGTAGGTACTTGTTAAACTAAACTCAAATCATCTTACTGAACAAAATTTCCCAACGCAGGTGTTTGAAAGTCTTACAAATTTATATAAAACATGTTCCTTTTAAAAATGACTCACTCAAGCTTTTCTCTGCTCTCTCAGGAAGTTTCACTGCACCAGAAATTACATCCACATCAACCTGTTCTTCTCCTTCATCCTGAGAGCGAGCGCTGTCTTCATCAAAGATGCTGTTCTTTTTTCTGATGAAAACCTGGACCACTGCTTCATGTCTACTGTGAGTGTGAAACCCTCCACCACAGCTCCATTAGTGTGTCTATAATGTGTAGTTACTAGTGAAGGACTCATATCCTTTATGGAAGTGAACCCAGTGGTTCCACGTATGTGAAGATACTGTACCACAGTACAGGCAGCTTTGTCCTGTTTTCAAAAATCTATCTTAGAAACATGTTGCAGTAAAATGCACTTAAGTATTGAAAGTAAAAACTACTGAGAGTGAAGGTGAGTAGAATGGAGTTGGGGGACTATCATGTTTTCAGATCAGTTGAAAAAAGAAAAAGAAAGAAAAAGAAAGAAAGAAAGAAAAAGAAAGAAAGAAAGAAAGAAAAGAAATGACAGAGAAGAATGCAAATTAGAAAGTAAACAAGGAATAATGAAAAGTGGAGAGGAAGAATAAAGGAAAAGAATTGAGAAAATAAAGTGTACAAGTATACAAATATTGTATGATCTCATGTTGGATGTAAATAAATAGGACAGAAGAACAAAACCTAACTTTGAAATAAATGATCTGTGTCATGTTAATACAGTCAGTCGGTTTCAGGTGGGGGCAGGATAACCTGCATTTTGTTATCTTGACATGAATCTCACAAACTCTGAAGAGTTATCATCACAGAGAGCAGGAAGGAGTGGAGTTGAAATGCTGGGAGTGTCTGTGCATGAGCCTGGGAGAGCATTAACGATAAGTGTTTCTCTTCCTATTTTTCTGTTGATGAGACCACCTTGACTGAAGATAAGTGTCCCTCTTGTGAGGCCACGAGGGACCAGCAGCAGCACATCATCATCACTCGCATGATGAAAAGGACCAGAGAGAGCAGAGGATGAGAGAAAGCTCTTGTGCTCTATCTATGTTTTTCAGACAAAAAGCATAAAGGAAAAAGGAAACTGATGAGGGGATGATGTTGGAAAAGGGTTTAAAAAGAAAGCCAATTACTCATTGCTTTAATTTTGAATAAATAGGAAAGATCCCATTAGTAAATAAAATTTTGACACTGACACTTCTGAAATATGTAAGAAATGTTGCTTTAACTAAAATGCTTTAATATTAAATCACTCTACCTATTTTGTTATCTTATACAATTCTCTAACCCTCTTTTTTTCTCCATGGCAACACATGTTTCAGGACTGAATGTAGGACGTTCAATGTATAAAATTATGGTTATGAAAACATGATTTGCTGACAAGCAAATGAACAGCACAGAATGATGGGTCTGCCATGCTCACAGCTAGCATCCAGTCACAAGGAAGTGACTAGTGCTAGCCAATTACAGCACAGTAGGGTTGGACTTGACTGGACGGTGGGAAAAATAGCACATCCTAGAACGGTCCCTCTACTGAATGTTCAAATCTAATACCAGTTCTCCTATTGACACCTGGCAGGACAACAAACAAGCTCACAGCTGGTAATCTGTTGGCTGCAGTCATAAGTTGAGTTGTTGACAAAATCTAAAGTTGCTAGCTCAAAATGAAAAGCTTTTACTTCACCCCTGGTTGGAATCAAGAGCACTTGTTTCAAAAATTAGTGTGAATTTTGATTGATAAATCTGCCATCATTTTATGTAATCTGAGTATGTATCATTCTCTTTGACAGGCATAGCATCAGTAACTTAGGGGCAGCACTAGACCTTACAGAGTACAGTTGTAATCCACAGCTTCTATTGTGTCTGACCAAGCAGAGAATTTTCACTTTTTTAATATACTATATAATAGAGGTGTAATGGTACACAGAAGCCACAATTCAGTTCATATTACAGTTTGGGGGGTCACGCTTCAATGCAAGTTCATACAGCGGAGAAAATACAATGCATAAGGATACACTGTTTGTCATTTATTTTGAACATACGGTGGTGAAAGTCTCTGAGCACTGAGAGTATTTTGCACACTTTCTCAAAAAGCAACAGAGCACAACCAAAGACTATAAAAATAATGCACATAGCTACCATGACATCACTCATTGTTTTGTGGACTCCCATTTTGAAGACACTTATTTGGCCATATTGCGCCATTTATGACCATATTTGTGTAACTTTAGCCTTAAAAATTTATAAACAAGTGAGTTAAATAAATGAGAGAGATGAGAGAGAGAAGAGGAGAAGCATTTTTTTTTGCACCAGGCTGTTAATATGTTTATTTATGCTCTACAGTTTTGCATTTTAACATAGGGGACTTTGAAGACTGGCTTGCCTTTGGAGTCAGCTTCAAGTGGCCGTGTAAAGAACTACAGTTTTTGGCATGTTCACATTTCTTCATTTTTTATCTCCTGAGGTTGCCACTTGGTCACAATGGGCTATAAAAACTGAAACGCATATCTTATGATATGAAATTTAAAATAAAAAATAGATAGAATAATAAAATAAAACTTATGCATTAGGGCGGCAAGTAGTTTTATCTTGGCTATAGACCCTTTTACCATTAGTAAACAGTGTTATATTTTTTGGTGGGCCTCTTAACACCTCGCCAATTTCTGATTATGTGGAAATTATAACTCTTAATACACATCATGTTATTCATCCCTATAACAGTAAACACTTTTTCCCTAACCTGATATGAAGAGTGTGCTGCCCACCTGAGCATTCTTGAACCCCCTTCGTCCAGTCCCTTTGTCTTACCACATTTAACCATAGCTGTCTTTGTTTTTGTTGTCGGGCAGTGGAGGCTGGTATGTGATATTCTGGCACCCAATAACACAATAAGACAACATTGTAGGACTCCTATGTATCTACAGCCCTGTAGTGGTGAGTTGTGTTTTACCTCTAGCTAACAAACTGACATCATTGTGACATCAGCTGTAAAAGGGTCTATATGCCACTGTTAACGCCATTTGCTTCAATTGTTTTGTTACATTTCCCTTGTGTGTCTGAAGACTGTTAAAGAAGTTGGGTTCAGGACGGTTTATTTTTCTTCATCTCAATTAGTGGCACATCTGGGTGTTGCTGTTGAATGTGTTTGATGTGTTTCCATTCATATACAATACAACTGTAGAGCATGCTAACACACCATCTTTGTCTTATACACAAATCTGTCTCTTTTGCTGTTGTAGCCAGCCAGGAATCCACAACTCTTGCAACTCTGGCATTTCATTTTTGCTCATTATATTGTGATAGGTTCACAAAACATTCAGCTTGCGGTGCTAACCTCAGCACCTGTTGCTAAAAGCAGCTAAAAGTTCAAGAACTCACACTTGCAAACTTTTGCACCACTCTCAGTCTCAGTACATACCGTGCGTGCACTGAACCGTGACCCCCGCACCTTGATGGTTTGGTTGGAATACACAAGCCATTAAAACTGTAATATATCACCTTCTTTGCCCTTAAATGCATCATCATTGCAGACCTCCCTGTGACCCATACATTAATGGGAGAGACCTGTACTGTTACGACCAACCCAGCTAAATAACATTCACTGACTCATCTGATGCGTGTGGCTTTTGTTGTTTTGTCTCTACAGACATCCTGCAAATCGGCCGTGGCCTTCTTCCAGTTCAGTATCCTGGCCAACTATTTTTGGCTGCTGGTGGAGGGAATGTACCTGCAGACGCTGCTTGCACTCACCTTTGTCTTCCAGAAGAAATACTTCTGGTGGTACATACTCATCGGCTGGGGTGGGCGAGCCTTCTCTTTCAACTCTTTCTGTTTACCTTCATTTTCTTCCTTCCCTCCTCTCTCTGTCTCTTGTTAGAGCTCTGCTTCTGCTCTGGCCTAATGATCAGGTCACTGTCTTTGTTCCTGCCAGGTCTTCCTACAACAATCATAACGGCGTGGATCCTCACTCGAAACTTCTACGATAACAAGGGGTGAGCTACTGTGGTAGAATATCAGAAAAGAAAATGTCACAAAAAATGAGGAAACTTTAATAAGCATACTCAAGTATCCTCCCAATAAGACCCACTGTCATTCATTTATGTATCCAACCATACATACATCAGAAACATCTATGTTATTAGGAATTTAACCCTTTTTTGTTCAAAGAACTTGTGTGTACCTGTTTTATACAGGTAAAATCAAAGAAAAAGTTCAGAAGGAAAAAAACAACTTTCTAAACACTTGTGAATTGGCTTATTAGCTTAGCTTTGGTGTTTGCATAATGATTGTGAAGTGTTTGATACACAGTTGTTTAAGAAAATATGAAAAAAATGAAAAATAATCAGTTTATCCTTGCAACATAATTTAGTCTTGCTCACAAAGATTTGCCTCCACAATTTCTAACAGCGTGTGTTTCGTGATGAGATGAACAATATTGTACTCCTGCGACTGCCTTGTTTATATTATTGCTGTCTCAGGTGCTGGGATGACACAGATGTGGCCTTCATCTGGTGGATCATAAAAGCTCCAATAACTGCGTCACTACTGGTGAGTACAAAGCAGTAACAGGAGCTACGGAGGAATTATAAGAGTCCTCAATATTGGATCAGACCTGTGTGTAACTCTGCAGCTTGCACCAGCCACAGCAGACTCCTAGCCTGTGTTCTCATTGTATGCAACAATAACAAGTCAAAGAAAGCTGATGCATTTCCTACATGAAAGCAGGGAAACTTGGCCAGTGCATGGAAAAGCTTGTTGTCTTTGGCAGTTAACACCAACAGTTAATCAGCGCACTTCCATGTTTCTCTGTTGGTGTGATTTTGTTTTGTTTGTCTTTCAAATCTGACGATACAAAGCCTTTCTTTGATCATGAAGCTCAGTGTAAACTGTAGAGTTCTCTTGTTTATCAGTGAAGTGCATGAACTACACTGCAGACTGAAGTCTCTACTCACAGTGACAAATACATTGAAGGGACAGCTGACTCATTTTAGTGGGTCCAGTGTGAGCTGACTGCACTGAGCAGGTCTGCGTTATAAACCTCTGGTGTATGACGTCTGTATGGTCACTGCACTTAATATTTCTAATGTATGATCGTCTGGTCATGGGTCACGTCTCTTGCCATGTTCATGTACAGTCTCACTCTTCTTTTCCTTGCAGTTCTCATACCCATACAACTGAAGTTACATCGGTAACTACTAGTACTAATGGCAGAATGTTACCAGCGTAAACACGTTTTTTGCAACAGTGTAGAAAATAGTGATGTTTATTACAGCATCAGTAATACCTGCTGCCTTACTTTAGACACACAGCTCCAACACGCTGTTACTCATGATGTGTAACAAATCAGATAGTGGTGGTCTACAGCCTCTGCAGTGTTTTGCTTCTGTGCCGTCATAGTTGAAGAATAAGTTGTAGTTTTTTTTTGTTTTTTTTTAATTTGGAAACACATATATAATTATTTACAATCATATTTTAAGGATAGATATTTAGAATAATGGTCCTTAAAGGTACAGTTAAATCTATACATGCACTTTTTGGTACCTTGCAAAGAGCTTTATTGCGTTTTCTAACACACATGATATACAAAGTTAAAAGTAAATGGACTAGTTTGTTAGTCCCAAAGATATTCTCCATCAAGCAGCTCCATTAGCTCCACTGATTGGAAGGGAGACCCAGGCATTGATCAGTAAAACTTATGAAGCCTTGACATGTTCCAGAGGGGACCTGATGTTATTTAAGTTTGAAGTGTAGGTGAAACATGAGGCATCTGAAAACCCAGGTAATTTTCTTGAGTAAGGAGTTGATTGCTAAAAGATTTCTGCTACTGTAAAACTTTAACTCTTAATGTCATTTTAAGTTTTTCTAACCATGATTAACTAACCTCTACTGCAGTCGCTGTCGCTGCAGGTTTGATGTGATGATACAACAGCAGGCCAGCAGATAAAAATGGCTGCAGATGTAGCACAAATATTATTTTGCTTCTTTTATATTTTTGATAACATCTATTCATGTCTTTTATGTAGGTGAACTTCATCATCTTCATCAATGTAATCCGCATTCTGGTCCAGAAGCTGAGATCTCCTGGTGTCGGTGGCAACGACACCAGTCACTTCAAGTGAGAAGAGAATCCATATCCCTCCACATGATGTCATGCCCAGATTTATTGTACGCAGTCTTCATGGGTCTTTTTTAACCGTGTGTGCAGGAGGCTGGCCAAATCCACCCTGCTTCTTATCCCTCTGTTTGGGATGCACTACATGGTGTTTGCCTTCCTGCCAGAAAACACAGGAGCAGAGGCCCGAATCTTCATAGAGCTCGGCCTGGGATCCTTTCAGGTAAAACACACAACACAGATGCAAATTTTCCATGGAAACATAGAGACCCAGTGTCAGACAACTTTGCTCAGGGTGTTGACTTTATTTTGATATTTAATATGTAACAGTTTTGCATCATATTTTTCTGCTCTGAAGGGATCTGTTGTGGCCCTGCTCTACTGTTTCCTGAATGGTGAGGTAAGTAAACACTGAACAACATTTTTAGGCCCAGTATTGTATAAACAATATGATCTCATTAGAATTAGTCATGGAGGACGACATTCATCTTAAATCATTATTACCATTTAATGTACTTAAATACAAATTAATTTATATCGGCAGTTAAAAGACCATACAAGTGGTTTGGCAAGTCCCACCCAATTAGCCCAGCCTGACATTGCCACACCAAATTGAAAATGTGAGTTAATCTGGAACATTCAGCCACTGATTTTCCATGTTGCATTATGATGAAGCACTGAGTGACAGACAAACATAAACAGTGTGCAGTGATGAGCTGTGATGGTGTAGCATCAATATGTCAGAACAAGTTTCACCATTTTCGCCATCAGAATTTGAAAACACTAAACAAAATGTTTTACATCAGCTGCAGCCATAATGGTTGTTTTTGGAAATGTCTCAGCTGTGCTGCATTTTACTAAGGTTTTGCAAGTTATAAGTCATCATCTGAAACATGCCCCATACTAGATAAACAGTCGCTGGCTGGAAATCTATCTAAACAGGAGGGGGGCCGACATCGGCCAGTGCAAATAAACCTTGAGCTTGCAGATTTGTCTGGTTTCCAGGTTACAGTTAAGCATAAGCTGTTGCCGTTTTACATTTTGTCAATTATTATCCACAGCATATTGTAAGTTTCTACATTAACTTTCAAGTTCTGGACAGACATTGTACTAAAAAGGCAACTTGACGAGACTTTAAACTTGCATGAGATTCTTTGTATTCGATAAAAGTTAAATTATTATCTGGTAAAGCAAAAGCAAGACAGTACTGTCATGAAAATGCTTGTTGTTGGTTTGATTTAGGACGCTCTGATGCCAGGTTTCAGGATGGGCTATTTGAAAGCACCCTTCATGAAGAGCCTTCACACTGACACAGGTGTTTTCAGTCCTTCAGGTTGATTAGATTTCTGATCTAGTTGAAAGAAGAGAGATCTAATCAGCCAGAATAAGTGAAACACTGGTGTGCAGGGAAATATGTCTTTTTTTAGTGAAAATAAAAAAATAATACTGATTGCCATAGCTAGCTTTAATAAATGGTATTCAGTGGCTATCTGAGGGGAGGAAAATCAAACTAAAAACTAAAAAATATGTTTCAGAAAGTCAAAGGTAGATCTGTATTTGATCAGCTAAAATGTGCAAATCTGCTTGTATGAAAACCCCAAACTGTACCTTTCACTCCATGTTATAATATTTAAGCGTTTTTCCTTTTTTGTTTTTGTTTTTTTTTTACATATGAATGTTGGTGTGTGTTCAGGTGCAGGCAGAACTGAAGAAGAGGTTTTGGTTTTGGCAGACTCAGAGCTACCTGAGCTACAGTAAAAGACGGCGTACGTTGTTCACTGAAAGCAGCACAGTTACTCAGATCTCTGTCCTGGACAAATCCAGCCCCAAAGACCAGCCCGCCTCAGAGACACACACCCTCACACCCAGCAACGTCTCTGCCGTCTGAGGAACGTTCTCTGGTGTTCACGTCTTGCGTTACAACACCTGCTCAGCATTGGGACGGCGTCCTGAGCAAGTGACTAAACCACAGAGCCTGATTGTTGAATGTTAAAGGTACCTCTTATCTTTGTACGGTACACATTCCCACATGGGCCGCCAAATTGAAGTCCTTTTTATTCATAGTATCCCACACAACATTCCCTCATGATATTTATCATTTTCAGCTCCCAGGTGTCAGACAGAGAGGCCACATCTTCTGTTTCCTTTTTTTATTTATCATAGGCAGGATTTAGCTTTGGGGTCCCTCCTCCACATCTTACTCACAACCACCACATCATTTCTCCCCTTCTACAAACACACCAACAAGTGCATGTGGCTTCAAAACATTGTCCTTTAACTCATTTTATTAGATATAACAAATTAAAAATCAACCATATTATGCTACTACGATAATATACTATAAGTAACAATTATGACGAGTAGTTTTTTTCTTTTACAGCTCCTCTGACCACTGCTGGTTTAAGTTTCAACTGCTCTGTTTTGCACTGTAATGTTGTGTTTGTTCACATGCTAAATCATTCATAAGTGAAAATGGGCACCAACAAAATGATTTTTTCCTTCATTGTGGTCTCAAGTAGCCACAAGATGGACAATTATTAGGGTAAAAGTAAGTCAGTTTTATTTTTATGTAACAGCCTTTCCTGCATTAAACTGATCTAAGAAGAGAATTAAGAATAGTTTTATGCTACATTTCTTCCCCTACCTCTGCATCATGTGAGGTCGTTTTTCAAGCATTTATTGTTAGTACAATGTCAGCAGCTGGTTAGGTTTATCTACCAGGCTGTCCAGTTTGCAAATGCCACAGGCCCTAAAGGACATGCTGTTCACAATATATTGTGACAGAAAAAAAAGTTAAATCACTACTTGTGCACTTAATACTCCTCGATTTGGCTGATATGTATTTATTTTTTATACCTTTTCCTGATAGATTTGTTCCACTCATTACCATCTAGACTTCTCTCACAATGACGGTGAACCCATGGGGTTCATGGCCACTGGTCCTATGGCTGCTGGGCACTACACTGTCATTCTTCTAGTTCTTATAATATGAAACTTCCATCATTTAATGGAACGTGCCCATGTTACCATCAGTGGCTCTGCATGCAACATGTTGCACAGTGCACTAGCGCACATCTGGAGCACTAGACTGTAAAAGCTATTTATTTGTGAGATTATTGTTTTTAATGTCTTTGTGTCAATGTAAATAGACCTGAACTAGAGTTTACATGCATTTTATGGCAAGAGCGCAGTTCCTACAACAGATTTATAAAAAATATTTAATGACCTTGTTACAGTAAAAACAAAAAAAATGATAAATAAGGTAAAAACAGATTTAACATCTTACTTTGAAATAGAAGAGTTGGTGTTAATATTTAACAGATTATGTATGATAGTTATATTCTTTTATGCTGTATTATTGCAAAGTGTGGAGAAAATTATACTGTCCATTTCCCAGTTTGTTAACATTTAGTTTGAGTGATGCACAGGTACTGACTGCTGTGCAAAAGCTAATGCTAATCCAGAACTTGTTTCCCATGAGAACTTATTTTGGGAGACTAGATGAGCTGTTTTCAAGTCAATGGCTGTTTCTGTATCTGTGTTTTGAATTTATATATATATTTTCTGTGTTTTAACTATAGTAGGAAGTTAGTAGGTATGTTCAGTACACCCAGTATTCATGTACATATAGATATGTGCAGTATTCTTCATAGAAGGAATTACTACGTTACTCAGCTATTGATCACTACAGTGCCTTTATTATACAGTATAACTCACTGTTTCTCTGGAATTCAGATGGATCGAACCTACAGTAGGTTTGCATTCAGAACTCTGTGTGACAAAATCATATATTTAAGGTTGTGATACTATAATATGTACTTGAGTCTTTGCTGTGCAGCATAACAGATCTGCTTCTGTGTTGTGTCAGATTCAAGACATAATAAGAATTGTGCTTAAGTGACAAAAACAAAGCTTTCATCACATTTAAAAACTGTGCAGGGAGGAGATGGAGGATGATATTCACTGAGCATGTCTTGATGTGATCTTGAGAAAAAAAAGCCTTTTATGTTGTGTCTGGACTTTGCTTTTTAGATTACACAGTGTCATTTCTCTTTCCTTATTTGACAAAGTGATGTAGATGTTTCTTTTTCAGGTTCCGGTTTACGACATGAATGCAAGTTCTCAAATTCTCATTCTCTTATTTGGGCTGGGGGCCAACATTACAGGAGGAGGCTGGTGAACACACCTGTATTTTCTTATTGTTAACATCCCATGAACAGACTAAAACCAAGTCCAAGTTCTGACTTCCCTTTTTTTGGCTGTGGCACTCCAAGACCATTGCTAATGACAAAGAAAAACAGTTTTAAAACAACTCACAAACAAAACTCTGTAATTTCAGAAAAAATATGGCCACTGCAGTTTTTTTCATACATTAATTAGACAGGAATAAATTCTGCATTTGTTAGGAACTGTTTTCAGTTGCAGGTTATAACACGTTTTATTAGGATTTAAAAAAAAAAAAAAAAAAAAAAAAAAAAAACATATCAGTGATCTACACTGTTGCTCTGGGTAACATGTTTCATTACCATGAACACACACGGTAGTTTATTTTGACTTAATCGCACATACACCATTCTGCTGGCCCAAATAGTCACTAGATCAAATGTGGATTAATCCACCACTGAAAATAGTCCCCAGCAAATGCACTATTTTTTCCCTTTTGAGTAAAAATGACAAAAAATTACAGTGCCCAACTGTTTAAGGACATTACTGAGCCTTTTTACAGGATAGTAAGGGAGTAAGGGAAATTGGAAAGTACTAAAAGATGGACTAACACATGAGTTTGGGTCTGTTTAGTTGAATAACACCAGCCTTACTCTTTAAGACAGGAAACTTATGAGTATTTACAACACAACACAACATTGAGCCAACAAGTTAAAAACATTTATTGTTGATACTTCCATAATGTACAAAATAACCCCTCTAATGTGCACACCAAAACAAGATAAAATGGTGCACTGTGCAGTGAACAAGATCAAATGAAAAAAAGAAGGGCAGACAGAAGCAGGCTCATGGCAGAGTGCTTTAAGTCACTTTTACATTCAGCTATCAGTACACAAACTGCTGAGCCCCAGTTTTTTTGACCTCTAACTGATTCAACAGGCAATTGGTACAATGAAGCAATTCAATAAAGATAACCACCATCAAAAAGCTACAAAGGAAAAACATTTGAAACCAATTATCTTGTCATGCTGTGCAGTAAAAATCAATAAGAATAAAATGAGTACAGCAGTTTTATGGCACTTTACTTTTCCTCATGTCTGCAAAGATTAACATTCAAAGGAAAAGTATTTCATGGGTCCTGATGGGACTGGAGCTACAGTTTGATAAATCGTTCACAGTTCAAACCCAATATTCACGTTCTAGCTTATTAATTGCCTCATCCATTTGAAAACAAGCATGCAGCTCAGATTCCCTTTAATGTCCTGAAAGCTCGACCCTCCCTTGTGATTACATCTGCTGGTCAAATGAGATCATAACGATTTAACACACATGCATCAGCCTATTAGAGAGTACAGAGGCATTACAGGAGGCTTTATACTTTTAGCAAAACACGATCACCATTAAGAAAAATAAAAAATATGAGAACAATCACAGCGCAAAGTTTTTAAATGACAGTTATTCACTTTGAACCACAGAAAACTCCATTTACAAGGTACAACGTTGGCAGCTTGTTTCTGTGTCGCACATTTAAACTGCAGTTTATTTAGTCACAAAGGTTGGCTACAGACCTTTCAAACACTTCAGCTAACTACTTCATAGTTCAAAACAACAGGTTCAAATGAATATTTATTCTTATAATAACAGCAACATCTTTGTCTGACATCAACATAGTACTGGCAATATAAGGCTCCAACTCCCATATTAACACTAAAAGAAATACTTCATAAATACATGAACAAAATTAGGCTCATGACCCGGTGAGATTGTCATGTCTGTAATGAACTCAACTGAACATTCAACTGAACCAGAGCAGAGGTGGTGATTGTCCAGCCCTTTCCCTGAACATCAGAAGATGAAACAGGGCCCCCTTATGGCTGCTGTTGGATCTGCACTGTTATTATTGCAGGTCACACTGCACACATAAGTAGCAGAACAACAGGACGATACAGTTTCCGGTCAGCCCTTCTTGTCTCTCTCTGCCTTCATTTGGTCTGGACTCCCAGAAAGAATGCATGTGGTAATTTGCAGGTCAAGACATGCAGCACAGACAGTGAGAGCAAAACTCTGAAACATTGAAATATACTGATTGAAATTATGTTGATCTAAATGTCAAAAAATTCAAACTTAGCTCAGTTTAAACCTTGATGCAGGGCTTTTCATTTAAGACACAAGTTTTATCCTCAGTATTGTTTCTGGAAATTTGGCACTTTTACTCTTTCAATATTCTTTTAATATTAGATATTAAAAATGGTTTCTAGGAAAAAAATATTAGATATCAATAAAAGGATTATGTACTTTTCCCTTATCTTCTTGGCAGTGTGGAGACGGCTTTAAAACAGGATCTAGACCATCACGTAGTGATGTAGTGAATAGAATTTACAGAAATAATATCAGATTTTTTTTTCATGAATTTGGACTCACAACCTCAGTATGTTAAAAGCCAGGTACACAGAGTCCTGAAATTATCAAAATGTTTTGGTTTAAAATAGTAAAAAAAAAAAAAAAATACGACTGTATACATTAATAAATGACACTGGTAAAAAATTACAAATGGAGTGTTAAAAGAAATATGAAGTTTTTTGTTTTACTATGGGTGAGCCAGATACAATGAGCATCTGATACAGATGATGTAGATTGTTTGAAGTATCATTTGAGTAAAATCTAATATCCATACTCATGATAAGGAAAAAATGTAGATCTGAAAATTATTATTTAATGATATTTGGGACTCCATACATGATGTCTTTCGCCTGCAAATTACCAAAACGATGTTAATTGTTTGACTTTAAACAGCTGATGAGGAGAAAACTCAACATTTAACTACAATGTAATACTGAGCTGAGCAGATGTACCTTTCTATGAATATCAGCTATGAAAAATGTGTATCCAGACAAGAAACAGCAAATATCTCTTAATCAAAGAATGCACTCATTTGTTGTTGTTTTGTTGGTTTTCCATTTCAGTTTGTCTTTGAAGACACCTCAGACATTTCAGACAGTTGCAGTTTGATTTAAGGTTTTTGTCCTTACAGAATTTGGAAATTCAGTCAATTGTAGTGGGAATTTAGGATACGAAACGATATTAGTATAAAACTGGTCTCATATTTTGAAAAATATCATAAAGACGAGAATCTTGTGGTTCAGGAACATGAGACTTTTACAGCCCAGTAATTTTCCATTTTTCTGCTGTTGACAAAAATAAAGGATGTGTCTGCAAGATAAGAAAAGTGAAACATATTTATTTCTTGTGTGCATGTGATATAGTGTACTGTACATTGACTTACTGAGTTAATATACTGTAGCACTGCTTTATCCAAAACACTAATTGGTCGTATGTTCTGCTCATCTTTAACAAAGACAAGTTACTTTGAAGGCCTCCAGGTTTAAAATACTGATTTAGTCTTAAGCATCATAAAAGCACTTTGTTCAACCATTTTCTTTACTTTGCAGTTTCGTTTGGAAATTAAAAACAGAAATCCCTTTTTTAAAAATCATCAACAGAAGTCAAAATACTTGTTTTGTGCTTAAAGGCACTTTTGGAGACACAAAGTAGAGTCGAACGTAGGGATTCAGAGGATAGTTGAGTCAGACCAAAAGAAACATCTGCAGTGACATCAGTTGCAAAGCTAACTCAGCCTTTTGCAAACAGATACGGCCGTGCAAAACTCAGTGAGGAGTCAATTAATTTGTCTTTGGAATGAGAGAATTACCCCCGAGTTAAAAGTCCCTCTCAAAATGTAGCATCCATATCAATGTGCCTGTTTTCAAGCATAAAGAGAGCAAATGCTACCAGAGACAATAACTGCAGAAACACAGAGGTGATACTGCGAGGTGGTATGAGGGATTGGTCTGAGAAAAAGCCCTCATTAATCAAAATGAAAACAACTTTTTCAAATGGCCCTATTTTTGCCCGGAAACAAATAAGGAAATTTTCACCCAAAAACAGTGAAGTGCTGTGATGTTTCCGACGGTCCACACCTTCACTTCAACCAGTACAATGTTGAAACTTCCTGCAGGAGGCTGTTGAAGAGGCTCAGCTTTACAAAGTGACAGGAGAATCAGTATTACAGCGCGTCACCTCCACAACAGCCCAAAGTTTGTGAAAAAAAAAAAAACTTTAACAACCAATTAAACACTAAATTCTCACCAAAAAAGTAACCAAAACCACGTGGACAATAAATGCAATTTCATGCAAGCAGTTAAACTCATGTAGCTTTAGTCATGAGTTCATTTTCATTGACATTTTCTGTACTAACGGCTGTTTGAAACTACAGACAAGCTGATCTGAAAAGGTGTCTTCTTCTCAGATGTCTAGTTTGCAGTGCTGAGATTTCAAAGAGAGGTTTGTGTTTGTGGTCGTAGTTGGCAAACCTCAGCACTGTGCACACAAAGAAGAAGAAGACCCTCAGAGTGATCATCTAACCCTGGTATGTTTTTTTCCCTCTCTTTTTTTGGCATTTCACATAACTATAGAAAATATGTCCTTCTCATAAATACTGCTCTTCCAGGTTTCACCTGTTAGATCCAGATGAAATTTCTCCTTGACATTCTTCAGTCTGGTTGTCTTCAACACTCCTTATATTGTTGTACATCAGTCACAGTTTACACAGGAAATGTGGGCTTGTGCCAGTAGTGAAAAATAATACTGAGCTTTCTGAATGGGTTCAATAAGTCTGGGTTTGACTTGGGGTTCATAATGCTTCAGCTGACCCTAACCTCTATCTATAACACTGATTTGATGGTGAAAGATTTAACACTGATGTGTGTATCAACTTCCACTCATTAAAGGTATCAACTGTACATTAGGGCGTGTCAAAGTTAAAGCAGCAGACGACAAAATATCTTGAATTTCAGTCCAAAGTTTGGGGCAAGCTCCAAAAACACTGAATACTACATTTCCCATAATGCAGCAAACTATATCTGTTTGATAGATCTAGCTCTTGTAGTGAATACCGGCATGTTTCAACCACCATGCCCTCACTTTTTAACACAGGTTTTCTGTTAAAATGTGTGCCAAAGCTGAAAAAACCCTGATGACATTATCATGGCATCGCTAGGGTTATTTTTTCAGAGCCACACATTACATCATAGCCTGACAAGTGACCTTTATGTGTAACATCAACAGAGTGTCCCTTTAACATATTTACATTGCCCAGTGTTGTCTGTCCTATATGAAGCAGCTGTAACTTCTGTATCTAAAGATGAAAATAGTGTATAGTCTTACAGTCTTAAACACATTTTGAAGAAAATGTGAATCTTGAGGACAAATGTAAAAACTTGCTCAGACAGACTGGAATGATCACTGTGAGAGGGCTGCAGTAATAAGCTGGTCCCCCAGTGCTATACAGCAGCAAAGACTGTAGCACCAGACAAACACTAATACAATATATACAGAGAGATAACCATGCCTCTTCTGCATGTTTAACCCCAACAAGACACTCGATTTACACAGAATTCCTGCTCATGCCCTTTGAAGGTGATAGGCTGGTCCGGAACAGGTGGACTGAGTTTGTTTTTCACTCCTAAACCAGATCAAAGGTCTGGACATGAAAAGATTCTCTAAGTGGCGCCTGACATTCAGGTTCGGTCATGTTCGGGCAAAGCAGGTCAGACTAGAGGTTGTTCTGGGTCGGTGGAGTTAAGCTGGGTTTCCATCATGGTTTCATCTTGGTACGGATTGGGGTACGGGTTGAGGAACGGGTTGGTGAGGCTGGTCATTGGGAGGACAGTGGGTGTGGCAGGTTTGGCAGCGTCAGGTCCGATGGTGGCGTCATTGCCGGACGCGGCGTTCCCGCCGGTGCCGCTCAGGTGGCCGGGGTCTCTGCCTGCAGGCTGGACATGCGGATCTGCGAGCTGCTCTTGCTGAGGATCGACAGCTGCGTTCCCCCGTTCACCCCACTGCTCGCCAGCGAAGGATGCCGGTGCTTCAGGTCCACAGCAAAGTATCTGTTCACCGTCCAGCTGCGCCATTTCCTCTTGATCTCCGATTGCACCTTGAGGGATATACTTCACAAGGTCATTATTAATGGACCTTGCTGGAAAGACACAAGCTCACTGTCCCTCAGTCTCACTCTACTTCTGTCTGTAATGCATTTAAGGCTAACTTTTTTTCTGAAAAGCACTATTTTATTTAAAAGGAAAAAAATTGGTATGAACCAATTTTCATCTGGATTCTATGCTCCCCCTCCACACACACCAACAATGTTTAATAGTTATTGTTGCAAGAGGAAGCTAAGCTATGAAACAGTCCATATGATAAAAGAAAGTGAAGGAATGAGCTGCTAATTGAGTGCCAGGTAGTAAAGCTACAAGGTTCAATGTATTCCCACACAACAGTTTGTATATCTTACGAAAATGCACAAAAAACTGTTAAATACATAACGAATTAGGGTTCCAGGAATGGCGTCATCATCTTACATACGTAACCAACAGTCATGTACAAAATGTAAATTTCCGTAAGTGTGATACAGGCAAGTAAAGGTATGTAGGTTGGGCACTGTCACATTTCATACTTCACACTAAGTTATGTACTTAATGTAAAGTTACGTAGGCTAGGTTTCGGCGAGTAAAGTTACATATGTTAAGTTTAGTAAAATAAACATATTTTGGCGTTGTTACATTATGCGCTCAATAATATGGTCTCAATGTAAAGTTACGTAGGTTAGCTTTAGGCAAACGAAGTTACATCAGTTAGGTTAAGGAAAAGAAACATGGCTGGGCATCGTCACATTACGTACTTAACATAAAGTTACATACTTAATTTAAAGTTACATAGGTTTGGTTTAGGAAAAGATAAATGCCGATGATGTAACGTAAAATATTGTTCACATGGGTTTACATGGAACGCAACAACGTCTCATGAGGAAAAGTCCTTTGTTTGTTTGACCCATCCACCACCCAAACCTGCGTCCTTACACTGACTTCTGCTCTTTATAATACTTCCTTCTTTACATCAAGGAAAATATAAAACACGGAAAGGACATGACGTCACTGATAGTGTTTGAATTTTGCATTGGAGCCAGACTTGTATGTCAGTTCTACTGAAGTTAATGGGGTAAGCACGGTAAATCCAACTTCAACCCAACACGGAGATCATACATATATGTATGTACATATATATATATATCAATCATACATATTGTTTCACCTTCGACGGGAAAATCCTTCCACCAAAGTAAAAAAAATCTAGATGTGTGCATTTGTTTTCCTTGTTGCTGTTCTCTAAACAGATAACAGCTCTGTCTCAAGCTATTTGATGACTAACATTAGTACTAATGTAAATCTCTGAGGCAAACTGCAAGGCATTAAAGCATGTGATCAAGTCCTACTGTAGTTTGGCAGATACTTACCAAACTGACAGCCATAATACTAATCAGAAACATTAAGAACTGATCTGGTTTAATGACATTCTATAATGACAGCAATAACAGGTTGGACCGGCCTTGTTTGTGTAGGTATCATGATGTATCTTGGACCAAACATGGGCTTGAGACAGATCTGTGACCTGAAGCACACGCATTAAGGAAAAAAACATCAGTAAGCGTCATGTAATGTGCGTTTTTTTAATTGAGTGGAAGGATTTTTCAGTCAAAGGTGAAACAACAAAGATAGGAAGTGTGTTATAGCTCGGCTGGCTGTGCCTGCCCCATCCACTCCAATAGAACTGGCACCAAAGTCTGCAAAATTTGAATGCTGTCACAGACCTCATGTCCTTTACTTCTTTTATGAGATAGTTCTGTTGCTTTACTCCCATCAGTACACTGCTCATGTGATCGTAGCTTTTCTCATTACGAGGGATAAGCATGAAATACCGGCTCATAATTGCGTGGGTTATATAAGAATTCTGGTGCATTACTTTTCGTAGGTATACATGTTAACAGTGCATGAGAACAGCCAGCAAAGTTACAATAAATGCAAAGTTTATTCGTAAAAAGAAAACTAATCAGTTTTAATAATCACAAAAGAATTCCAGATGTGTTTGTTTGAAAATAAAAAACAAAAATGATAAGCCTAATCCATACCATAACATAACTCAAGTTATTCACATTTCAAAGCTCATCTTTTCATATGCTGTTGATCAGTAATATTGTTATGGATCTATAATTAAATAGTGCCTTCAGAGAGCTGGTGTAATTGTGTAAGTAATTGTTTTAAGGATGTTTACCTCTCCATTCAGGAAGCAGTAGAGGACAGCCACCACAAAGCCCTGAAGAGACACAGAAGGTCCAAGCATGAGACAATGACACTGACTATGTTCAGTTTTTAAAGCTCTGTGTTTTTACATACAGTAACCATCCTTCCTTCACTGGCTGTTACAGTACGTTAACTTTTTCACAGCTTATACATGGATGGTTCTTATCTAAATCCAGGCCATGATGGAGAAACAGTCACCTGGAAGGATCCAAGGCCGAGCTCAAACACCAGGCGCTCTTTCTTGCTGACGTTCTCGGGGGAAAAGGCAAACACAGTGTAGTGGATCCCAAACAGAGGAATCAGTAGCAGAGTGGAGCGGGCCAACCTCCTGCAAAATAACACACACACACAAATTCCGATGGGAGGGTAGCAAAACATATGTGTGTCCTCATTATAATCAGCACAAACAGGTATGACAACACACACTTCAGTCAACCCGTTCTTATTCCCAGGGCATAAAATATGGCAGCTACTGTATGTCAGAGGCCGACTATGTCTGATTCCGACACACAGGGTAGCCTTTGACGTCTGTATGAGACGCATCAGGCCTTCATCTGAGGCCATGGTGCTCTGCCAGAAACCGTTGGATTGCACTCGCCTGGTTTAGGGAGAGTTACTGCCTCAAGCGAGGGAGTTCAAGTATCTCTAGGTCTTGTTCACAAGTGAGGGTAGAATGAAGCGTGAGATGGATCGGCAGTTTGGTGCAGCAGGAGCTGGAAAGCATTGCTGGGGAGAGGGATGTCTGGGGTGCTTTGCTCAGCCTGCTGCCCCTGCTACCCAGCCTCGGATAAGCGAACAAAAATAGATGGATGGATGGGCTTTGATCTAAGTCTAATATAAGCCCATCTGTGGCTGTGACGTAATGTAAAGCGCAAGAAGGTCTGCTTAGTGAAGGAGGGGTGGTGGATGAGTCAAACAAATACAGGGATTTCACCCAGTGTTTGTTTCCCCTGAAGAACCAAGAGTCAACAAGTTGTTTTTCTTTTTGAAACTACATTATGTAGTAAACATCATGTGACTTCCTTAACATATATAGGTTACATAATTATGTTACTTATTTCCTTACTCTTATTTTAAACCATGATCTTTTGCCTAACCTAACATAGTTTTTGTGACAAAACATACGTTTCCTGTGAACCTGGAAGTTTATTTTGATGCACAATGCACGTATGGAGTGAACATTAACGCCCTGTCCTAGCATCCAAAACTGATGCTACAAGATTACCTGGAGCATCATAGTCCGAAGCTTAGGGCCACAGACCAGGGTGCCATATTTGAGAACGTATTGCAGCAGCTTAATCATCCAGGCATGGAAGTCTATGTGTTTGTTAGAGGCTGGCAATGGAATTTTAGAGGAAAAATGTAAGCATGTATACAAGATAACTGGCCCCATCCTATCTCTCTGCTACTTTCCAACAGAGGGATACGGGGAGAAATCACATCCCTACTCCTCAAACCGTAAAATTAGTCAATGAAATAAATACTGAGTAAAGTGACCCCAATGTCAGAGCAACCTACCATCAGTGACTGTAACAAATCAAACAATTTTAGGAATTTTACATAGATTAAATGCTGTCCAAGCAGTAGAACAGTAATTTAAAAACAAATAGATATTCAAATATTCTCATAAAGTCGTTTTTAGTTAATAGTGCTTACTGTTATTAGTGATTAGTGCAAGTGTTTTTACTGAGATATATTATTTTAATGTCAGGCAGAAAATGTTAAACAAAAAGTACATGTAAAATGACTTACAGGTAAATACTGGATTCATTTCCACCGATATCTGGGGACTGTAACTTCTGGACAAGAATGATGATGATACCAATGAAGAGAACAAAGTTGACCTGTAAAAAAAAAAAATCAATTATCAAGATTTTTTTTTTAAATGGAAAGACTGTACGTCCTCACTACCCTAACAGGGTGATGACATACCATAATGGAAGCCAACACAGGTCCCTTTATCACCCACCAGATGGCAGCATTGTCATTCATGTCCCAACACCTGAGAGAGCAGGGTGATAAAACACCTCATTCAGTGTGTGATCAGACAAGATTAAACACGAGACGACACTCTGTTGTCCATGACTTACCCTAAATCATCAAAATGTAGCTTCAGCACTGCCCAGATGGTCACACATACCGTGGGGGTTCCTGTTGTGACATAAAAACAACATGATACGAACACTAATGAAGACTCGTTCATGGATAAGATAAGAACTCCAGTGTGTGTGATGTGGTTCATGTCTTACCCCAGCCAATGATGATGTACCAGTAGAAGTATCTCTTTTCAGGGAAGAAGGTCTCCACTAGTAAAGTGAAGAGGTAGAGACCCTCGATGAAGAGCCAGAAGTAGTTAGAAAGGACGCAGTAATGGAAGAATATCATCACTGCTCGACACGCCACCTTCAAGGAAAAATGTATCAGGAATTAGAATTAAAAGGACAAATCCTAGTTATGTTTGAACAAAACAATCTGCACACATGCATTGTGGGCATGTGTGCAGGCGTGTTTGTGTTACTCACAGTGTGTATGAAGCAGTGCTCGCTGTCCTCTTTGGCATACAGCACGCCGTCTTTGATGAAGACCGAAATAGCTCTCAAGATGAACGACACAAATAGGTTCATGTGGATGAAGTTCCTGGTACAGTGCAGCTTCCTGTGTTGAAAAACAAACATGGACATACTGAATATCATAGAATCTTCTATTAAAAGGGACCTGCTATGCTTTTTCTTTATTTTCTGTCATGTTATAATGTTGGATGTTCATATAAAACGTGGCCAAAGTTTCAAATTAGGCTTGAGATCATTCTAAATATTCTTTTTCCATTTTTTTTCCTGCTGTTGAGACAAGTTGACATCTGCACATGATGGTTTTCTTAGTATGGTTATCTACTCATTGCACGCTATTGTAAGTGTTTACATTACATAGCCTACACTGCTAAATGTAGCTACATGCTAACATCAGGAAAACATGTAATCTTGGTTGCTGATCTTGTTCATTTCCCCTTGATTTCAGATCATATACCTACTGGATCATGTCCCCCTTTTTAGGATTTTGGTTCAAAAGCCCTCATTAGTGATTCTTTGTGGTAGAAAGTGCTGCTATACTCCCTTGCAGTTATTTCCTGGCTGCAAGTACACTGCTACATATGGCTACATGCTAACATCAGGGAAACATGTAATGTGGGTTGCCAGTGTTATGCATTTCTTCCTTATTTTGGATCGTATTCCCGCTTAACTATGTCTGGTTATGGTAGGGGGTCCCACCGGACTTTGTTACAGTCATTCCCTTGGCTGAAATGATGGGACAGAAATGTGGCTAGGTGGAACAAGAGGGGGGCTGAAAGAGACAGTAGCGAAATCAGAGCCTTCACATACAGTGTGTGAATACAGATGTTCTGGGATAGAAAGTATGAGGAAAAGTAAGTGTTTTTTTGAACATGTTCGAGTAGAAACCCAAAATACAAATATGGACTTAAAAATCAGCACAATAGGTGCCCTTTAAATAAAAGCACTGTATGCAGAGGAACAAGACAGTGACATGTTTGTGTTGTTGTTACTCTAATGCTTTTTTAAATGTTATTTATTTTATTAGTTCACACACAGCTACAGTTATATAAGCAAAGCAGATAATAGTAATAGTAGTGGCAGAAGTACTAATAATTATAGTGATAGCCAAAGCGGTAGTAGTGCTGTAGTAGTTGAAGCAATAGTTGTAGTAGCACCTGTAACAGCAATAGTAGCAGCAGCGTGAGCTGTAATAGTAATAGCTACAGTGAAAATAATTGCAGTAGTATTAGTAGTGTTAGCACTGTCGTAGTACTGGTAGCAGCAGCAGTCTTTGCAGCAGTGGTAATAATTGTAGTAGCAATCCCAGCAGTAATAACACAAATGTTAGGGGTAGTGCTAAATCAAAAGTACTAATACTAATAACGGTGGTAGTGGAGCAGCAGAAATAAAGTAGCATTAAGTAGTAATTGACAGTAATAATAGTGGTGGTACAGTAGAAGTAGTGTTGGTAGTGCCAATAGTAGTATTACTATTTGTATGAAAACAAATTACAGGCCTACCACTGTCTTTTTATATATTTGAGCAGTACTACTGTATATAAATTAATGTCTAAATAAAACAATGTGGCATGTATTACCATCCATTTATGTAATTCACCTAATACATCTAACATACTTTAATAATGTTACATTTTTTGAAAAACTTTCATCTTGAAACTGATAATAAAAGTCTCAATTGTGACTTAGTGTAAGATACAGATTTGGAACACTTCAATGAAGAGACTTAGATATCAGTAACGCAGAAAAATTATCCACCACTTCTTCTCCTGTACATTTTCCTGTCTGACTGACATAGCTCATGTTTCCGACACCAGTCCACCCAGCTGCAGAAACATCCTCCACCACCAAACGTCTCACCTGAACCTGCACAGGATGACCATGGCCGTAGTGAGGGAGACCAAGGAGGTGCTGTAGCCCACAGTGTACAGAGCCTTTACCGCCACATAGTACAGCTCCTAAAATGGAAACAATAGCACAATAAAAAAACTGAGCAAACAGCTGAATTTTTTCATACAAAATGTCTCACTGAAACATTAAATCTGAGACAGCTGCAGACACAGTGAGATACTAACCGGATGGCTGCCGTTTCCTTCCTCATAAAGGCAGGCATCAACGTAATGAGGGAAGGTCTCAGACCAGCCAAACTCAGTGCAGTTACGACTCACCTTCCCTGGCTCTGTGGACACAGGACACTTTATTTGATTATGGTGAACACAGACAAAGTGAAGTCAGGAAGAGAAGCAGAAGCTCTTACATTATTTCAGTAAGGAGTGGAGTACACAGGTTAACCACCTGCTATATTGTGCATATCTCATGCATGGTATCTAAATCCCTATCATAAAATTAACTGATAAATAATTTTAAATGTGTAATGTATAATGCAACACAGTTTATTTTAAAGTATTAGCACACAGGAAGGGATACAAACTTAAGTATATTTCAACAAACAATGGCATACTGTGCAGGAGAGGTAACAAACCTCACAGGGCTTATAATAAAATGTCCCCTGTAGGATTTACTAATTAGCCTAACACTATGGATATTTCCAGATATAGGTTACCTTGACATGATGTGATGAAAAACAAAGAATAAATCAAATCACATTAAATAAATACATAAATAAAAACACATTAACATGCATACTGAGCACATAAACCATGAACCAAGGTTCAGAGAATAGATTTACACCCCAACATTCAGTGTACTTGTGAGAACACTTACTGTCATAATACATCACACGCCACAAACCACGGCCTTAGCCAAAATTTAATTCTAACTCTGACACAAAGCAGGGACAAAGGAAAGGTGCCCACTATCCAAAAAATGTCCTCTTTTAATATATATACAAGCATCCATTCAGAAATGTAAATCAATACTTTTCAGGACAGTTTAATAAATCTGCAATTTACTGAAATGGCACCATGATCCATACTGCAATAATGTCAACGGGGAGCCTGGAAATGAATAAGTTGCTAATAGTAAATGAGAAGTCCTTAGGACTGACCGTAGTCTTCTTCACTCATGAACTGAGAGAAAAGTTCGGGACAGTTGACTTCGACCACCTCACCAATCCTGGCAGGCTGCCAACACGTCAGGTTGTCCCACATCCACGGACAGCCTGAGGACACAACAGGTGGACAAACAGTACACAACAGTGAGTGTTTCATTCAAGGGCCATATGTTCATTTTGTGGGAAAACGCCCAATTGCAACTCATTTATCAGTACTTCAAAACCATAGATCCTTGAAATTCTCATATGGTGGCTGAAATGTCAGCTCCCATGCCAGCAGCAATTATAAGCAAATATCTTTTCTTTTTAATTCACATCTCATTTTAGACATGAACACATTTAGTAATTCAGTATATTACTTCCTGCAGGTACAGCCTGTGCATCTTTTTATTTGTTGCTGCAGCTTTTTATTTTAGATAACATTTTGTAAAAGCATCAAAAAGAAATAATCAAGACAACAAAGAAAGTAGATAGTGATATTATGCATTTTATGTATGCTGATTGCTTATTGTAACACACATTTTGTAGCTGAATCCAAATTTAGAAATCGTTCACTAGATGGGACACAATTATGGAGGTTAACTGGTTGTTTGAAAATACAGTAGGTATGTATCACATCAGCCATCATCTTACATCCCATTCGCTATTCAACTTGCTACCTCAGGCTGCTGCTGACAGTGACGTTCGTCATGGTGCACTGTTTGGCCGTGAAAATCTTGAATTGCTTTGGGGACAGTGACATGGCTGGACAGCTAGCTAGTCTTGTTGTGAGACATACTGTCAAATTATATTTACTGTTTGTCAACTGTACGCAATGTTATTGACTAAAATCTTGCTAGCATAATGTTAGCTTTCTGGCTAACAGCTGAGCCAAAGGGTTCGAAGAGCTGAGCAGACTAGAAATATCTCTCTCTTTTTTTTCTTTCACAAATGACCATGGTATAAGTGGGATTATGCTCTTCAAGGTGTCTATTATCAGGACTTAATATCCTCCACGGAAGCAACCATCCATCGCACCACGCCTCCGTGTCTGCCATTAAAGGTCCCACACTATGCTCATATTGATTGATGTATTTGATGATGTATTTGATGTATTTTTGGGTCTCCACTAGAACATGCTTATGTGCTTTAATGTTCAAAAACACACTCTTTTTCTCATACTGTCTACTTGAATACACCTGTAATTACCCATTGTCTGAAACGCCCCGTTTTCCTATCTTTATAGACCAAATCATAATGTTTATTTACAATTACTTCTGGGTGGACTATCCTTGTGTCAAATACATTAAAATACAACAGCACTGAGCAGACACTGCCTCAATTAGGCAGTTTCTAGCCACCCACATAAAGGCCCACTAAAAAAAAAAAATCAATATCAGTTTACAAGCTGTCAGACAGTCTTTTCCATGGGGGAATAGAAGCTGTTATCTCAAAGCCACCAGACTCCATTGACAAAAACAATAATTTAACTTAGAGGGACAGTGAGTTGCTGTTCGGCCTTGGCGCCTCTTGGTTAGTGTTTAAAGTAAAGCGGAGAAAATATACTTACACTGATATGGATTTTTTTTTTTTATTTTTTTTTTTTTAGGTGTCTAAATTACATTCCACTCTGCAGGAGTGCACTGTTTTGCTTCTGTGTGGGTAGTTTTGGTTTATCAAAGATGATAGCAAAGCAACGAAGTACACAAAATTAGCACAGTAGAAACATCAGATAGGTTGGGCCACCATGTTGAACTATATATCTTTAAATGTAACAGTTACAGCTGAAAATGACAATAGAAATAAAGAACATTCCTGAATTTACACATGTCCGCAAATGTAATCAACCGCGAGTTTTCTGTCCGGATGGGATTGTTGTTGTTGTGTGATGTCACGGTGATTTGGTCTGTAAAGGGTTTCACTAGAATTACATTGCTAGGCAACAGCTTGGGTCCATGTTTGTTTGCTGTCAGCTAATGTTATTCACATTCACCGCAAAACATTATGACAAGAAATACAGAAAGACCCATTTATAATGTTTAAGTTTCAAACATATATAGTCTATATAGTATACTTGTGACATCACAAATTCACAGAAATCCTGATGGCTCATTTAAAGGCACAGTTTCTGAATACAAACAGTATTTGTTCCTTAACAGTATTTATATACCTGCTTTGTTTTTAAAAAACGTGGAAATCTAAGTTTTCACAATATGAATGGTTTAATCCCTGATAGACACCTCGTCGGGCATTATCCCTTCGTTTGCTGTGCTAGTTTAGAGAATTAACAATATCTGCTACTCTTCACACAGCCCTTGTTCAATAATGCTGGAAGACAAGACTGATGTACATGAAATGGTGTTATATCACCTGAAAGCCTTTGTAGATGTAGACTGTTTTAAATTATATGATAAACTAACTGACAAGCATTTATAGGCTAAAACACATTCATTTAACATCACATTAGTATTTTTACTTTGGGGATTGGATAATTGAGCTTGCTGGGATTTTTTCTAACTGTGTTGGTAAAACCCATTCCTTTTATAGATGGTATCTGCTTCACTGCGCCCTCTGATGTTGCTTATAACTGGCATCCCATACAGTATTAAAATCATTTTAAGCCCTGTAGCTCTGTTTTTGGAGAGCCGCTCCAAACCAAAAGACACTTCATAACAAGGTTGAGAAGAAAAATTGGCACAGAGCCTCTCGCTCAGTCTGATCTTTCCATCGTCCATCATGTAATCAGCCAAAGAGACGCCTGTCACTCACTGTCTCACTGATCAACATTAATATTCATCACGCGATAGTGCCAGTTAAAACCTCAAACCCTCCCTCACTCTGGAGATAGAGCCACAGAGTGAAACACGAGAATTTATTTGCTTTGCTGAATTTCTTTTTGGACCTGCTTTGGGGTTTTTTATTCAACAAATCAAACACACACACACACGCACACAAGCAAACTGTGAAGTCTTTCTAATGATCTCTCTTTGCAGACAAGCAGGTCAGAGTCAACCACAATTTGTAGAATTATTTCCCGCTCATTAGTATGCCAGCCCTGAAGATATTCTTGTTATTAATCTTTCTTTCTTTTTATTTTTTTAATTAGCCCATGTTGAAAACTGTTACAACATCAACAAAACAGGAGTTAACATGAGGGGAAGGGATTCAACAAAAACCTACCAAATTCTGGATCATTGCCAGGATCATCTGACGCAATCATTTCCATGCATTTCTCCTCCTCCCTCTTGATCACACAGTTAGAGGGCACCTGTTGGATCGAAACCTGGAAAACAACATAACAAACACACACACACACACACACACACACAGAAATAGTCAAGTGGCAGAAGATCACATCGCAGCAGAGGGGAAGGACCCAAAGGTAAAATGGAAGAGGCTGCTTCATTAGCTTCACCATGCGGTTCACACCACAGTGTGGGAGAGGTCTTCGCTCTGGGATCTGTTTAAACACTCAACCAATTAAACAAACCATTCCAGAGCTGTTGGCACTCTCCCCGTGCTAACTGACCCAGAGGAAGGGCATTATTTTATTGAAAACAAGGCAGAAAAGCCTTTACCACGTGCACTTCTCACACTGGACCGTGCCAGGCTTTACTCCCATCTGTTTAGAGCTGAGGATGCACACACAGAGGTAACTGTTTAAACTTGTGGCTCTCCAGTGGCTTCAACACAATTGAGGCCAGAGATCAGCCAGAGTCCCAGAGCTACATCTCCAAACACAGAGGTCGTGTCCAAAGATGCCTCCTTTACAACCCCACTGACAGCTGCACAATGCTGGGCTGAGCTGGGATTGAGGAGGTGGTGTGGGGGAGGGCGTAGATGGTGGACGGAGTCTGGTAAGAAGACAATTTTGTGTGTCTGTGGTGGCGTCAGTCTGTGAGACGCCACGTCACAGCTTTATGAGGTGCAGCAGAGGAGCAGTGGAGCATTTATCCACTGATGTCAGCAGTGCTCGCTTGGGATTCATCCACTGACGATTCACCAGGCAGTCGTTTTGGAGGCACTCTGTGGAACAAGTGTCGATGTACTCTCTGTACCTACAAATTTGCTGTAAGATTTATGTGCTGCACTCTCCAGTAACAGCACCATCTCTGCAAAGGTACAGTTGACTTGAATGCATTGGCAGTAACAGCACAGATGGTTTGGTATTCCATCTTAAATAATTAGTTAGACTTCGTAGACACTGGTGAGTCATATTATTGGGTTTGAAAGGAGAAAAAATTTACTGTTATTGCTTTAATGTTGGTATTGCTTGAAAGCTTTACTAATCATGTTTTTATATTAACGGAAATGACAATGACAACACATAAAAGTGGCTGCTCTAAGTCAAACCTACAGAAAATTATCACCTAAATCTGCACTGTACCTACCTACTCCTCTACTAGTGTTCTCGTGTCTTTCAATGTTTTCTTTTTGCTTTCCAGCCCTCAATTTTACTGTTTTTGTTAGGTTCTCATAAACCTTGTTCCCAGCAGCAGCAGTCAGCTGTTTCCCAGCAGAAGGGCCAGATATTGTTTTCAGCAGATGGTGCAAACGAGAGCAGAGCTAAAAGGAGAGTAGTAATTTACTTTTGTCAGGTGGCCAGAAACACATCTCTAAAACAATGATAATCATTTCTTGGTGTCAGCTGGATGTGTAAGAAGTAGGGTTTGGCATCGTTCACATCTGACTGATACTGGTAATGGTTCTGGTATCCAACAGTACCTTTTTTCTGTACTATACTTTCTCCGTAACAACAAAAATGTAATTTCTGAACAAGCTGCAGGGGTGATGGAGTAGACTAAAAAGTAATTCTGCTCCCCTGCTCTTTTCTAATCACACATAGAACTAATGTTCTATCTGTGAGTGTGTGTGTGTGTGTCTGCTCAACTAGCAGTGACAATAGGCTATTACTAAAATAACACAGAAAAGACAATAGAGCAGACACTGAAACTACTGTGGCAGATCAGCACTATCAGGCTTTGAGACGATTCCAACTCCTGTCTAAAGTTGAACCCAGTGGCTCCATGGAGCTCTGTGGCCAACCTAGGAGCTCCCTGACTGGCTTTCTGGCTTTGAGATGTTTTGTGACACTGCCTCTTGTCTAAACCCAATACTGTCACATAGCGGCCCACTGTAGTGTGTAATTCGGGGCAATGCTCAATGTGGGTGGAATCAAATGCTAAGTTCCGCCCTGTGATAGCAATAGCGATAGCTATTGGTTAGCTATTTAGCTGATTGATCTCACCCGCCCTCCCTCTGGTTCTCTGGCAGAGGAGCAGAGCACAGCCTGGGTCAGAGGGGCTTGCTGAAGGCGAGAGGAGAGTCAAGGCCTGTAGAGCATGTTGGAGAACCAGAGGGAGCACAGGAGTCAACACACCCCTGGATGTGAGCCTCCAACATGCTCTGCAGGCCTTGGCTCTCCTCTCACCCACTATAACTGCCCCTCCAGCCTCGGTATAACCTCCAACATGCTCCATGGGTCCTGGCTTGACTCTCAGCCGCTTGGCTCTATCCCACAGCCTATAAGCAGCCTCCAGCTGAGCTGACCCACGCTGTGCTCTACTCATCAGCCAGAGAGGTCAATTTGCATTTGTATCCTTAATGCAGCTAATGATTTATTACAGATTATGATTATATTACAAATATACTGGTGCAATGCGTTTTTGAGGTGTGTTCACAATTTAGTACTTCATGACATATTGACATCCACAGTTTTAAATGTTTTAATGATTCACTGAGTACTGTGATAACATATTTTGATGATTCACTGAGTACTGTGATAACATATATTGCAATATATTGTGGTTTAATACTTTTTCCAACTGCAAATTATGTCCCCAAAGGAAAACATTGTAAATTTTTGTTTTATCTAATACGATACAGTTTTCTGTCTCTTCATTCCACCTCTGTCATTTAATTCCAGAAAAATGTGTCTAGTAGACTGAAAAACCAATTGATTTTATTATTCTAGTAGGCTATCAAAAGATCAGTTTGTATTTGCAATATTAAAAATTTATAGAATGAAAATTCTTGGCATCTGTGTATTGATATAATATTGCCATGCAAAAACATCAACCCCCCCCAAACTAAACCAGTGTAATGAAGGGCCCCAACAAAACCTAACAAAACATTAATTAAAATGGAAGCATCCATTCATCCATTTTCATCTGCTTATCCAAGTCCGGGTCTCGGGGGCATCAGGTCGAGCAAATCACCCCAGACATCCCTCTCCCCAGCAACGCTTTCCAGCTCCTCCTGGGGGACCCCAAGGTGTTCCCAGGCCAGATGAGATATACAATCCCTCCAGCATATTCTGGGTCCGCCCCAGGGCCTCCCATCAGAAGAACATTCCCAAAACACCTCCAGCGGCAGACGTCCAGGAGGCATCCTGATCAGATGCCCAAACCACCTCAATTGACCCCTTTCGACGCGAAGGAGCAGTGGCTCTACTCCGACCTCCCTCCGGATGTCCAAGTCCTCACCCTATCTCTAAGGCTGAGCTCAGCCTTCTTTCTGTCACTACCTATAGCTCACAGCCATAGGTGAGGGTTGGGACATGGATAGACCAGTAAATTGAAGGCTTCACCTTCCGGCTCAGCTCCCTCTTCATCACGACAGACCAGCGCAAATGGAAGCAGTGGTGCGTTAAAAGCCCTGTTGTGTTTGTTGTGTTATGCAAGCGCACTACCTTGCAATACGGCAGGATTTATTCACATGTCGCTACTGATTGGGTAGCTCCTCTGACACACCCACCAAACGAGAGAAAATTTACCTCAAAGGTGTGTGCAATAGGCACACCATTTCACATTGTTTAAAGAAAACATGTTGCAAACTGTGGCAAAATGTAAAAAAGGCGAATGCCATTTTCCGATTAAACATCCTCAGGTCAACAAACACCTGCAAATTGTCCTGCCTTAACAGATGTAACAAATCTACTGAGAGAAGGTCTAATCGAGAAAGAGGAAGCAACCTGGGAAGTATTGGTGTGTTTAGGCTAAAGAAATACTTGGATACACTTGGTTAAACATTAAAAAAAACCTCAGTGCATGGATCATATAAAAGGAGTGGTATCCTGCTGATAGTTTTTGTGTTTGAGAGTTAACACTGACTAAACAAAAATTAGCGAATTGATTTATTATAATTTTGCAGTGTGAGATGTGATTTACACCTGGACCACCAATGTTAAAGTGTTTCATGTTTTAGATATACATCCACCCTTCTGACCCTACATTCCCACTTTTCACTGCCTTATACTCAGGTTTCTACTTCATTCTTTCACACTGAATGCTGCCAGTCATTATGATCAAGATCAAGTGCATATGAAATTTATCTGTAGGGTTGGTGGGAGCAGCAGGAAAGTGTGTGCACTGCGTGAGTCTTGGAAAGTTTCACAGTTTCTGTATTGTTTCTCTGCTGTTTAACCTCCTGTGACTAATTATATCACATCTACATCTATCTGCCCTTAATCATTTCCCTACATCTAATTAGGTCAAACTGTACATGGCCAGCATGATCAGCTGCACACTACGAGTATATGACTCAGTCTGAGTATGTGCTTCATACAATATTTAAGACTAGCCCAGCTAATGAACTACATTGTATCATGCTTAGTGTTCACTGATAGCTCAATATAATACAATTCTGGATGCTAACGACAACATTAATGTAGTTTGGGAGTTAAGACGATATCAAGTTTGGGTGAACTGCAATATAGTTCTAGTACAGTGTTTAGTAGTAGTTTGTAGTTCTATAGAGTAGTTTGTTAAACTAAACAAAAAATAGATATGTTACATCTTGCAAAAAAAACTTCAAACATCCCCACTGTCTCTGAGAGTCTGTCTCTTGGAGGCAAGTTTATGATGAACCCAAAATTTCTGTACATATCCAGCTGAGATAATGTTTTGGCTAAGTTTCTGGGATCAAAAAATTATGATACCAATACTCTTTAAATGATACTGATACCAAGAGAGTACTTCATTCTATACCCATAATGTGAATAGAGTGGTGTGTATAGCCAAAACTTTGACTGTTTTGGTGGCATCTCAGCACATTGAACTTCCAACTCAGTCACATACAGTATACTGCAGTCAACTTCAGCGCAACACAGACTGTATCGGTTTAGTTGCTGCTGCAGGAGTGCTTCACTTTGGGAACAGGAGTCAGAATTCACCTGGCCACACCACACACAGTGACATGGCTAACTGTTAGCATCACATGGCTAACATTACCTGTCAACTGGTTAAACAACCAAGCTGAGACGTTGCGATGGTGGGCTGAGTTTGTTGAGGCAATTTAACAGCTAGGTGCCATACTTTAGCTTCTGCTGCTGTGTGTTAGCTCATGCCAACATGGCAGATGTTGAACTCACCATTCACCAGGAGGAGAAAAACAGAGAGTTCACAGATCCAGTGGGGAGGTGAGACTCTCACGAATCAGATGCCCCCCAGTGCAAAAAGGATTGAATGCAGGTATGGTTTGACTGGAGATGTTTGGGTACTGCGTTCATTTCATCTGTATTTGTTAAGGTTCCCTGAAAGTTGCAGACATGGACGAAGGATCTAGCATAATTTGAGTAAGATACAACCGTAGGAGACAACTAGGACATTTAAATAATAGCGGAATGCAACAAATCGGTAATATAGTGAAAACAATTATCCGTCCACAAGTTGGGATGCATAACATGGCCTCATAACTGCCCGTCATCTACAATGTTACGTCCATTTAAACGTACATTATTATGGCCACCTCCACTGTCACTTTGTTTGTTGTGTGAAACTTTTGACTCTGCCCTTTAGTGCCATCTATTGGCTGTATCTGTGCCATCATAAAGGATGGAATTATGAGGGCTGTGACATTTACAACATATGAAATTGATTTATCTATATTCATATGTAAGGGGAGTATAAATGAGCCTTTGATGCAAACCCTGGTCTCCAACATGGAATTCCAGAGGTTAGCAACTACAACCTCCCTACAACCTGAGTGCTACAAGAGCATAATACGTCATCTACTGGAAAGAAACATTGCCAGTAAACGTAATCCAGGTAGCAATTATGGCAAAACAATTTAATATTGTATAGTCATTATTGTTAAGGAGCATGTTTTGTAAATATAAGCTTCTCATGTGTCTGTAAGAGAGGAACAGAACAAAAATAGGCCAACATAAGACACATGTTTCTTAACACATCAAGAAAGGTTACTTCTCTCTGGTGTGCTGTTATCAGCTGCTCTAACAATAAACCTCGAATTTAGGGGGAAGAAACTGAACAGCAATATCCACAAGGTTTTAATCTATGACGTTAATTTCAAGTAAATTCATCCTCATTAAATCCCTAATGTTCTATTTAGAACTTTGCGGGCACTATGAGTCATTAGGCATGCTGACAGAGGACTGACCAGGGACCGCTAAACACTGTTGCAGAGCATATGTTGAGTCATCAGCCAGCCAGCAGATCTCTTGATAGCTGGGTAAACTCTGCATGCGTGTTTTGGCAGAAATTCCAGATTTTTTAAATGTTGTAGTTCAAAAGCTGTGCATTAATGTTTTGTTTTCGCCCCTAAAGTCTCTATAATAACCAGTTTTATAGTAGTGATTTGAAGATCCAGTGTGTAGTATTGAGGGGGAGATATTGGTAGAAATGGAATATATTATTCATAAGTATGTTTTCATTAGTATACAATCACCCGATACTGATAACTGTGATTTGTAGAGTTTAGAATGTTAAGAATGAGTCGATTATCGACATATGGAGCACTTTTATTCCCCAGAGTTTCTACAGTAACCCAGAACAGACAAATCAAATACTGCCTCTAGATAGGGCCGTTTGCTTTTTTGGGTTGGCCACCATAGCTCTACACACTTGGCACATAAGACAAATTTCAATTGGTTGCAATCTGCAACCTTACCTCTAGATGCCACTAAATCCCACACACTCGATCTGTTTAGCTCGGTTTCTGTCTCTGTCTCTCTTACTGTAAAATATACAGTAAAAAGGGGAGTATAATATATAAAATACTTATTTGCAGTCTTCCCTGTCTGCTTCCCCCTTTTTTACATCTTGGTGTCGTCCACCATCTTCTCTAAAGCTCATCTCCCACTTTCTCAGACAATACTTCAGCTCACGGGTGATGACTCACATTTAACAACTGTAATGAAAGATCAGTTTCCTTGCAGCTTTTCATGGAGGAGAGGAGAGGAGAGAAGAGGAGAGGAGAGGAGAGGAGAGAAGAGGAGAGGAGAGGAGAGGAGCGGAAAGGAGAGGAGAAACAAAGACCTCCTCCTTCCTTAACAGACAAGAATAGTGTTGAATAAAAGATGAATAAATGATAATCTCTCCTTATCCATCGTTCCTGTCACACACTGATCAATGAATTATTGATGTAGACACTCCATATGGTTACCCTATCCATGTGGACGACTGAACAATTGCATGAGAATCAGGCCTCAACACCTGTTCGCTGCATTTATTCATGTAAAGCTCCACCTGTTGCTGAGTCTGTTCACATGTGGATTGTTTGAGCTGCACGTGTTTGAGTATGATTACTCACACAGACACATGAGATTAGACATTTTTTCCTTTAAAGGTACAAAAACAAAGCATAAGAAAAACAATTTAAATCAGCTTACCGAGGGTAAGAGGAGGAGAAGGAGGGCGAGGATCAGTGGGCTGATGTTAGCAGCAGACATTTTGTGTTTCTCAGTGAGGAGCTTCCTTTAAACATCGAGCATAGACAGCCAGACAGACGAACACGTCAGCGTCAGCTCACCTTGGGATCTGAGAAACACAAGATTGTGGGACGTTGAGACAGGACATCCACATCTGTCTACATTATCAAGACATTTACATTAGAGTACAGAGTATTTTACATATAAGCTCTCTCTAAGTGGCTGTAATGCTGATTGTGTATATATCTCTGTAGGGTAAATCCAAAGAGGGGAGCACTTAGGGACATTTTAACAACACAAATTGTTTAGAAAATCTCCATTTGGATCTGGATCTGGGTCTGCCCTAAAGTGATACTTATAATCAATTTCTTATTTAATCTATTTAGATTAAAGTGGTCATTAATGATAATTTAGTGGGAAAAAGACAGAGAGAAAGCTCTGTCTTTAGTCTGTCTGTGTGTCTGTCTGTGTTCAGTACTATCAGGTTCTAACTGAATCTTTGTCGTGTGGAGTTGAGTTTCTCTTCAATATTTCTATTTATTCATTTATTTATTTTTAATTATTGAATTGCAATAAAACATGTTTTACTTAGTTCACTGCCAGTCTCTCATGTAGTCTCATTTAAAGGCCGGCCCTGCTTTTTTTAGTCGCTCTGCGGTGCTGGCAGTTTTGGAAGGTTGCTGGAATAGAAACTTTTTCTGTGTGATTTTCAAGGGATGCATGCATACGTGCATCTGCATTTGCAGAAGATCCAAAAACAACTCCCTCTCTCTGAATTGAGCTGTGATTGGTCAGTGTCTCCTGTCATGGGAATTACAATATGCTAAAGATTATGGGATTTTTGCCAAACTGCCTATAGTAGCTTTAATCAGTGCTGTTCTTCAATATTACTTACATAATCAACACAACAAGATGGACATAGTCGGCACAATTTCATCAATGAATCAGTTTCATATAGGGAAGAAACAGAAGTAACTATAGTGAGCTGTTGGATGAAGCGGGTGACAGACAGCACCCCTCCAACCAGTTATCAAGGTAAACAGCTCATTTCACCTCATCATGCTTTGCTGTAAAAAAACACTCACACCATGCCAGAATAGCTTGAATGGTCTTGGTTGCTCAGTGCCAGTATAAGAGACAACATTACTCTGGACAATCCTCTGAATGTCTTATTTTGATCACAGAAAATATTTAGAAATGTTTTTTTCATTAGGTACGTGCACTGGATCATGAGAAGAAAAACTGAAAATGTTAAGAAAACATGCCCTATCTCACAGTGTTTGGAAATTCCTCTCAGAATTCCTGGATCAACACCAAAAACTATTTCCTTGGTGCTCAGCCCTAAGCCTATATTTCCCATCAAATTTAATAGAAATCTATTGAGAAAGTTTTCGAGATAAATATCCATTAGTCAGGCAATGATCTCAACTAAGTTTGCTTCGTTAATTGACAGCTTTTATAATCATTTAAGTATTTTTGCAAGCAAACACCCCACATTAAAGATTGCCAAATGTGAGGATTTGCTGCTTCTCATCGTTCTACTTGGTCGTAACCTCAGTATCTTTGCATGTGGACTTTTGGTTGGATTTTGAGACATCAGCTTGAATTTTTAAGGTAATCATTACAAATTTGTGATATTTTCCCCACTATTTTCTGACACTGTATATACCATTAATCGATAATGAAAATATTAGACTGTTGTCACTGTGACATTTCCACTCTTTGACTAGAGAGTCCAAGAATTGTGCTGCTTTGAATTTGCACTGAAATGCAGTTTGAGAACATTAATGCCTTTCAATTAATTTTCACTCACAACAACTGCAGGCAGCTGTCATAAAGACAATGTCAGCCTATCCAGTGATTGGCTTTTTAAGTGAACACAAGCATGTCAAGTAGCGTGTCTGTAATGAGCCCATATGCATGTATCTGTGTGTTCTCATGGATGCAGCCTGACTCTGAAGGCCCGGAGGGTTCGCATGAGTAAAGCCAAGTAGCAGGACTGAGCAGTCGGGCCTCGTCCCACAGGGAGAGCTTGGCAGCTTGGCATTCCTACTTCACCAACACTCTGCCAGCAGCAAGCCCCTCCTCCTGCCGTTGTCAGGAGCAACAGCTGAGAGAGCTGCTGAGTTTGGATCTGAACTGAACCACGTGGACCTGGAGCCTCCTTCTGCTTCGTCTTCTGCTCTACTGTAAATAGATTCCCTCGGATTTCATAATGTACTTAAGTTTTTAAATGATATGCACACTGAACCTTCATGAAAAAGAAACTCAACTCAGATTTCAGTTTGTCTTTCACTAAAAACACACACATTTCTACATGCCAACTGAGCACATTAGATTTGAGACCTGCAAGCTGAATATTAATGCATTACAGCCCCACACAAACAGTACCTTCATTCATATTTTTGCTAGACTGAGTCAGAAAAATAACAAAACAAGACAAAACATGAATGGGAGTGTGCAGCTTTGCCAAGGCCACCATAATGGCTGCTGATGCTCTTCCATAGAAAAGCTTTCATGGTGAGTGCTCGAGCACAAACTGCCATTAATTCATTTCTGAGGAAATTTTTAAAAAAAACTCACGTTACAAATCACCTCAACACTGATGGTAACACCCCGCCACAGTGGGAGTTGTCTCAGTGTGTGTGTGTGTGTGTGTGTGTGTGTGTGTGTGTGTGTGTGTGTGTGTGTGTGTGTGTGTGTGTGTGTGTGTGGGAGCGAAAGTGAGAGTGTGCTTATACAGCTACCTCTGTGAAAAGCACTTTGAGTTTAGACCTTGAGCGTGAGGAAATTTATGGAAAGTCAATGGCCTGTTTGAGGTTTCAGCCTTGGTTTTTTGAGGTTCAGGTTAGAATGGGGTTAGGGGTAGGGGCATTGGTGGCTTAGTGGTAGAGCAGGCACCCCATGTACAGGGCTGTTGCGGCAGTGGCCCTGGGTTCGACCCCAGCCGCAGGCCCTTTGCTGCATGTCACTCCCTCTCTCTCTCCCCCTTTTAACGCTCATCTGTCCTATCAATTAAAGGCTTCAAAATGCCCGAAAAAAAAAAATCTAAAAAAAAAAAAAAAAATTGGGTTTGGGGTGGAAAGGCACGGTGGTGTGGTGGTTAGCACTGTTGCCTCACAGCAAGAGGGTTCCCGATTCGATCCCGGGTGAGGGAGCCCTTCTGTGCAGAGTTTGCATGTTCTCCCTGTGTCAGCGTGGGTTCTCTCCGGGCACTCCGGCTTCCTTCCACAATCCAAAGACATGCAGATTGGGGACTAGGTTAATTGATAACTCTAAACTGTCCATAGGTGTGAATGTGAGCGTGAATGGTTGTTTGTCTCTGTGTGTCAGCCCTGCGATAGTCTGGTGACCTGTCCAGGGTGTACCCTGCCTCTCGCCCAATGTCAGCTGGGATAGGCTCCAGCTCCCCCGCAACCCTCAAGGGATGAAGCGGTTAGAAGACGGACAGATGGATGGATGGATGGATGGATGGATGGATGGATGGATAGATGGATGGATGGATGGATGGATGGTTTGGGGTGGAGTAAGGGTTAGGGCAGGGGTTGGGGTTAGGCACTTAGCTGTGATGGTGAAGGCTAGGGTTATGGGCTGGGGAATGCATTATGTTAATGAATGTCCACACAAGTATGGAAGTACAGGGTTGTGCGTGTGTGTGTGTGTTTAGAGAAAGAAAAGAGAAACAAGCAGAAAGCTACAGTTAAGTGGTCTAGCACTTTCCATTAAATTGGAACGCAAGGCTCTTTGGAAAGAGCGCATCCTGCATCGTGACATCATGCTACTCCAGTGGGAAAAACTAAAATGTCCAAACGATAAAATCAACAATAATTTTTAAATAACTCCTGGGAATTCAAACAGCCTTTTCCTCCAGAACTGACAGCCCACACACTTAATGTATGATTGAACCCTTAATGCACAGTCACATCAGCCCTCCATTCAGACCAACTGTCCCACACTTTGCCAGAAAACAGAATGTGATGTCAGTGTCCAATGTGGGTGATAAAATAAATACTGAGCAGCATGACTACAAGAGCAACACTGCAGTCTAGGAGTGTCAAAAGGGTCATGGCACAATGCTAGAATCATGACTAGTCCAATTTCCACTTTTCCATCTGTTTGTCCACAGTGCATCAGACGAACGTGCAAATCTGCAGCTCAGAAATAAACAAAGATGAATTAAGATAGAGAATGCCAAGAGAACACACTGAAGCAGAACACCAGGCCTAAGGAATATTTGAAAAGAAAAACAACACATACACAAACTATCTCTGAATAAAAGAGGGAAACTACAGTACGAATTAAATGACAAACTATCTGACCAAAGAATAAATAAACAAGATTACACAGGACTGATGTTTGATGCTCAAACCCAGTCACCAGTGATGCCGGCTTCACTTGAAGTGAATGTGAGATGGAGCATTTGCAGAGATTGATGCTAGGGTGAGCAAACTCCAACATCTCTCACACTCGACCACCTGTGTGCAAATCCATTCACATGCAGTATTCTGCATCATCCCCTGTTGTTGATTCACAGGCTCACAGTGACATAGAGTAATGCAGGAGATGCATCTGACTGGAGTACTACTAAAACCATAAGCTAAAAGAAAAAAATGCGTATGACAAATACAGTATGTGATTGTCTGTGACATTTTTATTTTATTTTTCTGAAGTAGCAAATCACTTTAAAATAATCTTAATCTTGCTCTTATTTCTAACCAATCCAAGGCCCTGGGCTCCCAGACCTCTTAAGGACCACAAGTCTAAGGCTTGGTGCACATCAATTGATTTTGGTAATTTAATCAAAGGGACAGCTTCTAACACAACTTCAGTACAATATCAACAAAGGTCTTGCTTTATGTGGCCCAGTTTTGTTAAAATCTGTATTTAGACTAGCCTGAGTGTCAGACTGAAGCTCCCAGAACCTTCAGTCTGACATTGCCTCCATTGAAAGCGATTTACAAGGGGGAGGGAATTTGATTTTTCCCGAACCAATCAGTAGAGATCAACGACTCACCCAGAATCTGACGTCATTAGTGTCCATGCCTCGGGGGTGCCGAAAACAAGTGAGCATTGCCTCTTTAAGGCAAGGCAAGGCAAGGCAAGTTTATTTGTAGAGCACAATTCGTACACAAAGTAATTCAAAGTGCTTTACAGAAGAAGAAAATGCATTAAAATCACAATACAAAATAAAAACATAAATAATCATTATAAAATGAACTTTAAAAGAGAAGAGTGCAGATAAGATCCTTTCAGTCATATGCACAGTGAAATAGAGCTGTTTTGAGCCTAGATTTGAACATTGTCAGAGTAGAGGCCTGTCTCACATCTTCAGAAAGACTGTTCCAGATTTTAGCTGCATAAAACTGGAACCCTGATTCCCCATGTTTAGTCCTGACTCTGGGCACCAGCAGGAGGCCGGTCCCTGAGGTCCTCAGAGTCCGCGATGGTTCATATGGCACTAACATGTCAGAGATGTACTTTGGTGCTAGGCTGTGGAGAGACTTGTACACAAGCAGAGCTGCTTTAAAGTCTATTCTCAGAGCCACAGGAAGCCAGTGTAGAGACCTGAGCACAGGACTAATGTGCTCGTACTTCCTGGTTCTGGTCAGGACCCAAGCAGCAGCATTCTGGATGTACTGCAGCTGTCTTACGGCCCGTTTGGAGAGGCCAGTGAGCAGGCCGTTACAGTAGTCTAACCTACTAGAGACAAATGCATGGATAAGTCTCTCCAAGTCAGGTTTAGACACTAGACCTTTGATTTTGGCAATGTTTTTTAGATGGTAAAAGGCTGCTGATGTTATTGATTTGATGTGGCTGTTAAAGTTCAAGTCTGAGTCCATTATTACCCCGAGATTTCTAACCTGATTTGTAGGTTTTAGAGAGAGAGACTGGAGGTGACTGCTGACACTTTCTCTTTGTTTCTGTGGACCAAATACGATGACTTCAGTCTTGTCTGAATTTAGCTGGAGAAAGTTATTTTGCATCCACACACTGACCTGTTGGATGCAGTGACAGAGTGAATCTACTGGTCCATATTCACCTGCTGTCAGTGAGACATAGATCTGAGTGTCGTCTGCATAATTGTGGTAGGACACATTATTACTTTGTATTAACTGGCCTAAAGGCAGCATGTATAGATTGAACAGAAGGGGTCCCAGGATTGACCCTTGGGGCACCCCACAGGTCAAGGCCATGTGGTCTGAGGCACAGTTACCAATTTCAACAAAGTACCTCCTGTCTTCTAGATAGGACTTCAACCAATTTAGGGCAGTGCCAGAGATGCCCACCCAGTCCTCTAATCTCTGTAACAGGATCTCATGATCGACAGTGTCAAAAGCAGCACTCAGATCTAGCAGGACTAAAACTGAGACTTTGCCTACGTCAGTGTTCAGGCGGATGTCATTTGTCACCTTAATAAGAGCAGTCTCAGTGCTGTGATGGGGTCTAAAACCTGACTGGAAAACATCAAAGGAGTTGTTCATTAGGAGAAAGTCAGTCAGCTGTTGGTAAACAACTTTCTCAAGGACTTTGCCTAAAAACGGCAGATTTGAAATGGGCCGGTAGTTGTTCAGGACTGTGGCATCAAGACTGCTCTTCTTTAGGAGAGGCTTAATGACCGCAGTTTTCAAGGCCTTTGGGAATGTTCCAGACTGTAGTGACATGTTAACTATGTGAGCGAGTGGTGGTAACAAACTGCTCAGCACAGACTTTAGAAATCTAGTGGGTAACACATCAAGGCAGCATGTAGATGAACTCAGACTGGTGATGATCTCTTGGACAGTTTTGTCAGTTACAGGTGCAAAATGTGTCAGCTCTAAGTGTCTAGGTGGCTGCAGGGTTGCTATTGGTGTTGTGGAAATGATGGCATTTTTAATGGTCTGAACCTTGTCGCAAAAGAATACTGCAAACTCATTACACTTAGATGTGGAGATCAGTTTCAACGGCAGTTGAGCTGGAGGGTTTGTTAATCTGTTCACTGTTGCAAATAAGACACGCGAGTTGTTACCGCAGTTTCCAATAATTTCAGAAAAGTACCTCTCCCTTGTTCTACGTAAGATCTGGTTGAACACGTACAGCTTTTCTTTGTAAATTTCATAATAAACATGAAGCTTTGACTTGCGCCATTTCCGCTCGGCCCTCCGGCACTCCCTTTTCTGTGCCCTGACCGAGTCGTCATTCCTCCATGGCGCCTTCTGCTTATCTTTAACCATTTTAACCTTCACAGGGGCAATGGTGTCCCGAACAGTCAAAACACTCGAAGTAACAGAGTTCAACAAATCATCAACATTAGAATTAGAACATGAGGCATTTTCAAAGTTTATCATTTCCATGAACAGAGCGCCTGTGCTGTTATTTATGTGTCTCCTCCGAACAACTGCAGGACCAGCCGGTGGTTTGGGAGAAACAGACAGGTCAAAGAAGACACAGAAATGATCAGACAGAGCAACATCAACCACATTGACATTTGAAATATTAACCCCCTTTGTAATGAGCAGGTCCAGAGTGTGCTGCGCTCTGCTGTGTGTGGGCTCACACACATGCTGAGTCAGGCCAAAAGTTTCAAGGACAGCACTGAGCTCTTTAGCATTTCTGTCACAGACATTATCCACATGTACATTAAAATCACCTGTAATGACCAAACCATTAAAGTCTGTACATACAATTGAAAGCATCCTGGTAAAATCATCAATAAAACTTTGACGGTGCTTGGGAGGCTTGTATATAACTACATAGAGTATGGACGGAGATTGTTTTAGCTCCATTTTAAAGGATACATACTCAAATGATGAAAACACCCCAAATGACAACCTGTGCGTAACCATATGATCTCTAAATATTGCACAGACACCTCCACCCTTTTTCTTTTCTCGTGTTTCAGATTCAAATTTGTAGTTGGGTGGAGCTGATTCTGTTAGAACAGCATTACCTGTGTTTTTGTCAAGCCATGTTTCAGTTAAAAACATAAAATCAAGATTATACGAAGAGATCAAATTATTAATTAAAAATGATTTGTTAGACAAGGATCTGACATTAAGCACAGCAAGTTTCAGATTAGTTTCAGTGGGGCTGGACATTATCTTCTTACAAGGGATATGGATTAAATTTCTCTGATTGGACAGTCTAACTGTCCTTCTGTAATCTGGTCTATGTGGTGTGGCTGTAGATATAGCACTAGGGGAGAATATTGTCTCACAGGGCCCCAGCTTGATATTACCTTTATCATGGCTGTAAGTCCTGGGACAGCAGAGGCCCTGTGCATCCTAGCTCTTAGGGATACCAGCTCTGGGGGCAGGCAGGGGAGGACGAGCAGGGAGAAGTTTGGGTGATGGACATGAAACTGAGGGGGAGGAGCTGGGGGAGCTTTAGTTTGTGAAGCAGGAGAGTTGAAGCTCCTGTGTGACTTGATATTAGGGGTGAGGGGAACCATCTTAATGCCTGATTTGATCAGGCTTTCAAGATGGTTGGGAAGGCCCATGGGGGAAGGTGGGGATGGAAAGGAGAGGGAGAGGGACAAGGCTCTAGAGGGGGTAGATGTGGCAGGGGGGGCCCAGGGCTGGTCTGTGGGTAGAGGAGGTGATGGGGGTGCTGCCGGGTTTGAAACTTCTGCTGGGGCCGTCACAGGCGAGTCCAAGGCCTGTGATGAGGGCCCGGGGGGAGGTGGAACTGATGGCGGGCCTGAATCCTTTGCTGGGGGTGGTGGAGGCTGTTGTGGTGCTGGAGCTGAATCCTTCGCTGGGGGCGGTGGAGGCTGTTGTGGTGCAGCTGGTGCTGAAACACTGGCTCGGTCTCTGGCTTCTGCGACAGAGATGCTTCTCTCGTTCCTCTTTTCTCTCACTGGTCCTTCAGGACCCTGTCCCGGCCCATTCTGATGCCTCAGAGCGTGGAGGAGGTGTTCTGTCAGCACTCTCCTCCCACCTCTGCACAGGTGTGGACCCTTTCCCTTGAACAGGTCCTCTCGTTTCCAGAACAGATAAAAGTTCTCAATGTAGTGCAATCCTCTGTGCGCACACTCTTTGGACAGCCATGTGTTCAGCTGAAGCAGCCTGCTGAACTTGTTTATCTTCCTGTCTATGTTTGGAAGAGGTCCACTAATGAATGCCTTGACCTCCAGTTTATCGAGCTCCTTGAAGAACTTAGTGAAATCCCTTTTCAAGACTTCAGTCTGTTCCTTTCTGATGTCCACTGCACCCACATGCACGATCAGCTGTTTGACTCCTCGGTGTGTAGACAAAACTTTTGAGAGGAGTGTTGTTATCTCAGCGACAGTGGCACTGGACAGCAGCATGTTTGAATTCTTCCGTGGTTTATGCCACTGATAGCACCGTCTCCTAACAGCAGCGTATCTCTGACCTTGACGTTTGGTCCAGATTGTCTGTCTGCCTGCTGTCTTTTGCCGACTTTATGGCTCCAGTTGCGTGAAGATAATCCATTTTCTCTTTGTTCGTTAGAAACATTAAATTCAGTCTCTGACAGTGGCAAAAATCTGTTTGTAAGCTGTATTTTGGGTGATGTTACGTAGGTATTAACATTGTCTCTCATCACTTTGTGCTGCTTTGGCTTAGCACCAAGTTCTCTCCAGGATGAGGCATTTTGGTCTTTACAGAGTTTTGGAAAAGACACAGTATCACTCAGGTTTAAGATGAAAGTAGCAGGTTTTTCACCCTTTTTACTGAAAGTAACTGTCGGCTTCTTACCACCGGATGTCACTGGGAGCGTCTTGTGAAGTCCTTTTTCAGATTCTAAAGCAAAAATCCGTGCTTGTAGCTCATTAATTTCTTGTTGATATCTCCGACAGCGTTCACAGAAAGAATTTGTTTGGTTTCTTTCCCCGGACATGCTGCTGGCTCGTCAGATCGGTTAAAAAATATAAAAATGTTCTTCAAAGTCTTGATTTACTTAAAATAATTCATGAAATGATGGATATAGAGATTTTCCAGGATTTGTAGAAGGAGTAAAACGATTAAAAAGCAAAGAAAAGAAGGAAGCAGGCTGGAGCAAGCGGGAAAGCGTCTGCACTCTTCAGAAGCAGGAAGCACCAGACTTTAAAATGTCTCCGTCGTCATGCACGCCCAGCTGCATCACCAATACATCCAGTTTAGCAGCTTCCTTAATTTGGGCCTCCATTAACGCGAGTAGTGGCGAAATACCTCAATAGCATCGTTAATGTGGTCTGTAGGATCTGCAGCGGTCACCAATAGCATGGTGCTGATTGGCTAATCGCTAGACCCACCCCCACCCCCTGCGTTCATTGGTCCGTCCATCGCTTGGACGAGATAAATCGCAAATTCATTGCAGTATGCCAGACCAGAGATGCAAGCCTACTCAGTTGAGTTGGTGGGGTCTATGGTCTGGAACCAGGCTATATTTAGACTAGTCTCTTACACAGATGCCAGTGACATCAGCACGCTGGCTGACTCTGTCGTCTGTGGACATTCCCATAGGAAAGTTGTAATGGAACTAGCACTGGCTCCCAGCGGCAGTGATGTGATTGGTTCCAAATCCGTGTACTTGCATACTTCCTTGACCAATGGCTGATTAGCTTTGCCTTACACCCGCTTACACTGGAATTGCTGTTCCCAGAATTGCTGTCCGTAGTACAACAGATAAGGAAGTGTTCAGTGCATTGCAAGAAGAGATTAAAATGGATATGATTTCATTTGATTCAGCTGTATTGCAGAGCTGCAATGTCCACAAGATTGGAGAAATTAAGGATTTACAGCGACTGTCTAAAATTCCTTACACAGGAGAGGAGAAATGTTTTGGCCTGTTTACCGACAGGATACAGTAAAAGTTTGATTTATCAAGCCTGGCCCACTGTAAGTGACCTTCTCTCTGGACACGTGGTCCGGATATCCCCGCCCATTTCTATTACAAAATGAAAGACGAATGTCCCCAGACTCTCATTCTGAAGTAAGGGAGGCTGGTCACGTAAGACTACACTTAGACCTGTATTGTTTTCATTTATATTGTGCTCACGTGGTGAATATTCCTTAAGTTGTGTTTAGTCAGTCACAATTATATCAGGCACAACCACAACAAGCGGATCTCAGCAAAAAAGCTATAGAGTGAAAAGCACAATGATAAATAAATACAAGTGGCTGCATTGCAAATAGTATCGAAATCTAACTCTTCTTTAATTTTTAATCATATTCTATTACCACTAGTAAGTTCCTAGATTTTTTTTGTTTGTTTGTTAAAGAAGCGTTATGAAAATACACACACAAGTATGTTGTCCAAAAATCTGCAAATGTGAGAAGTAGCCCCCAAAAACTTAACAACATTGTGATCTGCTCCCTTTGAAAGGTCTTCTGTTTTCAGCTCAGTTGCCAGGATAAAAAGTTGGCATTGTACATTTCTAAAAACAATGATTACATTACATTTGTACCTATAATATCAACATTTCTAAAGGGACAGTTTAAATTACATTTATATGAGCTGAGCTTCTCATCAGGAGAGGAGGGTATGGTGGATGGTGTGACACGATGGTGGGGAGGCAGCAGACAGCAGCAAATAACTGTTTGAGACCAACAAAAGTGGGCATTTACATAACAGGTTGGGACATTTCCAGCCATGACTGTACCGACAAAACGGGTATTTTTTAGCAAGAGTTTGGGACATGTCCAGTAGTCTTAGTAGCAACCAAAAAGATTAGCCCAAACATGATATTTTTTTAACACTTACCATATGTTTTTTGTGCTGAAACCTAACCACATTTTATCATTGCTGTCAAAACAAAACTTTGTTTAACAGTTCTGCTGCTAATACAAAGATGTAAAATATCTGTGGGTTGCAGAAACGTACAATGCTATTCTGGTGATTAAGTTGCTGTCTTATGACATTTACAGCTAAAATTGTCTTTCTCACTGAGTACAACCCTATGAGGAAATAACATGTAGTCCACAAATGTGGTTACAACCAACTGGAAAAGGCCCTCATACACCTAATACATAACACAATATCATTTTCCACATAATCCACACTATAATAATATACACTATAATAATATATGGGGATATACATGATGAATTCACAAGTGTATGTATGTTTTTTAAAAAACTTCAGGCAGTGTGTGTGTGTGTGGTGTGTGTGTGTGTGTGTGTGTGTGTGTGTGTATGTGTGTGCACTCACATATGCTAGTACAGCAGCTGCTCAGGACTCTCCTCCCCGAGCTGTAATCAGTAGCTTAATGAGTCTCAGTGGCTTTCATGTTCAACACTGTCAGCCTGAGTGTGTGTAATGTTTGATGCTCCGTCTGAGGAGCACACACATAATTAAAGAAACACACATGAACACACAAGCATGTTCACTCTGTGAACTAAACATACACACACTTTACACACTGGTCTTTACTTTAGCATTATGACAGCACCAGTAAATACTAGGTGCAAAGTTGCACCCAAGAGGGTGGAAGCTAAACGACGGAGGAAATGAAAAGTGGAAAAAAAAAAGAGCAAAGGCTCAGAGAAGAAGAGGAAGAGTGGCTTCCTTAAGAACGTGTGTTGGAGGGGTATGTGTTAAGAGAAATGATTCCTCCCGGGAGTAAAGGAATTATTTCTCTCAGGAATAAGCAGGAAAAGAGAAGCAAGGGTATCTTAATGATCACTCACCTATAACGCTGCCACACTGACAAGAGTGAAGCTTTGAAAGCTGTGATGAGACACATCATTAGAGAGACGGAAAGAAAGAGATGGAGGGAGGGAGAGAGAAGAGAAAGAGAGAGCCACCTTCATGTTTGTTTTGTGGAGGGACACTGGGAGCAATTTTGTCCCTCAGGATGTTCTAGTCAGGCTTTGACAGCTGTTGTGGCCTGGAGCATAAAGGCATGCACCAGCTTATCCCCCTCTGCTCACAAACAGATCCTCGACCCCAAACTCTTCTTCTCTTTCTTCCCATCTACACATCAACACTGACAGCTTCTCTTTTCAGAAAAATGACCAAAACAGAAGAAATCATTTCATGTGCTGTTTCAACAATCATCATCTAATGTGTTAATCCAGCACTGGACTGTCTAATTCCCAGTGAATATCACAGTAAGTCACTCATGTCTCCGGCTCTATATTTAGCCCAAGGAATTATGGGAGGAATTAATATACACAGACATGACTTAGTCTTCATTATTTGGGGGAGGGAGAGGGAGGTACACTTATTACAGAGAGACAGAGAGAGAGAGAGAGAGAGAGAGTGGGAGGAAAAGAAATAGAGAAAGTATGAAAACTGTCCTGGTTTCTCGCTCCCATTATGTCCTGTTTTTCTCCCACAATTCACTTGGGTGTTGCGTAGTCACGAGACTGAGGCAAAGACACTAATAAAGCAATAGTTAAAAAACATCAAATGAAATAAATCATAATAAAGGAATAGTAAAAGAAAATAAATAACAATAGTCAAACTAACATCATCACATCATCCTCAGAGAGTCACATACCAGATCCAACCTTCTTTACGTCCAGAGGCCTTCAGACTTTTTATTTCAGACTATCAGGCATCTTTTCAGTTTGTTATATTAATAATCTGTTCTCTGCTGGGCGATGAATAGATTTTATCAATAAATTCGAATTTGAAGTTTCGGTAGATTTGTTTAAATGAAAATCAAATTTCTCTTCAACATCTGCCACCGATGCTCCCCGCTGGGCTCCCGTAGTTCAGAGTGGGCCCCCCCACGCTTACACAAACAACATGGCACTGAGCGGGCAAGAACTCGTTCCCAAGAAAGGGACATGACATGCTGCTGTGTTGTGCTACGGCCTATTTAAGTGCTGGAATTTGTTATTTACGTGACAACACCTAAACGCAACACAGGCCATAGACCATGTGTTAAGTGCCGTGCTGAAGGTTCTGGCCTAGCTTGGTTATAATTGTCGGTCAGGAAAATGCGGCCCGGGCAGGATGAGGGTTGTTAACGTGCGATAATGTAGAGACAGAATTGACATGCCGTTGTGTAAATAAGATAAATATCATAAGGCTATTTAGTTTATTTAAAAGGACAAGGTATAGACCTGTTTTATAGGAAAGGTAACCTTGAATAAATTTTGTTGTGATTTGGTGCTACTGTATATAGAAAAAAAATTAAATAAAATTAACTTGATGGATCGGATTAATCGGATTTGTTGTGGAAAAAAATCAAAGATTCTTTTTTTGGGCCATATCACCCAGCCCTAACTTCCTGCTTTATGTGGTTTCCCACCTTATCTGTCTTGTTCTCATTTGTACGACCTGTGTCTAATTTGTGTGTTCCCCTCTCTCCTCCGCAGTTTTTCTTTCCTGTTTCAATGAGAGCTCCAGCTATATCCTATGTTTTCATAGTGTTAGTCAGATCGTTCTTCAGTGTCCTACATTTCAACCTTTGCCTTGCATTTGTGGATAATTTGGCCTAATTTTTAGACTGCTTCGCTATACCAAACCCTGCTTTGTGTAAAGGTTTTTTTTTCTCAAACCACTCTGCATCAAGTCTTACAACTGAGTCCTTTTGTCTTCTGGTACCACTGCTTTTGATAAAACCAAGTAACTGAGTCCTGTTCTTGAACTTGTGTCAGAGCCTGATAGGCACAGAGAATCTGGTAAAGTTTGATGTTCTTGGTCACGTTGAACAGGGGAGTAACAATACATGTATCTGTGTTGAAATGTTTGGTATGAGGCTTTCTGTTCAGTATGCATTACAAACCAAATGATACATTGACCTACCCCGAAAAATAAAAAATAAAACATTAATATAATGTTCTCAGTGTTACTGTGCTAAACAAGGCAGCCCACAGAACGAAGGGCAACATGCTGTCTGCCCTTCTAATCCCCCAAACCAAACATTCTACTCCAGTGAGACACACCGGGAGGCAGCTATGCTAAGCTAGCTCGTTACAAGACGGTTTGTAACGCCATTATAATAGACGATTGTTTGATAATCTACAAGTCTGGTGTTTGGAGCCTCTTTGGTTTAACTGTGAAATATGAAGACACTGGCGAGAGGGCGGTGGATAAAAAAACAAAACAAAAAAACAACAGTATTTGATATCGGCTACCCAACAACAGCAGATATGTCGACTTCACTCCGGCCAGTCAGTGGAACTAGACAAAAACAAGGAGCAACACAAACGACAAGCTAACGTTATCCCCACAGAAGACATTCCTAACTAATACAAACATTTACATTTACAGCCACAAATATGAGACCCTGCTCTGTAGTGGTAAATGCAAGCTTTATGAACATAACATAACATAATGAAACTGAGGCCCGTTATAATATTCCTTCACAAGTCCTTTTCTGACAGACCATAATAAATCATCATGTTAGTTTTGATACAGCTATGATTCAATATTAGATGATGCTTAGAAGACACCCCAGAAGATCGGTCACTCATAGTCATAGCTCCATCTAAGCCCTGATGAAGACTGTGTGTTGGTCGAAACAATGTTGGCTGATTTTAAGCCTATTTTTGTTGTTCCATAATGAACTAGCCCTGTGATTAAAGCTTTTTATATATTTCACAGTCAAAAGAGATCATATGCCACGATTGTGGTTTTCATATATAAATTCACTGAATTAACATAATTTAAAAAAAAAAAAAAAAAAAAAAAATTGAGAAAATGTCTGCTGCATTTCTACTTATACTGTGAGATTTGTTTACTGACATCCAGTGCGGTGATGTAAATGTGTGTGTTGGGTTAGTATTACTGAGGCAACCAAGTCTCCCAGAGGAAGTTTTTCCATACTAGTAATTTGCTGCGGCAATTATGTTCTAATAGAGATATGATGTTGTGTGGAAATAAGTTTAATTACAACATTACGAGGAAACACTGCTAAGTAATGTATCTGCCAGGGACGTTGGTGGCTTATTGGTGGAGCAGGCACCCCATGTATAGGGCTATTCGGCTCGGGTTCGGCTCCAGCCTGTGGCCCTTTGCTGCATGTCACTCCCTCTCTCTCCCCCTTTCACACTTGACTGTCCTGTCAATTGAAGGCAAAAATGCCCTAAAAAAATCTCTTTAAAAAAAAGAGTAATGTATCTGCCAAGTCACAAAATGTTGAATCTTAATACCTGCTAAACATTTAGTGGCAACAAAGATATGTTGTTGTCCAACACTATCAGTTTGTAGCTATGGAAACATAAAGACAAACTATTTGTAGTTATGGTTGGGCAATAACAGGGCTTAAATGAGGTTATGGAAAGATCATGATTGTTGGTTTAATGGTGAAAAAGCAAGTGGTGATTTAAGCTTTCTTTATGAACCACTGACCAAAATTATGATTTTTTCCCAAACCTTCAGGGGACAGTTTACCCAAAAATCAAATATACATTTTTTGCTTTTTACCTTTAGTGCTATTTATCAATCTAGATATTTTAGTGTGAGTTACGGAGTTTTGGAGATATCAGCTGTAGAGATGTCTGCCTTCTCTCCAATATAATAGAACTAGATGGCACTCTGGCTTGGGATGTTCAAAGCACACAAAAAAGGTTTCTACATTAAACAGCTTATGACAAGGTCTGTGAATTATCTTGAGTAACCAGGTCATGATCTCTGCAAAGAGACAAATGTTGAAAAAGCTTTTGTCATATAGTTTCATTATATAGGAGGAAAGACAGACATCTCTACGGCTGATATCTCCAACATTCTGTAACAGACACTTAAAATATCTAGATTTATAAATAGCACTACAAATAAGAACAAATATGTACTTTTGATTTGGGGTGAAGTGTCCCTTTAAACAAAGTGCTTTTGTTGCCAACAGACCTAACCAAAGATAGGCCTCAGGGTGAGAACCATTCTGATGGGGCTGAGTGGCGCTCATTATGAATAGAAGTTTACAAGATTTGGAACAAAACCATTTCATCATGTCGCTACAGGATAGGACATGAAGTCAGAAATGGAGCAGGTTAAGAAGTAACTTTGCTCTCAATGAGATGCACCTGCCCTGATATTGTGACCTACAAACCTTTAAATAAACCACAAGTCAGTGTCTTCCTACTTTGTGAGAATGTTGGATTTAATCTCACAAGCAAGCTTTAAAAAAAGTCTTACTAGCAGGCTGAGTGGCCTTGGAAATTTGAACATGGTAAAGCAGTCACTTTAGTATTTCCATTTTGAAAACTTCTTGCTTTAACGTCAATAAATTTCTTCTCATGATTGTTTTTTTCTTTCTTCTTTCCTGAATATTTTCCCATGTTTTTATCTTCATTTCATTCTGCTTCCTCTCCTTTTTTCTGTTCCGTTGTTTCCTTTCTTTATTTTGGCTTCCTCATGTTATTCCTTCTGTCCTACATTCCTTTCTTTGACTGATCAGAAATCTCCAAAACTGGACACAGTAAGTTTTACAATTTTACTTTGAATATATTTTAATGCTAACACTTGTTTTGTTTTACCTGCCTTTGATATTAACATTCATTATCTATTGGTCATTCAGTCATATAAATTTGCTATTTGCAGTATGGTTGAGTTTGACCCACTCCCATCCACCATGTTGATGCCCATTTGTAATAGCTGTGCTCTCACAAAATGACTGTACATCACATACCACATGGCAGGTGGCAGACCGATAAAGTTGGAGAAGAAAGTCCAACATATGGAATCTAGACAGTTGTGAAAACTTGATTTATTTTCATCAAGGAGACACAAACACTTCAGTGGGATAATAATGTTGCTCTCTGGATGTAGAGGTAGACAACTGTTTGCTAACATGTCAACAAATAAGCAGGCAGGCAAGTGGTGTTTGTGTTTTTTCTTTCTTTTTGAAGTTTTTTGCACATACTGACCAAATATTGACTTATGCAGATTCAAGTGTAAATTTAAATGTATGACTTTTACACTGCATGGTATTTGTGTTTTTAGGAAAGTACTTATTTCGGTGCTGCAGTTTACTAATGCATGGTGACAAAAACAGAGGAGCCTGTATCACATGCAGAGCAGGTATGACACAGAAAAGGAGCAGAAGCAGGCTGTTGTGACAGAGCTGTGCAGCTAAAGATGCCTCAGTCTCAGTCCTGTCTGTGACTGCTCTGGTGCCAACATGACCCAGTGAGCAATGAGACAGTGTTGTCTCCTGCATGGCTGCACCACGCTGCTAAACACCAGCACCAACTGACTGAATGATCTCTTTAGAGCCAACTAACTGCTGTGGATCCAGACTGCTGTAGGCTACAGTAAAGTCAAAGATCAAGTGTAACACTGTTAACTTTTCATGACTCTCTATAGAAAGCTGGATTGTAATGTTAATATATGCAAAAACATGTCCTTTTGTTTCGGTTTAAACATTTAGCAAGAGACACCTGATGAAAAATGCCCTTTTCCCCGGTAGAGCTCATTTCTGCTACACCAGGCCATGATCCTGTCCATTGCCACTTAGCAACCGCACTGACCAGCTTTACTGTTGCTCTGGATGTGGATAAAACTTTGACCTCCCATCAACATGTCTGGTCGTGTCGGCGACAAGAGGGAAAGCATTATTTTTAAAAGGTTAGCTTTGTCGTTACTGATAACTGAAGCTAGATAGTAACATACAGGTTACTAGGTTTCTGTTACATTCATCTGACAGTCACAGCGCCCTATTTTTATAAAACTGGTGCAGATGCACATGATGGCAATTGGCAGCAGTGACAGTCCTGGCCCAGTGAGGTGCAAAGGGAAAGAAAGGATGAATGCATTATTAGTGGAGGGAAATGATGATCTCACAGAGATATAGTATAAAATAACCTTGACCTCCTTACTCTGTATTACGTGGTGATGGTACGTAATGTGTTAAATTTTGTGCTGTAATGTTTGCATTATTGGTTCAGTTTAGGCACCAAAACTAGTCTGTTACGTTTCTAAATAATAAGAACAATAATAATAACAGTACCTGGTCAGGTTTGTGAAAAGATAATGGTTTCAGTTAAAGGTCCAGTGTGTAGGATTGTGGATGTGCATCCACTGGCAGAAATGGAATCTAATATTCATAGCTATGTTTTAATAAGAGTATAATCAATGAATAATGGATAATGAAAAGTAAGAATTGTGTGTTGTTTCTCTTTCATGTTGTTTTTACAGTAGCCCGGAGTGAACAAACAACAAACTGGTTCTATATAGGGTCAATGACATTTTCATGTTTTCACATTTGTCACTATAGTTCTCCTACTCACTTGTTACATGGGAGAAGTTTCAGTTACCTCACAGCAAGCTAGCACTAAATCCTACACACTTTAATTTTAAAATACGAACACTTGTTACAAACATGACGTACATTGAATGGTCATTTAAGAAACGTAAATTCTTCATGTATTGTCACTAAGTACGTTAAGTATGCAAGCAGGTAAAGTCAAAATAGTACTACCTGGACTTTTGGTTTCACCGTAGACATGAACAGCAGTCTCCTGGGTGAAAGTCCTGTGTTGTTTGGCCCATGCACCATGTGGATCTCCTCCATCTTTGCTCTTTATACAACCTATGGAGTCATAACACTAACCACTGCCCACTGCATAACGTTTTTTGACCAGGGAATTATTGTGTCCACCATGGCAAGGGATCCTAATTAACTTTATTGTCATTCTGTCTGTGGTGCCAGCACATAAATGCCAGCACACATTATGGCCCGGCACCAAGTAATTCAGTGAACAGAGGTCATAGTCAAATCCAGTGTTGGGTAAGGGTTACCTTAAAAGTAATCAAAGTACGTTACTGTGTTACTTTCTAAAAAAAAAGTAACCAGTTACTTTCCTGCATTACTCCCTGAGTAAAGTAACTCAATTACTTTAAAAGTGCTTCCAACGTTACTCCCTGAAAAAAGCAACTCAAGCACTTTTAAAGTACTTTTGAGTATTCTACATTTCCTATTGGTCAATGGACCACAGGGCGCTAAGCCTACATTTTTTGTCTCCAAAATTAAAGTTATGGACCACTTGCCCTTCACTGAGATCCAATTCTCCCATCACAGCCGTCACTTTGACCAGTAGAAACACACGATCTGCTGCCGTAGACACTGTATGACAACAACACCCCAGCATTTTTAATATTTCCTCTAGGGATGTTAGCACACAGAGTAAAAGGGGGAAATGATGGTGTGAAACAGCAGAGGAACTTTGTCAACCCGCTGAGTTAACGTTACTGTCATTAGCATCAAGCTAGCAAACAATGCTACATCCTCACGGTTGGACATAAAGTAATAACATTAACAAATAGCGGCGGGGCTTTTACTCACCACAACTGCAGAGGCTCCCAGCTTCATTTGAAACAAACTACATTATAGACGCTGCGTTATTTATTAATCCCTCTGTGTGTTTATATATTTACTTTTTATCCGCTCCTTTGTCTTTGTAAAGTTAACATATCACACCGTATCGCACCGATACAGTAGCTTGATAGTTTACATATGGCGCTTCAAATGTAGCTCCTGCCATCTGCTGACGCTTTTAGGTGACTCCAACAACATGTCGGCTGGCACATGAACAGACACAGTGACTCAAATAATAGTGAAAGTAATAAAAATAGTACAAGAATAACCCGATGACATCACACACGCCGTGAAAGACGACAGGGGATAATTGGTGAGTATTAGCGTGTAGCGTGTACCAGGCATAATGCAAGTCCTGAGTCTGAAATATGTCTGTCAGCGAGTCCTACTCCACCTATTTAGACTCCACCATAGACAACGGCAGCATTTCTCCGACCACGTAGAGATTCATAAGCTCTGTGGCTTCTTTCAGACTGATAGATTTAACGTTATCTCCGTTATTAGAACCAAACGACAGCCGTTGCTGTTTCAGAGCTGAAGGACCAGCGTTCTAAAAGTAACAGAAGTAACTAATGTCTTGTTTGAAAATGTACTTAAGTATTTGATTACTCAAACAGCAAACTAATGCGTTAGGTTACTCGTTACTGCAAAAAGTAATCAAAGTACTCTAAAGTGTAACGAGTTAGAGTACCCAATACTGGTCAAATCAAAATACAATGCAGTCATTATTAATGTTAAAAAATGACTCCTGTGTTATTCTTGCTATGACAGAATTGAGCAAAGAGATTGAAGACAAATTGAAAGGTCACCTCCATGAAGCACTGTGATGTCCCACAACACTGGAAGTCTATACAAACCCCAAAATATTATATTCGTCACTCCAAACATGCGTAACCTTGACTGTGGCAAGAGACAGTTGGTGTTTACTTAAGCAGTAAAGGAGGGTAGGCTTAGTATGTTAATGTTTCTATGCAAATAATAATGCCATGACCGAAAATGTGAGATGTGATTGCATGCACAGCAAGCAATAGAAAAATACTTTAATTCTGAATTTTTGGATCATCTGGCTGCTAATGTTTCTTGCTTCTTCTGCTTGGACCTCTTTGTAGTGACATCACCACATGCCCAGATCTCAGCAATTAACTTGGGGATTCAGTGTTATAATATTTTATGTTATATGATGCAATGATATGATCTTGAAAAAAATCTATATTGTATGAAACCAAATGTTCACCTTAAGGTGTTTTTCATTGGCTATAAGAAGGAGATTACAAATATTCCAAAAATACTAAATATGAATTTTGGGAAAATGTGTGTAAAATGATGCACCCAACCCATCAGTAAACATAAGGAATAAAATCCAGCATTACTCATTATGATGTGATTTTGTTTTTGTATCAGCATCCATAACTGTATCTCTGATGTGGCTAAATGACACTCAGCTCATGCGTGGTACTGGGTGTGTTACAAGGTTGCCGTGCTGAGACTGGGCCCAACGCCTAATGTCCTTTCCTCACTCACTTTCTCCCTCCTCTGCTGCTCAGGCCAGCCAACACAACAAGGCTAATTGGGCCATTTAAATGTCAGCATCACAGAGATCCGAGAGACAAGAAAAGCTTCTCCCTGATACTACACTTGTGCTGCAAATGTTTTGTCAGAGCAGCAACAAAATAATGCAGTATTGTCGACGTGTTTCTCTCCCATAAGTCAGGCAAGTCTAAACAGGATTCTGTGGTTTGTTGAGCCAGATGTGAACTGTAAATTTAAACAAAAAACTGCAAACACAGAGTTGACTTTTAGGATAAACCTGCTCAGATATTCAAACATGTTCTCACAGATGTTAAGCAGAAGCACTGATCTCATCACTGGTCTTTTACAAAACTACACATATAGCACCTGTTTGGCCTTGAATCAGGATTCAGGGCGGATGTGCCACTCATTCATCACTCTTTATGAATGAGGCTGCAGCTGAGCATTCAGAAATGTAAACAAATAGCTCAACATGAGCCTGGTTTTTATCAATCAATCTGCAGCAATCAAACCAGAGATATGGACTACCAAAAAGCATGCAGGAATAGGTAAACACACACCTTTACACATTTTGTTTTTGGCCAGACATGAGCATTAAACATTAAGTAGCGAGAGGAGCCCATCTCTATCCAACAGGGCAGATAAAGAAAGAATAAGGTTGGCTTAGATCGGAAGGCTTTTCACGGCTCTTTAAAACCTCTAAACCGTCCAAACACAAGCAGCAGACAAGAGAAAGCACCAATTGTGATTCAGTGACAGTAGGATGCATTACAAGGTCACTCACAGCTTTCACCCAAAGGCCTGGATTTCATAGATCTTGCAGGAGCCCAAATACTACATCCTTGTATTCATGAAACAAAGGTGTGATGTCGACATTATTGCTGCACGGTTGATTTCCTGCAAAAGCTATGATGTTACAGGCCTCCTGTGTGTGGATCAGGTGCTGTTAATGCATGTATTGTTGTTATTATAAATGACACAGACATAGATTAAATTGGTGTCTCAATAAAAGCATGATGCATTGACTTTAATATAATTTGTGAGCCTCCTTTACTCTTCATCATATTCTAGTAACCGCCAAACAGACTTAAGGAAGGCTGAGCCTCCTCATGCATATGGACAGATACGCAGGCTACCTGCTTATCAGTATGTTAGAGAGCATGTTGTGGATATCAATGAGCTGTTTTTCTATAATGTTCCCATACAATATATGTCTCCTCCTCGATGCTTGTGGGTTTGCAGTAATATTGCAAGCTGCGCGCTGTGAGGAGCCGCTGAAGGGAAGGACCCTCCTCACTGAGCCCGGCCGACACATGCCGCAAGATCCCGGCAAGCTCCCATTCTCCTCCCAAACATCCTTCAAGACATGTTCAGGGCTGAAACATGATGTTTGATTCGAGATAACACAATTCTAATTCATACATTTTTGCAAAATCTTACCATTGTATCGGTATTCTCCAAATGTAACTCTCCTGCTCCGTGGATCCTCCGGGCCGATGAAAGGCAGCGCACTCCGCTGGGGACAAATCAACTCAAACGGGGCTGCGAAGGTACAAGACTCCCCGGTGGCTCCAGGCAGCACAACTTCCACCCGAACGGCAGTTTGGATAAAATGTTGCGGACTTCTTACCAGGACAAAGATGCGACGTGTTTCTTTGGCAGGAAGATCGAGGGATGAATTCACCTTTCCTCTCTGAGGGCTGAATGATCACTGGAGATATTTCGAGCAATTCTGCTGCCCTGCGGATGGCTGCTCGCTTCGCCCTCCACAGAAGAATGCACCGTGCATTTCAACTAGTCTCTCTCTCTCTCTCTCTCTCTCTCTCTCTCTGAAACACACAAACATTCACATACACATGCGCGCGAGGAAGCATAAATCCAATTTTGTATGATAGAAGTGAGACATAAACGGGTTATGTTAAATAATCCAGTCACAGCAGATTCAACACAGAAGATGATATGGATGGGATGTGGAGAAACATGCAGTGTGTGTGTGTGTGTGTGTGTGTGGCCCTAAGGTCATTTTAACGGGTCACCAGATTCAGAACAGAGATCAGGACCACGGACAGCAACCATTATCATTTTACTCACTCACATGGATAAAAAAAAAAAAAAAATGACAGTGTGATAGTCACGTGAGCTTCTGTGCTCATAAATAACATCAAAATCAATATATTTAATCCAGGGTCCTCTCTGACATCTGTGCAGGATTCGGCAAACCTTGACAGAGCCTGGTTAGGGTGAAAAGCCTGCTGTTAAAGAGAGGGGTATAATGTGATAAATTGTACAAATGGTGACAATAAAGCACACACAGTGCAAATACGAAAAGAGACAGTTGTGTGAAGAATTTTAAAAAAGGGAGCTTGAAAGAGAAGTTCAAACCCTATATAGTTCCACGCCTCCACACAGCTGGCCAATGGCTCTGTGAAGTGGGCGTGATTGTCGGTTTCAGAAAGTTGTGAAAATTGTGGATTGCAGCAGATGGAGGAGGACACGTGTTGACTTTGGTAAATAGTAACTCTACAATTCACCAGCCAGTCATGGTACTATGTGAATGCCTTAAAATTTATAATGGACTCTCAAGTTTGAAAACAAGATTTTGTTCCTCTCCTTGAAATGATCCAGAAAAATGTTATCATACAGTCTGCAGGGGCCTTCAAGGCCTCACTATGCTTAAAACAAAGTGCCCGGAGAACCATCTGATGGCAACTGACCCCTTTTTTGGGAGGGCAAATGGAGGCATCCAACAATTCTTCAACAATCCTCTTGGCTCTGTTTTCAGCATTTAGAAAATCTAGCCTGTGACAGGAGACTGGCCGATCACAGGTCATTTCAGAGGGAATGGGTTCCTATTCCTGCTCTACAAATGCAGATGCTTGTAAGCGTCCCTTCAGTAAGAGCCTGATTCAATCCTGTGGAAAAAGTTGCTATTCCAGCATAGGCAACAACTGCCTAACCTGCAAAGCAACCCTAAATGAGAGGGGGGCGCAAATTTCCGAGAGGGCGTGTCCTTTTCAGAAATGCAAGAGGCGTTGCTTTGTTGACGGCTGTTTTAACCGGTGTGTTAAACACACTTTAGAAAGTGTAGAAAGAGTGTCCCCAGACTATCAGAAGGCGGAAATCTCTGATTGTCTGGTGGTGAGACTAGCCTTCTGCTAACCAGAGTCAAAGGCTCACAGTTGCAGCTTCATGTTCTCATTTATTTTGCTAATGTTAGCTCGAGCTTCATTAGACCCAAGCAGCAATTTCCAATGGTGAAACATGAGGCCAATGCAAGATGCCAAAAACTGCAGCTCCTTGAATGTCCACTTGAGGCTGGCTTCAAAATTGAGTCAACCCCCATAGACCCTTATGTTAAAATGTCCAACATTACAGCAGAAATAAACATGTTTACAGCCTGGTACAAAAAACATTATTTGTTCTATATTGTTCACGTCAACATTCATGACAACTGTGACAACTACTACATTTTATCAAGTCCCAAAGATAAACCCATTTAAGGGCAGGGCTACCGCAGCTCCAGTCTTTCACCAAAATACCGATCAATCAATCAATTCAATCAATTTTATTTATAAAGCCCAATATCACAAATACAATTTGCCTCACAGGGCTTTACAGCATATGACATCCCTCTGTCCTTTAGACCCTCACAACGGATAAGGAAAAACTCCCCAAAAAAAACCTTTACCGGGAAAAAAAAAAATAGGATGGCAACAGCCAAGATACTGAACTTCTAAGTCTCAGACCCCACACTGCCGCTAGCCACCAGTCTGCTGTGACACCCAGGACTGGGGGGTTTGCACCGACCAAATTCAAGCCACTACAGCCACAAACTGAAGGTCCATCTCCTGAGCTGCCGCCCGCTCTCCTCCCAGCAAAGCAGTTCACGTTGGTGGGGAAGGAGACAGAGGGACTGCAGTGCGGCTAGCTAGCTAATCCTTGTCTCCTTTGTGGTCTGATAAACAGAGAAGGAGAACAGGGCAAGGAGGGGCTAAGCAAATGTGCTGTGCGCCACTATAAACTAATGTATGGTAAACACTGGGTTTCTGTATGAAGTTACTTACGTCAGAGAGGGAAGAGCTGCAGGAGGACGGTGTGTATTAAAATTCTGCAGGGTTTTTTTTTTTTCCTTTTCTAAATTTCTGCCTACCCCAGCTTTAAAGCAGTGATGTGATGGCCAGGTGTGAAGAGGTGTGACAGTGAACTGAGATTAAACTTCTCTCTCAAGCTCTCTTTTTTATTCTTGCCACATAACAACATGAATTCCTTTGAGGACAGACTGTCTGAAAGTGTGCACCGTTATCCCCATTTGTATACTTTATTGTGTCGCAACAATAAACAGTGCACGCTCCAGCTCTTGGAGAAGGATCAAGGAGGCAGTGGGATGCAGCCAGGAGGCGGCTATCATGGCGTGCTTTTCGCTTCGCCTTCGAGTTTGGCTATTTTGGAAAAAGTATTTTGCCTTTAACATGTTGTGCAACCTATTTTTTTTAAGCTTACAACATCAAAACACCAAATGAGGAAAGATTAGAGATACGGTGTGCACCCCTCCAACAGAGTTCTGTGAAAATCTACTGACATGTAACTGTGAAGAACACCCAACTGCAGCATAACAATAAATGCTCCTTTTTGCTTTAATTTATCACGTTTGTACATCACAACCAATGCATAATCTAATCTGAAGAAATACATTATACTATTAACAGTTGTGATAATGCCTGAACAGAGGAGGAGGAGGAGGAGGAAGAGGAGGCCTTTAGAAGACTGTCTCTAAAAATATATTCTCTCTATTTTACTCACTTGCTCTCTATGATTGATGTAAAACTCTGTTTATCTGCAAGCAAAAATGTCAATCCTTTGGGAAGAGAAACTAAACACACATCCACCAGATCCCACTGGAAATAAAAAAAGCAATTATAATAACTCAGTGGTCAGTGGTACAGGGTACAGATTAGTTACTTCTCTCTGGGAAAAATTACTCGTTTTCTTCTTTGTAAAAGCACGTATTCTCAGTGCCCTGTGTTCTGCTAGAAGACGGAAGGAAAGAGGTGGCACAGTTGCAGCAGGGTTATTAAAGTAGGAGGTGTGCTATTATATCCATCTGCACTGTAAGAAAAAAAAATGGCAGAGTGTGGTCTATATTTGATGTGCAGTACATTTGGCTCGAGAAGAAATGTCACAAAGTGCATCAGTTGAAACTTCTTTTGTTGACATCCAATTTTCCTAAGAAGATCTTCTCCAGCACCAAAAATTTAGCACGTATCTAATTTCTCTTTTCCATCTAACCCTCGTGCTGAAAGTCAGTATATTTCATTCTACTTGTATTCCCCATCCTGCCGTCATCCAGCCCTCCCACACAGTGTGTAGTGGTGACTCAGGCACCTCAAGTCTGCCTTCATCTTCCACCCCGAGCTGCAGCGAGGAGAACAAATCCTTTTTTCACTTTCCTTCATTCTCAGATCACTACATGTCTCAGAAATAGCGCACACACATGTATGTACAAACACACACACACACACATACACACTTAGGCCACTCTGAGGGAATCGTGATCAGGATTTGAGTGGTTCACTTGACGCAGTGACATCATCACTAATTGATCCTCTTTTGAATTCTGACAGTGGAATAATATGCTGCTGTATGGGGTTGCCATAGCAACTGGCCCATTTCAATGCAAGGGGATGTGAAGTGCTACTGGAAGCTGGGGGGTAATTGGGGATGTTGGGGTGGGAATGGGGGGTTGGTGGGCGAGGATGTGAGCTGCCTGAAAGGAAAGAAAGTTAAGAGAAAGAAAACAGCCTCAATGCATCCAGAACATTCGGACGAGAACACCTGTCAAGCACACAGAATGACAAAGACCCCTCAAACTCAATCCATCAAAACATGAAGTGCAGAGGGGTGGAGCTCTAATTTGCACAAGAAAACAAATCCATTTACAATTCATAATCATGCTGACAGTGGAATTAGAAAGCCTGAGCTATTGAGATTTGGATCAATCTCAAGTGTTGCCTAAACTGCAAGCTATTGACCTGGTACCTCTGCACAGATCCATAGTTCACAGATATTTCAACAGAAGAGCTGAAAGGAGAAAAAAAAAACACCTGAAGTGCCTGATTGATTGACATGCAGCGCTTGTGAGCTGAAAACCAAACCCTCTAAATCAACAGTCAGTGTTATATCAACAGAGAAACTTAAACCAACACAGTCTCCGTGTCCTGAAGCCTGTAACCTCACCGTAGGACACGCTGGCAGATTTACATCTTTAGGGAGGTATTTAGTAGCTTATCATATTATAACACGGCTACCCAAAGGCTGAAAAATGCAAAATAATTCAATTTCCTACAGCAAAAATGCACACGAATGCTATTCATAGATCTAAACTCCTCTTCCACTCTTTGTCTTCAGCTCAGCTATTTCAAGCTCGATTTAATTTGTTTCCTTTAAGCTGGTCAGACACTGTAGGTTTTCATTAATCTTTGCATTAACTCACATTACATGTTTTAATTGCCCTGTCTGCATGGCTAAAACATTTAACCTCCACAAACATGTTTGAGAGAAAGGCAGCATTGGGTTGTACATTTTAAGTTTGAATGTAAAGCATACAGAAAACAGGATCATAAACCCCATATCTGTCTGTTTTGCAGTGAAGTTCAGTTGCATTCAAATCACAATCAAGACTACAGTTCACCATCAGCTTAGTTTATTATGCCACTTTTTAAGTATCGGACAAAGTCAAATTTGACCAAAGGGGATCACCAAACAGACCAAATCAATGTAACATTATGCTATCACTTCCCAGGAGACAACTGGCAATTCAGTTTTAATTGCAGAGATATGTTAAATAAACAAACTAATTTATTTCCGTTGTCAAGGTAGTTGGATCTATCTGATGTTTCTTCTGTGTTTATTTTATGTACTATAATTCTCTGCTAGTGTCTTTGGGGCCACCTGAAAGACCCACTAAAACAATAAATATCAGTGTAAGTATACGCTATATTTGAAATTTTCCTTCCACTTCCCCTTACACACTTATCAATCGAGGCAATGGCAGAAGAGCAACTCCCGTGTGCTGCTTGGTAAAATTATTGTTCTTGTCAGTGGTGGCTTTGAAACAATGGCTCCACCTCCTTGTCAGAAAAGGCTGTCTCATGGCAAGGTAAAGTGGTGAAAATATTCTAAATATAGCATACACTACAACTGATATTAACTTTTTTTCATGGGCCTTTTTTTTAGGTGGCTGAAAACTAACCATTTGAAGCAGAATTTGTTTAGCGCTTTCTAATTCTATTTGATGTTAGGGTTTTTTAGCTGGAAGTTATTGTAAATAAACATTGTGATTTGATCTACAGAATTTATCTTTTGGATATTGTGGATATCTTTGCCACATTTCATGGTAAAAGTACATTCTCATTGAGCTGATTTCATGGGTTCTCATGGAAGTTTGCACACATGCGGTGAAAAAAGTTTCCGCCCAGACTTTGACCCCCGCGGAATCGCCGGCGGAACTACACAGCTGGGCCAATGAAATTGTTTGTTTATAGTGACGTCATGCAGACCCAGGAGAGTCCAAAATCCAGTGAGGCCGGACAGTATGGGAGAAAAGAAAAGTTGATAAAACTTGTTTCACAGCACCCCGTCCTTCTTGATAAAAGATTCCTATAAAGATTTTCTGAACAATAAATTAAAGGACAACGTGTGGCAGTCCATTGTCCAGCTTGGTGGCTGCGGTGAGAGTGGTAAGCGCTAAAGAGAGTTGATGTTGACACTTGTTAAATGTTAGCTTGCTAGCTCGCTGCTGCTGCTGCTGCTGCTGCTACTCTTGTCCATGTTCACCCACACCTGTTCATACCGCGCCAACTTGGAACACATCAATGCGAATAATATTCATTGCACTAATATTCTGCAAATCCGTCCCGCATTTCTGCATTGCTGCAGTGAGAATTAGCCTTAATCCAGTGGTTTTTGAAACTTTTTACAAAAAGACAATAAGATTAACCTCCTGGTGGAACAAGAGAAAAAGTCACTGGATCACTATTCTCTAGGGACCATGAATGTCTGTACAAAATGTTATTGAAATCCATCTACTTTCTCTGACATCTCAATTTGGACCAAAGTAGCAGGCCCACCAACATTGCCATCCTTACAAATGCACCAGAATTTAACAGCTGTTTTTCCGGCAGCTATGTTGGAAAATGTGATCAATGATCTGTTCAAACTGCAAAACAGCCAATCAAAATTTTTGAAATCTATTTTTGTTCTACTTTAAATCCACCCCATCGTCCAACAGCTACATTAGTCATGTAGACAAATCAACTCCCATACATCCCATATTCTTCATATCCGATTTGTAATGCTGTACATTAGGAGTGAATTGACAGAGGGAGGGGTAGCCGTGCTGTCAGGGAAATAGATGCTGGTAGAGGCTGTGAATGTTGTGGAATTTAAATATAACGCATCGCTCCCTCTCTCCGCCAGCAGGTCCTCCTCATCATGCTGTAGCAATAACAGCGATTGAAATCACCATGGCAACAGAATTTCTACCTGAAAGCAAGGCTGTGGAGAAGCTGGAGGAGGAGGGATGGAGAGTCAGAGGGAGAGAATGAAAAAAGAGGGCTGGGGCTTCTCATAACACAGCATGATTTATGAAGGTCTGGGAAAGAACATTTACCACACGGACACCTTACACACTGCAAGAACAGGATCTGAGACATTAAAGGCCGGGCAGCAAGATTCATTATTTCTCTTCACTCCTTTGTTCCTGTCTCCATCTTCCTCTGTCTCACCCAATTTCTCTTTTATCCTTCATTATAAAAATGTATAAATTGTTTCTTCTTTTCAGTTACCCTGGTATTGATTTCAGCCTTATGTCAGTCTTATATGTACTGCAGACAAACTGGTCGCAGTGACACAAGATGTATTACACATTGGCTTTAGCCACTTGGAAATCATTTCTTTCCCAATCTATTCCTTTCAGTGATAAGGTGAATAAATTATCTGCATAACTGACTATCTCTGTGAGGCATAAATCTAGAGCGCCCAAACTTTCTTCTGACATGCCCTGCTTTAGAAACCCCAAAATATGCCAGAGCATTCTTGTTTGTTCATTTTTCTCCAATAAATCTTTCTTAAACTTTACAGCCTTTTTTGGTGCCCCCATATGGGTGGCTAGATGGGACACCAAACCAAAAGCTGTGACTGAATATCAGCAAATCAACTGTGCTGTTGAAGTATAGGCTTGTCGAAAATTATGTCAGTATAGACTTATCAGCAACACTGATATACTTTGGTGTCTTATTTTACAGTTAATATTACTAATTATCTGATTTGCATAGCCTAATACTGATACAGTTAACGTTTTGAGTTCCTCAACAATCCTATTTTAATGTGTTGTGTATTTGTATGTTAGGTGATTCATCGTTCTGCAATTAGGTTTGTTGTCCTTTTCTCATTTCAGACCCCTTTGAAAATGGCCATGCCAGTTGTTTACTCGCCAAAATTTAGTCTAAATTTGACCCTCAACCTCACAAGCTTTGCTAAAATGGTTCATACCAACGGATGCCTTAGGTTGTCTAGTTGCACAAGATACCACTACCTTCATTCTAGCTTAAATGAGCATGTCACAGCCTCTTAAAAAGGTGCCACTGTTGAAATAAGACAATAGGATGGAGTATGACTTTATGGTTACTTGATGACATAGTGTCCTTGTCTTGTTTAAGAAGGAATTTTGATATAAGACACAAGAAAGTCTATTTCTTTGTCATGGTATATTCTGAACATGATCAAAGTCATAGTGATTTAGTTACTTGTATGCTTGTAATTTCTTGCTGACATAAGTGCCAGGTTTCTCCACCAAACACAGGTATATATCTTGCCACTGAATACTGGGCCACTTTCTAATATCTTCTACCCACTCACCAGTTGCCCAGGAATCTAGAAGTCAGTCACTCTTTGTCAAAGTAAATTTGTTTAGTAGCAGTCAAGAGCTTTAGTGGTTAATGCCTTTACAAAGCTTGACAAGCTACTGCACTCCATCATACCTTCGTTGTCACACTGCATGCGCATGCTTACATGTGTCACTGTTTACAAGCTATAAAAGGGTTAATAACTAAATAACAAAAGGCTAGAAGTGGATATAATAGGCAACTGAGTGACTAGCTAACTTTGCAAAGTAGTTTGCGAACATTAGCCAGGCTGTTACTCTGCTAAATAAAGGCAGCTTTCATAAAACATGTTGACTGCCTCAAATAGTTGTCCTGTGGTGAAGCCTCTGAGTCTTAAATATGTGTCCATGTTACAACAGCAGTAACTTCCTCTACACAGAATCCTGATGCAATACAACAATAGATTCATAGGAGAAAATTTCTGGGAATCTTTGATTTGGCCTTGGTCTTTATTTTCATTTGTTAATACATATTGTAGTGCAATAATTCTTATTGCTTACCAGCAATCAGTGGACTCAAGCAATGAAATCCACACTGCACAGAAAATGGCTGACAAGAGAGCAATGAGTGACTGATGAAGTGTTAACAAAATGGCCCTTCAATCTGATTATCAGGCTATATCTTAGTCAGGCCCTCGTTGACAAATGTGTGATTTAAAAGGATGAATTCAACAAGGCTATCTTTAAAAAGCTCCTCGCTCTGAACTGTCCTTATATTCTCTCACCACTCTGTGTTCTTGTTTGCTTTGTTGAGTGAGTGAATCATCCTCTTCAGCTACAGTCTCGTCCAGATCAATGGAGATCTCCACATGGGTCCTCACAAGCCTCCCCGCTCTTCCTCCTCACTCTGCCATTGCCATGGAGACTCTAGCGAGCGGCCTCACTACATGGCGGGACTTGTTGGAGACACGCAATGCTTCCTAGTGGTCCCACAGGCACACATGGATACATACACTGACAGTTCTTCAATTAAGGAGGTGAAAGAAACAGATTCTTCTTTTCCCCGACTGTCCAGCACTTTGCCTCATCTCCTTTCACCCAGTTCCTCATCCACATCCTCACACTCCAACATATATTTTCTTGACTTTCTGAGAGGCCCCACAGACAGCTTTAGATTTCCCCAGTGATCGTTGGGTAACAGGTTTTAGACAAGTTCACACAGTGACAGTGGCGTCTAGGGAAACAGAGGACCAGGGTGACTGCACACATACAAGTATGATCACAATAAAAAGTGAATGTGACAAGGCACTGGGGAAATAACACAAGCAAACTGAGTAATTTAAAGGTCAGAGAGTACTAATTATTGTTCTGTTGTAAAATTGTACTCTTGCAAATTTGTAGCCTCTTGATATACAATTCTTAGGGGTAAAAGAAATTCAACAAAATGGAGGCAATTAATTTGAGGAGGAAGTGAATTCGACTCATTTCAGCCGTCGTCCCAAAAGGCGAGCCAGTAAATACAGTAAAAGAGCATGCAAGGTCAAAACAAGTCTCATAATCCCTGCACTCATACACTACACCAGATAACAACCAACAATGCAGTCAGGAACTGTAACTCCTAATTTTAGCTCCTATCAACAATTTAATTCATTTGATTTGGTTTCACCTATCCTGGTTGAAGGAAAGGATTGATACGTACAACTTGTCAGAAATGTAATTACTTGTTGGGGTGATAGACAAACATTTATGGCCAAATGTAAGTGGACACAGATCAGTAGTTATTTTCATGGTTAAGCCAGTTCAAATGAAGTTAAATATTAGTTTTAAAGTATAAAGTCATTATCATTTCAGTGTCAACATTTTAAGAAGGCCCGTTCCTGTTTCCCCTCCTGAGGGCCAACCTAGCTAATGCTCTCGTGAAGCAAATCTTTGCATCCAGGTTTAAAATCTGGTAGAAAGCCTAAAACCAGAAGAGTGGAAGCTCTTGGTTTTGGATTCAGGTGTTTAGCAGTTGTAGTTGTCCACATACTTTTGGCCATGTAGTTTACCATGTGTAGACAACAACAACTGTGATTATTCCATGTATCCTCATACAACAGACACTTATGGAAATGCACACACAATGGTGTGTATGATATCTAATAAATTAGGGCCCCACAAAAGATGTTATGTTCTTAATGTAAAGTTATGTACATTAGACTTAGGCAAGTGAAGTTATGTAGCTTAGGTTTAGGAAAAGAAATATGGTTGGGTGTCTTCAGGTTTAGGCAAGTAAAGTTACGTAGGTTAGGTCCACTCACCTGACCTGCTTTCTAACGCGGTATACTTCCTTTTTTTACCTCTGTCAGCACATTGGTCACATGATCGCAGCCATGGGTTACTTATGAATTACTGGCTCGTGATTATGTGGGACATATACAAACTTTGGTGCATTGCTTTTCGTAGGTATACACACAAACAGTGCATGAGAAGAGCCTGGATTAATTAGCTTGTCTGCTTGTGTTTTCTCCAACAGTGCAGGAATAGATTGTTGATATTAAAGGCAACATCAGTTAGACAGAATGCTGTTTTTTTTCCCCTTTCAGAAAACCAGGCACATTTATATGCTGTTGATAGGCAAAGAAACTTCCAGTAAAAGCTACATTGTACTGCATTAAAAACATTTCACAGGAAATACATTAACCACTCACACACAAATGATAGAGACCATGTTGAGTGTATGCTTAAGGTTTAATCAAAGGCAGCAGAAAACTTGACAGTTTCCAGGCCGTTCTCATGAACTGTTTGTATGAATAACTGCAAAAAGCAATGCACAGCAGTTCGTATATGATGCATGTTATTATGAGCCAGTAATTCGTATATAACTGACATCATAGAGAAGGCTGTGATCATGTGACCATTGTTCTAATGGGGGAAAGAATAAGTAAAAAGAGCAAAAGTCGGTATAAAGTGGCAGGTTGGGGGAGTGGATGGTTAAAGCAACACAGGACTTTCCCCCAGGAGACTGGTGTTTGAGACTGTATGAAACCAAATGAACTTTGCGTAATTTTAAAATATCTCATCACCATTTTTCTTTTTCTAAACCAAACTTGTGTAACTCCACTTGCTTAAACCTAACCTACGTAACTTTACATTAAGTACATTACTTTATGTTACATGTTTAACGCAGCAATGTCATTTGTGGGGTGTTAATTTGTTAGACATTATATGTGCTGTTGTATGTGCATTTTTGTAAGATATACAAACCATTGTATGAGGATACATTGCAGTTTTTAACCTTCATTTAAAGAAAGTCACATAACTGTTTATCTCTGTTACAGTTCGGTGGTGCGTAGTAATGAAATGCTTGGCTCTGGGGATGTTGGTTTGTTTGTCAGTTGGTTGACTGGTCCTCTGAATTATCTCAACCCCTATTGGATGGTTTGTCATGAATGTTTGTACATGTGCACATTCATGATACCTAGAGGATGAATCCTAATGGCTATGGTGATACTGTACTTTTCCTGTAGCACCAAAATGAGGTCTGCATTTGTGCTTTTTAGTGAAATCTTGGCAATGATCCATCGTTACAAAATGAAGTGCAGAGGCTCATGTTCCCCTTGGGATGAACTGTGATAACTTAAAAAGTAATTCCTCACTTTCCCTCCAGTGCCAGCAGCAGATCAACATTTCAGCCTTAGCTGTGCATCCTCACAGAGCTGCTGGCGTAACTACAAACTCTAAGCCTTGTTAATGTTTCTTGTTTCTATGCCCATGCTGTAAATCACTTTCCTTTTGTCCAATAATAACCAATCAATCAGCAGAGCCTCTTGTTAGCAGTCACATGGTAACGCTATCTGTCACTTCATTATAAGCTTGCTGCAGTCTGTGCCTCTTTTGCCTTTGCCTTGGTGAGCAATTATCTCTTGTAAGATCGCCTCGTCGGGCTACTGAGAAGGAGACACACCAAGCCCCTACATGACAGCGTCGTGTGTGTTGGCGCACAAATTTGTTTTGACAGCTAGTTACTCAGAGCTCTGTGACCCAGCCATCCAGCAGACAAAAGGGAACATCAACCCAGAGTTAACTGGTGCATCTACAGCATGGACATTCCCCCCAACACGCTGCTGCAACATGATCCAACAACACAACAGAGAAAGCTACTTCTTTACTGGAGAAACAAGCCATAAATGGAGAGAAGAAAAGGCAAGAAAAAAAGCTTTGACAGAAATCTTCAGAGACAAGCAGAGTGCAGAGTTAAACATTAGCAGTCCAAACAATACGAGGAACAACTCTCTCTTGATAAATAAAACATTCAGCATTTCCATTAATGCTGATCTACAGAGGGCTCGACAGGCCAGGGTGAGAAACGACAACTGCGCTGCAGAGTACATTTCTCAGTGTCTCCATGTGATGAGTGTGTCTGTGTGTGTGTGTTAGTGTGTGTGCGTTTGGTGGCTCTTTTTTCCCACGAAAGAGTAATTATCTAATTCTCAGAGGACTGAGGTTATAAACAGTAGTTTTTTTACAACTGTCTCAATCCCATAGCTCTTTAAAGTTTGTTTCCCTTTTCGTGTCAGTACGCATTTGCTTTGCATTGCATGAAAAATGCGTCAGCTGTCACTCAATCAGGATCTGTGACAGCTGAATACCAGACCTCAGTAGAAATAGACCCAGAGAAATAACCAAAGTAAATGAGAAGCTGTAGAGATTATTCCAGCCCATCGAGCTGCCGTGGTAAATAAACTTCAGAGGAATCTTAAAGCTCAGACCACAGCCACTTTAAAACCAATTACTTTTAGTGCTGTGGAATGTATTCTCCCTCAACTTTTCATAAGTAGATTAGTTATATAAAAACAGGGTTAAATCTACATGTTCCAGTGAATGTAATCTCCTCCTGTTCCTAATAATTCCTGCAAGTATTTTATCATGTTTTCTTTTTTTGGTTATCTCTGACCATTATTATTCATAATTTGTGTAATTTGTTTGACTTTTCTTAAACACACTAGGGGCTTGGTTCTAGGAATGGCAACATCGATGTCAGCCATGTTGGTCTACCTCTTTGGTCCAGACTAAAATATCCCAACAACTATTGAATGCCATTAAATTTGATGCAGACATTCATGATCTTGAGAGGATGAATCCCGCTGACTTTGGGGAACTGTAATAACTTTGGACTTCTCCTCTAGTGCCATTATCAGGTCAGTTTTTTAGTTAGATAAAACTCCCATCAGCCTCAGCTGTACTTTGTTTTAAGTGCTGATTAGGAAATACCAGCATGCTTATAGGTCGAAGAGACACGGTGAACACAGTGAACATTACACATGCTAAATATCAGCATGAAAATTGTCAGTGTGAGTCTTGTAAAGAGAGGTATTTCTACAAGCTTTAAGCCTCCTCCTCATCACTGTTTGCGCATAGGCTATGTGACTGTCATTTTCTTTAAATATGTTTTATATTGCTATATTTTTTATGAACAAGCAAATAGAATATGGAATAAAAAAAGAATGAAATTGGTGTATAAAGACACCTGACATCACCTTTTGCAACATAAGGAAAAAATGGTGGCAGTGGTTGTTTGTTCAAATGCTTTAAATTACCTGTGTTTGTCCTTTGATGACAAGACACCTCTTGAGGTCATGCAGATTATGAATGTTGTCTCTCAGAAGCAATGGTGTAAGAAGCATGATGGGAACCTGTGGTTTATTGGGTCAGGAAAGTGTATAACTTTGAAAATGGAGACAGTTCTCATTAAATTGGTTTTATTTTAACCATGACCATAATCTTTTAATGACAAGCAGCAGATAATATTTGTGCCTAAACCAAACAAAACCTTAACCACCACTGTGGCAAGGGTTGTTTCAAGACAAACAACTTATTTTGTCAATAAGTTTGGAAGTTTTGGTGGGAGTATATATCTTGTGTTGAAATGAAGAATGTTTTTCCCTAAAGATAATCAACCCAAAAGCCAGAATAAATTGTATTTTTCTGCAAATCGCAGATATATTGCATCTGTACATTTCATATGTTAATTTTTGTGCATTTCATATGTAGCGTACATGTTTAAACTTTATTTATATTTCAGTTATCAATTTCTTGTTGTGACAGCACTGTGGTTAAAGTGTGGTTAGGTATGGCTGAAATTACCCAGTTATGTCACCAAAAACACGGCTGGAAATCTTCCACATCCTTTAACATCCTGTTAAAAAATTGCCACTTTTGTTGTTTGTTGGACTTGGACAGTGATCTGCTGCTTGGCAGCTGTCTCGCCCTCCACCTGATGAGAAACACTCAGCTCAAATACATGTAATCTGAGCTATGTCACTAAAGAAATGTTGATATATGTATGAAATATACAAATTTAACTTAACCTGTGGTTTGCGGAAAGATACAATGCCATCATTTCCCCCCCCCCCAACACACACAGCCTGCCTACCACAATGAAATTACTGCCTTCCTTTATCAGAGTGTAATCACTGTTATTGTGCTGTCTCCTCTTTCACTGCTACACAGGCCCTTATTGTGGTGTGAATAAAATACATTGTCAGATCTGCAAATTTCTTGCAAGCTGTGGCCCTCCAGCTTTTCAATCTGATCTGTGTTCCTTGCTGTCATTTAATTTACAAATCAGACCCGTTAAAGAAGGAACTCCAGCAGCTTCTGGGTTTCTTCACACTGTTTCTTTCACCATTTGTCTTGCCACTGGTAAAGGTTATTGTCTTCACTTTGGAGGCAGAGCACTAAAGGATGAGTTCTTTTCGCGAGGCAAAGGTTCTTTTGCAAGGGACGTGGGCCGCAGTTTATTTGAAATGTAGATTCTGCGCCGTGTCTGTAGCGCTTTCATCCTGTCCATGAAAAATGCATGCTGTGATCTCATTATCCTGCTCTCCTCTTGGAGCGCTACATAAAATCAATCCGGGGCAGAGGAGGGGTGAGAACACTACAGATTCTTCTTCTCTCTTCACAATGGGTGAGAAGAGGCCCTACAAGTGGGAGGAGAAGTGTAGAGGAGTGTGTGTGTGTGTGTGTGTGTGTGTGTGTGTGTGTGTGTGTGTGTGTGTGTGTGTGTGTGTGTGTGTGTGAGAGAGAGTGTGTGGGGTTTGGCTTAATTTAACACATTAACTGCATGATTTCCAGCCTTTTCTTGCAGCCCATGCTCTCCATTTGTTTCAATACTCTTCAGATAGACAATAATAGACAGTGAACCATTCACAGCCTTTATTGTTGATATAGTCATGTATGGTTGTGCAATAAACATAGACAAAGAAATTTGGACACTAAAAGCAGAATTTTAAAAACATCAGTACATGTTACAACTCATGAACAGAACCAAACTTGAAGGCATCATGTGAAAAGCTGAATACCACCAACTGATAAAAAAAAAAAAAAAAGTATTGTTTTTTTTGGTAAACTGATCCTTTGAGAACTCATGGTGGCGCACTGACATTTCAAATGTAAGAGCAGGTGGCTGAATAGCTATTGACTTAAAGGGGAACACCACCTAAATTAAGAATTCAAACATGTTATTTCCATGGCTGAGGAAGTTTAATCAATATTTGTGAACATGAGCTGCTCTCTCTCAAAGCCAGAGACCACAGAAGTAATTCTCAAACTTGTGATGTCATAGGATAAAGAGTCTGGAGCTGCTCCATGAGAGTCTGATTTTGTGAACCCACAGACTGTTTGTTTTCTTTGATATCCAACTGAGCTTTATTCAAATGTAATGTTCTCAATGCTGAAACTGAAAATGTACCCATATACTCACAACATTCCTCTGGGTTCTCTCAGTGTCATCTATAACATCATTCACCCTTAATTGTCTGTGGAGCAGCTCTAGACTTAATATCCTATGACATCACAAATATGAGTTTTGGCCCTCTAGCTTTGGATTTAGGGAACAGTTGTTCATGTTTACCAATATTTTTTGGACAGGCTTAAAAACCAGGCACACTAAACCAACATCAAAGAACTAGCAGCAACGAAGGCTTACTTGCATCACCTCACATAACCTGTGTCTCAGCCAATAAGTTGCAGATGACCACAGAGCAAAGCCTGCTGTTGACGGCCAACTAGCACGTACATTCTGTGCCTGCATGAGTGGAAATAACTCTCCATACCAGCAGGAGATTGCAGTCTGTATCAATCAAAAAGGGAAACTGGAAGACTGACAGGATGGATTTAAGACACCAGTTAACCAGTTTGCACAATAACAACACATCCCAAGTGATGTGGTGGAGGGTACACTTACAATTTATTATTTTTTATTTGACAGGGACAACCCTAGTTGGGCTTTTACATGTAGCTTGTACATGTTACTAAAATGTGCAGTTTAAAACATCATAAAACCACAATATACTATAAACATGGAAGGCACAATAAAATGCATATACCGCAAACCACATACTACAATATACACACCACAGTACATATGTCACATCATATCCCACAATACATCTGCTACAATAGACACACGAGTATGCACATACTACAATACATCAAAACACTTACACTAATGCCCCTTAAAAGTCTGAGTGCATGTAACGGGTACAATTCTGGTTTGCTTTTAGCCAGCACTTGACCTTTGTAGGATTTTAAATACACAAGTATACAAGCTATACCCACCTATCAGTCAAAAATCCATTTGAATATATATGACAGTATAACCACTTCCTCTTCAGTAACCTACCCATCTACCCAGCCATCTCACCAACTACCACTACATCACTGGAAAACCTGATGTTGCCAGACAAAGGATATTTACTGTGCGCTAGAAAACCATTACACAATTATGAACCGTTTATGCTAAAGACCTCAATGGCTAAAAATATCATCTTAACCAACATAATTTATTGTCCTAATCTCATGCCCTCTTGAATTTAGTTGCTTGTTTGCTTTCCTTACTTCAGTTTTTCTTCTTGTCCACTAAGATAAACTGCCAATAGGAGATTGATTGTGATTTAATTCACAGACAGGCTGCTCCATCTGCAGCAGAGATTAAACATGTTGAATCAGCTAGGAAAAAAAAGCCAAGAAGGGCCAACAAGGACCAACAAGCGCTGACTGGTTCTGACGGCATGAGACACATCACCAAAACTAGACTAAACTAGTGACAGATGCATTGAGCAATGACAGACCGTCGACTTGGTGTGTCAGGCCCTTAGACAATAGTGATAACATATACATTTTGAGAATGGACATAGTTCCCCTTTAATATATAAAATAATCACATGCTGATTATCATTTATATAATATCATTGTGTTCTGATTATATTATTTAATTTTTTTCCATAAATCCACGTGTTACTATTAGTGGTAAAGCTGTGGTTAAGTTTAGGCATCGAAAAATACGAGGGTAAAAAAGACAAATAGATTGAAGGGTCAGAGCTGACACCATGATCCTGACCTGCAATTAGCCACTCATGCAACATACCTGGGATAGACCCAGGGAGCAGGTGAGGATGCTGATAATCCTGAAAGGGGTAATTGTTTGATTTGTTGTTTTAGACTGTGGAGCAATGTGGAACTTTTCTATCCAGCATTTAAAACCATGAGATAATCTCTTTTCTCAACTGTCTGCATTGCTCATAGCTAAAAGAAGTTAAACCTCTGCCATGTATGAGTTGCACCATTTTTCCACCCAATTATCCCCCCAAATGACATAACACAGTCATACTCAGACTCTTCTAAACCAAACCAATAAGCAGAATACATGTTGGTATTGCACAAATATACAGACCACATATAGTATATAACGTTTGTCTATTATTATGTTGAAGTTTCATGTTTCTTTACATTTTAACAATGCTGTGGTTGATATGTAGTTATGTTTAGGCAGACAAAACACTTGGTTATGGTTCGGAGAAAATCATGTTTTGGCTTAATACCTGGTTTTGGTGGTACGATTGCTGCATTTTGTTGCGTGTTGGTTTCAAACAGTGATCTCCAAAGGTCTCAGTTTGGCAGCTCGCTTGGGCGTCACCCCATCCACCATCCCCTCCACCTCCTAATGACATGTCACTTCCTATAGATCTATATACATCAGAATTTAGAAACATCGTTATTATATGCATGAAATGTGTAATTGAAATATATCTGTGGTTTGCAGGACTGTCCAGTGCTAGTATTTCCTCTGGTGACTGGGCTGTTGTGACAGGAAGTTGCTTGTGAAGAAAAAGCTTTTCTGGCTGAGGACAGTTTCTGGCAATGTACCTAATCAAGGCAATTCTTTAAAGCAGTTTTTGATTACGTAAATTTGCAGCATCAGTACCACACAACAATGAGGATAATTTCTAGTTTCCACAATTGTGATGTTAGTACACAAACTGTCAGACGGTGTCTGAGTCTGTCAGCGTAGGAGGAACATAAAAATATAAATATAACTGCTTATCTTCTTCTCCCAGGAGAAAACTCACCTCTCATCTTTATTTCAGCACAACAGCTTTTTTTTCTTTAATCCTCCACCGGATGGCCTCATTGCTAAATTGGCAGCAGGTGGGGAGAGATACATGTAGCGGCAATTTAACCAATTATAATAATGATGGGTGAGGGCTATGTCTCATTTCCCAATGTAATGGGCTAAAGTGAACACACCTCACCAAACACACTGCATACCAATGGCACACCTGTACAGTTGAGTATGTGTGTGTGTGTGTTCAGGGTTCAGCCTCAGGAGCAGGGGAGGTTTGTACTGTTGAGTGCGTTGTTGGGGATTCCTATTTATTCCAGTTATGGTTGCCATGGGAACCATTGGCTAAAGGCTAAAGTGAGCTTCGCCCTTGGCCCCCTCAGAGATTAATGGTCCATTCAGTCCACTACTGTTCGATTTATGTCCCCTTCTCCCTTCACATCAATATAGGCACAGCTGTCTTTACGGTCTTCACAGTTAGATTAATGTAGCCTTCAGCCCTCACTATCAGCATCAAGGATCTGGGCTCTGCTGCAGTCTGGCGCTTGCAAAAAAAAAAAAAGGACAATGAAATCTTCTCAACTGAGACTCAAGTGGTGAAATCTGACTCTGCACTACTGCGTACTGTTTCTAGGAAATAGCCCCCACACTTAACGAAACGAGAAGTATTAAAAAAATGGAAGCACAACACCCTTAAGCACCACTGCAATCTCACTTGTATCCTGAATGACAAATGTTAGTTTGGTTTCATTTTCAAAGCTAAGCCTATTTTATAGACCTCTGCTCAAAAATTGCATACCCATAATGAAATGAAATATCTCTGCAACCACAAGGTCTATTTGAATACTTTTGGTGCCATGGTAAAGGGAACACTTGTGAGATTTCTTAAGATGTGTAAATATCCATATATGAAGAGTAAATGAAGATGTCACAGAGCACAAATGAAACATTTAGAGGTTCGCCTAAAAAAAAAAAAAGAAGCATTTTCAGGATGAGTATCCCTTTGGAATGATGCAGCTGCAGCTCTAAACCTCTTTTAAATAGTACAATATGTGAACATTAACTCTGCAAGGGTTGATTGTGATAAAGTGAAGCAGAACAATATTAGAGAGGTTTTAGTACAGAAAATTTAGACGAGCTCTCCAAAATTGCACCATGTTTGCATGTGATTTTTGTCATGTACAATCCATCTTTCATTTTTTGTTTCTGTAAATCCCTTCTGATGTTTAGGGTACACACATACAACTGCCTGGGTCGTTTTTTTTCCTCGTTTTCCCACTCCAAACTGACCAATACACACCTACTACATTTGAAACTGAGTTTCTATTCTGAGCTTTGGAGGCTTGTATCTCTGTGACAGCTTGGCCAATTTGATTCATTCATTTGAATGACAAACGGGAGTGAAGCGTGATTTAACGGCAGAATGAGCTTTTCACAGTTAAAATGGTAAGAAGAATATTACAAATACATATTGGCGAAAGGATTTCTGGTGTTGTTGTTCTTTAGCCTCTACCTCTGATTTTTTGGGGTAGAGGGCTGTGGCACATATGTGTGGAAACAGCTGAGTCTCAGCTTTCATTTAAGATGAATGGTGTGTGTTTTGAATAACGTGTGGTCGAGTTAGAGCCCGAAATATACCGAGTGGGTCAGGATATCGGTGCTGTATGGAGTCTGATTTGTTGTTGTTTATTTAGTTGTTGTTTGAGCTGTGTTTGGGGCATATAAAAGGGGTACAGCCTTGTACTCCAGGTTCTGCTGTTTAATTTGATGTGTAACATCACTATATTCTTTGTGATCAGTGTGTTGTTTCACACTGTGTTTGCAACATCACTCTCAAAGTCCCTCATTTGGGGGAATTTCTGGCTTAATTAAGCAGTGCAGGTGGCGACTTTGGTCTAACTTATTGTGGCTATATGTGGTCTATGCTGAGCACCTCTAACACATACACTCACCTAAACTTCTTCCGACTCAGCTCTTGTACAAAGAAAGTTAGAACCATAGACTGTATATAAAGATGGACAACATGTCCCCTCGTACCCCACTCTGTAAAACTGAAGCCAAAATATCCAGTATATGGCCTCTGCCATCTTGGGCTGGTAATGTCACTTGGAGGCAAAGTGTGGGCAGAAGCGTGATCAAGTTCCTGTCCAAATACCTGTCCAACCTGTCATGAGCAGTTCCACTGAACACAAGCACACCAACTGGCACACATAGTCTGAAAAGTATTATATTACTAGTTAAAAACCCATCACCTTAAAAAAAAAAACACTTGTTCATACACTAATGTGCCCAAAATAACAGAAACCACCTTTAAGAAAGATTTCTTTATTGTGTAATTTGAGTCTTTAGTTTGGCCCACCATCTACTACTTTGAGGTGCTTTGGCTTCATTTTTGGGAGCTGTCATGTGTCATTTGTTCAACTATAAAAACACGAGAGCAGTACTCTGATGAGTTAATTACCACAAAATAGGTTATAAGTACCCATAAAATAAAACCATAGATTAAATTAACATATAATTCCATGTAATCACATTTATTTTTTTTACATAAAGCACTATCCAAATAATATCTTACAAGCAGACTAATATTAAAATAAATCCTCCTTGACATAGACTCAACAGACTCACTGCTTGTTAGCTTGTGAACTTTACACTTTGAAGTTAGTTAGACTACTTGCAGCCTAAGTTAGTGCTGATGGTGGAGTTTTTGACCACTTGTAGTACAACAGAGCAACAGTTTTTTATGAAAAGGTCCCTGTTTTGCTCGTGATAGATAGATAGATAGATAGATAGATAGATAGATAGATAGATAATTTTAATTTTATATACTTTATTAATCCCCGAGGGGAAATTCAATTTTTCACTCTGTTGTCAATTACACACAGGTCCGAACACACACATGCACAAACTGGACCTATACATGCACTAAGTGTAGAAATGTCAGAGTGGGCTGCCCATGCCCATGCTTGTCTTATATTGACTCTGTCTTTGCTGTAATTTCACTGGGATAATGGACTGTGCAGAATACTTTCACTCCATTTCCAATCCCAGGCTTATTCAATCATTTTGCCCTGTAACTCAGTTAGAAGAGATTTGTGGTATACCATCGTTATGGATCACTATCAACGGGATTAAATGTGCAAAAGGTGTAACAGGATGAACTGATCCAGCAAGACACTGAGTTAATGTGGAAACTGTTTGATGAGGGGGAGGAAATCGAGCTTTAATGCAAACATGAAATGGTTGATGTTCTTGAGAGTCACTCCTGGACACAGGTGGAGGATGAACTTTCTCAGCTGTAAGCGCCGAGGCTGTAAATCCACAATCTTTTCTCCTTGTGACACCAAAGCCACTTCATGTGAAAGACGACACCACTGTCACCTCCTCCTCACACGCTCTGACTATTGAACTGGCTGGTGGAAATGTCAGGCAATGCATGTTAACTGATTGGCATTTCAATAAACAAAAGGTCTAAAGAGGATCGTGGTTCGTCATGTTCCACATCCTCAAAATGAGCTCTATGGCATGCGCCATTGCCACAGTATGTAATGAAATAATAATTGTAATTGCAGCGTGTAGGAAGCCCTCCACAACATCACTAATATGCTCTGTGTAACCACTGATAATGATATTCGTAATGATGATAATGTGTGTGAGCATACATTGAAGCGAAGGGTGTAATTTGTAGATGAGAGAACGTGTGGCATGGACTAAAAATGAAATGGATGATTCAGACTTACAATGAGTCTAATTTTCATTGTTATATGAGAGGAGGCCGATGTTTCTTCCAGTCAGGTGGTTGAATCAGTTGATGTTGGATTCCTCTGTGGAACCGAGCTATCTCCTCTCAACCAGGCACCTCTCGGCTGGTGTAATTTTCTGTCGGATTGTTTGACTAATTAAATTGGCCACGCTGTCTGTCGGCAGTGACAGACAAAGATCAAAGCCCCGAGGCTCAGAACATGGAGTGCAGACATAAAACTCCAACGTAAACTGACTTTTGGTGAGGATGTAGAGAAGTGAAAGGAGGCTGAGACAACCGGGACAAGCGGAAATTAAATTAAGGGGATGCTGCATTGGCAAGGCATTTTCTTGAAACAGAATAAGGTGGGTACGACAGGGATGATGTGACAGCCATTTAATGACACATCTCCCAACATCAGAGGGGAGATAAACTCAAATAGTCAGAATAAGAAAAAACACACACACACACACACACACACGGGACAATATTATAAGTGGCCTTCACAGGTGAAATTAATCACTATACTGTGGAAAAGTGAGAATAAATGAAACAGAGCATCAGAAAATACCAAGAAGTCCTAGTGGATTTCCTGTATGACAGAAAGATATCAGTGAGTCCAAATATCACATGATCTAAGTGTAATCAAATCGCCTCTTGTGAAAACAGCTGAGGTAAAACAGACAAGGGGGTAACGCTGATGGAAAGACATGGAAGTGAGCATGATGATTATGAGACGAGCCAAAGCAAAAAACCATTAAAAACACAAACTGACCTGTATCCATGGAGACCTTCAACCTCTCAAGTTCCAACAGTCATCATTCGTAATTTATGATGCAGGCCCAGACGCTTCTAGATGCCGCTCTGTCAGCTCTGCTAAATTTGTGCTATACTTAGGCTCTCAATGTCCATTTTGCAAGTGTTAGTGGTGCTTTGTGGTTGACTTGGACAGTGGTAGCATGTAGCTTCAGGTCACTCATCAGGATGAAAAACTCTCCTTCTAACCACTTTGAGCTAGCTAGCTGCTAGTTAGACAGGTTGAGGTTTTCAGATGTAAACATCAAGGAAGATAGCGAAGAAATGGGCACCAGCTGGACTAGCATTCTGCATTGTACAGGTGTTGAAAAATAAATTGGATGACCATTAGTTTACCACTGGATATCACAGAGTGTAATATCCTTTGATTCTCCAAAACATTCTCCAAACTGGATAGCGTTATTTAACCAGAAGGCTCTTTTTCTAGACCTAGAAAAAGAGGAGACCTGCGCTTTACAGGGAACAATAAGTGGTGTGATGGTGGGATTGTGGGGTGCTGTCCCAGCCTGCCTTGCTGTGGATTGTTGCTATACAGTGTTCAGAGGTGACTGCAGAGTGGCGCTGCCGTATTCAGAGGGAATGGGGGGGTCGTGATTGCTAATTAGTCACTTGCATTATAAGTCCGACAAAAAACTGAGTCATGCTAAATTATTGTACTATTAATACACTATGTATAAACAGTTTTAAACTGACCATGTGACCATTTTCTACTGATATGAGACAAGGCTGCCCACGTCCCATTTCCACTTTTTTGTTACAGTTTTTTGTTTTTATTTTGTTTTCAAAAAGGTCAGCACTTCAGTTAAGCAAGACTGAAGAAGCGTAAGACCACAGCACATAAAGTCAGTCTTTACGCCGATGATATTAATTTTAATAGGCTGACACACAGGGCTGACACACAGAGACAGAAAGACCATTTACCATGTAGAGTCACTGGTTAACTTAACCAGCATGTCTTCGGACTGTAAGAAGCCGGAGAGCCCAGAGGAAACCTTCGCGCGTTCAAACTCAAAACCCTCTTGCTGTGAGGTGACAAAATGCTACCCACTGCACCACCATGCTGCCCAGGTCTTAAACCCGATACTGTAAATTTTAAATTTCATTATGTAATTGAGTTTTTCTTTTCATACTCGTACTCGCTCTCGTACTCGTACTCGTCGTCCTCCGCCTACCCGGGTCCGGGTCGCGGGGGCAGCAGCCTCAGCAAAGAAGCCCAGACAGTCCTCTCCCCAGCCACTTTCGTCAGCTCTTCCGAGGGAACCCCGAGGTGTTCCCAGGCCAGCCGGGTGATGTAATCCCTCCAGCGTGTCCTGGGGCGGCCCCGAGGTTTCCTCCCAGTTGGACATGCCCGAAATACCTCCCAAGGGAGGCGTCTGGAAGGCATCCTTACCAGATGCCCGAACTACGTCAACTGGCTCCTCTCGATGTGGAGGAGCAGCGGCTCTACTCCAAGTCCCTCCCGGATGTCCAAGCTCCTCACCCTATCTAAGGCTGAGCCCAGCCACCCTGCGGAGGAAACTCATTTCGGCCGCTTGTACTCAGGATCTCGTTCTTTCAGTCCTACCCCAACTTGTGAACAAGATCCCGAGATACTTAAACTCCTCCACCTGAGGAAGGACCTCCCCCCAACCCAGAGTGGGCAATCCACCCTTTTCCGGCTGAGGACCATAGGGGCCTACAGGGGGATGAGCCCATGTAGCCGGTTCGAGCAGGGCGCCGGTAACCCTCCAGGCCGGGTACGCCAGCTCTTGATATTTTCCATCATGAAGGGTCTTTTGAACCGTTCTTCATCTGACACTTCGCCCAGAACCAATCTGCCATGGGAAACCTTACAGCACAGCTCCTAGGGTCATTAGGGCACTCAGATTCCTCCACTATGATAAGGTGACGGTTCTCGGAGGAGAGTTTTTTTTGTTTTTGTTTTTTTGTTTTAAATCAAAGGTATTCAAATTTAGTGCAAGTTCACTGACAAAATATACCCTAATGCTAAAGGCATCTTTAATCCAACAATATATCTATAAAAACTCAAATTAGTCAATTACCTCACACACACACACACACACACACACACACACACACACACACACACACACATGTCTCAAGAACATTCACCTTGAATAGAAGGAGCAGCATTGGGAAGTTGTTAAGTAGAATAAAATAATCTCGCTTTCATTTCACACCCCAGTGAGGACGAGTAACTGATGCTCTGTGATCCCATTCTGAATGATGATGTGTCTGTCCAGCCTCAGGCTGCAGCGTAGTCGACTGCTGCTGCTGCTACTGTACGTGTCTCTGTGGGGCTTGTTCTAGCTGCAGGGGTGACTGTTACAGCAGCAGAAATGGGAGCTCCGCTGAGATGCATCTCAATGAGAAGAGTAGAGGATGTTTTTCTCACTTTTTTACTGTATAACCTCACCGGGAGCTACATATTTACCTCTTCAATACCGAGCAATGCAGAACTGCAGAACTACCCAATGAAATATTCATGACTAAAATTATCACCAGACAGAAAACCTTAAGCATATAAGACTCTCAGCTTGTCATAATGCATGATAACAGACTACTATCCAACTGCAGACAAATATTGTAAAAAGGTAAAGTTTTGATCAAGACTGTGGTGATGAAGAGGAGGATTTAGCAACTTTTTAGAGGTTAGAGGTTAGAGGATAGGATAGGATAGAGGAAGTAAGTAAATACAAAAAAATGAAGAGAAAGCAAAGATGTATTTTAATGGCTGGTATATGGTCTGCATTGTGAGAAAATCCATGGAAAGTGCACACACATCATCTAGCCTACGTCTTTGTTTGGCTTTTAAACACACCATTTCTTTCAACACAGTTGCCAGTCCCAGAACAGCAAAGCTGAGCTCTAAACTGGCTATGTTTGTTCTAGCAAAATTAGCCCCCTAATTATTTCTCCAAACAGTCATATTTGATTTTAATTTCTTAATATTGGATGAGACAGGTTGATATTTAGATGGCTGCAAATTTAAGATAATTTATAGGAAACATTTTGCTTTAAAGAAAATACTCCTTTTGTCAAAGTAGAGATGTTGTGTTTAAACAAATTTGTTGAGAGCCTCATTATCTTTTATTCTAGTTCCATCTAGATTCATTGCCATACTTTGCAGTATCTCTCGTTTAAATTTAAAAATACAAATATTTTATATGTATCTTTATTTCTGTAACTTTCATTTCAAATAATTATTACTATTATGACAATGTATACTGATTGTGTGTTTTTGTGTGATGCCAGCATGATGCAGTCAACTGTGTGTCCTTTTGTGATGTTTTTGTAACAACATTTGCTTGACGATTTCCTAGTAAAGTCTGTCTCAGCCCAGGGTTCAAGGTTTAGAGCTAAAATCCAGCATGTTGACACTTAAATGTTTCCTTTGCGTCCATCTTCCAAGTTTCATCTGTACAGCTTGCAAAACATATCCAATATATCCATGATCTGTTGATGATCATATCCATGAAACCCCAGGAGGCACTGGTCTGCAGCTGTCAGTCACTTAGTGCCCTTGTAATGAATGAGTCTCTGACAAAGCATGAGGATGTGCACCAAGGCAGAGCAATCATTTAATCCTTAAAGGGGAAGTTCCGTTTTTTACAACCTGGACCTTATTTCTGGCATTAAATATGGTTGATTACTCACCCAAATAAGTTTGGTGTCATCTGGAGTCATTCAGAAGATATTCAGATCCGCGAGAGCCGCGTACATCCATATAGTGGGAATGATCGGGGCACCAACAATGAGGCTCTAAATAACACATTATCTGCCGCGGAACTCGTTGATTTCACCAATATGTTTTTGGAAAGGCTAGAGTTGCTTGTCATCATCATCCGGGTCATTTATACTGACCTAATAACCTCTGTTTTTTGCAGAGGTTAGTAGGTCAGTATGGCAATGAATCTAGATGGAACTAAAATAAAAGATAATGAGGCTCTCAAAAAATTTGTTTAAACACAACATCTCTACTTTGACAAAAGGAGTATTTTCTTTAAAGCAAAATGTTTAATAGTTTCATACGGACTGTGTTGATGATCATAATCCTATAAATTATCTTAAATTCGCAGCCATCTAAATATCAATCTGGCTTCATCCAATACTGAGAAATTAAAATCAAATATGACTGTTTGGAGAAATAATTAGGGGGTTAATTCTGCTGGAACAAACATAGCCAGTTTAAATAACCAGAAAAATTGGTGGCTCCATCAGTGAAGGAGCTCTGCTTTACTGTTCTATACTGACCTACTAACCTAAGACAATCCTCTTTATCACTGAAACGTTCACCTTACTGTTTCTCACTTTTTGTCACTGAGCACTATTTAATAATTAATTCACGTTTTGCATAAGAAGTGCCTCTGCTTTTTGTGCAGTCTGCGGCCCGTTCTACACAAGCGATAAGAAGAAACTAAAGAAATGCAAATTCTCATAGTTATTTACTTATCAAGCAAACAAATTCAAGGAAAATAAACAATTTATGCATGTGTGTAGGCTACTTACTCAATCGAAAGTTGCCTGTTCGGTTTTGGCTGGGTCTTCCAGTTTACTTTGGGAACATGAAAAAAACTGCCCAGTTGATCATAGAAGTGAAATCCTCTGTTGTGAGACAGTCATTTCTGAAGATATCTAGACGTGTATCTCCTGGCCTCAAATCCCACTCTGAGCAACAAAGGCATTTCTCCTCTGTTGGCATAGTGGAACACTGTCCACAAGAACACCACCAGTTAGCATCTATTCTCGGACATGCAGCAGTTTGTTGTTCTCTGGCTAGCTGTTCCTCTCTCTGCCTCTGCATCCTCCTTTCAAAGAGCTCCTCATCCGTATACTCTGGCTCAAAATGGTAAGGATGTCCATCATATTCAAAGTCGTCATCCACAACCTCAAAATCGGACAAATATTCAGCCATGTTTCAAAAAAATATCAGTAGCAGGTGTAGGTATAGAGGTTAGTAGGTCAGTATAAATGACTCGGATGATGATGACAAGCGACTCTCGCGATTCATAAAAACATATTGGTGAAATGAAAGAGTTTCACGGCAGATAATGTGCCTCATTGTCAGTGCCTCGATCATTCCCACTATATGGATGTACACGGCCCTCGTGGATCTAAATATCTTCCGAAGGACTCCAAATGACACCAAACTTATCTGGGTGAGTAAACAACCATATGTAATGCCAGAAATAAGGTCCAGGTTGTAAAAATGGAACTTCCCCTTTAAATCTGCAAGAGATAGTAATGGACTTCATTGCCTATTAAAAAACATCACAATGATTTGAAGACAGAACAGAAAATTTAAACAAAAGAAAAAGACATGCTTTGTCTCAATTATGATTCTTCCTTACAGTGCAACTTAATGAAGTACACTGTGTGTACACTATGTACTTGCATGGTGCATGAAATTCAGCAGGATAGGGTTGTCTCAAACTGGACAGGACTGTTGAGTTATGATAATCATGATGACATTTGACTGCCTCTTCTTCTTGTTTTCCATACCAAATTTGCAACTTGACAGAGTGTAACCCCCACCATTTGACCATGATTGTTGCCCGCTGTCTTGTATGCTTGTTCACCGGAGCAACTGCAACTGCTGCAGCTTCTTTTGCAGCCATCTTCAAAAGTTTGGTTGTCCTTCTCCTTCGGCTACATACCCAAGATGGCAAACATTGAGAATGAGAAGTGTCCATGATGAGTACACAATCTGGGTACTCATAGTGCACTGTATATTACCATAATTGTCAGTGTGAACACACTCAAATAGCAAGTGTAAATATGGAAGAGAGCACACACTGAGAAACAGCAATATCTGCAGCTGTAAATAATCATCAGAATACACATGCAGACAACCAAAGGATTCATGCAGTAGTGTGGGGACCTGGTGGTTAAGGTGTGTACCAAAATTATGGTTTCAGTGTTGCTTGTCATACTATTCTCCATCTCCACATATTTCCTGTCCCTCTGCATTGTCAATACTCAAATATAAAAACAAAGCATGACAAAAAAAAAGCAATTTGAAAAAGTGAAGTGTAATAGTTTGAGAGAAATTAATTGAAATGCCCTCCAAATGTCACTGGATATCATTAAAAAGTTGTTGAGATAATAAAATGATTGTGCGTGTCTCTAATACAACATGAATAATGGCCCAATCAACAGGGACAGAAGTGGTGGGATAGGAAGTTGGAAAGTGGCCACTGGCCCCCTATTCTGCGTCCCTGGCTCAAAAAAATGTATAGGCGTATAGCGGTGAACACAAAGACAGCTGAGATCAAAGATGACCGTGGTCCAAGCAAACTTGTCTGCATTGGTCTTCATAGCTTAGCGCAACAAAAGGGTGCAAGCTTCTTGTGAAGATTGATGCACTGTTAATCTTGCAGTCAAGTATTTTATACCCAAAATGCGTGGTTGTGACCGTCACCCACCCTCCCTGGTCTGCGCCTCGAAGAGTGAGTGTATGTGGTGCGTTTAAAACTGTGAAATGTGTGTGGAGAGTGAATTAAATGTGGTTTAGGAGGCCAGGCCAGTGTGGGCCCGGCCCGAAGGCTGGAGGGATGGATGACAGGGGCTAGAAGGTGGCGCCATCCAGACCTCGGCGCCGCGAGGCCCCCAGCGCCCATGGACAGCAGGCCAGGCGGGCCCCAAGGAAACCCAGCAGGCCCCCACCCAACCCCGCCCCCCAAGCAACTGCAGCGCCAGGCCCCCGCAATGGTCCCGACCTGGGTCACACCGCCCGCAGCAAATCGACCCCCAGCAGAAGGACGAAGTGCAACACCAGGGAGCGCGGACGACGAGCCCCACCCAGCCCCCCCGAACCCCGGCGCGCAGGAGCACAGGCCAACCCACAACCCCACCAGTACCCCCCCAGACCGCCACAGACCCAAAGCCGGACCCCCAGCCCATCCGACCCGCCCCCCACCGCTGGTCGCACACCAACGGGCAGGCCCACACTGCGCAGCACCAGAACACCCCCGCGGGCAGCACCCAGCCCCCACGCCAGGCCCCCCAGCCGGGGGAGGACCCCGGGCCTTCCCGAGGCCGGGAGAGAGGGGCCCACCCACCCCGGGGCGGAAACAAACCCCAAGGGGGACCAGCCACACCGCCCCCGGCCCAGGGAGCACGAGGAGACCCCGCCCCCTTCAGGCACACAGGGCGAGCAGTGCGAAAGTTTATCTTCACCTGTTGCTACAGTAAATATGGCAATTCCAAACATGAAGGCATAAACCTATTTAAACTAATCTGCTGTTATCTGTCCCACAGGGACTGAAATAAGCCTCTTTTCAAGTTTTCAGCTGTGGCCTGTTCAAATTTTCCAGCAGCAATAATATTGTTTGTACTGCCGACAGGAATGACATGAATGACACACCTCTGACACACCACCTTTTCCTCAAATGCCTCTTGAACTGAAAGGAACTATGATTACTAAACCCATTCAAGGGCAGAGCAAAATGAACAACTCAGCATCAAGGTTTCACAAGCCCAGAATCCCTCAGTAATTCAGACTGAGCTTTTGTTCCCATGACAGCAGCAGGAGTCTGATACCACGTGTGCCACACAGCACATTAGATGCTCTTAAAGATGAGTGTATATGTCTTTCCTCCCTGTTAATGAAATTAGCACTTTGCCTGACACTTATATCAGGCTTTGATTTGTCAGCTATAGCTCGTACAAATTATTAAAGTGATTAACCAAATGTAATTCTGACTCAGTGATGTGATTGCACTGCCAGTTTAGAGACGAAGAGTTAGAGACAAAAAAATCAACAGGGTGGGAGTCGAAGGGAGGGAAAACAAAAATTCTGGGCAGCAACATCCCAGGAGTCTGGTTGGTAGACAGACACTGATGTTGAAATTCAGATCACACACACGCCTGCAAACCATGTTGCTCACCAGGGAGGGGAAGGATGAGAGACAGAGAGGGAGAAAGAGCAAAGGGAGGGAGTAAGAAGAGACAGAGGTAGAATGAGAGCCTGTATGACAGCATTCAGAGGAGGAAGAGGCGAAGGCTGGACCTTGATGTGCATGCATGTCACATACATGTACAACAGATGACTTCTACTGGAATCGTAGGACTGAGGAGCCTGCATCATTCAGCTGCATTAATGTTAATCAACAAATTAGCATTATAAAATCCAACACATTCTCACTCTGATAGCGACGCTTAGTTGTGGACTTTCCAAGTCAACATATTATGACATGCAAGGTATCATGGGTGTATTTGCTGTTGACGTTCTGGAAAGCCAAGTCTGTTACATGCATTGTGTGTTTTCAAAATACACTTCTGCTTTCACAGGAAATGTACAGTCTACGTACAGTCTTTTCAAAATAAACCTACTACGTCGGTAAAACACCACAAATTCACATTTTCTTTCCTTTAACAAAAAAGGCACGTATTTACATTTAGCAAACACATGCACATGGTTTATGTTTAGGCAATAAAAGCACATGTTGAGGTTTAGAAAAAAACAACAGGATTTGGCTTTACATTCAAACAGGAAGTGAACACCAGTCAGTGGTCCCTGGACGCACCCAACTTAATCTGACTTTTCACCCCCTTAAGTTATGTTGTTTTCTGGCCAATTTCCCCTGACACTGCGTATCATGCCGATGTGAAAAGATAGCTTTTTTCGTCAGTGTCTGATGCTGGAAGTCACTGCCCAAGCCCTGCCATTTTACGACTTTGGATTGTAAAATTTCAGATAGTAGAGCTTCTTTCATCATTATTGCTAAGATTTTAAACAGTATCTCCTGAAGCTGAGGGACTCTCTGTAGAGGGATTCTCTGTAGCGGTAGCCGACTCCCTGTAGAGGGACTCTCTGTAGTGATGATGAATGGGTGATAAAGACAAATCATGTAGCTGCTCCTCAGACAGTAAACAAGACTGGGTCAAAAGTAAGTATATGGCTGGACCCTGTATGAAAAGCTTTTAAGCACCAGCACTCATCCAGTCACAGACATAGCACTGGCCCTGTTGTTGTGGTCTGCCCCAAAAATTCGTAGTATGGTAAAATGAGGAACAGTACACTCGGACACAGTCACACAGCAGAAGGAAGCTGCTTTCTCTGGAGCTAAACGCTCTTACTAAACGCAATCCTCCCCTCTTCAGCTCCAGTCATGGATGCATGTAGGCTACCAGCATGACTGGCGGAGGCTGAACAACCTCAACCAAGAACCAAGTTCTGCAAATAACGTCCAACTGCCGCCGATTGTCCTTGTGGCTGCATTTCTTCCTGCATTTTAACACATAACATACACCTCATTTTCAACTATCCTCTTGATTTTTCTAATCTGTGTATAATGTGTGGCGACACTGTAACACATAATAGTCCATAGGCCTAGCATTTAGATAACTTTAAGGCTTGTGTCATACAGCCACAGCAGTTCCTCAACAAATTGATGTGTTGATCCCCTCTTCTCTGTCCAAAAATGTAACATTTACTCTTAAGCTAACTGGCTTGTTAGCTAGCCAGCTAGCTAATTCCACAGTGCTTTTATGCTAATGTTAGATGGTTTACAGAAAATAAGCTGTGATGATAACAATGTGCTTACTTATGCTGTAACATTTGGTGTTTAAAGATTAATTGATCACTAGATTTCCTCACATTATCTTCAGGCTTGTTTCACTCACCAGACCTTTCTCAAGAAAAGAAAGGCTTTAAAGGAATAGTTCACCCTAAAACAAAATTCAGTCATTATGGACTCACCCTCATGCTGATAAGTAATCCGATGTAGTTTTTTTCTTCCTCAAAGTGCACCTGGAGACCCTCGCTGAGCCAGTCCTGCTGCGGAAATCCTTACAATGGCCGTCAATTGTGACTGAAACGAAAAGGTCCATAAAACTACACAAAAACTTTGTAATAATCCTCCATACTGCTCGTCCGCGACAATCCAAGTGTCCTGAAGTGAGAAAATCCAGAGTTTACACGCAACAATGTCATTTAGTATATGTAAATACCATAAACAGTGGCTATGCTCAGTTTGCCCGGAGGCGCACTTGCGCATGCTCGCCCGTGTACGCCGTTCACTCTGTGGCCTTTTGAACATTTGAAATCCTCCGGTGAAAAGTGTTCACTACAGACCCGGAGTGCACAGACGTTGACGGTGTTGATATCGCGACAAAGAGCAATCAGCCATAGCTGTAGTCGCTGCTTCCGTAGTTCAAGCGGGCCAGAGAGTGAACGGCGTAGATGGGCGAGCATGCGCGCGCGCGCCTCCGGGCAAACAGAGCATAACCACTGTTTATAGTATTAAAACATACTAAATGACGTCGTTGCAAGTGAACTCTGGATGTTCCCACTTCAGGACTTCAGGAGTATGGAGGAATACTACAAAGTTTTTGTGTAGTTTTATGCACCTTTTCGTTTCAGTCACAATTGACGGCCATTGTAAGGATTTCCGCTGCAGGACTGGCTCACCGGGGTCTCCAGGTGCACTTTGAGGAAGAAAGAAACTACAAGGGATTACTCATCAGCATGAGGGTGAGTCCATATTGACTGAATTTTGTTTTAGGGTGAACTATTCCTTTAAGATTGGAGAAAAAAACGCCCCTGGCAGCTTGTATTTCTTTCAACCAATCACAATCGTTCTGGGCGGTGCCACAGCAATGGTGCGCTAGCAAAAATATTGCCGGGGGGAAATAGGTTTTGGTGTAACACGCCCACAAAAATATCGCCTACAGGATGCAAACCATGGCAGAAAAATGGCTACATCCCCGCAAGACCAAACACCGCAAAAGTTAGTAAAGGACATGTTGAAAACTGCTACACAACCGGAGGTGGTAGGGCGGGACTTCAGCGGATGGCTTGTTCCGCCCAATGAGAGGCTGATCTATGCAGCAAACTTCCGCCCACTCAGACTATCTTCAGGCAATTCTTTTTATTATTATTATTATTTTATTTTATTTATTTATTTTTTTTTTTAAAAATTCCCTGCCAGTCACATTTAACCTGTTACCTGCACACCTAAAATGTAATCTGTATCTACATCTGTTATCTAGATTAGAGAATATGCATGTTAAAGAAGCAGTGTGTACAATTTCTGAGGATATTAGCAGAAATGATATATACTGATCATAAGGTCTTTACACCTGATAATAAGAATTGTTGTGTTATTGTTACCTTAGAATGAACCATTTATATATGCATACCAAGCAGGTCTCTTTCATGAAGTCTACCATGTTCTAAAACAGCCTAGAATGGACAAATGAAACATTGACTCTTGATAGGTCCTTTTGCGTTTTTTTTTTTTCATTTTATTGTTTTCATATCGTCAACCATAGTTCTACACACTTGACACACAGGAGAAGTTTCAGTTGATTGCAATTTGCAAGCTCACCACTAGATGCCACTAAATCCTACACATTGGACCTTTAATTGTGGTTGTAAATATGTACAGTACACATTGGGATTGGGAAATGTGGTCATATCAGCCAGACGACATTTGGACACATTTATGCATTCACATACAGTGGTTACCACTTTGTATTAAAATCCTCTGCCTATATTAATTATAGCATGATAATAGATCCATTAAATAGCATAGATCATTTTAAATAAATGAATAACTGACAAAGTAAAAAACGATGTCTGAAGTCGAGCCAGATGACTCCGGACCTCGCCCCAATGCCTCTGTTCATAACTCGTCTCCTTCATGAAAAATATATAAGGTAGCACTCAAGGAGTCACTGGAGACACTCAGAATGAGGTGCAATCAAGTTTTTTTTTGTGTTCACAGGCAACAACACATACAACTCATGAGTCAGGCTCCAGATCCAGACTGAAGACTCACTCTCTGTGCTCTTCATGTTATGCACGTGGAGATTCTGATGACATGTGGAATCATCTTCCTGTTGCGGTCCAGGAGGCAGACACTGTCTCCACATTTAAGACTAGACTTAAGACTTTCCTCTTTGATAAAGCTTATAGTTAGGGCTGGCTCAGCCTTGCCCTGTACCAGCCCCTAGTTAGGCTGACTTAGGCCTAGTCTGCCAGAGGACCCCCTATAATACACCGGGCACCTTCTCTCTCTCTCTCTCTCTCTCTCTCTCTCTCTCTCTCTCGTATCCTATTACTGTATCTTGTTTACTCAGCCATTCTGGATGTCACTAACTCGGCTTCTTCTCCGGAGCCTTTGTGCTCCACTGTCTCTCAGGTTAACTCGTACTGCAGTGGTGCCTGGATAGTGTGACGTGTATGGTTGTGCTGCTGCCGTGGTCCTGCCAGATGACTCCTGCTGCTGCTGTTATCATTAGTCACTGTTATTATTACACATATGATTATTATCACATATGTATACTGCCAGATTCTAATATATACTTTCAACATATTGTACCACAGTAGCCAGAACTATAACAATAATATTATTATTACTGTCATTACCGTCTGTCCTGCATCTCTCTCTCTCTCTGTCTCTCTCTTTCTGTCTCATTGTGTCATACGGATTACTGTTAATTTATTATGTTGATCTGTTCTGTACGACATCTATTGCACGTCTGTCCGTCCTGGAAGAGGGATCCCTCCTCAGTTGCTCTTCCTGAGGTTTCTACCATTTTTTTTCCCCGTTAAAGGGTTTTTTTTTAGGGGTTTTTCCTTATCTGCTGTGAGGGTCCAAAGGACAGAGGGATGTCGTATGCTGTAAAGCCCTGTGAAGCAAATTGTGATATTGGGCTTTATAAATAAAATTGATTGATTGATTGATGTCTGAATATGACTTCATATCATCATCTTCTATAAGGTAGCATATAATCAATGACATGACAACACACAACAACCTTCTGGGAATATTTTTTTCTGGTGGCGCACTGGTGAAAGTGGAGTGCATGACTGAAAAATGAAAACAAGAAATGGTTTATTTCACATGGTAATGCATTATATTGCTTTGTTACTGCCAAAAAGTAATATATTACTGTAACCCCAACATCCAACACTGGGTGCAAATGGGGCCTAACTTTATCAGCAGTTGCCTTTAGTGTGATCCCACCAGTTCCAGTCACCTGATTTTCACGCTCACCTTCACACCTGCTCCTCATGCCTCATGTTAGTCTCTCAGTTTAGCAGACTCTCTTGCCACATTGCCCTTTAAATCTTACAGTAATGGTGTTTGAGCCTTTGTGCATGTTCCTTGCCTGCCCTGTTTTTTTATTTTTGTATTTTTTTTATTAGTTGATTGGTTCCTGCCTTTTGGACTTTTGTTCGTTAACTGATGCCTTGGTTGTGGACTGGTTCTCCAAAACCAGCACTAAAGGAATACCTAGAGCATCATACTTTGAAGCACATGGCCGCTGACCAAGCTGCTATTTGATGAGCTGGGAGTGAGAATACTTTTGACAGAGAGCAGAATTGTGAACATGTTCAGATTAAAACTGGGAGTTTAGTTTCTCTTGAATGATTGTGGTTGTTTTCTTCTGATACGCTCACTGTCGGTCATACTCCTAACATTATTTTCAACAAGTTTTTGTTTTTTGACTGAAAGAGAGCTATTGACATCACATGGCAGGAGAAAAAAATGACCAAGAAAGTTTCTGGAAATAGCAAGCAAAACAGTGCTGTGCCACAAGTGAGACTAATGTTATAATCCAGTTCATCGTGTCCAAGTGCAGAGCTGAAGCTCAGCAGAAGCTTGGTCCATACTTAGTGAGTTCACCCACTTCCTACAAGAGCCAGCATTTCATTCAAAATCAGGTGTTTTTCTAAATTTTTTCACCTTTTCTATGCAAATTTTAGCATAAACAATCAAGGCATACTATTTCTACTGGATGTCCATTTCTTTCTGTTAAAGTCACACAACAATTTGTGTCCTTGAAGGAGTTTTGCATCTGTCAAGGGACATGACTCTTTCTGTTGTGTGTGTTTCTTTGCAAGTAACAAAAACTGGAGTCAAATTCCTTCTGTGTGTGCACACCTACAATGGCCAATAGAAATGATTCTGATTCTGATAGTTGTATTTTGTACGATTGTCTTATCTACTATTCCTCAGTTGTTAAAATAGACTATTTTCTTATCATGAAAAACAGAAAAACCTAAAAAGTTGTTTGTCAGTTTTTCATTATTTGATAGTGACAGTAGAGATTCAGACAGGAAATGCAGAGGGAAAGAGGAGAGATGACATACAACAAAGCTGCCAGAGTCGAAGCAGGGATGTTACAGATGGATACAGGATACAGGTTTTGTGCAACTTATCACTTTGCTACCAGACATAAATTTTGATATAAAATAATAATTTTCTTAAAGTTTGCATTGTAGGGAGACGGTTGTCTGTCTTTGAAAAGATCCACTTCCCTTTACAACATCAATGGAAGAGCTCACACACATCACAAGACTGCACCATCTCACTTATCCTGTGTCACATTTTTATAATGCGGCCTGGTGACAAGTGTGCACACAGAGTGAAGGTTAAGTGCACACAAACACAGACAGGTGAGAGAATAGGGAGGCTGGCAGGAATGACAGTGAGCCGGATGAAGAGACAGACACTGAGCCTCGTGATTCTGCTGCGCTCACTTGTTTACATACTGAGGAAAGCAGATGGATAAATGAGTTTAGTGGTGCAAACACAAACACAGCCCATACACACATGTACACACAGGGAGGAGTTATTGGATCACCTTTCATACATACACAACATAGCACAGCTTAGTATTACCAAGTCATCTTTTCTGCCAAGTCAAATATTCAGAGGTGGAACTCTTAGGGCTGTAACAGGGTGTCCGTGGGGTCTTAAAATGTATAAAAAGTTGATAAATCAAATGTCGGAAAATTAAGGCCCTTAAGACCTTAAAAAGTCTTAATCATGATTTTATGAAGTATTACATTTTCTTGGCATTCAAGCTTTGACAAAAAGTATCCATGAATGTATAATTTATTTTCCTCCTCATGACTATTACAAACAACAATGTGTAGGTAGGCACACTCTGACTGCCACATGGGGCCCCGTGAAAAAAATAAATTATACATTCATGGATACTTTCAACATGCGTGCAACATCACACGACGGCGCACGCCCAGGCACCAAACAGAGGAGCAAAAGACAATAAAAATGGGGAAATGCAAGTTCGCTGACTCCTGGCTGGAGATGCCAGAGTTTAAAGATTGGATAAAGACGGTCGAAGGTAACAACCAGGAAGCCTATTGCAAATTCTGCAAAAAGAAGATAAGCGTAGCCTCGATGGGAATAAATGCAGTTAAATCCCACGTGCAAGGGGCTAGCCATAAGGCTGTCGTTAGCTACAGAGAGCGGCAGCTCTCCATTTCAAGTTTCTGCAGTCCTCCAGCGCCACGACCGGGTAACGTGACAGCTGAGCCAGCAAACACATCTGCGACAGCGACGTCTGCCGTCATAAGGGTGACTCTGGGCGGCGGACCACCGATGTGTGCGAGGTTATCTGGTGTCTCCACACAGCTGTTAGTCACCACTCATTGAACTCCAACGAAGGAATTTCTGACATCTTTAAGTCAATGTTTCCGGATTCAGACATTTGTAGGAGGTGGTGTAATATTGTAATTTCACCAAGTTATTGTTGTTTTCAGCAAGTTGGCCTTGAATAGCTGATGTCGAGCTGTAAAGCTGTGTTACATGTTATGAGCTAAGGTGTATTTTTAATAAACCTGCCTTTGGTTTAATTTATTCTTACAAGCTTTATTCCTTCTCATCTTATCTGAGTTCTGTTGTATGTTTGTGCTCCATAGATTTACACTACTACAACTGTTTACTAAGTTAAAGATGTGTTGCTGCTAACGACAGCTTGAAGTGGCAATGAGGTCTTAAGGTTTTTTTGGAAGGTCTTCCTGCATATACCCTGTCTAAGAAGTCCCCCAACTACTCCACATTACCTGGTAAAAAAAAAAAAAAAAATACACTGAACTTTTTTTATTGTAGATAATTTTCCCCAAAAAGGATATGGCTGTACACAGGAGCAAAACACAGACACAGCCTTTTTTTTAGTGCCTCTTTGTAGATCTGCCTCTTTTTATGCTTCTGTTTCTCTCTATGGTCATTTAGTGTAGTTTTGGTTGTTATATGCATTTTTGTTTTTGTTTTGTGTCACTCTGAGGTCATTTTGTGTACTTTATTGGTTGTTTGTGTTTCTTTAAGGTATTTTTTGGCCATTTCATATCTACTTTTCAGTCATTTTTAATTTTTTTTTTTTTTTGGCCATTGTATGTCTCTTTTTAGTCATTTTGTGTATTTTACTGGTCGTTTTGTGTTTCTTTCAGGCAATTTTTGTGTATTTTTGGTTATTTTGTGTCTCTTTGAAGTCATTTTGTGTCTTTGTAAGGTCATTTTTGTGTATTTTTTTTGTCATTTTATGTCTCTTTGAAGTCATTTTGTGTCTGTGTAATGTCATCTTTGTGTATTTTTTGTCATTTTATGTCTCTTTCTAGTCATTTTGTGTCTCTGTTAAGTACTTCTGGGGTTGGGGGGTTGTGTCTCTTTGTAGCTATTTTGTGTCTTTATGAGGTCATTTTATGTCTCTTCATTTTGTAGGGTTTTGTTGTTGGGCTTTTGTGCCTACCTGTGCCCGGGCCTGTTCAGTTATCTATCTATAGACACTTGTAGTGAAGATAGAAATGAGACCTTATTTGTCTTTACAGGTTAATTTTTGACATTAAAATAGATGTCAATGTATTTAATATGTAAAATATAGTAATATTATCCTGCATTTATTTGTTTTGGTTTACTACCATTATTATGGAAAGCATGATAACTTATTGAATTATTATTTATTTATTTCAAGATTTATATAAATGACGAAAATAACATTTGTGTACTTGTTTACCAGGAACTACAGCGCTTAACCAAACATATGCCCTTACAAATTTATTCTGCCTCTGCAGCTAATGATGTGCATTTCATACTCTCACTCCTTTTTACTTCACTTTTTTGTCTCTGGCCCCATATCCCTCTGTCCATTTTTCATTCTCAAGCAGGGACACGTGATGTTGATTCTAATCAGGTGTTCCCTCCAGCCAGCATTGACACAATAACTTAGAAAAATGCAATGCATGGGGGTAAGGGGGGAAAAAAGAAAGGAAAAGAAAGAAAAATGGTGAGGGGAATGTACCAAACTGGCATGAGGTAAACTTTTCCTGTCGTACCCACTACAAACCATTTGGCCCTCATCCCTCACCCGCTCCTCCCAGCTCTTGTTTTGGTGTTTGTGCTTGTTCATTCCGGTTCACAAACAGGGGGCTTCACTCACAGCACAGTCAATGCCCTCCATTGATCTGCAAATGCGAGTAGGGGGCTGAAACACTTTTAGCTCTTCTGTCCGGAAGAAAAACAAAGGTTTGAGTGCGGTTATTTGTTTACTGTCATGCAATATTTGACTCTTCTTCTGTGCTGTGTGTGTTTGGCCCTGCATGAGATGCAGGGGCCCGGAATAAAGACAGCGTTGCTATAAACAGAGCAGGGAGGTGTGTGGGGGTTGGTGCAGTAATGAATTTAGCACATCGAGGCAGAATAGAAGGAGCAGAGAGAACAATGATTGTAGGTAAAATAAATAACTTTATAAATAAAAAAGAAAGAAAAAAGAACTCTGCATTAAAGTAATTATGACATACTGTTTCAGTGGGCGTGACCCAAGATGATTTATTAGGAGAGCCTGACAGAGTGAGAAGAAGTGAGGCTGTTAAAACTGAAAGAGAGATTTAACTGTTATTCTGGGTCTAAGCTGGGGCTGTCACTTTTAATTTGAAAGTGGTAAAATATTCATGTTTGATAAGCACCATGGAGTGTTTGAATTTTAGAGAAAATTGCTCATTCAAATTAATTTCAGTTCAAAATATTTGTAGTAATGGATAAAATAATTTAATTTGTCTGAGCTAACTGATAGCTGTTCAAACTTAGGTCCAGTGAAAACACTACCTAGAAGTACTGTTTACAGCTCAAATCAAAACATAAATTCTGCAATATAGTTTATTGCTCTCTCTCTTTCTCTCTGTCCATATATATATATATTTTGTATATATTTATACAAAAATTTAAACAAAAATATGCGGCCCCTGATGAAAGCTGATCTTTTCACCTTTTTGTTTACATGAAAACATTTATGTATTTTCCATAATCTACTGTAAACCAAAGGTCAACACTGTTCTAACATAGTGTTAGGCAATTTACATTCATTGGTTGCCCACTGATGTCACTCACATTGAGTCACTCACCTTATTCACATTAAAGTCTGTGTAAAGCAAATTCTGCTATTTTCTTCTAAACACATTAAATAGGTCATAAAAGTACTCCTCAAAATGTGTAAAAAAGCCTTTCAATCATTTACAATTGAACTGTGGAGCTAGGCTCCACGAACTGTGTTTCTAGGTTTCTGTGTTCTGGATTTAGTGGGCGGGCTTTAAATCATAGCTGCGTTATGTAACGGAGCTATGCCTGCTACAAACACGCCCCCTGAGGCTGTAACAGTATAAATACACACTATTGTACAGTAGGTGGCGGTATGCACCTGGAAGTTGTTTGCGATCCGCCAATAAATTGAGAGAAGAAGAAGAAGAAGAAGAAGAAGAAGAAGAAGAAGAAGAAGAAGAAGAAGAAGAAGAAGAAGCAGCAGCAGCAGCAGCAGCAGCAGCAGCATAAATAAAGGGAATCGCCTCGTTGTTTTCAAATACTTTCAGGTAGGAAACTAGCAGAGTTTAACTATATACATATATATCTCACATTTTTCACGTCACTATACAGTATCACCATTTAGACTAATCTGATGTTTGTAAAGTCTATAAACACAATGACTGAACAAACATTACTATTTCTGTGTGCACGTTTTGTAATTAACATGGTTATTATAGATTAGCTGGGCTAACCGTTAGCTGTTAGCCGTTAGCCCTTAACGGTGTCTGTAATAACTCAATAAACGGTCTGTGAGAAAAATATTTTTTCCAGCGGATTTCTGAGTTGCAACATGAATGAGCTAGCAAAGCAGTTTTGTGTTGCTATGTGTGGTAATTATTCAGTTTTAGGAAATTATGATGTCTAGAAAGCATCAGTGGCTGCAGCTGGGTCAGCTAACAGCAGCAGCAAAGCTAACATCAGGACGTCATCTGTTAAAAGCCTCCCGTTGTCAGATATGACATGAAACTACTCCAGTTAGCTCAATCATGTAACTATGACATCCGCTGGAAAAAATATTTTCAGTACGTGGAGCCGAACCGACACTCTCCCTCCCTGGATTACATCCTCCCGTTCGGCCGGCTGCCAGTGCGGGGTTACGTCCATGTACAGTACACCGAGGCAGCTTCCCTACCGCGAGTGGGCGTGGACTGAATAGCTGCAGCATAGAGTCATGAGACAAGAGAGGTTGCAGACATACCCTCCGGACACGCCCCCAGCTTTTCACAGCAGAGTGTAGTGCTTGTTTTTCCATGATTTTGAGAGCTAATTTTATATTCTTAGCGATTTTTTTTAATCTGTCAAATTTGGCTCAGTGATTAATGACATATTTCTGTGATGTGACAGACATTTTTTGCTGCTTTACACAAACTTTAAGGGAATTAAAATAAATGAGCAAAACTTATTGAAAATATCTTTAAACCTTTGCACTGACCCCCAGTTCACATTTAGGCTATATGGTTGTATTAAATAAATTCAATTAATGACATGTCAGTTCTCATCAGTTCTAGTCTGAGTAATTTTTATAGACACGTTTGGCATAATTAATTGTGACCCACACAGGAGAAAACTCTTTCCACCAGTGGTCCACATAACTGTGCACATCAGCGCTGGACTGACAGGGTTTACTGATGAATATAAAGGTTGTGGTTTGTAAGTCAGGAGCCCCCTGAGCAGAGAGGAGAAGCTGAGTCAGACAGACTCACAAGACTGAAAGAGGCCAGCGGGAGCAGAGGGCCCCATTAAATTCTTCATGCGCAAAACATGCAACTGAGATCAGCTGTGAGATCTGACTAGGGGCAACAACTCTGTTTCATCTGAGTTACAAACAGATGTCAGCACACAAACTGTGAAGGTGAAGACAGGTCAGTGAAAAATAGAAATCTGAAATTTTACATAAGACTGTGATTTTAGGCACTTAAGTTTGTTACTTTTTCACATTTTATTTAGTGTGATGTTGCTTACATAATAAAACATGGCAGTCAAGACACTCAAAACAGATACAATGCGTAAACATGAATAAATGAACAAATGATATGGATTGAATAAATAAATAAAATAATAATAATAATTGCAATGAAGCCTGTCCCTACTCTCTTAAGGAAAAAAGGAAGGGAGGAAAAAAGGAAAAAAGAAAGGGGGTATTATGTTGTATACACATGATGGAAATAATTCATTAGGGCAACACTCATTATTATTTTACTATTTTAAAAGTGTACAAAGGTGCATTATACAAAGGAGGGAGAGTCCTTTTGATCCTTGATGTGCTATAAAAACAGGTTCCATGTTCATAAAAACTTCTGAGGGTTGCCAGACAGTTTGTATCTCAGTCTTTCATCATGCAAAATAACCACCAATTCCCTTTACCAGGTCTCATGGGGTCTGATATCCATAGTTTCAGAATGCATCTCTTGCTGTTAGATAATGTCAGATATTAATTTTCATATGTGTGACACCATGACAAAATAACATATGAGATTAAATACAAGATTTAAAAAAAATCTCAAGAAAATTGATTCTGTCTGTAATGAGCTATTTTGTGAGCTATTTTTTCAAGCAGCTCTTCAATGTGCATTTAAATATGACTCCAATAATAATAAACTGCTTAATGCAGACTTAGATATTCAAGTTAAAGCATTTAGAATAAAAACAGTGGAGATCAGTGATTGGTCATTGCTGCTCTGTTCCACCCACTGACCACAGTAATTCAAGAGACACATTAATGAGCATTCAATGCACATTTAGCGCTGGCCCCTCCTCATGTAGAGTATTTAAGATCTTTATACAACAAGTTCATTTTTCTCATCTGAAATTGTCACACATTTAACATTTGACTTTTAATGTGTGAAGCGTCAATCATGTTCACACACCAACTCAGAAAGTGAGTGAGTTTTTGTAACAGGTTTCTTCACATCTCCAGCCTCTCACCAAAATTTGCTCCAAGACAAACACTCACATGTGCACTGCTCCACAAACAGACATTTGAACATACAGGCCCCTGCAGCACCTACAGTTCACTAATCACTATGGCAACCGACTAGGTCCACATTTTCCTCTCAACTGTCTCACCTCATTTAAAATAACAATAGTTTCACAGCACCACATACTCACTCTTTCCCACTGTGTGTCTTTCTATCACAAGTACAATAAACTCTTGTATCACAGCATCTCTCTGTTGGATGAATACAGCATCGCTGTCTATCCTGGCATTCGTGTTGCAGTCTTCTGCTCCGTGTCTGTCATCTAGCAAAGTGTTGCTATTCATAGAGGCAATCAATGCCAGCCAGCGGGAAGAGTGACAAAACAAAGCCTAATGACGTGTGAGGCTGCTTTTGATAGCATGTATAAATAAAACTGTACACTGCTGCTCACCAGTGAGTCTGTTACAAACAATTAAAGAATGAGACGTTTAAAAAGGACATGCCTCTGTGTCTGTCAATCCCATATTGTTTCCTGTCAAATGCTGAGGGGCAAGAAAATGATGCATGATTTTTTTTGCTAAATGGATGGATGTATTAGGAGAACTGGATGCAGCATTGGCAGCAGGGCCAAATTCATTCCTATGAGAGTTGGTTGGTTCAAGTGGTTCAATGGTTCAACTTCTGTAGATAAAATCAATTGTGCAGCCAAGTGCAGAATGACTAACTCCTGGTTTAGTATTTTGTTAACTTGAATGGAGATAAAAAGATTTAATCTTGTGGCTCGTCTAGACTTTTAAAATGTTACTAAAGTGAATCGGTTAAAACCTGATATTGAAACAAGTACTGGGAACTGTATGAACTTTGAGTCATTTTGAGGTACGCCCTCACCATGTTTCTTTTCCTAAACCTAACCACACTAAGTGTACTTGCTTAAACCTAACCTCCATAACTTTACGTTAATTACGTAACTTTACCTGAAGGATGCAACATCATTCATGGGGCGCTAATTTGTAGAATATCATACAGTTAATTATATGGTCTGTATAATGTCGCCAAATGGCAGGGAAAAAAAAGCAAGCTAACAAAAGCCCACAGTGATGTCTTCCTGTCTTATTTTACCAATCAACAGTCTAAAAGATATTAATATCATGAAGAACAAATACGTTTGAGGGGCTAAAACTAGTCATTTTTGACATTTTGCTTAGAACTAGGTGAAAATAGGTGCAGATTAATTGTCAATTAATCAACTAATGTATAATCAACCAATTTTTAAGCCCCAACATTGATTCATTTAGTCCTTTTTTAGCATTTCAAATACAACTGGGATTTTTTTATTATTATTTTTTACAGTACGTACTCATCTACATTATCATTATGTCGATTGAACAAATTAAAAAATCTGCCAGAAGGGAAAAAAAATGACAAACAAAAATGTATACACCTATTATGATAGTCATTAAAAAGACAATAAAATAAACAATGGTTTACTGTGATATATATAAACAAAGTGATAAACAAAAAGTTCCAATCCCAACTAACTTTTGTCCTTTTGGGGGTTTGTTTTCATCTTTAGATTTCACTCGCTGCAGGCTGATTAAGTGCTGTGCATTGTAAGAGGCTTGCTGTGGTTCAACACTCTCAGAGTGCACAAACAATTAAACAATTCTGTGGGGAAATAATGGCTGAATGTGGGTGCTATAGCCTGAGAGTAATGATGACTTGATAAGTCAGTCACTGTGCAGTAAATGTGGAGGAGATGAGATGAGATGATGCGTAGTATTTCCTCAGGTTGCCTCTGACGAAGAAGAGTTTCAGACTCAGAGCATGGAAACAAAGACCCAGGAGTACATATCTGTATCTTTCTGCAAGAACCAGCTGAGTGAAGTCTCTGTTTGTTTGTCCTGTGTCTGCCATGATCGCTTCCAATAATGTGTGTATGCCAGATCCTAATATGACATAATTTCACTAAAACACAGTTAGACACAACATCTAACACTCTCTTTTGCCCTGAGGAGGATAATGTGTCGACCACAACAACCACCGACTCACCCACACACACACACGCACAGTGAACAGTCATAGCCAGTCTGCAGTCCCCAGGCTGGCAAAGTAAATGAGGTGGAAATGTATGAAGCCTAAAATATCCCCAGGGAGACATTATGTGAAAGAGACACCATTTCACTAAGGAGAAAAGCCACACAGGGCAAACAGAGATGAGAGGAGAAACAAAGCTGAGAGGCAAACACAGGCCACTTGTGTTCAGAGAGCGCTGAGAATTTACCATATATATGAACATTTAGGGCTAACATGCATCACAAAAATCACAAAATGGAATTATTTGGAAAGGAAAAAAATTATGCTCTCACTGCTTTTGTGACATTGGTACAAGAGGGTTCTAGACTCAAACACGGACCAAGCTCCTCTGTGTAGAGTTTGCACCTGTGTCAAAGTGGGTTTACTCTGAGTTTGCTGGCTTCCTACCACACTCCAAAGACATGCATGATAAAGGTTAATGGTTAAAGGTCAATGGCTGATTCTAAATTGACTCTAAATTGTGCGTAGGTGTGATTGTGAGCTAAATGATTGTCTGTTTCTAATGCCCCTTGCACACATGCACTGTGGGTGTGTCTGTTCCACGTTTTTCTCCTCACTGACTTGGTCAATCCATGTGAAATTTGGCACAGTGGTAGAGGGTCATGGGAGGATGCAAATGAAGCAATATTACATCAGTTGGCCAAAGGGGGGCGTTATAGCAACTGATTGAAATTGCAAACTTTGAATGGGCATATCTCATGCCCCGTATGTCGGAGAGACATGAAACTTTGCACAGAGATGCCTCTCCTCGTGAGGAACAAATTTACTTCGAAGACCTATAACTTCCAGTTATATAGATTTTCCGCCATTTTGAATTTTTTGAAAAACACTTCAAATTCGATCTCTTCCTATGAAGTTTGACCGATCTGCATGAAACTCAGTGAACATAATCTAGGGCCCAATATCTTAAGTTCCCTCTTGGCAAAAGTTGGAAAACTTACTAAAACTGAGCTTCTATAAGGCAATGAATATTGCGGAGGGCGTGGCTCATCACATAAAGGTGTATAACATCTCAAGGGTTTCACCGATCACCACGCAACTTTGTAGGCATATGACCACACATAATCTGAGGGGACCCCTCCATTATTGACCCCATCAAACAAAATGGGGGCGCTAGAGAGCTAATTTCTTATCTAGGCCTAACCATCATATTGATTTTTACTAAACTTGGTAGATATGTAAAACAGGACGCCTCAAGGTAACTGGAGAAATGTAACTCTAATTGGCAACTGGATGGCGCAATAACAACAGAAAAATGCTTAAAAATGTATTGTGATATATATGAACAAAGTGATAAACAAAAACAAAAAGTTATAATCCCGGCAATACAAATGTCTAACTGGAGGGACAACAAGGTTATGGAAATTGTGTCAGTAAAGGCAGGTGCTGTAATTGTCAGACAAACTCAAGGAATGACAAGAGACTCTGTTGTTCGGGACCAAATTACAAAGTGGCTATGACTGCGGTGTAATTGGCCTCATGTTCTGACACTGCCCAGAATTCATATAAGAAAGCAACTTGTGTGTCTGTCAGCCCTCAGATAGACAGCTCTGGGCAAACGTCAGCTGTGATCAGCTCCAGCCTGCATCCTACTGTCTACACAACCTCTCTCCATCAGCCTTTCTCCATTAACTCTTGTGTCTTTTTGCATTTCTTTGTCTTCTAGAGAAGATGAATCATACTAATGGGGTACAATGGCGAGCATTTTCAGACAGTCTCACCTTGAAGGCATTTATGGTGTTGCCATCAGTAGTCCACACAGAAAGTGACGTGGTAAGCAGAAGTAATTCTCAGAAGAACAACAGACAACATTAGAGACAAGTTCAGATCCTGCCTACTTTCATACCTAGGCAAGGCAAGGCAAGGCAAGTTTATTTGTAGAGCACAATTCGTACACAAAGTAATTCAAAGTGCTTTACAGAAGAAGAAAATGCATTAAAATCACAATACAAAATAAAAACATAAATAATCATTATAAAATGAACTTTAAAAGAGAAGAGCACAGTGAAATAGAGCTGTTTTGAGCCTAGATTTGAACATTGTCAGAGTAGAGGCCTGTCTCACATCTTCAGAAAGACTGTTCCAGATTTTAGCTGCATAAAACTGGAACCCTGATTCCCCATGTTTAGTCCTGACTCTGGGCACCAGCAGGAGGCCGGTCCCTGAGGTCCTCAGAGTCCCAGATGGTTCATATGGCACTAACATGTCAGAGATGTACTTTGGTGCTAGGCCGTGGAGAGACTTGTACACAAGCAGAGCTGCTTTAAAGTCTATTCTCGGAGCCACAGGAAGCCAGTGTAGAGACCTGAGCACAGGACTAATGTGCTCGTACTTCCTGGTTCTGGTCAGGACCCGAGCAGCAGCATTCTGGATGTACTGCAGCTGTCTTACGCCCCGTTTGGAGAGTCCAGTGAGCAGGCCGTTACAGTAGTCTAACCTACTAGAGACAAATGCATGGATAAGTCTCTCCAAGTCAGGTTTAGACACTATACCTTTGATTTTGGCAATGTTTTTTAGATGGTAAAAGGCTGCTGATGTTATTGATTTGATGTGGCTGTTAAAGTTCAAGTCTGAGTCCATTATTACCCCGAGATTTCTAACCTGATTTGTAGGTTTTAGAGAGAGAGACTGGAGGTGACTGCTGACACACACCAACCCAGTCTCTGTGTTGTTGGACTGTCTGTTTGGGAAAGTTCTTATAAAACCTATCTGCCACTGCAAATGAGCTCTTTAAGAACGTAATAATTGAAGTAGATCTCCTGGGCACCCACCCAACAGTGGAAAGAGATGAGGAAGAGATACCTGCAGTGCTCACAAATCTCGAAATTGACGATGGCCCCTTTACAGCTACGGAGTTCGCCACAGTGAAGTCCACCCTGAAGCAAGGAAAAAGTCCCGGGCCAGACGGTATCCCCCCAGAGGTCCCAAAGAACTGTGATCTTGACAACATCATACTGGAGATCTGCAACCAGGCTCTGATAGACAACATCAAGCCCGACATATGGTCCCTCACTCACATCATCCCGGTTCCCAAATCTGGAGATCTGTCTAAGCCAGACAACTATCGTGGCATTAGCCTGACCTGTGTCATAGCGAAGATGTACAACCGCATGATACTAAACTGGATTAGGAACGCCATTGACCCACACCTGAGGGACAACCAAAATGGCTTCAGAAAGGGAAGGACCACCGTAGGCCAGATCCTGGCCTTAAGGAGAATCATCGAGGAGGTGAAGAAGAACAACTTGACAGCAGTGCTGTGTTTCATTGACTTCAAAAAGGCATTTGATTCAGTAGACAGAGGCATAATGCTGAAAATCCTCAAGGCCTACGGGGTCCCCCCAAATCTACTCCGGGTCATAGAGGCCATGTACAAGGGCACAAGAGCCAAGGTGGTAGCCCCAGATGGCATCAGCGAGGAGTTCGAAATCCTTGCAGGGGTACAGCAGAGAGACACCCTTGCCCCCTTCCTCTTTATCATAGCTCTGGACTACGCGCTCAGGAAAGCCATCAACGGGCAGGAGCAGGAGCTTGGCTTCACAATTACACCAAGGAAGTCTAGCAGAAGCCCTGCTGTAGCCCTGGCAGACCTAGACTACGCAGACGACATCTGCCTGATATCTGACCGCGTGGAGCAGGCACAGGAACTCCTGAACAGAGTGGAGGTGGAATGTGCTAAGGTTGGCCTCAGACTGAACGCAAAGAAGACTGAGGTAATCACCTATAACATCCACATGGACCATCCGCCAATTACAACATCAGACGGCAACGCTCTGCGAGAGGTCAATGACTTCAAATACTTGGGTTCCTGGGTGAACTCCACAGAACAGGACCTTAAGGTCAGGAAGGCACTAGCATGGAGGGCCCTGAACGGTATGTCAAGAGCGTGGTGCTCAAATCTCCCCCGACACATAAAGCTGAGTCTATTTCACGCCACTGTAGAGTCTGTCCTCCTGTATGGCTGTGAAAGTTGGACCCTGACACCCACCCTGCAGAAGTCCCTGGATGGGTGCCACACCAGAATGCTACAAGCTGTTCTGAATGTGGACCAGAACACCCACATTACCAACAAGGACCTGTATGGGCAACTGCCGAGGCTCAGCAAGAAGGTAGCAGCTAGGAGGATGAGGCTGGCCGGCCACTGCCACAGACATCGCGAGTTCCCGGCCAGCAGGCTGATCCTGTGGGAACCAACGCGCGGGCATCGATCACGGGGACGTCCCGCGCTAACGTATGTGGACGTCCTGAAGAAGGATGCGGGAGCTGAAAGCTCTTCGGAGCTGGCCGGGTGTATGGAGAACCGGAAGGATTGGAGATTCCGATGGAAGCTCATCTGAGGACGACTGAAGAGAGAGGTGTGGACATTTCCATTCACCCCTCTGTCAGCTCCACTAAAGGTGTTCTAAATTGTGTTGTCTATTTTGCAAGTATTGGTGGTGCTATTTGTGTTTGGTGTTGGATGGTTTCAGCAGTCTGGAAACTCTCCTCCCGCTAATTTTGTTAGTTGGCCAGACTGAGGTTTTCAAGTGAAAAAAAAAAAAATCTGTAAATACTTAGGAAAAAATGGAGAAGATGGCACCACCCAAACTAGCACTCTGCTGACCATTGCACAGGCATTGGCTAACAGTGTAAACTGGATGACCTTGGTGCCACTTTAGTTTATAACAGGATATCAAGAACTGTAAAATCGTTCGTTTTCCTGGAATATCGGACAATGGCATTTAACCAGGTGACTCTTTGCTATATGCCGACAAAACAGAGGAATCTTGGGAAAGATGGGGAAAAAGTGTGTGGTTCATGGTGAATAAGGACTGGTGTGACAGTACAGTACAGAATGGAGTACATTTCACTGGAGTTGTACCTTGTATGATTTCATGTATCAATTGAGTTTAGTGCAGCTAGAAAACAGAGATAAATTCTATTTATTCCTCTTTGTTGTATTGCAGTGATGTTACTAATCACAGCCCACACTAACACATAGCGATGTGTTTCTTCTGAGTTATAACCAGTATTCAGTGACAGTTGAACACTTTGACCTGCTCTGTGTTTCAACCACTAATTCCTGCACAGGAGGTTAGAGAGGGAACATCGGATAGCAGATTACAGTACAGTTTGAGGTTTAGAGGACCTGTAAAGACTAAAATCCTCTTTTTATTTAATCAGCTGGACATATAAAAGCAATATGTACTGTTTCACTAGAATCTGTGAAACAATAAACACTGTTGGACCTTAGACAGAACTTCAGTGCTCAACCCTGCAGCCATCTGTGGTTGTATCTTCCTGCCTCCTCTGACAGTAATAAGATTATGTATTCCCGCAGGCTTTGTGAACAACATGCTAACTGTCTAACCCCCGACCCTGGTTTCCAAGGTGCTCCTTTTTCACTGTCACTCATCCCCTTGGAGCCTACGGGGGCAGCTGTACCTGCCAAAGCCCCATCAACCCCCCTGCTGCCCGACAGCCGGCACCTCTCGCCCCCCAGCAACACCTTCCACCACCTGCTGGCATCCAGCAGCTACATCCAAGATATTTAGGGCAGACAGAGCTGGGAAAGGGAGAGAAGGAGGGTTTGTGTGTTGGTGTGTGTGTGCAGCCTTACTTAGACTCAAACGTTTTGATACCAAACTGTGAGAATCAATATATTTATCCTTAAGTACACATAATGAGCGTGTCCTAAATGTTTTTCATGGCAATAACATGTTGAAGCAAGATGAGATGGTATGCCTCCAGAGAAGGTATCCATGGCAACACTCTGTTTCAAGCATCACTTATTAGAAGCTGCTTAGCTTCACTCGGCTCGACATGAGCATCCTTCCAACACAAGATGGTTTCTCAAGTCTGGTGGCATTTCAGACCTTCTGACCCAGCCAATCAGCTTCACATGCATCCACAACAAGCCAATCGGATCACAGAGAGCGACTTGTGTTGATGGTTAAAAAAATAATCAACAAGCAGTATTTTCAGCAAGCTACCCATATGTTGTTTATTGGTAATGGCCTGTTTATACTTGTAGTATTATCATAAGCTACACAGAGAGAGTTAATCAGAGCCACAGCGTCCCCAAAATAGTCATGGCAACACAATTTGGCATGGAGCGTACCACCTTTCTAATGAGCTTACTGCAACAACTGAGTCACAGAGTCTGGGAAAAGAAGCAAAAGGAGGGTTGAGATGTTGCTTAATCCACTTCTCAGACTGATTCTTCATGTTGTTCACATCATCAGGCGCCTATTAAGGCAAAGTTTGTAAAGAGGCAGCTGTGTTTTAATGAAGTGTTACATCACTAAGAGCACTCTCAAGCTGTGACTCTCAACTTTTGGGTCAGGACATCCCCAATTAGAGTTCTGCACAAGCCAAATACTGAGAGCAAAACCAAGTCATTTTCAGCCTCTATAATGCGATGTATGCCCAAGTAAAATGGAATATATGTAAGAGGCATTTATTAAATTGTTCAGGGAATGTAAACAATTTTTGTCCAAAGACAGACATGAAGGAGTTAACTAGTTGCCCTTAAATCACCATCAGAAATCTTTAATTTTCTATAAATATATATATATTTATATAGATATATATATTTATATAGATAGATAGATAGATATTTTCCTTTTGTACTTAAGGGTCCACTGAGCAAAATAATCACAAGGGTTTTCCATAAAAAAATTAGTTCAAGTTGTGAATATTGGCATGTAAAGAAAATTGACCTATGGCTAAGCCACGCCCCCTTCACTCACTCGGACAAAATATCAACATTCAGTGACCAGCGCTATGGCAGGTGTCACAGTACATGACATTTCGCAGGAGGCAACTGATGATTTTTGGGGACATAACAATCAAATTTTGGTGCATCAAAGTGTCACTGAAGTTAATGTTTTTGGCTCAGAATGAGAAAAAGATAACGGCCATTTTACCATCTTTACCAAGAGTGTCTAAGGCTGGGCGATATGACCAAAATCTCATATCACGATATAGGTCATTTCATATCCCGAAAACAATACCTATCCCGATGCAGCACATTTTAATCCAATGAATAAAACGCCCCCAATGGCATAAATCTGTGTTTCTATGTGGCATACAGGTGTTTTCTGGATTCAGAGGTATGACAGGGATCAGACTGATCAGAGCTTTAAACTCTGCCATGAGGGAGTACAAATATGTTACTAGGGCGAGGGGATATAAAATGATAGACATTTTTCTCTCGTCACACGATATACGTATATCATCATATTGCACACCCCTAATAGTGTCTTTCCATTAGTTTGGTGCTACAGTATTTACACTGAATCATTCAGCATAACATTTGCCAACCTTTGTTATCTCTGCGATTACAGATAAGTTAATGAAGCTAAGCTCCAGAAGTTAACGTTAGCTTAACTAGAGCCCTTTGGACAACAGCTAACAAAAATGTATTAAGTTATCACCAAAGTACAAAACTAGAACAAAATAGGCTAATGAACTCGCAGCAAACAAGGTGACATGATGAACAGTGCAGCTAGGAGCTAACGTTAGGCTAACTTTAGCTAACGTCAGCTAGACATGTTAAAGATAACTTTATATTTCTTTCCAGCAAAGTGATAATATGTCGCCTCAGACATGATGTTGACTTACCTTAGAACAGATGTAGACATCCTTTTTAATTTTATTCAAGTTGAGTTAGGCTTGTCGTGATACGCAATAAGTTGGTTAATTGCAAGTAACTTAAAAGGGAGACGGTAACTTTTCCGGCCGCAATTAATTGCCATATTCATGCGTGTTTGTTTTCCTCGTCTCTCTCCACCAAAGAGACTGGACGGACGACAAGAGCATTCACTGCAGTGCATGCCATGGTCTGGCAGCCAGGTGAGTTGGTTCATTAGCATAATGAACGGAGGAAAAGGGGGGGGGGGGCTATGGGCTACACACACACACACTCACCACATGCGCCACACTCACACGTGATCTTCGTGAGGGGGAGACGAGGCAGAGAAAAAGGCGTGGAACTTGTTCCTAAACCAAATGCCACGGCCCCTGTGTGGGAGTATTTTGGATTTAAACCAGATGACAGAGGGCAGCCCAGTAATTTGGACGAGCTGGTGTGCCGGGTTTGTTCTAAAACCATCTCAACAAAAAGAGCAAATATGACAATTCATTCTCCTAAGTGAAAGCTGAGAAAACCAGACAGTTAATCGTGGTTTAAATTTGAGCATAGCATAAGATCAGGCAGGATGCAATGTCAAGCTGAACCCAATCAACTGATGGAGCAGCTGATTGATGGAAGGGAGTCAGCTGATAGATCACATGATTCCTTTCTATGCAACCAATTGACGAATCTCATTCTGGGTGCGTTTCCTGCCACACCAGAGACAATAAAACACTGGATTTATTTTATGCCAACACCAAGGAGGCATACCACTCATCCCCCCTGCCCCCCTGGGAAGAGCTGATCACAACCTGGTTCATCTTCTGCCTGTCTACAGACCTCTGGTGCAGAGAGAACCAGCAACCACCCGCACTGTTAAGAGGTGGTCTGATGAGGCCGAGGAGGCCCTGAAGGACTGCTTCGAGACCACTGTGTGGGAGGTACTCAGTGATTCCCATGGGGAGGACATTGGCAGTCTGACATCATGTATTACGGACTACATAAACTTCTGTGTGGAATCCACCAGGACTGTACACTGCTTCTCCCACACCAAACCCTGGATTGGAAGAGCTTTTAACTCTGAAAATAAGGAGGAGCTGAAGGCCGTGTAGAAGGAGCTACAGAGAAATATCAGGCGGGGAAAGGAAGGATATAAAAAGAAGATGGAAGAACAGCGGCAGCAGAGTGACGTCAGCGGAGAGGTCTGAAAACCAGGACACAAACAACCAGACTCCCAGGCCAGAGGTGACCAGAAGTGAGTGAATGATCTGAATCTGTTCTTAAATAGATTTGATCAGTCTGCCCCTCCCCTTGCCCAGACATCATTGCTGCAACCCTCACCTAGACTCCTGGCACACTGCGTTGACACCTCCCCCACCCCGCTCCCCTGGACATCTCACCACCCCCCATCCCTCCCCCTACCTCATCACGTCCGCCCCCCAGCACACAGCCCCCCTGCTCCAGCTTGTCCTGCACTACCTGTCAGGTGAGAGATCAGCTGAGGAAGATAAAAACGGTCCAGACGGCATCAGCTCCAGTCCTGCGCAGACCAACTGTGTGGGATAGTTGAAACCATCTTCAACCTGAGCCTGAGGCTGGGGAGAGCACCACAGCTGTGGAAGACATCCTGTGTGGTACCTGTGCCCAAGACTCTGCACCCCAAGGACTTCAGCAGCTTCAGACCGGTGGCATTAACATTGCACCTCATGAAGACTCTGGAGCACCTGGTCCTGTCTCGTCTCCACCCCGCAATAGGCCCTTCAATGGACCCGCTGCAATTTGCCTACCAGCCTGGCATTGGGGTGGACGACGCCGTCATCTTCCTCCTACATAGAGCTCTTCCTCACCTGGAGAAGCCCGGAAGCTCTGTGAGAATTGTTCTTTGATTTCTCCAGCACTTTCAACACCATACAGCCTGCGCTTCTGAGGGACAAACTGGAGTACAAAGGGGTGGCTAATCACCTCACAACCTGGATCCTGGACTACCTCATGGACCGGCCGCAGTATGTCAGGACCCAGGATTGTGTATCGGACTTGGTTGTCTGCAGTATGGGGGCCCCACAGGGGACAGTGCTGGCACCGTTCCTCTTTACCCTCTACACAGACTTTTCATACCACACCCCCACATGTCATCTGAGATAAAAGCTCTGGAGAGCTCCTTCAGTGATAGGCTACATAACCAGCACTGCTCACAGTAAATTGCACCATGGACACTTTACTGACACTATGGACACTTTATGGACACCACAGCTGTCTGCTGTTTTGCACATGCAATCACTTTCGCTAGATGTGCTCCCTTTGTCCACCACTCATTTTCATTCACTGCTGCTCATTGTTATTATTAATATTGTAATTGTTATTGTTATTTATTGCCGTTTCTTGTATTTTTGTACTTATTTTGCATGCCTAGGTTTTTAAAAATTTTAAGTTTTTGGGCTCTAGTTTCCCGGCGCAGCGCAGGGTGGTGAACCCCACACAGAGCTAGTTCAGAGCAGCGCAACCCAAGGCGCGCTCAGTTTGGTAGTTTGGCAGACCAAGGTGCGCTGAGATTGGTGTGGGGGGGCACAGCAGGGCGAGGTGTCGACAGATCCAGCTTGGCGCAGTGACAGTTTCGTGCCAAAAGGTTACACTGAAGGTGCGCTTAAAGCTCGCCAGCTGAAACCAACCGGCGCTGACCGGCGGACAGCGCGCACACGTCGCCAAAACCTCACAGGCAGGTTTCTAAAATGTCAGACACAATGCAATAAATACCCACAAACACCACTATTTAATACAACTATCTGCAATCAGCACATAAATGTATCTCTATATCGACTGTCCCGTCACATCTGACGTCAGATCAAAGGGGATTGGCACCGTTTGGCACACGTAATGGAAACCCAACCTGCAAACTAATGAGTTCACATCCCTCTCAGCCAACCACAAACAGCCACAGCATCAGATAAGGAGTATATATTCAGCATCTGCCTTCTCACAAAAGTCAGCTCACAGTGAGAACAGAGTGAGACTGCGAGAGAGAGAGCGTGCGCGTGCATGAGAGAAATACAACAATGATTTACAATTGTGGTGACCTCCTCCCAGGCTACCTTTGCATCATCAGCCCGTGGAGGTTTGCTCGCAGTTCCGTATATTTGGACACTGCGAGCTTGGACCTCCCGGACCAAAACATCAGTTTCCTCCTGGGAGAAGTTTAGCCGTCTGACACTGTTGCTCTCTTCTGCCATGGCGAACTGAGTAAACTCTCATTACGCCTTCACGTGGCGCATTTAAGGGTGAGGAGAGGGGCTCATTTGATTGATGTGATGTGTGTAAATCTCACTCCATGCCTTCTGTCCTCGCTTTTTCCAACTTGCGCCAGTAGGAGGGATGGAGGTGGGAAAGAGGAGTAGCTGCGCCAGGGCGCACTTGCAAAATCCACCTGGCCACAGCCAGTTGGAGAAGCGCAGGTGCACTGCACCTCCGCTGCGCCCGGTCTGCGAAACTAGAGCCCATAAAGTTTAAATTTTGAAAACTTTAATCTGACTCTTTCCCCTTGACTGCTGTAACACTGGAATTTTTCAATTATGGGATCAATAAAGATGTATTTTATCTTATCTTATCTTATCTTATTTAAACTGCTCTGGCCTGCTTACTGTTGCTGCTTCCTCTGCAAGCCGCTTTGCAACCCCCTTTTCATGTTGTGTCTGACTTATCAACGTCATTTCTGTTTGTCATTGATGCTGGCTCTGTTCTGTTCCGAGGGGGGTCTTTGCTGCTGCTTTCCCTATCGTAGGCCTTCCATGTAGACACATGGAAGGGTAGGGCGGTTTGCCTCTCTGCCTCAGGCTTTCCTCATTTTTTGCACGTAGAGGGCAGAGAGGTGTGCTCTCTCTGTCTTAGGCTTTTCACGTAGGCACGCAGAAGGGCGGAGGTGTGCTCTCTCCACCATATACTTCCCATGTAGGCATGTGGTCGAAACTTTCTGCGCAGGCCTAAGGAAAGGCAGAAAGGCCCCGGAACAGAACTATAGCACCAAATAAAATACTTAAAATGGAAATAACAATAATAATAATATAATAATAATACATTTCTTTGACTGAAGTGTTTCTAACTGAAATATTATTTATTCTCAGAACATAACATTTGTCAAGCAGCAGGGCATTTCATAAATCTAAGGAATATTCCAAAAGTTGTAATGAAAACAATGTCAAATAATAAATAGTCAAGGAATATATTAAGTCTGGTCAGGAGCATGTCAAACCCTTTGTACATTATATTGAAGATTTATGAAATATTTCTTTTATTTCTATCAAGGAAAAGTATACAGAGGTAATTATTATCATTATCGCCCAGCCAGCATCCCCCCTCATCCCTTCCTTAAATACCCTACTTTTGAGCACCAGTTTCTTTTTTCAACTGTTCCCAAGAGGAGAGGGCGTATGCAGCCGCAGGTGGTAGCTATAGAGACAAAGCACTGCGCCCATTATCTTTTTTCAGAGCACTCCAACTTTTTTGTGTGGTCACTCTGAGCGCTTCTCGTTGAAAATCTCTGAACATTCTGAAAGACACTGGTATCCTAGCGCCCTGCCAGCCCCACATGCCAGGAATAAAATGCTATGTGAACAATGCACTGTTTTGTTTTTCCAATGCCCAACTAGACTGAACCTGCAGAATTTGTAAAAAAACAAAACAAAAAAAAAACCCCAAGACCCAGAGGCTACATCTTTTCTTTCTTTTTTATTTCACCCATTATTGACTGTTAGCTTGCCTGGCTAATGTGATGCACCTCCAACACAGTCTCTCCATCTCTCTAACCCTAACCCTATTTCTACTGCACTACATAAATACTTGAGATAAAGTGAAAAAGCAATATGATGTAGTTTTATTCATAGATGTGCAGCAATGATATGGAGCACAAAAACTGACAAAAAAAATAAAAAAAGATAACAAATAAGTCAAAATATGTAACTAGATAAAACTGTGAGTGGCTCATTTTTCAGTTTTCTCATTTGAATCTTTTACGAAGCAACATTTGTCATTGTTTCCAATGTGGGGAATGATATTTTACTGCCTTTTGTTGGTCTCTGGTCCCGATACCACCAGATGTAGAAAAATGGGAAATCAAAACTAAACTCGCATTATAAGACATAGAGATAAGAGCATCGACCAGCAGAACTCACACTGTGTTATACACTGTGGGGTTATTGGGGCGTAAAGTGAAGCTGAAGGGTGCAGAAGAGTTAAGACATTTAGTACTTCTGAAATAGTGACAGAGGGAAGAAAAGACATACACCTATACAATTAAAAAAACAGACAAAAGAGAGGTGTTGGAAAAAATAGAGAGATGAGGAGAATGAAAACAAGTAGCCTGTCCTGTTGGGTCGCCATGGTAAGCATCATAACAGCTTGCAAGCTCCCGCTGTAACTCCTTAGAGGAGGAGCATGCCTCTTCTCTGACAGCATTTAGTTTGCTCCTGCACACTCTGTCCCCACTGATGTCTTATTCCTGTGTTCGTATGTCACCTCCTGTATACCGTGTTTACAGTGAGGTGCATCAGATCTGCTGTACTATACGTGTGTTAGCTGCCATCATGTCAGTGGAAATCCAGGCAGGCAGGCAGGTCAGCAGGCAGATGGCCAAACAAACAAGCGGACAGTCGGTGCTGGGGATTGGATTAACATGAGGATCTAATTGCATTTGAGGAACCAAAGAAAGCACACAAGGAAAAATTAAAAAGGGCATCCAAATGATGGCTCAGTTGCGCAGCAACATTGGCACAAATGAGAAGTTTACAACAAATTCCTAGTTGAGATTATTATAGTGATTATGCCTCATAATACACATCCAAGCAGAGGAAAATGTCTGATTCTAAAATATACTGGAATAAATCAAGTTTAAAACATTGTTTCTTAACAAAATGTTCCGAAAATCTCATGAAACCTAAAGGCTGAAACTGTTCTTCAGGCCAAAAATACACATTCATTCATGAAAAATGCACTCTAACACCAAGACATTTTATGAAGTATTACCTGTTCATTAGATGAACTTTAATCCTTGAAGGATGAAAGGAACTAGTAAGGAACTAGAAGCTTGACTACATGTTCAAAGCTGAAAATTTTAGAAGCAATTATAATATTATATTCAAACCATTTTTCAATCTTGTCCTCATATGACCTCATTTCTCTCTCTCTTTTATTTATTTTCTTTTTATTTTACTGCCGTATAAACATATGCAGCCCAGTGGCCAGGAGAAAATATTGACATTATACATTTCTGCAAACTACAAAAATGTTACATTTGCATGTTAAATACAAATCATATCAACATTTATAACGCATTGTAATATATGATGGAGGTGGAGAGGATGGTGGATGCAGTAAAACCTAGCTAAGGCATCTGCTAAGCCAAGACCACATTCTGAAACAAACAAACAACAAAACCAATTGTGTTTTAGCGACCTGTCACAGGTTCAGCTGCATTTAAGCCACTTTTTTTTCAGTGACCCCCTGCTGTTTTTTTCTGGGATAGTGCCAGTAAAAGCAGTTGTTTTTTTTACTGAGACATTGCTGTACTTACTAGGATAGTGTGATTGTAATTTACCATGACAAAAAAAATTGCTGCATTTCCAGGTGAATTTTTGCCCCCAAACCATTTTTTTAAGCCAAAGCACAATCCAATTTCTGGGTTTGAGCCACCAAATGCATTTTATTTCCCATTGCAAGCGTTTTTTTCCCTGTCAGGGACAGTGCAATGAACAGTGTTTCTTTTTACCAAGACATTGCCGCCTTTACAGTGCGACAAAAAGCGTTTGTTTTTTTACCAGGATATTGCTAGGTTCCATGCATGATAATGCCCCATGACTGGGTATCATAAGCTAACCATGGTTTGCAGAAATGTACAATGCCAACATGTATGCCTAGTGCTTCTTTTGTTGTTGTTGTTGTTGTTTTAATTGAACTACTGTTTATTGTTCTGTCAATTTAAAAAATATTTTCCTTTTTTTTTTTCTTTCATCTGCCCTTTATCTTTCAGTTTTGTAGTCCATACATCTCACCAGATTACAACATCCTCGAGTGTAAGGTCTTATGTCAGGGATACACAGATGTGCTGCACTGTAGCTAATTACTGCAGTGTCTATATATGGAGCTAATTGTTCCTCCAGTCTGATTCTGCTCCATGTGTGAAGAAAGTCTGTGGCTGAAAGCTCTGATGTAATCAAACAAAGAGTACAAGTAGAGACCTTAGTGTGTAGACGCTTCTCTGCTTGCTGTTGTGGATTCAATTGCATTTGACAAATCCCATCCTGTGCAACAGACAGATTTGCATTTTCCACCAGAAATCAAGGAAAAGGTTCACCAATGCAGTCTGTTTTCATTGATGCTGCTTTGCTCGGCACACTGAGTACAGTAAAAGATGTCCAGATGCCTCTTTTCAGCAGCATGTTAAAAGCAGGCATTTCAACATCACAATCGTCACTGTGCAGACATACCTGCATTTTACCTCCCCAGTGTTTATTGTCCCTCTTCACATGTATCTGTGGAGTTGACCCTTATTTCCTGCCTTGGTCTTCTATCCTGTAAAGCTGCTGATTGTGCTTTTCTCTGTAGCCTTGGAAATGATGCTGTAGCATCCCCTCTGCCTCCTGCAGTGGAGCACCCTGAGCTGAGCGGTGGAGGCTGGATGGAGACAAGGGGAGGATGGGGGAGGGAGTAGATTGTGGGGCTTTGCTTTTGAGGAATGAGCCCTCTCACTCTCTCTCTCTCTCCCTGGAGCAACTGGAGTGGAATAATTACATAGCATGTGCAAAATTGAACTCTACTCATTGTGAAAGGATAGAGAGGGTGAGTGATAAAGAGAAATGGAGCAGGAAAGATGGCCGCCAGTTCCTATGGGTAACGCAGAACCCGGAACAGCAGTTATCACATTATTTACAGCTGAGGATTTAATGCATCGTTCAGTAATGAGCAGCCAGCCAATGGCCTGTGATCTGAAGCTCACTTATTCACTCTCTGGGCTGAACTCCAGGCGGCTAAAGGCTGGAGGAGTCCCCCCAGATGGAGACAAAGCCAGCTGCTATTTTTCACTTTATTCCTTTGCTCTATGGTGATAAATTGTGTGTGTGTGTGTGTGTGTGTGTGTGTGTGTGTGTGTGTGTGTGTGTGTACATTTTCAGGATACACCTCTTTGAGTGTTGCCCTAAATTTCAGTCCTGGAGGATCAGTATAAGTTTCATGTGCAGCTTGATTTGAATGATAAGGCCAGAGAGATATGAGCTTTTCTTTATGTTCACGACACATACAATATGAATGTTGCCTCACTTCTCTCTCATCAGCAAATCTGCTCAACAACTGCAAAAGCCCTGACACCTCATGGTCACCCACTGAAACTACACCACCATCACCACCTACAATGCTCTGATAGTGCTTTAGAGTATAAGGAGAGTTTCACTGATTTTACAATTCAAAGACACTTTCTGGGTCTTGCAGCATACAAGGCCTGCTGTTTGTGTGTAGTAAAAAAAAAGCAGTATGAAGTCTTTAGTGCAGGGGACAAACATTTTTGATTGTGGGCATTATACAGAAAAATATGAGGAGTACTGGCCCAATGTTAGTAGGCCTAAATGCACTGTTTTCAACCAATTACACAGCAAGAAAATTAGTGTTTGTAGACCATGGACATTACAGTTTCTAGACATTACGGTAGTTTATTGGTGTGTTGGCATATTACCAAAAGCATTTCTATATCTTCCAATTTTTTTAGGTCCACCACCATGTTTACTGAGTTAAATGATTTTGTGCATTGGTAATCTATCGTTGTAGGTAAAGTAGCGACATCTTGTGTTCCAATTAAGAAGTGCAATGGCATGGCTTGCTACTAGTGGCCAGAGACTATAAAAATAATAGCTATAGCAAAAGTGATGTCACCCATTGGTTTGTGGACTCCCGTTCAGAAGCCTTGAGTTTGGCATTATGGCCGTGGCCATCTTTTTTTTTTTTAGCCAGAAATGACCATATTTGGATGAGAGGCTGGTGCCGTGGAGAGCGAGGGGTGGATCTGACTAAGAGTTTGAGGACGCTATCAGCAGACAGCCTGCTTAAGTGATCCATGCTTAATTATGCATATCTTTAAGCCTTACTAAAATGTTAATGGGTGAGTTATTAAAAAATTGCCCTGTTACAGTTGTGATGAAGGAGGGAATTGCCTATAGAGATCAAAACTGTTTTCTGTACTAGGCTGTTAAAATGTTTATTTCTGTTGTAAAGTTGAGAATTTTAATATGGTGGTCTAGGGGGATTGACCCACTTCTCAAGCCAACCTCTAGTGGATATTCAAAGAACTGCAGTTTTGGGACTTACTAGTTGACCTCATTTTGTAGCCCCAGAGATTGACACTTCGTGGTAGCCTAGTTTTTTAAGATGACAGCAACACTGTGTTTAAACTAGGCTGTGCAATGTACACACTGTGCAACTTATTAAAAAAACACGCCAGCCGTATTCTCGATTATTTTCAAAAATTCACAGCGGGCATTTAAAAACAGGCAGTGGGCGTAGTTGCAGTTTGTCCACCCCTGCTGTAGTGTATCCAGAGAGATCTCTGTGAAGCCTGATGCATGTTCTTTAGTGATGTCACTTAAGTCACCATCAGTTGGGTCTAAAAGACTATAAGTTTGAAGATGTTTTTTTTTTCCAAATCTAGAGGTGTGGAGTTTGAAAGAAGTGAGCTTAACAGACCTCTACAGCCCACTGTCATCCCTGCTGCAGGCTCCAGGCATTAGCTGCTACTAGCAAAACACACCTGAATCTCTAACCAACCTGACAAGGAGAAAAGCGCTGATTTTGAAACCTCCCTTAACTTTCCATTGTAAGGCTGGCAAAGTTAGAGTGCAGTGCTAAATTTGTCATGGTGTACAAAAGAAATCAACAAACTTATGCTGCAAAGACAAATTTAAACTTTCAAATAGTGCTGTCAATTTAAGTTCACAAATTGACACATTTTTTTCTTTCTTTGGATGTTTGAATAGGTATTGTTGTTTGTTCTCTTGGTACTTCTCAGAGCTGATCCATGATTCATTATATTCTATTTTTCCTGTTCACAGCAGGAAAAAATGTATTTTCAATCTGTGCAATGCATTTTGGGAGAGTACTGTCCTTCATCAGTGTGCTTAAAAAACATACATTTATTGGTCTGAATACTGTTATAGGTATGCTTTTATATTTTCCACTTCCAGTGTGAACACACATATGCACAACCTGCTTAAGATAAATGTATGCCTATGGAATTGTGGTACAAATTTGATTCAAAAACAGAGAGACAACTGGATGTCAAATAGATTTACTGACATTTAAAAGCCTCCAGGTCCTCAGTGCCGCAACATTGTCTGAAAGATGAAAGAGAAAGAAAAGAAAGTAAGAAATACAGACATGCCCCATAACATGAGCAAATGAACAGATGCAGGCCACATGAGGAGACTGCTCTCTCCCTCTGAGGTACTGCACAGTTTGTAGCTTTACATTCTTTTTGCCAAATAATAAATTATAGCTTCACTTTGAGGTAACTTTAGGTCAGGAGTCCAAGTGCCCCACAAACTCCAGCGACAGTATAAAGAACAACTCTGAAGAACAAATGTTGCCTCTTCAAACTTTTTCCCTCTCCATGCGCCATCTTTTTATTGATGGCTATGGCTATGTTGTCAAACTAGATTGATGTCCCTGTCAAGTAGCCATCAATTAGTGACTCACTCTACAGCAGGAAACATCGCTTAAAAAAATGCAGCTCTGTGTCGGAAATTCACTGTACTTAAAAATAAAAATTGGGTTGTTTTTTACAAACTAGACATGTTTGCAAGTCACCTGCAGTTCATTAAGAATGGATCCATGTGACCCACCACTTGGGAACCACTGGCATAGGCCATTGGCAAATGTCTTCCATTTCACTCTGTTGTTGGCGGTTCACTACAGATCTCCCTAGCTGAGCCCACTCCTAGACATATCTGTCTGGACACCTCTTCTCCAGCTGTTCTTTTCCTAGTTCCTTGTGGGTTCCATTTCAGGGCTTGCTGGGTGATGTTTGTGGCAGGTTTTCTAAAGGGGGGCCCTATCCAACTCCTCTTTCTCTTTAGAATTTGTGAGTCAGTGGGATCCTGCTTTGTTCTTTTCCACAGGCTGTCATTGCTTACTTTGTCTCTCCACCAGATGGTAGGTGTTCTCCTGAGACAGGTGTTCAAGAAACTTAGAGGCTGCAAACATTCATGAATACCTGAATGGATATGTGACTTTTACATGCTGTGGTCATGTTGTGACTGTGTAACATGCAACTGTGCTTTTACTCTGAAAGAAACTCACGTCACTGATCCACTTTGTGAAGGAGGAGGTGCGAGTGAACACTGTAGGTTTCATGTAGGTGTTGCATCCTTGAGAGGAGACGAAGCTGGCCACCCCTTGCACGTCCCACTTGCCATCACTACCCTTGCAGTTCAGAGGACCTCCTGAATCCCCCTGCACAGACAGACAGAAGTCAAGTGAAGGCAACAGACTGATACACTATAGTAATGAACATGTTGTGAGTGTGCGGTGCATACATGGCAGCCAGAGCGGACGTCACCACCACCACAGATCATGGTGGGTTTCAAGGTGCTCCCCCACCAGCTGCTGCTGCTGCAGACCTCGTGGCCCACCACAGGGAGAAGAGCCTGCTGGAGCTTAGTGGCAATTGGACCACCACCTGCAAGAAATAATAAAAAACCCAGATCATTGTCAGGTGGTGACACACATGATAAAATGCGTAATAGGACTGCTTTTTTTCCAACCTTCAACTTAATAACCTCCAGACATCATAAAGCCTTTTATTGTTCTTATGACTGCAATTTATTACTTATGGATTTTCACATCTAACTCACATCTAACTCAAATAAGGATATTTTCCATAATGTCAAACTAGTCCTTTAAAGCGTCCTACGACACTGCACAATATTCATTCATCCATCGGGCAAGAGGCAGGGTCGCCAGACTATCACAGGGCTGACACATAGAGACAAACAATTATTCATGCTCACAATCACACCTACGGACAATTTAGAATTATCAATTAACCTAGTCCCCAAACTACATGTCTTTGGACTGTGGGAGGAAGCCGGAGTGCCCGGAGAACTGACACGGGGACAACATGTAAACTCTGCACAGTGACACAGGGAGAACATGCAAACTCCGCACAGAAGGGCTCCCACATCTGGGATCGAGCTGGCAACCCTCGTGCTGTGAGGCGACAGTGCTAACCACCACACCACCGTGCCACCCACTGCACAATATGATTCATAAATAATATAATAAATATGATCCATACTAGAATCCAAAAGGAAGGACCTGGGCAATATAATGAATAATTGTAACCTTTGTAATGAGAACTGCTTTGGAGACAAGCGTGCTTTATTTGAATGTAAGAAGTTATGGGAAATAACAACAATGATAATAATAATAATAATGATATATAATAATTCATTTCTTCTCTATGTTGTTTGCCTGTAAGTGGCAATTTTTTTTTTTTAAACTAAATAATATGTTGACATGGTCTTAAATGTGGTCCCAAATCTGTCATATTAGATTTCTAATTAAATCCAGAATAAGATTATAGTAAAACACAGTATCGTAGATCAGGATCAGTGTGTTGTCACATTGCAAACACTCACTGTAGATTCTTCCCCAGCCAGTGATGTAGCAGGGGTAGTTGTGAGGAGTGGTCTCTCCGCTCTCTGGCACACAGGAGGGCTGCACTTTGTCGTTCAGAGTTGCAGGTGAGGCCAGTTTGATCATCGCAATGTCATTACTGAACAACATGAAAATCACGTTGAAACACAGACACACATCTCATGGATAGAAAACTCTAATGTGTCATAATAAATATAAACAGAAACTTGAAAACATTTCCACCAAAACACAACTAAGGTTATCTTTTTAAGAGGAAAAAAAGAATGACTTACATTAGCTGCTCAGTAGCAGCTCTTTTTTCAATTTGAAACATAATGTGAGAACAGCTGTATGGAGAAGTTATATTCACTTACCCACAAGACAGGCAGCTTGAATCCCAGAGAGGGTGAACCACGATCTTCTCCACACTTCTATACTGCTCAAAGCCCTCCTCTTTGGTGAGGTCGTACTCAGCCAGCACCACACGGTAGGTACGAGGTCTAAAACATAGATACATATACATATACACACACTTTAGATTAAACCTTTATTTCATATCATGAGATAAAACAACACAGAGAATGACAGTAAGCTGTGACCCACCCGATGCAGTGACCAGCAGTCAGGACCCAGTTGGCAGAGAGCAGAGTGCCTCCACAGGTGTGATGGTATGTAGAGCCGCTGAGATACTGCAAACTGATCTACATTTTATTTGACAGAGTAGTCACAAGGAGATTTTCAGATTAGGATTTTACACAAAAAATGGCTTTATCAAAATAGTTAATCAAAATTAACACTTTGCTATGGTAATTTTCTCTTAGAGTAGTTTATTCTTTGGGTCACCAGGGAACCCAGTTGGTAGTCACTGCATATTAAATATGTTGGTAGGATGAGGGTTATGTAAAATAAGTATTATATCAAACTAAAGGTAATTACCACTCTCATCCCTGTGACTGATGTATTTTAATGCTGATGCATCAGTGAGTAAGCAGCATATTACCCTTGTAGCTGCTCAGGGTGGAGCATTAACTACTTTACAGTTGGCCAGTTTAGACCAGTGGTATACAACATTGCGGTCAAGGCCCCCTACTGGCTCTTTTTTTTTTTTTTTTTTTTTTTTTTTGTACTTGACCCTCATCCTACCAACATACTACCTTAAGAAACAAGAACCATAGTGTCATTATTGTGTCATTACTTCTTCTTGTTAGTTAGTTATGTAATTAATATCATCTGAAAAAACCCTTAAACTTAATTATTATTTTAGTAAATTAGTTAATTTGCATATTGTGTAAAACAGAAACATATACTTTTCTTTAATACAAATTGCAGCTTTTTTTTCCTTGTACAATCCAAATTAGTACTTAAAAGGTTATTTATGATTCTTTGATTCTAGTATATTTTGGTTTTAAGAAATTTTAAGTAAACTTGTCGGGCTCTAGTTTCGCAGACCAGGCGTGGTTGGGTTGCCATTTGTAAAGTGACTCACGCTGAAAATAACATCGACATTTTGGCACATTTAGCTTCAAACATTGTTTAAAAAATAAATTAAATAATTAAATTAAATAATAATAATAAAATAAATTAATAAAAAAAATTTAACGTCACCTTTTACCACATTTACAGCAATATTTGTTACCTTAGAAATATATTAAATAGTTAAATCTAAATATTAAATGTAGCACCTAAATGTTAAATCTAAATATTAAATCTAAATCTAAATGTTAAATCTAAATATTAAATATAAATGTTAAATCTAAATGCTAAATCTAAATCTAAATATTAAATCTAAATCTAAATGCTAAATCTAAATCTAAATGTTAAATCTAAATATTAAATATTAAATATAAATATAAATGTTAAATCTTTGTAAACAACAACATTTGTAAACAACACGGCAATTCCCGAAGGGACACTAACAACTCAAAGTACACATCAAATAAACTTTCTCCAAACATGTTTTTTGTTATTTTATGTAGTTATTATCACGCTAATGTATGTTCAAGTGTTCATTTCCCCCGATAAGTTGGTTTTTAATTCCTTATTTGATTCTATAAACACAGTCTGACCATCTCAAGCTTTTATTTTGGTACTTCCAGTGACCGGCGGTGTGAATTTGCATATTAGCTAAATATTTAGTTTCACCCAGAACATTTAGATTTAACATTTAACATTTAGATTTAGATTTAGCATTTAGATTTAGATTTAGATTTAGATTTAGTATTTAGATTTAACATTTAGATTTAGATTTAATATTTAGACTTAACATTTAGATTTAACATTTAATATTTAGATTTAACATTTAGATTTAGAGTTAGCATTTAGATTTAGCATTTAGATTTAGATATAATATTTAGATTTAGATTTAGTATTTAAATTTAACATTTAGATTTAGATTTAATATTTAGATTTAACATTTAGGTGCCACATTTAATATTTAGATTTAACTATTTAATATATGTCTAAGTTAACAAATATTGCTGTAAATGTGGTAAAAGGTGATGTTAAAAAATTCACAACACTTTTTTAAACATTGTCTAAAGCTAAATGTGGCAAAATGTTAATGGAATTTTTAGCGTGAGCCACTTTACAAACGGCACCCCATATGCGAGGAGGTCACCACAATTGTAAATCAATGTTGCGTTTCTCTCATGCGCGCTCTCTCTCTCTCTTTCTCTCTCACAGTCTCACTCTGTTTCTTTTCTTTTGACTTTTCTAAGATGACAGATGCTGAATATATACTCCCTATCTGATGCTGTGGCTGTTTGTGGTTGGCCGAGAGGGATGTGAACTCATTAGTCTGCAGCTGTGTTAATCAAATCAGGTTGGGTTTCCATTACACGTGCCAAACGTGCCAAACGGTGCCAATCCCCTTTGATCTGACATCAGATGTGACGGGACAGTCGATATAGAGATACATTTATGTGCTGATTACAGATAGTTGCATTGAATAGTGGTGTTTGTGGGTATTTATCGCATCGTTAATGTGCCTGACATTTTGGAAACCTGCCTGTGAGCCGGTCAGCCAAACTTCGGCTTACACCGGCTGGGCTCCACCTGCACTGACAGTAGACGTGGTTTCAGTTGGTGAGCCTTTAGCACACCTTCGGCGAAGCCTTTTGGCACGGAACTGTCACTGCGCCAAGCTGGATCTGTCGACACCTCCCCCTGCTGTGCCGCCACACCCATCTCAGCGCACCTTGGTCTGCCAAACTACCAAAGTGAGCGCGCCTCGAGTTGTGCTGCTCTAAACTAGCTCTGCGCGGGGTTCGCCACCCAGCGCCACCCTGCGCCGCGCCAGGAAACTAGAGCCCATTGTGTTATATTCATATGGTAAAACTTAGAATGGGAGGAAATTTTGGCACATCGAATCACAGTTGAATAGAAGAAACCCAATACTGGAGCCTTGGGGAACTCCACATGTCATTTAGATGTATTATTACACATTAGAACAAAGGTGTTCTCTGTCCTGCAAGGGCTGTGCCATAGAGTTTCAGACAATTTTCCCATGGCAAACATGAACACATTAAATAGAACAGAATTGGGCGCTTTGATATGAAGTCATTGTGAACAAATTTATTGACAAAGTCCTAAAAATTCGGAATGATAGAATAAAGCACCTGTGAGATATGACAAAAAATAAGCTTTTGGGGTCTGTGGGTACCTCCATCAGTAGGATGGGGGTTGAGTAAGATTTTGCAAACAGGACTTTTACTTGTAATGGAGAATGTTTTCATTATATTACTCAGGTAAATGATCTGACAATGTATTTCACATTGTAAGAAACCATTGTAGTTAATAAATAAAGTTGGGCTTGAACACTTTTACAGTCACAATGCTGATGCCCTCTGAAAGGAGGAGTTTGAAATCAAAAGGTCTAAATTACCAAGTTATATTGAGACAGAAACTTTTTTGTGGTATTCTGTTTAGTATACATTCAGGTTACAAAATAAGTCTTTTAATACGCTTTTCTAATATTAGAGGTGAGCGATATGGATGTGTAAGATAAGATACACCTTTACTGATCCCACAATTGAGAAATTACAGTGTTACAGCAGTCAAGGAGAAAGAGTCAGATTAAAAATTTCAAAATTTAAACTTAAAAACTTAAAACTTAAAAACTAGGCATGCACAATAAAGAACAAAAATACCAGACATGGTGATAATAATAATAATAAATTTACTGTATGTGTGTGTCTATAATGTGTGTTTAAATGTCACTGTGTGTTCGTTTTATTTGTTATATCTTTGCAATTGTTAACAGGGCATTGCTGAAAAATAATAATATACTGTATTATCATCTGTGGAGCAGACCAGTTCATTTGTCTGCAACATTGTCAACAAATCAACAAATAAAGCAGACATATTTAAAGAGGTGGCCACTTAAGAGATGTGATACAGTAAAATTTGCAGGAGTTGGCAGATCTGTAGACTAGATCAGTCATATTGCCAAACACTGATCATAATTAACTCACCTGCCAGGGCCAGCTGTAGGGTCGAGCATCTTCCCCATTAACAACACGGCTCACAGTGGGTGGGTAGGTGGGTTTGCCACACCCATGAGCTGGACCGGAGAGTGAATTGGAGGTTACAAAGGCTGATACAGTTCAGCACCTTTGCTGCTTTTCCTATGCAAACTTTCAAAATATACAACTCACTGCCAGATAAGGCTTGAAAAAATAACACTTAGATTTTGCACCCTTGGTTTGTATTGGAAACTCTTTGTGACCATATCCTGTAATGTGTGGTGGAGTGAAGTCACACATTGGGGCATGTTTTGACTATATTTCACAAACACTGTTGCCTAAAACACTCACTGGATGAATCCACTGCTGAAAACAGTCCCCAACAAATGCACTATTTCCTCCTGTTGGAGTTACGTTTGCTAAAAGTACAGTAGGCTTTGGGCTGAGTGTGGGAAGTCAGAAAATACTGAGAGAGATTGACAAACACATAAACAAAAATACAAAACGACTGCAGATTAATCTTGTAACTGTAACCATGATGTAGGTAGATGTGCCTCTCTTTACAGCAGGTGGATCAGACTCACCATAGGCAGCAAACAGCAGGACAAGGGCCGCTTTCATCATGATTCCTCTGGGACGATTGTCTGAGTGCACCATACGGCTTTTATACTCTCAGAAGTGAACAGTAATCAGACACAAACACACAGTCCAGTTTTTGACCTGGGAATATGTGGTCCCTGCTGCATCTGTTTCACCTGTCCTTACATAACCCCTGCAGAGCCAGAGTGAACCAGCACAGATGTACAGAATCATAAACATGACGCTCTTCAAATTATATGTGTGTTGTTGTTGTTTTTATTATAATAACATACAAGTTTCCACAAAAAAAAAACAACTGAGGCCAATTATCAAAAAGTGGACAAGATACTGCTCAGAATTTGGTTATATTCTTCAGCACCAGATTCCCTCTGTGAAATCAAATGTTTTCCTCTTCATTTTTTTTTCTCGTACTGCTCCCCAAATGGGTTTGCTTTTTCATATTCTCATACTTTACTGCCCTCCATTTACACTTCCTTCTATACTTTAGGACCACTAGTTGCTAACTGGGATCATAATGTGCCTTATCTTTTACCAACTTAGAAATCTAAACTGTAAATGATGCATAGAGTTGTGTGTGATATTCCAAATATATTTATACTAATCATATATAGTATCTGTTGGTACTGTGTGAATAGATTGTGATGTGGAAAGAATTCACTTGTTATCAATCAAATCAATCACTTTGATTTTTCCAGTGAACCATGCATCCTCCACAGGTTACTGTTCATAACAAACAAATTGACCACGTCGCTTTATCTTGTGGTGCACATATAGATTATATCTGCAGCGACGTACAATAATACATTTACACTCTCACACACAGAGTGTACATGTACAGCAATAAAACACATTAATGCAGCAGTAATTAAGTAGTAATTAATGCAGAACCTCCACGTGTAAGTAAAAAACTGACAGGGAACATTTTACTGCGACTACTTTTACAAAAGTAAGGCTTTGAATACAGGACTTTTAGAGTATTTTCATACTGTGATTTTAGCACTGAATAATTCTTCTACCTCTAGCTGTGTCTGATGTGTAATATGTGTCTGTAGTATTTGTTTTGTTGTTTGGTAAATAGTGCACAGCAGTCATCCAGCAATCGGAAGATCAGCAGTTCGAACCCTGTTTCCTCTGCATGTTCAAGTATGCTTGGGCAAGTTACTGGCTGTGTTGTCGGTGTGTGAATGCATATGAATGTTTACTGTAACTGAGTAGCAGGTGGCACCTTGCATGGCAGCCTCAGCTGCTAGTGAATGCAGTATGCGTGAATGGGTGAATGTGATGTGTAATGTTAAAGTGCTGTGATTGGTTGGAAGACTAATAAGGCACTATGCGAGTGCAAGTCCATTTACCATTTATGTGAAACAATATATGTCTCAGGATGCAAGACATGAAGTGAATAAAATAAAATCAAACCTCATTTATAATTCAAAGAAAATTCATTAACTGCATCCGTTGTGCTTATAGTTTGGCTTTGTTATTTACTGAGGTGAAAATGGCTGTAGTATATTTAAGTCTCTGCAGGGTCAGGAAATAAGTTATTTCTTTTATTGACAATGCTCATTAAAAAAAAATTGCCGTTAAAAGAAAAATAATGCATTACTCTTGGTGGGAAAAAATCCTATGAACCACAGCTTGATATTTCTCTCCAAAGTGTGTCCTTGACACCTCTGTCAGGGAAATCTGTCCAGCAGGTGCAGGTGATAAGAGCGAAGTCGTGTCAAGACCTCCTCCAGGGTGGCAGGAGGAGCCAAAACACACAGCCTGTGAGGGGAAAACAACACAAAAACATAGGAAACATGTACAGTCTACATATATGGACACACCTGTGCTTAAAGCAGGAGTGACCACGACCTGGCTCACTCTGTGATGGAATGATTAGTGCTCCACAGTTATTATAAATTTTTTTTTAAAGATTATTTTTTGGCCTTTTTGCCTTTTATGAACAGGACAGAGTGAAATTGGGTTGAGAGAGAGAGAGAGAGAGAGAGTGGGGGTGTTGACATGCAGCAAAGGGTTGCAAACTGGAGTCGAACCTGCGACTGCTGCAGCGAGGCATCGCCTCTACACATGGGGCACCGGCACTATCCACTACGCTACCAACACGTCCCAGGTATTATAAATTATCTGGTCAAGAGCTTGTCTTGAATGTATCAAAACTGTTGTCACTTTCAATAAATATCCTCCTGTTTCAATAATGCTCTCACTTTCTGGAAATTTCCTTGTCCTCTCATTTAAAAGTGTCCTCTTAACAAAATGTCCTCCCTCTGAAGGTCTAAAACATGCAGTTGTTTGTCTTACCTGATGTGGTAGTTTTGACCCTCTTGTCCGTTCTCACAGCCGGCTCCCAAACACACACCTTCCTCCTCTAGTAATCTCTGACAGTAAAGCACATCTGCCTCCACCCCCAACATCTGAAATTAATAACAGCTCACCATTTAAATTACTGCTGGAATTATGTCTTTTCCATGCAGAGTATGACATTTTATGCACAGCGGGAATCATTATTGAATTATGTGTCTTATCAGCAGTGATACCTTTGACTTTAGAAATAAAAATGAAAGAGCTCTGCCTGTTTGATTTTTTGTCTAGTATCAGAAGACATTACAATCAGTATTTTGTTGACCTTATAAATGACGCACATATTCACAAATCATTTATATTTTGTGAGTTGGTGTACACACTGCTTTTACATTATTGATCTAAACAAATCCAATATAGCTTCAGAAATAAGTCATGACTTTAATCAAAAGCACTACAGCCACAAACTGTAGTTAAACTTGAAGACTCAAGGTCCAGTGGAGATGGTTTCTCACTTCAGCCTCCTCTATCATCTGAGGTGGGAGGTGCAGACAGGGATAAAGAAAGATTCCCCCCATCGCTGGTTGGCAGTTCATCCTTGGTAGATCATTCAGGAACTTATAAGCACGCTGAGCATTCTGAGACAGAGTTGTCTGAGAGTGAAGAATCTCCTTTAATTAAGAAAAAAAGGACAAAAACTAGTTTACAGTTGTACAATCACACACGCTGAAGACCTGGACTGCCCCTTAAAAACCTTTCTGACAGTAAATTAAAGCACACATTCATTAATATTTTTAACAGCTGAAAAATGACTGTGTAAAGGAGTCACTCATAGTGATGGAGCAACAGAGAATTATCACCTGACGCAGCAGTTCCTCACAGAGCTACAGTCAGGGCTCCAGACTAACTTTTTCCACTCGGAGCACCAGTGCTCCTTACTGAAAATTGTAGGAGCACCAGCACAAAATTTAGGAGCACTATCTATATCGACACAACATATTCATCATTTTGTCGAGATTATTGCATTACTGATAATTTAGCAATAAACACAGACAACCCTGCAGGGTTCAACGCTAAGGGTTTTTTCCACTTGCCCAGCCGGGCAAGTTGGTCAGAGATCTAATTGCCCAAAGTCAGTTTTTACTTGCCCTATAAAAATTGTTTAATTTAAGTGGCTATCAAATAACAAAGACTGACAGTTATTTTTATGTTAGGTAATCTTTATTTACACTGTATTTATTAATTAAAACAACATATGTCATGTATTGTAGCTTAATTCCTACACAAAAATGACAGTGTCAGGGCAGCGGCAATCTTTGTCAATCATTCTCTCTCTATAATTTTGTGCCCTACTTGAGCCATGCCCACCTCTATTTATTTTCCCCCCTCTCTCCAGTTCTGCTGTAATTAACACCGGGTTTAATATATTTTGTTTCCATCTCTCTGCCCTGCTCTACTCTACTTCAACGTTACATAGCTCTCTCTCTACTCTACCAGTAGACTACCACATCCACCTGCTGCACAAAATGCACACAGCAGTGTTTCCCCTAGGATGGAGTTGTAGCAGCAGAGGTGAAGCACACACATGAAAAATAATTTTCACATGCATGAATCTTTTTTGTGTGCTTGCAAAGCACAGCCTGCTGGGATGTTTCTATGTATACTGGCACCAGAAGGGCTCTTTAGGACTAGGGCACATACAGTACATGTGTGCACAGTAATGAGCAGGTGAAATGTCTGTCTAGCTTACATACGAGGTGTCTCAAGATTTAGGAAAATACATTTTTATTTAACATAATAAAAGTCACTTGACATGCTACTGTTTTGTGCTATGACCTATTTAAGTGATGGAACTTGTTAGTTACGTGACAACGCCTGAACGCAACGCAGCACAAGCTCAGCACGAGTGCCGTGCTGCGCTGCTGTGCGAGCAGCGTGTTTGTCTGTGCAGAACAGCAGTCTGTTGATGGTTATTTACACACTGTCCATAACAATAACTTTGTCAGCTGACAAACTGCACCGGGCTCGGGTCAGGTTTGGTCAGGAAAATGGGGCCCGAGCCGCTCCGGCGTGCTCACCTGTGTGTGTGGCGGAACTCTGCCGTGCGCGATACAGAGAGCAGAGGAGAATTGTTAACGCATGACCATGTAGAGACAGAAATGACACCATATAAATGCTGGATGTAGCAATATGCACCTGTTTGCTATCACTTTCCTGATATCAACTTTAAAGAGATGATATGACAGATATTGTATTTACTGCTTTTTACGCCCTACATGGGCAAAAAAATCAGTGAAAGCAGTTTTAATGTCTGACAGCTTCAACGATTAGCTAAAAAATAACAAAGTTACTTATGTTACTAGTCCATACTCGTTGGTAGCTTTGACACCTTCTACCTATGCCAATCCTCAATGCCTATGTGCAGTTTCACATCGATTGACCACGTCAGTGAGTAGAAAAACGTGGGACAGACAGAATGACTGACTGACAGAATGACACACTGACAGTTTCTGTGATTATGTACAGCATACCATACCATGACTTAGTCATACCACAAATTTGAAAAAAAAGGGCGTCCTGTTCTAGATATCTACCAAATTTAGTAAAAATCAATATGGCAATAAGAAATTAGCTCTCTAGCGCCCCTATTTTGTCCGATCGGGTCAATAATGGAGGAGTCCCCTCAGATTATGTTTGGTCATATGTCTAAAAAGTTGTGTGGTAATGGGTGAAACCCTTGAGATGTCATACACCTTTTTGTGATGAGCCACGCCCTCTGCAAAATTCATTGCCTTATAGAAGCTGAGTTTTAGTAAGTTTTCCAACTTTTGCCAAGAGGGAACTTAAGATATTGGTCCCTAGATTATGTTCACCGAGTTTCATGCAGATCGGTCAAACTTCCTAGGAAGAGATCGAATTTGAAGTGTTTTTCAAAAAATTCAAAATGGTGGAAAATCTATATAACTGGAAGTTATGGGTTCTTGAGACAAATGTGTTCCTCATGAGGAGAGGCATCTCTGTGCAAAGTTTCATGTCTCTGCAACATATGGGGCATGAGATATGCCCATTCAAAGTTTGCAATTTCAATCAGTTGCTATAGTGCCCCCTTTGGCCCACTGATGTAATATTGCTTCATTCACATCCTCCCATGACCCTCTACCACTGTGCCAAATTTCACATGGATTGACCAAGTCAGTGAGGAGAAAAACGTGGAACAGACACACCCGCAGACAGAGTTTTCATCATTATATAGTAAGATTGCATTCTGACAAAAAGGAACAAACATTGTTTTACAGCTATGAATATAGTATAGAACCAGAAGTACCGCTTGAAAACCAGCCAAGATGCAGTCGCAGTATCCATCCATAGCCTCCTGAGACCCTGTGTCCTCATAGGAGGATGTCGCATGTTGGGTTCACTTGACCTTATACGTCATTCTACTTAACTTAGACCTGTTGCCCTCATTCATAGACACTTCTTTTGTGCCATGTAGTGGTAGTAAGAGCACAACACACTAATCCATGTAAAAACTAGAAAAGCACTCAGAGAGTGCAGACCTCCGCCAAGCAGCTCGGAATTCCCGCCATTTTATTATTTTATCCACTTCGCTTCAACCGATCACCACCAAAATTTTTTCATCTGTTCCTTGTCCCATTATCAACATTTCATGAAAATTTAATCAAAATCCGTTCAAAACTGTTTGAGTTATTTTGCAGACAAACAAACAGACAAACAGGCCAACGTCGGTGAAAACATAACTCTTTGGCGGAGGTAACAAGATGACAGCCATCTTTGCCAAGTCAGTCTGTTGCCAATCCTGACACAAACAAGATCCAAAACCTGATCACATTTTATGGTTGAAACTTGTTTATTTATGATTAATAATGTTTGTTATTTAATACGGCAACAAATTTGACCAATTTTAGCCACATTAACAAGCTAAGACACTGTTAATTATACTCTTAATTATTGTTGTCAATGTTTAGTTTTTATACTTACCACCCCCTACTGATCCCGATAGCTAGGAGAGATTATAACTACGAACCAAACAAAAGTTTGGGTCTCAGGAGGATATCTGTGAAAACATGAATGCTTCACACACATCTTCAACCCAGCAGCACAGAGGATCTATACCATCAGCACAGCTTCAAGGTGGGCACCCAAGATTAGTGTCACCAATTCAGTATCTGACCAAATGTCTCCCTTTCAGTTCCGGAGTTGTGAAAAAAAGCAAGAAAAGCATTTTGGCAGAATATTATGATGTCACAGGGAAGTTTACCTTTGACCTTTTGGAAATAAAATGTCATCACTTCAACATTTTATCCTATTACACATTTGTGTGAAATTGTGTTATGATTAGCTCATAAATTCCTGAGTTATGGCCAAAAACATGTTGTGAGGTCACAGTGACCTTCGAGCACCATATTCCAATCAATTCATTCTTGAGTCCAAGTCAACGTTTGTGTCAAATTTGAGGAAATTTCCTCAAGGCCTCCTTGAGATGTAACATTCACAATATATAAACCTTTATTTAATCAGGTAAGTCCCACTGAGATAGAAATCTCATTTTCAAGTAGGGGAGAGTGGGGTAAGTAGTGCCAATTTTTACTTAAAGTGCCTTTTATGCAAGGAGATTACAGGAATGCCTCCAACTAAAATATGTACATATAGTTTAGGATGTTGTGCATCCCTGGGAGCAATCACTTTGGATCTTAAATAAACTGTTTGAGAAATATAGCTTTAGAAAAAAAAGTGGTTGTATGGCACAACTTGCCCCCAGTGCGGGGTAAGTTGTGCCATTAGTCAGAATACACTGGGGTAAATTGTGCCGTTGATAACTGAAGTAAAAAAGATCATTTTAATCTCACAAACGATAATGGTATATAAAAGCAAGACAAATTCAATACAAAAGTACTTGTTTAATGTTTATTTAAAGTTTTAACATCATCAAAGGCCAATTTGCTTCAACAAGGCCTAGCGCCACATGAACACATGCTCAGAACAAAATGAAAATTCCAAAATGAGCACCTAACTGCATCTGCATCTGAATATCTTCACAGATTTGGCCTACTACTGGACATTCTACTTGTCAGTGCTGCAGGGGAATGTGAACTTGTGCTCCCTTCTGGCTGTACCACCAAGCTTTTGTGGTGTGGGTAGTTTCTTGAGCACATCACCTCTAGGGATGACTCCTTCATCACTCTCTCTAAATGTGAAGATGGGCTTTCCATCAACAGACCTCCTACAACTTTGCTTCAGAAACTTTGCACTGATCTCGTCACCTTCAACATTCTCCACCAATCCAACATAGTTATAGGATTTGGATTTTTTACCTGCAAACTTCACAATGACAAAGTCACCAGCAGACAGATCCTTGTCACCATCATCATCATTGTCACTCTGGACATCTGAACTCTCATATTCAGTGGCATCGCCAGGGGCGATTCTAGGATCAGAGGTTTAGGGGTGCTGAGCACCCAGAGAGCTGCCTGGCCAGGCAAGATAAATTTCACTGTTTTGTACATTTCAATGCAATTTCATTCCAACATTCGTGAAAGAAAAGCACAATACTTTTTGGGAAAGTCTGTGACTAAACCAATCTGATAAAGGTTATTTAAATGCTGAGCCACAGCAAAAAAAGGTATGGATTGGAATTATAAAAGAAACATATCGTAACCCTAATTTCTGGGGGGAGACAACTTATTTTGATACAGCAGCTCCTCAACATACACACAAATAGGGTGACCATATTTTGATTTCCAAAAGAGAGGACACTCAGCCTGGCCACAAGATAGCTTACTTAAATATACTCACAGTTTATTCGAAGATGCCTTATAATTTTAATATATTTAAAGTTTATAGGAATGAATAGAATATTCAGTTATATTAAAAAATAATATCTCTCAAAGACAGAAATTCAGATAGGCCCCTATAGGGGACTCATACACACACTAGAGTGTGGCTACCTGATCCGAGCCCAACGGGTCCCAACGGGTCGGCCGGGTTTGGTCAGAAATGTATAAACTGTATTTGGCTTGGGTCGGATTGGTCAGCTTTCAGTGAAAATGTAGTGTAAAAATAAATTAAATCCTATTGTCTGTCCTGTTTATTGCTTGGAGACTGTTATTTATGTGACAACACCTGAACATCACACACACACATTGGCTATTTGTTTCTACCGCTCCCCACGCTGGAAGTCTCGGACCTCCCGCCGCCCGACTCCACCTTGATTAAACGCTGAAAATAAAATAAAAGAGGGAGACAGGTGTCTCCTATTTTATCTTATTTTGTTACATTTCTCCCTCTCCCCTTGCTTGAAGCGTCGGACCTCCCGCCTCCCACTCCCGTCTCAAACACGGAGGTCTCCCTCTCCGCAGAGCACCCACAGCGCACACCCAGCCATATCCTGTAACCATAACAACTGTGTGACACAAACTCAGTGCTGTAGTATCCTAATTAAATAATGTCAGGCTCAGTTCAGGTTCGGACAGAGACACACACACACACACACACACACACACACACACACACACACACACACACATGGAAAACCGGACATTATCATCAATTTATAAAAAAAACCCGGACGCCCTGGGCGGGATGTGAAAAGTGGACATATCCGGGCAAAAGAGGACATTTGGTCAGCACACACACAAACAGTATGTATGTTTCTGGAGTAAACTGGCCCCCTATAGTGAGTACCAAACATACTAATAACAATACTAATAAATAAAGTCCTCTCTCTGCTCCTCTCTCTTTCTTTGTACTGTCAACCAAAAGGCAAATAACCAAAATAACACACACACACACACACACACACACACACACACACACACACACACACACACACACAAACAATAGGAGTTAAAATGTTAATAGGCATTCAGTCAGTTAGCTAGTCAGTAGCACCTTGGCTTTAATACATGCACATGACACAACAGCTAGCTTCTCTCATTCCAATTCAAACAGAGGACAGTGGTCCTGATCACCTGTAACGTTTCCTAGCTAGAAAAAAACGTCAAGTAACTCCTACCTAACAACATTAACAGTCACGTACGATTAAATTCAGCAAAAATGAGGACTGGTAATGATAATAATGCGTTGGTATTGAGTGGTAGAAGATAAGAAATGTGCCACATATCACCCATTCTGGAAGGCAGCGCATTGCTCTGTGCAGATAGAGTGCTCAGAGCCCAAGTCGGGAAAAGGTGGGAGGGATGGGGTGGGTCAAACCATTTTTGAGGCAAGGGGGGGTTGCTGCTGTATTTTTGTTGTTAAAATGTTACGTTTAAACCAAGTACTGTATAGTTTTGAAACTTTTCTAACTTGTTAAAAAAGGACATACAGTAATAAAAAGAAATAAAATCTCTCAAATTTTAGGGGTGCTGGGATTCAATTTAGGGGTACTTCAGCACCCCCAAAAATGGGCTAGAAACGCCTATGGGCATCGCTAAGTGGAATCGGAAAGTCACTCTCTTCTGAGCTACTGGAGAGCACTTTTTTGGGGGGTTTGGTTGGTTTTGACCCTTTCAGAACCTTCTTTTTTCCAATCCTTTGCTTCTTTTCAGCCTGTTCCTTTTCTCTGCTGTGTGTCTTCTCCAGGCCATCTTCTGCCTCATCATCGGTGGTGGAGCTTTCTTCTGAGCTACTGTACACGGCCATTTTATTCTTGGTTTTGGTTTGATTTGCAGGTTTCAGAGCCCTTCTCTCTTTCATTCTTTTTCTTTTCCTGTTCAGCCTTTTTATCTTCCTTTTCTTTGTGAGCCTTCTCCAACTCCATCTTCTCAGGTGTGTCAGTCACAATTCTTGTTTTCACTGAACTGTGTGCCACTGGCACAACTTAACCCAGGTCCTTTGGCACAAATTACCCCAAGCCCACCATTTTGAAAAAAATGCATCCCCCAGCTGTTTTGAGCTAGCATCATTCTAACTGTATAGACTCATGATGTAGCTTACTAAAGCACTAAAACATGTGCGAACTGTTTTCAAAGTTTTATATAATTGTTCAAACACAGCAATCAAAAAACCTTAATCATAGAAATTTTACTTTGGAGGGCAAAAAAATGTTTTTTGAACTTAAATGTGCTTAAAAATCATGAAAATAAGAGGACACTTATTTGTCTTTTCACCAGCATGTTCACAAAAGGAAGCTGATTTCACTCCCAGGAAATGATGAGCAGTCCATTATCTCAGAAGGGGTGTTTTCATTAAAAGTAACAGGGTTGACGACTACCTGGCGACCCGACTAAATTGATGAACCCATTCATGAATAATGAAATGACACTTGAGGCTTTATATATATGTTTATGTTTTTATGATAGTTTGACTTTTTTGGGCCTCAACAGCTAGTAAAAGTAGAACAATCATATTGGGCGACAGGCCATTTTTACAGTTTTTGAATGATGCTTCATACAAAAAGGTGTTTAAAACTCTTTGAAAACAAAATAAATAAAATTTTACATTGTTTTAATGTTACAAGAGATATCATGGAAAATACTTTCTAAAATGATTATAGTGTATTTATTGTTTATTGACATTTACAGCACAGTTTTGTTTGAGAGACAAAAAATGGCACGTTTTCGTGTAATGAGCCATATATATATATATATATATATATATATATATATATATATATATATGTGTGTGTGTGTGTGTGTGTGTCTTTATATATGTGTGAGTATATATGTGTGTATGTTTGTACACACACGTGTGTGTACACATATAAAGACATATACACATATATACATATACATATATAACATGAATCAGTTGAAACAAGTTAAGAGCAGCAACAGTTAAAATTAGTCAGGTTTTTGACTAGATTTCTGAATTAACTCATTGGAACCAGAGTATCAAGCTTTAAAGTTCACTGCAATTCGTTCCAGGTATATGGTGCAAAGAATCTAAAAGCAATCTTTCCCAAGTCAGTGTTAGTTCTATGAACCTGCAAACGTGTGTTATGTGTTGCAGCTCTCCAGTCAGTAGGTGATGAAAAATATGAGGGCAAGTGATATTGTTTAGGTTACTTTTTGGCTTTTTTTGTGCAGGAGTAAAATATGAGCCGACTTCCATACTTTAGGTATTATATCAGTTGAAATAGTTAAATTAAAAATATGTGTAATATACTCTGAAATTATTATCCGAAACTAAAAAAAGCAATAACTTAATAGCTTAATTCTATATCTAAAATCAATAGTTCATACTGCTTTGGTACAGATATACTAACCAACTGGGATGCTTTGATGTTGTTTTTGACATGGATTGCTACACCTCCGTCTTTGACCGTCTGTCACAGTGACCTTTGACCACTAAGTTCTAATCATTTCATTGTTGGGTAGAGTAGTAGATGTGCCAAAACTGAAGACGGCAATCTTGGGATATCGCGTCCACGAGAATGGGACAGATGGATGGAGGGACAACTCAAAAGTAAAATTCCTCTTGCTACAGTTACCGCTGAGCTTGTAAAATAGTGTTTTTTAAACTGTTTCACAGCCCATGGTGGAATATATTGTCTTTTATAAGGATGTGTAGAACAGCAACAGATTTACTGAACATGACAACATAATGGATAAATAATATTTTACAACTTCTTTGTGGAACAGACCTCTGCAAAGGCTGCATTTATTGTCTCAATTAGTTTAAAATATTAAAAATAGAAAATGGTAAACTACTTTTAATCTGGAAATTCATTACAATACGCACAGTAATTATCATAAAAATTGCTGTGATGTATGATATAACTAAAAATAAATCAGTCTAAATAATGAATTTATCAAAATAATAGTATATTAATAAAATCTATTTACCACTTTATTTTTTCTAAATGTCCTGCTGACTAATGAACAGATGTACAGGACTGAGTATGTTTCCTTCTTGGCTGACAATATAGTAGAAATATGGTTATTAATATGGTGCATATATGTGTATGTTTATAATTTTAAGCAGTATTTTTTAGGGGACTGCGCCAGAAATCATTTTGGATGAAACCCTTACCTGTGAGTATGTTTTATAGGAAGGATCTTCAGCTGTAGGCGGGTTGACCATGACCTCCAAAGCAAGCTGTGATAAAACTGGAGAGCTGACCGCCACAGTTTTTAAATACATACTGACTGCTGGGTCCATGTTAATTATCTCCATATATCCTCCTCTCAGACCACACCTGAAGACAAGGTGAGCACACAGCACAATGAGTCTACAGTCACCTGAGAGAAACGAGACAAAATACCACCACATAGTTCCAGTGTTGTGCAAGTTACTGAAAATTAGTCATAAATTACAATTACTAGTTACCTCTCTCAAAAGTAATTGAATTAGTTTGACACGCAGCAAAGGGCCATGAGTTGGAATCGAACCCACAGCTGCTGTGGCAAGGGCACAACCTTTGTACATGCCCTCTTCCAGAGTTGGGTATAATGTGTAACAAAGTAACGCGTTTGAGTACTTTGATTACTTTTTGCAGTAACGAGTAACCTAACGCGTTAGTTTGCTGTTTGAGTAATCAAATACTTAAGTACATTTTCAAACAAGACATCAGTTACTTCCATTACTTTTAGAACGCTGGTCCTTCAGCTCTGAAACAGCAACGGCTGTCGTTTGGTTCTAGTAACGGAGATAACGTTAAACCTATCAATCTGAAAGAAGCCACGGAGCTTGTGACTCGCTACATGGTCGGAGAAATGCTGCCGTTGTCTACGGTGGAGTCTAAATAGGTGGAGTAGGACTCGCTGACAGACATATTTCAGACTCAGGACTTGCATTATGCCTGGTACACGCTATATGCTAGTACTCACCAATTATGCCCAACCGTGAGGATGTAGCATTGTTTGCTAGCTTGATGCTAATGACAGTAAGGTTAACTCAGCGGGTTGACAAAGTGCCTCTGCTGTTTCACACCATCATTCCCCCCTTTTACTCTGTGGTAACATCACTAGAGGAAATATTAAAAACGCTGGGGTGTTGTTGTCATACAGTTGTCTACGGCAGCAGATCGTTGTGTGTTTCTACTGGTCAAAGTGACGGCTGTGATGGGAGAACTGGATCTCAGTGAAGGGCAAGTGGTCCATAACTTTAATTTTGGAGACAAAAAATGTAGGCTTAGCGCCCTGTGGTCCATTGGCCTATAGGAAATGTAGAATACTCAAAAGTACTTTAAAAGTGCTTGAATTACTTTTCTCAGGGAATAACGTTGGAAGTACTTTCAAAGTAATTGAGTTACTTTACTCAGGGAGTAATGCAGTAAAGTAAGTGGTAACTTTTTTAAAAAGTAAAACAGTAACGTACTTTGATTACTTTTAAAGTAACCCTTACCCAACACTGCCCCCTACCTCACTCTACCAAGTGAGGTAGGGGGCACCAAGCACACAGCAATATTAACTTATTGTTGTTCATCCTACATGTTTCATTTTGCCCTCCTTCTGTAATGCTCATTTTTTTACTGTGCTGTCCAGAGGGTGCGGTCTGTCTGCTGTCTACTGTCTGCCTGTGTCCATATGAATGCAGCACAATGCTGATTGATTGATTGATTCATGATGATCTTATTTATTCCACTAACATAAGGTTATTTGATGTTGGATCATAACCGTATCAAATTATTTTCTGCTACAATCAAGACAAAGGTTTCATACGTCATGTTGCTTAGTAACAAACAAACATATTAACCAAAACTATGATCTTTTTTCTAAACCGAGCCAAGCAGTTTTGTTGCTTTAATGTGAAAGTTTTGATGTAACTGTGACTGTTTCATAGCGTTAACCCTTGTTTAAAACAGCAACCACTAGCAGTCATGTGAGACCTAGCCGTTAGACTGTGGGTCATATAGAGGGTAGGAACAAACACTTATGTGGTTGTATGGATTGGAAGACAATATGTTTATATAATACACTAGTGACATGTTGGTTTGGGTGGATGTTGGGACTTTGACCAGGCTTGGTTTGGTTGTAAAAACAAATATCCATTTGAGAAAGTACATCTAAATCTAATCTAATATTATAACAGGGAGAGACTGTCAGTTGGTTAAATATTTTGAAAGAAGAAACTGTCTCATGTTGACTTTCTTAATATATAACCCAGACTTCCCTCTTCCCATAAAGCTGGCTAAACATAACCATATAATCATTAACCATGCCTAAATTGACACAAGAGAATATGTATTACATGGAAAACAAACAAATGTTCATTTAAATTCTTTCCTGAGCATCATAATAAAAAGCGTAATCTGTCAACATTTGCTGTTGCAAATTTGTGGTATATAAATATCATTTTAGGAGAAAAGGTTCGTAATTTTCGTCCTTATTCTCTCACTTTTTCTCTTAACGCTGCACACTCATAAACTGTAGTTACACAGCTTTGTAAACCTGCCAATTTTTTGATTGGTTCTTCACTCACCTCGAGCAAATCTGTCTGTTCATATCCACTCATGTTTGTATCAGCTTTGAATGCAAATACGCCACCTCTGATATTTAATTCCCATTCAGTCTGAAAACACTTTGATAATGACAACTTTTGAGCAAAGTATATCAGATATTTGACCCATCAGTGACCCTGATACACCAGAGTGTCACAAATATAGTTGAGCACAATCATTTTGTTTCTTTACAAGCAAACATTTGTATTTCTTGAAATGTCTAGACATCTGTAAGATCACAAGCACACCTATGAAAATGAAACCTGCTACTGTAAAATACATTAAAAATCCTCTGACTTTGACCTAACAATGGACCATGGTGGCTTTAAGTGGGGTCATGTTTGTCTTGCGTATGAGTCCACCAGAATGACCCACTGTTGTACATGGTTTCAGAGAGCTCATGAGTTATAACCAAACCTGATTTTTATACAGTGAAGCCCACCATCAGTTTCTCTTTGGTACTTTCTTATTCCTAACATGATGAAGAAATCTAACTGACCATTAATAAAACAAGAACACAGCAATGTCAATGTTGTGTTAATCATTTTCTGACATTATGATAAATTAAAAAGTAAGAAAATATCATCTTTCAAGGGGTCATACAATTAGCTGAGGAAAGGTTTGTTATCAAGGAAACATTAGTGATACTCACTCTCCCATGCAGGCACTGGAGATAGAGTGGAAGGAGATCAACTCCACTGTCTCTGAGTACTCTTTTCCCATCTCGAACAGGACTCTCTTATAGGAAATAAACTCTTGCCCCTGTCCATACACGCAGTCCTGGTACACCTAGAAGGTTCAAAAAGACATGAAAAAAGGGAGCTTGTGTGAGAATGAAAACTGATGAGGACAACTTTTAGATTTCAGTTTCCTTGTGGAACGTGTAATTACCTCTTCAGCCAACAGGACAAGGCCCTCGGTTGCAGCAAAACGAATCACTTCCTCTATTGTTTTCCTGTCTTGTACATGACCTAGAAGGGCAAATAATAGTGAGGATCAGATATCATAGTGTGGAGATCATTGAAAGTAGCTAATGTGTGTTGTTTACCTGTGGGGTTTCCTGGGTTGCTGATGTAAATGGCTCTGGGTTCACAGCGCCCCTTTGCCTTCCTTAAAGCTCGTTGCAGTTCATGTAAATCTACAGCCCATCCTTGGTCCTCCATCAGCTGGTATGGCACCAGTGTCACTCCAGACATATCCAGCAGGGGTGGTAGGGTGTGTGGGCAAGGCATCGGGATCAGCACACCTGTCTGAGTGTCCCCCTCGCCACTGGCCATCAGGTGCAAAATGATCTTAACACAATAAAGAGCCATACAATTCAGAACATGCCAAAATGTATGTTTTTATTGCCCATTAAAGTACTATTGGCATTGAGGAAAAATGTTCAACTTCTTTCATTTATCCTTGCTGTGTCAATGCTGTTTAAATGGATCTGGCGCTGTCAACCTTTAAACAATTCTTAAATAGCAGAGTATGATAACTCGGGTTGGGTATTGTTTGACAATTACAGTGACAGTGCCAATACCAGTACAGTGATGCTGAACCAATTGAGTTCATCATGCGATACCTTTTATTTATGTTTCAGTCAATACCCCTCAAGTGAATCGCATTCAGTTGAATGAAATGCCACCAAAAGCCACAGGGGTATAGCATAGTCATACTTTCAAATGTTTGATGACATCGTTGGATGACACCACACTCAACATCACAACAGACTGTATGGATTGCAGCTACTGCTGTAATGTAGTATGACACTGTAAAGTGCTAACACACTTAAGTATGATGGTCAACATTGTAAACATCAGCATGTTTGCATTGTCATTGTGAGCATGTTGGCATGCTAACGTGAGTGTGACTTTAGACTTGGTCCCTACGCTGGTTAATGGATGTTTATTCATAATGGACATGCACAAAAGCATATTGTGTCCCTAAATAATACTCTTACAGCTAAAAATCTACTGATCATTTTAAAAAGTTGTTTTCATCTTACCGACAAACACTTCTGAGAACCACAAGAGATCATAATGTCTTCTGGGTTTGAAATCACTCCACCATCGCGCCTCGTGATGAACTCAGCAATGCTTTTCTGGACACATGGAAGTCCAGCGGGGGTTACAGAGTACGAACCTGTTATTGATAAATTGAATAGATCAGCCATCAGAGCAGAGTCAGAGAAATTCTGTGAACCATTTTGGGCCAAATGTTTTCAAATCTGTACAAATGAATATTATTCATTCTCACCAACACTCCCTCCACAGCAGGCCCCTAGAAACATGTGTGCCTTCTGCCTGACATCCAGAGGAAGACTGTTGTCTTTGAGCAGCTTGGGGTAAAGACACACTGCCATGACCTGAGAAAACAAACAGGTAGGTTTGTTGCTGGCACACACACACACACACACACACACACACACACACACACACACACACACACACACACACACACACACACGCACAGATAAATTATAAAGCACCAACCTGGCGAACAAATGAAGTAGGTGCCATCCCTGCCCTGTGGGGATCCCCTGAACTGACATCAATCACCTGCTGGAAGGGTTTGTTCACTCCCTATAATGAACAGTGTGAATTAGACATAAGCTCAGGTTGGTTGTATTTGTCAACCCTGACATTGCAGGATCCAAGGGTCTTCATTCGGATGTGGATCATCCATGCATGGGACTGTAGAATCCACTTCTTTGCTGTGCAGGACCAGGTGATATGACAGGACATATTTTTGTCCTACTTTTGACTAAAGAAGGTGCAGTTCACACAGTTGGATTAAGAGGTGGAGCCACAAGGTAGCTAACAGCATGGACTAAGAAACTGCAGAAATGAGGCGCCACACAACACACCTAGTGGACAGCTTTGGTAATTCTTTGTTGGATGTGCTGTGGGGCATTTTCGGAACCCACCGGCTGTATTTGGCATCTGACTTCTAGTAGACGGCAATACAGCCTCTGGGGGCAGACCCCGATTTTTGGCATTCCGGTTTGATTTGAGCGGAGGAGGCGAATTTCCAACTTCTGTTTAAGTAAATATGTTGAACCATTGCGATGGATTCAGAGTTTGCATTGACGGCAATTATGTTCCGCCTTGTTAGTTCACCGCACGGAGCGTTTAACCTGGCAACAACTGCAGCAGGCTCAAACATGATTGGTCAATATCACGCGGACTACAAAACGCCTACAACCGGAAACCAGGGCTCTTCCGCTCTTCTTCCGGAGGCAAGATCTCCGGGGTTTGACTACAGACTCTACATTTACTGTATATAGAGACTAGCTGTGGGGTAATAATCCACAAACTAGCTCCTGTAAGTTTACAATTTTACAAGCTCACTGTACTACTGTCTGGCATCAGTTAAAATACACTTTGTCTCACCAATAGACCTGCGTCAAACACAATCATAGACACAATATGAAAGACCTGTCAAATTTTCTGTACTTTTTTTTTTTTTTACTCCCATGCTCATCTCTGAAAATCCAAATATTTAAACATAAATCTAACCTTTTTTTGATTGTCCAAGTATATGAGAAACATCTAACAGGTTCATGTTAGGAAGAAACAACATCTTGCTTGTTTTCTGTACTGCATAATGTTAGTCTAGCTAGCTACCCTGCAATAAGAACAAATAGGCTTCTACATGTCATCAACTGGTGAGAACTTTTTACCCAGCACCTGTTCGACTTTCTTTTAGGTCTTTTAGAATGAAAATATATTAAGTATGTAGCCATCAAGTGCATACTTATCATTCCCATTTTACTTGTGCATTTTGCTTTTTATATATTTTGTGGTTGCATTGTTAGAGGGAACATGAGGACAAGACTTTCATGGCAACAACAGCAGCTTGTGGTGGCTACAGAATGCTCCCTAACATAACAGGCTGCAGCATGTTGACTATCAGAAACCTATAGACATTACTCACATTTAATTGAGTGAAAGAAGTAATAGGCCGCCATTCATTATTTCCGTATAGTAAAAAAGTAGAGGTATCACCTTGCAGTTACCCTATAGTTGGAACATGGCCAACTCTTTATTTTGTTTTTATGAGCCATGGCTACATATTGGCATTTTCTGCCAATCAGCTGGCCAGGCCAGGAAATCTACTACTATTATTTCTGCTACTCAGTCAGGCCTGCATATTTTGCTCTTTACCTGAATATTTCTATTTTCTGCTGCTTTATATTTTACCTTGCTACAACTGCAAGGGGAAAATTGTGCACCATTTTACTCCATTACATTTGCCCAGCAACTACATATACAAGTTACATTTCATACTAAACATGTGATCAGGTTATAAAATGGGATGCACTGTTACAAATTAAACCACCCAGCATAAAGAGGTTAAACCTTTGACCACTGCTCACTCACTCAACCTCCAGAAGCTGTAATATCAAAAATGCTGCAGGCATGTTGATGCATAAGTAACAAAAGTCCAATAATACAGTATGTATAATGACATAACACTGATAGGCTAATAGAGTTTTTTTAAATTATTATTATTATTATTATTATTATTATTATTATTATTATTATTATTTTACATTATTTAATTGTTACTTTTAACTAAAGTAACATTGTTGTAATCTTCTCATATTGTTAAATACGTTCCTTTAAAAATAAATAAATAAAAACCTTTAAAACCCTCAAAGCTTCAGACACACAACTTATAGAACTTTTGTCCTGAAAGTTCACTTTCTAATTTAAAAACAACCAGTTCAAATCTGCGGTCAGATTGTTCTCTCTTCTCCATCTTACAGCAGTGAACTAAAACATGTTGCTCAAATTGGTTCAGGTGTATCACACCTGTGACTCACCTGTGTGATCTCCTCTGTGATACGTGCAGCCAGACTCTGCAGGCTTGTTGGGGCTCTGATCCCCCGCACTGTGGGGTTCACCTGCTGCATGGAACTCATCTCTGTCTGACTGATGATGTCTCAATGAGAAGCTCAACACTGAGCCCTGAAGACAGCTCGATGATGTAATAAAACCTGTTTGATCTTTGCACTTCTGCAAAATGACAGAAAGCCAGGGGCCAGTAGCAGCAGCCTTGTGCATGTAGGCAGGGGCATTTCTAGGATTTGAGGACATTAGGGGATTAGTCCTGGACCTCCGTCCAGGGGTCCAGGGGATCTTCCACTAGCACTTTGTTAATAAACAAGCTCCATTTTAATTTTTTTTCCCATTTTTTTTTTACTTCTTTTATGCACTCTGGAACCTTATGTATATGAACAGTACCACAATTTTTCCCACTGTGAATCAGTTCATTTTTGTTGTGTATTAGAAAATAGCTGGGGGGGCACCCAGCACCCTATCAGGGGCCTTGTTGACTGGCACTAATAACTCTATGTTTCACACAATCTGTATTATATTTTCCAAATGTCATAAAAGTTCACTTCATTAGTTCAACAAATTGTCAATTTGTAGGCCTAATGCATACTGAACTGAGAGCCATGTACCAAACAGCTCAATACAAACTGTTACATATAAACATACATAGTGTATACAGCAATGCTTATATATTGATGGATGACATTAACATGATAAGGAGCAGTGAGTGTTTAGATTATGACATATTTATATTACTGGTAAGGTGGATGCTTGGTTACAGGGTTATTGCTCAGGGATTGTTCCTGACACTATGTGACTGGTGTTAAATATTAATCATAGTGACGGCATGTAGGAAGAAACTGGTCCAGTGACATGGTGGTGTGGAACAGGTTGTGCCCATTTCGTGACTCATGAGGTTTATTGGAGGGAACACACAGTTATTCGGGGTACATCCACTTCTTTTTATGACTTAACAGTGTACCAACCTATCAAAAAGCCATTGGTATATGTAGAAGAGTATATCCGCTTCCTTCTTGGTAAACTACCCATCTACCTAGGAGTACACCCATCTCATCAACTACCACTACACCACTGTGCATTAGTCCAGTATGGAGGTCAGGCTGGCACTAATACATTTTCTGCAGTCTTGACTGTCCCTTTCATTTCTGTTATTTATGCAGGAAAGGAATTAAAAGTAACATTATGTGTTACAGTTAAAACGGTCCCGACTCAATTAAAAAACTGTTGTTCAGCTGGTTCCTGTTACGCAACACAAAGCACATTATAATACAAAACAAACACACAACATAGGCAGCTACATAGACATTGCCAAGTAGAAGACTGAAGTGGAGTGAGCAAAATGGGATATGAGATTTGAATTAGCGGTTGCAGGTATGTCCTCCCATCAGTAGAAGTTATTGCTCTAATGTAATATGGGAGCTCCTTCCAGATTGTCGTGTAAATGTGAAAAAATGATCTCTGACCATAGTTGTTTTTGTAAGGCAGCATAGGAATAAGCAGATGCAAAACTGCTCTAGTGATGTTTTCCTGTCTTGCATTGTGACTTGGAGGTAGAGCAGTAAGCATAGGATTGGAGTTGTTTTTTTGGTTCTGAGGGTAAAATTTAATGGCTAGATTATTTGTGTAGTTTTGAAAAGTCACGGCGTTACAATGTGAGAGTGCAGTGCAGGGGTGAATCCAAGGGGGAAGGTTTCCAAGGATCTTGTAAACTCTGTTTTATATGCTATTAGTCCAATGGTGTCATTTGTGAGGGACTAAATAGGGGAGACAGTAGGATATTGTTGAGATAATGATTGCATGTGTAGATATGTATCTGAAACAGCAGGGCTGAGATATGGTCTTATCTTGTTTTTGACTTACAGTTTCTGGTTGTTGTCATCTGTTTCTGTCCTGTTCAGTGGCTGATCCAAAGCAGACTGGATTATTGCAGTGGAGAACTGGATCAGCAGCTCCTGAGGCAGGATGAATTTCTACTACATCCTCTGCTCGAATAACATGTGCAGGCTACTGGTGTGTGGAATGGGCAAGGTGGTGCAGACATGACTATACTATAAAAACTACAAAGGCTCTCATCTGTTTTTGGAACACAGAAGTTTGTGTAGGATGTTTCAAACTCTTCCTGCTTGTTTCTTTAACCTTGTGTGTTGTACTTTGTCACTTTAACACTGCTGAAGGCATTTTACACACTCAGTACTGCAGGGGGAAGAACTGAGCATGTTGCACAAATGCTAAATATTGTAATTGAAACTGTGACAAACTGAGATGAGACAAGTCTGGTGAATAAAGAGAGCATTCTGTCAAGAGCTGAGCATGAACTAAGTTGCCTCATACAGAGGATAAACCATGATGGCGGCCTTTCCTCTGATGCCACCCCGAGGTTGAACAAAGTAATGTGACAATTGTGGCAGCAGAATGGGTCTTTGAAATGCATTAAAAAATGTATACAGGTACATGTAATATCAATGTATAATGTCTTGTTACCATCATAGATTTCTGCTGATATAAAAGAGGTGTTTGCATGTGTTTGTGTGTTTATGATCTTTTGCAGTGGCTGATGGTCTCAGTAGCCTACACTTCCTCTCCCCATTCTGGAGTGTTAACAACCTGTCCAGTGTGTTCATCTTCTGACCTCCCTGATCTGTGATGGTTTCTCAGAACTTCTGGATATGCCGAAATGCTTTAAAATGACACAATAATCCAGATGACTCACTGTAGCTGCTTGTTTAGAGAGACTCCTGTTCTACCATTTTAGCAGCATTTCAGCCACTACACACCTGCAACTGATTCACAATTTAAAAAGCTTCACATTAACTCAGCATCACTTAAGTTGAAATAAATCTCACAATACAGAGTGTCACTTTACAGATGTATGGATGTTAGCAAACAAGTGAAGAAGGGTGGCATTACAGTGACAGAGTGCTCAAGAGACGGCTGGGATGTCGGCTTTGTGCAGTTTGGCCCCCTCTCAGGGGCCCCTGGACACAAGAGGAGTCCTGCCCTAAAACAACAAATACATTCATTAGTACTCATGTAATAAGAGAAAATAAGACAGTGTCTGCTGTCAGCATTGATGTTACTCAAAATTCTGTTGGACTAATGGACTGTAAAGTGTCGGCCTGCAAACTGAATCATCTCTGTTTTAACTTTTTTTTTTTTTTTTTAAAACATTCACAGGCTTCATCTATCACACTGATTATGATGAAATATATTTAAACAAGTTAGCTATTAAAAAATATCATCAGCATATGTTGATATATTGCTATTTTTGTAAAATTAAGATACTTACTTAGTGGACTGAAACACAGATGACCACTTCTCTCCAGCTGTCTTGTTGAGGTAACACTGGGTGCACTGCAGGAACACTGAGTCTCTCCAATTAAAAGATGCAGGGGATGTCTGTTAAGAGTAAAACAGATCATTGGTCCAATGTTTCCATGAGGTTTGTTTATGTTGGATGTTCTGTTTTTTGAGGTGACTGATCTGTAGGAGTAACTGTTGCTGTGAGGAGGAATGTAGTTTTCATTTGAACACTAATCAAGCTGATGTTTCTTTGCCCTGCCAGACGCAAAGGCAAATTTGTCTTCCTCAGCCCCGCCAGACACAAAGGCTTAATGCGCGGGGTTTCAACAGCTCTGCCAAACACGAGGGCTACCCAGGGCATCGCCGGCCTCGCCAGACGCAAAGGCCGGCCCTCAGGAGGATAGAAAGAGAGGCTGATCCATCCACCGTGCAAAGTATGAGGAGATACTCTAAATAAGTCCCGGTGCAAGGCGCTACCTGGGGTGTTGACAACCCTGCCAGACGCAAAGGTTGCCTGGGGCTTTGCTTGCCCAGCCAGATGCAAAGGCAAGCCCCCTGTGTTAAAAAGGGTCAATCCGGTGGTCCCAGAGCAAGATGCTATCTGGGATGGTAGCAGCACTGCCAGACACAAGGGCTACTTTGCCTTCCTCAGCCCCGCCAGACGCAAAGGCTGTGCACAGGATGTCGATAGCCCTGCCAGAGGCAAGGGTTACTTAATCTTCCTCAGCCCTGCCAGACGCAAAGGCTACCTGGGGCATCCCCGGTCCTGCCAGACGCACAGGCCGGCCCTCGGATGAAAGAGAGAAAAGTCGATCGATCCACTGTGCAAATAATGAGGAGATAAACTAGTAAAAACCCAGTGCAAGATTCTACATGGGTGTTAGCAGCCCTGCCAGACGCAAAGGCTGCCATAGGAATCACTGTTCCTGCTGTAATGAGGAGGTGATGAAGAGCAGATGTGTGATTGCTCTGATGTCTCAAGCAGAATATTCAACCCATCCATCGTTGAGTCAATCCGAGTCGCTTTCTTCAGCCCATCTCCGCCTCTTCGCAGGAGCCTCCTCCCTGTCGCTGTCCTCCCTGTCGCTGTCCTCCCTGTCGCTGTCCTCCCCGTCGCTGTCCTTCCTGGTCCTCTTCATGTAGGAGGCCCTGCCAGAAGATTGAGGGACCACATCATCTTCAAGCTCCTCGGAACTTTCTTCTTGGGAGATGGACCCAAAGTCTTCAGCATCTAACGGAGAGATCTCGTCACCAAAGCTAAGATGGCTGTACTCAGAGTCCCAGTCCCAGTCTGAGTCCTCTTCGGGTTTCCCGTACATGTTTCTGAAAAGTAGATCTTCAACAGCAGAGTTATTGGGAACAGCACGAGGGTCAGTATGAGGATGGGGAGCAGCATAAGGATCAGCATGAAGATGGGGAGCAGCATAAGGATCAGCATGAAGATGGGGAGCAGCATAAGGATCAGCATGAAGATGGGGAGCAGCATAAGGATCAGCATGAAGATGGGGAGCAGCATAAGGATCAGCATGAAGATGGGGAGCAGCATAAGGATCAGCATGAAGATGGGGAGCAGCATAAGGAGCAGCATGAGGATGGGGAGCAGCATAAGGAGCAGCATGAGGATGGGGAGCAGCATAAGGATCAGCATAAGGATGGGGAGCAGCATAAGGATAAGCAGCAGCATAAGGGTAAGGAGCAGGGTAAGCAGGGAAATCATAAGGAGCATTGCGATCAGCATAAGGCACAGGATAAGGAACCGCAATGGGAGCAAGATGGTAAGCAGGAAAGGGAGCAGGTGGTGGAAGCTGCTGCTCATCCTCTACATTACCAGCCTGGAGCCCGTCCACATCCTCCAACCCGACAATGCCAACCTCTTCCTCCTCCTCCTCGTAGTCAGGCAGGACCGGGGGGAGGGGCTCTCAGCAGCAGTGAGTGCGGTGCTGAGTGGCCAAAAGAGGAAGGTTTTGAGTTTCTCAGATCAGGTATCCAACAGTTTGTTCAGTAGAAATTGTCTCCAATATTTCAGCTTTTCAGCAGAGGGTTTTACACTTGTGTCAAGTCCGAGTGCAAATGTGACATTCAGAAAGGCCTTGCAGCTTTTATAGGGCCTCGGTAACTCCACTGTTGTGTTTCCATGACTCTTGAGCAAGTGAGAGACAGCATAATGATGAGCACGTGTTACCAGACCGCTTCAGTTCACACCTTTATGTGGTATAAAGTTGTGGTTTATACATGTATGTGTAAATTATTTTCATTATTTTTCCTGTATTTTAGATACAACGAAAATGTCCAAACAATTTTATTAAATTAAGGGCTTCAATCACCTATTTAACATTTGGGGGACCATTTTCAAATGACACCTTCTTTGATCCAAACCTTCAGGGTGGTCTGGGGAAATCTTTATACGAATAAGGCTAAACCATTTTAGAGCATTTCAAAACAAAAATCATAGATCAAGGGAATAATAACGTTTTGATGACTGAGTGCCTTTTTGGGGAGTAAGCATAAGATTGAGGACCGCACAAGAAAAGTTTGCACACTATGACTTTATTATAATATTTTATTGACTTTTTTTATTTCATACTAAACTATGATTTTTTATGAAATACAAACATTTTACAGAACTTCTCAACAGTGATATGGTCTACATAACACTCATATAATATTCTAGTTTTACACTTTTTAATACATTTGAAAAATATGAAATATTTAGACTGTTTTTTTTTTTTAATTTGATAATTATTATTTAGTTGGCAGTGAATGGTTGCCTGTCGCCTTGAGCCAACATGAAGATTAAACAGACAAATAAAAAGGAACCGATATATTCACAAAATAAAGTTCTAGTCAGAGATCATTGGGAAATCTCAGAAAATATTGCATTAAGTTACCTAATTATCTTTAAATGATTTGATTACAGGCTATATCCAGCTACTTATATTGCAGAGCAACTCTGTAATTTATTCCTTTAATGTTTGTAATACTAACTAATAGCTTTGTGAAAATGGTTACTGATCTTGTGGCCTGAAATGACAAATGACTAGATATTCCAAAATAATAATCAAATAATGGCACCTCATTCTTATGTAAGAAAAGTGCAACAAAGTAGAAAAAAAGGAGATTGTTTAAAATTCTTTTTAGATCAGTTTAGTTGGGAATTACAAATTTGTTCCAGCAGTGGTTATTGTCTTCCTTCAAAGCTCAAAAATATGAATCTGATTTAGAGGACATACTTAATAATAACAATACATTTTAATAATAGAGTGTTTTCATTTAAAGACACTTTACATAAATTGAAATCATCCTAAACAGCACACTGAAAATGTTACACCCACAAAATCACACATTAAAAACAGAAAGTGAGTTACACTTAAAACTTTGCTATGTAAGTGTTCCAAATAGGACTGAATCTTCATGACTGGTGTGAGGAGCTTTGGAGGCTCAGTCTGTTGAAGTAAAAATGACCACACAGCCGTTCATCAGTTGTTTTTCTTGGAATGAATGTCTTTACAGAAAAAAGGCTGACTGAAGCAGTGTGATGGTGGTTATTTTGTGAATTCACCACCAGAGGCTGCAAAGAGAGACAAAGATGCAGAGGCCTCTATGAAGCAGCTGTTGGTGCTGTTCACTTGTTTTTGGAATGTCTTGTTAGGAGGGTCAGGGGTTGTGGTCTGTACATGTCGCTGCAATGACACCAGAAGGTCTGAGGAATCATCTTGCACTGAGGAAGGTCCCTTGCTCTGTTGAGATCCAACATCACAGGCAGATGAGATCTCCGCTGCCTTTTTTGTCGGCATGTGATGATTTAATTAATTTCAAAAATAACCCCAGATAGTGTTTTAAACCTCACCTGGTGTAGTGGTGCTTTTTTACAATTTATTTAGAAAAACAAGTTACAGGATTTAATATGATCCACATAGAATGTTATTTGGAAAACCTCCACTCCACATGATGGCAGTAGTTTAAATCTAATTACTTTTTATTAATTGATATGTTTTTGCCAACAGATGGCACCACCTCAGTCAAATGCTTTTTAAAAATGACTTGCAATAAACTGCTAATGGAAAGGAGTTGATGATTGAATGATTTCAGAAAGCCATGGTTACAGTAGCCTTTTAATTTGGTCTGATTTTTTTTTTAAATATAAGTATCATTTATCATCCACAAGTAATGTGTCAGCGAGAGCAACAAACCAATATTTGTAGCTGCAGTCCAGTCTAAAATATAATTCATAGGTACTAACAAAGTAGTAAGAAATAGGGCTGAATAAATAAACTCTGAAATGTTGCATTGTTTAATTTTAGTAGTTTTAAATTGAGGATGATTTCAATAGACTTCAATAATCATAAAAGATAATAAAAGATGATCAAAAGTGAAAATCACAAATAAATTATTTCTTTACAGGGGAAGAGGAGCACACTGATTCTTGTGCAGCCTTTAATGGAGCAAATGGACAAACCTAAGCGTATTTTATAGGCCTCTGCTCAGAAACTGCATACCCATAATGAAATGAAATATCTCTGCAACCACAAGGTCTATTTGAATACTTTTGGTGCCATGGTAAAGGGAACACTTGTGAGATTTGTTAAGATGTGTAAATATCGGGGAGGACGTCACGTGACATCACCGAGCAAGATGGTCGCCTAGTTGGAGGCCTCCCGATTAACCCTAGTTTGCTAGTTTAATCTGAGTGGTTGTAATCCAAGTCTTAGTGAAGCAATAGTTTAACACTTTAAGTGCATTGAGAGCTCTGGTAACTCTTACATTATGAAAACTAGATTGACAAAACACGGTGCTAATACTCCGCTAGCTAGCGGGGCGAGTGCTAAGCTAACAGACAGCGCGGGCACCATGACGTAAGGAGAGTTCAATGGCAAGGGTGTCATGGCTGCTATGCGACAGTCCCTGGAGAAAGCTACAGAAGAGATGGGGCAAGTGGGGAAGCTCTTGGCGGCTTTGCAGGTAAGACATGACAGAAATTAAAAAGGCCTGTGCCGGTCTGAGAACGGATGTCAACGGGATATTGACTCGGCTGGATGAAGCAGAAAGCCGCATCTCTTGGTTAGAGGATGAGAACCACCAGTTTCGGCAAACAGCGGATCAAAGTGCTAAAAATGTGAGGAACTGCATCAGGCCGTTGAAGACGCTGCCAACAGGAGACAGACGCCAAAACCTGCGGCTCATCGACCTGAGGGAGAAGCTTGAGGGAAGAAACCCGATAGACTATGTGGAGAAAATAATCTTCGAGACCCTGTGGATTGATTTGGACGGATCACAGCTGCAGTGAGTGCACTGTGCCCCGATACCAATGCCCAAGGAAGGCCAGGGCCACCCAGACCGATCATCATGCAGTTTCTAAGTTTCCTAGAGAACAAGTGTTGTCTGCTGCAAGGGAGAAATACAGGAACAAGGAGGACGTAATCTGGGAAGGCTGCAGGCTGTCGTTTTTCCTTGACATGACTAAAGAGATGGCACAGAAGAGGAGAAAGTTCACAGATGCCAGGAGTCAGCTGCATAATCTGGATGTGCGTTTCACCCTTGCATACCCAGCGGAATTACGCTTTACATGGAGGGAGAAAGGATGAAGTTTATAGATCACCGAGAGGCAATGGACTTTCTTAACAAGGAGGAGATTGAGCGGCTGAGAACATCAGAAGATGGCACTTGAACTTTACCCCGGCGGGCCGACAGTTTGACCAACACACGATAGCTATACTAAGGATCCGGATTACACTGATGGGATAGCTCAATATGAATAGGACATGACTTTTAGTTTAATTATTTTTTAACCTGATTTCTCTGCATGTCCAGGACGCAGTGAGTATGGGACTCTGTCCAACTGATTGGGCATTGGATGGGCTCGGAACTGTGAAATAACCTGAGTGGTCCGCTTTGTAGGCCTATTTTTATTTTAAGCTAAAGGTGACGCGGTGTGTCATAATTTATTTTTAAGTTTTTTTTCTGTTTGGGTTTCTATCCCGAGTTATGCAAATAATATTTAAACACTGTGAAAATACTACGTATGGGTTTGTGCATGTTTATATGCATAATACATACAGTACCTGTGTGTGTGGCATATTGTAAAAAAAGAGGACTATCAGGTGACTTTTTGAGGGGTGGGGGGGCTACTAATGGGAACCACCTGTGTGATTCATGGACCGTGTTTGTGGTGGGTCTCTCATGAGTGGAGTGGCCGCAAGCGCAAATTGTGGCAGAGGCAGCTAGCCTTGGCACTTATGGTGGCAACCTCAGGTGCCACTGACTGACTTGGAGTGACTGTGGGGCTGTTAAATGATAGTTTTTAATAAAAAGTAATGATAATAAAAGGTGATTTAACCATCAAGACTTGGCACAAAAGAATGAACGATTATCAGAGCACTAAATATTTGTTGAATTTATGAATGCCAAATTCACGGTGGGTGGTTGGGAGTGGTGTATAGAAAAAGCTGTTTACCTCTCTCTCTCTCTCTCTCTCTCTCTCTCTCTCCTTCTTTCTGTGTCTGTCTCTCTCTCTCTCTCTCTCTCCTGCCACTCACCTACCACGGCATTTAGCGACCTGCCGCGGCAACTACAGCTGTTTGAGGCAGCTGCCACTCACCTGCCACAGGATTAAGTGACTTTGGTTTTACGTAGGGCTGGGCGATAAAACGATAACGATATATGTCGAAAAATAACTTTCCCTCGATATAGATATGAAACATGGTCGATAGACTTCTCGATAGACGGCATTCGTCCATGTTTTGATAGACAATATACGAATAGCCAATGACAATGGGAGTTGCTCCGAGTCCGTGCGGCGCTGAACCAATCACGTGCTGGAACAGAGCCAGTAGCACACAACACAGAGTAGCAGGCTAGCAGCTAGTCGCAACCAGTTGCAACACATGCAGCCGACAGCACTGGCAGTGAGAAAACGCTGAAAAAAAGAAAATGAGTGTTCCCCCCGATGAAACTACGGAAGAAACAGCCCAAGGCTCAACGGATGACTGCGACACTGTTGACAAGAAGGGCACAAAAACGTCGGTGGTATGGACCTATTTTGGTTTTTTGAGGTCGGACAAAAAACAGAGTAGTGTGCACTGCAAATTATGTAGAGTACATGTTCCCACAAAGACGGGGAATACGACAAACCTTTTTTACCACCTGAAGCAGTGCCACGCGGCAGAGCACGCACAATGCAAAAGTTTAAGCCCCGAGCGGAGCAAGTGCTATGCAGCCCACAACGCCTGTACAGCCGCAACAGCAGACCATCCAGTCCACTTTCTCCAGCGCAATGCCTTACGATAAAAAATCGAAGAGACACAGAGACCTCACAAATGCAGTTGCTTATTGTATTGCAAAAGACATGCTACCAATAAGCACAGTCGAAAATAAGGGATTCAAGTCGATGGTTAAAGTAATGGACCCTCGTTACCAACTCCCTGGGCGTAAACATTTCTCCCAGACCGCGCTTCCACAGCTGTATGTGGAGTGTAGAGAGGCAGTTGAGAAGGAACTGCAAAATGTTTCATACTTTGCTACCACGTCGGATATGTGGTCAAGTCGCACATCAGAACCATACATGAGCCTGACTGCCCACTTCATAGACCAAGATTGGATTTTGAAAAGCAAATGTCTTCAAACTGCATACTTCCCCGAAGACCATACAGGTGAAATCATTGCTGCAGGACTGTCAGAAGCACTTGCATCCTGGGGCTTGAGTGAAGACAAACAAGTCTGCATCACAACCGACAGTGGGACCAATATAGTCAAGGCCACATCCCTCAACAACTGGACTCGACTGCAATGCTTTGGACGTCGACTTCACTCAGCTGTTGGTAAGCCCCCCTCTGCTGTATTCCTGCCTCTGCTGAAATAATTTGTATCCCTGGTGGGGACAAAATTTACCCCCGCCCCCTTCTCCCCCCTTAATGAAGTTAGAAGTACAGCTATGCAGGTTTATTGTATATTAAAAAAAGTGTTTTTAAAGTTTAAGTACAATGTTGCATTATGCAAAATAAATCTGGGCTAGGGGGATTCAATTCTGGCATGTCAAATTAGCATTTAACTTATTGTACTGCTGTATATTTTCACATTACTTATGTGTCTGCCAAGAGGGAAAAATATTTCCCTGCTTCCTGAAGTAATCTTTTTTTATTAATTGAAATTTTTCTGGAAATTTCAATTCAGTAAACAAGAAGTACAAAAAACAAGGATCTATAAAATATCAATTGGAAAAGGAGACACAAAATAGCAACAATATATACTGTAAAATAACCTTTTAACAACAGTTTAATTTATGCTGTTGCTGTTTATCTTATTTCCACAGAGAAAGCAGGAAAAGACAAGAGGGTGGAGCGAGCTGTGGGTGTGTGCAAGAAAGTGGTGGCTTCCTTCACTTTCTCGTGGAAGAAGAAGAGAGCCTTGGCTGCTGCTCAGGAAGAGTTTCACCTACCCCAACACAAGCTGGTGACAGAGTCACCCACCAGGTGGGGCTCACATCAGAAAATGGTTGAGAGGGTGTTGGAGCAACACAAAGCCACCTCTCAAGTACTGGGTGCAGATAAGAAGACCAGGCACTTGGTTCCCTCCTGGCAAGACCTAGAAGTGCTGGAGAGTATGCATGTGGCCCTTAATCCACTACTAGATTTCACTGATTCACTCTCTGGTGAATGTTACGTGAGTGTGTCATACCTCAAGCCGATGCTGCACCTCTTCAAAACACAGATTCTGAAAACGTCTGATGATGAGTCACAGCTCACAAAGGACATGAAGATGGCAGTCATGGCATACCTGGATGAAAAGTATGCTGACCAGAAAACAGATGACCTGCTTGATATGGCAACCTTGGTGGAAGAAGAAGGGGGAGGAGCTGCTGCAGTGCTACCCACCCAGAAGAAACAGAGAAAATCATTGGGCAGTTTCTTTAAAAAATCATGTCCCACCAGCACAGGACAGAGAGACAGTGGAAACGGAACTTGAAAACTACTTGCTGGTACCAGAATCAGACAGTGAAATGGACCCACTGCAATGGTGGAAAATCCACGAAAAAAACTTCACAAGAGTGAGCTTCCTGGCAAAGCGCTACTTGTGCATCCCGGCGACCAGCACCCCCTCTGAGAGGGTATTTAGCACAGGGGGTAATATTGTGACCTGCCACAGGGCAGCTTTAAAACCAGAAACAGTAGATAGACTTGTCTTCCTTGCCCGCAACCTGTAGACTTATGTCTGTCTGACTGAAAAGATTGACAGCACTGAGTGACAGTACTGCACTAATTAGGGTTTCTTGTGCCTTTTTTTCTGAGCATAGGCTTTTAACAGTTGAGTCAATGTCTATTTTATTTATGTTCTCTTTGAAAGCTGCTTGAAATTGCACTGAGCATATAAACAATTGTTTTTTTTTTATTGTTGTATTTTTTTTTGTTCTAAAATATAAATAAATTCTTGAGAATTTATTTATATTTTAATACCCATTTTATTTATTGTTATCTGACATTGACAAAAGAATGTCCATTTTGTTTCTGTTCTCCTATAAAACTTGAAAGCTTTAAGATTTTAGTTTTCAAATTAAGATTTTTATAATTTATTTGGAGTTGTTTGTGTACCTGTTTGAAACAGTTTTATAATGTTACATTACATGTCATGTTCAACTTTGACGGAAAATAAATATTTAAATAAAAATTAACCTTCTGATATCTTTAAATCTCATTTAAGAGTAACGGGGAACATTTAAGATTGACAAAAATAGTGATTTGTTTTATATTGTGATATATATCAATATCGACTGATATGAAAAAAAAAATTGTGATAAACTTTTTCCCATATCGCCCAGCCCTAGTTTTACGTTGGTTAGTTTTTGATTTAGTTAGTTAGTTTTTGATTTGATTTAATCAAGACTTGGCACCTGCTCTCCTGGCCCCGCTGATGGAGCTGGGTGAGAGCCTCCCATCCGGCAGCGCAGGGCTGTCCCTCCCTGAAGCAGAGGATGAGCCTTTGTGCTCCAGTGTCTCTCAGGTTAACTCGTATTGCAGCGGTGCCTGGATAGTGTGACGTGTGTGGTTGTGCTTCTGCCGTGGTCCTGCCAGATGCCTCCTGTTGCTGCTGCATCATTATAGGTTTTTGCTGCTGAACCCGTTCCCACGGATTGTAAAACCGTGCACACAGTTTATTTAATTTTCCCTCCCCCACAACACAGGCCTGGTTGCTTATTTGTCTCACGAGATCTGGCAACACTGCTGCAGACAGTAGATCACACACAGCCGGCACACAGCACGGAGTGGAGTGGAGACAGATGAGAGACAGATGAAAGAACATTTGTTTGAGGGGGCATTGCCCCCTCTTGCCCCTGTGTAGAACCGGCCTCGTACAAGTTTCACATGATTAATCTCCAGAGAGTGTGTGTGTGTGTGTGTGTGTGTGAGTGAGTTAGTGAGTGATTGATTGTGTTTAGAAATGTCTTACCTCTTCTGAGCTTTCTGTGTCCCCTGTTGTGATCTCTGCAGCTCTGGAAAAACAGTAAAAGATAAGGATCTGAAAATGAATCCATGCTACATTCTGCAATCATGTTAACTTGACCTGCCAAGCTAATAAATATAAAAGATAAAGTAATGTTGATATAATCCAGTTGCCCGGCGGGGTTGCCAGGTTTAGAAGCTAATTTACATACAAGCTCATATTACGCAACTGCAAGAGCCCACATAAACCAGAGTTTGTGGAGTGGTTTAAACTCATGACAGAGACTGGTGCCTTTGAAAAGATGATTGCCAGGGTTAATAATGTTCAAAATAAAATGAGTCAGGTATGGGAAGTCTTCGTGGACTACATAAGGGGTGTAACACCTTAGAGGGGTGCAAGGCATGGTGGGAAGGATAAGTATTGTTATGCATGCAATTGTATTTATGTATGCTTTGAATGTGTATGAATCATGAGGGGTACCTGGTGTGGGGGCTGCCTTTAAATTGTAAGATGAGTGTTTTATTTTTATTTGTATTCATGTTATATATTATTTTTAATTTTATTTTCTATGTTTTTTTTCCGTTGTTCTATCTATCTATGTTTCTCCTTTTTATTTTTCTTCAACAGACTATTAATTTGTTTATGCCACATCTGTGACATTTGAAAATGTTTGTAAAGATATTATGTTAAAACAAATAAAAATTTGAATGACAAAAAAAGATGTGTAAATATCAGCATGTGTTATGTGTGAAGAGTAAATGAAGATGTCACACAGCACAAATGAAACATTTTGAGGTTTGCCTAAAAAAAAAAAAAAGCATTTTCAGGATGAGTATCCCTGGAATGATGCAGCTGCAGCTCTAAACCTTTATCAAATCATAGTACAATATGTGAACATTAACTCTGCAAAGGTTGATTCTGATAAAGGGAAGCAGAACAATATTAGAGAGGTTTTAGTACAGAAAATTCAGACAAGCTGTCATGTACAATCCATCTTTCATTTTTTGTTTGTTAATCCCTATTGATGTTTAGGGTACACACATAGAACTGTCTGTTTTGTTTTTTTCCTCTTTCCCACTCCAAACTGACCAATACACACCTTCTACATTTGAAACTGAGTTTCTATTTGGAGGCTTGTATCTCTTAACTGTGCGTTCACACCAAACGTAAATGAAGCCCTTAACGCCCGAGTTTCGACGCCTGACCATTTAGTTAATTCGCGTTATCGCGTCATTTGCGCGAGTAGCGGGGAAGCCGGCAGCTGTGCTAACTGGAGCTAAGCTAGTGCTAACGTTCATAGTACAACCATTCTGCAAACTAATTAAAGACACATATTTACAGAACTTACCAAGTAGACCAGTCTCCTCGGCGTCTTTCACCCAAGCCTGCTCCTTTTTGTTGCGGTCTCTGCAGACACGTAGTATCATATAGCTCCGGGTAGCCACTGACGACCATGGCTGAGATAACCACCATCGCTGCGTTGTACCTGCTCTGGAAGTCCCAAATGCGTCAGAGGGCCAAACGCCGTCTTTTCTGGGTTCACCCGATCCTGCAGAAGCACATCCAGCTCGGCGAGTTTCACCACCTCCCCCAGGAACTCCGTCTGGATGATAGCCGCTTTCAGCGGTACTTCGGGCTGACTGGGGCCCAGTTTGAGGACCTGTTGGTGAGGGCTGGCACCAGGATCTACCGGCAGGACACCAACTACAGGCGCTCCATTTCAGCTGCGGAGTGCCTGTCCATCTGTCTCCGGTGAGTAGCAGTTTATTGTTGTGTCAACAACTGGATGTCAACCATGATGTCGGGAGAATCTCAACGCTGATTGGCTTTCGCGGTTCAGAGTCACGCGAATTTGCCTCAAAAGTTCAATATTTTCAACTCGAGCACTGCGTCCATCGCGCCGCGCTAAACGCGTTCGCGTCTAATCGCGTCTTTGCATTGACTTTGTATGTATTGTTGACACGCAAATTCGCAAATTCGCAGTTTGGTGTGAAGGCACAGTAACAGCTTGGCCGATTTGATTGATTCATTTGAATGACGGACAATATGGTGGTCAATGGGAATGAAGCAAGAAGAAGCAGAATGAGCTTTTCACAGCGAAAATAACAAGGTAAGAGAAATATTACAAATATATATTGGCGAAAGGATTTCTGTTGTTGGTCTTTGGCCTCTACCTCTGATACTTTGGGGTAGAGTGCTTTGGCACATATATGTGGAAACAGCGGAGTCTCAGCTTTCATTTGAGATGAACGGCATGTGTTTTGAATAACGTGTGGTCGAGTTAGAGCCCGAAATATACCGAGTGGGTCAGAATATTGGTGCTGTATGGAGTTGGATTTGTTGGTGTTTATTTAGTTGTTGTCTGAGCTGTGTTTCAGGCATGTAAAAAGGGTTTATACAGCCTCGTAGCCCAGGTTCTGCTTTTTAATTTGATGTGCAACATCACTATATTCCTCGTGATGTTTCACACCCCCCAATTGGGGGACTTTCAGGTTTAACAGGTTCGGTGTAACACTAGCATATCTTTATCTGAGCCAAAATGAGCTAAAGACATGTGACCAGGGTTCAAACTTAACTTTTTGGCTTACTAGCCAAGTGGCTAGTGAGCTTTAAAAATCTACTGGCCAGAATTTTTTTTCACTAGCCAAAAATCATGAATAGCATTTTGGTACATTTTCAATGTGTTATTACTATAATAAACTCCAGCAATTCTCAAAATATAGTATTAGCATAAATTTTGTGTGGAATTAGGGAATGAGTCAAATTTGATTGTTTAAAATACTTTATTAAAACATACTTTGCTTAATAAGCTCTACATTAAATGCATCAACTCATTGTTATATAGTGGTGCATCTCAATAAATCACAATATTGTGAAAAACTTCAATATTTTTGGTCAGTTATTTCTAGGGCTGTACGCAAATATTCAGATATTCGAATATTCGTTTCTATGGGTAGGTATTCGTTATGAAAATTTGGTATTCGATATTCGTTTTTTTATTTACTTTTTTTTAAATTATTATTATTATTATTATTATTTTATTTAATTTTTTTTTTACATATTTTTTGGTGCTAAATGTAGTGTTTTTGTTGTTGGTAAATGTAGGTTATCAATAAAAAATAAAACTTTTAAATTGCATTGTTAAAAATGTGAAAATATAGTATCGCCAACCAGCTGAGCTTATGCCAGGCATGCTTGAACGCATCCGTCTGAGGCTGTGGATCTATGCCAAGTTTTACCACTTTATCACTATTCCCTCTAACTTGTAGCTGTTATTCGTTATCTTTTGAATTTAATATGGATTATGGAACCATTTTTGTCAACGTTTGTTTCCCCTGTTTTGTACAATAAAATATTGTTTAAAGTTTCCTTTGGAGTGCGTGATACAAGTGTGTTTTGAAAATGGCCGCGGACTGTCAACTGCTCAACGCATCAGTACCTTCGGATGCCATGACAGTAATAGCCACTAATGTCAAAATATCATTTACAGGCTGATTTAACAGACGATCACTGCTGCCCGACCTGCGGGTCCATTTGCGGGTCCCGTGGATTACGGGTTAACCCGCGCATCACTTCTCAGCTCAGTCTATCCACCTTATTTTCAAAGCAAATATTTTCAAGTAAATATTGATCAACTTCCGTTCTTTGGTGCGTGACTTCCAGTCAGCTGCTTTCCCTCATGCTTTCCCTTACCGGAGCTAACGGTGCAAGCTAATTTTTTTCCATTTTCAGTTGTTTATGCTAGTCAATCAGTTAGTTAGCTAGTCTGTGTATTTTACATAGATAACTGTGCCCATGTTTCCGGTATAATGGAAATTTTTTCCCTCTAAACACGAATAAATCGCACATCAATCAAAAAGTATGAACCAAAAAAGCACAATCGATCCCGAGTGAGACAAACTGATTGATCCCCGTCTCCAGTGTACCAGCAGAGAACCTGCAGAGCTGAATTAGCGAAAAAACACACCAGGCTACACAGTCTCTCTACCTGAGCAGCTGAAGCTGCGGATTGCACCCTCGACACACAGACACACAGACGGTGCCTCTGCATGCCAGCCAAACGTGTGCACAACTGTGAGAAATAAATATGTGAGGTGTACGCTGCTTTTCTATCTTTTTTTCCTTTTCTTTCTTTCTTTCTTTCTTCCTTTCTGTCAGCGACATACACTGCGCGGATCAGCACCCGAATCAGCATGTACGCATCAACCATCCAGCTGTTGCAACATGATTGAGCTAGCAAAGCAGTTTTGTGTTGCTATGTGTGGTATTTATTCAGTTTTGGGAAATCATGATGTCTAGAAAGCATCACTGGCTGCAGCTGACAGGGACAGCTAACACTAGCAGCAAAGCTAACATCAGGACGTCATCTGTTAAAAGCCTCCCGTTGTTGGATACGACATTAAACTACTCCAGTTAGCTCAATCATGTTGTAACTAAGACATTCACTGGAAAAAAATATTTTGCTCACGAACCGTTTGAGTTACTGAGTTACAGACACCGCTAACGGCTAACAGCTCAGCTAATCTACGACAACCATGATATTAATTACAAACACAACGTGCACACAGAAATAGTAACGTTTGTTCGCTCATTGTGTTTACAGACTTTACAAACATCAGATTAGTCTAAACGGTGATATAGTGACATGAAAAATGTGATATATAGCTAAACTCAACAAGGTAAACAACAAGGCGATTCCCATTTACACAGTGGTCAAGAGTGCTGGACCGGAAGTGTCGCACAAAAAAACGGAAGCTGGCTGCATTCTGTTTCCTCCGTGTTTCCGTAAAAAATAACGTGGATAAATGCTGTACGCAACAGTAGGCATTATATTCTGTTCAGGCCGACAGAACCAGCAGCGCATTGGCTCTACAGTGCATGGCACTGCTGGCACAGAGTGTCTGCCAGCAACCAATTACTTGCAGAGGCTTCCCACAACTTGTTTCAATGGTTTTGATTTAATCAGAAGACAAATTAAACAGGATGACTAGCCAATGTGAAAATCAAAAGAAAGCATAGAATAATGTACTGAAGGAGACTGTCGTACCATCACATTTTTTTGTGGTCTTTGAAAGGTGCCGAGCCTGGTGGGAGAAACAACAGTAATAGTAGTTTGGCCCTATTTTTTTCACTCGTCAGAGTAGCTGGTTAGGTAACTTCATTTACTGGCCAAAAGGTTAAAATTAGTCGCCTCTGGCAACTGGCGACTGCTAATTTTGATCCCTGCATGTGACACATTTAGACTATAGCCATACTGTAGCTGCCAAGTCTCTCGTTTTGGCAGGGAAACTACTGTATTTTACCCCTCTTTTCCGCCGTCCTCCCATATTAGTATTTTCCCGTAAATCTACCCTATTATATTAAACGAGCTCCCTCCAAAAAAAAAAACCCAACAACAAATCAATACTCGCCAGTTTTCTTGTGGCAGGCGCTGAAAAATTTCCCTTATTTTCAAATCCAAAACTTGACAGGTATGGCTATAGCAAATGTAAAGCAGATGTACGATTGTCATGGGATAATAGATTAGAGAATTTCAAATGACAATGGATCCACAGGTAGAAGTTGCCATAGCTTATGTCAAAGTGCTACACTTCATACTGTAAGCACAATTATCACATACATAAACACATAAACACTACAGCTGGTAAAAGTGGGACTTATTTTGTAGTATAAATCTTACTGCCAGCTAGTTTATGAATTTCACAAAGGGATCAATAAAGTCTTATCTTAACCTATAAAAAGAAATCAACTTTTATTATTTTATGATTATTACAATTTGTATTATTACACTAAAAAATGCAAAGTAACTAAAGATATCAAAGAAAGTAGTGTTGTAAAAAGTACAATATTTACCTCCAAAACATAGTAGAGTAGAAATATAAAGTAGGAGAAACTGGAAATACTACAGTAGAGTACAAAACAAGTACCTCTAAAACTGTACTTGAATACAGTATTTGAGTAAATGTACTCTCAACCACTGAAAACTAGGCCTATACAAGCACTGTTTATAAGGGTTATCATTCAGCTGCCAAATATTTGCAACAAGAACAATCACATCATGACTGACTCTTGGCCTTCCTTTTAAAACCTGTCAGTGGGCCCTCAAGGTTTTATTTGATGATTATGATATGTTAACAACTGCTGTATTTGCTGTTATGGTTCACTCATACAGCCTATCATTCGAGAGCTATGCATGTTGCTTATACAGTCTTCATACATCCCCAAAGGTTCAGACGCTCTAAATCCAGCAAAATATTTAGTCCAAACACATTATTACAGCTATAGATAGCAATGAAATGTCACATTGTGTCAAACATTCATATTTCTCTACTTGCATGTAAACAAACTGACCAACGGGATGCTAAAATGGAGGCAAACTCCTGGCCTTTTCATTGACACCTCACTTGAGCCAATAGGAGCTTCCAGTGCTGTTGATATGGCCTTGACAGCCAAGGGGGGCATGTGTTTAAGGAAGGTGCATCACTTACATTTCTGGGGATCTGGCCAATCAAAGAGTCAGTTATTAGTGGTTTGTGATGGTTTATGGGTGCTGTGGTCAATTAGATGTCCTTCAGTGTTAGTTGTTCAAGAATACAAATGTTTGTTTATTGCTCTCAATGACAAATGACTTGTGGATAATATCTAATTGTATGAATAAATTCAGACCAAATATATTGGCCACTATAACCATGAATTTCTGGTCACTTCAGGTCACTTAAATCTCAGCTTATTATTTCATAATCATCTTGGGTTTTTTTTACAGTAATATTTTATTGCAAGTCATTTGTATTTATTTCAACATGCCCAAAGTATTTAAAATCTACAATGATGAATGGACCAAACTAAAAAAAAAGTCTCAAAGCTGTATCATGTCACATCTGGGAAAAAAAAAAAAAAATAGTGGGGGAGCATTTGACACCCTCATTGACATGGACAAATTTTAAGACAACTATCCCCCTTGGGTGTAGATATGCAAAGGGCCCCACCAGCTCTTCTACATAAGAGTAAGATATACAGACTTTGTGGTGTTTTTTATCTTCTGGTCATTGTTATACTTTTTTTTGTGTGTGTCCTTGTGGTTGTTGTGTCTCTATGAGATCATTTTGTGTCTCTTTGTGGTTGTTTTTGGCTCTTTGATGTAATTTTGTGTCTCATAGGTACATTGTGTCTCTTTGTAGTTGCTTTGTGTCTATTTGTGGATTTTTTTTTTTTTGAATTTTTTTTTTTACCTGTTTTGTAGTTCATTTGTGTCTCTGCAGTCCCTTTACATCTCTTTGTGGTCTTTTTGTTTAATTTTGTGGTCATTTGTTCCCAGTAAGACGGTTCAGTATTCCATTTGTGCTTAATGTGGTTCTGGAGAGGTTTCACCTGTACAAAGTCCACCTTAAAGATCAGGTTTTATACTGAAGTGGAGCAGAACATGCGTAGAAAGGATTACTCATCAAACAGGAGAACTGGGTGAAACTAACATTTTCAGACAGGGCAGTGACAGACTGGTTAGACATTCACCATTCTCTAGTGCATGTCGGAAAGAAGTTTTGCAGAAGGGTGCATTCACCTACCTGTCAGGTGTCTCTCTGACCAGTCTTATCACACAAAGTAGTTTTAAGTAAATAGTTTAAAAAATTAAATCAAATATTACAGTAAAAGACAATGAGTTCCCTGCAATATGTAAATCCCAAGGTGAGGGGCATCAGAGTCTCACCACACAGTGGACTGCAAAGTCTGGCTGCTCGCATTACACAAGAGATCGCACAGGTAAGTGCTGGTAATCTGTCCTTTTTTGCTCCACACTCTGTCTGTGTGTACTGGAGAAATAGCTCTATGTTTTCTGAATATCTTCAATTGGAATAGGGATTTTCTGGGCATCTGCAAATGCAAAATAGATTTACTTCCATTGTGGTCATTGATGTCAAGCAGGTGTCAAGGCAGCTTTCACCAAACTGATTAAATACCCGTTGATCATGAACAACTGAAAGACTTTTTAAATTACATATAGTTTAAAACACTTTATCATTTCTCAAAACCAATCATTTGATTTTTTAAAAGTTAAGGTGTTTTTTTGGACTTTAATCCAGACTGGAGCTGATCCTTTCCTAAATTAATATGTTCTCCTGCACGGGGTACAGAAACCCTTCAGAGAGGTGATTGATGTCAGCTCGGGTGATCCACACAAAGCAGGAATAAAACCCATCTCATTTGTTCGCCAGGTGAGTGTTATCATATCAGGTTTCTTTTTTCTTTTTGCACACCTTTAAAACTCTTTTTTTTTCTTTAAAACTGTCAGTGTTTGTAGAATATTTTCTTCAGATTATGTTTGTGATCATCAGAGTTATTTGTATTATGATTTTATTGATCCATTTAATATGTTACATCCATGCAATTTTAGATTTTTTTTATGATGACACACACTTTCTTGATCCTTGATTACTCTCTTTGTGTTTTAGCAATGTCATAAAAAAACAAAAACATTTGACCATGCTGTCTGTGTGGCTGATTTCTGGACTAGGATCCCTCAGTACTGTTTTTTTCTCTCAGAAAAGCACTTTCCTGCTTACACAAAGTTATAAAGTTATATAAAGTTAAATTGTCTAGCTTCTAGTCTTTATTGTCCTAAATCTGCCTGTTTTCGCAGGTCTTGGCAGTATGTCTGCACCCTCAGCTGCTGAAAGACAAAAATCTTCCTCGGGATGTCAGGCTGAGGGCTCAGAGGATCCTGGAGGTCTGCGATGGAGGAAGTGTGGGTGAGGACTGCAAAAAGGTTTTTCCTGTACAATCTATCTGACTTAAAAACTTGACAAACTGTTTATCAAATGTCTAGAAATAACACATCCAATGACTGATCCATAGGTTCCTATACAGCCTCCACTGGTTTGAACCATGTCAAGCAAAACATCACTGAGTTCATCATGAGACGAGACGCTGGAGCGCCTTCATATGCCAAAGATATTATCATTACTGCTGGTTCCCAAAGGGCCCTGATGGTATAAATACACTGTTATTAGTGTTTTATCTTCACTATTCATTGTCCAGCTACATTCTGGGGTAGTATTACAGGCATGTGGTCCACCATGTTGCACCACCATGTTTCTACCGTAGCCCAGAACTGACAAACCACACACTGGCTGTAGATAGAGATTTTTGCTTTTCCACACCAAAAAAACCCCAAGAAAAGTCTGCACACTTTAGCTCCCTTTAGGTGCGTTTATTCCACCAACTTGGAGTGACATTTCGGGCCACAGGTGCCCTTCTTCAGACTGAGAAATACAGCTGTAGAACGCCATTTTTAAAACTCCAAAACAGGTCACATGACCAATTTTCACACCAACCACCATAGTTAGCAGCAAACTGCACCAAAGAAACACTGATTTGGGACATATAACCAAATTATTTCATGTGTTTTCTGGTTTTCATCACCGGATCTGTTTTTTTTTTCCTAGAGAGGAAAAGACCTGCGGATAATTCGGCTCCCAGCTCCTGTCCAATAAATGCTAAATGAATCCCAAGTTAATGCTTTGTATTTGGTAGAAGTTTCAGTCGGTTGCTGTTTGCAGTCTTCATCCCTTGATGCCTATAAATCCTACACACTGTTCCTTTAAAGTGATCTGGTGTCTCCTGGCAAGATTACTAAGATTCAGGTTAGCAAGATTAGTTTGATTACTTGAGAGGGAAGAACAACTAATGGAGATGTAGATTTAGATCCTCAGCCTAAGCATACTGTCCTCCAGTGTGAATCATATCCAACTTATTTTTCACAGAAACACAGAGGCAAAACAGAATGCAGCCAGCTTCCGTTTGTTTTGTGCGACACTTCCAGTCCAGCACTCTTGACCACTGTGTAAATGGGAATCGCCTTGTTGTTGTTGAGTTAAGCTATATAAAAATATGTCACATTTTTCACGTTACTACCATTGAGACTAATCTAGTGTTTGGAAAGTCTATAAACACAATGATTGAACAAATATTACTATTTCTGTGTGTGTAATTAATAACATGGTTGTCGTAGATTAGCTGGGCTAACCGTTAGCTGTTAGCTGTTAGCGGTGTCTGTAACAACTCAATAACTCAATAAACGGTCCATGAAAAAAATTTTCAATTTTTTTTTTTTACAGCGGATATCTTAGTTGCAACATGATTGAGCTAACTGGAGTAGTTTCATGTCGTATCCAACAACGGGAGGCTTTTAACAGATGATATCCTGATGTTAGCTTTGCTGCTAGTGTTAGCTGTCCCTGTCAGCTGCAGCCACTGATGCTTTCTAGACATTGTGATTTCCCAAAACTGAATAAATACCACACCTAGCAACACAAAACTGCTTTGCTAGCTCAATCATGTTGTAACCGCTGGATGGTTGATGCATACATTCTGATTCGGGTGCTATCGAGAGGGGACCGATCATTTCAAGCGTTAGCACCTACATTGTGGAACGATTTGCCTTTCTCTGTACGCTGCTTGAATTCAGTGGTCTCCTTCAAAAAGCACTTAAAGACAATTTTATTTGAGCGGGCTTATAGTTAAAATTAGGGTTTTAGAGCTGAGGGACTATTGTTTTCCTTTTTATTTATTATATTTTATTTGCTGCTGTTTTATTTTTTGTATTTTATCTGTGAAGCACTTTGTGATCTTTTATCTGTGAAAAGTGCTATATAAATAAAGATTACTTACTTACTTACTTACTATCAGAGCCAATCCGTGCATCACTATGGCTTAATGATCAACTCAGTCAATAAAAACACTCCATCCTGTGTTAGGAGTGTATGTCGTTGACAGAAAGAAAGAAATAAAGAAAAGGAAAAAAAGATAGAAAAGCAGCGTACACCTCGCATATTTATTTCTCACAGTTGCGCACACGTTTGGCTGGCATGCAGACGCACCGTCTGTATCTCTGTGTGTCGAGGGTGCGAGCCGCAGCTTCAGCTGCTCAGGTAGAGAGACTGTGTAGCCTGGTGTGTTTTTTTGCTGATTCGGTTCTGCAGGTTCTCTGCTGGTACACTGGAGACGGGGATCAAGCAGTTCGTCTCACCCGCGATAGATTGTGCTGTTTGGGTTGATAGTTTTGGATTGACGTGCAGTTTATTCGCGTTTAGTGGGACTTATTTTTACCGGCAATTACCGGAAAACAGAAACAAGGGCACAGTTATCTATATAAAATACACAGACTAACTAACTGATTGACTAACATAAACAATTGAAAATTGAAAAAAATTAGCTTGCACCGTTAGCTCCGGTAAGGGAAAGCATGAGGGACAGCGGCTGACCCAAAGTCACGCACAAAAACATGGAACTTGATCACTATTTACTTCCGTGTTTAAAAATAAGGTGGATATGCACTTGAGCATTTTAGTTTGCCTTACAATTGTGACATTATGTGATTAGTCAAGGAGTTAAAGTATCTTGGAGTCTTGTTAATGAGTGACAGCTAAATGGAGTGTGAGATGAATGGGCAGTTAAGCGCAGCTATGCAGGCGCTGTGACGGACTGTCATGGTCAATCTATCTACATACCAACCCTCACCTACATTATTGCCGAGCCGCCATTGAAGTGTCGCTCAAGCTCTCATTACCATACTTACGTCGTCATGGGCTTGTGTGTGATTGCTACTTGCAACAAAGCACCTTGACTGATCATCATTTAGAGTTTGTATTTAATCATGAAAATATCTATGCTTATGATCAGTGTCTGAGCCCAATTTTAACATCACATGTCGCCACCCCATTGCATCCCCTGTGCAACAGAAAAACTATCATAGAGGTAGCTAACTAAGCTTAAATAACACAGCACCACAGGTAAGGGGGAAAAACATATGATTGTTTAATACCTAAGACCATTTCAACTTTTGTTTGTACTGTGTCACAACCATTGGTAGTTTCAGGCAGCACTTGTAGCTTCATGTCACTGGCTTCCATTCAAAAATTAATTGTAGCCTGATGCTGTGTCGCTTGTGGTGTGAACTCAGCATTGCACTGCAAAACACCAAGCAGCAGCAAAGTGGCCTGCGGCGAGCTGGCATGCAACGGCTATGGAGAGCTATGGCTGTTTGATTCTGCAGTGAAATTTTGGGATAGTTAACTTTTAGTAGTGAATTGCAGCCAGAGAACAGCAGCAGCCAGTCACTTAACAGAGTCGTGTGACTCTTGTGAAATATTGACCAGAGAATTTCTTCCCACCTGAAACGTGAACACATTTCTCGGCTGCAGAAAGATGTAATGTGAGCTGCACTTCACTGTTGCCTGGTGTGTTTTCAGCATTACGCTACCTGGTGATGGTGATGGATGTTTACAAACAGTGTGATCATCTGACAGCTTGTGTTCAGGATTTCATTTCAGCTATATGACTGAATTCCCAGATATCAGCAATCATTATCATAACTGATGGAAATATTTAGTCAAAACTCCCCACTATAAGGCACACATTGTAATTCATTGTTATTACCCTTTAAAGGCCAGAATGTGAAATTATGACTAAACTAGTCCATACCCATTGGTAGCTTTGACACCTTCTACCTATGCCAATCCTCAATGCGTATGTGCAGTTTCACATAGATTGACCATGTCAGTGAGTAGAAAAACGTGGGACAGACAGAATGACTGACCAACAGAATGACAAACTGACAGTTTCCATGATTATGTACGGCATACCATACCATGACTTAGTCATACCAAAAAAACATTGGGCCACAGGGGGAGCCACAGCGATCAGTCGCATTTTAGCTATTTTTAAGCATTTTTCTGTTGTTATAGCGCCACCCAGTTGCCAATAAGAGTTAAATTTCTCCAGTCACCTTGAGGCGTCCTGTTCTACATATCTACCAAGTTTAGTAAAAATCAATATGGCGATTAGGCCTAGATAAGAAATTAGCTCTCTAGCGCCCCATTTTGTTTGATCGGGTCAATAATGGAGGGGTCCCCTCAGATTATGTGTGGTCATATGCCTACAAAGCTGCGTGGTGATCTGTGAAACCCTTGAGATGTTATACACCTTTATGTGATGAGCCACGCCCTCCGCAATATTCATTGCCTTATAGAAGCTCAGTTTTAGTAAGTTTTCCAACTTTTGCCAAGAGGGAACTTTAGATATTGGTCCCTAGATTATGTTCACTGAGTTTCATGCAGATCGGTCAAACTTCCTAGGAAGAGATCGAATTTGAAGTGTTTTTCAAAAAATTAAAAATGGTGGAAAATCTATATAACTGGAAGTTATGGGTTCTTGAGGCAAATTTGTTCCTCATGAGGAGAGACATCTCTGTGCAAAGTTTCATGTCTCTGCGACATACGGGGCATGAGATATGCCCATTCAAAGTTTGCAATTTCAGTCAGTTGCTATAGTGCCCCCTTTGGCCAATTGATGTAATATTGCTTCATTCGCATCCTCCCATGACCCTCTACCACTGTGCCAAATTTCACATAGATTGACCAAGTCAGTGAGGAGAAAAACGCGGAACAGCCACACACACACACACACACACACACACACACACACACACACACACCCACAGACAGTTTTCCTCATTATTTAGTAAGATATAGCAAGATTAAGCACTGACTGACTCATTATACAGTAGGTTTAAATATATTGATCTGTGGTATTGAGATGGTCCTTAGGCTGCTGACCAGTGAGAGGGGGGCGACTCAGACGGGTGTGTTGGCCCCAACGCCGTGCCCACACACCCTGCCCATGCTGCTGGATGAGGCCGAGGTGACAATGGTGCCGTATCAGCTGATGGAGGACAGAGGCTGGGCTGTAGACCTGGACGAGCTGCACAGAGCAGTGAAGACTGCTAGGATGCGCTGTGAACCCAGAGCAATTTACATCAGCAACCCAGGAAACCCCACTGGTAAACAACACACATTGGCTGCATTAAAGCCACCTGTTTAAACTTCCTTGCTGTCATCACTTTGTGTATGCTGCTGTTTGTCCTCGTAGGCCACGTGCAGGACTGGAAATCAATAGAGGAGGTGATTCGGTTCGCAGCAACTGAGAGACTCCTCCTGTTAGTTGATGAGGTGATCATAAACTGTGTCTTCAGACTGTGGTTTAATAGAGTTACTGGCAGCCTTTTTGCTCACATAGTCTTTCATTATCTATGAATTCTTTTTCTCTGCACCACAGGTGTACCAGGACTGTGTGTATGGACAGGAGAAAGAGTTCATTTCCTATAAGAGAGAACTGTTTGAGATGGGAAAAGTGTACTCGGAGACAGTGGAGTTGGTCTCCTTCCACTGTTTATCCAGTGCCTGCATGGGAGAGTGAGTTGTGTCTCTTATATTTGTATTTTGTGTGCTTGCTCATATTCCAGTGTCAACAAGTGTTCTGGTATTGTACACGTGCCTGCAGCATTATACACAGTGTTGGGAGGGTTACTTTTAAACATATTCCACTACAGATTACTAAATATACATACTTATATTTATAGACAGAGGCAGCAATAGCTCAGTCCATAGGGACTTGGGTTGGGCCAGTTTGCCTCCTGGGGACTGCCAAGGTGCCCTTGAGCAAGTCACTGAACCTCCCCCCAACCACTTGGGGCGCCTGACTAAGGCAGTCCCCTCATTCTGACATCTCTCCATTTTGTGCATGTATAGGTCCTGTTTGTGCATGTGTGTGTCTTTTGGACCTATGTGTTAATGACAAATAAATTATATAAAATTAAATTTAAAAAAAAATCCATGCCAAAAACAACATTGTCCTAGCTGTATCTTCTGCCATTTTTGTGTGGCAGGTGCACTTTTTTTCCAATTTGTTAATGGGAAATCATCATGAATTTTACACTGTATCCTAATATCAAGCAAGCATTAAATTCAATCAAGTGCATTAAATATGCACTTCTGTCATGTCATGTGAACAAAACATGTAGACTACCTATCAACTGTGCCCTTGACTGGAGGCATAACCACTTCAAAGATGGGCGAGCACTTTCAATCTTTCTACATTTGTACTTTTTAAACAGAAAACACTCATTTTATTTTGTGATATTTACTAGAAATAACATACGAGATAGCCAGCAGCACTTTCCCTCCCTTGTGATCTCCCTCCAGCCAGCTGCCACCTTATTTCGGTTTTTGTTGTTAAATGAGGAGGTATTGTGCAGATAACTCCTCATTTAACCTAAATCAGCTGTTCCTTGTCCATTGCAGCACTTTTAAAGTGAGCAACGGGACTACCGAAGTTGTCACATAACACTACTTTGTCAGTGGACTTTCACATCTAAATGTTACTCGCTAGGCATCCTTCTGCATCTGCTGTTGACGTTCCAGGATACTGCCGCCAATGCCTGGACATCAACAAAAGCACATAGTTAGGTTTGCAATTTAAACATCATGGCTTGGCTCTACATTCATACAACAAGCGAACACCAGGCCTCCGGGTGAAAGTCTAGAGTTTGTTGGACCCATCCACCACTGCTCCCACCCATCCTATCGGGACTTTCCATCTGCTCATATAACATTGTTAGTGGGAGCGTTTGGAGTATCATACTGCCACAAAGCGGCAGCATTTGACAACTTAGGAATGAGCTGGCCTGGGAATTAATCGAAACAGAAGGTCCAATATGACTTCAGCTCAAAACTGCAGCACTCCATTGCAATAGAAAACAATACAATCAAACTTAATTAGGACACGGTGTTAGAGCAAATCAAACAAAACAAAAAAAGTAATCCCTTCAAGGCTGGTGTTATTCTATTTTTTTTTTTCTCATTTTTAATAGATTTATTTTGTCCATTGTGACTTCCCTACCCTGCCTGATGCTCTTAGCTGCAAGTGTATTGGTTACTAATGATTAGGTAAATTTTAACAAAAAAACAACAACAAAAAAACAGCTGTATAGTGTCATTTTTACAAAAAGGCTCATTGTTTTGAAAACAGCTGGCTATTGTAGTTTGTTACAACCGTGACTCAAACATGGTGTAAATGAAATGGTGTATTTGTTGGCGATTATATTCATCAGCGTATGAATGTAATGTGTGTGTAATGTATGTGGCATTGTCCTCATATAAACCACAGAGGCCATGCTTAGAGTGATTTGACAGCTGATTTTATGGGAGCGGAAGGCTCCTAAACTAAAAAAAAATGTAAAGTTGTACAGCTGTTGAAACAATTATCACCAAACACAAACAACAAAACTACAGAAAACCCCTATAGATCACTTTGTTTCATATTTAGAGCAGAGGGAGTGTAAATAGCCCAACACACATCAGCACCATAGACAGTATAAAAACAATGGATGTAGCTACCATGACTTCACTTTTTGGTTTTGAAGCCTTGTGTTTGGTATTTTGGCCCTTGCCATCTTGGATTTTTGGAGTCAGAAGTGACCTGAGTTGACCTGGGGTGACCAAAGGTGATGAGGACAAAGGAAGAAACAAGGGTCATTGAGTGACTGAGCTTGGCTGAGGTGAAGCCTGGCAGACAGCCCATCACACAAAGCAGCCATGTCCTTTTTACAAGACATGACAATATCACAATGGCTGGTTTTGTTTTCTTGCCAGGTGTTTATAGGTCTGTCTGTCTGTGGATTAATTTTTTATCAATGTGACAGCATCACAACCGTGCAAGATGCAGAACATTACAGGTGTGTTGACATCAAAATGCAGATCAAGTTCGAAAGCACATTCACATTAAGTTGGAATTGCTATATCACAGCTGGAGTGATCCAGTTATGAGATGGTCTCTAGTTAATGCATAACTTTAAGTCTTTATCAAATGAAAAGCAGACTATAAACATGTTTATTTCTGCTATAAAGTTGGGCGTTTAAACATGGGGTCTATGAAGACTGACTTGCTTTTGGAGCAAGCCTCAAATAGCCATTCAGGGATCTGCAGGTTTTGGCACTTGCACATTTTTTCAGGCCCAGAGGTTGCTGTTTGATCAGCACCATGGACAGGAGCGGGCTGGGGTTGAAATTTAGTATCCAGTATGGATTTTATTTTTAATTGATAAAGCAGATTAATGATTTATGCACGTATGGTGTAACATTGCTGATAGTCTACCTGTAATGTTCTGTGTGCCCTGAACACATCCAAAAACACAAACTAGAGTTCTCAATGGGCCTGAAAATTATAACCCGACCCTGTGGGTTTTTAAGCCCAGACCCAATGCAGCTGACTCACCAGCATCAGCCTAATTGCCTGCCCGAAAAAAGGAAGCCCGAGGCCTGACCCGGCCCAAGTCATTGGCATAGCCTATTTTTTCGGCCCGAACCTGGATTGAACCTGCGGGTCCGGTCAGGTTTGTCGGGCCGGCCCAACCCATCTTGGATGATAGGGCCATGTAGGCAGTGCTTGCTAACCACTCGTATCCCCCCTCAATATGCAAAATATTAGATTGACTCAGTCTGACGTTCCACTCTGTGCCACTGCCACCTGCGGCTGCAAAAGCAGGCTGCTGCGGTCAACCGTGGCTGCCTTTTATGGGTTAAAAAAACATGCCGACCACCCTATGGCCAGCCCGCCCATGGCCACGGATATGCCCTGAACACCAAACCTCCATCACAGAAGTCGGAGGCAGGCAATGAGTAACCAAATAAATTCTGTATTTGTGTCCCAGGTGTGGTCTGAGGGCAGGATACATGGAGATGGTCAACATGGACCCAGAGGTGAGGCATGTTGTTAACATTATGCTGGATACTGATATCTGTGCTCCAGTCATAGGACAACTTGCTCTGGATGTCATGGTCAACCCCCCAAAGCCTGAAGACCCCTCCTATGACACATACATGCAGGTAACACATCTGCAGCACCTCTCTCAGCTTACAAAGCATTATTAGAGTCCTCTATCAAGACTCATTTTCCTGCCCTGCTTGGTCAGAAAGATGCATGTATCCCAGCAGTATACATCCCTGCCCCATGTTGTTGTCACTGCTTAAATCTTTGTTTGTTTTTCATGAAGGAGATTGTCATCACTCAAGCCACTTTGTCCCAGAATGCTCAGCGGGCTCAGGAGTTCCTGAATGATCTTCCAGGGATGAGCTGTCAGCCAGTGATGGGGGGAATCTACCTCTATCCCTGTCTGTATTTACCAGCTGAGATTATAGAGCAGGCCGAGGTGAGAAACCTTTATGTTCATCAGTGTGGTGACAGATGGTATTTAGAGGACTATACCCAAATGTTTTGCATTTTTTAGCACTTTACCAAAAACTGTGTAAAAGTCCTCCCAATCCCTTTTACTAGCCTAGTGTGGCTACACATTTTGATGAATCAACAATTGTCTCAATTAGTTAGTTGGTTGCCAAGCAGTCCATTTTAGCTCTACCGCTACCCACTTGAGCTAAGAGTCAGCTGCCTAGATAGCACTACAAATATAAATGTTTAAACTTTTGTCAATATGGAGACGCTGTGCATTGTTAGCTTAGTTAGATTCTCCACAATTCAATTATTCAGTTGATTTTACTGAAAGCATGAGCCCAAAGAATACAGTAATTCAGTTAGATTTACAGGCCTGATAAACAAGTGGTGATTCCCTTGTAGCAGGAAAGAAAAAGGAAGTGATATCACAGCCTTGTCCACCTGAGCAGGAGGGGAAGGTGATAAATTAAGGGACACCTGTGAGCTGAACAGAGAGCGGGAAAATCAAACAAAGGAGACTTGAAGGAGGATGGAAAGGAGAAGTGAGAAAGAGAAAAAAAGAAGAAATAAGTAAAAGGGTGAACCCAGCACTGGATTAAATGAAAATACAACAGTGAATTAAATCTAGTGACAAAGTGTTACAAGGACTGGCTGGAAATGAACGGTGCAGGTGGAAACACACTGGGTCTGCTGTGCTTTTTCCTGCTTGGATTCAGTGGCTGAGTTGAAGTGGATGACTCACTACCAGCAGATAAGTTCCTTTTTTCCCCAACAATCTCCTGGCTTCTTCAAGTTAACCTGGGTCCTTCCCTCCCCCTTCATTCACACTCACATTCCCCACACATTCTTCCACCTGAATTGATTTGAATTGAATTGCATTCATACTCCCCCAAACACACACACACACGTCCGACCTGAACTGAACTGGATTACATTCATACCCTTCATACTCAACTCTCCACTCTCCATGGTACAAAATTAACTTGCACAGATTTTTTTTACTTGTCATCTATCATAGTAAGTTTGATCTCTGCTTTTATTGTTGTCAAAATGACATAATTTATTTATGCACTGTATGAGCTAATTAAGCAACAAAAAAAAGCATAAGTTAAATTATTTCATATCAGAAAATCAAAGATAACAGTCACTACAAAAGCTTGTTCTTCATTCCAGTGAGTATAGAAATGGCTAAAAACATCACATCTCTGCTCTTAGACACTGGGGCTGGAGGCAGATGTCCTGTACTGTCAGATGTTACTGGAGGAAGAAGGTGTGTTATTAGGAGCAGGATGTCAGCATGGTGAAACAACTGGCAACTACTATCTGAGGTGAGAGACGTGACGGTTTACACGTGAGTCAGGTATGTTTCATTTTCTCACATAGCAACTGTATTGTGTTCTCTCTTTGTCTCTCAGGTTGTGTACCCTTGTCCCTCCTGACATCCTGCAGGAGGTCCTGGCTCGTCTCAGCTCCTTTCAGCTTCGCCTCATGAACCCACTTCCTCACCCTGACAGAGGTGTTAAGGACAGAGACATGGGGGGAAATTTTGTGACCCAACATGAAGCCCTCTGTGGAGAGGAGCAGATACCCAGTTAAAGTGTCGATCATAAGATGGAGACACGTAGAGAGCGTTAAAGGCTCAGAGCATTTTTGTTCAAGGGGAAACTGAAATTCTTAAACTATAGTTCTTTTTAACATGCTGGTTTTTAACTGGGCTAGCAGGTGGGAGGAAATAGTTGCCACCATGGCATGCAGCCCAGCAGACTGGAACAAGTTTTCTGTTTGAATAAATTAAATTAAACTGAGATTTATTGTATTCAGCCTGCACATCATACTATACTTTGCTTCTTTGCTTATAGTTTCATACACAATATTTTCCTCTGTGAAAGACTTATCCCTGTTTAGAAAAATATTGCAAAAACTGTATTTTCTTTGTCTGTAGAATGCAAATAAAATAAAATTCTGTAAATCCAAACAGACTCTTACCTACATCAACTACTGTACTTACTTGGTAGCAAATGTACAAAGACGGATGTCTAAATAACACAATCACATTGTCCTGACAAAGCTCATGAAAATCCATCTAAACCTCAGAACGTGCAGGTGTAATCAAACTGGGCAACACATTCCCATTCTGACCTCATCATATATAGCTTACGTTACATTTAGCCAACACATGCACATGGTTAGGTTTGGGCAACAAAAGCATGGGGTTAAACAGGGTTTAAAAAAAGAAGAAAAAGAACAGGCTTTGGTTTTACATTCCGACCTGGGTAGGAGAAGAGCAACGCACACCGCAGACTGTCTTTGTTGAGGTGCTGGCGATGGAGTAGAAAACTTGGAGAAAAAAAAGGGAACGCTGCACACTCAGCTCCAAGTAAAAAAGGAATTTTATTAAGGACAACGTTTCGGCACAGGGCCTTTGTCAAGTCTTAACAACCTACCAGGTAAAACTTCATCCACTGCCCCTCCCACATCCCTACTTGGACTTTTTGACTGTGTTAAAAATTATCTAGAGGTGTTGTTGGGTCTTGTTGAATCTGTGCCACAAAGAATTAAGGCAGTTCTGAAGGCAAAAGTGGGTCCAACCTGGTACTAGCACGGAGTTCCTAATTAAGTGGCCAATGAAATATGGTGTGGCATAATATGTATGTACGAGGCATGAGGCTCATTGCAAGAGGTAAGTAAATCAATTACCAGACCAGAAATAGAAGATCCCCAGATGACCTAGAGGTCTGGCGTTTGGAGACACTGGTTTCAAGTGAATTATGAGGATGATGGAGAGTGAGTGGTGGGTTAAAAAAAGAAAAAAGAAGAAAAGGTATGTTTCATCTGCTACACTTCAATAGATTACATCAATAGAAATAATTTAAAGAACATTTAAACATTTATGCTGATGTAACCCAGTGTGTTAGTAGGTGAAACTAGACAAAAACAAAGTAACTATGACATTTAAAGGCGCTATGAGACGGAGCCGGAACGCAGCACAGCTGGAGCCGGTGGAAACACACACTTTGACTAGAATTGATTCTAATCGGCTCCGCTGCCGTGCCGGACAGCAGACGCAACCAACACGCATCTGGTGCAAATTGGGGGTAAATTGGGGGTGATTTGTTTGCCCACGGGCGGCTGCCATGGCAGGGCGGCGTCACCACATCCTTGATCTCCAGCTGACCGCTCGAGCAAGTCCGGCTTCTCTGTCGCTGCTGCAGGGATACAGCGGAGGAGGAGCTAGAGATGTGATTTATAGCTCTTTAAGGGGAGCCGGATCTTGGTGAGCCGTTCCTTTCAAAGAGCTGTTCAAAAAACTGGCTCATTTGACTGCTTTTTATATTTATTAAGTTTTAAGAAGCCAGTCTGGTGGTAACTCATTTTATCTTGGAAATAATCACTGGGAGGTATGATGGGGCGAGATTTGGAACAAAATAATACAAAATTAGATATCTCACCAATATCTGAATTTGAATTATTCTGAAATATTGATTATAACCTCATTTGACATGTGTGGACTAGATTTTAAAGTCTGATCTGGATTCACTGTAAATATTCCACAAGGTTGCACCATATCACTCTGCTCTGACAGTAGGCTACATCACTATTTTGGATTTACCCTTTGTACAAATTGTTTGTATGTGTGTAAAGCTACCATGACTTGTTATTCATGCAACACCGTGACCTTAACACTTACAAATAAACATTAAAAAACAAAGCAGGCTACAATGAATTTTGCTCAGGGGAGGAGCAAAAGAGGAGCACACAGTGATATTAAACAAAAAAGAACGGTTCCCGGCTGCGACTCGATTCCTATCGTTCATGTTAACGAGCCGTTCAATAGAATTGGTTCGTTCATGAACGTCACAACACTAGGAGGCGCTGGCTGCTATGTATCGGGATACTGCTAATGCTGCTTGCCATGCTGCTAATGTTTGTTTCTCAAGAAAATCAGTCAGGTCGATGACCCACCTGCACATGGGCTACAATGTATGATAAAAAATGAATAACAGTTGAAAGTATTCGAAATGTCCATCCCCGTCTAGCTATGATGCTAGTTAGCCAACTTTGGCTAAAGCTTACCTGTCGAGGAGAAGAGTAGCCATTTCGACATCCGATTTGAAATTCTTGTCCACTTTCAGCTGTCTCCACCGCATCTCAAAGCTCCAAAGCATCTCCGATAGACCCTCGCTTTGCCTTGAGTTTTGTTTTGGCATTTTTGGGAATCATAACGAGGGTTTAGTCGCACCATCAGTCATTGTAGCTCAGTCATAACTGTAACTGATGCTGAGACTCTACTGACTGCGTGACTGGTAGACGGCGGTGGGTGGCACAACAGGCCAAAACACAAATTCAAAACATAAACATGATTTGCAGACCATAAACATTTTTTAAATGTGAATATTCTGGTTGTGCTATTGTTGTTGGTGAGATCAGAAACGTTATGTTATATTAACATTATGATGATTTTGTGACTATTTGCTTTAGATTTCTTATACTGAACAAAAATATAAACGCAACACTTTTGTTTTTGCTCCCATTTTTTCATGAGCTGAACTCAAAGATCTAAAACTTCTTCTATTTACACAAAAGACCATTTTGCCACAAATATTGTTCACAAATCTGTCTAAATCTGTGTTAGTGAGCACTTCTCCTTTGCTGAGATAATCCATCCCAACTCACAGGTGTAGCATATCAAGATGCTGATTCAACAGCATGATTATTGCACAGGTGTGTCTTAGGCTGGCCACAATAAAAGGCCACTCTGAAATGTGCAGTTTTACCACACAGCACAATGCCACAGATGTTGCAAGTTTTGAGGGAGCGTGCAATTGGCATGCTGACTGCAGGAATGTCCACCAGAGCTGTTGCCCGTGAATTGAATGTTCATTTCTCTATCATAAGCTGTCTCCAAAGGCGTTTCAGACAATTTGGCAGTACATCCAACAGGCCTCACAACCGCAGACCACGTGTAACCACACCAGCCCAGGACCTCCACATCCAGCATGTTCACCTCCAAGATCGTCTGAGACCAGCCACCCGGACAGCTGCTGCAACAACTGGTTTGCGTAACCAAAGAATTTCTGCACAAACTGTCAGAAACCATCTCAGGGAAGCTCATCTGCATGCTCATCGTCCTCATCGGGGTCTCAACCTGACTGCAGACAGCGTGTGTAGCATCGTGTGGGTGAGCGGTTTACTGATGTCAACGTTGTGGATCGAGTGGCTCATGGTGTCAGTGGGGTTATGGTATGGGCAGGCGTATGTTATGGACATCAAACACAGGTGCATTTTATTAATGGTGTTTTGAATACACAGAGATACCGTGATGAGACCCTGAGGCCCATTGTTGTGCCATTCATCCACGACCATCACCTCATGCTGCAGCATGATAATTCACGGCTCCATGTTGCAAGGACACAATTCCTGGAAGCTGAAAACATCCCAGTTCTTGCATGGCCAGCATACTCATCAAACATGTCACCCACTGAGCATATTTGGGACGCTCTGGATCGGCGTATACAACAGCGTGTTCCAGTTCCTGCTAATATCCAGCAACTTCGCACAGCCATTGAAGAGGAGTGAACCAACATTCCACAGTCTGCTGTCTAATCAGCATCTTCATATGCCACACCTGTGAGGTGGGATGGATTATCTCAGCAAAGGAGAAGTGCTCACTAACACAGATTTAGACAGATTTGTGAACAATATTTGTGGCAAAATGGTCTTTTGTGTATACAGAAAAAGTTTTAGATCTTTGAGTTCAGCTCATGAAAAATGGGAGCAAAAACAGAAGTGTTTATATTTTTGAGAAGAGGAAAAGATTGCTAGTTGCTTGGCCAATTTATACAATGTAAAATGCCATAGGCTTGTGCTAATAAAGTTAGCATGTTGTGTTTGTCTGTGAATGCTGCGAGTTATAGTGAAGCTGATTTGTGTACTTGTGTTTAAAATCATCTCTATTAAGACATGTTTAATGTGTGTTTTGGGTGTGTTTTTGAATCAACTAAACTTTACAGTGCTTCACAGAAACCTCTGCCGCTGACTAGTGTTTTGGAGGTGTAACAGCAGAGAGAGACAGACACACCACAGCAGAAGTAACGGTGTGGGCAACGTGCGTAGGCTACGTGCGTAGGGTCTACGCATAACAATAAATCTGCTAAAAGAAAAGACACTTGGCATGGTTGCATTGTAATGATAGGACAGTTAGCAATGTACCTAACCTAGGTCCTGAGGGTTGAGGTTGAGAAGATAATAGTTTAGTTGTACAAAACGAGGGTACAAATATTTGCACCAAGGTGCGTATAAACAGCACACATCACTATAATCCAGGGTACGAGTAGCATCCACTTCTAATTGTACAGGGTTGCAAATATACATTGCTTGTAGGAAAGCCCTTTAGGTTCAGTTTATAAGTCTTTAGTTTTCTCATTGTGTGCTGCTACCGGCCCTTTAAGAGGTGCAGAATCATCCAGAGTGTAGAGTCTGATCAGTCTGTGCTGAGAAGCTGTTTGGATTTATGATGTTTGGAGAAGCGTGTGTATCTGACTAATGTGAGTATTTATGTTTTTATTGTTTTATTTGATTACTACATCTTAATGTATAAGGTTATCTGTAACGTTAGCTGCTGAAGTTCCTTACGGGAAATTTGCTACATTAGCTACGTTAGCTTACATGTACTAGCTAGACTAGACATGTGCTCCTCATGTTACATTGTTTTGAACGATTGAAATTTATCCTTTGCTGATAATGATTTAAGGGAGTTATTTACCTAATTTAAATGTCTTTTATTTATGTCTTACATGTGACATTAGCATGTTTTCATTTAGTAATTAATATATATTGTATTGTTGTTTTTTTAACAGAACCATGCTTTCTTCAATTAAAGAAACATAAACCTGCCCAGCAAGCCAAATGACATCCGGTTAACGTCGTGTTGATGTCATTTGGTGACGTTCCGGACTAGTCTAAATCAATGTCAATGTCAATGTCATGTCATCAATGTCCAGGACGTGGTCAACAAGACGTTACCTCGACGGCTTTTTAATGACCCCAATCGACCACATAACCATCCAATTTATGTCGTCGAGAGGATGTCTTGGTACCCACGTCCTGGAAATGACGTCCAAATGTCCCCCTAAAGAGGGAATCGCCTTGTTGTTTACAAATACTTCCGGGTAGAAAACCAGCAGAGTTTAGCGCTATTTGTATACTGTATATATACTGTATATACATATATACATATATATGTATGTATATATATATATATATATATATATATATATATATATATATATATATATATATATGTATGTATATATATATATATATGTATATATATATATATATATATATGTATATATACAGTACAGGCATATACAGTTTGGACACACCTTCTCATTCAATGCGTTTTCTTTATTTTCATGGCTATTTACATTGGAGATTCTCACTGAAGGCATCAAAACTATGAATGAACACGTGGAGTTATGTACTTAACAAAAAAGGCGAAATAACTGAAAACATGTTTTATATTCTAGTTTCTTCAAAATAGCCACCCTTTTCTCTGATTACTGCTTTGCACACTCTTGGCATTCTCTCGATGAGCTTCAAGAGGTAGTCACCTGAAATGGTTTTCACTTCACAGGTGTGCCTTTTCAGGGTTAATTAGTGGAATTCCTTGCTTTATCAATGGGGTTGGGACCATCAGTTGTGTTGTGCAGAAGTCAGGTTAATACACAGCCGACAGCCCTATTGGACAACTGTTAAAATTCATATTATGGCAAGAACCAATCAGCTAACTGAAGAAAAACGAGTGGCCATCATTACTTTAAGAAATGAAGGTCAGTCAGTCTGGAAAATTGCAAAAACTTTAAATGTGTCCCCAAGTGGAGTCGCAAAAACCATCAAGCGCTACAACGAAACTGGCACACATGAGGACCGACCCAGGAAAGGAAGACCAAGAGTCACCTCTGCTTCTGAGGATAAGTTCATCCGAGTCACCAGCCTCAGAAATCGCAAGTTAACAGCAGCTCAGATCAGAGACCAGATGAATGCCACACAGAGTTCTAGCAGCAGACCCATCTCTAGAACAACTGTTAAGAGGAGACTGCGCGAATCAGGCCTTCATGGTCAAATAGCTGCTAGGAAACCACTGCTAAGGAGAGGCAACAAGCAGAAGAGATTTGTTTGGGCCAAGAAACACAAGGAATGGACATTAGACCAGTGGAAATCTGTGCTTTGGTCTGATGAGTCCAAATTTGAGATCTTTGGTTCCAACCGCCGTGTCTTTGTGAGACGCAGAAAAGGTGAACGGATGGATTCCACATGCCTGGTTCCCACTGTGAAGCATGGAGGAGGAGGTGTGATGGTGTGGGGGTGTTTTGCTGGTGACACTGTTGGGGATTTATTCAAAATTGAAGGCACACTGAACCAGCATGGCTACCACAGCATCCTGCAGCGACATGCCATCCCATCCGGTTTGCGTTTAGTTGGACGATCATTTATTTTTCAACAGGACAATGACCCCAAACACACCTCCAGGCTGTGTAAGGGCTATTTGACCAAGAAGGAGAGTGATGGAGTGCTGCGGCAGATGACCTGGCCTCCACCGACCAGTCGCCAGACCTGAACCCAATCGAGATGGTTTGGGGTGAGCTGGACCGCAGAGTGAAGGCAAAGTGGGCCAACAAGTGCTAAACACCTCTGGGAACTGCTTCAAGACTGTTGGAAAACCATTTCAGGTGACTACCTCTTGAAGCTCATCGAGAGAATGCCAAGAGTGTGCAAAGCAGTAATCAGAGCAAAGGGTGGCTAATTTGAAGAAACTACAATATAAAACATGTTTCTCAGTTATTTCACCTTTTTTTGTTAAGTACATAACTCCACGTGTTCATTCATAGTTTTGATGCCTTCAGTGAGAATCTACAATGTAAATAGTCATGAAAATAAAGAAAACGCATTGAATGAGAAGGTGTGTCCAAACTTTTGGCCTGTACTGTATATATGTATATGTATGTGTGTGTGTGTGTGTGTGTGTGTATACATATATGTATGTGTGTAGACTAATCTGATGTTTGTAAAGTCTATAAACAATGATTGAACAAACATTACTATTCTGCGTGCACATTTTGTAATTAATAACATGGTTATCGTAGATTAGCTGGGCTAACCGTTAGCGGTGTCTGTAATGACTCATTAACTCAATGAACGGTCCGTGAAAAAAAAATATTTTTTCGAGCGGATGTCTTAGTTACACCATGATTTAACTGGAGTAGTTTCATGTCGTATCCGACAACGGGAGGATTTTAACAGATGACACCCTGATGTTAGCTTTGCTGCTGCTGTTAGCTGTCCCTGTCAGCTGCAGCCACTTATGCTTTCTAATGTTAGATATCATGATTTCCCAAAACTGAATAAATACCACACATAGCAACACAAAACTGCTTTGCTAGCTCAATCATGTTGTAACTAAGACATCAGCTTGAAAAAATATTTTTTTCATGGATCGTTCATTGAGTTAATGAGTCATTTCAGATACTGCTAACGGGGCTAGGTGGGAGGGATGGGGTGGATCAAACCATTTTTGAGGCAATGGGGACAGGGGGTGCTTTCAACGAAGTACTGTATGGTTTTGACACTTTTCTAGCTTGTTAAACAAGGACATACAGTAAAAAAAAATTTAAAAAAAAATCTCTCAAATTTTAGGGGTGCTGAGATTCAATTTAAAATGGGCTAGAAATGCCTATGGCACAAGGAACTGACACCTGAAGAGCTTCAAGTGAAAGATGAGATAAATACAAAAAAAGACAACAAAATGGGCTACTGTACTATACTGTATGTACTACTATACTGACAGACTTTCTCTGCCAAAAACAAAAGAACACAGATTTGAATACACACTTGGCAGTCATGCTTAGAGACATTTTACGTGAGTTTTATGCCTCGGTTCAGTCCACTAAGCCTGGGTGAGTACAAAACTTTCACCAAAAGCTGTTGAATCCGGTAAGTTTGAATGCACTTCGCGGAGGCAGACAGCATTATTTATTTAACTGATAATTAGCTGTGTAATAAGCAGGATAATGTATAATGTAAAATATACATATATATCTATATAGCTAAACTCTGCTCGTTTTCTACTGTACCCGGAAGTAATTGTAAACAACAAGGCGATTGCCTCTATTCAACTGTGATCCGGCCCACTTTCTTCACCAGTCACCAAGAACACTCAAACCTCGGTTGCAATCTAAAAAGTTTTTGTACGCCTTCACCAAATCACGTGAATAAATAAATACATTAATTAATACATATATAGAGATAGAATGATAGTCTCTGATGTGGCTTTCTCGGACTTGTACTGGTCCGTCTGTGCGCAGGTAATTAGTTGTGATAGGGTCATATTCTGGGATTCTGGGCCTGATCGGACTAGTTGTGATTTGACGTGATCACAACCCAATCGGGCTCTCTCAGACACGTCCGGGCCTCGTGATTTTCTAACTGAAGTGATACCGCCATAGTGTTCGCCTGCTCTGTCCAGCGCATTTGTTGAGGCCCTAGACCACTTTTATATTGTTAATTGGTGTAAATAGCATACACTGTTGTATACACCAGGGTACAAATAGTATCCGCTTCTAATTGTACCCCAGTACAAATAGCAATATGCTGATATTCGCACCAGGGTGAAAATAGCCCTTACCTAATTTTTTTGCCAAATAAACTGCAAACACGCCACAAAATGATATCCACATCAGATGAGGTTTAAAGCAGTATCGGGGGTCATTTTTACTCATCTTGTTTTCAGTGCAGGTGACCCAGATGTCCTGTAGATTGTGAGAGCAGCACACTGGAATTCATCACACGCCGTCAAAAGAAAGCAGCATCTGCCTGTGATGTTAGATCTCAACAGAACAAGGCAACTTCCTCAGTGAAACTGAAGCTTTTAATTCCCAAGACCCTCTGGTGTCATTGCAGCGACATGCACAGACCACAACCTCTGACCCTCCTAACAAGACACTCCAAAAACAAGTGAACAGCACTAAAAGCTGCTTCATGAAGAGGCCTCTGGACAAACATCTTTGTCTCTCTTTGCAGCCTATGGTGGTGAATTCACAAGATAACCACCATCATACTGCTTCAGTCAGCCTTTTTTCTGTAAAGACATTCAGTCCAAGAATAACAGCGTATGAGTCGCTGTGTGGTCATTTGTACTTCAGCAAACTAAGCTTCCAAACCTCCTCTTGACCTTAAACACATTAATCATAAAAATTCATACTGAGTTCAGATTGAGGGATTTGAAATTTGCTACACAGTCAAACCAGGATTTAAAATCTTTGTTGCTGTTTTGTTTTGTTTTATTTTGTTTTTGAAGGAAGGTTTTCTACTTACAAAATGCCCAGTTTCTGCCTTTCTTTTCTTCCTGAGTGCCTTAAAAATGTCATTATGCAGGAAAGATGATACACACACACACACACACACACACACACACACACACACACACAGATGAATTATAGAGCATCAACCTGGCGAACAAATGAAGTAGGTGCCATCCCTGCCCTGTGGGGATCCCCTGAACTGACATCAATCACCTACAGGAAGGGTGACACGTGCGTGTGCGCACACACACACACACATGCACACACAACCACACACACACACACACACACACACACACACACAGTAAACATTATAATTATTACAAATGAATGGGATAAATTCTCCAAGGGTGTGAGCACTGTTTTTCCTGCAAACTCTAATCACTGTTTTGTAGCTTTTCAGGCTTCAGACAGTCACATGAAGGAAGGAAAGCCAAGATCCTGACACAGTACTTCACACTACTTCACAACAATATAAAGATAAAGAAGACGAATGCCATGTTTTTTTCTCCCCAATTACGTTCCAGACTGCAGCAGTTTGCCCCTGTTCAATCCACTCTTCAAAACTCACCTTTTCTGCTTTTAATATGTGATTGTGTGTGTTATGTATTTAAAGTGTGTTTTTATGATCATTTTATGGAAAGTATGTAAAGTGTCTTTATGTGAAAGCACTCTATTATCAAAATGTATTATTATTATTATTATTATTATTACGTATTCCATCCAATGGAGGTATTTGACCAATTCAGAGGAAATATTTGTTGGAACCTCTAAATTGACATTTTGGAGCTTTGAAGGAAGATAACCACTACTGGAACAAATCTGTGAAGCAAATGATGCTCTGTCTCTTTCGCTCTCTCACGCTCTCTGTCTATATGCATATGTATATATATATATATATATATACACATATATGTGTGTGTGTGTATATATATATATTTACTGTATATATACATGTATATATATATACATGTATATATGTAGATGACAGACATCACTACTCTGTGCACACACGAATCCAAAAATTTAAATCATCGTTTTACTGTATATGCTCTCTCTCTCTCTTTCTCTCTCTCTCTCTCTCTCTCTCTCTCTCTCTCTCTCGCTCACGCACGCGCACGCGCGTCATTAAGAGTCATGGAAACAGAACGGTGGAGTTACCGCGGTCCTGTAAAAGCTGCAAAACCTTTCTGAATGTCACATTTGCACTCGGACTTCACACAAGTTAGCTGCAAAACCTTCTGCTGAAAAGCTGAAATATTGGAGACAATTTCTAGTGAACAAACTGTTGGATACCTGATCTGAGAAACTCAAAACCTCACAGGTGAGAATCTTATTGCGCTGCTCTGCTGCTGCCCTGCTGAGTTTCAAAATGCCTTTGTGACTTGTTGCAAACTGATTTCCCCACAGCCACAAATTAAAGTAGGCTATCTTTCTACACAGCCACAAATTAAAGCATCTTTCTACACGGCCACAAGTTAAAGTAGATTTATCTATCTATCTACCAGGAAAACTCGCTACATCTGTACCTGTTGGAAAATGGCGTCCGGACCCCCCGCCGTGGAGCCCCTGCTGTCCAGAGTCAGGCGTTGGATCGCCTCCTTTGCCGGTAAGACATATTTTAATGTCACGGTAAATTTAGCCTATTTATGATTGTTGCTCTAAAATAATGACATACAGGCGTATATACTAATTTCAGCACAAAAAAATACATTTAATTATGGTGAAATATTGAATGTAAAGAGTCAGTTCACAACATCTTAATCATCTGTTAGGAAAAGCGATTTTGGTGATACTGGAGGTTTGCTTAGTGTAAAATGATTTATTATTATATGATAAGAATATAGTGAATTTGTCATGTGGAAGGTGTTAATAACTGTGTAGTGACACTTAATTTTGTTTGAGGGGATTGAATTTGGTAAATTCGTCGTCGAAATTTTATGGGGAAAAGATGGCGACTAGGCCATTTTTGAATGATGCCAATGAGGATGCCAAAATGATGCTTTCATGTGCACCATGGAGACGATGCAATGTACAAGAGCAAACGTCGTGACGTCAGAACGCGCAGGTGTAAACAAACCGGGGCCCGTTGCTCTGTGTGCTGATGTCGCTGCTTAGATGAGATGTTGTCGGGTCCTTTTAAATTAAAATTAATTACATTAGTGAGCTCATTTTCTGGATTTCTTTAAAAAGTGTTGCTCTGAAACTCAATTAGAGAGATGAAGTGAACTGAAGTGTTTGACAGTTATTGGACAAAGCCGTTCAGTCATCGCTCAGAGCTTGTAATGGACATGTTGGCGTTGTCAGAGCCCTGAAATATACTTCGCTTGTTCATGTGGTATTTTCTTATGAAGGGAAGAGATGAGACTGCTTTGTCATGCAGTAACTGTGCGGGTCCTGCGTCCAAAGTGCCACCGTCTCCTCCATGCGGCATGATTAGAAACTGATAAACTGAGAGTGGCGTTAAGTAAATATTGACAATGAGAAGCACAGATTTTGGTGTTAACATTTTTTGGTTAATCCCTGTTCATTATTGTTCATGATTTATTGAAGTAACCAGCATTTTGTCATGTACAATTGCGCGCACAGGTCTGTGCGCTCAAAGGTTTTCACTGCATCCGAGTGCTTTACACAGCTTAACTTGGAGGCAACGAATCCACTTAGAAACACACAGTTTCCACAGTGTCACATCATCTCTACTCTGTCTGTCACTGGACTATATATATATGATGTAGAACATGACAGAATTGTATCTTATTGTTCTGATTACTGTTATAGGCTAATCTGGTTTGTATTGTGGTTATAAGAAACATAATGTCTTTTCAGAGGCAAAACAAGGAATGTGAACAGTGTTATTTTGTAGAATTATGGATTACACCTCATTTTGACTGTCCACCTACAGATAGGTTAGGAGTATTTTTTTTGAACATTGCAACAGTTTATTTGTTGAAATTCAACAATAATTCAAATATGTTGCTTTGTCTGCAGATGTTTATTATATGTTCAGTACAAGTGACAAATCAGAATATATTCTCAGAATAATTTTGTTGAACTACTCACTTAACCTGTGCTGTATAGGTTGAGTGAACAGTTCAAGTTCAAGTTCAAGTTCAAATATGTATGTAGGTGGATATGTTTATGAATTATCATATATGGGGTAAATGTCCCTATTAAGCCCACCAAATCTGCTTTTCAGACATTTTTGATATATATCGCCCTAATTTAATTGAGTGTTTTTATTGTTTAATTTGTCAAAATATGTCAGAAGTCTGGCATGGGCTTAAAGGATACTTAAAGTACTTAAAGTGTTCAAAATGAGCCCACTTCATGGTTTGTTGATAAATAAACATTTGTATTAAAAAAATGAACAATCCAAACTTGTTCTATTAAAATCTATCATCTCTTAGCTCTCAATACCTATTTTCATTTTCTCTTCACTCCTATCCTCTGGCCTGTAAATGGCATTTGAAATAGGTATGATCAGCCTTTTTGCTGTGTTGTAAATGCAGAAAAAGCTAAACATGACAACATATATCCATATATATATGGATATATGTACGTTATATATATACGTTAAGTATCTGTAGGTGGACTGTCCAAAAAAAGTCTTACCTACTAGAATTCTACATAATAACACTGTTCACATTCCTGGTTTTGCATCTGAAAGCATATCATGTTTCACATAACCACAATTAAAGTCAGACTAGTATAATAGTCAGAATCTGTTTATGGTAAGAATGGTATAAATCTCTTTTAGCCAACAACTTGCAAAGCAAAACTTTAAAATGTAACATGATGTGGGAGAGGAAGTGTAGTGGGAACTTTAGCAAATGCAAAAAAACAAAAACACACACACACATGCACACACCTCCTGTATATCACCACAAATCTATGCATCCCTGGGTATCTCATGCACCTAATGTGACCTGTTCAATGTCTGTGACTTGTGCTGTTGCTGTGACTTGTCCTGTGGCTGTGACTTGTTCAATGGCTGTGACTTATCCTAATGCTATGACTTGTTCAATTGCTGTGACTTCTTCAATGGCTGTGACTTGTCCTGTTGCTGTGACTTGCTCAGTGACTGTGACTTGTCTTGTGGCTATGACTTGTCCTGTTGCTGTGACTTGTTCAATGGCTGTGACTTCTCCTGTTACCGTGACTTGTTCAATGGCTGTCACTTGTCCTGTGGCTGTGACATGTCCTATGGCTGTAACTTTTTCAATGGCTGTTACTTTTTCAATGGCTGTTACTTGTCCTGTTGCTGTGACTTGTTCAATGGCTGTTATTTGGCCTGTGGCTTTGACTTCTCATTTCACTGTGACTTGTTCAATGGCTGTGACTTGTCCTGTGGCTGTGACTTGTCCTGTCGCAGTGACTTGTTCAATGGCTGTTACTTGGCCTGTGGCTGTGATTTGTCCTGTGGCTGTGACTTGTTCAATGGCTGTTACTTGTCCTGTGGCAGTGACTGGTTCAATGGCTGTGACTTGTCCTGTGGCTGTGACTTGTTCAATGACTGTGACTTGTCCTGTGGCTGTGACATGTTCAATTGCTGTGACTTGTCCTGTGGCAATGACTTGTTCAATGGCTGTTATTTAGCCTATGGCTTTGACTTGTCCTGTCACTGTGACTTGTTCAATGGCTGTGACTTGTACTGTTGCTGTGACTTGTTCAATGGCTGTGACTTATCCTGTTGCTGTGACTTGTTCAATTGCTGTTACTTGTCCTGTTGCTGTGTCTTGTTCAATGTTTTTTATTTGGCCTGTGGCTGTGACTTATCCAATGGTTGTGACTTGTCCTGTGGCTGTGACTTCTTCAATGGCTGTGACTTGTCCTGTTGCTTTGACTTATTCAATGGCTGTCATTTGGCTTGTGGCTTTGACTTGTTCTGTCGCTGTGACTTGTTCAATGGCTGTGACTTGTCCAGTCGCTGTGACTTGTTCAATGGCTGTGACTTGTCCTGTTGCTGTGACTTATTCAATGGCTGCTACTTGTCCTGTGGCTGTGACTTGTTCAATGGTTGTGACTTGTCCTGTTGCTGTGACTTGCTCAATGGCTGTGACTTGTCCTGTTGCTGTGACTTGCTCAATGGCTGTGACTTGTCCTGTTGCTGTGACTTGTTCAATGGCTGTGACTTATCCTGTAGCTGTGACTTGTTCAATGGCTGTGACTTGGCCTGTGGCTGTGACTTGTCCTGTGGCTGTGACTTATCCTGTGGCTGTGACTTGTTCAATGGCTGTGACTTGTCCTGTGGCTGTGACTTGTTCAATGGCTGTGACTTGTTCAATGGCTGTGACTTGTCCTGTGGCTGTGACTTGTTCAATGGCTGTGACTTGTTCAATGGCTGTGACTTGTCCTGTGGCTGTGACTTGTTCAATGGCTGTGACCTGTCCTGTTGCTGTGACTTGTTCAAAGGCTGTGACTTGTCCTGTTGCTGTGACTTGCTCAATGGCTGTGACTTGTCCTGTGGCTGTGACTTGTTCAATGGCTGTGACTTGTCCTGTTGCTGTGACTTGTTCAAAGGCTGTGACTTGTCCTGTTGCTGTGACTTGCTCAATGGCTGTGACTTGTCCTGTGGCTGTGACTTGTTCAATGGCTGTGACCTGTCCTGTTGCTGTGACTTGTTCAATGGCTGTGACTTGTTCAATGGCTGTGACCTGTCCTGTTGCTGTGACTTGCTCAATGGCTGTGACTTGTCCTGTTGCTGTGACTGGTTCAATGGCTGTGACTTATCCTGTTGCGGTGACTTGTGCAATGGCTGTCACTTGGCCTGTAGCTGTGACCTGTCCTGTGGCAGTGACTTGTTCAATGGCTGTGACTTGTCCTGTTGCTGTGACTTGTTCAATGGTTGTGACTTGGCCTGTGGCTGTTACTTGTCCTGTAGCTGTGACTTGCTCAATGGCTGTGACTTGTCCTGTTGCTGTGACTTGTTCAATGGCTGTGACTTGTCCTGTAGCTGTGACTTATTCAATGGCTGTTACTTGGCCTGTAGCTGTGACCTGTCCTGTGGCAGTGACTTGTTCAATGGTTGTGACTTGTCCTGTCGCTGTGACTTGCTCAATGGCTGTGACTTGTCCTGTTGCTGTGACTTGTTCAATGGCTGTGACTTGTCCTGTAGCTGTGACTTGTTCAATGGCTGACTTGTCCTGTGGCTGTGACTTGTTCAATGGCTGTGACTTGGCCTGTAGCTGTGACTTGTCCTGTGGCTGTGACTTATCCTGTGGCTGTGACTTGTTCAATGGCTGTGACCTGTCCTGTTGCTGTGACTTGTTCAATGGCTGTGACTTGTCCTGTTGCTGTGACTTGTTCAATGGCTGTGACTTGTCCTGTGGCTGTGACTTGTTCAATGGCTGTGACTTGTCCTGTGGCTGTGACTTGTTCAATGGCTGTGACTTCCTGTTGCTGTGACTTGTTCAATGGCTGTGACTTGTCCTGTTGCTGTGACTTGTTCAATGGCTGTGACTTGTCCTGTGGCTGTGACTTGTTCAATGCTGTGACTTGGCTGTGTGACCTGTCCTGTGACTTGTTCAATGGCTGTGACTGTCCTGTGGCTGTGACTTGTTCAATGGCTGTGACTTGTCCTGTTGCTGTGACTTGTTCAATGGCTGTGACTTGTCCTGTTGCTGTGACTTGTTCAATGGCTGTGACTTGGCCTGTGGCTGTGACTTGTCCTGTGGCTGTGACTTGTTCAATGGCTGTGACTTGTCCTGTGCTGTGACTTGTTCAATGGCTGTGACTTGTCCTGTTGCTGTGACTTGTCAATGGCTGTGACTTGTCCTGTAGCTGTGACTTGTTCAATGGCTGTGACTTGGCCTGTGGCTGTGACTTGTCCTGTAGCTGTGACTTGCTCAATGGCTGTGACTTGTCCTGTTGGCTGTGACTTGTTCAATGGCTGTGACTGTCCTGTTGCTGTGACTTGTTCAATGGCTGTGACTTGTCCTGTGCTGTGACTTGTTCAATGGCTGTGACTTGTCCTGTGGCTGTGACTTGTTCAATGGCTGTGACCTGTCCTGTTGCTGTGACTTGTTCAATGGCTGTGACCTGTCCTGTTGCTGTGACTTGTTCAATGGCTGTGACTTGTCCTGTTGCTGTGACTTGTTCATTGGCTGTCACTTGGCCTGTAGCTGTGATCTGTCCTGTGGCAGTGACTTGTTCAATGGTTGTGACTTGTCCTGTTGCTGTGACTTGCTCAATGGCTGTGACTGTGTCTGTTGCTGTGACTTGGCCAATGGTGTATTGTCCTGTGCTTGCTGTGACTTGTTCAATGGCTGTGACTTGTCCTGTTGCTGTGACTTGTTCAATGGCTGTGACTTGGCCTGTGGCTGTGACTTGTCCTGTGGCTGTGACTTGCTCAATGGCTGTGACTTGTCCTGTTGCTGTGACTTGTTCAATGGCTGTGACTTGTCCTGTAGCTGTGACTTGTTCAATGGCTGTGACTTGGCCTGTGCTGTGACTGTCCTGTGGCTGTGACTTGGTTCAATGGTTGTGACTTGTCCTGTAGCTGTGACTTGCTCAATGGCTGTGACTTGTCCTGTTGCTGTGACTTGTTCAATGGCTGTGACTTGTCCTGTAGCTGTGACTTGTTCAATGGCTGTGACTTGGCCTGTGGCTGTGACTTGTCCTGTGGCTGTGACTTGCTCAATGGCTGTGACTTGTCCTGTGGCTGTGACTTGTTCAATGGCTGTGACTTGTCCTGTTGCTGTGACTTGTTCAATGGCTGTGACTTGTCCTGTAGCTGTGACTTGTTCAATGGCTGTGACTTGTTGGCTGTGACTTGTCCTGTGGCTGTGACTTGCTCAATGGCTGTGACTTGTCCTGTGCTGTGACTTGTTCAATGGCTGTGACTGTCCTGTTGCTGTGACTTGTTCAATGGCTGTGACTTGTCCTGTGCTGTGACTTGTTCAATGGCTGTGACTGTCCTGTTGCTGTGACTTGTTCAATGGCTGTGACTTGGCCTGTGGCTGTGACTTGTCCTGTTGCTGTGACTTGTTCAATGGCTGTGACTTGTCCTGTGGCTGTGACTTGTTCAATGGCTGTGACCTGTCCTGTTGCTGTGACTTGTTCAATGGCTGTGACTTGTCCTGTTGCTGTGACTTGTTCAATGGCTGTTACTTGTCCTGTTGCGGTGACTTGTGCAATGGCTGTCACTTGGCCTGTAGCTGTGATCTGTCCTGTGGCAGTGACTTGTTCAATGGTTGTGACTTGTCCTGTTGCTGTGACTTGCTCAATGGCTGTGACTTGTCCTGTTGCTGTGACTTGTTCAATGGCTGTGACTTATCCTGTAGCTGTGACTTGTTCAATGGCTGTGACTTGGCCTGTAGCTGTGACTTGTCCTGTGGCTGTGACTTATCCTGTGGCTGTGACTTGTTCAATGGCTATGACCTGTCCTGTTGCTGTGACTTGTCCAATGGCTATGACTTGTCCTGTGGCAGTGACTGGTTCAATGGCTGTGACTGTCCTGTGGCAGTGACTCGTTCAATGGCTGTGACTTGTCCTGTGGCTGTGACTTGTTCAATGGCTGTGACTTGTCCTGTGGCTGTTACTTGTCCTGTTGCTGTGACTTGTTCAATGGCTGTGACTTGTCCTGTAGCTGTGACTTGTTCAATGGCTGTTACTTGGCCTGTAGCTGTGACCTGTCCTGTGGCAGTGACTTGTTCAATGGTTGTGACTTGTCCTGTGGCTGTGACTTGCTCAATGGCTGTGACTTGTCCTGTTGCTGTGACTTGTTCAATGGCTGTGACTTGTCCTGTAGCTGTGACTTGTTCAATGGCTGTGACTTGGCCTGTGGCTGTGACTTGTCCTGTGGCTGTGACTTGCTCAATGGCTGTGACTTGTCCTGTGGCTGTGACTTGTTCAATGGCTGTGACCTGTCCTGTTGCTGTGACTTGTTCAATGGCTGTGACTTGTCCTGTAGCTGTGAGTTGTTCAATGGCTGTGACTTGGCCTGTGGCTGTTACTTGTCCTGTAGCTGTGACTTGCTCAATGGCTGTGACTTGTCCTGTTGCTGTGACTTGTTCAATGGCTGTGACCTGTCCTGTGCTGTGACTTGTTCAATGGCTGTGACACTGTGCTGTGACCTGTCCTGTGGCTGTGACTTGTTCAATGGCTGTGACTTGTCTGTGCTGTGACTTGTTCAATGGCTGTGACTTGTCCTGTTGCTGTGACTTGTTCAATGGCTGTGACTTGTCCTGTAGCTGTGACTTGTTCAATGGCTGTGACTTGGCCTGTAGCTGTGACTTGTCCTGTGGCTGTGACTTGCTCAATGGCTGTGACTTGTCCTGTTGCTGTGACTTGTTCAATGGCTGTGACTGTCCTGTTGCTGTGACTTGCTCAATGGCTGTGACTTGTCCTGTTGCTGTGACTTGTTCAATGGCTGTGACTTGTCCTGTTGCTGTGACTTGTTCAATGGCTGTGACTTGTCCTGTGGCTGTGACTTGTTCAATGGCTGTGACTTGTCCTGTTGCTGTGACTTGTTCAATGGCTGTGACTTGTCCTGTTGCTGTGACTTGTTCAATGGCTGTGACTTGTCCTGTTGTGACTTTCAATGGCTGTTACTTGGCCTGTAGCTGTGACCTGTCCTGTGGCAGTGACTTGTTCAATGGTTGTGACTTGTCCTGTCGCTGTGACTTGCTCAATGGCTGTGACTTGTCCTGTTGCTGTGACTTGTTCAATGGCTGTGACTTGTCCTGTAGCTGTGACTTGTTCAATGGCTGTGACTTGGCCTGTGGCTGTGACTTGTGTGACTTGGCCTGTAGCTGTGACTTGTCAATGGCTGTGACTTGTCCTGTGGCTGTGACTTGTTCAATGGCTGTGACCTGTCCTGTTGCTGTGACTTGTTCAATGGCTGTGACTTGTCCTGTAGCTGTGACTTGTTCAATGGCTGTGACTTGTCCTGTGACTGTTCAATGGCTGTGACTTGTCCTGTTGCTGTGACTTGTTCAATGGCTGTGACTTGTCCTGTGGCTGTGACTTGTCTGTGGCTGTGACTTGTCCTGTTGCTGTGACTTGTTCAATGGCTGTGACTTGTCCTGTGCTGTGACTTGTTCAATGGCTGTGACTTGGCCTGTGGCTGTGACTTGTCCTGTGCTGTGACTTGTTCAATGGCTGTGACTTGTCCTGTGGCTGTGACTTGTTCAATGGCTGTGACCTGTCCTGTTGCTGTGACTTGTTCAATGGCTGTGACTTGTCCTGTTGCTGTGACTTGTTCAATGGCGTGACTTGGCCTTGACTTGTCCTGTGGCTGTGACTTGCTCAATGGCTGTGACTTGTCCTGTGGCTGTGACTTGTTCAATGGCTGTGACTTGTCCTGTTGCTGTGACTTGTTCAATGGCTGTGACTTGTCCTGTAGCTGTGACTTGTTCAATGGCTGTGACTTGGCCTGTGCTGTGACTTGTCCTGTGCTGTGACTTGCTCAATGGGCTGTGACTTGTCCTGTGTGCTGTGACTTGTTCAATGGCTGTGACCTTGTCCTGTTGCTGTGACTTGTTCAATGGCTGTGACTTGTCCTGTGGCTGTGACTTGTTCAATGGCTGACTTGTCCTGTGGCTGTGACTTGTTCAATGGCTGTGACTTGTCCTGTGGCTGTGACTTGTCAATGGCTGTGACTTGTCCTGTTGCTGTGACTTGTTCAATGGCTGTGACTTGTCCTGTTGCTGTGACTTGTTCAATGGCTGTACTTGGCCTGTAGCTGTGACCTGTCCTGTGGCAGTGACTTGTTCAATGGCTGTGACTTGTCCTGTAGCTGTGACTTGTTCAATGGCTGTGACTTGCCTGTTGCTGTGACTTGCTGGCCTGACTTGTCCTGTTGCTGTGACTTGTTCAATGGCTGTGACTTGTCCTGTGCTGTGACTTGTTCAATGGCTGTGACTTGGCCTGTGCTGTGACTTGTCCTGTGGCTGTGACTTATCCTGTGCTGTGACTTGTTCAATGGCTGTGACTGTCCTGTTGCTGTGACTTGTCAATGGCTGTGACTTGTCCTGTGGCAGTGACTGGTTCAATGGCTGTGACTTGTCCTGTAGCTGTGACTTGTTCAATGGCTGTGACTTGCTCAATGGCTGTGACTTGTCCTGTGGCTGTGACTTGTTCAATGGCTGTGACCTGTCCTGTTGCTGTGACTTGTTCAATGGCTGTGACTTGTCCTGTAGCTGTGACTTGTTCAATGGCTGTGACTTGTTCAATGGCTGTGACTTGTCCTGTGGCTGTGACTTGTTCAATGCTGTGACCTGTCCTGTTGCTGTGACTTGTTCAATGGCTGTGACTTGTCCTGTTGCTGTGACTTGCTCAATGGCTGTGACTTGTCCTGTGGCTGTGACTTGTTCAATGGCTGTGACTTGTCCTGTTGCTGTGACTTGTTCAATGGCTGTGACTTGTCCTGTAGCTGTGACTTGTTCAATGGCTGTGACTTGTCCTGTGGCAGTGACTTGCTGTGCTGACTTGCTCAATGGCTGTGACTTGTCCTGTGGCTGTGACTTGTTCAATGGCTGTGACCTGTCCTGTTGCTGTGACTTGTTCAATGGCTGTGACTTGTCCTGTTGCTGTGACTTGTTCAATGGCTGTGACTTATCCTGTTGCGGTGACTTGTGCAATGGCTGTCACATGGCCTGTAGCTGTGACCTGTCCTGTGGCAGTGACTTGTTCAATGGCTGTGACTTGTCCTGTTGCTGTGACTTGTTCAATGGCTGTGACTTGTCCTGTAGCTGTGACTTGTTCAATGGCTGTGACTTATCCTGTAGCTGTGACTTGTTCAATGGCTGTGACTTGGCCTGTAGCTGTGACTTGTCCTGTGGCTGTGACTTATCCTGTGGCTGTGACTTGTTCAATGGCTATGACCTGTCCTGTTGCTGTGACTTGTCCAATGGCTATGACTTGTCCTGTGGCAGTGACTGGTTCAATGGCTGTGACTTGTCCTGTGGCAGTGACTCGTTCAATGGCTGTGACTTGTCCTGTGGCTGTGACTTGTTCAATGGCTGTGACTTGGCCTGTGGCTGTGACTTGTCCTGTGGCTGTTACTTGTCCTGTTGCTGTGACTTGTTCAATGGCTGTGACTTGTCCTGTAGCTGTGACTTGTTCAATGGCTGTTACTTGGCCTGTAGCTGTGACCTGTCCTGTGGCAGTGACTTGTTCAATGGTTTTGACTTGTCCTGTGGCTGTGACTTGCTCAATGGCTGTGACTTGTCCTGTTGCTGTGACTTGTTCAATGGCTGTGACTTGTCCTGTAGCTGTGACTTGTTCAATGGCTGTGACTTGGCCTGTGGCTGTGACTTGTCCTGTGGCTGTGACTTGCTCAATGGCTGTGACTTGTCCTGTGGCTGTGACTTGTTCAATGGCTGTGACCTGTCCTGTTGCTGTGACTTGTTCAATGGCTGTGACTTGTCCTGTAGCTGTGACTTGTGTGGCTGTGACTTGGCTCTGTGGCTGTGACTTGTCCTGTGCTGTGACTTGCTCAATGGCTGTGACTTGTCCTGTGGCTGTGACTTGTTCAATGGCTGTTACTTGGCCTGGCTGACTGTCCTGTGCAGTGACTTGTTCAATGGCTGTGACTTGTCCTGTGCTGTGACTTGCTCAATGGCTGTGACTTGTCCTGTTGCTGTGACTTGCTCAATGGCTGTACCTGTCCTGTTGCTGTGACTTGTTCAATGGCTGTGACTGTCCTGTTGCTGTGACTTGTTCAATGGCTGTGACTTGGCCTGTGCTGTGACTGTCCTGTGGCTGTGACTTATCCTGTGGCTGTGACTTGTTCAATGGCTATGACCTGTCCTGTTGCTGTGACTTGTCCAATGGCTATGACTTGTCCTGTGGCAGTGACTGGTTCAATGGCTGTGACTTGTCCTGTAGCTGTGACTTGTTCAATGGCTGTGACTTGGCCTGTGGCTGTGACTTGTCCTGTGGCTGTGACTTGCTCAATGGCTGTGACTTGGCCTGTGGCTGTGACTGTCCTGTGGCTGTGACTTGCTCAATGCTGTGACTGTCCTGTGCTGTGACTTGTTCAATGGCTGTGACCTGTCCTGTTGCTATGACTTGTTCAATGGCTGTGACTTGTCCTGTAGCTGTGACTTGTTCAATGGCTGTGACTTGTTCAATGGCTGTGACTTGTCCTGTGGCTGTGACTTGTTCAATGGCTGTGACCTGTCCTGTTGCTGTGACTTGTTCAAAGGCTGTGACTTGTCCTGTTGCTGTGACTTGCTCAATGGCTGTGACTTGTCCTGTGGCTGACTTGTTCAATGGCTGTGACCTGTCCTGTTGCTGTGACTTGTTCAATGGCTGTGACTTGTCCTGTAGCTGTGACTTGTTCAATGGCTGACTTGTCCTGTGGCAGTGACTTGTCCTGTGGCTGTGACTTGCTCAATGGCTGTGACTTGTCCTGTGGCTGTGAATTGTTCAATGGCTGTGACCTGTCCTGTTGCTGTGACTTGCTCAATGGCTGTGACTTGTCCTGTTGCTGTGACTTGTTCAATGGCTGTGACTTGTCCTGTTGCTTGACTTGTCAATGGCTGTGACTTGCCTGTAGCTGTGACTGTCCTGTGCTGTGACTTGTTCAATGGCTGTGACCTGTCCTGTTGCTGTGACTTGTTCAATGGCTGTGACTTGTCCTGTGCTGTGACTTGTTCAATGGCTGTGACTTCCTGTGGTGACTTGTTGCTGTGCTGTGACTTGTCAATGGCTGTGACTTGTCCTGTGCTGTGACTTGTTCAATGGCTGTGACTTGTCCTGTGCTGTGACTTGTTCAATGGCTGGACTTGGCCTGTAGCTGTGACCTGTCCTGTGGCAGTGACTTGTTCAATGGTTGTGACTTGTCCTGTGCTGTGACTTGTTCAATGGCTGTGACTTGTCCTGTGGCTGTGACTTGTTCAATGGCTGTGACTGTCCTGTGCTGTGACTTGTTCAATGGCTGTGACTTGTCCTGTGCTGTGACTTGTTCAATGGCTGTGACTTGGCTGGGCTGTGACTTGTCCTGTGCTGTGACTTGTTCAATGGCTGTGACTTGTCCTGTGGCTGTGACTTGTTCAATGGCTGTGACTTGGCCTGTGGCTGTGACTTGTTCAATGGCTGTGACTGTCCTGTTGCTGTGACTTGTTCAATGGCTGTGACTTGGTCCTGTAGCTGTGACTTGTTCAATGGCTGTGACTTGTCCTGTGGCTGTTACTTGTCCTGTGGCTGTGACTTGCTCAATGGCTGTGACTTGTCCTGTTGCTGTGACTTGTTCAATGCTGTGACTTGTCCTGTGGCTGTGACTTGTCAATGGCTGTGACTTGTCCTGTGGCTGTGACTTGTTCAATGGCTGTGACTTGTCCTGTAGCTGTGACTTGTTCAATGGCTGACTTGGCCTGTGCTGTGACTGTTCAATGGCTGTGACTGTCCTGTTGCTGTGACTTGTCAATGGCTGTGACTTGTCCTGTGCTGTGACTTGTTCAATGCTGTGACTTGTCCTGTGGCAGTGACTGTTCAATGGCTGTGACTTGTCCTGTGGCTGTGACTTGTTCAATGGCTGTGACTTGGCCTGTGGCTGACTTGTCCTGTGCTGTGACTTGTCAATGGCTGTGACTTGTCCTGTAGCTGTGACTTGTTCAATGGCTGTGACTTGTCCTGTTGCTGTGACTTGTTCAATGGCTGTGACTTGTCCTGTGTGACTTGTTCAATGGCTGTGACTTGCTGTGGCTGTGACTTGTCCTGTGGCTGTGACTTGTTCAATGGCTGTGACTTCCTGTGGCTGTGACTTGTTCAATGGCTGTGACCTGTCCTGTTGCTGTGACTTGTTCAATGGCTGTGACTTGTCCTGTAGCTGTGACTTGTTCAATGGCTGTGACTTGGCCTGTGGCTGTGACTTGTCCTGTGGCTGTGACTTGTTCAATGGCTGTGACTTGTCCTGTGGCTGTGACTTGTCAATGGCTGTGACCTTGTCCTGTTGCTGTGACTTGTTCAATGGCTGTGACTTGTCCTGTTGCTGTGACTTGTTCAATGGCTGTGACTTGGCCTGTCGCTGTGACTTGTCCTGTGGCAGTGACTTGTTCAATGGCTGTGACTTGTCCTGTAGCTGTGACTTGCTCAATGGCTGTGACTTGTCCTGTTGCTGTGACTTGTTCAATGGCTGTGACTTGTCCTGTAGCTGTGACTTGTTCAATGGCTGTGACTTGTCCTGTGGCAGTGACTTGTCCTGTGGCTGTGACTTGCTCAATGGCTGTGACTTGTCCTGTGGCTGTGAATTGTTCAATGGCTGTGACCTGTCCTGTTGCTGTGACTTGTTCAATGGCTGTGACTTGTCCTGTTGCTGTGACTTGTTCAATGGCTGTGATTGTTCCTTGGACTGTCCTGTTGCTGTGACTTGTTCAATGGCTGTGACTTGTCCTGTTGCTGTGACTTGTTCAATGGCTGTGACTTGTCCTGTGGCTGTGACTTGTTCAATGGCTGTGACTTGTCCTGTGGCTGTGACTTGTTCAATGGCTGTGACTGTCCTGTTGCCTTGTTCAATGGCTGTGACTTGTCCTGTGCTGTGACTTGTTCAATGGCTGTGACTTGGCCTGTGGCTGTGACTTGTCCTGTGCTGTGACTTGCCAATGGCTGTGACTTGTCCTGTGGCTGTGACTTGTTCAATGGCTGTGACCTGTCCTGTTGCTGTGACTTGTTCAATGGCTGTGACTTGTCCTGTGCTGTGACTTGTTCAATGGCTGTGACTTGTCCTGTAGCTGTGACTTGTTCAATGGCTGTGACTTGGCCTGTAGCTGTGACTGTCCTGTGGCAGTGACTTGTTCAATGGCTGTGACTTGTCCTGTTGCTGTGACTTGTCAATGGCTGTGACTTGTCCTGTGCTGTGACTTGTTCAATGGCTGTGACTTGTCCTGTAGCTGTGACTTGTCAATGGCTGTGACTTGGCTGTGGCTGTGACTTGTCCAATGGCTGTGACTTGTCCTGTGGCTGTGACTTGTTCAATGGCTGTGACCTGTCCTGTTGCTGTGACTTGTCAATGGCTGTGACTTGTCCTGTGGCTGTGACTTGTTCAATGGCTGTGACTTGTCCTGTTGGCTGTGACTTGTTCAATGGCTGTGACTTGTCCTGTGGCTGTGACTTGTTCAATGGCTGTGACTTGGCCTGTGGCTGTGACTTGTTCAATGGCTGTGACCTGTCCTGTTGCTGTGACTTGTTCAATGGCTGTGACTTGTCCTGTAGCTGTGACTTGTTCAATGGCTGTGACTTGCCTGTGGCTGCAGTGACTTGTTCAATGGCTGTGACTTGTCCTGTGGCTGTGACTTGCTCAATGGCTGTGACTTGTCCTGTGGCTGTGACTTGTTCAATGGCTGTGACTTGTCCTGTAGCTGTGACTTGTTCAATGGCTGTGACCTGTGCTGTGACTTGTCCTGTGGCTGTGACTTGCCTCAATGGCTGTGACTTGTCCTGTGCTGTGACTTGTTCAATGGCTGTGACTTGTCCTGTGCTGTGACTTGTTCAATGGCTGTGACTTGTCCTGTGCTGTGACTTGTTCAATGGCTGTGACTTGGCCTGTGCTGACTTGTCCTGTAGCTGTGACTTGTCAATGGCTGTGACTGTCCTGTGCTGTGACTTGTTCAATGGCTGTGACTTGTCCTGTAGCAGTGACTTGTTCAATGGCTGTGACTTGTCCTGTGGCTGACTGTCCTGTGCTGTGACTTGCTCAATGGCTGTGACTGTCCTGTGGCTGTGACTTGTTCAATGGCTGTGATCCTGTGCTGTGACTTGTTCAATGCTGTGACTTGTCCTGTGCTGTGACTTGTCAATGGCTGTGACTTGTCCTGTTGCAGTGACTTCAATGGGTTGTGTAGCTGTCCTGTCCTGTGGCAGTGACTTGTTCAATGGCTGTGACTTGCCTGTGCTGTGACTTGTTCAATGGCTGTGACTTGTCCTGTAGCTGTGACTTGTTCAATGGCTGTGACTTGGCTGTGGCTTGTCCTGTTGCTGTGACTTGCTCAATGGCTGTGACTTGTCCTGTTGCTGTGACTTGTTCAATGGCTGTGACTTGTCCTGTAGCTGTGACTTGTTCAATGGCTGTTCTTGGATGTAGCTGTGACTGTCCTGTGGCTGTGACTTGTTCAATGGTTGTGACTTGTCCTGTGCTGTGACTTGCTCAATGGCTGTGACTTGTCCTGTAGCTGTGACTTGTTCAATGGCTGTGACTTGGCCTGTGGCTGTGACTTGTCCTGTGGCTGTGACTTGTTCAATGGCTGTGACTTGTCCTGTGCTGTGACTTGTTCAATGGCTGTGACCTTGTCTGTTGCTGTGACTTGTTCAATGGCTGTGACTTGTCCTGTAGCTGTGACTTGTTCAATGGCTGTGACTTGTTCAATGGCTGTGACCTGTCCTGTTGCTGTGACTTGTTCAATGGCTGTACTTGTTCCCCTGTTGCGTGACTTGTTCAATGGCTGTGACTTGGCCTGTGGCTGTGACTTGTCCTGTGGCTGTGACTTGCTCAATGGCTGTGACTTGTCCTGTGGCTGTGACTTGTTCAATGGCTGTGACTTGTCCTGTAGCTGTGACTTGTTCAATGGCTGTGACTTGGCCTGTGCTGTGACTTGTCAATGGCTGTGACTGTCCTGTTGCTGTGACTTGTCAATGGCTGTGACTTGTCCTGTAGCTGTGACTTGTTCAATGGCTGTGACTTGTCCTGTGGCAGTGACTTGTTCAATGGCTGTGACTTGTCCTGTGGCTGTGACTTGTTCAATGGCTGTGACTTGTCCTGTAGCTGTGACTTGTTCAATGGCTGTGACTTGGCCTGTGGCTGTGACTTGTTCAATGGCTGTGACCTGTCCTGTTGCTGTGACTTGCTCAATGGCTGTGACTTGTCCTGTAGCTGTGACTTGTTCAATGGCTGTGACTTGTCCTGTGGCTGTGACTTGTTCAATGGCTGTGACTTGTCCTGTGGCTGTGACTTGTTCAATGGCTGTGACTTGGCCTGTGGCTGTGACTTGTCCTGTTGCTGTGACTTGTTCAATGGCTGTGACTTGTCCTGTAGCTGTGACTTGTTCAATGGCTGTGACTTGTCCTGTTGCTGTGACTTGTTCAATGGCTGTTACTTGTCCTGTTGCGGTGACTTGCAATGGCTGTGACTTGGCCTGTGCTGTGACTGTCCTGTGGCAGTGACTTGTTTAATGGTTGTGACTTGGCCTGTGGCTGTGACTTGTTCAATGGCTGTGACCTGTCCTGTTGCTGTGACTTGCTCAATGGCTGTGACTTGTCCTGTAGCTGTGACTTGTTCAATGGCTGTGACTTGGCCTGTGGCTGTGACTTGTCCTGTGGCAGTGACTTGTTCAATGGTTGTGACTTGTCCTGTCGCTGTGACTTGCTCAATGGCTGTGACTTGTCCTGTTGCTGTGACTTGTTCAATGGCTGTGACTTGTCCTGTTGCGGTGACTTGTTCAATGGCTGTGACTTGGCCTGTCGCTGTGACTTGTCCTGTGGCTGTGACTTGCTCAATGGCTGTGACTTGTCCTGTGGCTGTGACTTGTTCAATGGCTGTGACCTGTCCTGTTGCTGTGACTTGTTCAATGGCTGTGACTTGTCCTGTAGCTGTGACTTGTTCAATGGCTGTGACTTGGCCTGTGGCTGTGACTTGTCCTGTGTGACTTGCTCAATGTCTGTGACTTGTCCTGTGCTGTGACTTGTTCAATGGCTGTGACTTGTCCTGTTGCTGTGACTTGTTCAATGGCTGTGACTTATCCTGTAGCTGTGACTTGTTCAATGGGTGTGACTTGGCCTGTGGCTGTGACTTGTCCTGTGGCAGTGACTTGTTCAATGGTTGTGACTTGTCCTGTCGCTGTGACTTGCTCAATGGCTGTGACTTGTCCTGTTGCTGTGACTTGTTCAATGGCTGTGACTTGGCCTGTGGTTGTGACTTGTCCTGTAGCTGTGACTTGTCAATGGCTGTGACTTGTCCTGTTGCGGTGACTTGTGCAATGGCTGTCACTTGGCCTGTAGCTGTGATCTGTCCTGTGGCTGACTTGTTCAATGGTTGTGACTTGTCCTGTTGCTGTGACTTGCTCAATGGCTGTGACTTGTCCTGTTGCTGTGACTTGCTCAATGACTGTGACTTGTCCTGTTGCTGTGACTTGTTCAATGGCTGTGACTTGTCCTGTCGCTGTGACTTGTTCAGTGGCTGTGATTTGTCCTGTTACTGTGACTTGTTCAATGGCTGTGACTTGTCCTGTAGCTGTGACTTGTTCAATGGCTGTGACTTGTTCAATGGCTGTGACTTGTCCTGTGGCTGTGACTTGTTCAATGGCTGTTATTTGTCCTGTTGCTGTGACTTGTTCAATGGCTGTTATTTGTCCTGTTGCTGTGACTTGTTCAATGATGTATTTCCTGTTGCTGTGACTTGTTCAATGGCTGTGACTTGTCCTGTTGCTGTGACTTCTTCAATGGCTGTGACTTGTTCAATGGCTGTTATTTGTCCTGTTGCTGTGACTTCTTCAATGGCTGTGACTTGTCCTGTTGCTGTGACTTGTTCAATGGCTGTGACTTGGCCTGTGGTTGTGACTTGTCCTGTAGCTGTGACTTGCTCAATGGCTGTGACTTGTCCTGTTGCGGTGACTTGTGCAATGGCTGTCACTTGGCCTGTAGCTGTGATCTGTCCTGTGGCAGTGACTTGTTCAATGGTTGTGACTTGTCCTGTTGCTGTGACTTGCTCAATGGCTGTGACTTGTCCTGTTGCTGTGACTTGCTCAATGACTGTGACTTGTCCTGTTGCTGTGACTTGTTCAATGGCTGTGACTTGTCCTGTCGCTGTGACTTGTTCAGTGGCTGTTATTTGTCCTGTTACTGTGACTTGTTCAATGGCTGTGACTTGTCCTGTGTCTGGGACTTGTTCAATGGCTGTGACTTGTTCAATGGCTGTGACTTGTCCTGTGGCTGTGACTTGTTCAATGGCTGTTATTTGTCCTGTTGCTGTGACTTGTTCAATTGCTGTTATTTGTCCTGTTGCTGTGACTTGTTCAATTGCTGTTATTTGTCCTGTTGCTGTGACTTGTTCAATGGCTGTGACTTGTCCTGTTGCTGTGACTTCTTCAATGGCTGTGACTTGTTCAATGGCTGTTATTTGTCCTGTTGCTGTGACTTCTTCAATGGCTGTGACTTGTCCTGTCGCTGTGACTTGCTCAATGGCTGTGACTTGTCCTGTTGCTGTGACTTGTTCAATGGCTGTGACTTGTCCTGTTGCGGTGACTTGTTCAATGGCTGTGACTTGGCCTGTGGCTGTGACTTGTCCTGTGGCTGTGACTTGCTCAATGGCTGTGACTTGTCCTGTGGCTGTGACTTGTTCAATGGCTGTGACTTGTCCTGTAGCTGTGACTTGTTCAATGGCTGTGACTTGGCCTGTGGCTGTGACTTGTTCAATGGCTGTGACCTGTCCTGTTGCTGTGACTTGCTCAATGGCTGTGACTTGTCCTGTAGCTGTGACTTGTTCAATGGCTGTGACTTGTCCTGTGGCAGTGACTCGTTCAATGGCTGTGACTTGTCCTGTGGCTGTGACTTGTTCAATGGCTGTGACTTGGCCTGTGGCTGTTACTTGTCCTGTTGCTGTGACTTGTTCAATGGCTGTGACTTGTCCTGTAGCTGTGACTTGTTCAATGGCTGTGACTTGTCCTGTTGCTGTGACTTGTTCAATGGCTGTTACTTGTCCTGTTGCGGTGACTTGTGCAATGGCTGTCACTTGGCCTGTAGCTGTGATCTGTCCTGTGGCAGTGACTTGTTTAATGGTTGTGACTTGGCCTGTGGCTGTGACTTGTTCAATGGCTGTGACCTGTCCTGTTGCTGTGACTTGCTCAATGGCTGTGACTTGTCCTGTAGCTGTGACTTGTTCAATGGCTGTGACTTGGCCTGTGGCCTGTGGCTGTGACTTGTTCAATGTTGCTGTGTGTGTTGTGGTTGTGACTTGTCCTGTCGCTGTGACTTGCTCAATGGCTGTGACTTGTCCTGTTGCTGTGACTTGTTCAATGGCTGTGACTTGTCCTGTTGCGGTGACTTGTTCAATGGCTGTGACTTGGCCTGTCGCTGTGACTTGTCCTGTGGCTGTGACTTGCTCAATGGCTGTGACTTGTCCTGTGGCTGTGACTTGTTCAATGGCTGTGACCTGTCCTGTTGCTGTGACTTGTTCAATGGCTGTGACTTGTCCTGTAGCTGTGACTTGTTCAATGGCTGTGACTTGGCCTGTGGCTGTGACTTGTCCTGTGGCTGTGACTTGCTCAATGTCTGTGACTTGTCCTGTGGCTGTGACTTGTTCAATGGCTGTGACCTGTCCTGTTGCTGTGACTTGTTCCATGGCTGTGACTTATCCTGTAGCTGTGACTTGTTCAATGGGTGTGACTTGGCCTGTGGCTGTGACTTGTCCTGTGGCAGTGACTTGTTCAATGGTTGTGACTTGTCCTGTCGCTGTGACTTGCTCAATGGCTGTGACTTGTCCTGTTGCTGTGACTTGTTCAATGGCTGTGACTTGGCCTGTGGTTGTGACTTGTCCTGTAGCTGTGACTTGCTCAATGGCTGTGACTTGTCCTGTTGCGGTGACTTGTGCAATGGCTGTCACTTGGCCTGTAGCTGTGATCTGTCCTGTGGCAGTGACTTGTTCAATGGTTGTGACTTGTCCTGTTGCTGTGACTTGCTCAATGGCTGTGACTTGTCCTGTTGCTGTGACTTGCTCAATGACTGTGACTTGTCCTGTTGCTGTGACTTGTTCAATGGCTGTGACTTGTCCTGTCGCTGTGACTTGTTCAGTGGCTGTTATTTGTCCTGTTACTGTGACTTGTTCAATGGCTGTGACTTGTCCTGTGTCTGGGACTTGTTCAATTGTGACTTGTTCAATGGCTGACTTGTCCTGTTGCTGTGACTTGTTCAATGGCTGTTATTTGTCCTGTTGCTGTGACTTGTTCAATTGCTGTTATTTGTCCTGTTGCTGTGACTTGTTCAATTGATGTTATTTGTCCTGTTGCTGTGACTTGTTCAATGGCTGTGACTTGTCCTGTTGCTGTGACTTCTTCAATGGCTGTGACTTGTTCAATGGCTGTTATTTGTCCTGTTGCTGTGACTTCTTCAATGGCTGTGACTTGTCCTGTTGCTGTGACTTGTTCAATGGCTGTGACTTGTCCTGGGGCTTGACTCTGGCTGAGCCTGAGGTTCAGGCTGAGCCCAGTGCTATGGTGCATGGGGAAGGGGCTCAAGCAGCTCCACCATCTTTGAATTGAGTCTCCCAAACCCCATCCAAGGGGTTTGTCTCTGTTAATAGGCCTTTTCAACTGAAGAAGTTCCTGGGACTATTTGGGGGCAGGAACTACTAGAGGAACGTCCTCTAGTAGTTCTAGTCCTCTAGCCATGTCTCCACTGAGAGCGGAGTAGGAAGAAGGTTCCTGTAAAGTTACCGGGCTCTGGATGTGATGTAATCATTGCACAACCATAGTGGCATAGGAACGCTGTTAGCTGTTAACGGTGTCTGTAATAACTCACTAAACTCACAAAGTGGCCCGTGAAAAAAATATTTTTTCCAGCGGATGTCATAGTTACATGATTGAGCTAACTGGAGTAGTTTCATGTCATATCTGACAACGGGAGGCTTTTAACAGATGACGTCCTGATGTTAGCTTTGCTGCTGCTGTTAGCTGTCCCAGCTGCAGCTACTGATGCTTTCTCGACATCGTGATTTCCCAAAACTGAATAAATTCCACACATAGCAACACAAAACTGCTTTGCTAGCTCAATCATGTTGTAACTAAGACATCTGCTGGGAACAATATGTTTTTCACGCACTGGTTATTGAGTTTGTTCACATGGCGGTGGAAGTTCTGAACGAGCTAACCCTCGTCTGCTGAGTTTTAAAAATGCCGATATTTGTTGCTTTCTGTTGACGTCACATTCCGCCTTGAGTATATCCAATCAGCACCGAGTAAACCCCAAGCCCCAGCCTGGAGTTTCTCGGGGCCGTTCTGAGTACCTACTCCAAGGCAGGGACTTGTTTAGCCCCTGTAAAAGTTCTAGAACTTTGTCATAGGGGGAAGCTCATTGCTGTGGAGGCTGTTGTTGCAGAGCTCAGCCAGTAGCGCCCATACCGCTGTGACAGGTGACCGGTGCTGGTTCTACGCAGGGGCAAGAGGGGGCAATGCCCCCTTAAACAAATGTCTTGCCCCCTCAAATCATATCTGCTGAAAAAGGCGCAAAACAGAAAAGTTTTCTCATCTGTCTCCACTCTGTGCTGTGTGCCAGCTGTGTGTGATCTACTGTCTGCAGTCGGCACAGACCCTCCCCCTAGTAAACATCTAATCACTGTTTGGTATACAAATGAGCCAAGATGGATCCGCATCAGGTTTCTCAGTCTCAGTGAGGCAGAATTCAGCAGTAAATTGAAGCTCTGTTAAACTCGTCATAGCGTCTTGTGTCGTGAGATACTTAATGTATAGTTAACAACAAAGTGTGAGCATAGAGTGTGAGGCTGTCAGTGCGAACGTTTCTTCAATCACACAAGTACAGCGAGAGATGAGTGGCTGCTGCATGTCACATACTGAGGACAAATGCCCTGAGTGTGCCAGACCCCTACATAAAGCCCCGTCTAGCCTCTAGTTCTGCTCTAGCCTATATCTTAGTTCTGTTAAGTTGAGAAGTCTTTTTATAAGACTAGCTTTGGTAAATACTGGCTATAGTGAGGTTATTGTAATTATTAGGTTCAAATTTATTTCATATGTCTAGATGCCATCCAATAAGATAAATGTTAGTTGTGCCTGGATAAAGGAGATATATATATATGTATTCTGAATTTTTATTTTATTTTCAGTTTCAGTTTTCCTCCCTGAGGGGTTGCCACCTTATTGTGGTCAGGGGGTTTGCGTGCTTCAGTGACCCTAAGAGCGATACCAGCAGGAGCTTAGTCTTCAGGTGGGACACCCAAGTTGGATAGGTCTTAGGGTAGAGGCCCGACAAAGTGCAGTCCATTTCTTTAGGTCAGGGGTTGGACACACAGCTAACAACAACCCAATTCCATGTAGAAAACACTGTTATCAACAACGAAACAAGCGGTGAGCATATTTGAGACCACAGTGCTTTGACACCCCCTATAGGGCACTCACACAGCGTCCCCACATCCTGCGAGTGAGTGAGTGAGTGACCTTTATTTATCAGCTCTACCTATGGCAAAAATGTGCTGGAGCATGATGCCCCCTTCACATTTAAGACTGCCCCCTCATATATGCCTGCCTAGACCCGGGCTTGCAGGTGACACTTGTTACACACACTCATGGTTACTGGAGCCTGTGTGATAGGATGGTGTATCAGAACAGTCTGTCTGGGAGGAGCCTCCATCACGCCTCTCTGCAAAGTAGAAGGCTCCGCCACTACATCTGTCTATGTGTCAGGAGCCTCTGTAATACCTGTGTATAATGGGGTTAAATGTAGTTCTGTAAAAACACTTTTCTGAGCATTATTCAACACCGTAACTCAGGAACAGAAGGGGAGACATTTGGTCAGATACTGAATTGGTGACAGTAGTCTTGAGTAATCTGAACCTGTCAAGCATTCTTGGTGGATGTAAATTGCCAGTACTAAATGCATTGCACCCCTTTTCTGGGCTACCAGCTGCAGCCCTCTCTCTCAGTACTGGACTGATTAGGTTACTTGACTGACTGGTTGGGCTACTTGGGGCCTGGGGGGGGGACCCCTTGCTCGCCGCCCTGAAACCCCAGTCTGGCCTCACTCCTCATTGCAATATATAATATCATTGCCATATAAATTGCCAATTGTAATTCTAATAATTGCAATAATTATTCTTGGTATGGTCATTATCATGATATATCGGTGTATATTATATTAGGTTATGTTATGTATTGTATTATATCATAGTGGATTATTATGTTATGTTATATTATAAATTATATCATGCTATGTTATATTATAATGGCTTATGTTACCTTGTATTATATTATTTTATCTTACATTATTAGGTATTATACACACACACACACACACACATATATATATATATACATATATATATATATACATACACCCACACACACACACATATATATATATATATATATATATATATATATATATATTTTTTTTCCTTCCTCTTTTTTCCAATTTATATTTTTAATTTATTGATTTATTTATTTTTATTATATTATCTATTCCATATTGGACATCATAATACCATACCATCTGTTTTTCATACACCACTGTTTGTACTCCACTTGGTGTAATGTATTTGTCCTCTATGTCACCTTGTCTGTTGTCACATAAATTCACCAATAAAAAAAAGCAAAAAAAATAAATAAAAATACTGCACTGATTAAAAAAAAAAAGTTGTTCCCATTGGTTTCATAGACACAGAAACAGAAAAATAATGTGGATGAAAAATTTTGAAGTTACCCTTTAAACCCCTGTCAGACATAAAATCTTCAAAACTGCTGTTCATCTAAGTGTCAGCTTTTGATCACTCTCCTCACTATGCTGAGGCCACTGCTTCTGCTGGCTTTACGTCACGTGTTTAAAAAAGACAAAAGCAGAAAGGAGTACACGAAAGAGCTTTATTAAATGGAAACTTGCACAGGATTTGTAATGCAGAGTAATAATACTGGACAGTTAGCATAGATACGGAGAGAAAACACAACTTGAGTCAAATTGCCTAATACACATGATGGCTGTAGGCCAAGATGATGACCTTTGCATAGAAGTCCCCAACCAGTGCAACTGCAGCGCAGGGGGAAGGACAGGGGTTTATGTCTATGGAGACATTTAAAGGGACACATTCATTTCTACATAAAATTATCTTCAATCTGAAGGCCATTATCATACTTCTAGTATGTTTTTCCATCTATTAAAACAGGATCTATACCTGCTGGATAAATAAAAGAAGTTATATACAATGGGAAATTAGACAGGAGGATGATGAAAAGGTGGGGTAGCTACAGAGGTGGGGAGGGGGGCGTTATTAGATATGAAGCCATGCAGTGGATCGGATTGAAGCTGCTTTTTGGCAGATCCAGGACCAGCTGAGCCACATCTGTTGATTAGAGCCAGATGATGGGAACTGATCCTGGTCATGTGGTTCAGGTGTGAGGCAAGACGTAAGAGTACTTTGCTTGTTTCCTTTGATAGCCCTTGTTTGTCGTGTGTGTGCGTGCGTGCGTGCGTGTGTGTGTGTGTGTGTCCGTCCCACTGTCACAAACACCTGAGCCCCTGTGCAGGTGACTTCCAGGGGGCACTGTGAGGATTGTGTTCTTCCTCTCTCCCCTGCTCGCTGTTCTTGTGCCTCTTTGAAGGTAGTATAGATATATTTAGAGCCCTTTGAAGAAGTATTAAAAGATCTTCTCTGTGTGGTGAGGATTTGTTTGTCCAGTTTGTGCTCTCCCAGTTAGAACGTGAACATTGTGTGTCAGGAGCCCACTGCCACCTGGGGTCAGAGTTCATGTGGTCACCTAAATAAAAAGACTTGGTCTTGATTAGGCAGAACAGACTTCAGTCTTTGAATCCCTTTCAACCCATTTCATGAGTAGTGGTCTGAGCCAAACGATTCCTCCTCCAGTTTGTTAGAAGTTTTCCCTTAAAGGGCCACTATTCCAGTTGTAGATAAAGTTTTCTTTTTCTTCGAGTAATTATACTCTACAAAGCGCAACACATCAAAGGCACATACATGATATTAACTTTTTTTGCTACATGTGCCCACTGCTCCCTTTTTTCCATCCAGACAGTTTAATTCCATCCCTTTGTGTAACCTGAGTTTTCTTCTCCCTTATATCCTGCGTTTCTTACTAAAGACCAAAACACAGTAAGAGTGAACATGATGAGCTTCAAACTTCAGTTTTTAAGGTGCACTGTAATGCCATCTACACTAAGGTTAAATCAGACCTGATCACAGGACAAAGTCATTGATTTTTTTTTTTCTAAGCATGTTTTTTTTTTCTTATAATCATCATTCTGATGGACACTTTAAATCTTCTGTTGTACAGAATGTGTCACTTTTGAGCTTTATTTTTGACTTTTGTTGTGGTGGCAGTTGGCCCACCACACACTGATAATCAGCTGACATTCACTATATGACGCATCTAAAACTTAACCACACCTACTCATCACGAAAAAACTTATGATTATTCTCTCGATTAATTGACTAAGCAGTGCATAGGATTTACTGGCATCTAGTTGTGAGGAGTTTGCAGATTGCCACCAGCTGAAACTGCCATGTGCCAAGCGTGAACTCCCAATCAGGATTCCTCAGGGTTTATTGTTCAAGAGGTTTTTACTGGATGCCAAATTACCCACCGAGGTCTCTCCCTCTCCGTAACAAATGATGATGATGATTAAAGCCTGTAAAAACACTGAATAAAGCAGTTTCACGCTACAAATATGCAAGCATGTTGCAGATGAGCTGCTAGCCCAGCGACTGCTAATCTATGTGCACCCTTTTTTCTCTGATAACTTAAGATCCAGATATTTAGGAGGTTTTCAACAGTAGCTGAAATTATCTGCAGAAGGTTTTCCTCTCCAAAACAAATGGAAAAGGTCATTTAAACCAGTATAAACATGGAATAAAACCATTTTACATAAAAAAAATGGTGTTTCTCCGACAGTCTGACTCATCGCGGTGGGGCTGCTAACTGCGGTGGCTGACGCTCAAACACTTATGGCCCTCTCTAGAGCCAGTGTTTGGTTTGTCTGTTCTGGGCTATTGTAGAAACATGGCGGTGCAACATGACGGACTCTGCAGATGAGGATCTGCTCCCTATGTAAATATAAACAGCTCATTCTAAGATAACAAAAACACAATAGTTTCAGGTGATTATACACCAGAGAAAATATAATTACGATTTTATATTCCATTTATACCTGTATATCCTCCTAAATCATAGACACTGGAGCGTTAATATTTCCTGAAGATCAAGGTGGCATCTTCAAATAGCTTGTGCTGTCTGGCCAACAGTCCAAAACACAAAAATTATGAGTTTGTGATCTCATAACAAAGAAAAGCAGCTTAAAAAATGACTTACATAATTAATCCATTATCAAAATTGTTGCATATTAATATTCTGATGATCAATTAATCAACTAATTGTTTCAGCTTTAGTTGTCATAATGACAGCATTTAAAAATCTGTCCCTTGGTTTTTCTGAAATCATCAGAAGGAACTCATCTCCAGTTTACTCTTAATGTGTTTCAGTCATGAGTCCATGATTGTTTTTATAGCTTAGTTTTGTGAGGTTTTACTTTTAGTCCATGAGATTCTTCTGTTTGTCACTTTTTGCTCTGCTGTTCAGCTCGGTGCTTTAACATCTCACATGTTTATCTTGACAGAACATGTTTCTATTTCCAGTTATAAATGGATTGCATGTTGCCACCGCAGAGAGCCTGTTGTCTCCTCAGGCTGATGCTGCACAGCTCTGGTGGCAGCGAGTTTCAGGCACCGTTTGTGTGAGTGTAGCGCTCTCCGATGGACAGGAGGATTAGCTGCGCTTCGCTGCCACCTGCTGCCTCAGCTTCTCCCTCCTCTTCTTCTCCATCAGCCTGGAAAAGTAGAAGAAAATTATTAGTGTGTGTGTGTGAAAGCTACTGCTGTATGTATGGGCGTCTACTTCCATACGACACTGTATGTATTATTGTATGTATGCCATGCCCGTCTTTGTGGACTTTTTTGTGTGTCTAAAGATGAGGAAATTCTTATTTTAAGATAGAAACTCTTGAGTTAAAACCCGCAAAGGCCAAGATGGATAAGCATAATGTAAAATAAATGTGATTATGTAATATCCAAAAAGTCCACTTGGACTACTGCAATAAATACACAATTAATACTAAGAATGAAAAAATACAAAAAAAATCTGCCATATAAACTATATTATAGAATGCATTATATAAAATAAAAACAGCTGGAACAAAAAGTTAATCACATGTTTCATGTGTGTGAGTCCCATCACCTGCGGTTTCGTGCCTCCACCAGCTCGCTCAGCTGGTCCTGAGCCGCTCTGAGTTCCTCCAGACTCTGCTGGTAGCTGAGATCCCCTGAGCCTGACCTCTCCAGGAGGGAAACCTGGCTGGACAGCTCGCTGGTTCGATCCCGCAGCCGCTGGATAGACATGTACAGGTTCTCGTCGTCTTCCTCCTGCAGCCACAGTGAGACATGGAAAACACCAAGACGTGTAAGTTATCATTTAACTTCTCTCTCTCTCTACTTCTCTACCTTTCTGACCCAATCCTGATCTCCAGCCTAACAGCCTAACAGACTAGATTAGATCATGTGACTATACCTAGGGGCCAGCTGCCTCTGGAAGAACAAATGAGACACAAGTTGCTCCTTCCAGTTGTATTCACCATTTATTTATTCGTTTATTGCTTATTTGTTTATTTGTTTTTACCGCTTCTGGGCCTCCCCTGGTAACCCCATGTTTAACATCACAAGGCAAAGTTGTGGGTAATTCCTTCAGGCATTCCTCTCTTTCTTTACCCCTCTACACCTCTCTCTTTTATCTTTCTATCTCTCTCTCTCTCCCCCTACTTGTGCATAAATACTAATAAATAAATATGAAAACAGTGTCTACCTTTGCATTGACAATCTCTATATGGACAAGAAGTGATGCCAGCTCCAGCTCCTCACTGTAGCTGTTCCTCAGAGTGACGCTCCTGTAGCCTGACAACACACAAGACACAACTAAATCAACATACTGTCAAATATTTATCTGTATTCATTTTGTTTTTGCAACAAAAAAAAAAAAAAAAAAAAAAAAAAGAAGAATTTAGCTTAGCTTTAGTGCTAGCCTCCTCTCTCAGACCAATAATTGTTTTTGTTTTTTTGAGACTTAACCATGGCATTAAATGTAAACCTGGGTTTTGCAGACTCGTCCACTATCACTAAGAGTTATTTCACACTCACCTGTTCGTAGAAGGCGGACAGGGAAGGTCGCCTGCGCCAGGAAGTTAGGATCACTGAACATGTCCTCCTCGTAGACAGTGAAGCGTAAAAATGAGAAGGTAGGGTTGTGGATGTCAAACACAAACTGCTTCTGCACCCACACAGGATTCAGACCGTTATCAGCTGGGAGGGTGAGGAGGTCAGGAGGAGGAGACAGTTAGTACACAGCCAGTGAGCACATGTAAATCAAGATTTCACACCACTGTGACCACGAGCCAGCAGCTATCTTACCTACAACATCTGTTTTGCACTTGTAGCTGTCATAATCAGTTCCACAGATCTCCACCTCCACGAAGGGACAGACGATGCTGCGGCCATTTTTAGGCAGATGACGGGCTCCCAGTACCTGATCCAGGAACAGTGGCAGTTTGTGCAAAGCCGGTACAGCAATGAAAATGTGCAACATGACTGTCTAATGAAAAATTAATCTAACGACTAGTTCAATCCATGATCTTCCTATGATCCACATGACCTGACCTGTAACTGGATGGTGATTGGCTCCACGTGTAAGGTGTCCTTGTCGAAAGGGTCAAAGGCGTCGTCCCTCATGACATCAGGCTGGGGTACGAAGCCGCTAGCACCTCCAAGCATGAACAAGGCCTGGTTCAGCTGCATGGGTTTATCTGTACACAACACACACACACACACACACACACACACACACACACACACACACACACACACAGCCTTGTTGTTGACATCCTCAGTGTTATGAGACTTTGGCCATTACATTTGACAAGTATGTCAGTCAGAGGACTAAAGACTGAACCTTGGTTATTAGAGTTTCTAAACGCGAGACTGACGGGTCCCAAAAAGCCTGATGGGTCAGACTGAGTTTGCAACGAAAATGTGTGCTGATTAGCTGGGTCAGGTAGGGCTGTTATTTATTTTCTTTTTCTTTTTTTAAATAAATAATATTAAAAAGTGAGCACTCTGCACTAAAATTATATATTATCTATTTAAAATGTAAATCCATCATATGTAATGGGTATTATATATTGATCGATGGATTGACGAAAGAAGGGAGTAGCCAAGCTCTGTGCCTGGCTCCCTATCCTTCCTCCCAGCCGGAGCAGGGAGCTTCTCTGGTGGGCAATATGAAATGGAGTTGGTGATCCACTGAGCTGGTCCAATTTATGCTGAAGACACGCGTGGTTTGTGCCACCACACAGCCAGTGTCTCTGAGGCATATGTACGCAGAATATGTCGGCTACCAGACAAGATTTTGGTATCAGAAGTGCTCTGGGTTCCGTTTGTAGTCTGAGTAGTCAAAGTTTAAAGAGTAAAAGAGGCACACATTGACCGAAATTCAACGCCGGAAACCATTTATTATGTCTGACAAATTTAGCTTTATATTAGTTTTTTTAAAAATTCACATTCATAGGCAGTCATCTGTTAATAATGATTAGCCAAAATGACCGACTCATAGAAGAGGAGGTCTTGGCCCGGTTATCTGGCTAGACCTGATCCCCCAAAATAACGGCCCTTGATCCCAGAGTCGTTATCATCATCAGACAATAGCTTATCAGTTCCATATTGCCTAGGATTCATCACTGAATTGGGATGCTGCATGTATTTTGCATGTTAAACTGATAAGGAGGTTTCAGTATATTGACCTCTCTCCTTGGTGGTGAGATGAGAAAAGTAAACTACCTATGTGTGTAAAAAGCCAACTGATTGAACTGACCTGGAGTCTGGAAATTGAGTGCGACCAGCTGAGAGCCACAGTGCCACATGGGCAGCGGGTCATAGTTGGACGAGTCCAGCCTCTGTCCTCGTGGATAAACTCTGGAAAGCTGACGGCGGTTGTACTGCAGGAAGCGTTTCCCTTTGCTGCGCGTTGCAAACTTCTCTGCCTTTGTCTCTGGAAATGACGACATGTCCCGGTAACACGCCCTCTCTGTCCCAATCTCTGGAAGTGGCAGAAAATCAAAATTATATACAGAAACTGTTAAATAGTGAGGAAAGAGAACAAGAGAGAGCAGTTGGGCACTTACTGTCCTCATTGAACGGGACAGGTCTGCAGTAGACCACAAGCTCAGACAGCTCCACTGCGATCTTCTTCCTCCTCTCCATTTGCTTCTCCTCCTGCATCTGTTACCATGGAAATAAGCCAACCATATTGTTAAAGAGTAACTAAACCCTAAAACCATTTTTTTCAGCTGATAATCATTGTTTCTGGTAGTGAAGTAGTGTTACTGACTGATCCTGCTCAAAATCTTGACAGTTTAGTGCAAACTGTTGAAAATCTACATTTTATTTTAAAAATGTGGTGTGGAGTGCCCTCTACAGCTTGAAACCTGGTTACTACATTTGAATTTACATTACATTACATTGGAGGCGTATTACTCTTTTTTGGGGGGGAATGACGTCACTAACCGTCCACGCTAAGCCTGCCCTCCTCCCTTTACTCCTCCCCTTACTATAAAACCATTCTGTCCACAGCAGTTATCAAACAGATAGCGTGTAGGTTGGAGCAGAGCAGAGGGAGTAGTAGAGCAGAGAGAATAGCTAATAATAATTTGTCGAATTGTATTGTTAGCATAGTGTATTTTAGTGCAGGTTTACAGTTAGTAGTGTGTTTATAGTATTTAGGTTAGTTGGTCAAGGAGAGGCGCCGAGGCTCGGGAGTATATGTGCGGGGCCGCGAGGGAGGGAGGGGTGGATGGATGGATGCAGTGGGCTGCTGCACAGTGAGCCCAGGCTCCCAGAGAGGGAGAAATAGAGCCAAGTATGCTAAAATAAGTCAAAGTGTGGAGAAGGGGACCAGCTGAGCTCCGGCCGCCTTCCCTTCTGCCCGTGTGACACAGTTAGGGAGAGTTTTCCAAGCCACCATCGGCACAATGAAAGCCCTCTCTCCTCTCCCTGCAGAGCGACAATCTTCACTCCGCCCCTTTTTCAGACGCTCACATTTTTGAAGTTTAAGCATTTGTTCAAAACTTTATCAGAATTCAATTTGAAATTAATGTTGTAATCTTAAGGTTCTTTTTTTAACTAATATTTGAAAGTTTAAGATGTCAGATTGCTGCTGTAGTTTTGCCTTCAGGAAAAGAATTCCCCAGATTTAGTATGTATAACTTTGGTCACACTGACCCGTGCGTCAGCGTTCTGCGTGGCCTCTCTGATCTTGCTGACCCAGCTGGTCACATCCTCCATACTGTCGGCTGCCACATCCAGGGTCTGAACCGGGTGAGACGTCAGCTGCTGGGAGTGGATCGTGAACACGTAGGGCCGCGAATTCTTCCCATCCTTGTGCACCACTAAACAGAGAGATGATAATTAGCCTAACAAAACCTGATCAGTCTCTCTCTACTTGTCTGACGGAATAAACCTCTGTTTTATGGGACTCACCGACATGACAGGTGGGTACATCGATGAAGCCCTTGAGGAACGTTCCCAGTGGACTGTTCTCTGTAGACTGAGACAACACAAATAAAATAAATAACTGATTATGATTGGAAGAGTAAACTGAACGCCTGACATTTGAGTCTGAACTCACTGCTTCATCTAGCTCTCTGGTGGGAGAACTGGGAACCTCCTCCACGTAGTTTGCAGGAAACCACAGCTGCTTCTTTCCTCCGTAGTCACCTCGCCACCTAAAAACACAACACAGGTTCAAGACAAGCTGCCCTACTATGTGGTTAACAGACACACAGGAAGTCAAGTTGTAGTACTGGGTGGGATTCACTCACCAGCCGCCCTCTTGCTTATCCACATTGAGGATGAGCGCCTGTTTTGGGAAACAGAGCTCGTCTTCCCTCTGAGCTCGATAGTCATACAAAGCTTTGACTGTACACTGAAACACAGCAGCAAAGGATACAGTCTGTCTTCCACAATGTAGTTTAGGATATGGCCACTATGGGGCAGCAAAGTCAGAGAGCATAAAATCTAATACATAGAGGCTCTGAGTGTTTTTATTTCCACACTCAGAAACATCCCTGTCCTCCTTTACATTTACATCCTCAGTTTTGTTCTCCCTTCAGCCTTTAAAGGTATAATATGGAACTTTTCTACATTAAAATATCTAAAAACAACAGGACATATGTTATGTATCTTGTGAAGTTGTGTACTTAGATCCTCCCTAACGTTTCCAACAATGTTCAAACCCAAAGAAATGTGTAATTTTAATCAAGAACTCAGTCTGTGTCATTTGGTCTCTGTCACCTGTCATGGATGGCAGGGGAGTCATATCAGCTTTGTGAATGTGTCAGGGTTTTGGTTGTCTGCAGGAAGCTGTCAAAAATGGACTTTTTATCCAATTTTAAGCCACATTTTTACAACACACTCTTCAGATCTTAGTCATTTTAAACTATATATTTTAACGAGGTGAAGAATTTTAGTGACTGGATGTCTGGAGCTTAAGTAACCAGAAAAACAAGCTAAGCAAACATTAGTGGCAACATGGTTTAAGGGCCTGCCATCCGAGAAACATTGATTTTCAAAGTGAAACTGCTTTATTCAGTGTTTCACAGGTTTAAATCACCATGTTTGTTTGTTTTAGAGGAAGAGAGCTCAGTGGATAATTCAGCTCCTGGTAAAAACCTCCTGAATGATGAACACAGAAGCAATCCTAACCTGGAGGAACTGACTGCAATGACAACATTGCTCCATTTTTTTGTTACTGTTTTGATTGAGAGCAGCAAAATACACATATTTTACCTTAAGTCTAAAATCACAGTCAATCTCAATCAAGTCTCTTACACTGGAGACACAAGATTTCCATCCAGTGGTGAAACTCAAGTCTTTTCTTCAGTATCAGTAATTTTACTATCAACCCTTTAAATGAGCACATTGCACTACCAATTCCACTAAAGGTGAAAGTACTGCACATATTTACTGTACGTGTTGTACTGCCACAGGTTGCATTCTTTTTACTGCTGATGATTACAAAAGTCTATCTTTATTAGCTTTAAGGGTTATCGAATCTGCTAATCATTTGCAAAATTATATGATGATTGAATAATCATACACTGATTAAACTGCAGGTCCACTGTAAAATCAGTCTCACTTACCCGTGCTGTGGGCATCTTATTGGCCTCCACGTAGAAATGAGGAGTGCGGACCTCATACAGAGCACCGTAGTCGAGCTCCTGACAAATACATGACATAAAATAGTTACCTCTACAGTTATTGATGCTGTAAAACTTGTAACTGTTGGATTTAATGTTGAAATGTTTCAGAACACATATATGGAGGTGATACAATGGCAACTTTCTAACTAGTCAGAATATTTCTGTGGTGCAAGAAAGACTTATTATCTGCTGTATTGTTTAGATTTCCTTCTTTAGAGTCAGCCAGTCATTTCTATTCTCCTCATTCCTCAGTTGTATATATATATATATATATATGTATATGTATATATCGAAATAAATAAATAAATTCTGAGACATGAAACTTGAATTATGTGAGCCATCACAGTGACAACGATGCATTATTTTAATGTCTTAACATTATTGTATCAAAATTCAGTTTAGGGTGCAGACTGATTAGGAAAATCCACAAAATTAAACTACAAAAACTTTAATAACTGATTATTTGTGTATTTTATGGACCAAAGATGACATTTTAAGACTGGATGATTTACTGAAAAAGAAACACCATGAAACAGATTAATCAGAACTGAAAGTAATTATTAGTTGCAACCCCAAAACCAGATTTCATGTCAAGCTCTTGTACAAAAATGAATGGAAACCATTGGCTGCTCTATGAACCTGACAGCAGTAATGCAAACTTGTAGTATGTGATTCTTGAGCTGTGTGGGACTCACTGTGGTGCCCATGCGGTCCAACGTGTCCTCATTGATGGGGTAGCGGAGCCTCATCTTGCGGTACAGAGGATGTTTCTCATAGTGGCTCACAAGGTCCACCAGACTTTCAAACTCTGCTGAACTGCCCAACATGAAGAGACGGCCTTCTTGCTGGATGCGACAGTGTTTGATCTTCCCCTCCGCTCTGCACACAGATGGGAGAGAGAAAGAAAATTAGGCATTAAAACAACTTTCCTTTTGGTGGTTTTTAAGAGAAACTCTCAGACCAGATGAGTCGGTGTTGTATCACGTGACAGTCCTTCAGTGTGTTGGCTCTTTACCTGAAGGAGATGGCATACGAGTTGTGTTCGCTGCGTTTTCGCACAAGGAACGCTCCGTCTCTGGGGACACGCATCAGCATGTGTTCAGCCTGAACACGAGACAGACTGGAGTGGTACCACCTGGAGAACACAACGCCATTTCATTCAGTAAATGAAATGAATCCATTTCATGAATTGTTTTCTCTTCTGCGTTCACACAAATCAAAAGAAAAAAAGCGTGCCATCTTTGCAGACAGCGATCACTCACTCTCTGCTCTCATGTGCATTGGGCTGAGGCACAGGGCTGCCCAGCCTCATCTCAAACTCGTTGCAGCGCAGAGGCGTGTCTCTGTAGTGGCAGATGAGGCGGTAGAGGCTGTCAAACACCAGGTTGTCAGTCAGGTAGAAGCGGGTGGAGCCGGACTCCTGACGTGAATGGATCCTGCAGTGTTGGACCCGACCAGAGCGCCTGAAAGAGGAGGAACAGGACGGAGTTAGTGTGATGACCTCTACTTATTTGTCATAATAATAATAAGAACAATCTGGCAGGATGGAGACAAGAACGGATTTAAAATTTTAATATTCCTATATTTTGCTCAAGTTTTAAATCGTTGCTTGTAGTGCCTTCACAGAAAAATGTGTATTTTTCCATGCAATAAATTAAAAAAAATCAAGTTTATTTTATTTTATGTTTTTCAAAAGCACTGAGTGTAAATGTTTCTTTTAATCAGATTTTGTGACAATATGATCACATTTCACTTAATCCTTCTTTTCTGTTAATTCATATTCAGTTCACTACAGACTGACTTTTCAACCAAATTTGGACAAATGCGATGTCTTCTAAATCTCTTTTTGGCTTTATGATTGGAGCTGGGCTGTTTGCAGCTATGATCACATTGTTTTAATTCTCTTACTGTTTTCGCTTCTCTACTGAAAATCAAAGACAGAGGAGGGAGCTGTGTGGTGTTACCAACCAGAAAGAGAGAGTGTAGTCTCCCACAAACGTCTCACTCTCCCGAACCAAGAAGGTGCCGTCTTTGGCTCCGCCCTCGCAGTACTCCTGCAGGAGCTTCTCAGCCACCTGTCTGCCATCACGCCCACCACCCAACTTCCCGTGGAACCAGCGCTCTGCACAGTGCTGATCATTGTTGTTACACTCCTGACCAGTTAAAAAAAGAGGGATGAACAAAAAACAAAAACTTAGCATCACCTTTATGTGGTTTATACTTCCTTTTTCCTTATTTATTTATAATCATCTCCCTACGTCTTTTCCTTCATCGTCCTCCTCTTCATCAGCTGTCTGGTAGTGAGATGTTTCCTCTGAGTAGTAAATCTTGTTACTGGTCAGGACAAAATAGTGTGGGGTCCACGTCTGTAAATCACACAAAACACAGAGTTCAGTAACACTCTACACTACACTGCCTGTATGTGTGATGCATGAGCATTTAGACACACGCACGTGGTCGATGGGGTCCTCCAGGTAAAGGATGCCGTTCTTCAGAGAGTTGCTGATGTCATTCTCGGAGTAGCTGGCCGATGTCACCTCCTCATAAAGCGTGCCTTCCACCAGTTTCTTGTGCTGTGACACAGTGATGAACATTAAGAGGAAGAATTACTACATGCACACACCGTGTTGTGACCTCAGACCAACTTTCTCTCATCCAACATGTTTTTATGGAAGTCAGAGATCTTGCTGAAGGACATAATAACTTGACGATGAGTTATTAGAGTGTGGGTTAGTTGTAGATCACCTGTATCCTTATTCAGTCCCCAGAGCCTTTTTAAGGACGTAGCCTCAAAAAATGGGTCCTTAAGAGTGCCTGACATCTACACTGAGTCTGCACCTGCTCCCCAAATCACATGCTCCCGCCCTGTGGATCCCATCAGTGATACTGGCTGTCGTCACAGGTGCAACATGCCTGAAACTTTGAACCACAGAGGTCCGTATGTGTTTGTCTTGGTACCTTGATGAGGATCTTCCTGCGGAGCTGGTACGGTGAGGGAAGCTCCTCTGCGCTGTTATCGACAGGCTTGGTGAGCAGCAGATCTCCAAACACCTTCTTAAAGTGAGTGGCCATGTTCCTCTGTTGGACCACACTGCAGTGGTCCTCGATGGACAAGATCACAGGATATCTGCATGGACACAACAGCACGAAGGTTAATCTCTAAAAGGAGTAAAGAAATCACCTTTTCTTCTGTAACCAATCTGCAAGTTAGTGTTTTTTCACCTTCTGGTGTTATTGGTTGAATGTGTGTGACCAACCAGGTAATATGAATGGCAATATATTGTTAACGCTGATATAGTTATGTGCTGGCATTGGTCACAAACCCAGTAAACAATTTGTTATACTATAAAAACCCTCTCCAAACATGGCTAATACATAATTTTAACTGTTTCACTACGCTACACTGTACAGATAGACTGATGATGATATATCAATAAAAAATCAAAACACAGTTCAACTTTCCACCAGCAGGGCTGATGTTTGCTGCAGGAAACGGCCTCTTAATCCACTCACTCTGATGTGACGAAGGCGTGTTCTTTGATGGTGTGCAGCACATCCAGGAATTTAATCTTGGAGGTTAACGTGTGACCGTGGTAGATGATGGGCAGGTCATCAGGTCCGTCCCAGCAGTCCACTGAGATCAGAAACCACAGATTTAGTCCAAGCCCAGAGGACTGCTACTTAAAGCTACCATTTAATTTTCTTCTGAGTTCAAATCAAAAGTTGGAGACTCTTACGTTCAATGCAGCGGCAGCCCATCCTGAGGCAGCGGGCGTAGGCTTCTAGAGATGATTCACTGGAAAACTGGTCACCTGTCAGGTAGCTAAGAGAACAAGAACATGTAGACAAGTTCACAAGAGCAGTGGTGCCATTAGAGGAAATAAGATTATTTGCATTCTAACAGAGTTAGGTTTTCATCTCATTTTATACTGTATTTCATCATTTCAGTCAATTTTTTTTTTTTTAAATGCAACATGCAATTCATTATGAAATAAAACTGGGGAAAAAACAGCAAATCATCACATCTGAAAAGCCAGACTCAAAGATTATTTGGTTTGGTTTTTTTAATAAATGGTTTTGACTGATCAGTCGATTAAGTTAAAGTTGGTTCTTTTCTTAATGATTGGTAAACTGATTCATCAGTACTTTCAATAAAAACTGATGTGTTTGGTTTAAAGATGGTAAACAGGGGAAAATGCTAGACTTGTCGGTGTCAGGAAGGAAAAAGTGGTATCGGTGTCTCTAATAAGTATATGAGGCTGCTACATACAGCTATTTTTTATTGGCTGCAATGTTTAAGCTAACTGCTCATCAAACCATGCGTCATATCTATTTCTAATAATGTTAAATGCACATGTAAAACATGCAATTAAGACAAAGTTTTTGGGAGGCACTGTTTCAGCTGCTAGTTCTTGAACTAGACTAAGTTGAACACTAAAACTAAGCTAGGCTGAGCTTGCTGCTGCAGACCCTCCGTCCCTGCCAAACCCTCTGTTTCTGTTCTCACGGTGTGCCGGTGTCGTACTGATTAATTGGTGCTAGTTGTTTACATTATTGTGGCGTATTCATCATAAATACAGTCCATCTGATGCTCGTTCTGTTTTTGTTTTTCACCGTTTCATCACTACTACAAATGCAACTGTAGCCAGTACCTCACTATCACTTTCCTCATTCATATTTTAAGAAGCTAGGAATTTTATTCAGCTACAAAATAAGCCTGAAAAGCTTGAAATCAGAACGGAAGTTCAGAGAGTTGTTGCATAGAGATGATACACCGTCTCACCTAGTTGCATTGGTGTGAACCTGCAGGTTGTTAGAATGTTGCAGAACAGCGCATTGCAAGTAGTTGGCAAACAAGGTGGCAAATGAGCAAATTTTCCAAAATGTGGTGTGTTTAAATCACTAGTATCTCCCTACAGCTTCTTTAAATACAACTATAAGATCTTGTTGTAGAGTATGTGGAACCCTGAGACAAGACATGAACCTTTAGGCACATTTAAGACACAAATGTTGAGACCTACGTGTTGTGTGAAGAGGAGATCCAGTACTGAGACAGTGGCCTTTTCATGTCATCAGCAACAACAGGCGAGAGTCGAGGGTCACATACAGAGTTCTCTTTGGAGAACAGGAACGTCAGGAACTAGAAACATAACGTAACACATTCACACTGTGAGGCAGGAAATAAAAGGACAAACTCTGCACAGTTTATTTCAGCTGTGTCTGCGTTTCACCTCATCAAGTTGTAGCATGGGTTCAGACTGCACTCCGCCCCTCATGTACCCTGTAAGGAACTCTCTGACACGACTCAGATCTGACGCCCAGGACTCCTGAGATGAGCCAGACAAAGAAGTCAGCACAGAGCTGTTTAACGTAGCATATTCTGTGTGTGGTGCTAAATGTGCTCAATACCTTCTGGTCCATCTGTAAAAACTTCTGGAAGTCGTAGAGGGAGATCTGACAAAGCTCTGGTCTGTCAACATTACTACAAGCACAATGGTTTTCAAGATGTCAGACAGCAGAGGAGTGAAAGTTAAAGAAAGCTTCAACTGAAAGAGAGGGCACACATGACACATACACATACAAATACCTGTCTGGCGGCTAAGCTCATTACTCTACCTAGGCCAGGTCTAATTACGCCACTTTTAAAGTTAATGTTCCATAACGCTTTAGAAAATGTTCACATTCAGCCAAGGAAAAAAAAACACAAAACATTAAAATGGCTTAAACACATGGAAATGTTTTACTTAACAAAGAGCCAAACCTCTCTAAAGGCGCTGATAAGTCAAGTGTTACTTAAAGGTAAAGGGACAACAGCGAGGGACGTGAGAACAAGGGAGTGGACACTGAGGAAGAGGAGGTGGTGGAGGTGAAGGCGGAGGTGGAGGAACTCACCGCAAAGGGAAGGAGAGCTCCAGCTGCTCAATAATCTGGGAACAAAAGGGGAGGAGCCAGGTGACAGACAGGTGGGAAGGAGCCAGGTGAAGCATAAACAGTTAAGAGAGCGTGGTGTGGTGCGAGTGCAGAAGTACTCAAATACAGTACTGAAGTGATTCTGATGAGCTCAAACTTTACTTTTTTTTGTTTATATTTCTATCTGATGGCCGATGTTACTGGCTGTGCTGCAGGTTCAGACTGTACATTAGACAAGATGCTGAAATATTGCTGGTGTATTGCGTATCTCCAAAATAAGTTTTGAAAAAAGGCATGTTGTTGCAACTCGATGCCACAATAGAATATAGGGTTCTACAGAATTTTTATATCTGATAGATCTTAGCATCTGTAATAATATCAGCAGACTCTTGAGACTTGTTTGAGTAAACCCTGCAGTGAACACCAAGTCTGCATCCTTTTTTGTCAAACTTACATTATTATAGCTCTGTGATGCAGTTTAACTGCAGATTGTGTTGCACTGTTGAGTCTGCTCTGCAAAGCAAATGCAAGCTCGACAGAAATTGGTGTTGATGTTCACTGTGAGGGGTCAGACAACTTTTTGGTATTTCATTGAGTGGGTCTTTTGATTTTCATTTCCTGTGAAACATAGATGGAAAGCAATGGCTGCCTAGAGTGGTTGGGAGATACATTTGGAAATCAAAACTTACAAAGCATGTATATTAAAAATGCCAAGCAAAATAAAACTTGCAGCAACACTGGTAAATGATGCTTAAACTCTGCCTGGAATAATCTTCCAAATAAGCATTTTTACTGTGATATTGTAATGGAGTATTCTTTCATGGTGATACAGCTGCTTTTATTTCAGTAAAGGATTTAAGTACTTCTTCCACGACTGTGAGAGTTTGTATGATTGTGTGCCAAACCCAAAACCGATACTCACGCTCTTCTGTGCGTCAAACATCAGCGTTCTGTAGAGCTGTGAAAAATTGGGGTAGGACAGGTCGCTCCTGGCCTCCACCTCCTGTGTTAACAGGAAGGATGAGGGTTAGGCAGCAGACAAAGCTGTGGTCAAGACTGAACATCCAGGAAAGGACAATAAAGACATACATGAGCTGCAGGTAAGAGACACTACAACAAAATGACCAGACTCATCAGACTTATATTCTGCTCTGACCTGCAGCTTGTCTTTAAGAAAGCGCATGTTGGGGACTCTGTAGTTGACCTGAGGCAGCAGAGCTTTTACATCCTTCACTGTGATGCTGGAAAAGAAACGAGAGAGAGAAGATATAAACATTAAAGGGCCAGGAGATGGCGCTGTATGGTTTGAAGAATATCCCACTAATAATCCTGTTTACATGCAGCCCTGCATACTTTGATTAATGTGCCCTAACATGCCATTATCACGTAAAAATTTAGAAAAGTGGAACAGGTGGAGCCCCTTGAGCCATTTTGTTCTTTTGCCTCAAAAGAGCATGCAGGGGTTCCCTCGGAAGAGTTGACGGAAGTGGATGGGGAGAAGACTGTCTGGACTTCTTTACTGAGGCTGCTGCCCCCGCGACCCGGACCCAGATAAGCCAAGGACGACGAGTACGAGTACAAAAAGAGCATGAATCTCTGCACCAGTCTTGAAAACTGTTGGTGAGTTGGATTATTGACAACGCTCCTAGGACAATGCATAGAGCTAAATGTAAACACGCAAGAGGACACGTGTTACAAACTGTGGTAAAAATTCCAGTTGAGATGCACATTCCAAATGTGCTTTATACATGTCAAAATAATGCTATCAAAACCTGAATAATACCAGCATATGAAGACATGCCTCTCTATCGAAAAATGCAACATTTGTAAAAAGGCATAATTTGGAATATCCAAGCAGAATTTGCTGTTTATATGGTCTTTATCAAATTCAGAATATTGCCATATTTGGGAACTATAGTGGAATACTTGTGAGCATGTGAACATAGTCATTGTTGATTCTTAGAGGGGACAGCTAGAAGGGGACATGTCTTATCCTGGACACAGAGGAAAGGCTGGGTACAGATTTATACACTTTTACTCTAAGAGAGGCTAAACTCCTCAAACTCACCTACAATAAGTTATGTTTAAAAATACTTCATCAAAAACCAAATACCAGTATTTCCAGACATCATGTCAGACCATGTTAAATTTGTTGAGCTCAAAATGCTTTATCCTTGCTCTTGAAAATAGCAGGTGTGAAAACACAATCTCAGCATTAAATCCATTTAGTAGCTGTCCTGGAGCTTTTGAACATGAGCTCAGCTGATGTTGTTTCTGCAGTTGTTCATCACAATGGGCCACTAGGAGGCATTAATCCTGATCTTACCATCACTCCTTATTTTTACTGAATATCGGCTGATAACAATTGGCAGCTGCTTAATCTTGTCATACCTACTCAAAAATGTAAAAGTAAAAGTAGAAAAAAAATATGTAATTTAACATTTACAACTCCACAACAGCTGGGTAAAGTCCATCTGCTGTAACAATGACAAGGACCTTGTGGTGAGATTGTTTTGGTTTTTATCAACAAAAGTGTATATTTGCACAGGAGTTGTTGCAGCTGCTTCTGTGAGGTGGCTGATGTCTTTACCTGGACATCTCCTTTTTTTCTAGGACAAACAGCAGATGGATTATCACTTTCACTGATTAGCAAAACACATGCAACTTTCAGCCATTAGTAACAGAGTGAGGAAGGATGCGAGAAAAGCAAATAGAAACAGAATCCAAGTCAATACACCCAGAGAATCTTTGGGGTCAATGACCGCCGTCACTGCCAGGTCTGATTCATCTCTCCACCCGCTTCCCTCTGTCTAGCTACTGTTACTGTTACTATTTTCACAGGAGACAGGAAGTTGCCCTCTCCCAGCCCATCGCATCACTTCCTGCCTCCTTATCAGGCGATGGCAGGCTGTTTGTCCTGGAGCGGCTTCCACCCAAACAGAAGCCCGGACTTATTAATGTGAGCACGAGAGCGATACGGGCAGAGAAAACGTGTGTGTGATGTGTGGAGACTCGGGGTGTGGATGTGTGTGGAGGTAAAGGTCGATGCACACCCCTGACACGGGTGTAACATGCTCTTTGATGACATCTGGATCTCGTTTCACCTCCACATTGCACCTGCTGTGACAGACTGGCCAATAAGCATCCATCACAGGCTGCTGTGAAAGCTCTGATTGGGTGTTGACATGTTTGTGGCGAGTCACCCACCTGCCCTCGTGGTTCCTGTCCATGACCTCAAACTGTTTCCTCAGCCACCTACAGAGGGAGGGATGGAGAGAGAAAATATGAGAGTGAAAGAACGATTATGACAAGAACCAAATGGGCCGACTGAAAGTAAAAATAGAAGTTACACACATCTAAAAAAAACAACAAAAAAACGTGTGATCACTAAAAGCTGAAATTCGTTTATCTGCTGGAAACTAAAATTAAAATACACTCTCGCCAAGAAAGAATAGATGTTTCTGTGTATGTATTTGGTCAAATATGTATTTACCAAAGAGAAGAATGCTGAGCATTATTCATTTTTCAACAGTGCTAGCGCCCCCTACATTAACATTCTCAAGTGAGTGTCAATCTTTGGGTTTCAGCACAACATATGCAGTTTATCATAATGGTGGCAGATTAACCCCATGAAATTCTTTCTATTTTCTAGCTGCCAACCGCTGAATTTGACTGTCCCAAGATGATTTAATCAGATATTGAACCCAGGTTGGCTCAATGAATAGGTTGACAACAGGTTGCAAATATGCATTTGCTAGCTACATACATGTAGGGCTAGGTAATATGGCCTATAAATAATACCACAAAATTTTTTGGCTGTATTGCGATACACAATGTATATGTCGATATATTAAAATCTTCTCTAAACTACTGTACACTACTAAAATGCTTACTACTAAATAAACTACTGTTATAATCAAGTTAGATAACTTAATGTGATAAGAAAGCTAAATAAAGTACGGTTATAATTAAGTTAAATGAAGTAAATAAGCATTTTGAAGCATCCGGCTCATCTGCGGCAGAAGTGCTGATGTTATGCTGTGAACCTGAAGCTTTCGCTCAACAGGTAGATGTTGGCAGTTACGGTGGTGCTGTTAAACGTTCAGATTTATTCACTATAAACAGGAAACAAACAAACAGGTCCTCAGTTCATACATTAATAATATTTGTAAGTCACAGCGGTGCTCCATGGTTGCAAAATGTGACTATATGGTCGAGGCCTGGAGCCCTGCAGATACATTTTATACATCCCACATGAAACAAGCTGTGATGCATTAAGCATAATCAATAGTTTTCCCACCATTATGTACATGACAATGCTATATAAAGACTGAGACTAAGAGTCAGCATCCTCACCAGCTGTAGGAGACATGTAAATAAAGAAACAGCATTGTTTTTTACTGCTGTGTAGTGTTGTCACGATACTGGAATTTCAAGCTCCAGCACAATTTTTTTTTAAATATAGATATTTAACTCTTTTTCAATACCACGGGGAAAAAATAATAACAATGGGAGCATAAAATTTAAATTTTCAATTTCAAGATAAATATAACAAGGCTTTTCTTTTCTTGATTAGTAGCACAAAATAGAAGAATGACTGTAATAAATATTAACAATAAGAGGGAGAGAGAGAGAGAGAGAGAGAGAGAGAGATAGCGCAGCTGGTACCAGTGTATTGTAGAAAAGGATTACTGAGACCATTTCAAATATTTAGAATCAATATGTATTGATTAATCAATATTTTTGACAATACAACTGCAGTGTATTACCATACACCGTACAGTGTTATTTCTGTAATGATGAACATTGAAATATCACTGGTATTTCAGCCTCATGCCTACCATTCACTAGAAGATGTTGAAATGACGAAAATCTGACACCCACTAACCTCTATAGACAAACTTAGTTTTAGTCACACACTGTAAGATTTTGTAAAGGCAGGGGATCTTGCAGGCTCACTATTTACAAGAATAGAACTAGATTCCTTTTGTGAATATTTCCCATCCTGCTCCTGATGGAAAATATTACACCAGACTCCCTTTAAGAAATATGATAAAATAATTCATTATATATATTTACAAAGACACATACTCAACACAAGATAAGAGGTGTCATATGTAATTAGTGTTCATTTTAGCTCACCACCAGCCTACATTGGTTAGTGGCTCTAGTTTAGTGGGAGGACACTCAAAAATTAAGATTTCTCACTAAAATAAGTGGTGGTTCATCAATCAGATACACACTGAACACCAACTCTTGTTCACTCCACAGCTCTAACAGTTTCTCCCCTTATTCTACAGTCCAAGAGAACTGAGACATGTTCAGGCTCTTTTGCGCTGTTTACTGTCTACCCACTTTGCTGCTTCCTGTTCGGTGCTGAAGAGAGCGCAGCTAAACTTCAGTATTTGCATGAAACAAAACCAAAAATAATAATATTTATCTCATAATATTCAACAAGTTTGACTTTGTCGGAATGGCAAGACGAGAAAAAGACTGACATAAGACAAATTTGCCCGAGCTTGATGACCATTTCACACCAAACGATCAAGATTACGGTAGCGTGCATCAACTGGGGTGAGACTCTCATGATTTTATTGCAACATTGAAAATTTGTCTGAGACAGTTATATCACTAAAAAAGTCATTTGGCGTAAGACTGGAATAACTTAAATACTGAGCCTACACACTTTGTACTGTATATTTTCTAATGGTCTGTTTCCACATTTTATATTAAAAAGAGTCTTTTAGGATGAGAATAACCATGGAAAAACAAAATGGATAAACAGTTTATATTTCCTGACACAAAAAGTGAGGAGAATGTCTAACTTTAAGCAACAAGTTGTGGGTCAATACAGAAGAGTCTGTACTTGTCAGACCCAGTGAAAGCTGATGAATCTACAGTTTACACAACTGTCACTCACAGACAAAATTAGCTATTTCATTTCCTCTGACCGCCTCCAAACATATACGGCTCACATTATGTCCACAACCTCCCTCTGTTCTCCTGCTCGCACCACAGAAGCCAAAACTGCCTCCGCACATTCATCTGGAGTAAATATTTTCATCCCAACACAAATATTTGTCCTCTCCTCCAACCAGCACCTCCTTTTCCTCTCGAGGTCGCCCCTTCTCTTGATGCAACTAGATATCACTTTATTACACATACAGGACATGTAGGAAAGTTGAAGGATTTATTAATACACAATTAAATAGTTAAGTAATGCTTAAAGGAATTACTTTTACCAAAGCTGTTGCCAATTAATTTTCTGTGGATCAATTACTCGAATAATTTAATAACTGTTTCAGTACCGGGAGCACGCTACAAACTACTTTAAAGCCTGGACGAGGTGGGTGTCTGACACTCAACAGATAAAATATTCAGTGATATATTCCTTAAATTCATGATTACATACAACAGTTGTACACACCAACACACACCTGTCTATCTGTTGTGGTGCAGGTGCTCTCTGAGTGTCAATCATCAGCCAGTTGAGACCAGTGATCCACATGTTGACCTCCTCCTCGCTGAAGGCTGCAAAGAGACAAAGACAGAGAAGGGAAAGAAAAGTCTAAAAGTGTCTGACTTTGGTGACTCATAATCCTAAAAATGTCAGACCGCAAATTTAGGAAACAAGCAGCTAAAATAAATGTTTATTTAAAAGCTTCTTTAATCAACCACTCAATCAATTATTTGTAACATGAAGTCACACACAGTAACACTCCAGTGAAATGTGATCTTGTCAGCTCCTTAAACTTGTATGGTTCAATTTAGTCATAGCTGTCTGTATATCCATGTAGGCTGTACTAAGAGTGTTTATACCATCCTGAATGGTTCTGGTAATCCATCTTTCTGGTTGTGGAATGATTTAATTGTTGTTTTGGGTATAGTTGCTTCTGTTGTTTTACAAATAAAATCCACCACAGACTCAGTGAAATCATTGCTGTCATCTGTGACATCAGCTGTGGTGTCCCGGAACATGCTCCAGACTCTGATTGGCCCCATCTCTGGCATCACTGAGGGCATGTGTCAATTAAATGCTAATTCAAATTAATTGAAAGTCAGGTCTTATTTTGTAGTCTTGTCCATTACTTTTTTTTGAAGTGATACATAAGATGTGGAAACATTAAAATGTCACTAAAAGTCAGGCAATGTGAATAGTGGGAAATAAGACTGAAGTTTAGCCAGATTACCTAAATCAGTTTAATCGGAGGTAAAACCAACAGTGACTGCACCTGAAATTATGGTAATTATCTTTATATTCTACAAAGACATTTTTCAAGGTACACTTGTACATACACACATAAACACTGATCAGCCAAAACATGAAAACCACTGGCAAGTGAAGTGAGTAACACTGATAATTTCGTTACAATGCAATGTTCTGCTGGGAAACCTTTGGTCCAGGCATTTGGGTGAATGCCAAATGATGCACTCCACACACCCAAATACTATTGCAGACTAGTAAGATATCGCAGGATACCCCTAGAGGTCCTGTGTCTATGCCTCAGCAGGTCAGAACCAATCCGATCCAAGGAGGCCCCACTGTGGATCAGGGGTACCTTTGGGGTACCAGCACATCCCACAGATGCTAAATCAGATTGGGATCTGGGTAGTTTGGAGGCCAAGTCAACGCCTTGAGCTCTATGAGCCATTCATGAGCAGTTAATGTGATGTGGCATGGTACATGACTGAATGCCTGGACCAAAGGTTTCCCAGCAGAACATTGCACTGTAACAAGATGACCACCTAATCTGTCAGTGCTTTTAATGTTTTGGCTGATGGGTGTTATTGTACGACAGTAAAACAGGTAAATTTTTAAAACAATAAAACAGGTTTTTTTTTTAATTCTTGTTGCCACTTTTATGTAAGTTTCTCTTTGGCTTTTTCTGTGTCTAAGTGCCTTTTTTTTTATTTTGTTGTTTCACTCGGCTGCATTGTAAATGAGGTCTCTACCTCAATGTATTTCCGAGTTTAAATAAAGGTTGAATGAATGAATGAAAATGAAAAGGATTTTTAAAATTGTTTTAAATGGGTGTTTTTATGGAAATGTGGATCTTTCACATCAAACTGAGGAGTTAATAGCAACTGCATCATGCAGTGTGGGACTCACACAGGTCTTGTCTCAGTTTCAATACACTCTGGTCTTGGACGTGACTTGGTCTTTGTTTAGGTGGTCTCGACTACAATATCATACAACATACAGTTTTTTACTGCTCACTTTTCCTGACGCATGTCAGAGATGTTACTCTGTTTCAAGATCTCAGAAAGAAACTGGATTACAATGTAATTATTACTAAGAGAAATTATGGCAAACACTACAAACATGAGACCCAAAGTGCAATATTTGTCCTGTCAATAAACTTTAAAAAAAAAAATTTCATTTGTTTTTTTTAAGAGTGAGCGAATAAAGCAAACACAATTACACTCAGTTTTTCTACATACAAAAGCAAATGTAAATGACATGGAACTTCCTGTTATTCCGGTTTTGCACATCACTATACCATTACCTTTTGCACTACCCATACTCCCATCATAAACAAATGTCTCTCTAGATGTATACTATGTTTATAAGGATTTATTTGTTCACAACTGTTTGTATATTTTTTTTATTTTATTTCATTGTATTCTATTCTTACTTAAATATTTGAATGCATGTTCTATGTGTGTGTAGCATAAACAACTCCTTGCATGACCTACATTTCAAAGCACAGCAAAGTGTTGTAAAATGACTAATAAATGTAACGTTGTGATGTGAAAGATGCTATAATAACATAAAACTCCTCTGTTAGTGGAAGCATAATCTGAGAGTAATAGTAGAGAAAAGGTTCAACAGATTTTAAGCCATCAGAGTAGCAGATATTGATCAGACATGCCTGTAAATGTGACAGACAGTAACTGTGAAAGCACATTGGGTGTTCCAGGTGCACACATTTATTATATACACACTGACCAGCCACACTGAGTGTCCGGAGGCGAAACTCCAGGCCATAGAGTACGATGAAGCAGTGGGCGGAGTCCAGCTTACGGGCCTCCTCCGGGTAGCGCTCAAAATCACGGGAGCCCTTCCCCAACCGCAGCTCCCGGATCTCTCGTATGTCAACTGGAGGAGGGAGGAAGGAAGGAAGGAAGGATAGTGTTGCATGAACACAAATATGCACACCATAAATCACAGTTTGGCACGTTGCTCGTTTGCCTGCCAAACACACAGAAATCTGCTGTCGGAGAGCTCAACAAATGTACTCTGTGTGTGTGTGTGTGTGTCCACAGAGCCAAAAAACAGACACACAAACATTTCAGCTGTTGGTGGCAGGATGCTCCAAAAGTCTGCAGAGGTTTTAAGCAGCAGCAGCCAAACAAACAGACACTTTTTGTAACTTTTCCTTCACATATTTGAGAGCAAAAGACCAAAGTGAAGCCTTTAAAATGTTGCTTCAGTCTGCTCTAAAGAATAAGAGTTTTAATGACTTAGTAGAAAAAACACATGATTATTGTGCTTGCTTTCCCCTCGCCCAAGTGTGTGTCTTCCATGTTTTATTACCATTACATTCAAGCTTGTTTTTCTGAAAAATATATACACAACAATTAAAATTATCTAGTTGATTCAATAACACTGACCACAGTTTTAGATGTATTTCCAGAATCCTCACCGACTATACAGTCACATCTGGATAGTAAATTAAGTAAGTAAGATATTAGACACACAGTAGGTCTAATTATCATTTTAAGAGTCGCTCAAAAGTAATGTTCACGACTATAAAATGCAGCACATTGCACAGTAGGGTTGTTAGCAGAGAGACATTTAACTAAAATGGGGGACAGTGAATGTGGCACACTGTATAGTAGGGTGTGTGGATACAGCTTTCAAGGATCAGTGTTCAGAAGGATCACTGCATATTTATTTTTCATAAAAACAAAGGCTTAGCTCTGTGACTCATGTGACACATGTGTGACAGTGTTGGGGGTACAGTACAGTAATATATTATGTTTTAGCAGGAACAAAGTAAAAAAAACGCACTGCCAACAGGATTTTGGGTAGTATTATTATATTTACAAAGTCTCGTAATGTGTTACCATCTGAAATAAACGTTTTTCATTTTTCATTTATCCACAGTGTTCCCTTTCTGCCAGTGCGCCATCAGAAAAAATATCTGAAGGTTATTGTGTCTTGTCATGTCATTACAGGCTACATTTTAGAAGGGTGCAGGTGATCAGCACATCTGGGTCATGTTGTACTGTGCGGTATAATGTTAAGTGTTTCCGTTAATATAACAATGTACACCCGCTCTGATTTTGCATCCTAAGGCTGTTCAAAAGTCGCGGGGATAAGGAGCTGGCCTCCAGTTTATTTTTTTCCTTGTGCCAGTGATCAGCACATCTGGGTGATGTTAGTAGTCTATATGTTGGGTATGTTTCCATTCACATCATCACCTACAACTGCAGAGCAACAAAATATATTTGTACATATATATATTTTATATTTGTTGAATCTGTGTTAGTGAGCACTCCTCCTTTTCAAAGATATTCTAGAGTTTCCATTTGTTCTGACCACCCCAAGGCACGACACTGTAGTAATGATGCTGTTTAATCAGCATCTTGATATGCTACACCTGACAGGTGGATGGATTATCTTGGAAAAGGAGGTGCTCACTAACACAGATTTGAACACATTTGCCACCAGAGTTTGACAGAAATATATCTATCGGGTGCATTAAAGAAAGTCTTAGATCTTTAAGTGAAATCGGTGAAAAATGGGAGCAAAAACAAAAGTGTAGTGTTTAAGTTTCTGTTCAGTGTGTTTCTCAAATTATACAATTTTCTAAAATAATCTACTTTATGTAAGATGTCAATAATTAAAAGATCTGCACTTTTTTCTAATTTTATCAAATAAACTTTTTTTATTTGAGCTGGTTGTCCCCTAATCTTATATGATTTGAGGGAAATTGAAGACATTAAAATCAGATATTAATGAACTCCAAGTATATATTATGTAGTATGTTCTTTTGGTAATCACCCACTTAATGTCAAAACATTTAAAAGATTATAGTCCACCCTTGTGTCAGGGTCTGTCAACTTATTTTTCCATTAAATAAGTAATGAGCACATAAATGACCAGTTACTGAGAGCTAAGGGTTAACAGAGTGGCCGAGTCAGGTGACCGACCACAGAGTCTGATGTAAACTCTGGACTCTACTTTGACACTTGCAGCAGTCGCCACACCCACAAAGAAAACCCCGGCTTATTGACTTAGCAGATGTCTTGTGCAAACACACATAAACGTACGCTCATAGATGCTCTGGCATTCACACACCAAACACAGACCTACTACAGCAAACACACACACAATTGAAGTGAATGTCACTCCTGTAAGCCTGGGTGCTCTTTTCCTTCAGCCAAATAAAAACAGGAGTAAAGAAAGGAGAGCAGAGATTTTTGATATCAAAACTTCCCACTAGGACAAAGTGATCTCCCAACAAGGAGACAACAGGGGACACAGAGGACAGAACAATCACAGCCTGTTGCTGGTTTTTATCGGGCTAAAGCGAGCCATCCTCAGCAGGTTGTATATAATCCTGAATCAAACAGCCCAGAGGAGAAAATCTGGTTCCTATCTGAGCCTCCTGCGTGTGGAGATGACAAGGAGCACGTTTGGCATGAGATAAAGAGAGAAGTCCTTTATCCTCAGATGGAAATGTGTCCATTACTTAGTGGAAGGAGGGCTCAGAGCTAGACGCAGCAGAAGAACACGTATTTGAATCTGAGCTCTTAACCACAGATGTCCTGCGCCATTTTAAACTTTTAAAGGAAATTCTGCAACAAACAAATTCCCAGTTTAAAAAAACAAAACCAACAATGAGTTACTACCCACAAATATTGTTTTTAAAACCTAAAAACTATTAAAAATACATCGCTGAGCCACAATGTTGCACTGGGTGACATATCCCTTTATTACAATGAACACAAGCACAGTCGTTTTTTTTTTAATGAATCCCACATACTCCATCCTACTGTCACAAATACTCATTAGAACATCAAATGCAGATTAATCCGCTGTTGGACATAGTTCCCAACAAATGGGCTATTTCCTGTTTGTTTGAGAGACACTACAGTGAGCAGCTGTTTTACACAATTTCTGAGCCTCTCTTTCATAAATGACACAACATAGGCTATTTGTGAGCTGTTGTTGAAAGTATACTGAGTGGGATTTTCCTACGTTTTCTTCTTGTTTTGCTATGTTTGTGACACGAATAGACTACAACCTTTGTGCGATGGCATGTAGCCCCCAGACATTAACGGTGCAGGGGGGGTTCAGGAATTTATAAAAAAGGTAGCAACCAGCCAATACCAGTATGCATCCAAGAGGAAGCTATGAAAACTGCTGACACAACTTAGATGGGATTTGTTGACAATAAGAAAATATAAAAACCCCAGCCTATTCTTTAATTCATCAGAAACACCCCTCTAGTGGACGATCTGACCACGACCCTTTTTGGGGAAAAAAGGCGGCACAGCATCTAACTCCATCAAACTCCATCCAAGTAACTAACAATCACAGCTGCCAACGTGGTGTCAGAGATAAGTCAGCTGAACCTTGTGCTATAAAATCTTTTGTCAAGCAGTTGTTTTTAAAGGAACGTTCAGCCTTGGAGCTTGATCGTTTCTGTAGTGTTAAACTTTGGTTCTTTAATGAAAGATCTGTGTTGAAATCTGAGGCATACAAGAAGTTGTGTTTAACAGAAAACTTGGGCTTTGTAGAACACATTTTCATGATAAAGTTCCAGTACTGGTATTGAAACTCAGGTATCACAAGTTATCTGAGTACAAAGTGCTTTTCATTCGATGTCGACTCATTTTCCTCCAAAACTGACATCAAAAATACCCCAAAAACTGCTATTTGTTTTTCTCTGGTCTTTCGTTATTACTTTCTGCCATTTAGTGTGGACATCGGACACACACCCTGCATGTCTCATTCCACAACAGAGAGACCAATAGGTAAGGAGAGTACACACACACACACACACACACACACACACACACACACACACACACACACAGGGCATGATTCCTCCCACTGTGGCCTTTAATCCTGGTCCAGGCTATAAACATGGTTGTGATAAAGACACACACACACACGCACACACACACACACACAAACACACATGCGCGCACACACACACAAAAACTCCTGCAAAGAATTGGTTTGATGTCAGGTTTGATGAACGTAACAGGAGGGAGAGGTGAGGGGAATCGACACAGTGAGCCAACTGGAGACACATCAGAGTAGAAGACACTATGAACAGTCTCCTAGAAATAAAACACACTGTAATCACTCTGGTGTGGGACAGTTACTAACGGTCTCTTTTTTCAGTCAGTTCACAGTGCTAGTACTGAATGAAAGGTCCCTGAACGCACCACAAGTTGTGTGCACTGCTGACCCGAAACCACCAGCCGAGGATAATTGCAGTGCACTTTCAGTGAAACAAACTGTTCCTGGTACAGCTGGTGACATCACTCCCTACCAAATGGCAGAAGTCTACTTGGCAGTGAAGCAAATGGTGGGAGAATGAAAAATAAGTTACAGGGTGGGTTATAAAATGGATGAATGAATGGATAGATGGGAAGCTGATTGAAAAGTGGTCAAATAAAGAGGCAGATAAATGGAGAGGGGTTAGTAAAGAGGCTGATGGAGGGCTTCAAGTACAAAAACTGACCCCAAACCTGGGTAAGGGCTGTCACTTTCTATTCCAAGTTTGAACATGGAAAAAAGACTGAATATTCAATCTGTAATGACCTGCTCTGAACTCTGAATTTACAGCCTATAGGCACAACAGAAAAGTTAAACTCATTAACCTTTCAATAAACTTACTAAATTTAAACTTTCTGAATAAGTAATGACCTTAACTGGATTAGTGTCAACTCAAAGGTGGCTGCAAATTTTGGCAAAAGGAATCCGCATCCAAAAGAAGGTTTTGCGTGACTCTTTACAGGACCGCAGCAATGTATTTGCTTAAAGTTGCAAACATACTGATACAGTCCTAATCATGCTTTAGATCATTTCCTATTGGTGCAAACCACCAAACCAACGCCTCGTTTATGGTCCATGTCTCAGCTTCCTGCAGAAGATGTTGGACCTTTGTTTTCCTGCAGCCAGCCAGTCCTTCAATCTGAGACGGGAAGCAAGACACTCCCTGATAACCCCGCACTTCCTGTGCCTCAGGATTTAATACCTCCACTGTTTGCCAAAGCGCTCATCTCAAAGAAAAACAGCAAAGCTGAGGGAGAAACTTTATTTTAAAGCAAACAGTAGAAAAAAAAAAGTACGAGGCAACAAAAACAAAGGAAGGAAAAAGCAGGACAGAAGGGGGAGGTGAGAGGAGACAGAGTGAGGGGACAGATAAAATGAGTGAGATGTCTGAGAATAAAATGAATGACCTTAACATTTAGAATGAAAGTGAAAGAAACTAGAGCGAGAAAGTGAAATGGGAGGTCACAGAAAATCTTGAAAATGAGAAGGGTGTTTAGGTGGGAGCGTGGGGGAAGGAAACTGGGAGAGGACAGCTGGAGGAGGAAAACAGAGAAAGGAGGAGGGAAGAAAAGTGGGTAGCTGAGAGATAGAGCTGTGGGAGATAAAGCGAAGGAGAGACCTACTGAGTTCCTGGAATGTACTGGTGGTTTGTCCAGAGGGAGGTCGTTTGTAAAGGGCCGTTTGTGGGTTATGAAAATGTGTATTTGTTCGTATGAAAGCAGTGTTTTCACCATGCTGGGATCAGGAGATTTGGCCTGATTGAGTGGTGGAGATGTTCATCATGGTTTCGTGCAAGCTCAGACTGGTAGTTGGTGTCCCTTGGATTAGTGAAGGCGCCGTTTATGTGGTTTATGATTATAGATAAATAATTGACAAGGCTCCCCGAGCAGAAACAACACCTACATGTGTGCAGCTGCCATTAATCTCTGAGCTTTCATAGAATGACGAGAGGGGGATGGGGTTACTGGAGATGGAAAAGAAAACTGCAGAAGCCCTGAGAGCACCGCACACTGTAACACATACAAGTAGATAAAACGCTAGCAAATGAAAAAAACATCTTCCTTAATCAGACATCACGTTCAGAAACAATACAATACAAAAACGCACTGCAAGTACAAAAACACACTGCAAATACAAAAACATGCTGCAAATTCAGGTATTTGCTGCAAATACAAGAACCCTTTCAAATACAAAATTGCACTGCAAATACAAAAACACACTACAACAGAAACGTGCTGCCGATAAAGACACATGCTGCAAATAAAGAAGCACGGTGCAAAGAAAAACAGATTAACGCAACAAATACAAAAATGCTCTCAAATACAACAACACACTGCAAATACAAAAAAACACACTCATATACAAAAATGCACTGCAACAGAAACACGCTGTAAATAAAGAAACATGCTGAGAATGCAAGCTCACACTGAAAAATAAAAAACACGCTGAAAATACAAAAACGCTCTCATAGACAAAAATGCAACACAAATCCAAAAACGTGCTTCAAATGCAAAAAAAAATGATAAAAATACAAAAAAAAGCTGCAAATATAAAAACGTGCTTCAAATATGAAACGTGTTGGAAATAAATAAAGGATCCACAAATACAAAGACACGCTGCTAAAACATAAACATGCTTTCGCATACAAAAATGCACTGCAAATAAATGAAAATGCTGAAAATATAAAAGCATGCCGCACATTATTGTTGCCATGATTTGTGGCTCATGGTGTTACTGAAGTTGACTTTGTGTCTGTTTTGTTGGCATATGGGTTCAAGGTTATGTTTATTTTAATTTAAAAATTTGGGTTTTTTGATATACTGCAGATATTACTGCAGATATTTTTATGCACATGTTTGACTTTTACTGATTCCTAGCATCCACTTAAAATAAACTAATGAATTATGCACAGTGAATGTAGTTCATCTTAAAACTGGCAACAGCTCATGAGTTCAGGCGTGCTCTTCAGTTTTTAGTGTCCCCATTAAACTTCTTTGTCTTTCAACTCAGTTGTTTCATTCAACTTGCAGTGTTGCTGTATTTGTTTGTGTTTTGTTTGTTTTTGATGTAGATGTTGCCCAATTGGTGAAGATGGCTTCTTCTATTTTTATATTTTCTTAAGTTACAGCAAAAGATCATCCTCATCAAGGTGATGTCAAGACAAACCTGACAGCAGCAACCTATTCCTATCTCATAGGGGAGGAGTCGTCTTTCTTTTCTTTTTACAGGGTGCTAGCATACAGTCTGAGAGTTACAATAACACATGGCAGACAGAAGGAAATTCTATCATGCCAGTTGTGAATGCCATAAGTTTTCTCGGTGCTAACAGACACTGTAACAAATCCTCCCCCAGGCCACAAAATCCAGGGCGCAGACAATAGCCTCCACACCCAGACAGGCAGAACGGTGCTCCAACAGGCCGATTCAATGGCACAACAGCCTGCCGCTTTAAGTATACCACTGCCACTTGACTCCACTCCAGCAAGCTGCCACTGCCACCTCAGCCCACCGCCAGTCAGTCAGTCAGTCAGTCAGTCATACAGTCAGTCAGTCAGGCGGCGTGTCAGGCAGACAGACAGGAAGCTCGGGGCTGGACTCAGGATCCATGTGGCAGCAGCATGCTACTCTGTCTGGAGAGTTACTGGCAGGCCGATATGGAGGAAGAAGAGGTCACAGGGTCGTGATGCTTCTGTCCACTGAGGCAACCATGACAGCTCCTCAGCTGCAAGTTGGGGTCACATACATTTTTTCAAAACTAATGCTGATGAGACCTGAGTTTCAGCCCCAAAATGAGTCAAGTTAATTCCTGACCTTGGAAACAGCATTTTGACAAAACAGCCTCAAGGTCCACTTAATAACTCTTTTTGCAGCTTTCAGCCACATGACATAGTCTCAGATTCCTTTATTTTTTTCCAACTTTGAAAAATACAACCAGGTTTTTCCAGAAAATGTTTTTGTCTTTTATTTAATAACTGAAGTTCTCAATTGTTACAGAAGTACTTCATAACTGGACAGATACTCTGTTCATAAAACTGGGCTGTCTGTGCAGAAGAAAGACAAATACTTCTGACATTGGTGCTATATGACCAGAGAAAACAAGAAAAAGGGAATGTGACATTTGCTCTTGCCCAAGAAGTAGAAAACAGGGCTCTAGACTAACGTTTTCTACTAGGAGCACCAGTGCTCCTTACTGAGAATTTTAGGAGCACCAGCACAACATTTAGGAGCACTATTTATATGACACAACATATTCATAATTTTGTCTATATTAACTGCATTACTGATAATTTAGCAATAAACACAGATCCGCACACATCATCTTAAATGATGTCTTAAATGGTTACATCATCTTAAATGATGTGTGCAGCGGCGCTTTTGCTCCATCATTGCATCTGTCCCTGCATAATTTATGCCTGATTGCTGTTGTTGTGCTTAACCAGCGTTTCATGTTTGAAGTGTGTGGTGGAGTCGGTGAATTTACTTTTCCCCGCAAATTTCGGGCTGCATTGAGAGCAGTACATGCAGGACATCACTTTCTTTTCTTTACAATATCTCAGCCACGTAAGTTCAGTGAGCCATTCTTGTCGGAAATGACAGGGCTTTGGCTTTTTCGGTGCTTCGACATCACCTGCTGACTCGTCCGCAGTCATTCGAGCTTCCATAGTCGAGCGCACTAACGTGTTGTAGTTTCCTGTAAAAATGTCCGTGAAAAATCCCTGCGATGAGAAAAATACATGCCGAGCAGTCACTGGTGCGCGGAGTGGAGTCTGCGCGGTCGTAAAATCTGAGCTTTGCACACACAGGGCTTGTGGACATCCGTTTTGAGTCTACGCAGACCTCTGCGGAGGTCGCACGCGCACGGCCTCCAAAAAAGGTCGCAAATTGCGACCAATTAGGCGCAGTCTGGAGCCCTGAGAAAACCTACAACTACCAGAATGCACAGTGCCGCACCAGACCAATAAACACTCCCACTGGTTGTTGTAGTAATGCAAACTTGCCCGTTTAACATTATGGCACCCGGCTGGTAACAAACAATCCTGTATTACAGTTAAACGGTAAGCTAAAACATGTTTCTAAAAACATTTGAGGTGAGAAATAGACAACACAGTAACAGAGTCTTGGTTCATATTTGATCAGTGCTGCTTAGTTTTACTGTTTGATGTCAGTTTTTTCAACAGTATGGCACTCACTTCCTGTTCACAAACTCTCGCTATTACAGCTAAACAGGGCACTAAAATATGTTTCTCAGGCGTGGAATAGGCAGTGCAGTAACAGAGTCATGGTTTTTATTTGATCAGCACTGCTTAGTTTTATCTCTTGATCAGAGTTTAGTCTGAGTTTGAGAGAGAGAGAGAGGGGGGGGGGGGGGGGGGGGGGGGCGGGTCTGTCTCTTGATCCACTTCTACACTCTGTGTCTGTGGAGGCATAAATGGGTGAAGGGCAGTATGAAAACGCAAGGTACAGCCTGTAGTTTGAGCAACAGTCCGAGAGCCAGCAAAACTCCAGCGGAGTGAGAGATGAGCAGGGAGATCTAGGCACTGGTTCATGTACACATACTTGTCACACTATTGTGATACAAAGCTGGTTGAAAATTAGCAAACTACCCTTTTAAGTGTTGTCTAAAAACTCTTGCAGCCATACAAGAACTTTCAAATTCTGAAAAACTGAAAAACTGTTGCTATTGCTAAGGTCAGTGGATATCTTAAGGCACCAGAAGACTGTTTCTACTAAGAGATAGAGCTGTTTATTTTTTCTTGATGTAATTTATCAATCCTGTCAACACGGCAAACAAAATTCTATTTATCTCTATTTTTCTGGGAAGGTTTAAGGATGAATAACTTAACATCTCTAATATTTTAGAACTTTTAAAACTTAAAATCTCAGCATGTGAAACTGAAACCTTTGGCGTAGTGAGAAAAAGTGTCTGTTAGGTTGACTTAGGCTATCTGACTCCTAAATACAGTGGTTCCCAACCTGAAGTCACCCGATACCTCTGAGAGTTTTCTCTGATATTTGCTTTTTTTCCTTGTGAAACACTGAAAAATAATTAAAGATCTCTAGGCCTCAAAAAATCATTCAAATGAAAGAATGTGAGAAGGAACATCTTTCTCTGGTTACACCAGCCCATAATGATGTAGTCAGGACTGCGTTGAGACAAAAGGTTGGGAACCACCGCTTTAAAAGCTGCACACGCAGAAGAAGAAACTGTCCCTGGTGTTCTGTTCTGTATTTGTCAGCATGTTCTCAGATGCTTCTGCCTCAGCTGACATTTCAGCATCTTCTGATACAGAATCTGTGACTGGCTCACAATGTACGTGATGTGAAGAGGGAAAAGCAAGTGTGTAAACTCACTGCATGTGACCGAGACACATCAGGGATGTCATGTATGTACTGTAGTTAATAACATGACAGATGATGTGCCCAGTGGGCCCACTCAGTAATCCATCCATGCCTTTGTATCAACACTCACCCTCTCCTTCAATTTTGTCAGGGTTTCTGCTCCACACTATCTGCCGCGTGTCCTGCCTTATCTGGAAGGTTCTCCTCTCGGGCCTCTGGGACTTCTTCTGGTAGAAGATGGTCATCACCGTCCCCATCTCCAGACTGTGGAGGATGCGGGGACCGGCCTCTGTCCAGTCCAGCATCCTGGAGGCTGTGACCGGACCAGCAGCCCCCGCGGCTCCACCAGCAGCCTCATCGGCACAGCCATTGAGGCAGCCACTGAACCTGGCTGCACACATTTTCACTGCATAGCTACGAGGGAACCTTGTAGGATTACTAATCTGTACTGGTGTCTGGTGAGGATGCTTGTCCTTTAATCACTTACTGGGTGCACCAGTTGTCCAACATGTCCAAACCACTGGTGCCAAGAGGGAATCTTATGGACCTAAATTGTGTTGCTCAGATCAGGCGGAGGTTTTAAGTGTCAGTGTGATTAAACCAACTCCACATTAGGGTTTTAGCTTAAAGACACTCAGAGCTGAAACACTGAAATGTCTGAGATGTGAATTAGCCTCTGGTCCTCTGGAGGGGGAGTGTATCTCTGTGTTATCCTTTCCAGATGCTTCTGGCAGAACACCAGTGAAATCCTCTCGGAGTGAGCTCGCATCACCGCTGTACTCAGGTTTCCACCCTTTATGTGTCCTCCTGCTGGTCCTTCAGTCCACGACAGCAAAGGCAGCACAGTCCGGCTTTAAATCCAGCTCGGGGAGCCGCCGCCGCGTCGCCGCCTGCTGCTGCCGCTTGCTGCTCCTGCTGCTGGGGCGGCAAACACGATATGTCTATCCCACTCCTGGCTTTTAGGAAAATTGATTCAGTGCGAGCGACAAAGACGCCGAGTTATGTAATGACGAGACGGACAAATACCCGGACGTGAGTGCAGCTGGGCGGCGGAGAGGAGGACGGGCATCGGCGGGCGCGATGTGGCGGCTTCACGGAGACGGAGAGACGCGCGGATGGGAGAGCACGGAGCGGCCGCGCTCCCATCCGCCGAACCATTCTGCTCTCCCCTCACACACTCCTCCTTCCCGGGCACATTACACCGAGGACATGATGCATTATCCTACGCAGGAGTAACCGTACAGAGGCGTGCGGGGTTGTGGTGCGACGCGTCAATTGTCCCGGTTTCCCCTCGCTGCTCCTCGACCAGGATCTCTCCCTCTCTGCTCAGCTCTGCCAACGCCAGAGGTCTTGAGAGGAAATTAGGGCTAGCAGACCGGAAAAGCTTGATCAGATTTTTTTTCCTCTGTGCTGTAGTATATCTGAGGGAGGATGAGGGGAGGGGAGTGGAAGGAGAGTGGTAGCGGAGAGCCAGAGAAGGAGAGCAGGCAGAGAGCAGAGCGACCTCCGCGGGTCTCCAGGAGATCTGCAGCTCCGCTGGAAGGAGAGGAAACGCCTGAGAGTGTGCGGCTGATGAGACGGGTCATGAGGTCAAGTGGGGTTCAAATGACAAAGGTCACAGCATGTCAGACAGTCATCAGCTACTGCAGCAACAAATCATTTACACTTCAAACACACTTAAGTATTTAAGTGTTAGAAGATTTTTCTCCCATGATTTCCTTTTTGTGTTAGGTTTGACATAAATAGATAATTGTATTATTATTTATTATTATTATTATTATTATTATAGTTTTAAAAAAACCCTCTAAACTCAACAGTGATATTTTTGTCAAACTGCTGTGTACAAAGTCACAAACAAACTTATTTTTTGATATATTTTTACATTAAAGATAATAAAACAATGTTAACTACTGAATAAAAACTGACAAAAACAATAGAGAGCTCAATGACTTGTCCTAAAGAATAAAAAGTGAAGCTGAAAAAGAAATATATTTTTAAAAATGACATATTTTTCAAATGTATCAATAATCCCAGAATACACTAATAAATAGCCTACATAAATTTGTGAATCTCTTACAAATGTAACTGATTAATCTTAAGGAAGACAGTTTACAGTTATTAACTTCACTCAGAAGGAAATGTCTCCATGAATATTGCCACATAATCATTTGAAAATAATTTAAGTTTTGACCGGTGAGATACAGTAGGTAACTAGCCATGTATAATCAAGGATTGTGCGTAAGTAGAAATTTCATGTTGTACTTTACTTGTATATTTGCATTTTAAAGGTCCAGAGTGTAGGATTTAAGGTTATCTATTGGCAGAATAGGTATAAATATTCATCCATTTTTATTAGTTTACAATCACCTTGAAATAAGAATTTCATTTTGTTGTCTCAGAATGAGCTGTTTATTTCTACTTAGGGAGCAAGTCCTCTCCCACTGAGTCCGCCATGTCGTTTCTACCTTAGCCCAGAAGGGACATATCAAACATTGACTTTACATAAGGATATTTTGCATTTTTGCATCGGCTGTGGTGGTTCTCCCACAGACTTAGCACACGGGTGAAGTTTCAGTTCTGCAACCTTCCGCTACATTAAATTCTCTAAACCTGGAAACTACATTATACTTCTACACCACTAACTGTAAGAGGGAAATATTGTAGTACCAAAACCATTACTTAATTAGTTAATGGATGAAAAATTTAACTTCTAATCATTTTTGTCATTATCCAGCAAAAAGTCAGTTAAAAGATATTGTTAAAATAGAGCTGATCACTTTAGTATCATTGTGAATTTGATATGTTTTGTGCTTTGGGAAATTGTCATGGGCATCCATCGTTATGATTTTCAGACAGTTTAGTCTACACACAATCTGTTGTGATAGATGATAATCAATTATTATTTGCCCCCTTTATTTTTATCATAAATAATGTCCCTTTCATTACATTTATTTTGACAGCTGGTCACTTTGTAGATGTGGATACAATTGATAAATTACCTTATGTTGTTATACTTAACTTCACCTCCACCAGCTACAGCATCAAAATGCTGCTTACTAATTGTGAACCACCGGTGGGTCTGACACAGTGATAGCCTTCTCTACATGCTGGAAAACTATCTCCATGTTGGTGCCCCACTGCAGGAGACTGGAGCTGTTTTATTTATTTTTCGCCCTGCCCCTCAGACATAGCAGCCTGAGTCTGCCACTGTAAAACAACTCCTTATAAGGGCCCATAATAAGTATTTTGTACGTTTTGATAAATAAATTCTGCCGATAATACATCTATAATTGCACTTTTAAGTAAAATACCAGAAAGCAAGACATTTTCTTGTGACTGAATGTTTACCTCTTGCTACTGCTACTTTCACTAAAGTAAAACTTCTGAGTACTCCGTCCAACACAGATGATGAATATCAGTTACAGTATGTCTCCTAATAAATGAAACTTTATTGATGTGCCTGTGCAGAAAACATCATCTGATGCCTCTGAGTGTGAACTGTGTGAGATTCCCCCTCAATGTGTCGTCCACCTCAGTGAGATGAGGCAGTCGTGGATGACATCACAGCTTCTCCGTGTCTAATCAGCTCCATATGTGTGCTGGGTGTATCTACACGACTACTTCCACTGGTCAGCAGGCAGCCAATCAGAATTCAAGGAAACACTTCTCATATGTCCCGGAGCTGGAAGGAAGAGAGGGTGGAGAGGTTTGTCGAAAAGAGTTTTCATGACAGAGAGTGGAGAGAGGATATAAAGGAGTAACTCTTCAGTCAATCATTGAACAACACTGAGCCAGAGTTCAAACTAAGTCAAACATGAACAGGACTAAAGTAAATATTACACACAGGACAATTGCACACGATCAGGATGTTTTGTCTACTGCAATTGCCTAAAAATCAAAATATACCCTGCAAATTAACTGCAAACAAGTTTTAAATGACAAAGAAATGCACTTGGAACAGGTTGTGACGTGAGCAATAAGTTGATGGCATGGTACTTATTCAAATACACCATCCATGCTGTTCTCAGGGCTGATTTTTATGTTTTGTTTGAAGAAAAGTAGGGCAGTCCTGGTTACAATGATTGCTTTTGGGCAGCCTGCATAATAATCTGTCTGCTGCAGTGAGTTTCAAGTTTACACGAACACCAGCTGTAAACTACACTCAAAAAACAAACAAAACAAAAAAAAAACATATTGACCAACTGGAGGCAGGACTGGGGTACAGTGCTATTTGTTTAAGTATTGCAATGCACCAAGGATGCGTGTGCATTGTTAGAGGTCCAGTGTGTAGGATTTTGGTGCATATATTAGCAGGAATTGAACATAACATAATAAGTGTATTTTCTTAAGTGTATAATCACCTGAAAATAAGAATAATTTTGTTTTTGTTACATTAGATTAGAATGAACAGTCTATATCTACATAGGAAGTGGGTCCTCGTTTATGAAGAACGCCATGTTCACCGCCATGTCTCTATAGTAGCCCACAATGGACACACTAAACCCTTGCTCCAGATGGGGCCATTCGTGTTTTCATATCGGTTGCTGCTGTTAAAAGCCCATCTGCAATGAGCAGTGTCGGAAAAACACTAAATTTGTAATGTGAAACTGCTTTAGTCAGTATTTTTTGCCAGATTTGATCACCAGGACCGTTTGCTTTGGAGAAGAAGAGACCTCTGTGGAATTCACCTACATGTAAAAACCTCCTGAATGTCTGGATCAGAAAAAAAATGTACACACATAGGCTATAGCATGTGATGGCTAAGCCGCCCATTTTAGACATGCCAAACAGCGTCGGAGAAACACTGATTTGTAATGTGAAACTGCTCTTTTCAGTATTTTCTACCAGTTTTAATTAGCTGTCAGTTTGTTTTGGAGAAAGAAGATACCTCTGCTGATAAGTTGGCTCTTGGTAAAAGCCTCCTGAACAAAGAACACTGAACACAAAGAACCTAAAAGGGAGATATTTTAGCTGGTTGCAATCTGCAACTCTCAACACTAGATGTCACTAAATCCTCCTAAATCTTACACACTGTTCCTTTAACTTGTGGCTCATTTCAAAGGTAATTTAACCACTGATCCTACAGTGGCAGGTACCTACATTAGTACATTGTAACTATAAAATTAAAGGATGTTTTGCTGTCGTTTCATAGTTAGCTAGCTATAGACTGAGAAGAAAAAGCATAAATCACTGTGCTGCCAGCAGCTACATGCAACTTCTCAAATGGAATGTTTTCTTGCATGTCACTAAGTGCACGAGTTAATATTGTGAATCAATCAACACATCTTAAATGTCAACATGATAGCATTCCATTTCTCCACTTATCCTGTGCAACCAAGATAACAGCTTACAAGATAACGAGATCTACTTGCTACTTTTTTATAGATGGTAACTTGTACGCACAAGATAATTACCTTGTTCAAACCAGATAATTAACCTGTGGACACAAGATGAAACTGTATGGACTCTGTACTTTCTTGATGATTATATATTTTCAAGCACTTAGATTACGATGAATTTCAACTGTCAAATGCAGACTGCAAGTATTCCATTTTCTCACTTAACGCAAGAACTTGTCGGAGTGACAGCAGCACCACAAAAAAACTAAACAAGCTGAAAAACACATACACGTGTGTTGATCTATTCTGTTGTTCTGTCTCTTGTGTTAGCAAACAACTTTCTATTTACATGCCCTGACAAATACAGATCCATATTATCATCCCATCAGAGTTGTGTTTGTGTCAAAGTGAAGAATACAAGTCCAATATTGACTCTCTTTTAGCTCTTCGTTTGGTCTCCTGAGCTCCTGAGAAAAATATCTGACTCTTTAGCTGCTAAGTGCTCCACTATTTTAGTCAGTCTCTAACTGTGTCTGTCTGCTGTTTGGTCAGGGAGTGCACTGTAAGTTCAACAGAGCTTATTTTGCTGATTGATTCAGCTTTAAGACATTTTGACATGGCAGCGAAAATTAAAAAAAAATTAAGATGAGTCTGGAAGATTAAAGACAGAAGACAAATACTGCATATTTGGGATGCAAACTGTGTCCGTTAATTATTACTTCCTGTTAACATATAAACCAAAGAGTCAATCTGTAATTTCTTTAATAACCCTAAACATAACCCAAGATTCAGACAATACTGATGTATGGCAGCACATCTTGACTCAAGGTCTACATGCTACCTTTTTTCCTGTGGTAAAATTCATGAAAAATCTAATAAGTGGATCTAGAGTTAAGATTTCATTTTATTTTGTACACTATTGTTTCTGAGGTCAAGAGATTTTTACTTATTACTAATGTAAATAAATCTTTTACAGCTATTGAAAACATTACAGGCCCAGTTTTAAATGTCTAGTATTATGTTTTGTATCAAATCACATATTGTCCAAGCTAAGAGAAGTTATCTAAACCAAAAAAAGAGAGGGAGGAAAGGTCAAAGAGCCATTTAATAGCTTATTTCCAAGTCCACATGGATCTTTCAACATGGAAAGTGTGACTGACTGTGTTTGACTGTTACATTATACACCAACTTCAAGCAAAAAAGTCCATCAAGTTAGACAGATGCTGCCTTTTCATTTGCTTCCCTCTGTCCCTGCTGGGCTTTCCAAAGTACAAAGTCAAGTTCTGTTCATTTTAACCCTGTTTTATGGACATCAGCTTTGAATGGCACCAGACACAACCCCTTAGTGTATTCCTGTATTTGGAGAGTATGGCATTAACACTGTAAGGCTTCATTAGTAAAAGCCTCTACAAACATATGCACTTCTTTCACTGTGAGGCACTTTGGAAAAGAGTGTCAATACAAACACATAAAAATAGAACAGTTTTCCAGGATCATATTTAGTTGGCTAAAAGAACGTTGCTCTTATTGGAGCTTCCTTTTCCAATCTCTGTGACCAGGTTATGGAGTTTCTCTGATAGCGCCACCTGGTGGGAGAGAACAACAAAGAAAAGACAGCGTAGTTTTTGAGATTTGGCTTCCGTGTCTGTGAGAACGTTTTCTGTATTTATGTATCTAGCGCAGATTTGATTGTGTGTGTAGCTCACTGTGTAAGAGTCTGGCTCCTGCAGCCTCTTGTGTCGAGGGTGCAGAGTCTGGAGGGAGCTCTGGACCTTTGCTCTAGTTTCTGCAGCGTTGCACAGAGGGTGTGTGACCTAGAAAAAGTGGGAGACACATTCATAAAGACTTCACTCCTACACAGTAGAGTCCTGCAGTATTGTCTTGTTTTGTCATTGTCTTCAGTGCTTTCTGAAGGAGCACATCTGTCTTTTGATTGAGTATGATTATTCATAGTTTGTACGGCAGAACAATAGATGTCAGTGCTATTATTGTATTAACTGTGATTTATTGTTATTTTAGATGTTGTGTTTTATTACAATATTTTATACAGTTTGCTCTAAATGTCATACAAAACATGCATGCTGAGCAATTTCTTGTACTTTAAGGGCCACACAGAGGACATTTAACTGTTTTTGTGCTTTCTCCTTGATTGTTTTTTACCAAACACAGCACTGTGTATGTGCATTTTTCCTGCACTTCCCACTATATTTTCTAAAATGCCATACAACATCCTGGAACGAGCTGCTTTCAGATGTGGTTCATGGTATAAGTGTAGAGGGAGAGAGAGATGGAGGCTGAATCCAAATTGCAGACTTTATGGGTGTGTCCTCTCGATGAAGTCCAGAGTGTCTACTGCTGTCCAATATATCAAGTCCACAAGGGAGATAATGCACACTTTATACAGACTTCCAGTCCACTTCTGGTGTAGAATTCACCAGAGTTAGTTCAGATGATTACCCAAAAATATGATAATGTTGGAAAGGAAACGACCCCGACAGCAAACAGTGACTGATTTCAAACTTTTAGCAATCACGATACATCCTTACCTGCCCTTTGGTAAACACTTCCAGACGTAGACAGGTGACCTGAGCTGGAACGACTGAGACACAAAGAGTTATCACACCTCAGAGGGTGACAGCTCAGAGAGACTCCTGCTTCTGGAGGAGGCTCCACAGAGAGACACACCAGGTCAAGAAAAGGATGGCCTGCAAGGGAGAGAAGAGCAGGAAGCTGTGAAAAAGTGTACAACCACACAAGCAGCTTCGTGAGGCTGTAATGCTCATTAGACAGCAGGAAACCAAACGTTTCTATTCTTACAGCCTCAGCCCTTGTGAAATAATAATAAAGGAAACACAATAACAAAAAGCTCACTGGCTCAATGAAAAGGGTTTATTACTGACTGGTGTTTTTTTAGGACTTCTAAAATTTCAGCTCCACATTATCAGAGATGGCTCAACTTTCATCAGACTAACCAATACTTAGGCTTAGCTTAAATGCTAACATTAGCATCATGTGCTGACAAATAATTTTCTCACAATATATGAAATGATATAGAACTAGAATTAGCAGTTCACAGTTGTATGCCTTCACAAACCAGTCAAGTTGCAGTTACAGTTTACATTCATGTCTGTCCAGACTCATGTAGCCAGGACATAGACAATGCTTCAAATATGGCTTTTGCTGCAGAGAAGCTACAAATTCTAAAACATGGATGCTTCCCACACATCTTCATTCTGGCAGCACAGAAGATCTACAAAATCAGCGCAGTTTCAAGAACGACGCACGAGATAAGTGTCATCAATTTAGGATCTCACTAAATGTCTCCCCTTATGATGTTGAATGATGATGATACTTATACAGGTGATGCTCATCAGAAATGTTGAGCCCTCCAGTCCTGCACATACATATATGTGTATATATATATATAAGTGGATGCAATTAACCAGTCAGAGGACTGGAGGGCTCAACATTTCTGATGAGCATCACCTGTCACAACAATAGCAATCATTAATAAACAGCCACATTACAGTGTCTTGATTTAAATTATATGAAAGCATTTTTAAGAACATAGTGTCAAATGACAAAGAATAGAAATATACAAATAAGGACATTAGTGCCAATTTTCAAAGTTTTTATAAAAACATTAATAGTTTAAAGTACAGTTTCTAAAGACTGTAGGCAATAGAATAAATTGCAAATATACACATGCTTGTAAGCGAAAAAAATATGTATCAAGGCTGCAGAGAGGAATTTCTCTCCTTTCCTCAGCCTTGATACATATATTTTGGATAAATATATATATATATTATATATATATACAGTACAGGCCAAAAGTTTGGACACACCTTCTCATTCAATGCGTTTTCTTTATTTTCATGACTATTTACATTGTAGATTCTCACTGAAGGCATCAAAACTATGGATGAACACGTGGAGTTATGTACTTAACAAAAAAAGGTGAAATAACTGAAAACATGTTTTATATTCTAGTTTCTTCAAAATAGCCACCCTTTGCTCTGATTACTGCTTTGCACACTCTTGGCATTCTCTCGATGAGCTTCAGAGGTAGTCACCTGAAATGGTTTTCACTTCACAGGTGTGCCTTATCAGGGTTATTAGTGGAATTCCTTGCTTTATCAATGGGGTTGGGACCATCAGTTGTGTTGTGCAGAAGTCAGGTTAATACACAGCCGACAGCCCTATTGGACAACTGTTAAAATTCATATTATGGCAAGAACCAATCAGCTAACTGAAGAAAAACGAGTGGCCATCATTATTTTAAGAAATGAAGGTCAGTCAGTCCAGAAAATTGCAAAAACTTTAGATGTGTCCCCAAGTGGAGTCGCAAAAACCATCAAGCGCTACAACGAAACTGGCACACATGAGGACCGACCCAGGAAAGGAGGCCAAGAGTCACCTCTGCTTCTGAGGATAAGTTCATCCGAGTCACCAGCCTCAGAAATCGCAAGTTAACAGCAGCTCAGATCAGAGACCAGATGAATGCCACACAGAGTTCTAGCAGCAGACCCATCTCTAGAACAACTGTTCAGAGGAGACTGCGCGAATCAGGCCTTCATGGTCAAAATAGCTGCTAGGAAACACTGCTAAGGAGAGGCAACAAGCAGAAGAGATTTGTTTGGGCCAAGAAAGACAAGGAATGGACATTAGACCAGTGGAAATCTGTGCTTTGGTCTGATGAGTCCAAATTTGAGATCTTTGGTTCCAACCGCTGTGTCTTTGTGAGACGCAGAAAAGGTGAACGGATGGATTCCACATGCCTGGTTCCCACTGTGAAGCATGGAGGAGGAGGTGTGATGGTGTGGGGGTGTTTTGCTGGTGACAGTGTTGGGGATTTATTCAAAATTGAAGGCACACTGAACCAGCATGGCTACCACAGCATCCTGCAGCGACATGCCATCCCATCCGGTTTGCGTTTAGTTGGACGATCATTTATTTTTCAACAGGACAATGACCCCAAACACACCTCCAGGCTGTGTAAGGGCTATTTGACCAAGAAGGAGAGTGATGGAGTGCTGCGGCAGATGACCTGGCCTCCACAGTCACCGGACCTGAACCCAATCGAGATGGTTTGGGGTGAGCTGGACCGCAGAGTGAAGGCAAAGGGGCCAACAAGTGCTAAACACCTCTGGGAACTCCTTCAAGACTGTTGGAAAACCATTTCAGGTGAGTACCTCTTGAAGCTCATCGAGAGAATGCCAAGAGTGTGCAAAGCAGTAATCAGAGCAAAGGGTGGCTATTTTGAAGAAACTAGAATATAAAACATGTTTTCAGTTATTTCACCTTTTTTTGTTAAGTACATAACTCCACATGTGTTCATTCATAGTTTTGATGCCTTCAGTGAGAATCTACGATGTAAATCGTCATGAAAATAAAGAAAACGCATTGAATGAGAAGGTGTGTCCAAACTTTTGTTGCTTGAATAAACGAAAATAAGAGTGAGACAGTGTGCAGGAGCCTTTTTTGATTTTTAACAAATAAATTTCTGAAAAAATATAGGTGCTGTATCTCATCTATGCAAAGATCATATTAAAAATTGAATACTGCCATAAAGCAGTCCCCTTCACTGAATTGCAAGAATGCAAAATATGGCCTAATACATCAAGAGAGATTGAAGGGATGGCTATCGTCCCATAGAATATCATCATATCACACACAACCTGTGAGCATGAGAGTCCCATTACAGACACAGGATCTATTGGGATGACAATGTGTGCAGCTAAAAAAAAGGAGCCAAAAGTACAGTAAGACGGTGAAAATATTGAGAGAAATAAGTGTGTTTGAACTGGGGTAAAGAAGGTAGTGAAGATGGATTCTCACCCTCAGCGTCAAGTAGCCTGTAGACAGCTTTCCTCCCTGGAACAGTGCTCTTCTGTGGGTCTTCACTGATTTTCATCCTAGGGCTGCCCCTCACCTCCACCAGCTAACACACATACAAAAGTAAACATGATAGGAGGAGTGAGTTCAGGGTATTTGGAGAGACAGCTTGTTGCACTTTTGTTTAACACATTACCTTATACACACAGCCCAGCGAGGGTTGTTGTGTGCAGGTGACCAGATGTGTTCCAACACCCACTGCATCAATCTCATTCTCCTGAAACATAAATACACAGAACATCAGGGAATAGTTTTTTTTTTTAAAGTTCATCATCAACAATTCACATGTTCAAACACAATCTACCTTCTTGTTGAGCTCAGCCATGCTTTGCTCTGTGATGTTGTTGGTCCCAACAATGATCAGTGAGTCAAAGGCAGAGACGGAGAAACTGTAGAGATGAAACACAAAAAAGAACAACAGACAATCAGACCTGTGGTGGAGCAACATATATTCTCACTGTAGGCTTTAAAGACATGCAGCATGGCACCTCACTCACTGCTCGCTGCAGAGTCTGAAGACACGGCGGACTTCAACTGACTGCCTGCAGAGGTCCCCACTGTCCAGACGAATTCCCACAGGCCTGTAGCCCAGTTCACACAGTGCCAAGGCCACGGCGCAGAAGTTCAACAGACCACTACTGAAATCACACATGCACACATCATCATCATATGAGCATGATACACAGGTCACACTGGTTTCTGAGAAATTACGATTTTCCATTATTATACTATATGAGTCATTATTTAAACATTTCCTGCTCTGTATTAAAAGAAACAGATTAGTGATAAAGGTATCCATTAGGTGCAGGCTGCAGCCCTGGATGAAAGACAGTCATTGTAACATTATAAAACACAGGGAGCGTTGTTGCAGTTACCAGTATAGCACTGAGGCTTTTCACCAAATAATATCACCGACAGATTGATTACTCCAAACCTGATTATCTTAGTGCACATTAGTGACACCTGCTGGTAAATATAGCACATTGTACTTCTACTGTTTCTAATGAGGACTGATGTGATATCTATAAATTTATTAACTAATTATCATTACTAAGCATGGTCTGTTGTTATAATTATCTTCTTTTCAAATAATTGATGCAACATCAGGGGTGGAAGAAGTACTTTGATCGTTCACTTTAGTAAAGGGACCACTACCACATTGTAAAAGATACACCACTGCCACTGAAAGTTCTGCATTTGGAATTCTACTTAAAGGACCAGTGTGTAGGATGTAGTGGCATCTAGCAAGGAGGTTACAGATTGCAAGCAACTGAATACAGCTTTCCTTTCCAAGTGTGAAGAGAACATACGGTGGCCTTCAAGGTAACATAAAAACCTGAAAGGGCCCTGTTCAGAACCAGTATTTGGTTTGTGTATATAAATTGCCCATTCAAGTTTCCCTCAAAACACAATGATTCTTAGTTTTAGGTATTTTACACTAAAAGAAACATCATTGTAAACAGTATATTCCATTTCAGTCACAACCACTTTAGTCAAAGACAACTTTTTTTCCATTTACAGTATTATATTTGGCGGTATAGCTCTGTTCTGGGGCCTCTCTGCCTTTCCTAGGCCTATGCAAAAAGCCTAAGGAGGAAAGAGCACACCTCTCATCCCTTCAACGTGCTTACGTGGAAAGCGTAAGGCAGAGAGAGCAAACCTCTCTGCCCTTCCATGCTCCTACATGGAAAGCCTAAGGCAGGGAGAGCACACCTCTCCTCACTTCCACCTGGCTATGTGGAAAGCAGAAGGCCGAGAGAGCAAACATCTCTGCCCTTCCATGCTCCTACATGGAAAGCCTAAGGCAGGGAGAGCACACCTCTCTGCCCTTGAACGTGCATACATGGAAAGTCTAAGGCAGTGAGAGCACACCTTTCTGCCCTTCCACGTGCATTCAAGGAAAGCTTGAAGCAGGGAGAGTAGCAGCAAAGACCCACCGGGAACAGAACAGAGCAAACACCAAACTGAAGTGAAAAACAGAAATGACACTGATAAGTCAGACACAACATGATAAGGAGGAGCTGGGATGGAGTCAGGTAGCAAAGTGGAATGGAAGCAGCAACAGTAGGCAGGCCAGAGCAGTTTAAATAGGGTGCCCTGAATGAGATTTGCCAATTGGCTGAATAGAGAGGAATCATGTGATCTATCAGCTGACTCCCTTCCACCAATTAGCTGAGCTTGACATCGTTTCCTGCCTGAACTAACGCTATGCTCAATTTCTGCCAATATGTCCTGCTAAATCCTACACACTGCATCTTTAAATCAAAGTACTTGTGTAATATCATCTAAATTTAAGACATTATTAAATTAACACTGATTGATACAGATGCATCAATATGTAAAGCAGCTTTTCACTGTTTGATAGTTTAATCCAGTGGTTCCAAATAAATCTGGGTGGTAATGAGATGATTAATGGCAGAGGAAAAAGTTCTGATAACAATATAATTATAATGTATAAAAATAATTTATTATACATTTTTAGACTTTTCTCTAATCTTTGCTTATTTGGTAAAATATTGGATGCTTTGACCTCTTTTGGCCTTGGACAGTTATTTGAGAAAAAACCATATGAGAAATTTAGAGGAAAAAAATCACTACGTGCAAAATGACAACGGCCCCAACTACACACTGCCTCTTTGTAAAAGGTCACAAAAAGTGCCTCAAAGTATTTAAGTACAATAATTAAGCACATGCGCTTAGTAATTTTCCACACAGATACTGTACAGTATGCATAAATGAAGAAGTTTGAAAGGGAAATTGCAGGAAGACTGAATAGCATAAAAGTAGGGTTCGGTTGGATCATGTAAGCGTTTATATGACTGGAATCTTTCTTATTATCGTGATTCTACAGAAAGTAAGATACTGTTGGTCATCATTCACATGATAAAAGCCCTGATCAAATGTAACACCGCTAGTTACCTGCCAACACTGTAGCTGTCGATCACAGGGAGGAAGTTCTGGGGGTAGGCGATGGCGTAGGACAAAAAAGAAGCCAGCTCGCCCTCGCGGATCTTCCCAGGCTCAGCTCCCAGAAGCTCACACATACGACTCAACCAGCCCTTCGTCAACGAAATTAAGTCAACTGGATTGGGGTCCCCGTTTACTGCAGCAAGAGTCTGAGTGGAAAGATGGAACAGGGTTGTATTATTACATATGAAAGAATTGTGTCCATCTGTGCAGTAAAATCTCTGGTGTCAGAGTGTCTGTGAGTGCATCAGCGCAGTTTTAAAAACAGTCCAACTGAAAGTGCAGTACTTAACATAAGCATGTTCCCACTGCCCCCCCCCCCCCCAATCTGAATCAGGCAGCTTCTCAGCACTGTATTCCTTGTCACTGTTAACTCCACTGTCGACAACATGCATCCTGCAGTACTGATGCTGCCTGCAGTCCCTTCTTTTCCACATGATCACTGAAATGAAACTGAATGATGTATCCAGATATTACACAGCTTGCACTGTATTTAACCAACCAGTTTTAGGAGTCACAATGAAGTAATCGCTCAGTAAATTAGGTTTATTGGACCACTCAGCTGTACAGGAAGTCTTGCTGCTGGGGCCTGAACCTAGCTCTCTGCACTGGTTTTGTCCCATTCTCCAACAATTACATAACAACATAACAGATAAAGACATACAAGTTGTCAAATTTTCACTGTGATAAATAAGATCCATTCACAAACTTATCGTGTGCTTTGGATAATGGTGGTCTTTGTGCAATCCTTTGAGGATTGCACAACTCACATAACATACTCACTTGTGGCCTGACCTCCTCCAGGGAGGTAAAGGAAGTGACATATGAGTGCGCCATGGTCCCTGCAACGGGGATCCCAAACAGGAAACCTGCCTGAACATTACTGGTGAGGTCAAAACCTGAAAGACAGATTCAGTCTGGGTGTAACAAAGGACACGCCTCTGTACATGTGCAATCAGTGTGCCCGCACTGAGCACGCCCCTATTTACAGCAGCGAGAGAGAGGGAGAAGTACAGGCGAGGAGAGGATGGTTAGACTTCACCTGTTTTGATTAATGCTCAGTGACCATTTCTTTTCACATGTGCGTACATGGAACATAATTTGACACAAAATGTGATGGACATTTGCAATTGACACGGTAATTTACTAATGTTTCATTAGTGTGCGTGGGCCACAATTATCAAGTGGCAAATTCAGAGCACATTCAGGCCCGAGGCAACACACCTGAATAAAGTTAATTTTGAAAAACAATTTGCGACATATCATCTCTGTTCCAATCACCTGCGTTGGCTATCAGGCTATTTGTGTTAAGATAGATACTTGTAGCTAATACAACCACAAATGTGGATAAGAGCTGTACACTGTGTGTCACAACATGAATGTCTGACAGACCACACAACGTTCACCTCCAATGTGTGTGTATCGTGAGGCGGTGAGCCCTCCATCTGGTCCCTGAGCCCTCCTGAGGCCCATCTCCAGCAGCTTTCTCCTGGGGCCGGCTGCCAGGCGGAAACGGGCAGCGTTACTGCACACCAGACTGACCACAGACAGGAGACAGAACAGAAATAGACTGCTTTATGTCTCATGGTGGAGCTCAGTGTATGGCATGTGTGTGTGTGTGTGTGTGTGTGTGTGTGTGTGTATGTGTGTGTGTGTGTGTGTGTAAGATGCACAGACATACACTTAGTGATTATATACTAAAAATCCCACATATACGTAATCTCCCGACAACCTCGGCTTTCTCAACAACACTGTCTTTAAGAGGCTGTGCTGGCTCATTTTGATCACTTGTAAGGTAGCAAAATGGTAGTGGCATCATGTGAAACTAGACAATCCAGACAAACAAAAGGGGGGCTAAATAACACTCCACAGTTAGGCAAAAATTTTGGCATGGGAAAACTGGCATAGTCATTTTCAGAGGGGGTCCCTTGAACTGTACGATCCCTGTATAGACTCGCCATTAAAGACTTGCCCACTTTTTTTTGGCAAAAACCATGAACCATGCAGTATAAATGTGTTATTTTCACCTGTTTACAAAAATGGTGTATTTGAATATTTCTGCATACTGGGATTCTTTAAACAGTCTTGGGATTGATTAAATTGGATATGACTGGGAAGCTGAGACTCTTGCAGATACAGTGGGCCCAGTTGTATTCATGTGTGATGATGTTAGCCCCAATAGAAGCTATTTCATTGTAGTGAGACCAGTTTTTTTACTTGACCTGACTGTATAATAACTGTGATGTCTACGATAATTACAGCTTTATAAAACTTGATAACCACAAACTAGAGAGCTTGTGCATTCAGAGGATGTATGCCTTGTTTCACATGATACCACTACCCTCACGCTTGCTTAAAAAATGAGCACAACACAGCCTCTTAAAGACAGTAATGTCTGACGAGATCGCCGGCCGGTCTCAGTCACACATGCACTTGCAGTCGCCTATTTGCTGGGAGTAACTCATGAGCAGCATGTGCATCTGCATGGCTGAGTTGTATAATTGCACACAGATGCACACACTACACATATGTGAGACTTCAATAATGACATGAGTGTATATGTGCATCTTGTCCTCTATGACCTTTTCCACCCCCACAGTGTGTTTGTTTTTGTTTTGGTTCTTACCTGGCATAGTTGACCAGACACAATAAACTGGTCTCCAACAGTTGAACCACAGCCAGCGGACCTGCCACCTCCATCAGAGGCACCTGTAGATGTGTTAGACATGTATCACAAGTTACTCCCCCTGACCCCTACGTTTGACCTTTGACCTTCATTTCCACCCTGCAGCTCACCCTGGCAAACACCACAGTGCCCTCTGGGACAGAGCGGAGCGTGACACCGGAGCAGTCCAGGCCTCGAAGGAACTGGAAGAAGGCGGGGTCGGTGGTTGGGGGCAGGACAGAGCGCAGGAACTCCACATCTGGATCCAGAAAGCACAACGTTACCACAACAGCTGGAACACTGTCAGTTACAACACAGGGCATACTTCATCCTACAACACACGTGCTCTTACACAAGTATGTGTGTCCTCCATGTGCCCTCACATGTTCTTACAACCCCACACACACACACACACATACACAATTACAATAATGGAGCTAAATCTAATAGCTTACTGTAAAGATAATCTAATCCTGCAGCTACCAACAGACTTCAGTGGTGTGACTTAGAGGAAGCTTAGACTGAACATGGGTAAGTGTGGTTATTACAAGTGTGGCCTGACATTATATTACTTTAAGACAAGTACAATTTAGGTACTTTCATTTACCTGAGTATTTTACTTTTTACTACACACCACCAGAAACATTAAAGAAAAGTAGCAATACAATTATGTAAAAATACTCCATTACAAGTAAAAGTCCTGAATTCAAAATGTTACTTAAGTAAAATTGCGAAAGTAGTACCAGCAGAATGTACTTTCAAGTATCAGAAGTTATCTACAGTGTCAAATACTTCTGTGTGTACTTCTGGATGGATTAATTGTGTAGTACTGCATCATATCATATAAGCATATCATTTTTTTTAATTCAAAAAGTAACTAGTAGTAACTGTAGGTGTCAACATATGGACTGGGGCCAGAACCAGCCTGCCAACAGGAACAATCTGGCCCTCCAGATGACTTTGCTGCCATGTTGATGCACATGTGAAGGCTGAGGGGTTTCAGAAGCACTTTAAACAGCGAGCAGATACGTCATGTGAAATACTGCCTTAGAAGCTTTGCTACTCTGACCAGAATACAGCTCATAATTATAATTATAATTTGCACATATTTTGTCTTTCTTTTTTGTTTGGTAAATGGATTAACATTTTCAGAATGAAAGATAAATTTGAAGGGTTTGATACTTGTAGGCTATTACGCAGTGGTTTGAGTGGTCTGGCCCACTTGAGATCAAATTGGGCTGTATGTGGCCCCTGAGATACAATGAGTTTGACACCCCTGGTCTATAAGTATAAAGTAGCATAAATTTATGTACTTACCGGTTAGTACAGTAGTTGAGTAAATGTGCTTGGCTACATTCTACCACTGAATAATGATGCATCAGTGTGTAAGTAGCATTTTAAAACTTTTAAATTTGAATGGAAAAAAAAAACAGAGGTGATGGTGTTTGGCCCCAGCGGCTCCTGTGTTTCCTCCCCTGTTGATCTGGGTCCTTTGGCAGTTTATGCGAAGTCTACTGTTACTAACTTGGGTTTTAAGATGTACAGTGATTTTAAATTGGACCGCCAAATTAGTGTAAGTAGTAAAGTCGAGTTTCTTTCACCTCGGGCAGCTTGCGAAGGTGAAGCCTTTTCTTACGCATCAGCACTTTGAAACAGTAATCCATGCCTTCATCACGTTTCGGCTGGATTACTGCAATGCACTTTATTTTGGAGTCAGCCAGTCCTCCCTTGCACGTCTCCAGTTAGGTCAGAACGCTGCCGCTCGTCTGCTAACTGGAGTACGAATGCGAGAGCACATCACACCCATCCTGGCCTCCCTCCACTGGCTGCCTGTGCACTTTAGAGTTCATTTTAAGATCCTTTTATTTATTTTTAAATCTTTAAATGGCCTCGCCCTGCCTTACCTCTCTGAACTTCTTCACCCCTACGCCCTTGCCCGGTGCCTCAGGTCAGCTGATCAGCTGCTCCTTAAGGTACCGAGGTCCAAGCGAACGCTTAGAGGAGACCTTGCATTCTCCGTTGCTGCTCCAAAAGCGTGGAACAATCCACCTCTGCACATCAGACAGGCCTCCTCACTGTCTGTTTTTAAAACCAACCTTAAAACCCACAGTTACTCACTGGCTTTTAACCCAGCATGAGACCTCGTTCTGTTTATTTATTTGTTGCTGTTTTATTGTTTTTTGTTTAAACTGCTTTTTATTATCTCACTGTTTTGTTGTTTTTATTATCTCCTATGTACAGCACTTTGTTTCAGCTGTGGTTGTTTTAAAGCGTTTTATAAATAAAGTTGAGATGAGTTGAGTTGAGTTAATCAATGTGGAACTAGTTTCAATGACTTTACACCCCTTCTGGCTTTAGATTGCATCTGTATAAACTTCAGGCAAAAGCAAATAATATCCTGCAGTAACAAGAGAACAAGCATTGTTTCCGTAAACGTTCTTGGTATGCAGTGTGTTGCTTCATGCACTGATCCTTTCAGCACGAAGAGATTACAGGTTGTGTGCTGAAGTTCAGAGCTAAACGTCAAAGTTCAGTGAAACACTCCACCGGCATTCACCAACTAGGCTATCACTGACACCCTCGAGGGTCGCACGGTGGAGTATTGCGCAACCACAGCGGTATGCGTAAAGTAAGTTTGCAGGAAACCAATGACATGCTTATCTGATGGGGGAATAACTCTGTCACTCTGTTAGCTTTGGCAGCTTAAATTGTTGTTTCTAAATCGTAATCCTTAGGTAGTAAAGTCAAGACTGACTTGCTCACCTTCGTCTGTGAAGCGAAAGCTGCGCATGAACAGCAGACAGTCGTGCAGCCCGGCGAACAGCGAGAAGCCGCCGCCGAACGGATTGTCCCTGAAGAAGAGCTCGAACACGGCGGGCTCCTGGTGCCGCCCGGCCCGCCAGTACGCGTACGCCATGGTGAACTGGTACAGGTCCGTGAGCAGCGGGGGGACCCGCTCCCGGATAGACTGCTCCATAACCCCGCATGTGTTGCTAGACAGCGCTGCCATGTTATTCAAGTCCTGGTTCCCGGGTCACCAATGCTGGGATCTCTGGGACATGGAGTTCTTCAAAGCCCCACTGACTACTTCACTTGCTGAGGCAGGGACAGAGCACAGAGGTAGACATCCTGAAGGCAGGGAGAGGCTTGATGGAAACATATGCTACAGTTCCAGTTTTAGATGGTTTGCTGTTTATCATTCAATATGTATTTGTTGACTGAGCGTTTTATGATCATCACCGTTTAAGTCATGTGCGAGTGACTCAATTTAGATTTATAATTTAGATTAAGCTTATGATAACTTGTACCTTTTCCAGGTACAGTTGTTCAGGTTGGCTTGTAATGTTCTGACAGAATGGAGAGAGGATTCAAAACTTTCACTGTGTACAATGTTAAGAATATAAATCCTGCAGTCAAAATGTACAACTTGGAAAAAAATGTACCTAAGTATCAAAAACAAAAGCACTCCACACAGATAGTGCTGAATTGATGCATTTTAAAGTTGGAAGTGACTCCATCATGTTGCAGAGTTAAAGTGTAAAACAGCACAAAATGGACATAATGTAAAGGTATTAAAATTACAAAGTGCCATATTTGAGTAAATGTACTTTGTTACCTTCAGGGAATTGGTATAAAAATCTACAGTGACAATTTCAGCTAAAACATTTTTTTTCATGTCAGGAATATTACAGTATAAAAAAGCAAACAAGACATTCAGAGTAAATCACTTTATTAAAGCAGGATATGACTGTGAACATTCAGTCATTTATTCTAAAGTGCTTCTCATGAAGTTGCTTTGCCACAGAAAATGATCCTGGTGTTATTCACATACAATTTAATAGTGTTTTTCTTTCTACCATGGGCTATAATAAAAACTCTGAATACTATTCAAATTTGTACTTTCTGCAACAGAATATACTTTATTCAGTTGTTGTTTGACATATAACTATCTGTAGTCAATGTGCCAAGTAACTGCTCTCTTTTTCAAATCAACTTTGCTTTCATCACCTACTTTTTACTTTGGATTAAAGGTCTAGTGTGTGCGAGTTAGTGACATCTAGTGGTGAGATTACAAAGTGCAACCATCTGAAATTTCTCCCATGAGCCATGTGTAGGTGGACTGTGGTGGCCAATGCAAAATGCGAATATCCCTATTTTGAGCTGGTGTTTTGTTTACCATTCTGGGCTTCTGTAAAAACAACTTGGCAACCAGGCCTCCAGAGAGTGCGCCCAACTTTGAAATCAATGTGACGTAGTGTCCAAACCAAGTAACTCCAACTTCCTGGTCTATCACGTGATTATTGTCAGGACTCCCATGAAATGACTCATTTAACTCTTGGGATTTGATCCCTGCAGTCTGATAACGTTTTAAAAGGTTAGAAGAGCTGCACAATCAACTCAATTTATTCCCATTCAAGTTACCAGAGGATTTAAGAGAAGTTTGGACAATCAGGCTAATTTTACACACAGAAGTTAAACTTTTTTGGCTTCATGCGTCACTGAGCAACTTTCGTAAAAAATGAATGGGGCCGCGCCTCCAAAGCTGTATCCAGTTCTCTTTGTACAACCATGACGATCACGACCCACTTTGTTTGTAGATATAAATGGCTCATTCTAAGGTAACGAGAAGAAAACAATTATTAGTTACAGGTGATTATCCACTAATGAACACAGTTATGAATATTTTATCCCATTTCTGCTGATGTATCCCCCTAAATCCTACACACTGGACCTTCGATTAAGGTTTCACCTGAGAATGAATCTTCTCTTTACACATGCAGACACAGTGCCACCAAGTCTGAGCTTCAAGCACACTGTAGCTTCAGCCTCTCCAATCTGGGGGGAGCAGGATGATAAATATAGTCATCATTGAGATGATTTACAGGAAAGCAAATAAAAAAGATAAACTTCTATTACACCCCGCTACAGTATGTTAATCTTAAGAGACTTTTCTCTTATCTTTCTGTGTGACATACTGGATAATTAAGCCTGTTCAGGGCCATGAATATCATTCAAATAAATCCAAAGAAACTAAAGGGAAAATAAGTTTAAATTGCAACCTCTAATGAAGGGAGACAATGCTTTGTTTGTGGGGTCTTGAGCCAAAAACACTCTGCATCATCAATGAATATCACATTGCAATCACAATAGTGAGAGCGCAGTCTCATTTCACACTGCCAGTATGGGACACGGATGGCGTATGTGGGCAGCATTTCAAAATCTAAGGTACACCTTTAAACCTGGTCTGGTCATTATCCCAGTTCTCCCTGTTCCCCGCTGCCGTCCTCCTCAGTGGGAAAGCATCCTGCCAGCTCATTGGTCAGCAAGTGCTTCTGTCCTCCCCAGAGAAAGTGTGTAGGCTGTCCTGATTGGCCGTGCTCTGAAGCATAAACAAAGAATGGGCTGAGCTCGATGGCCAGGGCCGACCTGACCAGACCGACCCCTCCTCCGCGTTCTAAGCAGGGGTGGTAAACTCGTCCTGTGACAGGATGCATGTACAGTGCCTCGGGGCGGAACGGGGCGGACAGCTTCTCTGCCCCACCGCAGTATGATAGCAGCTCCTGATTTCCCTTGATTTCTGGTGGCCCTTCAGGACCCTGCAGCAGGTGGGTGAAGACCACAGGACGGTCATCGCAGCGCAGGAAGTTCCTCTCCCTGCCACATAAGGATATGTAGGGGAAGTCCTTCTCATAACGGCCGCTCTGATTTGTGCGCAGCCGACTGAAGAAGAAGACCAGGAACGGTTTATCTAGTAATAAGAAAACAGGGATGATGAAGAGATTCTGAGCAATACAGCAAGATAAAGAGTTTTGCTCTAATGCTAATAATTAGTCAGATCAGAATTATATTAAGGGCATTGGGAGTGCTGTCACACTTCAACCCATGGTCACATGTTCAGCCTGTCTTAGAACAAATTTGATTACTTTGAATTTTGTAGGAAAATATGTGCTACTAAAGCACAATATTCCCTGACATCAGGAGGGATCTGGGTCCTACTTCATCACCTGATGAGACCCTGTCTTAAAAATATCCTGTTTTTCCTAATGTCAACAAAGTTCATTAAACAATGATTTGTCTACTGACAAATATTGTGTGTGTGTCAATGCTTGATATATCTTCTTCCTCTGCCATAGCTTCCATTGTTGTCCACAAACTATTAAAAACATGCCAATAAGGTATATAATAACCAATAAGCCAGCACTGTTGCACTGAGTGACATGTTCACTCATTACTATGAACCCACATGCTGTGCTTTATTTTGACTCAGTCACACATACACCATCCTGCTGCCACAAATACTCAGTAAACCACCAAATGTGGATTGATCCACCACTAAAAATAGTCACCATCAAATACGCTATTTACCCCCTTTGTAAGTTAAAACTACAGTGGGAGGCTTTTTTCAGGAAATAATTGAGCCTCTTAAATAAAACTAAATATGTATGAATTGTTTTAAGATTTAGATCTTTAACAGGAACCAGAGGGCCTGCAGCTGACCATGGACAGGACAGAAAAATAAGAAAGTATTGAGAGATAGACCAACACATAGTTGGTTTTAGTTTTTTCATTGAATTTGTTGACAATAACAGTCTTATCTTAAGAGAGTGTCACATGCAGTTTTAAAACCTTAACTATTTTAGCGGATGCTGTGACCGATTACATGGTGCATATCCTAAATACATTTAAGTTTGATCAAATTACCACACTGCAAACCTGATGCTATATGACATTCTAGGTTAGGGTTACTGTGCACACTGTGCAGAGATGTGGAGGAACAGGTGGTTGATAGAAGTTAATCCTGCAGTTCTATATATTTTATATATATATATATATATATATATATATATATATATATATATATATATCAAACTGCTAAAATGTGCCAGTGTCCTGTGTACATGGCAAACATGCATATTCCCAAACCTGTCAGACTGTTCCTTTAGGCTGTTTTGTACTTGAGTTATAGTCAGGTGGAGGTAACTGGGAACAGTCACACGATCTAAGTAGGGATGGATTTTGGCTGACTTATGACCTCTATCTGTGTTATGGTGGGTGTTCACTTTTACCTTTGAAGCAGGTGACAAAGTTCTTCACTTTAGTGTCATCGAGGAAAAGCTGTAAGTGGAGCACACAACAATATGTCATGCTGGCGGGAGAATCTATAGCATAGATATATTTTTTAAGGTTTTGTTTTGTGTCACTTCACACACTCACCTGTCCTTGGTGGTCAATATAGTAGAAGTATTCTCGGATACGTGGCTCCGGGCTCTGGCCCTGGATATATGTAGCGGTGCTTCTGGAGGTGGTGAAGCCGGTGGGCAGGCAGCGCAGAGCGGTTAGACCTCTGCAGCTGAGAGCCGCTGTCCGGAGGAACAACATGGCCGGACAGGAGCACAGACGGTAAATATGTCCCGGAATAAGCACAGACACAGAGAGGACGACCAGTGTGTCAGCAGAAGTTACACTACACTAGCTTTGACCTCATGTTATTGTTTACTGAGCTACAACCCGGTAGTATTTTACTGCAGCAACAGCGTCAGGTTTTGACTGCTGCCACCTAGTGGACATTCATCAGACTTGTGTAATTCCTACTATTAGGTTACATCAAACATAAAGGTACAGAGTCAACATACAAAAATAATAATAGAAACATTTTCAAAGGTCTTATATTGAGAGATTTAGTAGTAGTAGTAGTAGTATAAAAGAAAATACCAATAATTAAGTAGGTCTGGATGTAGAATTGGACCAGGAGCTGGTCTCTCCCCTCCTTTTCCCTGTTTCCTACTCTTTTTTTAATAACTGTGTTTCTTCATCATCCAATCCAATCATCCAAGCTTTATTGTAATATCACAGATTATTCTGTTAAAGCGGACCAACACTGACATGCCTTCTTCACAGCTATAACATAAAATATCATGCACAAACAGAGTAGACATGTTTGATAATCCATCCATTGATAGCCAATTAATCTTGTGAGATAGTTTCTATGTTTTTCTCTTTTTAGTTTTACAGTATATATATGCCTATCTTTTATTATTTATTTTTTACTTTCTCTGTTTATCTACTTATTTTTGTCCTTATGCTGCTACACACAAACAAATGTCCCCTTTAGATATCAATAAGGGTTACTGACCTTGCTTATGGCAGAGAAAAATATCAAATCCTTACACTGGAGAAGCTTCAACTAGCAAATGTTTGTAATATTTGCTTGAATAATGACTTAAACGACTAATGGTTCCCTTAATCGACTAATTGCTTAGTCGTTGCAGCGGCCCATAGTTGGTATTCAACAAGCCAGTGACTTATGTGAATGCATGAGCCATAAACAGTGCCAGCAGCCTACACATTGTACAATAACTTGGGTCTGTGTGATTCCAAGCCGAGAGATATGAATACAGTTGAGTGGACACAACAGATCTCTTCAGGGAGCTGCATGTAAATCTCTTGGCTGATAAAAGAAGCACATAAACAACAACATTCCTCCATAACACACAGACAGACAGACACACAGACAGACAGACAGAGCTGCTGCTCATGTTAAAAGGCCAACACCCCCTAAAACAGAGTGTAAACAGAGGCTTCTTTAGCTGCACTGACAGGGACTGGCGACACACAAAGCGGCTGATTCAGAGGAGCTGGTAATGACTTGAACACCATCCAAAAAGCCTTCAGTTGTGAAGCTCCAGCTGTGAGCAGAAGACACATCCACCTACCTGAGCCTGTAGCGTCCCTTCCTCTTCCTCCTCCTCTTCCTCCTCCTCTTCCTCCTCCTCCTCCAGGTAGGGTGGAGCTGTTTGTACCTGGACAGGAAAGAGATAGAAAAATGGCGTTATAGTCGGACTTTGGAGCGCTTTCAACGACACATATTCACAGTAAGTCTCTGATATGTGAGAGTTTAATTAACACTTCATTAGCGAGGCAAGTGTTTTTATGCTAACGTTAATTTAACGAGCCAACACACCATAAAGGCTGCGGAGCCATGTTCTCCTTTTTTGACCACTTTTGACACACAAACCTTCTTCGCTGTTTCTCGACGTGAAGTTTATAAAGCTTAATTTCAAAGGAAAGAGTGTTTCTGGTTTGTTTTTCATCACAAATACTCTTTAATGATGATAATAGCAAACGTCAGTAAGCGTTTCTGTGATGTTTAAGTCCTCACTTCGGCTTCCGTCGAGTCTGTTATTTGAAATTCACTTTAAAGAAACCACGATAATATTCGCACCAACACATTTTTCCACGTTACGTGTTTCTTGCATAGTAGCGCGTACAGTTTCTGTATTGTTCAAAGGTCAATTCTGTATCGGTTTCGATCAGCAGGTATGAGCCAGCCGCCCCGTTCAAACCGGGGACACCGGGAGAGAAACGGAGACCACCGACATTACCGGGACTCCCACGATGACAGGCAGTCATCAGGCGACAGGTGTGTTTAATGTGCTGTTAGTAAAGATCAGAAAACCCACTGTTTCCCTTCTAGTATTATATCTTATCCGACCTGTCCTGAGTTCATATGTGGATGGATGTCAGTGCTTAGTTTTAAACTCTGTATTTGTAATCATCTTTTTCATTTTTGTCACATTGTGGTTATTTTAAAAGGTTTAAAATTAAATAAAAGTATCCAAAAAATACAAAGAAACCTCGCCAGAATTAAAAAAAAAAAAAAAAAAAAAAAAAAAGACCAGTCCAGCATCACTATTGTAGAGTGCATTGTTATTGTTATTATGATTAATATTATTATTAGGCCTATTAGCCTATTATTTTAGGGCACATTGTACAGTATATTATAAGTTAAGCCAATGTTCTCAGATGCCACATAACTGTAGTTCACTGTATCTTATTTATTTATGGCCTTTGATTGTTTTTTGTTTATCATCTTCCTCCTTGAATGTCACATTTGTTTCTTTTATGCATATTGGCTACTGTAACAATCCAATTAGGGATTGTCTGTCTATCTATCTTACCACTGTATCAAACAAAAAAGATATGTCAAGCTTCAATATCTTTCTTACTATACATGTAACTTACAATGTTGCAAAAAAAAAATTGAAATCAGCAAAGTAAAAAAATAGCCTTTGTTTAAGTATAACATATTGCTGAATTAAAACTTTTTTTTCTGGTATACTGTTCTCACGATAAAAACGTAGAAAGGTTCAGTGCAACAGTGGTGCAAAGTGTCCACATTTTCTATATCAGTCTTAAATATGCTAGACCAAGCTAGAAAAATAAGTGGTAGAGAACTTCCTCAGTGTCATTATGTGTGTGTTTCTGTGCTCCAGGCCTTCCTCTCGACCTCCATACTACCCCAAAGAAGCTGTCTCCCCTCCCAAACATGTGCGGGAAGTCCCACGAGTTGAGCACCATGAGTCCAAATGCACACACATTTGCTCCAGGAGAGGTAAGTCCAGATCAGAGTGGAAGTATCTGGATTGAATCATATGAAAGCTCTTCCCATAGAAGCTTCTACGTCACAGGGCGGACTTTGGTTTCAGTCTCATGGCAGCAGTCCTTCCCTCTGTGAATACTGGACTGACCGGTTTCTGGTGTTTACAGGCCTCTTTTCTCACACTTAAGACTTTGGCAGTGTAACATGGCCCTTTTAAGAAAGAGAAAGCTAATAACCTGGTATCTGAGTCTAACAGATTAATCACATGTGCCTGTTCTTTTCCATATAAGAGTTGATTCTCTTGGAATGTTAATAACATGGCATATTCATTTATAGTTTAAGTAATCAAGTAAACGTGCTGAACAGGTTTTGGTTTCCAGCTTCTCAAATGTAAGGATCTGTGACTGTGGTCTGTTTCATGTCATTGAAAATGCAGTATATTTGGGTTATGGACTGTTAATCAGACAGAGCACTGCATGTAAAGGTATCACCTTGGGCTCTGGGAACCTTGCACAAACATTTTTGCTGTGGCATTTTCCTCATAATGATTAACATCAGCACTGATATGTTAGCCAAAAGGGGCAGTTCACCCCAAAGAGATGGCTGCCTTCTCTCCAATATAATGGAACTATGACACTCAGCTTGTGGTTCTCAAAGCGCCAAAAATACATTTAAAAAATTCATGTGCCTTTCCAGAAATCATGATTCGGTAACTCAAGATAATCCACAGATCTTGTTGTGAGGGGTTTCATGTAGGGACTATTTCTTTCTACCAAACTAAACCTGTCAAACCATATCACTGCACAGAAGGGAGCGTGTATCTATTGCAAGCTCACTTTATACCACTGAGCTTGCTAATGATAAAGCTCAGCTGAGGAGGAAGCCATCAGTGTTACACCCCATACTGTCATGTCCACGAGCTTCTCGCTAGTGAGTAGATGCACACATCCTTCTGCTCACTGACACAGCTTGCAGGTGTATTTCGATAGAAAGAAAATAGTTCCCGCATAAAACTTCTCACAAGGTCTGTGGATTATCTTGAGTAACGGGGTTATGCTTTCTGGAAAGAGACACTGCTGTTGAGTTTTGAAGTGTATTTTCTGAGCTGAGTGCCATCCTCTTCCAATATATTGGAGAGAAGGCAGACATCTCTACGGCTGGTATCTCCAATACTCGGGAACTCACGCTGCAACAGTCTAGATTGATAAAAAGCACACAGATTTGTCACAGTAAACATGAGGAAGTTGGTGCTGTGGGGCCCAAAGGCAGTTCTCCAATTTGCCCGGCTGGTAACCTACTTTGTCAGACTATCCATCCATTCATTTTCATAACCGCTTATCCTCTTGAGGGTCGTAGGGGGGCTGGAGTCTATCCCAGCTGACATTGGGTGAGAGGCAAGAGGCTTGGTACACAGGGCTAACACATAGAGACAGACAACCATTCACGCTCACATTCACACCTACTAGAATCCCCAACCTGCATGTCTTTGGACTGTGGAAGGAAGCCGGAGTACCCGGAGAAAACCCACGCTGACACAGGGAGAACATGCAAACTTTTCTGCTGGGATTGAACCAGGAACCCTCTTGCTGTTAGGTGACAGTGCTAACCACTACACCACCGTGCCACCTTTGTCAGACTAATTAATTATAAAATAATCATTAATTGTGACCCTGATTCTCACTGAGGTGCATGGAGGTAGATTAGTTTACTGTATATATGACTTAATACTAGTGTAATTTACTCTCTTTTGTAAGGATTCTTGTTTTTCACACTTGTTTGTTTCTTTGTTTTGTGCACTGTGGCACTGCAGGAACACCGTTTCTTTTTTATACCAAGCAGTCCACTGTATATGGAGGGAATAACAGCAAATTGTACCTTGATCTGATTTTATGATCTCATTCCTCACCTGTTTTAGGCATTGTGCTGATTTGTGCCGTACTGACCAACAGCCTGGTCCTGATCTGCGTGGTTGCAGCTCAGATGGTGACCTCAGGCATGTCCTCCATGGGCGGGATGGGTGGCTTCAACATCAACTCAAACTTTAACATGCAGGGCACCGAGCTGCAGCAGGTACGAGACCTGGACATGCAGTACAGCCAGATGAGGGCACCGGGCATCTACGGTGGCATCGCCTTCAGCCTGACCTTTGGGGTCCTCTCGCTGCTGTTTGTTGTCGCAGGGAACAGACCGCCCCACTTGATGTCCCGGAAACTTCTGTATGGAGCACTGGTGTTTCAGGGTGGGTGCGGTGGCTTACGTAGTGGCCGTGGGGCTCTACCTGCACTTTATCATCAGGGTCAACTCCACAGATGTGTGTCAGCAGCGTGAGAGGCTGTACGCCAGGAGTGGATACACCTGGATGAACTGTGATGTGAGCGGGGCGGATGCAGCCGTGGCTCTGTTTGGGCTTATCACGGCCATCCTGTACACAGCCGGCACGGTGCTCACCATCCAGACGATCCGAGGAGTGAGGCGCTATCTGCAGGAGCGTAAACGCAGGGATGCAGAAAAACAGCGGGCCCGAGGCAACCCACAGGGATACCCACTGAGGGCTGAAACCACTTCTATGTGAGAGAACGGACATCTGGGGCCTGTATCACAAATAAGATCAGTGGGTTACCAATGTGACTGTGGTTTTGTGGTATCATGAAGCTGGCTCACTCTTAACCAGGGTTAGATCACCATGGAAACCTATGCTGCACAGCTAACCTGCTCTGAAGCAGGTTATGTTCAGAGCAGCATCTTTCCTTAAAGATCCTAATGCAGATAAAAGTAGTGAGTTTACTTTACAACAAACTGACTGTGTTGATGCTGATTTTATACCCTTCTGCCATCACTGCAGCTCAGGATGACATGAAATTAAGTATTTAAGTTTTTTTAGACTCAGTCAGATAACTATAAAGTAATTGTTTATCAGAACAAAACTCCACATGCACTGTAAATTACAAATACGACATTTTGGCACCGCTCTGCTTTGACAGCAATAACAGCTTCTCACTGCTTTAAGTGTGTCACATTCTAGGTGTGTGATTTTTATTGTGTATTGTGTCCTGATAAATAGCAGTTTTTGCTGCAGCTGTCTATAGTAATTTCGTTTTACTAAACATTACATACTCCACTGTAAGTTTTCTGTGAATGTGCTTGTGGCTGGATCAGTAAACACAGTGAACTGAGCCAGTTAATGAGCAGCGTCTTAAGCTTAAGTTATCCAGGATCATCAATGTTGAGCTCAGTGAAGCCAGGTCAAAGAGAGCCAGACTTAACCTTCACTTGCTTTGTGATACAAGTGCAATCTGTTTGTACTGTAAATTGGATTTTACTGTGTGAACTCAGTCAGGGATTTATATGAATGTTTTTAACATGTATACTAATGTTTAATTCATGTGCTTTTATATCAGAGCGTGACTTTATAATGCAAAGTTTTTAAAAGTGAAACTGTACAAGAATGTATCCACTCCAGATTAAACCTTCATCAATGAGATTCTGTTCAAGACTGTTCTGTTTATGATTACAAGTGTGATAAAGAAAACAGCCTGTAGGGGGCACCTGGACTCTGTACAACTCTTGTTGTTGTGGTCACTCTGTGTCCCCTCCAGAGGCTTCCTGCCAGCCATGACATCACTGCTGTATGTCCCCCCACTCTCCACTGTCACACAATGGGCCACACATACACAGAGGACACATGTGATGTAACTGCTGGACTGTTCAGTCGGAACTTAATTACTAACAAAAGAAATTCTCCAGAGTGAGGTAATAACCCAAGTTCTAATTTTACCATTTCAGATAACACAATGCAGTGATTGTGTCACAGCAGCACTACCAAGACTACGTGACATTAGTCGAGAGAAATGCAGGCTTGTTGCTCGGTGTTGTGCACTTCTTACTATGCACGTTTTCTTTAAGATTTTGAAAAGGACCAGTTCATCCAAATTACAAATACATTTTGATAGTATCCAGCAAAGTAGTTTCAGTGTTATGTAATGAGTTCTGACATAAGCAACTTATGATTATTTTCAGAATCAATTAATCTAGAATCTAGTTGATCAGTACTTTTCTCAGTCCTGTAAGACAGTCAATTGACAGTTTGGAGGTTTGGATGGTTGGTTGGATACAGAAAGCTTTCCAATATATCATTTATATCAAACAAACAAATAAATAAACCGAGAAAAAAAATTGGTAGTGAAACTGAACAGGAAAATAATTGTTTTTGCCATAGATTACTGTCTTAATTGAGCAGTACATAGTGTCACCAAATTTTTTTAACACAAATTCCTTAAATTTGATGACGTTTTCAAGTAACTTTTTTTTGGCTGACCATCAGTCTAAATTCTTAAAAATGATTACATTTACAATGATAGAAAAATAGAGAAAAGCAGTGACTGCATTTGACAAGCGGGAATCATAAACCGTTTGGCATTCTTGTCTTGAAAAATGGTTTGAACGATAAATACTTACTGAACATTGGGGTGTTGGTGGCTTAGTGGTAAAGTAGGCGCCCCATGTACAACACCGCAGCCCGGGCTCGACTCCAGCCGTGGCCCTTTGCTGCATGTCACTCCCTCTGTCCCTCCCCCCCTCACGCTGTCTGTCCTATCAATTAAAGGTTAAATGCAAATGCAATTAAATGCCAAAAAATGTTTTTTTTTTTTGTTTTTTTTTAAATAAAATAAAATTACTGAACATTCATTTTCCACCCTCTAACTAACAGTGTTTCAGCTCTGGAATAGAATTTTTATTTTCAAAAGCAGTAAAAAAGTGAAGTACTCAAGAGCAAACATTCTAGAAACGTGGAGAAACCACAGGCCAGATCAGCACTGTTTTGAGGATTATCCTGCAAACTTTTTTGGAAAGTCAAATGTAATGTTTCGATGTCTGGATCACTACAAACAAAACTCCATTGACCTGCAATGAGCTGGGTAAAGTTTCAGAGGCAAGTCAGTAAAATGCCCCAGCGGTCTGCATGACTGGATACTGACAAAGCTTTTAAAAGCTCTTGACAAACAAAATGTAATAAAAAGCTGCACAAAGTGTCCTTTAAGTTTAAGTATCCCCCCTCCACAAGAAGTCAAAGTCAACATATTGTGGTTATCTGAAAACTTTAATTTATTATATAGCAAAAGTAGCTCTCTTGTGCGATTTGCCATTTTTGAGAAGTCTGTAACACTGTTCTGAGAACATTCATTGAGCTGGTAAGAACTGTAGGATCCCCCATTCAGCATTTACTCACCACTGCAGCACCACTCTGAACTCTGCACGCCCCCGAGAACACAAACCTGGAATATCAGCCTTTTGAAATAATCATCTTTTCTCTCAGAGAATATTAGTACGCTTCAGTGACTAGGTCACTTTAAAGTATTAAACTCCTAGGAGTTAGTTTAACAGTTTACTAACTCCAACAACTGTAAGGCCATCAGCCGCGAACAAACGGATGAAACGTCTGCTACAACACAAAAACAGAATGGTCCATGTCTCAAAGTACCATTTAACATAGAGTCTCAAAAGTCTAATAAAAAGCATTCAAAGTGCCTCTTCGAATTAAAGATATGGTAAAAATCAATTACATGTGAAGATTTAATCAACATAAAGTGTTATAAAAATTGCATTGCGTTTCAAGGGGCATAGAGTTAACAGTAGAAAATAAAGTAAATAACAAAACACAGTCTCTCTGGTCCAGAAGCATGTTCAGAATACTCTGAGGTTTTTGGAGGGAACCGTACAAATTAATGCAGAGCATCAAGACCGACAGTCCTGATTCCACAGTTCTCCATCTAAAATCCTGGATAAGAGGTTGACACCAGCTGCTGAGGGGGGGGGGGCAGAAGTTAGAGGGGTGTGACAAAATAGTCTGCAGGTTTCTGGTAGCTGTGTGCTTGCTGGTTGTGTGTTTGAATTTGTTCCTGCTGCTGCTGTTGTTGCTGCTGCTGCTGCTGCTGCTGCTGCTGAATGATCTGCCGGACTTCCTCTTCCAGCTCTGGCGGAATGATGAGCTGGTCGTCGGGGTCCGGCTGGGCAGGAGCGTTAAAGTAGCCTCCCTGCTTCCTGACGGGGGCATCAGCTGCCTCCTCTATGAGGTCTTGGTTTCTTCCTTGGCAAGCCACGGAGCCGTTAGCTCGACCCCTGCGGCCCAGAGTGCCTGACTGAACCTCTCTGCTGAGGCAGGGAGAAGAGGGAGGGACGGGGGAGGGAGACGGGGAGGAGAAGGGAAGAGGTGAAGGCTGGTGATGTGTGGCTACAGCAGGATGGATATTTGTGCTTGGCTGAGTGTGTGTTTGCGGTGCTGGGCAGTCATGGCGGCGCAGACAGTGGACGTCAGCTTCCACTTCTACACGGCTGCCATTAGAGAAGACACCAGCGATGGGCTCCTCGTCCTCGCTGTCGACTCCATTGTCAGACAGCGCTCCAGAGAACTGTCTGTGGAAGCTCCCACCTCCACAGGCTGGTCTCCGCACGCCAGCTCGTCCCGGCAGGTTCAGGTGGGATGTCAGAGGCTCGGTCTGAGGTGGTGGCTCCTCTGAGGATGCCGTGGATCCCACCTCGCTGCTCATCTCAGACGTGCTGAACTCGCTGCTCAGCTCGCTCACTGTTCCTGAGGAGGCTGGCGGCAGCGGTATGCCGCCGTCACCACTTGCTGAGTAGGGGTGTGTGCTGGTGTGTGCGCCCAGGCCCGGGCTGGGAGGGGGAGGTGGCGGCTCACAGAAACAGCAGCAGTCTTCGGTGATGCTGAGTTGGACGACAACAGCGCTGAGGCTGTCGGAGAAGCCGTAGCTCTGAGCCAGAGTCACTAGCTTCTTCGCTGCAGCCAGCGCGTCCGGGACATTCCTGACTGCCTCCACTGCTTCGCTGGGAGACAACATGTCCCACAGGCCCCGGCTGCCCAGGACGAAGAACTCGTCCTGGGGTGTGAGGGTCACTGTGGAGACATGCGGTCTGGGGGTCACAGACGGGCACAGGAAGGAATAACCCATAATTCTGGTGGAGTCCGTCACACCACTCACTTTGTTATCCTGCAGAGGAGAAGAATGAAGAGCTGTCATGTAGTTCTTTCAGACAAAACCTCAAATGTACAAAAACTGCAACTAATGATGATATCACTTAATTTATTACAGTACTGAAACAATTCATCAGACTGATTGAAAATTAATTGGCAACAATTTGGGTTATTGATCGCTTTAATAAGCGAAAATGCCAACTGTGACGACTTGTCATTTGTTTTCCTGTTTTTCATTTTATTAATTTCAGATTCATGCACTGTTGGTCAAACAAAAGTAGAAAGTGAAAGATGCTACTTTGGGTCTGGGAACGTTTAAAGGCATATTCCACTGTTTTATCACATTTTATAGACTCAATCGATCAATCCCTTGATTATTTGTAGGGATGCACCAAATATTCAGAAACCGAATATATTTTGTCGAATATTGCAACAGTGCACACAAAGCAACATCAACAGTATCTAAAACATGAGCTTGTCTTTACCTCAGTGATGATGGCGTTATACTTCCGGACCCTTTGGTACTCTGGCTCCTCTTTGACGGTGTGTGTGGTGGAGAGTTGCATAGCTTTACCATCGCGGCACAAAACAGCCTGGCATCTGCCGACATTGGCAGCCTTCAGGGTGAAGCAGCCGCCGTGCTCGCCTGGAGCCACGGGGTCGTGTCTGATGTGACATAAAGCCGCGGAGCCGCCCATCCTCTGGCCTGCTGTGCCCAGTTTCCTGCAGCAAAGCAGCACACAAACACTTCGTGAAGAGAGAGATGATCACAGTCGCTGCAACAAGCTGTGGAAGTATTCAGGGGTGACTGTTTGACTTCTTTGTGAATCGTATAAGCTGTTTGTTTACCGCTGCATGGTGAGGAAAGTGTTGGTCATGTAATCTTCCTGCCTCTGGCCTCTGTGCAGCTCCTCTGCTAGCACGTCGCCCATGGTGCACTGCAGCAGGTAAGGCACCTCGACGTTCCTGTCTCCATCAAAAACTCCATACAGAGCTTCACGAATTCCACAGAAGCTGTCCAGTGCCAGAGCAGCCACACACAGCCTGAGAACAACAACAAGAACATCAACTACTGATCTCTGTGCAACAATTCTGCCAAGAAATATAGCTGAACATCCCTGATTTCATCTCAACACGTCTACATGAGTTAGGTCTTCATTTACATCTGAATGGTCCAGAATGCATCAGCGAGCCTTCTGACACACTAGATGCTTAAAACATGAATGTAGTCCTGGCTGCACTGCAGTAATGTTCATTGCATTCTAAAAATGTGAGCTCTTGTTAAATACATTTTACAGCTTTGGATCTCTTGTGTATATTTTCTGAGCGTCAGTCTTCATATTCTGCAGGGAAAACCGATAATGATCCTGCATGTCCAAGGTTAAAGATGAAAACATTTTATTGCCAACAGTTGCATCTGTCAGATCTGCGCCAACATAGATCTGCTGACCAAAACTTTGCTGCAACACCAAGGAATCAGGTCATCTGAGCCAGTGTTTTTGAACAATTCATTAAATGCATATTTGTATACACTGGCATTTCTATAACTTAGTTTATGCTGATTTTTATGTTTTTATTGAAAAATCTTTATTTCATTACTACTGTATCTTTTATTCATTCTTTGAAAGCACCATGTAGCTGTGGTTTGCGAAAATGCTCACTGACCTGAGTGTGTTTTAATGGACTTTGAGAGATCAATAAAATACCTTAGTTCAAAAGGAAAGGTGGCAGTGAGTGGATGAATAGACAAAGAAAGAGTGGGAGGAGGACTAACTTGTTTTTAACTCCAGAGGCCTCGGTGTAGCCGTGGCTCCAGACTGCAGGGGCCCCGTGGCTCTCACTCACACATGGGGCGGAAGGAGATGGATCCACCCTGAAACATTTGATATTACTGCAGAGAAGAGAAGGAGAAGAGAAGAAAAGGTCAGTTAGTTGGTTTCATGAGTCACTTACACATAAACCTTCCATAGATTATTTATTAAAATTATTACTGCTACAAGGTCTTTGAGGTTCATACTTGAGGAGCTCCAGGCTCTTGTGGTCCAGGTTGAGGCGAGGATTGCCTGTGAGGTCCAGCTCCTGAAGCTTTGGAGGAAGTGTTTCTGGCAGGGTCACCTCAGTCAGCTCATTGCAGCTCAGGTCGACACACTGCGGAGGCACAACCAGTGTTCATTTTGTGAACAAAACTATGACTATATATGTTCGTCGATGCCTTTTTACCCCCAGTGACAAAGATGAGACGATGACGAGATGTCACTGTCTCCCCCTTCACACTTCACAGTCCTATCAATTAAAGGCAAAAAAGGCCCATAAAAATATCTTAAGACAAAAACAAAACAAAAAACCCCACCTAAAATCTCTTTATTTTTGTAGACAAAAAAGGAGACAAATTAACAGTCAACAGTTTTCATTCACTAAAACTAAACCCTCAACTTATTTTGACTGGGACTAAAATATCATCACTACATAATTTTATGCTATTAAAAATTTGTGTGAATTTTTGTCATAATTAACATAAGAATTCCTGTTTCTGAGGTCACAGTGACCTTTGACCACCAAATTTTAATCAGTTAATCATTGAGTCGAAGTGGACGTTTGTGCCAAATTTGGAGGGAAAAAAAAAAATCCCTGAGGGCGTTTTTGAGATATTGCCTTCAGGAGAATGAGACGGACGTAAGGTCACAGTGGCTTGGACCTTTCACCACCAAAATCTAACCAGTTCATCCTTGCGTTTAAGTGGATGTTTGTGATTAATTTGAAGAAATTCCCCTAGAGTGTTCTTCAGATACTGCATTCATAAGAATAAGATGGACAGACAGACAACTTGAAAACATTATGCTTGCGACCATAGCCGGCGCAGAGGAATAAATAAACAGGATGAGGTTGTCTACATGTGATAAAAAAAATTAACAAGGACATTTGACACAGTTCTAAGACTAAATTTAAAAAACAGTTAACAAACGGAACATAAAGCACAACACAGAGAAAGAGACAACGTTCAGTTCATCTTGCTATTTTGCTTGATTTCAATGTAAGTACAACCACAACTTTGCATCAGATGTAGTGATTCGTTTTTCCCTTCTTCAGGGGTTCTGTTCTGCATAAAAGCTCTGACACAAACTCACAACGAAGGTTTTCAAAAGCGTTTCTTGCATCAATACGGAATCGTCAATATCATCAGAACCTTCAATAGATAATTTTGCCACCCTTATTCTGCACACACACATGCACAGACAGAAGAATGGAACCGTCATTTGGGTTGGCAGAGATTAGGGAGTTACTCTGAGATTACAAAGGATTTCCTGATCTGGCCCAACCCAATAACGATGAACACAGAGGTAGACAGATAGAAAGAGAGATCAAGAGGGAGAAGGAGCGCACTTCATCTGAGTAGAATGACGCTGACTTTCATCCTTTATTTCCAAAACTAATTCCACAAGGCACCAAACTAGGACAACAGCAAATAGTGCTCCTGTGGAGAAGAGTGTGTGTGGATATTTTGTGTGGAAGTGTGTCAAGAAGAAAGAACAGCTAAATGAATGAAAGGAAACAGAGCTTAAAATACCCACGTATATCAGACTAACCTTGATCTCAGGCAGCTGGAGCACCTCGGGGAATGCGTTGATGCAGTTGGAGTGGGCGGAGAGTGTGTGCATACGCTGACAGCTGAGGATGGTGGTGGGCACGGCCCTCAGTCTGTTGCCGCTCAGGTCCAGCTCCTCCAGCTGCTCCAGTCGTGCCAATTTACTGCAGGAGGTGGAGGTACAGTTATATCAGAACGCTGGCACTGCAAACTTTATTTTTAGGGAACCACATTTATCAAACTCATCTCTCTTGTGACCTAAACCTGTTTCTGAAGCAATGCTGAGATTTTTTCTGTCTTATTTTAATTTGTCCTTCAATACAGCTAAAGTCAAGGTATGAATCTGCCACTTCAATGTAGGTGTCACACACTGGTTTACTCTTTTGCAAGCTGAGTTTGAGAGCAGTTCTGTATTTTACCTGGCAGTGAAGGTCTGCAGCTGGTTGTAGGCAAGGTGAAGCACTCTGAGGTGGCCGTGTCCAGTCAGCAGAGGGACACACTTGTCTGCCAAGCCGTTATTGGTCACATAGAGTTCCTCCAGGCTGCTGAAGCTGTCCTCTGATAGGCTGGCTGCAGGGAGGTTCTCCAACTTATTGGCCGACACATTTAGGTATCTCAAGCTGTGATTAAATCCCAGCAGAGAATACAAACTTAGCACTTGAACAAATAGCTTGACAAAAACTAAAACTGACAGATGGGAGTGAAAAAAATAGAGAAAGCTGGATGGAAAGAAAGATGTGGAAATTCACATGGAAGAAAGAAATGTGGCAAGAAAAAGAAAGGGGATGTTGTGTTGCTGCGTGCACCTCTGTGCTTTGATGAACAGGTTGTGTGGGAGCTCAGTCAGATAGTTGTGTTGGAGGTCCAGGACCTCGAGCTGTGATCTCTCCAGCCTTTCTGCCAGCCGACACACTTGGTTCCAGCCTGCCAGCAGTTTCCTCAGGCTCCCACTGGACAGCAGCCTACACAACAGACAAACAGCATAGCGAGCTCAGCCTCTCTCTGCGTAATCTGTCAGAGTGAACTCTGTTTTACCCCGATGAGAACACAGCAGTACTTCATGTGTTCCTGTTTTAATGACCCAATTTTGCCATTGAGGTACAATACATTGAATTAACTCCTTAATGATGGCTGGCCAGATGGAGAGACCTAAGAAAGAGCTTGACCTTAAGTTGGAATAACATTTTCTGCTTCATGTAGCCTGTAGTTGGACCACCGTCATCAGAAGCAATGATCAAATTGTCTGTGAAGGAAACAAATTTCAGTTGCTGCCACAGGCTGTGCACAGACTGAAAATAGCACTGCACTGCAGTGGGCGTGTTGCTACAGGTACAGAAGACACATTTTGGAATAATATGTCTATTTAAAGAGTTTAAAGACTTACCAGCATTACTGCCATCCAGTGTATCTGGATGTAGTGTCAGCACCATACTGAATGAAAGTCTACCCTGCAATTATCCTGCCTCCTAAAAGAACGTTGCATATCATAACCTTCACTGTTTATTAATAAATTACAAACTTTTTGATTAAAATTGTCTTCTTTTTTGTTTTTCACCTGAAAAGGACACTGGGCTGCTACATTTTTTTACCATAAAGACCTCAACATACATCAGACTGGTTTGTTGTAACTCGTTATTCTGCTTTTCTATTAAGGGGACATCCAGCATTCTTTTTTTCTCAACTTTTTGATCTTTTTAGCCAAAGTAGCATCTCATGTTTTGTCCTTGAAACACAATGTACAAGGTGAGTCATAATAGAATTATTGCTATCATACACCATCTGTGTTTGTGGTAATGTGTGTTCATGCCGTGATGCTCTGAACCATTCATTCATTTCCTGAGGTAGGCTAAAACTTTCCGTTGCCGAGCTTGATATCACATTTAAGTGTGACACAGCTTTTTCAAAGATGAGAAGAGTGATGTAACTTACTGATAGAGTATTAAATAACGACCACACCCGCTGATCTAGGGTATATTTACCTCCACCAAGCGCTTTGCATGATGCCCTGCTGCAGGAGTTGAGCAGCAAGACTCAATATTTCTCAGGTGAAAGCAAGTTTCTCGGGAAAATGCAAATGTATTTATCTTTTTTCTTCCCCCATTCATTTTTTCCTCTCCCACCTTTTTTTGCCCATCTGTCTTTTCTTCCCTATGTCCCCTTAGAATGTTGTATACAGCACCTTTAAGAAATCTGTAATCAGATCCTATATTAGCCATTCAACTATTAAGTTGTACATCAAAGCAGCTGCCCACCCTTTCCTCTGTATTTTAAGAAGCTCTTTGTACACAGTGTATTTGTAAAAAAAATGTGTCAATGCGGCAGGTGTTTGTGTGTTTGTGTAATGCTCACTGTATAGGTAGCTCTGTAACAGAGTTATGATTGATGTCCAACACCTCCAGTCTGCTGCTCTCACACACCCAGGCGGGGACACATCCCAGCTTGTTCCTTTAATAAAATAAATATAGTCAGCATGCAGCTTAGAACAAGAACACAGCCTTCGTTTCTTCACAGTAAATAGGACAGTTAAGTATTCATAGAGACTTCATACCAAGACAAATCCAGAACAGTCAGATTCTCTGGCACCGGCTGCACCTCCAGCAGCTTTAGCTCTAAAAACAAAACATGCATAATTCTTAATAATTTGTGTCTGAATGTATATATAGCGCCAGACATTATCCATTTATACAGCACATAATAAATATTAATACCGTTGTGTGCAGCATGCAGGCTCTTGAGGGCGTGGCCACTGACTCTGAGGAGGGAGAGAGTGTTTCTGTCACAGCGGAGGAGCTCCAGCTTACAGAGAGGCCTGACATCCAGCTCCTGTAACCCAGTGTCCCTTAAGTCCAGCTGGACGATGTGGACCAGCTGCTCCGGGTCTCCTGCTGTCACCTTTTGAAGCCGGTTGAGCCTGTACAAGAATGAACACAAACATAAGGAAACGGGGTAGAAAGAACTTTTTGAACTTATGGTGTTAAGATTTCCAAATCCACAGGATAAAAACAGGCAGGGACGCAGAACTACAGTGCAGATTTTTCCTGCAGCATCTTGGGAAGTGTTAGATTTCTGATGAGCTTTGTTCTAGTGTTGCGTCTAAAAATGTCAGCAAGTCCTTGTGGAAATGTTTACCTGAGATCTATGTGGCGAGCAGGCAGCCACTGCAGTCCAGCCGTATCCAGGACAGAGAGCTGGTTCCCTGCCAGACAGAGTCTCTCCAAGCCTCTGAGCTTCTCCAGGACGGGGGGGACGCAGCTGAAACAGTTGAAGGACAAGCCAAGGTAGGTCAGGCCCTCCAGAGAACCCAGCTCAATGGGCAGAGAGTTCAGAAAGTTGCCATCCAGGAGAAAAGTCTGCAGGCTGGACACAAAACAAGAGAAGATGGGATGGTGGACCTCAAAAACAGCTTGATTAATTTGCATATATGTTTTAAAAATATCAATTCTTACAATGAAAGTCCTGCCGAATGTTGTAAAGACAGTAGCAATACTGTAATACATATGAACAGTCTATAAACACACAACATTTGCTGGTGCACACAATTAATTGAGGGCTTGACCCCAAATACCCTGTAATGCAGGGACAGCATCAGCATGACTCTGCACTCTGATCACCTGCACAAAACCAGGACAGAAGTCTGGTGCACAGCCAGTTGTTCACTTAATACAGAAAGGGATTAATCTGCACTGATGGAGCCACAATGACAACAACTCCTGTCTGATGTCAGCAGCGTACAGGTCACTGAGGATACTTTCTGCTCTCAGGCATATACCTGGCAAATTATCATCATCATTATCAACACCATGACCATTACTCGCTGCAGCCCAGGGGTCATCTTTTTTCTTTCTGCACACTTACTTGTGCATTGTACCGACTTCTGCAGGCAGAGACGAGAGACGGTTTCCAGACAGGTTCAGCTCCGTAAGTGAGGTGATGTCACACAAGGCCAGGGGAAAGTCTGACAGAGCGTTATTTGACAGACTGAGGCTTCTCAGTTTACAAAACCTAGAGAGGTAAGAGAATGAGGGAGAGGGGGAGGGGACACGAAGACAAAAAAGAAACAAAGATGTTAATCTCTGTGCTATAATCAGACTTTAGCCTTCTTTTGAATCGAGGCTTTAACAAAAACAAACATAGTGAAAAACTTTTTTAGTTACGTAACACCTTCTCATAAACAAGGAAAATTACGAGAGGAAGCTTGCGCAAGGTCTCAAGGATGCAGCTCCATAGTGGTTAGGGTACACAAACTATTTAAAGCTACATGTTTACACGACTAAAAGGTTTCACCATAACAATGCAGCATGTGGTACAGGTAGGAGCGTATGTGTGTGTGTGTATATGTGTGTGTGTGTGTGTGTGTGTGTGTGTGTCTGTGTGTGTGTGTGTGTGTGTGTGTCTGTGTGTGTGTGTGTGTGTGTCCATGTGTTTCTCCTGGCTTCCCTTGCCTAACCTAATCCAGTTCACGGAGGGGTCGGGGTGAAAGGCTGAGCCGGACCCACGTCCTTCCGAGGGAAAGTCACAGGCGCGCCACAGGAAAAACACATTCCTCAAAAACACCGCCTGGGAAGTGTGTGTTTATGGAGGAACAATAGCAGTGTATAATCAGTGTATCATCAAGCAAATGTGAGGCTTCAACTTAATCTACTCCTGAGTGGCTACAAGGGAGCCAAAGTGAGAGAAACAGAAATTGCTGTCTTGTGGATCCGAAGCTTAAACTAGATTGAGACGTGTGTACAAATCTTGCACTGATTCTTTTGAGTGACTAACATATCAGTTAAAAAAAAAATGTATGTATGTATGCCTAGGTGTTCACATAAATGCTTCTCATCTTGTAATTATCTCAGCAACCACGTCTGTGAATATATACTGCGTCACGAGTCTTCTTCTAAATGTTTTTTTTTTTTTTTTTTTTGTTAAAGGCATTATTTCGTTTAAAACGTCAAATGTGATATACATGTTGAAATGTCCTTGTGGCCTTGCATATATAGGCAAAACCTCGAGACCTCAAAAAAACAGAATCTCTGAACACAGATGTGCTATCAGGAACCATGATCAAAGGAGCCCTGTGGCCACTCATTTTAACCTTTTGAACCACATTGCGGCCTCCCCGAGTTACATTGGGATCGAACAGGTTCAACTACCAAGGAGAGGCGGTGACCTTGATAAGTCACCCTTGAGACGTGAACTATTTTGGATTTACACCTTAGATACTATGTCGCCCAAGGACCTTAATGAGGAGATGGAGATTCGACCTTTTTTGTGATGTGATTTATTTGTGATGATCTCTGGTATAAGTGTTTAGTGGTTTTGGTCCTTGTTGCCATACTTTACCTGACATTCTATATGGGTGTGTTTATAATATGTGTGGTTGTTAATTGTTTTACTTAGAGGGGCCCCTCTGTTAAAGTGGTTGATTTTTCTGTTGATTTTGGGCCTGTAACATATCATTGCATCATGTGACCACGTCATGTTTGTATTTAAGATGGTGGCACCCTTTGTCTAAAAAGAAGTGAAGGAGCCTGATGCTCGAAACATTACTGACCTGAATAAATTTCGACTGAGCACTGGAGCCCTGCAGTGTGCAAGCTGTTTGTTTTCTCTGTTGTTTGCGTCATTTTCGGCTCAGCACCTGCCCTTCTTCCGGTTTGAATGTGCGTGTGTTTTTCTTTGTTTGTGATATGCTTCCAAATGTGAGAATTTCATGCTTTTCTTGACCATACATGATAATAAATTGAATAGTTTTGGATATCTGGACTGCTGGTTGAATAAAACATTCTCTTTGAAGATGTTTCCTTGGGCTCTACAAAATTACGCAGAGCATGCTTCACTATTTTCTGACATTTTATTGACAAAATGAATAATCGATTAATCAAGAAAATAATTGGCAGATTAGTTGATACTGAAAATAGTCCATAGTTCCAGCCAATATAATATTCATAACTATGTTTTCATTGGTGTATAATCACCTCAAACCAAAAATCGTTGTGTTTTCGTTACCTTAGAAAAAGCTTTTTATATCAGCATTGGGAGCAGGTCCTCCTCAAAGATTTTAATGGTAACTAGATGGTGCCTACACATTCTAATGGAGATGCTTGCCCAGCACATTCACCAATTAAGTTTTCTAGCTTGTGTCCTGCCCAATATGCGCAGTAGTGCTTGTCCTGCTGGCCTCGCCCACAAGTTCCTGCTCTGATCATAGACTTCTCTCGGCTTGAGGAAACTTTTACAAATATAAAACCACCACGGCTCAAAAATTCAGAACAGAGAGATTCTTATTTGACCTTATTTGCAGTTTGTTTGCAGTTTAATATAATGGTGGCCTGTGGGTAAAATGCTTTTGTGGGGGATTTTTTTCGTAAGTAACTGTTGGAAAATCTGCTGCAAAGCTGAGCTGCTTTCCTGGGGGCCTGTTCCTCTTCCACGAAGTCTGCCATGTTGCATCGCTATGTTTCTACAGTAGCTCAGAAAGGACAAATTAAACACTAGCTCTAGATAGGGCCATTCACATTTTTGTTACCTGAAGACCACCGTAGGTTCTCCTACACACTTGTAAAGGGAGGGGGGAGCGAAGTGTACTCAGTCTGTTGCAATCTGCAACTGCATCGCTAGCTGTCACTACATCCTACTGACAAACTGGTGATGGCTAACCAACCAGACACTGTATTAATCGACAAACAACAGAGGAAGGCATTGGTGATAGATGAAGCAATCCCTAGCGACAGCAACATCAGGAAGAAGGAACACGAGAAGCTCGAAAAATACCAAGGGCTGAAAGAGGAGCTAGAAAAGATGTGGGGAGTAAAGGCAACAGTGGTGCACTTGGGACTGTGATCCCCAAACTGGGAGAGTGGCTCCAGTAGATTGCAGGTACAAAATCTGAGGTCTCTGTCCAGAAAAGTCCTAGGAAGAGCTAAGATACTGCTCCTCCTCTGGTAGAGGACCCGAGCTTGAGGAAAACACACCATCACACCCTATTTTTTGATAACCTGGCGGACCCCATGCTCCTTTAAATTCATTCTTACACAAGTGAAGGGCACATTAGCTTTTCTGGACGGATTTTTAATTTAGCTGGAAAGCTGTTACACCAGGATGAAGACACTGAAAGGTCTGTCATATATTTAATATGTAAGTCAAAACTTAACATCAGCCATTTCTTTCTGCCATAGGGGGCATATGTATGCAGAAACATACAGATGTCATCTCAAAATGACAATTCCGTTTTACATGTTGTTGACAAATACAATGAAAAGACCAGAACCAATAATAAACTGATCCTAAGAACAACTACTGATCCCACATACTCCTGCTGCCAGGAGTAGGCAGTCTAGTAGGTAGGTAGGTCTTTAATAGGAACCAAGGGACTTGGAACTGAGAGCTACAAACAGGAAGTAGGTAGGGAAGTCAGAAAGTATTGAGAGACAGACTGAGAGACAGACTAACACATTGTAGGTTTGGGACTCCTCTTTCATTCTTATATTGCTCAGATGCTGATGTTGTTGTAGCTACCTATACTTCAATATTTTAACGAGGCACTCGTCCAATGGCAGATGACGAGCTGAAGTGAATAACTGCAGAGACCCACAGAAATTCTCTTACACTGAAAATTACATTGCTACATCAGACAATGACATCGGTGACCAATTAGACAAGCCCTCTGTCTCAGAAGTCAGGTGACTGGATGTCAACTCTCTCATCACCAGTGTAGGAATCTTTTAATCATCCAAACCACACAGCCGCCCACACACACGTCATCTGTCATTTGATCTAAGCTGCTTCCTCTTTAGACCATATGGTAGCTCCCTAAGACAGCAAAAAAACCACAGAGGGACAGTCCACATCCAGAGGAGAGAATGGCAAAGAGGAAAATACTACTTTTCATCTGTCGGCTCCTCCTGTCACATTGTTCCAAAACACACAGGATGGTGATGGTGACGGAAACTCACCTGGTGAGTGCTGGAACACCTTTGTGCAGCGACATGAAGTTATTTTTGAGATTGAGGTGTGTGAGATCCTGGCTGTAAAAGAGCTGAGCGGGCAGCTCCTCCAGGCTGCAGCACGACAGGTCAACCGAGTTCACCCTCTGGGACGCAATCTGACAAATAGAAGGGGACGGACAGGAAAACATGATAAGCAACTTGTGACCACAAGAGGCAGTAAAGATGTGTAAAATCCCAACATCATCATCATCATCATCATGAGTCAATCTTGGGTTTATGTGACCATAAAAAAAATCAGTTATAGAAGCAAAGAGTGTACTGTGGACACTAATGCATTCATATCACACTTTAAGTACCTTTGAGGCTGTCCGATGCCAGCGGAGGTGCTCTGTGTACGAGTCATAGCTGATGTAGTAAGTCTGACTCTGAGGACCAGCTGAGCTGAAAGCCAGACAGTGGCTGTGTCTCCTCACTTCCTCCACCTGCAACATAGAGGATATAGTAGTTTCCCGATCTTTTATTTAAACCAATCCTCCTATGGCTATGGTATCTCTTTTGTTTTCCCAAAAGTATATCTAATGATACAAAAAAAATCACTTCTTTTTCATCTCTTGTGGAGATGGCCTAAATCCATCTTTTTGTGCGATGTAAAGTTACTCAATCTTTAGTGTGATATTCGATTCCAGTACATCTAAATTAAAACATGTTGCACAGTTTTTCTAAATATACCATGCGTAATTTCGATACACTGCCCAACCATACCGGTTACTAGTTAATTTTACATTATAGTATTCGCGCATATTACACAAATGAGATACAACATATTAATTGGTGAGCTATAGAGGTGCTGATGGGCAATTTTTTTAACAACTGGACAGTGTCAGGCGAGTATATTTTTCTGTCTCCAGTGTTGATGCAAAGTTACACTTATTGTCTCCTGGCTCTAGCTTCATATTTACTGTACACTGACACAAGACATTAGAAGTTTGACACTGTGCAACTACAATATATGCTGTATGACAATAATACTGAGTTAACACTCAGCCTAAATCTCAATAAAGACTGTAGTTAGCTGGGAATTGTGTGGCTGCAGGAGAGAAAGCATAACTTGGAGCAGCAGGAGCGGTGAACAACCTCTGAGCTTAACTTAAAAATGTTTTGTAAAATTGCTCTACCCCATAGAGAGAGATTCTGTCGCTTTAAGGCTGATAACCAGGTACCAAGTCAGGGTGCTAATCAAACAAAGTAAACACATGACAACACTTCAGAAAGTACCTTTCCTCCTATGAGAGGGAGGATGTGCATCTTGCCGGTGTGGGCGTGTTTCACAGATGAGACAATGAGGCAGGTTCCACTCAGTGTGACCTGACGCTTCGACCAGCGGTTCACTGGCAGCGCCAGCTTCCCTTTCCGCACGTTGAACACCCCAGAAAGCTGTACGCGCTCAGAACCACCCACACTTCGAGGCTTGCCTGGATTGAAAGAGAGAGAGAACCCTGTTACGTGAGACTAAATGAAATGGCTGATGATCCTGAATGGAGCAATCATTGTACACACTGATTCTATATTTCATAATGGCCTTGTTGCACAATAGAAGATGATATTTTTAGCTGTCTGGGATTTTGTGAATGAACGGTCTCACACTGTGCTTCTTGTTCAGAAAGTGTAGAGCCACAGAGAGCTATGCGGTTATGTAAGTGAATTGTAGCTAATAGCCTGTGGGCTGCGAGACTGAGCAGTCACTCAGGCGTGATTGTTACATTAACCCCTTGCTGACACAAAAAGCAGCCACAGTTCAGTTACAGTCACAGGGCAGAGCGAGGGACTGGCCAGAAACCCCAGGCGCGGTGTTCCCCTTCATCTCCCCGTGTGTTTAAACACAGTGAAACCAACTATAAACTGACTGATAATGTACAGTGTCATATTAAACTGGGTTTTCCAGTCGGTGCTTTTCATTGTCTGCTCTGGTGATCACACACACTCACACCAGATAATAAGAGAAAGGGAGACACATGAAGAGCCTGAGCCACTGAGAGGCCTGAAATCAGATTAGCTTGTTATGTAATGTCTTACAACACCAGCACCTTGATCCTCACTGTTGCCTCCTCCATTGACTTAGACACAGCATCACTTAGATTTCACTGGGACTAACGAACTCCTGAGGAGGGCCGGGTATCGAACCTGAATACTTCAGGTACAGAGAGCAGGCACTGAATGCTTGGTCATATGCAGAGGAATCTTTGGTCAGATAGCTCCAGCTTTAAATCAGAAATCTGACATTTTTAGATTGTATTTTATTCAGGCAAAGTTGCTGTACAGCTGCTTGTGTTCGAACAACATTTGAGAGCCTGTGATTCTTTTGTCAAATAAAAAAATGGATTTTGTGGGAAAACAGGCTTACATCCCACAGTCATCTGTCATCCATTAGTCAGATCTAAATCTAAAACACCAACACACAGAAAATTTATAACCTAATAGCAAGGCATTAAAACTCAGTTTCCTGAAAAATATATCCATATTCTGTCCATTTTGGTCTTTATACTGTCCATGACTTATGCAACCAATGCTGATTTTTTTTTCCTGTTAATCAATTCATCAGTTTTGTTTCTGATTATTAGAAAATGGCACAATATGCCAGTTATAACGATAAAAGACCCCAGGGTTACTTATTGATGTCACTGCTTTTATTAGACCAACAATCAAAAAAAAAAAGAGATTCAATTTAATACTAAAATTGCAAAAGATAAACAGCAAAACCTGACATTTGAAGAGCTGGAAACTGCAAATGTTTGACATTTTTGCTTTAAAAAATTCATCCATTGGGCCCTTATTCATTATTAAAATAGCCCATCAACTAATCATTTCAGCTTTACTTGTGTTTAACATCATTTTTGGGTGACTGCCATCCATAATTTCAGAGCTTTCTGTAGTTTATTCCAAGATGATGGATCTATTCTGCACACATTAAGAACATTGATTTCTGTACATAACTTTGGTTCTAACAGGAATCCTGAGTCCTGACAGTGATGATGATGTCAGTAAATATAAATAAAGACACGATGGAGAACAATTCACGGTAAACTCAGATGTTGTAGTTGTAGACACAAACAGTCTCAATGGATTTGATTTATATTTAGTCAAAGCCTCCATGTGTCAATATGTTGTGTCACACTCATGCATTTCAAAATCAGTTGGTGACATCATGTGGTGTCTTTTGTGCACAAATGCCTTATGACTGAAAAAATGTGACATAACTGCAATGAAGCAGATCAATGTGATTCTTTTTCACACACGCTGTTTTAAACTAAACATTAATGTGTACAGCATACAGTGGGGTCCACCCTTCCCTGGGCGGTGCAGGCGAGACATAGTGTGTTAATATACACACTCATACATGCCCTTTCCGTCCGGCCATTTCTCTGACTGGGGGAACATCCTGTCTCTCATCAAGCAGCAGAAAGCCATTTCCTGTCCAGCAAAACTTTTTGGTGCATCTTGTCCTTGACAAGCCTCATGTCCCCAAGTGCACCGAATGTCCAGCGGTTACATGACTCTGCTGGAAGCTGCGTTTTGGATTTCAGCTAAAATGTGAACCAGCGTCATAGTTCCTAAATCACTGAGCTGTGCAGCTGGTGTGGTGCTGCATGATGTTCACACCCTGAGGACAAAATTAGATGTTTCACAGCCTGCGGGCACTTGGTGAGTTTTGGGTTCGAGAATCAGACATATTTGCTGGGGGATTGTTTAACCTTGTATAGGAAAGCAGTAACCTCTGGGTGCCGCAGTTCCGAGCTGAAGAGGAGTCTGCTGCTGCGATTCGCTCAATGAGATCCAAAACACTGAGGAGGTGAAATCTGAGTTCCACTGAGGTCACTTTTCTCTTACTGTCAGCACAGTGTGAGCGTGTGTGTGTGTGTGTGTGCGCGCGTGTGCGAGAGAGATAAAGAGAGAAAGAGAATACTTGGTAATGTACATTTTGCCAGAAGGATTATGCTGACTCAAACTCCTGTGGTTCTGAACATCAACAACATTAACAAACAATTTATACTGCTCACACCAACAGGCCAGGGCAGCATGGGGCGAAAATACTTCCATGTGAAATTTTAGATAGTTTTTCCTCTTCAGGCCTGTAATTTTTTAAAATAACAGTCTGGAAGTAAATAAATCATTCAGCATTGCATTGCAGATCTACCTGTGCTTTGTTTTTAAAAGGCTCACAAGCCAAAACAAGTAGAGACTTGTGGTTAATTATTCCAATTTTACTTGAAATTTCTCATTTTGTCAACACCATGAATTTTAAAGTCACTTCACATTATCACACTGCTTCTCCTCTGTAATTGTCCCAATCATGCCAGCAGCACTTCCACTTTCCTGCTGTACCAGCCTCTCACTGCTTGTTTCACGGCTGCGTGTTTGTCTGCAGTAGCTGGAAGGGCCCCTGCTTTCAGTGGCCTAACTCTACGTCATGCTTTGTTCCTCTGTCATGTTACTGTGGGAGCCAAGAGTTGGGGGGGGTGTTACCCAGCTCAGGATATAGAGGAGAGCCTGTTTTGACAACTTCTTGAACGGATCTCTAGGTCAATGATATGTGTGGTAATAATGTGATTTATGCCTATTTCTTGTTGTGTAAAAATAAACATATTTTGTGAAGAGACAGAAAAAAGGTGTTCTTGAAAGCTCTTGAAAGAGGACTTGAAAAAAAATACACTTACAACACTTCAAAAAGAAATGAGAATGCACTTAAATGAACTTGGTATCAATTTTAGTAAAAAAAAAATGATTTTGTTTCTTCCTTAATCATCACAGTGCAACACTTTATCCCCTCTGTCTTTGCTGATGGTGTTAAAAACAAGGTCAAAAACAATATCCAGTTGTGCTAATCCCAGAAGAGATCATGCCTGTTTTCCATCCTCTTACCCTGCTTGTCAGCAAAACAGGATCTTTATCAATAACAACATCAACAACAACAACAACAGCAGCAAGGATCCATAATGCCTCATGACTGGTGGTTGGTGTGCCCAAAGAGCAGAGCACACCTGTTACCTCCAGATGTGTCTCCCTACACGCATACACACAGAGGGGTTGGGTGGGTTTACAGGCAAAACACTGTGTATTGTCCCACGGGGACAATTGAATACACTTGTTTAACAGTCCGACTGACCAAACACAATGACAGCGCTCACGGTACACTGAGAATGGATGAACAATGAATGAGCAGAGATGAGTCGAGCACAACTAAAGTGACATGGTGTAACTAGCAGCCAGTGGCTCTCTGACAGCTAAGATACAGTGCATTTGGAAAAGAAAAAAATTCTGATTGTCTCAAAAACATACGTGACATGTTTGCAGACCTTTCTTTAGAAACAGATAATCATCCACCTGTGTGGAAAAAAACTGTAACTTGGATTTGTGTACAACTTTGTCAAAATACTCACCAAAGTAGAAGCGTATCAGGCAGCCAATTTCTGGGTTCATTCCTTCCCCCTGCACCCTCCATGGGTCTTCAAACCCCAGATTAGTGAGGTACTCATTCAATATCTGAAGAGGTCTCTCATCATCCTTCAGCCGCTGCACAGCTCCACCATGCAGCTGGATGAAAAGAGCCGGGGTGGGACTAGTATTAATGGGCTCGGACCATCCTTTGCTCCCCCCTGGGATCTCCAGGTCAGGCTGGACAGATGCTTGGCTGGACAGGGGCCGAGTCTGAGAGCTGCTGGGGCATTTAGAAGGAGGTTTGATTAATTTGGGAGTATCTACATTGTCACCAGTTCCAGCTTCGGTGTCATCTAGCGTGGGTGTAACTTGGCTGGAAGCACTGCAGGGGTCTGTGGCGGGCAGGTCTGCAGCAGAGTTGCTGCTTGAATGTGTTGGAGAAGAGGTGAGATCTATTTCATCTGAGGAGCTCTCGAACGGGTCAGGTCCCTCTGTGGCACTGTCACAATTTGGGCTCACCACTGAGGAGTCTGTTCCCAAACCCTGCCCTTCACTGAGCGAGTCCCGGAGCTCTGTGCTTCTGGGTCCACCTGGGCTGAAGTCCTCACAGGTGCTGCTCTCCATATCTGAACCTGAGTAGACTCCATAACAGTCTGCCACACCCAGGCTCAAATCCACCCCAATGTCATTGAGACAGAGCTCAGATGAAGAGTTACTTGCAGTTTTATCATCCAACAAGTTAGAGGACAGTTTAGTATCAGGATAATACTGTTTTGTTTGTTCATTCTCTTCTGCTTTGGGGTTTTTGACATCCACACGGTCACTAAGACTTTTGATTTCATCAGCATGACCATTACTATCTTTACAGTTATCACTTAAGTCAATTACAGCAGCAGTTTTGCAGTTAATTCTCAAAACAGCCCCAGCTTTGCTCCCTTCCAGCTTACTGGCTACCTCTGAGGCAGTGGTGTCCACTGTGCACAGCACCGGCCGCGGGTAGGAGGGCGTGAGCCAGTCGTGGACGTGAATGCAGCCCCGCCGGAGGTCCGATCTCACCCATGTCTTATCGGAGGCCTGGAGCTGCTTGGACTGCTTCTGCCGAAGGAATGTCTTCCTATCCAGGCTGAGGGTGCTCAGTGGCGACACCGAGGGCGCGGCACTGGCCGTCTCAGCAGAGGACACGCCGGGCGAGCTGCTGGTCGGCGGAGCCCCCAGCGATAGGTTCCTCTTATGTCTCTGTCGTCTCCTGCTCAGCAAAGAGTTGACAGAAGTGGTGCTGTTGGCTGATGTCAGGCTGTAGATGTTGGCTGTTTTAACGGCGGGAATGTTCATATTTTTGGCCGCACCGCCGATAGCGTTGGCAACTTGGTTCTGATAGATCCCGTTTCTTATCGCAATCTGGAGAAGGGAGGTGGCTGCGAGTCCCTTCCCGAAGAGTTTCGCCTCTGCGCCCCCACCGTCATCCTCCCCGATTGAGGGTCTCTTCCCCGCAGACAGCGGTGTTAATCCACTTGGCTTGACGGAATTACTGTCACTGCCAGAATCGAGTACCGCCTGTGGTGTTGTTGAAGTTGAAGGCGCCCCAGCCTCGTTTTCCTTCGCACTTTCCATCCTGTTAGCTAACAACGGCAGCGCCAGTTAGTTAGCAAGAACAGCCTGCAGGTGAATGCTAGCCTCCGTTAGCTTACAGCAGTTAGCTCGCCCTGCTCTGGTTGCTGGCTAGTTCTCCTGGCAAAATGTGTGCACGGCTCCCCGTTAGCTTAGCATGCTAAAGTACTGCGCGGTTCGTCCAAAGAGTTGCTCCGCTACATCATCCCATTTCGTAACACGCCCGTTAGCTCGCTTTGAGGGAGCTAACCGGCTGGTCGAGATAAGAAAACGTTTTTTTTGCCTAGTTGGTCGCCATGGAAGCTAGCGCGAGAAGGCGCGACCGCAACTGTACAGACAGATGAGAGTGACGGTCAGCAGTACACGGTGGACAGGGCGGGGTCTCATTGGATATGAATTATGACACCTTCAGGTACACCCGAAAGCTCGGAATTCGTACAGGCGTGTACATGACAGGGGATCCGACTTCTCAGCGTGGTTACAGCTGGGGAAGGGCCCATGTTCCCAGTGTTTACTGTTTAGTTTTGATATCAACAAAATCCACGGTACAGACTTTAGATTCTTAAGTGACATTATGAGCCAGTGGCTGAGAGGGTACTCAGATCCCAGTGGTGGAATGTCAGTAAGTAGCCTACATTGCATTTATTTGATAGCTTTAGTGACGTTGCAGATGCAATTATTCCCGTTTGTGAAGCTGGAACCATAAAATGTGTTTATTATTTATTTTTCTGTCAATTTATTTGAATTGATCAATCGACTAATTGTATCAGCTGTACTTATATAAACAATTGGGTAGTATAATTCATTAAAAATATATTTTATAAGCTCTTAATACACCAAAAAATAACTAGTACCCAATGCTGTCAAATTCATGTGGTGAAGTTCAAAGTACAATATTCCTATGTTGTAATATCTATTTCAATACCCCAGAAATATAAATAAGTTATCCGCCACGAGCCCTATACATTAATGATCTTTTCCTCACGAAGCATATGGAAGAAAGTGCAGAAACTACAGAAGCCACGAAGTACGAGTTTGAATGAGGCAGTGAAGGCAACATAAAGTGCGGTTGCATGACTTTGTTATTTATCTCGGCGGGTCACATTTAAACAACATTCTTGTAGCCTGGACTAAGAATATGTTTGATTATTTCATAATATTAACCTGTATATTTATACAACGAAAGTGACCCGACGATTCGCTCTTTAGTTTATTTCTTGCCAAATAGGAAACACGGGGTAGGCCTAGCTGTAACTCATCTTCTGGCGCCACCTAGTGGTATAAAGGCCGTATCACTATTACTAACAGTAATTAAGGAACCAGTCACTATTTCACTCTTTACAGGTCAGAAGGATTCAGATCCTTTACTTAATTTAAAGAAGCAACAAGACTACATAAAAATACTCTATGACAAGTACGCTAAAAGCCCTGCAGTCAATTTGTTAGGCTACTTAAAGGCACAATTTACCTACTTAAATTTTCAAAAGTATAAGTATACATTATGCAGCAGAATAACCCATATCAGTGTCACATTAATATGTATTAATTATTTATCACTGCAGATGTGTTAGAGTGTAAGCAATACGTCCATGGTATAATGGGTCATGGCGAAGTTAATTTAAACAACTTTATTTTGTAGTTCAATCCATAACAAAGCCTCATATTTGACATTTTAACCACACAAGAGTTATGTCTCCCAAGCATGTGAGGTAGAAGTACAAAGTGGCAGATAATGGAAATACTCAAGTTCAGTTACCTCAACTAAGTACTTGCATAAATGTATTTAGTTAAATTCCACCACTGCTATTTAGCACAACATAATACATCATTCATATGGTTTGATGTAGTTAGGCTCCCTTATCAGATGAGGGTCTGTGATATAAAACCCATGAATTTGTAAATCCTGGGCATCAAGAGGTTGGAGAAATCTTTGTGTTTCTAGGCTTCTCTGTGGCACAGATAAAGTTTAATCAGCTCCTGTGTGTGCTAATGAGTGTTTATAAGAGCAAGGTATCAGCACATTATAACTGTGCCAGTCTTTGTCACTTTCACATGCGCACCAGGGTGGACTGCTGTCACATTGCAGCCCAACAGAGGGCAAAGTGCAAGCTTCACTGTGACTGTATAGTTTATCATTCTCTCTCTCGCTCTCACTCTATTCCTCTTCCTCCCTCCCCCTGTCAAGTCTCCACCTCGTTCTCTATACCAGGCAGACTTTCCCTCAGGCTTCATATTGCTGTGATTTTCTTGTTTATTACAACATCTGCAAAGGTAAGACCCCTTCATGTTGTTTCAAATGTTTAATGACTCTCCTTCAGTGGAGCTGATTTACAGTAAACTACAGTAAAGTTTGATCTGCTCCTATGAGGCTTCTCTCTTTTTCAGCATGGCCGGTTCAATGTTCATTCATGTGGGACAAACTGGACATTATGTCTCTCCTTGAGTGAATGTTAACGGTCACTGGTGCTGATCCAAATGTTATTATAGCCGGCCACTTCCAGTAAACAAAGCAGCATGTGATGGATGGTAAATCTCGGGGGGATTAATAGTGAAAAGTGCCTCCCTGCAGATGCACTGAGAGGGAGGGGGGGATTAGCCTACTGACACATTAAGACAGTGAACCCCAGGAGACATGTTTCCACTGGGATTCAGTCCATTATAAGAGGTCATTTAATCTTGCATTAAGTCTTAAAGGCCCTTTTTTCTTAGGACAAGTGAAAAACCCTGCCGGTGGGGGTGTGATAATCACATTTATTACCAATGCAAAAGAAGTTGCCTTGAATCAAGTGACATGAATTTGATACTAATTAGTGCTAATTGATCGAGATATCCTTGAAACATGTAGAATAAAATGAAATTACCTCACCCTGCTGGCGGGCTTTATTTAATGTATTTATCAAGAAATAAGATTTTATAACTCAATAAGGAGTCTGTGTGGGGATCAGATGGACTAAAGGGAGATTAGTTTACTGCTCTAATAAAAAGCATTCAGGAAAAGAAGAAAGCAGAAAAGAAAAGGATCTAAGTGGAGGAGACGCTGAAGCATGCAAGTGAAACAATAACTGGTCACAGTGAGGTGTTGCTGTCAGTATCAGTTCTGGTCATTTGCACAAACACTTTCAATTTCAAAGAATCTGTCAGCTGAATTACCGACAAACCGATGGCTTTATTCCTGCCGCGTTTAAGACAGCAAAGGATTTTTTTTTTTTGCTGCCAACTTGTGCTGAAAGGAGAGAAAAGAAAGAAACAAAGATGGCTAATCCATTTCAGAATGCCGTCCTTTAAAATGGGAAATAGAGGCTATAATTAGATGTGGCGACTCTGAGCTCAAGGACTTTTCTAAGGAGCTCTCCCTATAGCAACGCGTGTGTGTGTGTGTGTGTGTATGTGTGGTTAAGTCACTTACTTCCGTTTGTTATGGTTCCTCAGGCGGAGCACTGACAAATTTAGATTGCAGCAAGTCTAAAAATGTTGAAAAAACAGAGCAGAAATACATAATTGGAGAGTAGTCACTCATTAAGAGTGTTTGCCCAGCCCTGTCAACTCTTTCAGTAGGGACACATCATACACAGTGTGAAACACAAGGACAGGAGGAATGCATGTTTGGATTGAAAGGGACTTTTTGCACACATGTAGCAAAACAGGCCTGGGCCCCAGATGTGTGCCATTTTAACCACCATTGGGCTTACTTATGGTCGTTGGCACAGACTTGTACCCATGCCGCCTCAGCTGAAGGTATACAGCTCATTAAGTCGGCAGCATGTTGGCTGAGGTGTTTGGGTGGGAGTGACAAATTCCTGGGTTCAGTCGTCTGCATTGGCCTCGTCAAACTCCAGTGGGAAGCGAGTGAGGGATCAGGTCTTTGTCACGCAGTAGCGTCAGTGAGTTCTTCTAATTGGTCTCTTTATTTTGCTTGTTTTTTTCTGCCAGAAGTGAAAGAAAAAGCAGGAAATAAAACAAATAATAAAAATAAAGTAGCAAAATGATTTTCTGAATAATCCCTTACAAGTAAAGAGATGTTTATAGGCACATGATGGTGAATTTGGAGTACGTCAGCAGCGCCAAATTCTGGGCCGTAAGCATAGGCAGTCTCTGTGGGCCCCCCATCTTTCCTCTCTCGATTCATGTCTCTCTCTGAATTTTTTTTTTTACAAAGTCAGCTTGCTTTCTTCCTCTTTCCTTTCTTTCTTTTCTTTTTTGAAACCCCAATTTCCCTTTTGTAAGGAAAGACATAAAAGTTTGCACTGATGCTCCAGCAGCATAAGCAGTCACTCACTTGGCTCTAGCGAATCATAGAACAGAGGGCAGACTAAACCATTTTGTACTTTTAAGGGGTGAGAGGGGCCTCAGAGAGCTTCCACTATTTTTTATACAAAGTTCAGCCTTTTGACCAACCGATTAAGTCAAATTAATTTAGTTATGGCACTAACCCTAACCCTAAAAATAAAAGAATTAAATTTCAGTTCAGTAAACTGAAATCTTCAATGCACCAAGCACCAGTGTTCTCATATATGGATGAGCAGCCTTGCCAACAATCATGATCTGCCATCATAAATTATACAGATTAACAAATTATACACCAGTGTTTGCTTTAGTGTGGACTTTGTCAGCATCCAAAAATGGGCCACCAACATAATAATAACATAATGTTTTCATTCATGCTGCAGTGGTTCCCAGCAGGTTATTCTTGTATATTGCTCCAGTGAAAAATGGTTGTATCACTGTTTACTCTGCTGTGGTCACATGGTCAGGGTGAAGGCGAGGTTAACCACGGCTCTTTGTACGCTCGTCTGTTGATCTCCTTCCCATAGACATGCACTAACATGTGTGTAATTGCCCTGGTCCATAAGCTATAACACAGAGCCCAGACACCACAGAATTATCCACTTCATGGTTTACAGAAAATGTGGCAGCAGATCATATTCTGAAGGTCTTCAGGACTTGAATAACAGTGCCCTGAAGGTACTCTGAATATGACTTTTCAAAATCCCACATATTCTTGGTTTTAAAGAACAGGTCTTACTTTGTTTTAATGTACAAAAAAAAAAAAATTATTGTGAGTATTAAGACCTCATTCTCATCATTCTCAAGTCAATACAATAAATGTGGTGCTACATCTGGCAGCCTGCTAGCTTAGCTTAGCACGAAGACTGGAAGCAGGTGGGAGCAGTTATAATGTTATTAATAGTCTAGCACATACTGACCTGTCAAACTCTAAGCTAATGTCAAACTATTTTTTTGAGATTTTGGGTTTTACTGCGTTCATTTTTAACGCAGTAACTTTGACGTACTAATAACATCATAAAGGGGAACAAAGCTTAAATTAAGAATTCCAGTATGTTATTTCTGTGGCCTAGGAAAGGTTGCTCAATATTTGAGAACATGAGCTACTCTCTCAGAGTCAGACACCAGAGAAGTCTCGAACTTGTGATCCACAAATTTGGAGATGTGTAAGGTCAGCAAATGTGTTTATTTCTGTTTTCACTTTCAGCTGCATCTGTAACATTTAAAGATATATAGAAGTGGTGCGACCCATGTGACATTTCTGCTGTGCTTATTTTACGTACAGTGCTGCAGCTATCTCCTTTGTTAACCAAATCTACCAACACGGAGGACGGGGTCACAGCAACATGTATTTTAACTACCTAAAACAAATCAGTGTCAGTTTAAGTTTGGTGGTTTTGATATAACAGCTTCTGACCTGTAAGAAAAGGCTGTCTGAAAATACCCTGATAACAGTGTACAATTAAACTGAATTTTTTTTTTGGTGGGCCTTTTTAGGTGGCTAAAAACTAACTAATTGAGGCAGTGTTTGTCCAGTGCCATTTGGTTTTATGTACATGAGCTAAGAGTTTTCTACCTGAAAGTTACATTGTGTTTCAGTTTATCCTCAGGACATCCCCCTGGGTGCTCTCAGTTTAACATCTTTCACCATTCACTGTCAGTTGAGAAATGATTCCATTATTTAACAGTCTCTCCAGCTCCTTTAACCTAATCACAGATAATAACTTATTCACGTGGCAGCACAGTAAACAGACAGAGCTTAGTTTGTATTTGGACCTTTTAAAAATTGAATTAGAAAATGATTTCTGAGATACAACTTTTGTTTTTTTGGGTTTTTGTTTTTTTTTTCAAATTTTAGGCCCATTAGAGTGTAAAACTAAAAATAACCCTGCACAAAACGTTCCAGTCATGTGATGTCATTATTTTCAGTCCTTGTGTGGATCTGTGTTTTGGTGTGTTTGTGCTGATGAGTCATGAGGTTAGGATCTGGTGTTGGGGCAGCATCATTCTTCTGCGACTCATCATTACCTCGGTTCCAGTCACATGCTCAATGAAGGTTTCCAGTGACTCAGCTTTTGGTTCAGTTCCCCATTTTGTTTGGCCTTGACCCCACTGTGTTGTAGCACCACATCCCGTAAAAGGATTTGAGGATTAAAATAAGGCTGACCGGACTTGAACTTGCATATCTGTGTTGGCCAAAAAGATTTGCTTCACTTGGAAGTTCCAGCTGATACAGCACAAGCTCAGATAAATTCTCTGCAAACATCTGCTGACCCGCAGTGAAAACCCTCACTTCCCTAAAATTTCCACAACTTTCATTCTGACTCACCTTGCATTTCACTTCCTGTAGGGCGCCCATGCGAGCAAGGTCAGTCATGGAGGAGCCACAGCGAATCGATCTGGCCTACATCACTGAACGCATCATCACTATATTCTGCCCTCCTGAGTGTCAGGAAGAGATCTACCTGCAGAACCTGCAGAAGATTATTCTCATGCTGCAGTCCAAGCATGGACACCACTATATGGTGAGATGGAACAGACACAGATGGAGGAAGTACTCGGATAAGTAATACCACAATGTAGAAATACTCTATTACAAGTATAAGCCATGCATTCACTTGAGTAATAGCATTAGCAGCGAAATATATCAAAATAAATGTTCTCATTGTGCAGAATGGCCCATTTCAGAATAAATTACATTAGATTATAATAATCTGAAACTGCTAAGTAACTGAAATTTACAAAAAGGGGTAAAAAGTACATTGTTTTCCTCTGAAATGTAGTTCAGTCAACGTATAAAGCAGCATCAAATGAAATTATTCAAGGTACAAGTGTCATACAAATGCCATTTTCAGAACTCTGAATTTTCACACCAATAGAGAGATTAGTTGCACGATCACCAATGATTATGAGTTCAGTTCAATTTAAGATCACAACCTTTTCAATTTTAAATAAGTAAACCTAAGTCCCAGTCTACGCCCACTATCGTTTCATGATAAGGTTGAAAGTTCATACTGAATAATAAATAAAACTGAAAGTGTGACTTTCCTCATGCTCTTATTCCCTTTTCATGGAAACAATTTCTCCTTCCCTCTTCAGCTCATCAACCTCTCACAGAAGAATAACACCCTCACCCGAATGAACCACAAGGTAATGATAACAATCCAAAGTACCAGTTTCAGAGGTCAAATGTTGCAGTGCAATGTTAGTTACAGTATGTGTGGTTTGTCAGATATTGGACACAGGTTGGGTGGACCTCCTGGCTCCTGACCTGGATCAGATCCTCAGTGTGTGCAAGACGATGCAGAACTGGCTGCAAACACATCCGAAGCACGTCCTGGTGTTACACTGCAGGGTAAACTTCACCGATTCCTCTGCACACACCGACACTGACATGTTCTTTATATCTATGCACTGCAGGTGAGTGTGTAAAGTTTATTAATCCTGACTGTGGTTGTCCACAGGGACATAAAGGGCTGCTCAGAGTTCTGGTGGCTTCTTACATCCACTTCAGCAACATATCAGCCAGGTAACACTGATGCCATGGGAATGTGTAGCATGTAGCATGCACAATGTTTAATGTTTACCAGGTTCTGTATTGTAGTTTAGTGTGTTACCATGCTAACATTTGCCAGTTAGCACCAAACACAAAGTACAGCTGAGGCGTATGGGGATGACACTAGTTCTGCAGCTATTTGGTCATAAACCAAAATAGTCAGAGGATCAGCAAAGTTATCACTGTGTATCCTGCAGGAACCATGAATGTAATTTAATGGTAATATATTTTAGTTTGCACCAAATTGAGGGACCAACAAATGACTGACAGACTGACATTGCCAACAACTACACTGCAATTAAATTTGTCACAGATATTTCTGGTTCTGTCGGACGTGTTTGCAGATCTAAGAGCACTGACAGAACAATAGAGTGAACAGAGGCTGATCTACCACTCGACTCCTCCAGCCAAAGGGCAGGACAAATAAAGAGACTTTGAACTAGACTGTTATTTGATTTTCGGGCAGGGATCCTGTTACTGTTGGACACCAGTGAATGTATTTACTCTTAATGTACCTGCCTGACAGAGTGTGGGCCTGGAAGACATAACGCGTTATTAATTTTAGTGGAAAGCATTTCTAAAGCAAACATTACAGCCTGTTCAGCTTATGTGGCCACATATAATCTGTTCTATGGTTCAGATGTGCGTTATTAAAAGCACATCCTCATTTGCATGTCTTATCATGGGATGAAGGGAAAGGTCAGTTTGAGGTAAATCTGTCCACTGAAAATGCAGAGAAGAGGAAGAGCAGGTCGACCTCTGTACTAGTGTGAACGTGTGTGTGTGTGTGTGTGTGTGTGTGTATGTGTACGTGCTGTTCATGGCTGAACAGCTGACTCAGTGTTGAGAAATATCTGATTGTGACCACTGTCCTTCTGCGGTGTTTCCTTGTGTGAGTAGTGCAGGTATGCAAAGGTTTGTGAGTCAGTGTAAATCTGACATGGACTTTTTAAGTTCCAAAATTTGAAAAACATATTTCTTACCAGCCGGCTGCCATACTTACTTTCTGTGGTGGTATCAAGTCATGCAGATAATTTTTTTTTTTTGTTTTGGAGCGCTGTCTGTGAGATTTTGGCTGCTGTCCAAAACGGTGGAGGCAAATGGATTTTTGATTGTGGTGGTGTTGAGGAAATTGGAATTAACAAAGCATTATGACAGTTTTTGCTTCACAGAGGACAAGTAGTTGTTCTGAACACTATTAATCTTTATTGACGTGTAACAGATCAACATCAGACTCAAAAGCTAACACCATAGACAAGTTATGGAACAGAAAACAGCAAACTACTACTACTACTCAGTCCAGCATGCTAGGAAATTTGGGCTGATACAGTATATTACCATTGGAAAGATGGTTTTTTTTAATTTATTTTTTATTAAACTTGCCCTGTCCATGCAGTAGAAAGATGCAAGATACATGATTAAAAAAAACCAAAAAGCTGAGCTGCACCAAACCTTTAACACTCCTTCTGGTGGGTGACGTAATGCAAGCTTGTCCCTTTAGTTAGAGGAAACAATATGGCGGCCAGCTGGTAACAAAAGATCTCGTACTGTAGTTAAACAATAACTTCAAATATTTTTCTGAAAACATTTGAGGAAAGACATAGGTATAACAGTAATTTTGATCAGAGTTTGATCTGAAGTTGAGAGAGAAAGAAAGGGGAGGCTCTCGGTCTGTCTCGATCTGCTTCTAAACTCTCTGTGTATGTGATGCAGAAGTACAATCTGTTGTTCAAGCAACAGCCCTAGAGCTAGAGAGAGTTTCGAATTCGTCTGGCAGATTAGAGCAGAGAGATTAACAGGGAGATCTGGGCGATGGTAAGATCGAGGGAAGTTTACAATAGGTTATTTACACATTGTTAGTATACAAAGCTGGTTGAAAACCATCAAAGCATCCCTTTAAAAATGTTAATAGCAGCATATCTTTTAAGAAAATCTGGATAATCCACAGAACACACTGTCTACAGTTATCACAGGAATATTTTTGATTTCTTACAGGAAACCTCTGTCAGTTTTAAACACCTAAAGCCTGATTTATGGTTGGACATGCAAAATCCTTGTTGAGTGTTGTAGTCTAGTTCCGGTTCTTGTTCAGAAACTTTTTTAAAATAAATATGCATTTCATGTTTTCCTACCATCCATAAACTTCAAAATGTTTAGCTCCTTTAGCTGTCACAGCATAAATGTAGTTTCCTTGTCCGTCCAGAGGTGCATCTTCTGCTTCTCAGTTTCTCGTTTGTTTGTTTTTCCGGGAGTTACTGCATTGCTGCTATCTCCTTCTTCTTCTGGGTGAAAGCCCGCAAAAGAAAAAGTGGTGCATGTGCAGAACAGCAAGTCGATTTTCAAATGAATTATCTAAGTGTGGTAGTCAAGCTACGGATAGTCCAATTTCAGTCGGACTAAGCTGTTTACATGCATTTAAAAGTCTGGTTTCAGTCGGACTAAGCCAATAATTAGATTTTCTCAAGCTGCATGTAAACGCCCTGTCCACAGAAGCAGCTGTCTGTCAGGGGAGCTAAGAGGACAGAGGCCGGTCCATTATACATCTATGGGTCGACCAAACAGCCTTCACCAGGCTGACTGACAGCAGACATTTACATAACGAAAATAGTTTCAGTGTCAGCACCACAAGAGAAAATCAACAGTCTTTGTATATACTGATTTTATTTACCGGCTCCCTGTAGTAACTGAGGCGAATCTGCTGCTCACAGACACACTGGGAACAGATCAGTCAATAAATATAAGGTAATAAGTTAAAAGCACATATACAGTGGGGTATCTGTGTGATTTAAAGAGCTCTCTGTGCAGATTAGCTTCACTAAACACAACTGAAAATAGCCTCGGACCATGAAAAATCACAGGGAGTCTCTGGTTACCATGGAGATGACTAAAACCTTTCGCTGAAGCACAAACTGAGAACATCATGCTGCCCATAAATTTGTGTTTAGCGACACTCTTCAAAAGTGTCTTGTACCCAACCATAAATCAGGTTTATGTCTCCAGGCGTTGGTGTGCCCCTGCATATGCAGAAATAGTTGTATAAAGCCTGCTGTGGCTCTAGAGTGAACCGTGTGAAGTCAATAAATGTCCTCAAGCAGTGGCAGTGTTGGTTGTGACAACAAATTTAAAAATGAAAACAATTTGGAGTTAGAGAGAAGAGTTCCTCATCTTTGCTGCAGGCTACAGGCTACATTAACCACTACTGGCATAACATACATAAATCCCAGAATGAGCTGTCGCAAGTTGAGATGCAGTGTTTGTAATGTTGGCGTCAGGTTTTGTGAAGGAGGAAGAATGCAAGGAATATAAAAGATGAAGTCTCTGGTTTTGCTGCATTGACTAGAAAACACTGTAATGTAGGTGAACTGAGGATGTTTAGACGCATCACCATCTGAATATTATCCTCTCTCTCAGTGCAGACCTTTCTCTCGACCACTTTGCCATGAGGAGGTTCTACAATGACAAACTGTCTGCTTTGATGACCCCCTCACAAAAACGGTAAGAATAGGACTGATTGAGCAGGCTCTCTACAGGGCAAAGGTCAGCTCTGGTTTAGGTCTTATAGTTTTTGATCTCTGATGTAGACCAAGAGATCAGCTGTGACTGTTGACCTCAGACTGCAAGCTCACTGATCACCTGATTTATCCTCTTGTGAAATACTTAGTATAATAAATCTACAATAACGTGGTAAAACAAGGACACTGACTTGATGAGAAGCACATTTATATCCAGGCATAAAGTCATCTGAGATACTTGTGTTTGGTAGAATACAGGAGTAAATACATTTCTCTGTGCTCTCCAGGTATGTGTGGATGCTGGAGAGCATGTTAAAGGGAGGTCTGAGGATGTGTTCCTCTCCGTCTTTCCTCCTGTGTGTTGTTCTTCACGGTCTTCCCAAAATAAGACCAGATGGAGGTAAGGAGCAGATGTCTGATCTGAATTAGAGGAAGCTAAATAGATAAATAGCAGCTGGCTATTGTAGAAGCCCTCTAAAGGGCATCTACTGTATTATTTTATCTTACTGAAGAAGAAGGAAGATGCTGCTTATAATTCAAAATGTGTCCTAAGGTCCAAAAGTTGTCTGATTCACGTCAGTCTCAAGTTATGGCCCGTACATTTCTTTTTCAAATGAATGCTGTCGTTTATGATGAAACTCTTCCTCTTCCCAGCATGTTGTCTCTTCTTGAGAGTCTACCAGAGTCTACAAGCTGTTTGCACATCGGCAGTCTAGTAAGAAATTATATAATAATCTGAAGACATGGCAGGATGTTATTCAGAAGAGAAAACAGTGTGTAATGTGTGTTTATATCCATGTCAGCCATGTTAATGCAGCCCAGACAGACCGCCTCTACATTGTGCTGCAGCCAGCTCAGCTGCTCAGAGGGGACATCATGGTGAGTGCTGATGTACATTATTATGACTTTTATCCCTTTTCACCAGCGATAGCCATGGCTGGAGGAATTATGTTATCAAGGCGTCTGTCCGTCTGTCCATCCCATTCTCATGAATACGATAACTCAAGAATACCTTGAAAGAATTTGTTCAAATTTGGCACAACCATCCAATTTAAGTCAAGGATGAATGGATTAGAATCAGGTGGCCTAAGATCAAAAGTAAAGGTCTCTGTGACCCCTTGGTCATATTCTCGTGAATGCAATATCTGAAGAACACCAGGGAATTTCTTCAAATTTGGCAAAAACATCTGCTTGGACTAAAGGATGACAAATTACAATTTTGTGGTCAAGGTCAAAGGTCACTGTGACCTCAAAAAGCATGTTTTTGAATTCATACATTGATTATGACAAAATTTTACTCAAATGTCTAATAGAATAAATTGATGAAGTGATGATATTTTGATTCTAAAAGGTCAAAGGTCAACTTTACATTTGGTCAAATGCTGAATTGGTAACACTAATCTTGAGTGCCCATCTTGAAACAGTGCTGATTGTATAGATCCTCTGTGCTGCCAGGGGAAGATGTGTGTGAAGCATCCTTTTTTTCACAGACATGGGTGTGATTCTAGTTTTTTTTGTTTTGTTTTGTTTTTTAATCATTTAGGTGTATAAATAAAGGTAATGACTACCACTGCCATATATGGCATAAAATGTGAATGATTCTTTATTTTATTTCCCTTTTTTCAAAAGTTTGATTTTTAAAATAATATTGTTTCTTTATTATTGTAAATTATACATTATATCTTTTGAATTAAAAGCTGTAACCTTGATTAAAAGACCTGATTAAAGGACTTGTTTGCAATAGAAATGAATTGCAATTAATTAATCAGAAGTGTACCAATAGATCGCTGTCTCTTTCTTCCTGTAATTACCACCAAATTGCAAAGTCTTTCCAGGAGAATTATTGGAAATTATTCAGTCGTGTTAGTTTTGTAAAATATAGCATTACATTTTTTAAATGTAATGTCATATGTTTGGAAGTTACAAAAATAAAAATAACAATATAAATTGAAAAAAATAAAAGACAAAAAATGACTAACATAATCCTATAATAAAATCTAAAGAAATATAAATAACAAATTCAACAGTTCTCATTTGTAAACCAAATTGACAGGAAGTAATTTACTGACTTTTCTTGAATATAACTATGTAAAAAAAAAAAAAAAAAGAAAGAAAAAAAAGGCATAAATCTGAGTGCATCAGATAAAAGCAGCACATGCACGACACTGTGTCATCTTCTCTCTGGCTTTAGGTGGTGTGTTATGATAAAAACAGCCAGTCAGCCAGCCGGCAGGTTGTCTTCCGTCTCCAGTTTCATACGGGCCTCGTACACGGACGCACCCTCACCTTCTGCAAGGCGGAGCTGGACTGTGCCAGTGAAGGTATTTATAACCTGCACACTGCCAACTGCTGGTTCAGCCACCTTCACTCTCTACTGCAATATCCATTTTAATCTGTAACTGATAAATGTTTCAGTCTTCTTTCCAGTGTAAATATGACCTGCCTGCACAACTTTGGACCCTTTATCAGCCTGTGCAGGTGTGAAGTTCACATGGAAATCTGTCCACTGTGCCAAGTTAACGGTCCAACTATCTTTTTGTTTTTGTTAACATTTCAGATCCTCGGTTCCCAGATGATGGAAAAGTGGAGCTGTTGCTTTCTGACAGCCCTGAAAAAATTACAGGTAGACTATCTCCAACAAAAGATTTTTTTGCAGCTCATAAAAACAAAAGGCACCAGTAAACATTATTACAGTGAACTGGATAACAGAACCGAGAATAAATGTGCAGGTGATAATACATTTCAGATGTTTTTGGGTGGTTTTGTGATGCTTTGATCCAGGATCCACAGTACATGGGTTCAACTTTTCATACTTCTTTTATTATTCAAAGGAAACCAGATTAAGAGTACAGCTCTACAGCTCTGTGAGGCTTTAGGCACAACATAGTTTTGAGCTTAATGCTAGTGTCAGCATGCTAAAACGTTTACAGTGACAATGCTAACATGCAGATGTTTTTTAGCATGTATAATGTTAACCATGTTTACCATCTTATTTTCGATGATTATAAAGTAATGGAAACATAGTCGTGCATATTGTATTCAGTTTCTGCCAATATATCCTACTAAATCCTCCACACTGGACCTTTAAAGCTAAAAAAGGGTTTAATTTTATTTTAATTTGGCACTTTCTGGTGATAAGAATGATACAAAAGCAAGCAACATAGATATTTAATAGACTTTTTTTCTACTGATGAAAACTTAGAACATTTTTCACAGAGCATTTTTCGATTGTAATTTCTCATTACTTTGACACAGCTAAGACAGCATGTTGCATATAGAATCAGAACATTTTACATGGCCAGACAACCTTTGGGATAAGTAAACCAATATGTCTTTTGGGAATTTAAGTGAACTGGACCTTACCTGCCTAGAAAACCCTGAAAAAAAGTAGTAAAGCCAAAACAATGATTGCCAAAATGTACATTTGCCTTAAAAAAAAATCCCCTCTAACTCTGTGGTTCCTAACATTTTTGGTATGTGATATGTCTGCTTCTTTGTCACCAGTTCAACAGAAGAATTATGTGTCATATGATTTCTGTTTTTTAAGAAAGAGAAACTAGGAGGTAACATTATCTAGTAGTTTATGAGAAAAAAGGTTAAGATTAGAAGAAACAAGAGAAAAAAATATTAATAGCTTTTCTCTTCTGTCAATCATCTCATGACTCCTCAAATGTATCTTGTTCTGACCCCACCTTGGGAACCATTGCTCAGACCTACGCATACAAACACCTGGACTCCCCAAACTAAACACACTCACACATGCAAAGCCAATGCTCATTCACACACAAACATTGTTTAGGCTGTAAGTGCCTCAAATGAACAAAGACTGCACCAAGCTTCTTTGTGTCTCCTAAACAAAGCAGAAGAGACAGAAATGACTCAGTTTGAAGCGTTACACACACGCGCGCGCGCACACACACACACACACACACACACACTACTCATTACTGAAAAAGCCATTCATCCAATTGAGCAGTCACCCAGGTGGGGGCAGTGTTGGACACCGTGATGAGGGCGTAATGGTCAAACTGGCCCTCAGCACACACAATCACACTCCTTGCCTCTCAACAGGAAGCAATATGAGGAGTTATCACACACACACATCTGACAGGAATTCAGATAGGAGATACTGCACACGGGTAAACACTCAGTCGGGGAAATCCAGGACACATTCACACATTCAGACTCAGGAAGACAGGTAGAAGTAAAATTAAAATCAAAACTCACATTATTGCTTATGTCAAAGTTGAAATCAGATCTGGAAACAGCTGGTGTGTGTGTATGTGTGTGTATTTGTGTGTGTGTGTGTGTGTGTGTGTGTGTGTGTGTGTGTGTGTGTGTGTGTGTGTGTGTGTGTGTGTGTGTGTCGGTGTTGTTTAACTCCTGACCTCTGCTGCCTCTTTGTCTGCTGCTCTGTTTGTCATTTCCATGTGCAGGCAGAGAACTGTGGCACAACGGACACTGTGTGACGGTGGACTATGACACCCTGGACCCTTTGGTTCGACGAGATTCATACAGAGACACATCCTCCCTTGATACAGGTGAGGTGCATTTTATGGTTTTTCATTAGTAAACCATCTTTTATTTTTTAAATACTTCTTTACCTGTGTCTTTCTTTCACTTTCTTTTCCTGTTCTGGATTCCTGTTGTGTCTCTGACTTAATTGTTAGACAGGATTTAACAGGACAACAATATATTTAAAGACGTTTGCTCTGCTCTTACATAATGGTGACCTTTATTCTGTTTCCATGGCATTCTTAGAGAAAGCAGAATGCCAATCCAGGGCTGCTTAGTTCTGACTTTTAAAGGACCAAACCAATGTTTTGTAAGGTTTACATCTGTAACAGTGAATGTTTTGGTCTCCACCATCTCCTGAGGGAATCTGGCTAAGTTCAGAGAGTAAGTCAGGTGAGTGAGAGGGTGCACCAAAACAATAAAGTTGTGGGCTCGACAATAACCTGAAACTCCATAGAGCCGAAGGATGATAACTCTCTGCAGGTTTATCACTATGAGTGACCCCTTTGACATTGTTATTGATATTGATTAGAGCAGCTTTAAGTATATGTTTTCTCATCGTAAATCGGGTAAAACATGCTAAATCGTGAGTATAGTCCTTTAAAGGTCCGCTAACACTGCATGTAATGTAAAATCAGTCGATAGTCGATCTGCAGCTCTACAAAGCCTTTTTTAGCCTCTTTTAGCTCAGGTTTTTGGTTTGACGGCACATTTAAGGCCCATTCATAATTTCTGCCTTCCGATTTTTAGCCTCTTTTAGGTCAGAAGTTTTGTGTGATGGCACATTTAAGGCCAACTTATAGTTATAGGGTCTGTTTAGGTATGCAAGATGTTGACATCTGCCCATGTCCATAGGGGTCTATGTGGATCCCTTTGTGGTCGCCAAGTGCAGTCCAGACTTTGTGACTGCGTCAACTGTACATATATCAAGCGTGCCAACTGCACATTTTCCAGTTATTAAGTATAATGTCTTGTTCCAAACTCCAGTCCCATTGGTGGCATATGCACCTCTAGCTGGTTGTCCAAGAAGAACATAACACATGTTGCAGGCTTCTTTTAAAAAGAGGTTGGACATGGAGATCATTTGTTAATCACATGTATATAATATGTATTCAAAGGAATACAAAGACGCCAGGACAACTGGAATGGAGTGTGGATTGGGAAAGGTACATGTTTAGAAAGCCACATGTCTGCAGCTGTCTGCAGACGTTCAATGCGTTCAGTATGGCTGAGACTTTACTCACTATACACTACCCAAAATAGGAGACAAAGTTAGCAACTAGCTGGTGAAGACAGTGGAGCATTTCGCAGCTAAAGAGCAAGATATTTCCTTCAGGAGGTGGTGGGGACCAAAATGGAGCAATGAGGAGACTAAATACTGGACTTACATTCATCAGGTTGACACAAACATCATTAGGTTAAAATGGGGGTGGGCAGCTGTAGAGCTGCAACAACTTTAAAAGAGATTTGTGAAAATTATGTGTTTTTTTAGCTTGTCATGGAGCTGTTCTGCCCCCAAGTGGCCAAAAAACAAAACAAAACAAAAACAGTAAATGTATCTTTGGCTGCTCTACAGAGGTTGCATCCTTCTGTGGCTGCAGATCCAGTCCCTGAGAAGGTCTGTTTAGACTCTGGCCTTGGCTGTGGTCAGGTGCTGTGGGTAATTGTCTGGTCAACAGAGTGACAGCTTACAACTGTTGTGGTCACAAAGACGTTACTGGGAACGGGCGTAACGACAATCATCTTGACAGCAGCCGGGCCAGACCCGTGTATTTGGAGGCAGCTGTTTGTCAGAGTTTCCTTTTAGTTAGAACAACCGTTCACACACAAAAAAAATACCAACAGAAAAATACACATCCAGACAGCTGAAACAATCACTTAAACCGGCGGTTGACGTTTCAGTTCCAGCTGTTATATGCCGTTGCTAAATCTGCTCTGCCAGCCATGTAATTTAGATGGACCGATCACTGGGGGAGAAACGCAGAAAAGTGGCATGTAAACGCACATTTACACAGACGCTCACATGAATGCAAACACACACATGGCCATTACGTTTAACCGCCAGCACACATGCATGCACATGAGTATAATGAGGGTGCCAGCCAGTTAGCAATGCAGCCAGTTGCAAGAATGTTGTTTTCAACCACAGGTGGTTCTACTTTACCCTCACAGCCCACTCACACCCTCCCCTCTGCTGCCTCTATCACTCCATCTTCTTTTACTCTCTCCCATTCTTCCCCCCCCCCCCTTTATCTGGTTTCCCTCTTTCCAGTTGAAGCGTGTTGCTTTCAGGTTCAAGTTGCAGGTTGCAATTTGTCCAATATGTCCCCATCCCCCTTCTGCACACAAGTCTTTCCAGAGCCCGCCCCCATGTTTACATTCCCCTCTCCATATCTGGCCAGCTCAAGGTCCCTCGTGCTTTGTGTTTCTTTTCTTGAAAGTGCATTATGTGTGTTGCACAAACTCTTCCACCTGTGCAGAAATATGTGCCTGCATGCACTATTAGTGAATGATCCACCCATCCTTCTCCTGCCTTCCCCTCAGACATAAAAATGCATGAGCGCACACTCTCTCCACAGCATTACCTACCTGTGTCAGCCGGGACAGGATGCCGAGGGGGAGGAAAGAGGAGGAGGGATGAAGCAAAGCAAGGCTAATTTTGTAGTGACGGTGAAGGCGGGGATTCGTAGTGCGAGGACTAAACAGGCAAGGAGGGAGTGACATGAGAGAGGGGAAAGAGAGAGAGTAGGACGGGGGTTGACACAGGGGGGCTGTTAGCACCTTAAGAGAAAGAATGTTCTTTGCTTGTCTTCCTGTGGCAGCCTGAGAGGACGACAGCAGAGGAGCAACTACAGCTGAGCTCTGAATCTCTATTTCAGCCTCCCTTTCTCTTTGTATCTGTCTCCTCATCCTTTTCATTCTGTCCCCGTCCTTGCCCCTGTTTCCTTTCAGCTTGTCATCTGTTTCTCTTTTCCTCCTTCTTTGACAATCCGAAGGGAGGCTTCAGCAAGCACTTCCATCCTGTTTCTAGTCAGCAGAAGGGACAGTGAAAGTTTATTCCTGACTGCCGGTGAGAGAGTAAGTAAGCTTTTTGATGCAGATTTGGCATGTGTGTCTTTTTACTGAAGCTCTTACAGTAGTGTGAAAGTTATACAAAGTGTTTATCAGTGTGTGAATGTACTACTTTGTGCATCTGTGTGTCTATGTGTGTGTGTGTGTGTGTGTGTGTGTGTGTGTGACTTAACAGACCAGCTGTGAGGGTTTACCATGCCTGTCTGGTATTTGAGTTTTATTGTCTCTCTGGACTTAAGAGGCTGTGCTCATACAGCTGTGGTATGCACTGTATGTATTGTTGCAGTAACTGTACAAGTCAGTTTCTTATCTCGTCTGAATGTAACAGCCTTTATCAGGAAAAGAACGTGATTGCTTAGTTCTCATACAATACTGTCCAATATGTTTTTGGCAGCATGACCAAGGATTTTGTTCAGTATTTGATCGTTGTGTCTATGAAATGTCTAACAATAGGGAAGAAAGCCAAAGTTAATCAGTTCACTCTCATATTTGCGTGTGTGTGAGTGTGCGCATATGTGCAATCAGCTCTATCTGACCTCAGGTACATATCTATGACGGACATGTCCTTTGCCTGACACGCACACACACAACTACACACGTATGCATCCGCCAGCACACACAAAGGGGCTCTGTGTTATCTACATGGAGTGTGTCTGGGGTGATGGCTGCGGTCCAACAGGTGATGTGTGTGTGTGTGTGTGTGTGTGCGTGCCACAGTGAATCATATACAGTAGTAGTGCAGGTACAAAGTCATACATTTGTGTAATTTATGCTTTTAGTTACAATTTTACTGTATAACTTTGATTACTCATTAAAATCTTTCGAAACATTGTTCTTGGTGTAGCTGCCGTAACCCAGATTAGAGAAGACAGTTAATAACAAATAATGAAAAAAATGTTGCTATGCTCCAACACCATCAGATGTTACCATAAGGTCACAGCATTACACTTTGGCTACATACATGCTGCTGTAAACCTCTGATTGGTGGAACTGCTGCACACGTTTTGGAGAAAATTACTAATTTATGTTAGAGCTGAAACAAATAGTCATTTAAATGAACAGTTGATGGAAAGACAGTTATAATATATCATTCAAATCTTTTTTAAACAAAAAATACCCAGTTCAATCTTCTTAAATGTGAATATTAGCTGTTTTTCTTAGTTATTTATCTTTTTATTGTAAATTTCATATCTTTGGGTAATTCTCAAGTTTTTTTCTGCTTTTTTTTGTTTGTTAAAGAACCTCTGATTTCATCATGCCCTCTTCACTTCTGACACCAAACCTCCCACCTCCAACCTCCTTTCAACAGGTCACATTTGCATCTGTTTTTCATTCTTCTGTAAACATATAAACCTCAAACTGACCTCAGTGATTTTGTCTTCACAGCTCCACCTCATATTCAGGACCCTGGAAATGGCAGCTTATATGGTGTGAGGAAGAGGAGTAGTGAGGAAGGTGCTTCCTTCTGCCTGACCGCCAGCAGCCCCAGCTTCAGCGACCGAGCTCGTCTGCCAGCAGTGATTCAGGTCTGTCTGTTGCCTCACAGGGACCAACCGGAGCCGGACAGAGGAGAGGGGTTGCACAGGACAAGTGTACCCAGGCAAGGAGGCTGTTCCCTGCGGTGGACTTTGAGATTGTTCAGCCTCTTCTGGAGGTCATGACTGAGTTTGCTGCATCCAGCAGAGGAGAAGGGGAGATGACTGGAGATGAGTCTGGACTGGGACATACTGTCAATGGAGAGGCTTCATCCAGCGAGAGGGAAACTGATATATTAGATGATGAGGATGAGTTAGATGGTGTAGCAGCTCCTGCTTCAGACTTGCCGAGCTCAAGCAGTATCTGCTCCCTCTCCTCCGAGAACCTGCCTGAAACCCAGAGATCAGCCCACACAGAGTACTCCACGCACTCCTGGGTTCGACAGCAGCAGATGGTTGATGTCGTCACTGATACCTACCTTGAAACTGATGGGGAAGAGAAGTTGAACAGGGTAAAGAAACAGAGGCCGCTACCTCTGACAGCCCCTGACACACCAACTCGAGGACTCAGCAGCAGGGAGGCAGTGCAGAGGGTGCGTGGAGGAGGACGGCACACACAACGTCACACAGAACACAGATGTTGCACGCAGCGTGCAGTCTGCTGATACCACAAACGCTTCATCTTGCCAAGGAGAGGATTTGTCGTCATTAACCACAGACATTGACGAATCCATAGAGCAGCTGAACCAGCTTATTTTGGATTTGGATCCCACCTTTGTTCCTGTTCCTACCCGCTGTGCCCCCCTCTTTCCCGCTCTGCCTCTCTGCACACCAACGGCCTCAGCAACAAGGGAAATACCCATCAGTCAGGTAAGACTTCAAAATAAATGAAAAAAAGCATCACAACATAGAATAGAAAAATAGTTTGAAACAACGCCAACTTCTCTTCTTGGCTGACAACATAGTTCTAACACACTAAAATATCTCAACAAGTATCAGACTGCCATGAAATATTGTGGAGACGTTCATGTTCCCAGAGGATGATCCCACTAATGGTGGTGATCCTCTGGCTTTTCCTACAGTGCCACCATGAGGTTGAACTTAGGGTTGGGCCAGTGTATAAAGCCAAGCACCAGCTGGACTGATTTACAGAATTTTACCATTAAGTGTCACACCTGACTTAGCAGCAACCCTTAGTGGAACAAAATGACACTGTGTCCCTGAGCATCCAACTATCAGTTCACAATGTGTTACACTGGAGCTCTCTATCTACACTGAAACCATTAAATATGCACTTCTGTTAAATCACAAAGCTATCAGCTGTGTGCTCAAGATCAGACTGGAGATGTAACCACTGAAAAGATAGAAAGGTAGCCTACTTGCTGTCTTCCTACATTTATAAAGTAGCTTTTTAAAACAGAAAGCACACGTTCTATATTGTGATATTTACTGGAAATGAAAGACAATATAGCCAACAGCAAGTTGGCTATTATAAGCAATGGTCATTTCGCTTACCAGAAACTGTTCGCTTCCTGCCAAGACAGCTTCCACCTTATTTAGGTTTCTGAGATAAGGAAGTATTGTACAGATAATTCCTCATTTCAACTTCATGAATCAGCCATTATTTTCCATTGCGGAGCTTTCAAAGTGAGTAACAGGAATAAACAGAAACAGAGTGTCCGACAAAACGCTCAAACCAGCGTACTGCATCACCTGCAACCAGTTAGGACACCTCTTTTGTCAGCTTTAAATCCACAGTGTTGCCATATTGCCATATATAGCTTTAGTTTTCTTAAGAGACTAACTCTGCCATCTCTCATCTCGTCATGCAAAAAAACACATGAACTTTCTAGTAAACAAACACAATGTGCGCTGCTGAACCCCCCTCCCACCTCTACTGAAATTTGATCTCTTTGATAATCTCGATGCTCGGCTCAGCAATAAATTGCACTTGGCCTGTTGGACACTTGTTACTCTGTTAGTCTGATTATAGAATAAACATAATATGTCATGATAATATTGCTTATTACTGATGCAATAGAGGTTTGATATAGCACTCTGACATCATCAGCACAAGTAGCGACTTTTGAATTTGGCAGAAAGTTTCATAATGACAAATGCAGGTTCAGTCAGTTTGCATGAAATCAAACTGGTTTAAGCTCACACACCAAACCAGACCCACAAAACTAGAAATGTTAAAACTCCAGCTGACATTTGTGGTTTTGAGTAAAATTTCTCAACAACTGTTGGTTGCATTGCAATAAAATTTGCTAGACACATGATCTAGTCTTTTGGTTTATGATCAAATACCTGCAGAACTAATGTCATTCCCATCAGCTGCATGTTAGCATGCTGATGGCCTGAAGCTCAAGGCTCAAAGCCCTGCAGTGCAGACTCACTGAGCTGCTAGCATGGTTGTAGACTGCAGACACAGATATTCAAGAGGTGAATATTACAAACCCTCAGCACTTAAAGCCAGCATTTTTTGCATTGCTAAAAACAGCTATTACTAAAAATGTATGTATTTTGGGTAAACTGACCCCTTACCTTGGTAAGTTCTAACTGTACCTTTACACAGCTCTACTTGTACAGAGACATAAAACAGTCCACTGTGACATTATGACTGGCTGAAATGCCACACTAAAGAAAATACACGTGTGCCAACAGGCTGGTGGGCAGATGTAGCTTGTAGGTTGAACTTGTTATATGGTGGGGCTCAGTTCAGCAGTACAGAGACCCATTTATAATCCAGACTAAAGGACTGAAGCACTGCCTCATTTTGGAAATCTCCACCTGAGAGAGACGAATACATGTGGGTTTGTTACAGAAGGTGTGTTTGTTCGTGTGCAAGGTGTTTGCTGAAAGGGTGGAAGCATTTGATTAAACACGTGGTAGATATTCCTGCAGATGTAGGCAGTGTAAAATCTGCTCCCTACACAAAGATTTGTTTACCCTACAATTTGTCTTATTTGGAATGGAAATCTACAGAAGTAAAGTAAAGTATGTGTGAAGATGGACCAGTCAGACCTCTCACCACAGTGAAACTGGAGTACTGCCATGAAAACATTATCTACTGACATAATTACTGAACCTCAGTTTTACAAACAGCTGAATGGGATTAAATGAGTCATTTCTTATCAGAAAAGATTTAGTCAAGCATGTTTGACACTGTTAAAGAGGGATATAATAATACTGCTCAGCTTTCTCATGAGCAGATTTAGCTCTAAAATCCACTGTGTAACTTCTGATTAAACTGGAACAGAATAGTTCAGTCCTGATAAGGAAAAGCAGGATCTCAAAGTTAAAGTTGAACTTAATGGTTAGAGAGCCATATCCTAACACATAAGGAGAATGCAATGTAAAATAACTTTATAGAAGTATGCCTTAGGGTGTCCCATATCTGATGGTGTTACACAGGAAATGCCAGTACTGTAACACAAATCTGTTTTAAATTTAATTTACCCAAAAGTTTGCAGTGAAAAAATAATGTTTCTGCTTTATAAAACATCTTCTCTGTCAACAGCAGCACTCACAGGGAGCAGATGGGACTGTAACTTTCATAGTTCAGGAAATGAATCTATTAGCCTAGTTATCATTCAGACCTGCAGGCCTGTTGCTTTCAGTCATGGATGGATTCCTGAATAGGCCCACCGGGCACAGGCCTCAAATGACCACAAAGAGATGAAGAGGAAAGACACACAAAATAAGTACACAAAAGGGCAAAAAAACAACATAGAGACACAACAGCCAAAAAAGAGATGAAACAGCCATAAAGAAACTAAATTACCTCAAAGGGCTCCACAAGCGAATGATGCATAATGATTACAAAGAGATGCAATTAACAACAACAACAACAACAACAACAAAAAGTCCAAACTACCACAAAGTCTGTGTGGCTTGTTCCTATAGGAGAGATGATGGGGCCTTTTACGTGTCCAGGGGCCCATTGTGTCATAATTCACCCATGCTTTCACAGTACAAAATCATCCGGACCAGTCAATGAGGACTGAGCCAAATATTCGGATGAAATTATCATCGGGTACAGATCATGTAAGGATAATATATTTTTTATGAGTACGAGTATCATCAGTATAATGTGTCAATATCTGTACTTGACAATGAAGAAACAAACCTCATTTGGCTGGCTGTGTTCAATCTCATGATGATCAAAAATTGTCTCAATTCTGATGCTGTTCTGTAAACAGTTTTCTAATTAATAATAAATACAGCAACTTCTAATCAACATATCAATGTCAGGATTAAAATAACAATGTCACACATTTCTGGTTTAAGCCACACCCACTGTGTATTTAAACTCCGCCTGTTTTGAGTGCAGATACAGATAGAGATAATTTGGCTGTTTGAAGATAATGGTGTACTCATTCATCCCTACTGTCAATCTGTAGTCTTTGAAGTGAAAACTTCACTGATGTGAAATGAAGTTCAGTGGTGATAAAAGTTGAAGACAATCAGTAGTTTGACTCACAGTTCACTGAGATAACTGCACCCTATTGTCTCCAACACGCCTTATGCAATTCCACTTCATGTATCGATTTATGAAATTCAGATGTCTGATCCCACGCTACATAATACAATCTATTCAATTATTTTGAATCTGCAGTGAAGAAACAAAAACCTCCAGTGCCTGCACCTGTTTTGCTAATTCAGCCACAGAGCAACAGCTGGTTATTTCACTGTCTGTAAAAGTTAATGAAAATATAAATGCAGCACTGAAGGGTCTGGCTTTTTTTTTATAAAATGAAGTATAAAATTCAGTCCTTAGGCATAACTTTTAGTCTGAGTGAAGAAATCATTAACAAAAGGCAGAGGAAGGTTAATTTTTCTCAGGCTATCAATACCGCTGTCTCTCATCTACAAGAGGGAGTCAAGTCTGTAATTTATTCATGAATTTATGAAGCTTTTCACTTTGTACTTTAACTAAACCATGCTGAAGTTGTATCCATCATTTCCATTCAGTGTGGCAAATTCCAAACGGTGTTTAATGCCTCCAATTATATTTTTTATCTGACTGGAATCACTGGAAGACAAAATGTGATCCCTGATGCAGTGTACTCAAACTAATGATTGACTTGTACTTTAGTCCTTTGACTTGGAAATGACCCGATATTCTCCCCAAAGACCAAAGATTAAATACCTAATTTTCAAAAAAGATATATTGAATAAAGGCTAGCACAATATCTGATTTTCACTACACAACTATCGAAACCAAAGTAGAGTGGGAGACAAAACTAAAACAGAAAGAAACAGAAATTATTTCAGAGTAGCTGGATTATTTACACAATATTATTATATGTGTATTTTTAACATGCTATCAATATTTCATTTTTAAATTTCAAAGTTTTTGTCAATACCGGTACATAACATCCCGAAATTGAATTGATTCACCATGTTGTGTGAAAAAAGAGTAAAAGTGCAGACAGAAAGCCTGTTCAGGACAAACACTGACTTTGTCCCACCTTTCAAACCTGAGCATGTCACAGTGATGATGCCTGTGTTCATGACCCATGTGTGTCAGCGTTGCCTCCTCACAGTTTCTTCTCCCCCTGCTGGCACACATGACAGATTTACTACCTCTCGCATCCACTGGGACGCACCCAGGAGGAAGAGGCACATTTCTGCTGCGACCTCTAGCCCTGATTCATTTTCTGTTTGAAGACTGGGTCATAGGTGTATGAATGATGTCATCACGTCCCAGCTCTTTGCATACAGAGCAGCTGTTCCATCAAAGCTAACCTCAGAGTGGCCCGATGGTTCGCATGGGAGCTCCCCGCAGTCGAGAGCAGCTGTGACAGCTCCTGAATCCCGTCTGTCAGGATCTCTGCTGTGGTTATCTTTGACCCACAGCCATGTGCCATGCAGGGTTACATTACTGCTGACATTTAACCTCTAACCCTGTGTTTTTGTGTAGCCTCAGGTCAGTGAGGCTCTTCTTCTAATCATGGAATTTGAGCACAGGAAATGGATGCATGCAAGCATGTGTGTTTGTATGTATGTAGGTCAGTGAGTTTGTCAGGGGGATATTTCCCGAGGGCATAATGGAAGCAGTAACACTAATATTTCACTGCTTAGTGTGTGTGTGTGTGTGTGTGTGTGTGTGTGTGTGTGTGTGTGTGTGTGTGCGTGTGTGTGTCTGTTTGTAACGTGTGGTTTTCTGGGCGATGTTTTGAGGCAGGATTTTGTAAGCGATCAGGAATGCTTTTGAAGTTTGACACAACACTTTGCTCTCCAGTGTGTTTGCATCATGCCCTCCTTCTCCCTCTCATCATCTGTTGAGTTGCAGTCTTCAAAAGAGAATAGCCTCCCTACAAATACAGTGGGGATCAAGTGATATTCGACACTGTAAAAAAAAAAAAAAAAAAAAGAAAAAAGGATGCTCTGTGGAAGCACCCTCAGCAGGCCTGGTGTAGAGGAGGAACTGGATTAGTTTCACTTGGGCTAGCCTGGCCTTTCATGTGAGTTTGAGATGATGGATGCTCACAGTGAAAGCTGAGCTCACAATGTTCCACAGTGCTGTTTATGGTTGATATGCACAATGGAGTGCGGTCCCATATATGGTCAATCTCTATCATGACTCACACACCAGACTTTGGTTTCAGTGTTATGGTGTGTTTTGGTGTTTCCACAGTCTTCAAAGGCTGCAACATGTAATATGTTCAGGCTGGGTAGAAGAACAAAAACATCTATTTCATCATGTCTGCATTACTACAATAACTTACTAATTTTAGTTTCTTGTGAACAAATGTAAATATTAACACAAAGTTAGCCCCAGTATCACAAAATTATCTTTTTTATTCCCCACCAAATTATTCTAATTTGTCAATGTCACCCAACCTGGCTTACTCCAAGAGCAACACAACTGCTACAATCTGCAAGCTGTGGTCTCAAGACTGGCGTCGGTAGCTGAGTTAGCGCTGCTGCCAGCAGGCGAATCCACTAACATGAGAAACTAAAGAAACTACAAGTTGATGTTTCAGTGTCAGGTCATTGGTGAAGGTCTGTCACACTAGTTTTTATGGTGTATCTCACACCACTGGCACAAATCCCCCCTTGTTGACCCTTGTCAGTGGCTTACGGCCAATTCAGCATGTTGAATATGTGTCAAGAGTCTGCTGGTGAGTGAAATCACTCTGATTGTCACTTCAGCGAGGTGCATGAAAGGAGAAACAGAAGTAGGGAAAGCAAATAAAGTCAAGACCAAAGTCAAGAGGGTGTAAGATCAAAACAAAGTTGTTACATTAGGTTAGATTATTTTTTTCAGCCATTCAGCTCTTTAGCAGAACAGTTTACATTGTTTGTGTTATTATTTGCTAGTGCACTGGAAATATCATTTGTTCTTTTAACGTCAGGTTATGTTGTAAATGTGCTAACTGGCTAGCATCTCAAATCCATCCTGTCATTTTCTGGTTTTCTTTATTTAATGACAAATACAGACAGCCAGTTATTACCTTTCACAAGCTAGTTGGCCATTGGCTGTAATCTTTTTGTGTGCTTTTTTGGCTGAGAAACAGGCAACGTGAGGCAACACAACAGTTGGCCTTCATTGCCATGTGATGTAACTTTGGAGTGTCTAGGCCTTTTGGATCCCAACTGTAAAAAAACGCAAAGGAAGAAGAATAACATTGGGCAAGGATGGATGTATTATTACTATTTTCAGGAACATGGTGTGTGAGGAGCTGTTTTTGTTTGGTGCCAGTGTTCTTGTAAATTATTCAATATTCCACAAGACTGACGGACAAGTGATGTTTTTTCATGCTTTAATGTAAACAATTTGGAGTTCAAATACATCACAGCCGAGTCTTGTGATTGATTCAAGTGCCCTGTGAGAAATCGTCTTTCATCAAATGAATGTAACTCTCCACATGTTGTCCCTGCAGTGTTACTGCTTTCGTTCACAATACAGCTGTACCAGCATTTTCCTTGAAGTGTAGGTCTTTAAGTGGGAAATTGGCAGAACAGATTTCCCTAAATATCAATCCCTGCCTCTTTTCACGCATGACCTTATGCAGGCAGTGTTCCTGAATATTTCAGGGATAGACCACATGTGTGTCTGGAGGCACTTTTGGCTTTTTTCTAGGCAGTCCCACAGGAGTTTCAACCCCCTTCACACCCCCAGAAATGATTGTTTGGAGAGAAAAACTTGTGCCTCTCTCAGTCTCGTCCTTCACTAACAGGTGGCAGAGACATGACGTGACAGAATACCTCAGCACTGTACAGTGATACCACTGCTAGCACTACCTCTGCATGAGGTAAAAACTTTATTTCTGTTTTTACATGGTTTGATCAGCCTCATTGCTCATTGGGGAATCATACTGACTTTAATTTTGGAGAATAATATCACAGATTTTTACACAGATTTTGGTCTTAACAACAGCAATACTTGGTTTCGGTGGTGAAAAAAGAGAACAAAAAACTGAAGCTGCAATTCACAGACTGGGACCAGAGACAATGGATAGTATAACAATGTGACCATACGTATACTTTAGTATGAATGCTGATGTGGCAGCTATGGCAAAAAAAATCACAGTATGTGATGGCAATACTCAAGGCCAATACATTTTTTGGTGGAAGTTGCTGATAGCCAATATTTTGTACCCCCTTATTACTAACACTTCATTGGTTTAACTTAAACTGTAGGTTTAGCTTACTACTTTGCAGAACCTGAGCAATACTGGAATTTTGACCCCAATACAGATATTGATATTTGAGTGTTAAATAAAAAAATCTGCTCATTATATATCAGCCAATATTAACATAACCAAGTATTTCTGAAAAGTATTGCTTCATTTTTGTTTTATTAATGGATGGTAAACAACCTTTGCATCAAGAGGGATTTTTTAGTAGTTAAAAACAAATTTGTCAGTGTTCTTTTTTGACCAAAGTGGTATTTTCTTGTTTTTTATTTGCTGACATATAATCCAATACTAAAGCGTGAAGCTAAAATGATCTGATGGAGCTCTCATACTGTATGAATCTTTTAAAAAACCAACTAGATAAAACTGAAATGTGTGGTTGTCTCTCTCGATGATCTGAAAAGAGAACTACTGTGTGTTCCAACAGATGTTTTTCCGACAAGCTGCCATGATGTTTTTACAGGTCTCGCTTAGTCACACAGTGTCTGCTCTGATGACAGGAGCTGCACACTGATGATAAACATACTGACTGATGCTTTTGACAGAGACAAACACGCTAAACATGAACCATGTCATCACCTTTTATTGCCATCTGGTCATAACAAGGTGTGAATCCATTTAATCTTGTGGGTTTTCTTTCCAGAATAGACATAATTGTCTGTGGATATTTAATTTTATAAGGGAATGCATGGATGATTTTGATTCTTTGGTTGATTTTATTTCAGATCATAATCTGTCTGACTGTCTGACTCTCCTTATCTGCCTCCCACGCTCCTTCTCTCCCCACCCTCACCCCTTTCTTATCTCAGGGTGGAGGCAGCAGATGCAGGTCAGTGATGTGACAGACTATGCTGGTCTCCATAGTCCGGGATGGAGAGGGGGTGGTGCTCAGAGCTTCAGAGGCTCCCCAGTCTACAGTCCTTCCTACTCACCATCTCAGGTAAACACAGTTTTGCTATTCACCTGACCTGACAGACACTGTGACTGCTGGTAGTATAACTTAACCCATGCTCAGCTGCAACTGCAGACAGCTTTTAAAATATACCAATATACTCATAATGGTACAGGCGTCACTAATACGGATGAACCTACAGAGAAATGGGGCTTCCCTCGGCTTCCAGAGCTTTATAGTGAGTTCCAGCACACTGTTAAGCTGTACGACCCACAATTGTACTGTTTTGGTTTACTCTCACAGCTCTCAGAGCATCATTTTTTTAATTCTTTTTTGGGGGACATTTTACCTTTATAGATACAGTAGAACAGCTGTGGTTGACAGGAAGGTGGGAGAGAGATTGGATGACATGCAGCAAATGTCTGCGGGTCCAGCAGATGTGCTAAAGGTTGCCTCTGCTTTTAGAGAAATAGCTCTATAAACCAACAGTACAGCACCCGTTCAGCACCAAACAGCAGACAAACACAGCGACTTGCTGGTGAATATGGAACTCTTACCAGCTAAAGAGATGTTTGCCTCAGGGGTTGGTAGATACCACAGACATTATAAAATAATGGATGTAGTTACTGTGACGTCACCCAATGGTTTGTGGACTGCAGTTATGAAGCCTTGAGTTTGGCTTTTTGGCCATCACTTTCTTGTTTTTTTGGGGGCCAGAAGTACTTCGATGCAATAGTGGAGCTATACAGGGGCGTGGATCTAACTCTAGGACTGGATTGCCTCGCAGATAGCCCAAAGTAGCATACCCTTAAATTTGCAAAATTTAAGCCTTCATAGAGTGTAAGCAGGTGAGTTATATAAAAAAACATTCACCTCCCATACAATTGCCATGAATGTTGAATAACTACAGAGACCAAAACCATTCTTTATACCAGGCTGTAAATATGTTTATTTCTGTTGTAAAGTTGGGCAATTTAACATGAAGTTCTATGGGGATTAACTGGCCTCTGGAGCCAGCCACAAGTGGCAATTTGAGGAACTGCAGTTTTTGGCACTTCTGCAATGGTTTCATTTCTCAGCCTCGAAGATTGTAGCATGGTAGAGACCAAAAACAGAGCTAAAAGGGAGTGACTTTGGACTTACATTCACGAGGCAGACACAAACACGACCCCAAATGAATGATAATGTTATTCCGATTATTACTGCTGATTGTAGAAATCAGCAGCTGTTTGCTAACAAGTTCTCTGTATCACCCTCAAATCTGATGATATAACTTGTTTCTGCTGCCCCCAAGTGGTTAAAACATAATTTATTGCAGCTTTAAAGATTGCAGATAAATGTATCGCTATTTTTGTGCAGTTTAACTGGTCTTGCTCTGATCATATTTTTACCAAATTATTTTGGGTTCAATAACTTTAAATTTAATCTTTTTTTTCCCCTGATTTACATGAATGAAAAAACTGACAGAATTCTTTCTCTCTGTTGAGATTACGATTACGTAACTGTCTGCATCTCTTTAGATGTTTTTTTCTACCTTCCCCTCTCTCTCTCTTTTTTTAAAGGCTTGAGGTTTCTGCTCTCGCACTCACTCTTATGGCTGGGTGGCATGAATGGCCCGTCTGTTTACACCAAAACACAGGCCGTAGCCACACACAGATCACAAGACTGATGTCTGCTGGTGTATGTGTGTGTTTGTGTGGGCTTGTTACCCTTTAAAACATGTTATTGACTTCACCCCTGATTTATTTTCTTACTTTTTAAATTCTGTTATTCTTTTTGAAAGCATGGGCATCTCTACAAAACCAACAGCGTGGACTATCGGGGGCACACAGATAGCTGTGACATCGTTCCTCCAACTCCGGCCTTCCCTGTGTCTCCTCCAACACCCTATGGTAAGAGATAACGTCAAAATGGATACTTCTTGATGTGGGTGTGTCTGCATTTCGGAGTCTTATCAGCCTTTGCTTTCTATTCCCAGTGAAACATTTCTCCGAATTTTCCCAGCTCAGGACTGGCGTGCAGTGGGACCAACACAACTGGACACAAGGTACACATTCTCAAGTGTGTGTGTGACCATACACACGTATAGGTGTGTGGGTGTATGACTGGTGAGAGCACTAGAGTTTAAACCCAAACACTCAAGCTCCTGATTGCTGCCGGACAGGGTTCAAGGGCCGGCTGGAATGTCCTCTTGGCATAATATACCAAACACACACACACACACACACACACACACACACACACATATACACACACCTGGCCTGTCTTTTGTTGCCATTGGCTGGATATGTGGGCATGGCTCTGTTTGTGGTAAGTCATGTCTGGCGGAGAGGCAGACAGATGGCTTGTTTATTATTTTTAAGGTTTGAGGTAAAAAGCGTTTGGAGGAGTTGATAAAAAATGGATTGGGAAATCCTTTCAGGCCCATGCAAGGACAGCTGATACTGGATGTCCGCTAATAATAGTTGAGGGTAACAGAGGAAGAGACCACTGCAGGCAGGATGTCCACTCACGTCCTGTTCTGGGAGGGAACGGGAGGAGAGGGGAGGGTCTTTTGTTGCTGGGACATCCTGCTTGAGGAGATATGCAACACACAGCTGCAGAAGGAATTTACTGGAGTGTCAAAAAACACAAGCGTCTTTCAATGGTTGTGTCTCATATCTGATTTTAGTAGCTGTTGTGTTCCTGTCATAGTTACAAACATTTTGTGCATTCAAGCTCCAGAAAGACAACATACTATTTGTGTCAATGGCCACAGTGAAACACAATCAAAATATCTTTTTGCCATTTAAAATAATCACTGACAAAAATCATTTCAACAGTTACTGTTTAAGTGCTTGGGGATGCATGATTCTGTTATGGATCAAGTATAACAATATTGTAAATAAAAAATTAAATTTTCTAACTAGGCATTCTGACATGACTACCTGCCATGACCTCAGTTAAAAGTTTACAAGAGCTGCTGAATATAACTGGACATAGTAAAGTAAAGGTGCAGAAAATAACACCAATTAGCATTTTTCTTTAAATGGTTAGAAACAGCTAAAAAATAGCCTGAAAAGGGACATAGTGTGTCTAAAAATTCCCCCATGTGGATAACAAAGAAAACAGTATTCATGTACACAACATTTGTAAAAGGTCCAGTGGCATCAAGCAGTAAGCACTGCAGGTTGCAACCAGCTGGAGGAAAAAAAATATGTGCACTTACATCTACGTATTGCTTAACTCATACTAATCATCAGAGCATACAAGAATCAACGACCAGTTGAAACTTCTCCCAATTAGAATTTCCTCAGTGTTCATTGTTCAGCAAGTTTTTACCAGAAGCCAAATTATTGCAGAGGTTTCTTCCCTTTCTAAAACAAATGTAGCAGGTGATTAAAACCAGCCACTCAGTCACCATGATTGAAGAGGACTTGTTGAAGATCTTTGACCTGTTGTGGGCATGGCCTATATTGCCATATTGTATGTAGGGATGCTGTAAAAAATTGATTCTTAGATGCAAAAGATTATGTCTCGATGCAGAAAAGTCAAAAATCTGAAATTCAAAACATAATTTTCAACATTATGATTGCTTGTAACGAGACCAGGTTCTATGTGCCTTAATGCTGAACCAACTGGATGGTGAAATGCGCTGTGTCTACATTCAGAGCCAGGCCACTTCATGAATTTTGGTGAGGATGGCTGAGCTTGAGCAACAGCAAATGGATGCAATCTAACTGGCCCCACGTCTTAAAAGCTATGATATATTCACAAAGTGAATTAACTGCACAGTGTTTCAATCTATTAAACCAGGACTCTAAACCTCCGCTTTAAAGGGAACAGCCCCGGCCCTTTATCGAAGGTATGTTTTGATGTTAATCAAGTCAGGCTTGCTTTTAATCTTCAGATGTAATGGTAAAAATGTCAGAATCAAAACTGTTTATTATCAGTTCCCATTTGTGAGTCAAACACACCATACATAGTTTTCCCTCTACTGCAAATAATTGGACAATATTGTGACGTCAGCATCCATTTACTGATAACAAAACCAAAGTAGTATTTATGATGACATTTGGCTGCATGATAGGCTTCAGTTCATTCCTTTAAAGGGCAGTTCCGCCTGTTTATTGTAAACATGTTTGTCAGAACAGCGCGGCGGCAGGATGGAGGAGGAGCTGATGAAGAGTCATTATTCCTTGTGTACAGAAAAAACACCTGATTCTTTTTCTCTGCTGGATGAACAGAAGAATTAACAAAGGACACAGAGTATCTGGAGCTCACCCCAGTTTGGGGGGCAGACGAGAGCTTCCTGTTTCCCACGTTAAAAGCAGACGATTGTCTGGGAAACAATTTGTTACGTCAGGACAAAACAGTCAGATTCCCCATTTAAATAATTTTCATTTAATGTTTAGAGTCATTAGTTTAATCACAGTTTGACCCAAGGCTACTGTAATGTGGGGAGTGATTACTGTGGGCTGCAGCAGACAGCTCCAAAACAACAGTGGAGCATTCAGTCAGCTATGCTGAGCCCTACAGCTGTGTTCCCACTGTGTTATCACCAGGCTAATCACACTGGCCATTCTGGGATCCTGGCATGTTTTGCGTAATGTTTTTTTGTGTGATCTTACCCTATGGGAGTATATTTCTGTATTCCACTGAAGTATTAATAGGGTCAATCATAGGTTAAAAATTCATGAATCTATAAAACTGGGTTTCATTGGGTAGAAAACTGGCTCTTATTTTGGTTTCCCAGTTTATTGACTTCAAAATTCAAAAAGTACAACTTTAACAGAATAGTTTGATATTATGGAAAACACTTAGTTGCTGACTGCCATGTCTGTTTGCTTAACAGACCTACAGAGCATGGACTCAGAGACTGAATAGTGATTAACATTGTCCTAGCTTAGAACTGGGGGTCCACAGTTTGCCTGTGAACAGCTTTTTCCCAAGGCTCTCCCTGAAAGATGGCGAGACCCTCATGGATCAACATTTCATCCACAACATATCTAGTCACAAGCTTCATTACTTCTTTGTAGCCTGCAGCTTTACACCAGTAAAATCCAGATTGAGTTGTTCAGCCAGTGTAGCGCTACAGTACAGCTGACTTCAGTGGCCAAGGAGGGCTCACCATTGGTGGTGTGTATTTCCTGGAGTTTCATGTTGTTCTGCTGTTGGTCATAGTTGGTGTTTCAGACCAGAGGGTTTGAGGACATGTTTTTCACAGTGGCAAGAGTTTTAGTACCATTACCTGCATCAACAGTGTTCTTGTCATCTTTCCTCTGGAAACAGTGTTCTCCTGGGCGAAATTTGGAAACGGTGTTTGTTTGAGTCATCCATCTACCCAGACCATTTCCCTATGCTATGCCTTGAGCTTCTAACAGTGACGTTGCGTGGTGCGTCTCATACAAACGCCTTAATGCATCTGTATCAGATGCCAATGGCCACTGATCAGGCAACGTTAGCCTATTTGACAAGTTCGGCATGATAACAGATTGTACCTGCCCATAAATGGCGAATTAAAGCAACATTCATTGTGTTTTGGCCTCTTGGGGCCACCAGAATAAACACTAAATACAAGTTGACTCATTGTCACCTAATGTTGGCAATTTTACATATTCAGCAGACAGCAACAGCAGCATTAATATGGAGTTATGCTTGTTTTAACCTTTTGAATTTCAGTCCAATATTCACTTTCCTTTTTAAGCTCTGTTTTGGTCTCTACCAAATCATGAATACAACATCTGGCTCTTAAGTTGCTAAATGCCCCACTATGTACATCAGCTAGTCTCTAACTGTATCTGTCTGATGTTTGGTGCTGGGCAGGTAGAGTGCAGTGGGATTTTATACTTTTTCACTGAAGCTGCAGCATAAACAGTGGTTGGTAAGAGCAGTGAGAGTGAACCAAAACAGTAAAGACTGTAAAACAAAATCAAGCCAAAAGCTGTTAAAAATGTTTTCTGTGTTTGTCATTATGCTGTACTTCTTTCATATTACACAGTCATTTGATCTGTTGTTATAGGAAAATATTGAACTTTAAGTTTTGAGTTAAGATAACATTTTACATAATTGTACATGTAAGTATGGTTTCCAAAGCATCTCAAGACCGATATGTCAATGTAAAGTTCCAGACCTGCAAAATCATCAAATCTGTGCTTATTGGAATAACTTAAATAAACACAGAAATGTCAAAAGCAGTTAGTGTTTTTGAGCTGTTGGATAACAAATATGACATTTAAGAAACCACCCCTTCTTTACCTTGAAGTCATTGTGGTTCTGACTTAATCTGTTTGGTTTGAAAACTACTTCATGAACCTAAAAATTCAAAGAAACTAGTAAAAAGCAGAGAAACCCTCAACCAAACAGAGAAACATGGAAATTGATATAATTATACTTATAGTTATGATTTGATGGTAAATATATTGATAACATTCTTTATATATTTTCCATACCTTTGCAAAGTAATTTGAGTATATTGTTATGTATCAACCTGAAGATGAACTCTGCTGCTGTCTTCGTACTTGTATATTTTCATTTCCTCATGACGGCAAAGCGCAGCTCTAAAATGTTACATAATAACATTTCCTTTGTGTACTTGTGGCCAAATCAAAATAAACAGTGTTATATGCAGAAGCTCTCAGCCAGCGGAAGCAGGTTTCAGCCAAAGGAATGTAGATGTTGTTATGAACTGAGGTTCAGCAGAGGCAGATGGTTTGCTCAGACACACACTTGACTGTGTGAACTCTAGGGGTCAAAGGGCAAGAGAAAGTACGGAGAGTGGGCAGAGAGGACAGGGGAAACCTCTCAAGATGATTGGGTTTGTTGTCAAGAGAGAGATGATACATCTTTGAAAGTGCTGTTATTGATCCAGAACAGAGACATTTTAAAGTCTAATTAATTTTGTGGTGAGTACTTAAGGTGTAGCCAGCAGCCTGTTAGTGTAGCCTTCTTTGCAAGTACTGCTAAGCACATTTTGTTACTATGGGACAGAGCCAGGCAAGCTAGCTAACCATTTGCTAGCTTCAGCTCCATACTGAACAGACAGGTACTGGTGCTATTGTATTCATCATGAAAGGCAATAAACCAACTCATTCCCAACTTGCCAAATACTGACACTTGGTCAGTCGTCACACGCATCAAACAATGACACATAGGTACTCGTCCAGCATCAGTTATGGAGGCTAAGGGACGGGGTATCAATTTATGCACACTTTTTTAAATAATCTTATGTTTTCACAGGAAATGTACAGTTTCCACTAATTAAAGCAACACACTGGAGGATTGTGCTTTTTAACTCACAGGGACCCCCTACAGACAAAAAACAGTATTGTCTGTTACAACTGTCACAAAAATTTTTCTGTGTGTGCATTTGTTGACAAGCCAACGATACTAGTGAATTTCGTGAAGCTGGCTGTGTAATACGTGCAACAACACAGCCTGGCACAGGCAAATTCAAACACTGACACAGAGATGGCAGATGCTGAGCGGACGCAGGCAGACAGGTCCAGCGCTCCAACGCTCTTGCTACAAAAAGCAACAAACTTTGTACCTCCATCTCTGCTTTTTATTCTTTTTGTGAGTTTACTTTTACTTTTGTGCCCGTTACGTCTGCACTTTCTGTCAAAAAGTTGATCAAGCCTACTCTCCAGCTCAGGGCAGCCAGCACCTATTGTTTACAAGATTCATGAACACTAATGGTGAAGAATGCCACCAGGTAAACACCAACCTATAAGGGCACCTGGCCATCTCATGGGGCTTGTGCACCTCACAGTCACTCTCCTTCTGGCTGGAGATGTAAAAATAAACCTTGGTCAGACACCTACGGACATATCTAGCCCGGAGACACAACACCCGGCCCAACCGACTCAGCTAGCCCAACCATGGCTAATGTTAGCACATCTGCGGCAACAAGCCATGTTAGTCTGGCTCCCTGTGCCTGTAACTGGGTTGCCACAGCAGCTTCTACATAAACTAACGTTACCACAACTCACCTGGACTCCACTGTCATTCCCTGGGCACCTGCCACCACTGTCACTATGGCCAGCCTGGTCCTCACCCTAAACCTAACCCTTACTGCTGCTGTCCAGGTCGCAAATATGTTTTTCGTAGGCGGAATCTGGAAAAATCCTGAATATTAATGAAGCGATAGCCAGAGATTATCCAATCTCGTTGGTTAAGTTCCTGATCCAATCCAAAAAGGCCAAAATCCGCCGTCACGTGACTAGATGCCTCGCTCGCGCTTCCCTAAGGAGGAGGAAGAATCACCGATATTGTAATGTGTATTTATTATTAAACTAACGTTAGTCAGACGAATCTCTTTGATTCACGTGTGTGTTATTCATTAGATTGACAGTTTTTTCTACCCTTCTATCCATGATTGTGATGCAGAAGTTGTACTGTGTAGGGTGTGTTCTATATATATCCATGGTGTAGGCTACTAGTTTGACTTCAGAGTCTGACCTGACATGATATTACCCAGTTTTGCAATGCTTTGCGGGCTGATCTGATCACCTACCACAATTCAAATAGCCTAGGTCTAAGCCATGCACGTTAGAATAATTAGTCAATATATAAATAATTTCTACATAATGGAATTATAGTAATGGCAAGTAATTATTCAATATATAAATAATTTCTACATAATGGAATTATAGTAATGGAGTAATTAAGAAGAACGATGAACTATTTACAATGTAGGCCTATCATCACAACCTAATGATCAAACAAAAGAGCAAACAAATGAATCAACATTTCTCTTTTATAGAAATATCCAAGATTACAAAGGCAAATGAATCAACATTTCTAATCTAGCCTCACAATTTCGTTACAGCTGTTTGGTGTGTGAAGGCGAAGTTGGACATAGATTTTCATTTTTAAGTAACGGCGGCAGACTGGCTGTAGAGAAGATATGAATGAAGGCATGATGACATAGCTCTGGCTGGGGTGCGAGTTTGACTGACAGGCTGTCTGTCTAATCCTAGCACTCGAGGGTGGGACTTATGCGAATTTTTCCTGGATTCCGTCTACCAAAAACATATTCGCATCCAGGTCGCCAGCTTGGTTACCATTATTCAGGCCTGAGCAGCGACTAACACAGCCTCCATCATCCATCTCCTCCACTGAGCCGCTAACCAGCGGTAGCCTAGCAGTGGCAGCAACAGCAGCGGCGACCCAATGGTTGGGCCTACAGCTGAGCAGCTGGATGTCTCCTCCAGCGAGCCGCTAACTGAAATGAATGCCATGACAACCACCTCTTGACTTCGTTCACCTCTCTTCGTTTACGCTACTCTAAAGAGAGGAGGGGGATATGACGTATGCCGTAAAGCAGCCATATTTTGTAGTCCTTTTCTACCCATACCCTGAAACTGCATAGTGCCAGCGCAAGCAAAACAGATGCTCTCAAGCAATGTCATCTAACCTATTGTGAGTTGATGCACCATCACAAGGATCTTGGATATATATTTTGAGGGCTCAAAAAATTCCATTGTGTTGCTTTAAAAGCATAGCTACAGTCTCTTTTCAAAATAAAGTTAGACTATAGGTAACAAGGTTTTTAGGTTAACTTCTTCAGGTACAGGCCACAGCAGTGTGTGGTTAGGTTTAGAAAAAAAAACATCATGGTTTGGCATCAAATAAGTATGTTTGTTACTACCATAACATAAAGTCATGTGACACATATCACGTACGTCACATACATCATGTGACATGTATGCTACACATACTAGCACACTACATTGTTATTAAAATAAGAAGCTGGATCTTTGTTTTCATATGGGACATAGACAGCAAGGTCCTGGGTGAAAGACTAACCTATCTACGTCCCCTTCCACCCTCTGCATGCAGACACCATATACAATGACAGTTGGTCAGAGTATGTTGGTATCTGATGCCAAAGGGCACTGACCAAGCAATGGTATGTGATGAGTTGGGAGTAAGACTGGATAGAACAAACATATCTCCAGTTATGTCAAACTATTCAGGGTCAAACACTAGACAACAACTCACTCTAAGTTATTATCTATGTCCAGTAGTTTTAAAGGTTTTTGTTTACATCTGTAACATACATCTGTAATAGTCCTGTAGTTACATAAGCGAAGACTTTCGATCATTAAATGGATAAATGAACAACACAGATGGGCAGAGCTTATTTCCTGTGACATGGAGGGTAAAATAAGGCATGCAGCACGTTTCCACCGACACAAAAGTAAACTCAACACAATTCAATCAAGAGCTTTATGGTGTAATTTATGATGTGCTAAGATTAGACACATGGTAGGAGACACGGTCAGTGTGTCTGCATGCCTTTGTCTCTGTGTTTGTGGCAAGCAGATGGTGGGAGTGGACACACATTTCCTAAGCCCCCAGATCAACCCCCCCAAACCACCACCTCCTCCATCTCTCTGGTCCATAAAAGGCCACATGTGACCTCTGACCTCACTGGAATCCATTCTGATTGGGGGAAAGTGCTCACAGTGGCCCAGCAGGAACAATGCTCAGTGGTCAGTGAGAGGAAGAGGAGGGAGGGTATGTAGGCAAGTATGGAGGAGAGTGGGGGGGAGACATTCTCTACCTCTTGTCCCTCCCTCCATACAAACCCAGAAGTCGAGCTGTGTCACAACAAGCCAGGAACAAACGGGGAGCTTATTTTTCCATCTGGGGGACGAAAGGAATTGGGCATGGCGGTGAAACGATCCAGCCCCTGAAAAGAAAAAAAACCTTTGGCGAGTCGGGCTCAGATTGCTTTCTAGAGAAGGAAGAGAGGAGGAGATTCTGGTATTAGGGAGAGTTTCATTCACGCTGGGAGGCAGAACATACCAAAGAGAGATAGACGCTTTGGAACAGGAAAGTGAAGGAGTGAGGAGAGAAACTTCAGAGGGTGTCACATCATGACTGCGTCTCTCGGTATGTACGAGCATGCACACATGTCTCAGAGAGCTTTGTGTGATTGAATGATCTTCCTCATGTGTGTGAAAACTTTTTCCTTTCCTCTGTGCAGTCTTCAGTGTTTCTCCTCCTCTCATCAGGCGTTTTCCTCTCTGTTTTCTTCTCATTCTCCCTTGTGTTTATACAGCGTTATCTCTGCCTCTGTCCCCCCCCTGGGAATTTTAAGGAGGGTACACATGCACAGAAACACTTCCCCTGTCTCCTCCAGGCCGTTGGTATTTGCAGACAGCTTCTGGAATTTTTCTGTCAGATGCCTCTTCTCTTTTGCAAACATAACCCCCCTCTAAACCTCATCTCTCTGTCTTTTTGTGCTTTTTTTGTTATTCTGGACAGCAGTATCTGCAGCCCCTCTGACATCTCACATTCGGTGGGATGATGACATGGTTTGTTCCACTGCTGTGTTCATGATCTCATCCTTTAAAAGGCTATTTTGGCCTCCATCATGCAGTCATGGAAGGCTGATGTATTGGTGGTTAACCGATGGAGGCCATTTCCCCCCTTTTTTTCTGCACTATTGACCCAAGCTGAACCAAAAACTCTTTGATGATTCGGTTGGTTTTTTGTTTGTAGGAGTGCTTATTGCTTCCCACATCTTCCAGAAATGTCATACACAATAAAACAACATCTTGCTGGACCACAAGCTAAATAGTTCCAAACTTTGCATGAGTGTCATACAAAAAGAACTTCAGAAGTGTAACACACATTTTCCACATGTGTCTAAAAATGGAATAATTAAACACAGCAATGACCAAACTGATTTTATGCTCGATACCACTTAAGTGAAATTCCTCAGCCTTTACACTCAGATGTCATAGTACATATGCCCTACAGAAAACGTGTTTTTTGAAGATTTGTTGCTTTTCTTTGTTGGACAGACCAAGTGACCGAGATATAATTTGTTCTAATTGGCACCAATAACAGGTAAAATAGACAGTGTTCAGTTCATTTTTAAAGTGATAAATTCCAACTAATTGCCAGCGTAAACTAGGGAGTCTTTTAGTCAGTGTAAAGCAAGTCTTTGTCAAAAATGTGAAATTTGTCGACAGGCGAGCATATCAAATCAATGATCAGTGAATGAATATGTACTTGGTTCACTTGGATTTAAATTGTTATTTGAATAAAACTTCTGTTTCCCTTTAATTAGACCCACACTACACAAATTATACAATCATTAGGAAATCACAAACCAGTAAAAAAAAAAAAAAAGCATTACCAAACTGTGTTTCCCATTCCTTTATGTTTTATGACATATTTTAGACCAAACAATTCTGATTTAATTTAGAAAACAGCTGGCAGATCAATCGAAAATCAAATGCATGCAGTCCCAAACACAACAGGAATGTTTAGATAGCATTGAAAGCAGATTGAAGGCATGAGTTGCCACGAGTGTCTGGAGAAAATCGATAATTTCCTATGGACAAAGTTATTGGGGAGTACTGCTCTGAGACGCTGTACAGAAGACTGCTGTGTGAACATTTTGGCTTTCACAGCACAGCAGGAAATTAAGGGCAAAGAGGCAGAAATCCTACAACACAAGGATGGAAAATGTTGACAACACAGTGGACAAGAGGGCCAGTTCAGGGTGCAGAGACCAAAGTGGAAAGAAGGAAACAAGGATTTTGTTCCTCAACATTAATCAACAAGTGGTCTGTGGTGTCACAATCCCAGCCTGTGTGAGATGTAGCAGAGCATCATGTAATGTTGTAATGGTGTATGGTATATCTACATTGCCTTATGCAACAACATGGCAAGACATGTGAAGCTACGGGCTGTGTGGAATCTATATGGGGCATGTTCTATCTAGAGCTGCATTAATGCAGAAAGATTTAGTTATGTATTTAATTAATTTCATTCAGTTCCACTGTGTTCATGTGAGCTGATTTCTTGGGGAGGCTATTTCAGTAGCAGTACCAAGTCACATATTTATTTTTCCTGCTGACGCCAATAAGAGTTGACATGAGAGCTGTGGTACGAGTTGCTTGGAGCAGTTACATTACATTTTTCAAGGAATATTCATGAGTATTAAAGGAATACTTCTTCCCCCCAAATGACCATTTGTATATTAATATCTCACCCCATGTTATGTCTAATTTGTAAGGAAAACTCTGTTTTTCTTGCATGACTCCATGGTGTATTAAGAATCCAAAAAACAAAGAAAGTTATATAAGTCTGTGTTTATGACAGCAAAACTATATCAAAATGTCTGTCTAGAATATAATAGAAAGAACTTTATTCATCAAAGGACCTCAGTGTCTGCAGGAAGAACAGGTGGCTCTGCCCCTTCCTGCGGAGGGCGTCAGTATTAGAGAACCAGTCCAGCTTATCATCCAAGAGGACCCCCAGATATTTGTAGGTGTGCACCCCCTCAATGTCCTCCCCCTGTATGGAGACTGGTTGATGGGATGACCTCTGTCTTCTGAAATCCACTACCATCTCCTTGGTTTAGGCTCTTTAGGTGTAGACAGCACTTACTGCCCCAGTCTCTGAAGGCATCCACGACGTCCCTGTACTCCCATTCCTGATCACTGCTGATACAGTGGTATTGTCAGAGTATTTTTGTATTTGGCAAGACTCTGTGTTGTACTTAAAGTCCGTTGTGAAGAGTGTGAACAGGAACGGTGCTAAAACAGTTCCCTGTGGAGCACCAGTGCTGCTCCTGACATCCCAGAGACACAACTTCCAAGCCTGACATACTGAGGCCGCTCTGTCAAGTAGTCTGTTATCCAGGAGGTCAAGAAGTGATCTACTCCCATCCTCTCCAACCAGTCTCTTAGTATGGGGGGCTGGATAGTATTAAAAGCACTTCAAAAGTCAAGGAAAAGGATCATCACATGACATTCTGGCTCCTCTAAGTAGGTGTAGGCAAGGTGCAGCATGTAAAGAACTGCATCTTCCACTCTAATGTGATCCTGATAGGCAAACTGGACCTACTGACTAACTAACTGACCTAACTAACTCTCACACAGCTCGTGCAGTATAATCCAAGTCTCATTAATACAGTCGTATGTTTAATACCTCACAAATAGAAAGCCCTTTCTGATGGGGGACTGAATAGAAAGCGAAACTTATCTTCGAAGCCAGAGTCCACTGACAAAAACAGTTATTTCACCTCAGTAAACATGAGATCTGCCTTGATGAGTTAGTTAGTTAGTTTGTGTTATTGTGTCATTTTGATGAATCTCAACGTATCCTTAAAAACAGCCAAGTCGCAAAATAACACAAACGCATCAAGGCAGTGATAGGCAGTCAGCGAAGTCTGGCTCTGAAGAGAGAGCCAGACTCAAAGAGAGTCTGGCTCTGATGAGTTTCACTCTTAATTCAGTTTCCCATTGGAGAGGGCTGTGTTTAGGAAGTACTGAGCATGTGACTGGATAAATGAATATAGCTGCATCAAACACCATGCTAGTCATGTTCAGGAGCCTACAGTCAGTGTGACCTGATGGCGTCAGAACTGTTGGCAGATAGACACCTCTCCTAGTAAACATTAATTTGGTCAAGGTGTCTTGATTAAAACTAAAGCTTTAAAGATATCAAGATTACATATACATCCTATTTGAACAGCATAAAGCAGGTTCAAACTACACATTATAATAAAGTTATTAAAATGCTAGTGTATCAATAGATAATTGCCCTGGATGTCGTAAATACTTAATTTTTTACCCACATTTTACCAGTTGTAACTTAAGTGGGTAGTCTTTGATGGTTATAAAGCAGTCGTGAAAACAAAACAAAACTTTGTGGTCAAAAATATGATAGATAGAGCATGAAGCTGAGCCTCATGTGTAAAGATCTTTCCAGAACAATGAGTTATTCCTGCAGCACAGCGCCATGTTATAACTACCCACATGTATGGACCCAACAGGAGAACTACTTATGATCCATGATCACTTCCCCAGATGGGTGAAGACTGAGGAATTTTACTTCAGCCTCAAAACATGATCAAATATCTGGGACATTTCTTTGCCGTTCAGACTCCCTTCAGACATGAAAAACACTCTGATAGTTCTCCGTATTGTCACATCTGATCCTAAACTCTGGCATGATGTGTGCTGAGGAAGAGAGTCAGAATGTCTTGCCATCTTTTTACGTCAAACTGTCTCTGACTGCGGTTTATAAAGGTATCAACTCATTGTCAGTATACTTCAGACACCAATAAACACCCCTGTGATCTCCGCCTTGTCTACTGTTACCCTGTTTCTCTCCCTTCACTTGTTTGTAGCGTTGTTATTCTTCACTCCCTCCTTAGCAGGCTCGTAACTTTCTCATCTGCCACTTCACTGAGTCGATAAAGCTGTCTGTCCACACACCCAGAAAGAACAGAGGAATCTGATTTACAGACGACCGACCGCCTACTAGTTCGTCTTCTTCTACAGAAAAAGTGTTCTCTGTCTGAATAGGAGGAGGAGGGAAGACACAGCAGGGTCTGAGGCTGATTGATTTTTACTGAAGCAGGGAGGGAGGGCAGTGGGAGACAAGCGATCGCATTCTGATGCAGCGCCAAGTCATACCAGGGAGAGAGCTGCACGTTCTCTGGCAGAAATCACTCAAGAATTCTTAAAGCTCTACTAATTCATATTTTATTATCAAAGGATCAGATAACTAGTCACGTGCAGTCACCCACAAGGACAAACCAGCAGAGAGCTATTACAGCTCTACTGAGCTTTTAGGGGGTTTTCATATGAAGTACAATTGATTTGTACTGTGCCCAAGTACAATTGTCCCACCCCCCCATCCCCTCCCAAGTACACATATCATCTACTTGTTATTAAATTATATTGTCTCAGTGGCACATGCCAACCGCAAAATCCCATGCCCGAGTGGACCTTTGCATTATGCTTACTGTGGTTTATATTTTGGAGACAATTTCAAAAACAATTCTCTTGCCTGTTTGTCTACTTTATCACCCATGGCCGTGCAATTCAAAGGATGGGTTCAGTGGGTGCTGCGTGCATATTCAGATTTTGGAGGAGACAGGCAACAATAAGAAATGCCTTTGCAACTCTACTTGCTGACTGCTACTCACTTTTCATAGCAGTCCATCTCTGTGTTTTTGTACTGTTGGTTTTTTCACACCTAAAGCAGACAGTACCTTCAGCCTGTTCTCATTTCCAGGTCGCCAAATACCCACACTTTGTCATGCCCCTCAGCGGGTGATATCAACAACAAAGGCTCCCTTTCGCGTCTTTATGAGATGCACGGGGCTTTCAACTAACTCCACTTGAGTTTTCTTATAAACCTAACCAAGGAGTTTTGCTGCTTAAGCCTAACTGTGACCATTTCACATTAACCATGTGTGACAATGTGTTTCAGCTGTGCATCACATAGACTCGTTAATGGGTGCCCTGTGCATCGCGTGACAAAGCGTTGGTATTTGACAACCTGGAAATGAGAATGGATCAGTACCCGAGAACACATGAACTGTACTCAAGACTATCTTTTCAAATGCAGTACACAGTGTTCACACTAATCAAACAAAATGGATTTTAAGGTCAAGTGTACATAGATTTGGGCTTAAGTTTCTGATGTAATAAGACTCCTTAGCTTCTTCTAGTTAAAAGTTTTGGTCTTAATACACACATACGCTGTAGGTCAGTCTCTTGTAGAACCACTGTACACTACCTGCTCAGCATCAAACAGCAGAAGGACACAGGAGTTGTTGGAGACTAATCCAGAGCTAAGGTATTTGTGGTGTTAAGGTGTTTGTGGTGCTCTCCTGGCCAGAAATTAATAAATAAATGCAGTTTTTAGGCACGGTCAGAGGATTTTGTTGTAGCATTGTAGCATTTATAGTATAAAGAACAACATTATTGTGAGTTTGGACCTTTCAGACCATTTCCCTTTACCATGCATGCAGGAAACTGTGCCAGAAACCTCCACTCTGCACCAGCTTCAAGCACCTGAAACTTGAGTCCTCACTGCTATTACCGGAAACGTCACCACTCAACTTCCTGCAGTTGTTCTGGAAGTTCTGTTAACTTGTATGCCTGCACCTGGATTTCTTTCTCATGTCTGAAACTAGATATTATTTATACTGTTTTAGATTGACACCAATCACTTTATCATGTCTAGAGGTCATACTCATGTCAGCATTTCATATGCAGTAAGTTACCGGGTATCATCAGACCATCAGAGTCAAGTATCATGAATGATCTCTCAGAGTTAACTGATATCTGGCATTTGCATTTAATGCCATGGCTTTTCAAAGCACTTAATTTAAGTCTGAGTAATTTTTGGAAATCCAATCATTACTACTCAGTAATATGGACTTTTAGTGGGCCTTGGGAGCACAGCAGGTGTCTTCCTCCTCACTGTGTTCCAGTTTCCTCTCTGAGTTGTTCTTTCACTCCCTTTTCCCTTCATCCCCCTGAGAAGCTGCAGCTTGTGATTGCTGTGAACAGCTGTAACACACTGTAGACCTTCAGAACTGTCAGCCACTCTGTGTGTGTGTGTGTGTGTGTGTGCGTGCGTGTGTGTGTGTGTGTGTGTGTGTGTGTGTGTGTGTGTGTGTGTGTGTGTGTGTGTGTGTGTGTGTGTGTGCATACAAAGTGCTTGCACTCACATTCCTGTGGTCAGCAGGGAGTTTGCAAACCCACTGTTGTCCTGCATAACTCCACATGCATCACTGTGTTTATGCATGTGTGTAGGCTTTACCCTTCTGTCTAATGCAATACTTTACTGAGAGTAAATGTTTGGATGCGTGAGTGGAAGACATAAAGAGAGACAAGGAGAGGCGTTGCTTTGTCACAATACAACACAGGAGCTCTTTAACTGCACCCAACATGTGACAGCGGTATGTTTTTCATCTTTCTGCAATTCATATTTTTCCTCTGCCTTGCCTTTTATATCATTCTACTTATAAAACCAGTGTGCTCTAAAGTGGGAAACATTAAGAGAAATATTAGCCCCATTTACCCTAAATGTGGTTTTATTGATTAATGGGATTATCTCCGTATCAAGCATGAAGGTATGCACACAGTTTCAGTCTGCGCCATATAAGCATCACTCATTACGATCAGTAAAGTGTGTGTGTGTGTGTGTGTGTGTGTGTATCTGTGTGTGTTTTATTGGTCCTTTTTGAGGGCCTATTGGCTGGTGGAGGTTGGCAGTCATGCCCACATGGGCCTGTGCCATCTGGAATTGGTTTTGCACGGTTCGACCCAGACTGAAGAGGCTTTGTGCTCACTCAGAGCTGCACAAGTGAGGAGAGAACAATGGACAGAAAAACACTGTTGAATAAAACTTAGGGGGGAAAACTCTACAAATGTTTAGAAAATAGGTAATAGAAAATAGATAATAGATAGATACCAAAAGTTGGTCAGGTATATATTTGTATGACTCTGTATACATGTTCATGTACGTCTTCCTCTGCTGAAGTAAAACCAATTAATATCCGCAAAAAAGGGCTTGTACACAGTCCAGTATAAGGAATGAAAAACTGTACTAGTAGCTGATAAGCTGACTAAGTCAAAGTGCTCAACCCCTTTTTTTGCACTGAACAAAAGAAGCCAGACATCTCAATTAATCCTTTTCCACTAAATTAGCTCTTGTTCATGAGCAGGTTCTGTCCAGGACTCTTGGAACCTTGGTGCTATCTAGCAACCAGTCTGCATTTCCACATTGGTTTTGAATCAAACCAATGTAATCAAGGAAGTGTCATCAATAGAGGGTGTTGAACAATGCATCACAGAAGTAAATAGTAGTAGTGAGATGACAGATCACATTAATTACTTGTGAACTTTTGTTCTGTTATAACAGATATTTATTTTTATCCAAAAACAAGCATGGAACAACTACTAATGAATCTACTACATATACTTTCTCTCTTAACGTCACTGTTGTTGCCTTCTGAATCATCTCTTTCCTACCTGTAGAATATCACACACCCGCTGATGTCATCATGGGTTGCATAAGGAGTATACCTAAATGACTAATTCATGTTTGGTCAAAATGCTCAGAACCGTTCAAAATTAGGCGTGGGAACCAGAACATGGTCCACATTGGTGGAAAAGGAGTTAAAATGGTCTAAACACAAGTAGCTGTGCAAGTGCTTTGCCTAAATAAAATTGGCAAATGTATGACACAAATTAGAAACTGTCGACAATACATGAATAAACTTTGAGGTAATTGGTTAATCCAAAAGTCCATTTACCCTACAGAGCCAGAACTATGCTGTCTTCCCTCAATCACCGTCACCATCAGTCATTTCAGCAAATATAACAATATAATGAAATGATGTCTTTTGTTCATCACGAAAAAAATAAAAAAGCAATATTTTAACAATATTTTAGAGAGAGAAGACTGAAGTGGTTGGATTAGTCTACAAAATGTTTGACTAAAACATGAGAGGCATTGTTTGTCTCCCGTTTCTAACGGACAGCCAATGTCTGTTTCTTTAAACCCTGACCACAGTCATTCCCTAACCTTAACGAAGTCTGTACTGTTGCCACCATGGCAACGAAGCTCCCCATGATATTAATGAAGTTCATTATTCTAACCCAAACAATTATTCTCTCCCCAGTCCAAACCAGACCTTTCCCTTATCTTTGTACGATCAGAGAACAATTGTAGACATGACTGTGTGTACCTTTTGGAGTCACCAACAAATAATGTGGTCCTGGTGTTTGGGCGTTTATATGTAGACTATTTTCCTGGACATGTATGTATTATATGATATTATATGTATTAAAAGACAGAATATGAGTGAAAGTTTTCAATTTGGAAAGGAAAGACATCAACCTTCGGGGGTGTGGGGGGATTTCATGAGTGAAATCTTTATATTTTGGGCATTAAGAGAATTTTCTTTTATGGACAAATGTGCTTCACACGGGACACAGACTGTTCTTTCACTCCAGGTTTCTTCATTAATAAAAGTCTAGCTGAGAGTGAGTAGCTATGGATACTGTGCAGCATGGATACACGAGGTGAAAGGTGTGTTTGGGTGTAATAACCACCAGTGCAGCCTCACAGAGCAGTCTGGTCTGAGGTCAGAGGTTAGGTTGGGGTCAGCCGGTTACACACAGTTTGGGCTGCTCTGTAATTAAACTGGATAAGCTAGGATGAGCTACAAAGCAGCAGATGTGTCAAACCACAGTGAGGAGATTCAGCCGTGGGAACAGAGGGAGAAGAAGCTTGGCTGCTTTCTCTGAATCGTCCTGAGGGAGAAAACTGACAGCAACTGTGGGAATGTTTGAGGAATCCTCGTGCATTCCCCTCAGTTTATATTTGTTTACTTCAAGCAACAACAACAACTATAACTATGGATTATATTTGTTGCTGTGTATGAGTACGTGTCTGTGTGCCAGTGATGAGAGAATTAGGTCTATAAAAGGCAGACCACAACGTAACTTGCTCTGTGCTCGTGACCTTTAACCTCCAAGAGTTCAAGTTAAGTGTCGACTGCCTGTGTGTAGTGTATCAGATGCACCATGTGGGGTATCAGATGGCACCAAACTGACAAATCAATCATTTCTTAAGTTTTTATGTATGAGAGAAAGTTAAGTGTGAACTAAAATCACTTAAATTAATAAAAATGCATACTGATATTGGTAAAAACATTTTTGACCAAGTATTGCCAGACACAGATAAACAGAGATGGGAAAAGTGTTGAGGTCCTTTACGTACTTAAGTGAAACTCGTGATACAATAATGTAAAAAAGAAAAACTTAATTCATAATTTAGATTAAAAATCATGGGAGCATTCCCAGCAAGATATTATTGCAGAATGTGTCAGAAAGATCAGATCAAAAGGAAAAGTCAACATTCTGGATGATGGACGATGTAAAAAGCCCACAATACTACAGTACCCCAAAATCTGGGGTTGCTGTTAAACCAACCTGTATGTTGGGCACTCCTATAAACTTTTGAGCTGAAAGGCTGACAGACACTGAACAAACAAAACATATATTTCATAAGTTGAATGAGTCCTGCTCACAGCAGCTGCCAGTCAGTTCACACTTATGGACATCTGATACACCGTACATAATGTTGGCACTATAGAAATGGGTGTGGGAAACATTCAGCCGTGGGAAAGTCACATTAAACACTAGACCCTTGACCAGCGGTGGAGGAAGTATAAAGATCCTTATCTTAAATAATAGTAGCAAAGTCATGATACACCATTACATGTCAAAACAAATGTATTAAAATGAATGAGATTATACTGACAGGGCCTACTGACAGTAAATAGATATTGTACTTAATTGTTTATTAAATTCAAAAGTCAAAAAGTAACATTCATGTTCATCGATAAAACGTATTTAAAGATCAGAGGTGAAAATACTCAAGTAGAACGCCTGTTTTCAGTGTGTCACAGGACATGTAACTTTGTTGGCGGTGCTTAGTGGTTACTCTTCAAACTTTCAGATTGTTTGCCAAACATTTTGTGTGTGTGTGCAGTATGTGTGTGTTGCCAGTGCATCACGCAAACACTCAAACATTCCTCACATTTATTAACAGCACACGTGCGATTATATAATCTACTCAAGATGATGCAGCTCGTCCAGTATGATCACTAACAAAGTCCAAATTCCTCCATCTCATAGTGCTTGAATAAATGGAAGGAGCGGAAGAGAGGAGGGGGGAGGTGGGGGGGAGGTAGGGAGCCGGCCGAACAAGGAGCTCTTTATAATGATTGACTCTTTACACAGTGACTCATCGTACTTCACAGGCCCGTCTGTGGCCTGAGGAGGCCTGTCCTCGTGTTTGCTGAATGACACACTGTGTTGACAGAATGTCAGGATGTCGTGTTGGGATGTTTGGCGTGCCGTCCCTCCTACATCACACACACACACACACACACACACACACACACACACACACACACACACACACACGTCTGCTGCTATTGTATGCTGTCAATCTCTGCTTTCCTGGCATTATTATAACAACACGGACACTGCCAATGCACGTTGTGCAAGATCTACAATGTAAACTTAAAGAAATAATAATGAGTGAGAAGTGAGAAGTTTGACGCCACTATCATGTCTGCACTTTAAATATGTCGAGTAGCAGCAATCTAGCTTAGCATAAAGACTGGAGGTAGTTGGAAACAGCTAGCCTAGCTCCGTCCAAAGATCTAATATATATATGCCTACCAGTACTTTCTGTGGGACTCAGGTCATCTGAGGGGCAGGGGACATTTGATGTAAATGATTCAGACTGTTCAATATGGGGAACTGTGGACGTTCAAATTAGATTCTTTCTTCTACTTCAATATCCTGCTACCACAAACACACTTTACACACACAGCAGAGGTTCAGGACCTCCTCTGGGGAAAGAAAAGCTGAGATTTTGAGAAAGAAGTTGGAAAATTTTAAGGAAGAAGTGGTGATGTTATGAGAAGACACTTGCCATATTTGTTTAACATAAAAGTACTGCTACTGGAAAAAGTTGTACATTGAAGCTTTGAAGTTGCAGACAAGAGGTAGACATAAGATGCCTAGGGATGCTTTTTGTTTCCACTTGTTGCCAGGAATCATAATTTCCTGAATAAATCAAAGGTTAAAGAAACTGCCAACTTCCCATCCAAAATGATTGGTAAGTATTCTAGTGTTTCCAAACTCTGGTGGATTCATGATCAAACAAACTGCAGCAAATGTGCCCTCTTGGATGCTCCCTTGATAGATAAAACATGGAAGGGCAACCTTCTGGAGAAAAACTGATGCAATACCCTTTAAGGTGGCCTTAAAATGCAGAAAACTTGATGCTGTTTCATGCTCGAAAACTTTCTCTGCACTGGTGCCTGGCTGCATAAAGCTGGTGCCTTTTTTTAAATTGTTTTTGCCCCTGCCCTCAGACAGCCTAAGTCTGCCACTGTCTGTTGGTGGTTTAATAATCCAAACAAACGTCTGGTCCAAACAAAAGAAAACATGTATTACCACTTAGTAGGCAGTTTATGGAACAAAGTCACATTCTGCATTTTTTTACAGTGTGTCTGGTTGAGTGTCTGAGAACTGTGTAGTAACAGAGGACTTGTCTCTTTTTATCAGATTCCCGGAGTTTCCTCGACAGCATGAACCACACTGGCGGCTCCACAGAGGGAGAGCTGTTCAGATCAGAAGTGTCGGTCACTCCTGCATCCTGTCAAAGGATCTTTGGCTCCATGTGCTCCATGTCATCAGACAGCCCCCTCCCACACACTGACAGGTACACATACAGACACACACACACATCTGGTCTGGTCTATATGCATAGTGTACATGATTTGGGTCTGCTAATGTTGCAGCATGTTACATTGTTCCAGCAATAATTCATGGCCACTGTAATGTAATATAAATTTTGTGCTGTATGCACACTCTCTCTCTCTCTCTCATCACACAAGACTTGGACAAACAAAGCACAGTGTTCTGTCTCTTTCTGTTCTACAGCTCCACTCCTCCTCCTGTTTGGCACGACCAGACTCCAAACTCCCTCAACTCCCCATATCCGCCTCAGCCTTCACCTCCTCTCTCCCTCAACACTCCCAATGCTCACAGCTCTCCCCGGGGGGCTCTGAGATGCCTGGGTGGAGGTCCAGGGGCGCGCAGAGAGACAGACAGCACAGATTTGTCCTCGTTGTTGGGGAATGGAGGGCTGGAGCACAGCCTGCTAGAGGCCATGGAGGGCCTCGGGAGTCTGAACCTCGGAGGAGACAGTGGCCTCCCTCCACTGCTGCCTGAGAAGAGGAGAGGGGGTGAGGGAGGAGAGCTTGGCTCCCGCTCCCCCTCTCTGAGCGGGTTTTCCAGCCCTCACAGTGGCAGCAGTCTTAGCATCCCTTTCTCTTCCTCCATGACCCCTGACCCCCTCAGAGGACTCAGTGGGGCCCCATCGCCTGCAGCAGGTACACTGTCCAAGATTTTTGCAAGAGCTTGCATTTTTTTTTCCTAATCACCACAATGTTTCCACAGAAATAAAGTCGAGTTGATTTTCCCAATGTCCCCTCTTGCCTAAGGAAATAATCCATTTTTCAACCAAAAACTTCTGACTGCACGCAGAAGTATTATATTTTCTCAGAACTTACTTATGCCCTTTATATACTACTTCAACCAAACATCTTCAGTTGACCATTTCTAAAGTTACAGAAACTGAACCATCTCTAAGCTAGTGTAATGCTGGTGTTGAGTTAGCATTAACTGTATAATACTGTATATGGGGTAGCGTGAGTAATAACAGTACAGGGACAACTTCTCTGAAGGAAAACAGGTGAATACTTTAATGTCCGTTTTTAAAAGTAGGACAACTGACAATTCATTGACACATATCACTCCGCCCAATGTAAACAAACACTACAAAGCAGCTTATGTATATAGTTCCTCATTCCAACAAATGTAAATAATGTATTTATCAAATAATGAGCCATTAGCTAAATCATGAAATATTTGACTAATACCCAAAACAAAACAACATTCAGACCAACACTAAAACAAAATAAATCTCATCTTACACTATTACCCTAAACTAACCACTGCATGTGTGGGTTGTGTTGGTGATCCATAGACTTGATTCAGGGTGAGAACAAAAACCTTACATATGTGCATTCCTGGTTAGCTATCTACACAGACGAAACTGGTGCAAATTTGATCACCAGTATGTTGTTGCAAATCCATTTTGGTGCAACATGATCTCATCCGTACTCATGATGATTTACTACTTGCAGGAGCCCAGCTTTACTATAATGACATCATTGGCAGCCTTTTGTGTTGCGTCTTTAGGCAACAAAACTACTTGGATATGGTTAGGAAAAGATTGCTGATGTTGCTAAAAAGCACCCAGTTTTCAATGGCATAAAAGCTGCTGCCAGTGTTGTTGTGTTTTGGTCTCAAACACTGGTCCCCTGGGTGCTTGCTGGACCCATCCACCTCCCCTCCTGCCCACCCTAAGCAGGCATTCACACTGTTTAAACTACATCCATTGCTCTGAGTGTCTACTAATGACATGAATGGGTTTACTTAGGAGTTTGTGGAAAAACTGATGCGTGTCACACAGATGCGAAAGGGTGGCACTGCTCAAGCGATGTATGTTGACGCCCCGGGAGTGAGAGGAGACTGCATTTTAGTTTACAAAAATTACAGCACCTCCCCTGCAGCGCCTGTTGCCAGCCCAGCACAATGGAGAGAAATGGGCAATATTTATTCAGTAGGAAGGAGCTCCAATTAAGTGTTGAAGGGACTTTTGGCGATAAAACAAGTCTTGAATTTGGGAAATAGCTGTAATTTAGAGAGGAGAAAAAGTAACATTATGAGTTTTGAAATCACAATTTTTACAAGAAAAAGTCATATGTAAAAAGTTAAAATGCTGAAATGGAGTTATTTTGAGAATAAAGACAGGATATTACAAGAAATGGGTTTTACTTTTTTGAAAAACAATGTTTACTATTTGGAGAATAACCTAATACTAGTCTATAGATTATCGTTAGTAATAGGGACATTGTCACAGGAACTACAGGTTGAGTTTTTAGAAATTTCAGTGCTTTCAAAATCACAAACACAACTGGAAAGTTGAGTGATAATACATTTTTAAACTTTTAGGGTTACTGACAATTTAACAAGTCTATCTCTCTGTCTTTTTTCCTGCCCTGTCTTGTCCTGTTTGTGCCAAAACCTGTCTGAACCTGACGTAGAGCTTTAATCTGTGTCTTGCAGACTTTGGCAGTAAGCAGGACACTGTGAAGTTTGTTCAGGACACTTCCAAGTTCTGGTACAAGCCCGACATCTCCAGAGACCAAGGTAAATATTGGTGTTGGACAGGAGAGCCTAACGGACACGTCCCAGCACATAATACGGCCCTTGTGCAAAGCCCTGCTGCTTGTACAGTATGAACATGATGATTCTAACTTTAGCTTATCTGTGTTCCCTCCCCCCTGTTGACCTACTGAACAGCCATCACAGTGTTGAAGGACAAAGAGCCAGGCTCGTTCATTGTCAGAGACAGTCATTCATTTCGCGGGGCGTATGGATTGGCCATGAAGGTGGCTACGCCTCCTCCGTCTGTGTTACAACAGAGTAAGAAAGGTAGGCTGAACATGTCGAGTTTTTTCCTGGATGTGATCCCTGCAACCAAGCTATTTTACAGAAACTGTCTTCCATGTGGAGGAAATATGCACAGCCTTCAGTTGTGATTTACATACACGTACATGACATATTTACAGATACAAAAACTTTCTGTTAATTGTCAAAGTTCCAAAAACTTCTACCAACAAGTTTAACACCTACAAGTAGAACACAAAAGAAAGCACTTCCAATTTAATTGAACTTTTTTCAGCATTATAAATCAGTTAAGTGAGAGGTTCATTCATTTTTTCAGTTATGTTTTATGTGTTAAATATTGTGATTTTTTTAGACAGTTCAAAGGGATAGACACATATTTGTCTCGTTTAAATTGTTTCTTTACCAGTCGGTAACAACATATCTGTGTAAATTAAACAAAAATACACTGATATTTTCGCTGTGTCTCTGCAGTAGGGGACCTGTCCAATGAGCTGGTGAGACACTTCTTGATAGAGTGCACGCAGAAAGGAGTTCGTCTCAAGGGTTGCCCCAACGAACCGTACTTTGGTGAGAGTATTAAAGTTTTATAAAAGTGTCTCACTTTTTCTGCCCTGGTTTAACTAATGTAGAATTCTAATACTTTCTAAAAAATAATGTAAAATGCATATAATGTGGTATTATGATATGAACATGGATTATGATATTGTAGATTTTCCAGGAATTTGTTTTAGAAGCTACTTATGGATAAAATAGATATTGTCTCTTTTTGGCTTATCCAGTGAATTGAACAGCAATCAGTACAAATTGAGATACTTTATCCCATTGATGCCATGGTATACAGAATAAAACACTCTGATACACTTTATCAAACAGCCTTTACACAGGATTATTACAGTGGCTTGTTCGTCAGCTGAGTGGAAAATATAAATAACAACCTGAAGAAAAATAACCAAACTGTTTCAACATTAACAAGTAAAAATAACAAGTTAAAGTGCTGTTGCGTTAATACTGTATGTAAGCAGTATTCTAATGTGGAGGCTGGTCCAGGAGTTATAAATGCAAACAGCTTTTCCTAGTAATTGTATCTACTGGTTTGCATCAGACTTTAAAGAACATATCTCATGTGTTATAAAATGTTTATTTGCAAAGTAATTAAATAGTACTGTTGTCAGGAAAATGACGCTATGTTTTACAGGTCTGTAGTTATCAGGAGGTTATTGACCTGTAAAATAAAGCATTGCAGATAAAAGTTTAGGAGTAAAATGAGCAATATTTCCCTTTGAATTTTATTGGTAGAAAAACAGAAAATAGCATCAAACTAAAATATTAATGGCTACAGTAAAGTACCAGTTCTGTCCAATGAGCCTAGTCCAGGGTTGTTGCACTCTAGATGTAGTAAAACACTTTTGATCTGTGCCAACATTTTAAAGTGCTGTCTTCAGGACTGTAAGTCAGTCCAGTGAGCAGTTTGCTTCCTTAAATCCATCTGTTAATAGTTCACCAGGGAGGACCCACTGAGGTTAATACAGTACAGTATCACAGGATTGTAATGTGTTTCCTGTGTCACCCTCTACTGGTCAGTGTAATGAGGTGCAGCTAGCTCCATTATTCGTCAGTCAAAATGATGGGGCTTCTTGTGAAATGTTGATTATGAATGGGGTTTTTTGTCCCTTACAGGAAGTCTCACAGCTCTGGTGTGTCAGCACTCCATCACCCCTCTGGCTCTGCCTTGTAAACTCATCCTGCCTGACAGAGGTAAATTACAAACAACAACTTTCTCAGTATAGCCTCACAAGAATGAACCAGAGCAAACAAAAACAAAAACAGCTATGGACACCATAGCGGGTGCGATACTAATTTTTAGCAGCATAATATTGAATAACCTGTCACTTCTTATAGAATTAATAAACCATCACCAAGGCGAGCAGCCACTGCAACGACAAACACATAAGCAAAAAGAGAGCCTACACAGTTTTACACACCACGTAGTAGAGCACACTGTCTATACATCATTCTGTAAGCGTGCAATGTAAAGTCCTTCACCGTCTGGTCCAGGTATAACTTCTCTGCTCATGCACTGTCAATGCAATATATGAGCAGTCCACTCAGCCTCTCTGTTCCGGTACAACCAGTCCACAAACAGCAAAAAGGCCTTACACACCTCACCATCACAGCTAGAGACTCCAACAGCATTTTAGCATACTAGCATGTTAGTCGGACCCAGCATGCACTCATTGTTCATAGTGGGTGTGTTGGATTTTGGTCACTTCGGGTGCTCAGCAGATGGTGCATTAAAACAGTGATAAGTTAAGGTAGGCGTATTCTTTTAAGCCAAGATACAGTAAAGAGAATGATGTAATTTGTCACTTCTACTACTGTTTAGGACATTGTCTTCAACTTTACTGTATTCAAACAGCTAGATGATCTTAGCCTGCATCAGAATTCTTAACAATGTTGGATTACAATGACAAGCAAAAGTTTTATTCATTTATTTTACGAAATAGTGTCATTTTGAGTATGATTATAATTATGAGACTTCAATGGAGGTAAAAATGTGTGAATCAGGTTTCAACATCACTTTGCACAAACCACAGAGCATTCTGTTCATTTATATTTGGTAACTTCACATCCATAGTTTTCTTGCTGCAGCCAGTTTAATGTTGTTTATACGTTGAAATATTAAAGAAAAGCATATTTAATGTGTTTGTCTTAAAACAGCAATTAGATTTGAATTGCTTCTTTTGGTAATGACAGTTTTCAGCAGTTCCCACCAATGCATGTAAGTGTATGTGTGTGAGTGTATGCGTACCCAGTACAAAAGCATCATTTGCATTCAACTGGCCACTGCACAGATACAGTTTGTGTGTCACTAAACTGTCTGTGTGTTGTTGCTTGCAGACCCAGTGGAGGATCTGAATGACTCGTCTACACAAACAGCGACAAACTCAGCAGCTGAGCTCCTCAAACAGGGAGCAGGTACGGGACAGACACCACATATGTACACAGATCTGTGTGTTTGTTTGACTTGTGTGTGTGTGTGTGTGTGTGTGTGTGTGTGTGTGTGTGTGTGTGTGTGTGTGTACAGCTCATTCATTTATTTTCCTCACACACCCTGCATCAGTTATTCCCTCCATGAAGTTTCTATCTACTACAAAATACACAAAACACCATAGTTTTATATCAGTAACAAAATTAGTGTATAACTTCAATTTTTTATTGTGTGCTGAACTGTTCTTTGTTTTACTGTGTAGCATGCAATGTGTGGTACCTGGGCTCTGTGGAGCTGGAGTCTCTGACGGGACATCAGGCAGTTCAGAAGGCGACTACAATGACGCTCTCCATGGACCCCCCTCCGGCGTCCACCGTTGTCCACTTCAAAGTGTCGGCACAGGGAATCACGCTCACTGACAACCAGAGGAAGTGAGTGTTCAAACATGTGCAGTACAAACACTGACAGATACAGAGGGAATCAACATGATCACACTCATGGTCTCTGTTTGTTTCTGCAGGTTGTTCTTCAGGAGACACTACGCTGTCAACACTGTCATTTTCTGTTCTCTGGACCCACAGGGCAGGAAGTGAGTATCACATATTATCACATTTCATACTTTTCTTTAAATGTTATTCATATACACAGGTGAAAACAATCTCACTGATTAGCTGGTAAAAATACATTTATTTCTATCTGTCATACAGGTACTGCAAATATTGCCACATTTAAAATTTAAGAAAGCACACTGTTGTTTCTTCTGTGCCAATGAATCGGAGGCTTCAGATATTGGGTTAGAGCCTGTAATTTAAATAGTTTTATTAGGTGCTGAAAATACCACAAAAAGTCACAATTCATATTATACGTATAATATTGTGTAATATACACCATATGAGATGATTGCAGAATTTGACTAAAATTGGCATGCTGTATAATATAATTTGATATCCTGCTATGACCATATTTGGAGGGTACAAAGACTGTCACTCATACAGTTAATGTAATAATAATGTATATATGTGATACATATATTTGTAGATTTGATGGCTGATAATGTTATGAAAACTGTTGTTTCTCTGTCCCAAACAGATGGACAAGAGGCAGTGGCTCTACTGCAAAGTAAGTCCTTTTTCTTTACTGTCTTTTTTCTGTCATGGCTCTCTTGATTCTATTATAATGCACTGTATTTACGTTTTTCTTACTAGTATTAGTACTAATAAAAAAGTTGCTTGAACTGCATCTTGATTCCCACCGATAAATCTGAAAATTCTGGAGTCTTCCGACGGGTTGCAGGTAGAAACATGCAACCAATAGATGCAAAAACAAAAAGAAAGTACCATTATATAATTAAAAAACAAACAAACAAGACTATATCTTGATTCAGCCAAGTTAGTAAGACTGACTGATAATATTCAGAGGTTCAGCACTGGAAACTGAGGCGGCCTTGAAGTTATTCTCCATCCTAAATCTGTCTTTAAATATCAAACACTCACTACTTGCACAGTTACAAAGAGATTGTGATTTCTTTCCTCGTGAAGCAGGCTTGTGGTTACCTTGAATCCATGTGAATAACATTACTTAGTTCTCATGGCAAAGTTGAAATTGTTGCTCTCCAAAGCTCCGAAATGTCTGTCATAATTCTGGGGCATTTATGCTTTTATTAAAGAGTCAGTGGAGTCTAGAGAGTTATACAGAGATGATTAGAGATAAGAGGATAGAGACAGGTGGGAGATGAAATGCAACAAAGGTTACTGGATAATGCAGTTTGTGGTTTGTGCCCCAAACCACAAACATGTACTGTAGCTGTATTTCAGCTAAAACACATTTAAGAAACATAGTGAAGAATATACAATGGATAATTGAATTTTTTCCTGCCACAAATTTTTTTTTTTCATCCACAAAAAAGTTTATGTCAAAGAGAGAACAACAAACCTTTTACAGTGACATTTCAATCCTACAAAAACTGATACTCAAAGGAAGGAGTATGACTTAAAGCAAGACTCTGAACTTCTATCTGCTCACGTAATTTATAAAACTGTTGTTAAGCTCTAGAATCTGCTCTTGTTTAAAAGTTATGTTTGTCTTTTTCCTTTTCCTCCAGGATCTTTGGATTTGTTGCAAGGAAATCTCAGAGTGAGACTGAAAACATGTGCCACCTGTTTGCGGAACACGACCCCGAGCAGCCAGCAAGTGCCATCGTCAACTTTGTCTCAAAAGTCATGATTGGGTCACATAAGAAGTAAGGAGAGAGAGACCCACTGCAGATTGGAGAGGAAGGGCTGGGGATTAACTGCCAACCCCAACACCAACTTTTGCTCCTAAGAGCCAAAAACTATGAACCCATACACTCGTGTGTATTTTGTACCGTCTGCACTGCAGGATGCTGCCACCAGAGGGAGCCGAGACTGTTATGTATAAAGTAAAACTTAACCAGCAAGGAATTGAAACTACTATAAGATGCATCCTCAGAAAGTTTTGTATAAAATTTGTATGAAATCATGCACATTTTTCCAAGAGGATCCAGTAAGAAAATCCGATTTTGACTGTTTTATCAGACCTGTATCTTCAAACTTACTGTAAATGTACCATTTTACATTGACTTTGCTTGTTACTGGCACCCACAGCTGACAAATACAACACTCTTATTCTGATTAAACCCAGAAAATATCTGATATTCTGCGCATAAACACATATTTTTAAGTATGAATATAATTCTGAAAGCTTTTCTTTCCAGTAGAAATGTGTAAATCAGGTTTCAACATTACTGTTGTGCAAACCACAGGCCCATTTTATTTGTTAAATCAAAACCAACAATACTGTCTTATGACAAAGCCAGTAATGTGGTCGCCTTGTACTTAAGATGGATTTTTTGTGTTATGTTTATAGTATTTATCCCTTTTTACAGATGTGTAAAAGTCTTTCTTTTTTCCTAAATATACTTGTCATATATTTTTGTATATTAACATATTGTACATTAGAATTAAAGGCAGTGAACCTCAGAATCTGTACAATTATGTCACATATTGTTGAAGTATTTTACATACAAGATACTACACAGGCTGCCCATGTATACTTGTGATATTACTAATATAGATGTCAATATGTTTCTTTCACAATAACTCCAATACAGATATATGTACAGTTATTATGCCATGAAAAAGTAACTCTGATTTTCTCTAATAAGAGATCAAATACAGTCACTGTGAGAAATGTCAAACTTTTAGTCCACCTCAGTGTTTTTTTCCATGCACAGCTTCCACTTGTCATCAAAGACATATTCTTTTGTTGATTTGTAAATGAACATTGATCTGTTACCGCAGCATTTCTAATTCTGGCATCTTATCAAAGTATTGGTGCGTCTAAGTCCCATAAAGAAAAACACATTTTCATACTTGTGGTATCTAACCATGAAGATAGTTTTGGTTTTATTTGCGCATGTTTTCTTTTTTAATATGGTTTTAATTTTGATTTAAAACAAACAGATAAAAAAAAGTGCCACTCCCACAAACCATGGTGGTGGATCCCTCCCCATAGTCACCACAAGATCTCCAAATAAAGTAGTCCTGTCACAGTGACTCAGTATTGCTATTCATTTTCATCATGCAGAACTTCATGGATGGACACGCACAAAAAGCAAATAATTTAGGACTAAGATAAGAAAAAGAATAAAGCTCAGGGCAACATATACAATTCGTTACATCCACGTAGCACCCAAATTGGAGTATATTTGTCAAGGTTTTCAGATATCAGTCGGAGATTCTGCCAGAAATCTGCTTTCATTTTTGTTCAGTTATATTTTCTTAGTAATTTCCTAAAACAGCTGGGCACTGTAGTTTTTAGCAAACATTACTCAAACAGGAGGAAATCGTGCATTTGTTGGGGACTATTTTCAGTGGCAGATTAATCCACATTTGGTGCTTTGGTGAGTATTTGGGACAGCAGGACAGTGTACGTGTGACTGAATCAAAATAAACTACAGTATATTCATGGTAATGAAGGAACATGTCACCCTCTGCGACAGTGTGGCTCATAGATGTGTTTTGGGGTGAACTGACCCTTTAAATTCTAACGCTGTAGTTTACAGTGTGCCCTATAGATGGCAGTAATCAGCCACCGAATTTCATGCTGCAAACTTAATCCAAGTACAGATTAGTTGAGGTCTTACTAAAACGCACAGAACTTGAAGGTCTTTCACAAATATCAATTTTCTGAATGACTATTTATTTGATTATCGGTTCTTCTCTTCCTTCGTGCTTTTATAATCATACTATTTATTTATTTATTTTTTTTACCAAGAAACAGTTGCAAAAGGACCTGAGCAGGTCCACACATGCAGGAAGAACCACCCTCTTGAATAAACTTGGCAATGTCAAAGTGTGTCCAAGTTTGAGTGAGTGTGTGTATTTGGGAAAGAAAGCATCCGAGGGTGTGCACTTGACAGAAATAGGTGGTTAAATGCCTGATAGGCCTCCAGGTGCCTCAGAGATCTGCTGATCTGTCTGTCTCCAGCCTGTGTGTGCTGGTTGAGACTTTTTTAGAGGCCAGATCATCAGATACCAGTTTTGAATGAGGCTCTATTCAGGTTCCTGGTCTCTGTGGAGAGAGCTGAGGAACTGGAAGTGGGACAGAGACATGGGGACACATCCCAGTCCTGCAGTCTTGCTGGCCTGGAGAAAGAGGGACAACAAGGAGGGTGGAGGGGGTTGTAGTGATGGTGTGTGTGTTTTTGTGTGTGTGTGTGTGTGTGTGTGTGTGTGTGTGTATGTGTGTGTGTGTGCGTGTGTCTGCGTTGGGGGTGGGGGTGATGGAGGTGGTGGTGGGGGGGTTGTTGGTGGTGGATGACCTCACCATTACGGGAAACTTTCCCACAGCCTGCACACAAAGAAGGCCGTCAAAAGGTAAAAAGGATGAGAAAGAATAGAAATTTAACACAGTGTGTAAAAAAGGAGGCAAAGTGTGGAAGAGCGGTTAGTCGATGAGAAAGAGGCTCTTTCGGAGGGGGAGTCGTCTTCCCTTTTCAACAACTCATAGATTTCAGGCTTGATAGAAGCTCAGAAAGGCCTGAGAGAGAGTCTGCTCACAGTGGCAACCTTCAGTTTGGCTCCTGTCCTTTCTCTGCTGAGTCACCTGCCGCCATTTTGTCCCCTAGCTGGACCTCTGCTTGCACTTCCTGCTGCACTTCCTGTCAGGCGGCCCACCAGCACCTGGTGGCCCGGCGGTTTTCACAGCCGCCGCCGCCGCTGCTGCTGGACGACATCACATTCCTGGCATTGCTCGCTCCGAATGCTGTTTGGAAATCCAAAGGCCAGCTTCCGTTCGGGAATGCCTCCCTCACAGAGTCCCTCTCAGCCTCTGATCCCCGGCCTCCTCTCACTTTATTTGAGTTAGCTATTTAAAGCCCATGCTAAGTGCGCTGCTGCTCTGGCTGCACAGGGGAGCAAACACACACTCCATCTCACACACTAAAACCACACCGGCCCACAAATAATCCCTCTCCTATTTTTAATTTGGTGGGCTGTAGGGACACAGCCTGCAGGGCTGACTGCAACCAGGCTGACAAACGTAGTGATTTTCTTTTTTATTTGTCATGTGGTGCTGTTACTGCACCAAATATGGTTAGTAAGTAATTAGCTTCGAAAGATATGATATATGGTGGCAGAAATTAGTGCTATCACTAATTATACTGTTAATTATAGGTGGAAGATACATTTACTGAAGTGCTGTACTCAGGTAGAGCTTCAAGGTACTTGTACGTTATTTGAATATTTCAATTCAATGCTATTTTATGATTTGTCTCCACTACCTTTTATAGGGAAAGGGTTTTTAATATACTTTAGTTCATTTAGCTGGCAGAGTACTTTATCAAAGTAAACTGTTCATTTTACTTGTAATGGATTAGTTTTACTCTGTAGTATTGAAAATTTTCCTCGAGTAAAGGCACTCAAATCCCAAGTCAAGACTGAAAAGTCCCAAGTCAAGACCCAAGTCCTAAACTTTGAGTTTCAAGTTCTGAGCAAGTCATAATTTGCTCCTCACCAAATGTAATGCCATTTTAGTAATAATTTACAAAAAACACAATTTTTAGACAATATGTTTACATGTTTGTTTTTTGTTGCCAACCACACAGTTTTGGTACACAAAGAGAATTATCTTCAGATTAATTTTTTTAAACTGCCGCTCATTAACTCAGTGTTAGGTCTTTATGGTTCTCTCCTGCAACTTGATTTGATATTGTCAGATTTGTTCAAAGAAAGTGATTTTGTTTGTTCACTTGGAAAATAATTGGTTTGTGGCACAATTTTTAAAATAACATCTTTTAATTTTTTGGGCTTGGGGGAAGGTATCAGGTATTTTCAAATCAAAAGGCTAAAGTCCAAGTGAAGTATTGAATCATTGATACTAAAATCAAGTCAAGCTGCAAGTCCTTTTTTATTTCATCATGACAAGTCTAAAGTCATTGAATTTTTGATTGAATCAGACTTGAGTCAATACCTCTTTAGATTTTAGTGGCAATCTCAAAGTTTCCAAAGAGTATTGGGGAAATGTGTATGACCTGATGATGACCCATGATGACACATTACATCTTAATTATTATTTTTTTTTTGAAAATTTCCTTACTACTACTTACTACTAATGTCTCCATTATCTCTGCTTGTATTATTTTAAAACTAGGATGGATCATTTGACAAAATCTGCTGTGAAATGATAGAAATTTGAGATTTCCTGTATAGTTTATATTTGAGTAGCTCTTTCTTTAAAATCTCTGCTTGTGTTGGGACTATTGCTATATGGTAATATTGGATCTGCATGATTTGTGTGTCAGTGTGATGGATATCATCAGGCATTTAGCCAAAAAGACATTCCTGTGTGTGTAGTCAACAGCTTCTTGACAGACATATCACTGACCCCCAATGGTAATCAACCCTTTCCTGCACATACAAGAACACATATAGGTGTATGGGTGTTTTGGACTTCCAATAAGCGAGAAACATGAAGGCACCACAGAAATATGACTCTAATACACAACGGCGTGAGAAACCCACACGCTTACATAGTGAGTGGACATACACACACACACACACACACACACACACGCACACTTGCATGCCAATCAAGATTTCTGGTGTACGTGCTCTCAGGCACAAGCTGAGAAAGCAGTGCCTTTATGGCAGCCCTCTTCATTGCATTGTCTCTGATATAACTGACTGAAACACACACACACACACACACACACACACACACACACACACACACACACACACACACACACACAAAAGGCCTGGGTACTTGGGTATCAGCGTCAGTCTTAATGAACCTGTCTCCAGGGGGCGGGGCCGGGTAATGTCCCACACAAAGAGCTCCCGCTGGGCCACCGAGCCAACCAGAGGCCAACAGATTAACTTGCATTACATCAGCATCCCCACAATACACCTAATGAGGGAGGGATTATGTGAGTAGGTGTGTATGTGTGTGTGTGTGTGTGTGTGTGTGTGTGTGTGTGTGTGTGTGTGTGTGTGTTGGCTCTCATGCCATTGCATCACTAATTAAATGCGATGACTCACTTTTGCTGATTCAGTGTGTATTCAGCCGCACAAGCTGACATGTTTGGGATTTGTGTCTTAACATACATTTTGCCTCCTTAAAGATGCTCTAATCAATATTTTCATATCAACAGTGAATCAGATGACTATGTGTGATTTGAAAGATGTTGCCTTTAGTGACAAACCCACAGAGAATTATTACCAACTCAGCTCTATGAAGCATTTTGGCATCTTTCAGCTCATTGTTTTTGGTTCCAGCAGCAGCTGTTTTCAGCAAAAAGATTTTGGTAAAGCCATTTAGCAGCAAATGCCAAGTTCACACTTTGCAGTTCACACTACACAACTTGCTGTGTCTTGATATCATTGTGGTTTTCACACTACGTAACTGACCGGTGACACAGGGTCACACACTACAAGATTTTTCACTGGGAGGAATCCCAGATAAGTATGCCTGGTCTCCAAACTACATTTTGTCATGAAAACACATGCAAGAAATGACATACAGAATGATATAATACCATGCCTGAGACAGGATTTTTGTTGTCGTTGGCATGTGTTCATAAAATAATCTGTTTCCACATGACTTTACTTTATAGGCTGTTTCTTCTAGGTGCAACTTTAGCCCGTGTTGCAAATGCAACATATACAGTTCCTAAGTTCCTATTTTTACAGGCAGCCGCTCAAGGGATGTCTTAAGTAGGTGTCTTAAATAGATGTAGTACTGATGTATCCCCCAGGCTTCCCCTCAACCTGTGTCTTGAACTCTCATTGGCTGGAACTCGCAAACATCTGATAGGTCCATATATTAAACCTGCTGGATATCTGGGATGCATCTACAAAGCATATGAGAGCCCCTCGACTTGTGTTGTCAAACAGTTCACACATGGCACTCTACACCCTGGCCTCTAGTTTCCCGGCGCAGCACAGGGTGTTGAACCCCACACAGGGCTAGTTTTGAGCAGCGCAACCCAAGGCGCGCTGAGTTTGGTAGTTTGGCAGACCAAGGTGCACTGAGATGGGTGTGGCGGCGCAGCAGGGGGAGGTGTCGACAGATCAAGCTTGGCGCAGTGACAGTTTCGTGCCAAAAGGCTTCGCCGAAGGTGCACTAAAAGCTCGCCAGCTGAAACCACGTCTACTGTCAGCGCAGGCGGGGCACAGACGATGTAAGCCTAACTTTGGCTGACCGGTGGACAGTGCGCACACGTCACCAAAACCTGACAGGCAGGTTTCCAGAATGTCAGGCACATTAACGATGCAATAAATACCCACAAACACCACTATTCAATGCAACTATCTGCAATCAGCACATAAATGTATCTCTATATCGACTGTCCCGTCACATCTGATATCAGATCAAAGGGGATTGACACCGTTTGGCACGTTTGGCACGTGTAATGAAAACCCAGCCTGATTTGATTAACACAGCTGCAGACTAATGAGTTCACATCCCTCTCAGCCAACCACAAACAGCCACAGCATCAGATAGGGAGTATATATTCAGCATCTATCATCTTAGAAAAGTCAATAGAGAAGAAACAGAGTGAGACTGTGAGAGAGAAAGAGAGAGCGCGCGCACGAGAGAAACGCTGTCAACAAATTATAAGTTATGTTTGGTGTCTTAAGGGTTTACGTGCTTCATGTGATTGCCTTTACAAATGTTCTTGCTTAACGTGATCTATAAAGCTGGAGTACACTATTGCGAGGAGGACTTATGCAGATAGGGTGTACTGTCAAAGGACATCTTATTTGGGCATGACAGAGCTGGAATGCAGGTGGGCCACACAAATAATGACTGGAATACCGCCGCATCCAATGTAATTGTCATTTCATGTTGTACTCTTTTTCATTACACAGGGCTCCAGACCGCTTGTCACTTTTTGTGACCATAGAGCACCACTGCAACTGACAAATATTATCAATATATGCACTGGAGAGCTGTTAGTTAGTGAATAAATCATCATGTTTAATGGCACTGCAGTAACAGTTTAAATTGAAGTATGAGTCTTTGCACCTGCAGGGCTCCAGACCTAATTTTTAATCACATTTTGCTGCCGTGGAGCAGTGGTGCAACTTAGAAATCAATCACTGTATGAACTGCAGAGCTGTTAGTTTGTTTCCAGCTCACAGTGAGTTAATCCTCACATTTGAAGGCACGGTGGCAACAGTTAGACTTTGTGATAACTGCTAATGTCTGACTGTCGACCACAGGCTTCAAGATCACAGAAAAAACCTAAACACTTCCGGTCAAAGCCGAGCTGGGTGATTCAAAATAAAAGTGTTGCAAAATAAACGTTCCAGTGGTTCCGCTTTTATCTATTTAATTATAACAATATTTTAGTCAGCTTTATAATAACAGTGCTGTATCTAGCCTTACTATAAAAGTATTTTATTGACTTTATTACAACAGTACTAATTTAACTTTATTATGACAGCAGCTATTCCATTAAACTTTATCTGACTATAGTTTATTTAATAATTTTGTATTTTAGAAGTCTACAGTAGTTTAGAGGAGATTTCAAAATATTGCAATATATATTGCGTATCGCGATATAGCCATAAAATATTGTGATATTATTTTTAAGCCAAATTGCATTCTGCAGATCCAGCTGCTGGTTAACCTTTGACCTGCCGTACTTACTGTAGTTGTGAACAGTTTTTTGTGTGCATGGAGGGATTATTTCAACATTTCAGGTAGGCTGCACTAATAGAAATGATGGAGAACAAACTATGAAAATAGTACCAGAGTTATGAAGTTTAATTCTCCAATAAGACTGCACAACTTACATGTTTGTGAGCTGTGTGAGTTTTGTTTTGTGTGAGGAAAGTCAGTGGAATAGTGTTTTTGTGTGTGTCTTTGTGCTGTTTCCTGCTTCCCTCCACAGTGTTTTATTAGACCCGACGTACCTCTGGTTCACGTTTCAACTTTGTTTTTTTCCATCTTTAGTTTCAGCCTCATTCTTTCTCCTTTTCTCTTTTATTTCCTGTCTTTTATTTGGATTCGTCTGTGTACTTAAAAACTTTACAGAATGTGGGAACAAAGTAGTGAGTCTACGTGTGTCTCCTGTGGAGAAAGACACATGTGGCCTGAGCTGTTCAGCCCTCTGCATCCAACATTCTGTTCCTCCTTTCTTTCTCTTTTTTTGCCCCATCAGTATTCTCATTCAGCATTTCTACCTCGTGAGTTTTTGGATGCCATGACCCAGATTTCTCTCTGTCTGCTGTCAAGGAAAGAAAGCAGACCCTATAAAGAGGGCCAGGACAGAGGGGGACTTGGAGTCAAATCAACAACAACAAAAAAAAATCAATGAAGTGATTAATTGAGAAAGAAAATGAACAAGAAATAAACAAATAAACTCTGAGTGGATGGTTAGGATAAAATGAGGGTGGCAGACAGAAATAGAATTGGGTTGATTGGGATGGCTGCACAATGGGCACCAGTGTGGAGAGCTTCCAGTGTCTATGCTTGCTGCCCCACATCTCTCCTGTCACACCCCTCAAATTTAACCATGGGATGCCAGGGGTAATGAGGAAGGGGGTAACAAAGGGAAGAAAGGCATCCGACTGCCTCCACTGTCTGACTGTTTCCCTGGACAATCAAGGAACTTTATTACACAGGCTGATCTTATTCACTTTCCTTACTTGTATCTACAAATAGTAATGCAATTCGTAAGTAATTTATGTAATTGTGAGCCCAGAGGCTGTGAACACATGACACTATGTTGGCTGTCCTGCAATCACAGGACTTTGACCCAGCAGATCACTGTTCTTGGCAAAAGTCAATGTTATTTCAAGTTACATACATACATCTCATTGTTGCACAACATCACATTGTTGCACAACATTTCCTCACATCACATCACATATTTACAGCTTGGCGCAAAAAAAACAATTTTGGTCTCGACAGATAATTTCCCCATTCTTGCCAACTGCATGGGGAATAACTTTTAATATAACTCACCCAGTTAAATGGTGTTAAGGCTTAAAGTTATGCATGATTAAGGGTTTGGCCACTTTGAGTAACATGCAGTTGCCAGCTATTGAAAAGTAACTGCCATGGTGACAATGGTAGTACGACCACACATGACCACACAGATTCACAGGCATAGCAGTAGCTGTCACTATGTCAGTGTGTTAATTGCAATGTTCTGGTCACTTAAAAAACTTTTGGATCTAATGTTTCCAGTATGTCGGTGAAGATTCTCAGTTATCCAAGTCATGGTAATCGTAAGTGCTAATATTGTAGGCCACTGGACTTGCTTGCGTTTCTTGAAGATGTTTAGAATGTTTCCAGTAAGTACATTTTGTTTTAGTGGTTTGAGGCCTGTATTTTGTTCGCGATAATTGGCATTAGCATTAGCATTATCACATTAGCCATAGATGTAAATGACTGTGCTAATCAAGCTAGCAGTCAGCATTAGAATTAGCTCCACCCTCCTGTCCAAATGTGATCACCCCTGAAGTCCATCACTGCGTCTGCGTCCATTATGTTATACAGTCTACGGTTTTTCCCTCCTCTCTCCTGGTTTGACAACTTCTGCGACAAGGTCTGTTGCACTGACCCATAAGAGCACAAAAATGCTACGTAGTCTCATCCTGACAGTAGGGCTGGGTATTGATTAAAAAAATTTCAATCCTAGCACAGAAACAATCCTTGAGATTCTGTGACAAAACTGTACTTTTAAAAAATATTTTACAAGGAGAAATATTAACAATAATTTATACATCTTAATTTTTATTTAAAAAAAAACAACCTAACATTCTCCAGTGTTACATGTCATAACTGGTCCCTGTTAAGAACAGGTTCAGTTCATTGACGTTATTAGCCTTTATGCTTAATGATTCCCTTATCAATTCTTTTCATTACGCCGCTCGCCAGTCAGCAGCATGTTCAACAACAAAGAAGACGTAATGGTGGAGGGACAGAAGCGGTCAAAGCCATGGCATCACTTTACACTGTTGTTAGCCTCCCTAGAGCTGCTAGCAACTGTGGAGCCTCGGCGTGTCCCTGCTCCAGGTAGACAGTGGCCAGGATGCTGTTGTCGGATTTTATGGGAACACCAAGGATGATAAGATGAGGGCAGTTGAGTTGATTTGCACGCCATTTGTTGTTATAATATGCTAGGCTAGCTGCGTTAGCAGCCTCACCTGAGTTAGCTGCACTAGCTGCGTGGTGTTGACACAATCAGGCTGTGGGCCGGGATTTATCTCTAGATCACCAGCTAGCAGTAACATTAATGACACTCATTGTGGCTGTTGTTGTGACATAGATAACTATATGCCAATGCTGGCTTATGACTGTGAAAGCTGCTGTTAGTTGTTTGTGTGGTTAGACAGCGTGCTTTTTTTCAAATCTTTCTCATCGTCTTTCTAAACTAGACCATGGCTTTAAGGTTCATAAAAAAACGTTATGAAAGCAGATGTCTTGGGTTACAAACAACCGGAGGTGATATCATTAACTCACAGGAGGAATGAATAAGGGAATCGATAAAGAATCAGATCGATAAGCAGAATCAATAATGGCACTGATATCAATAAAATCCTATCAATTCCCATCCCTACATCTAAATAAAAACTGGCCACAAGAACATTGCCTAAAGGAAGTAATCTAAAATTGCCTAAATATGAATTTAAAACAGTCAAAATGGATTGACCAATCAAAAATACTGACTATGAATTCAACCTTTGGTATCACCTTCTGGTAGGACAGTTTTCAATATTCTTCAATATTCTTACACATTTTGGTGTTTTCATCTGAAGTTCAGACATGGCTTTTGCCTGTAGCACTGAATTAAGTTCCATTCTCACAGAGGCTTGCCTTCCTTGTCTTTTAACAGCTTTTGGGGATAGAGAAAGCAAAGTTAAGTTTACATGTTAAAATAAGTTTACCTCTTTAGTTCAGTTTTAGAGAGCTGGACAGAATGACATAGTTTACAGTTTTTCTCAATTGTTTACACACATTTTCTGAAAGCATGCCTCATACTTTCAGAACTCTACACACAAATCAAAAAAACACACTTACAATGGGCAAAACCCCTCAATTCTCCTGCAAAATGAAACTTTACTTTCCAAACGATGTCATTTCTTCTCAAAATGGTATTTTGTTTTCAAATTACACACACAAACCATTATATGAATAGGCATTTATATAAGAACCAGTTGAACATTGATATGCTCAATGTAAAACACTATGATGAATGGAAAACACTTCTTCTCCATTCATCATAATGACTTAGGCCTTTTTTTTTGTTCAGTGTTACATTTACTACAGGCAGTACATACATAAGTGTGTTGTAAAATATTTTAGAATATTGTTTTTATAGGGCGGCACAATGGTGTGGTGGTTAACACTGTTGCCTCACAGTAAGAGGGTTGCCGGTTCAGTCCCGGGTGTGGGACTGAGCCCTTCTGTGCTCTCCCCGTGTCAGCGTGGGTTCTCTCCGGGCACTCCGGCTTCCTCCCACAGTCCAAAGACATGCAGTTTGGGGACTAGGTTAATTGATTACTCTAAATTGTCTGTAGGTGTGAATGTGAGCGTGAATGGTTGTTTGTCTCTATGTGTCACCCTGCGATAGTCTGTCCAGGGTGTGCCCTGCCTCTCGCCCGATGTCAGATGAACTGGAGGACTCTCTGGAGGACTCTGAAACACACATGAAAATATCAGTAATAGACATGGAGTGGTCACTATTGTGAGGCACAATCATTATGATTACAATACTGAAATATGTATAATTTATACAGTGTTGAGAGTATGCATCAATTGTGGGATTGTATAGGACTTACTTGCACATAGTTATATTGCAATTCTTTGACTCTTTCTGAATTGCGTTCAAATGGCACCCTGTAGACCTGCTTCATCCTCAGATTATTTCTGTGCTAGACACGGTCCAGTGTTGCTAAGCTTACCCTATCAATATTTTGAAATATCTCATTGTTTTCTATTATTTTTCTTTGTATTTGCCATAATGTTATGGCGTTATTTTCTAGGACCATGTTCATGATTTCAGTTTCCTGTTCAGGAGACAGAAGATGCTCCCGACCACCTTGTGTTGGTAATCTTTCAGTTCTGCAATACAAATAGTAAAATACTGTACGTGTAGGAATACAAAGTAGGAATACATTTCCCAAATACTTGAAATATACTTTATTTTTACAGTCCTACAGAACAGTCCACAGGCAATACTGTACCACTGTACTCATTGAGTACTGTATTGATATGCAGTACTGCAATTTTCTAGTGAGAGTAGATTTCTTGTCTATTCTCATTTCGGAAAGTCTGGATGATGGATGCTACAGTGTACCTGCTCAAATTTGGCTGTAGGCTACTCCAGCCTCCCTCAGTGCTAGACCATGGTTGACCACATGGTCAACCAAAGTGGCTCGGATCTCATCAGAGATTACGGTCCTTGGCCTTCCTCGTCCTCCCTGTCCTCCTCCTCTTACTCTCACTCCTCTGGCTTTGGCTCTGCCTGTTTCCAATGTTGGCATCCATTGCTCCAAAACAGAAGAGCTCACCTGTTGGCCTTTTATGCTAAAGCTCTGATTGCTAATTGTAAAACTGTGTGACAGGTGTTTGCCCATGTGATGAGTCAGTGTGCATGGTAGGGCAGTTAACTTTAGAATTTTGAATGACAGTGTGTTCCTTGTGAAAACAAGAGATTTTCTTCATGAAAATTGTGCTAAACGCAGAGTATTGTGTGTGTTTTAGAACTGCAATTTCAGTGTAAAGCAAGAATTGTGCTTGTAGTTAAGCAGAATTGGTTCAGGGGGTTGGTGCATGGGTTACATGTTGTGGTCACTGTGTCTCAAGTGCCAGTATTTGTGTGTAAACAATTGAGAAAAACTGTAAACCAAAGTAACCACCATGATCATCTTTTTCCAAATGAATGGATGCAGTGCATGTATTTGATAGGCCGAGAACACAATACATACCAACTAAATGATATTTATCAAAACAACTTGGCCATATTTTCAGAATTCAATTATTCAGGCAATTCATAATGAAAATAATTTATTTCATTGTCAAAAAAAAGGTGATTGCCTGTCCATGACTCTGTTTTTAAAGAGGCAGTGTAAACTGGGGCTTATGTCACAAATTTAGGATTACTAAATTTAGGATGACTAGATTTTGTATTACTAAATTATCAGAATAATTTATAAAACCTCCTCACACTCTAAATCAAGTCTTCTGAAGTTAAAATAGTTCCTCTGGGTTTCACTCAGTGCATTTTTCCAGCTAACTTAATAATCCTGCCTTGTGAGACGGGCCTCCAGCATGATTCAGATCAAAGAAAACAAACTGCAGGCGTGAGTGTGTCCTTATTCTGCTGTCAGCTGCTCTGGAGCATTGAGCTTACTGAGGTTTACCATGATAATTACCAGATGTGTTCCTGAAATGGCTAATTTGTCTCACAAAGTCTTATACGAGGCTGCTGGATTAAAGCTCATCTCTCTCTGACCTCTACTGAGAATCCACCTTCTCACGTCTCGCAGCAGTCTTACTTTTCTCATTACTGAACAGAGGCTAGTATTCAGGCTGAGCCCAGCCAGTGTCAGCTGTCAGCAGCTCTGTCTCCACGCTGCTGGCCCGGCCCTCCTCCTTCAGACTCTCTGGCTGTGTGTGCTATGATGTCATTCTGCAGCGGGGGTGTGTTCGGGGGTGTGTTTAGGGGTGTGTTTGGGGTGTTGGTGGTGGAAGGCGCGGGGGCAGGATAACAATGATGGCTGAACCCTTGACCTTCTGGTCATGACCTTCTAGCACGGAGTCACCAGCCGGGTGAAACATCTTTGCGGCAGCGGGGGCAGACCCCTCACGTGGCGACGAGCCTGCTGTTAGCATTAGCATGGGCTAAAGACCTGGGGTCTCGAACCTGAGGCCAGAGGGTCGGGGGAAGACCCAAGGGCCAACATCTCTTTTTCTCTGTGCTCACATACCTGCATACAAAGCCCAATCAAATACATTTCTGCACAGAAAAAAGAGAAGAACAGAAAAACACAGGTAACCTGATGTACATTCACACACTTCAGCTCATACACTCATTCAAAAACAAATAAGAATGCATGCATGCACACACAATCCCATCCAGGTAGGGTTACCTCTAACATAAACATCTACACCCGAAGAAAGCAACACACCCTCTTGGGACACATTCCTGTATCCTGAGCCCTGCCACTGATAAGCGTCTTGTGTGACCAGGACACATGGGCTGAGTTTGGGCTAATTCAGTACCTGGGAACCCCTCCGCTCTCTTCCTCCACCCCTGTCTAACTCCCTCTTTGGGAACAAACCCAGCCTTGTGCAACTCCCAACAATGTCAGTGACACTCTACACTGCCCCATTGCCACTAATTGTTAGCTCACAATGCTTCCTGGTATTGTGTTCAACAATGCCCACTCTGAACAGAGAGTCTAACCTACTTGTATTGTCGCTAATTGGTTTCTTGAGAGGAGTAGAAAATGGGGAGAGAAAAGGAGAGAGGAGATGTTGGTAATGGACTGCAGTTTCATTGGAGTCGCCAGTAAATAGAGTTCAGAAAGGGCTTTGTGGGGTCGAGGGCCGAGGGTCGGAGGTGAAGAAGAAGAGGTGCACCTGCACTCTCCACAGGCTGACAATGAGCTTATTCAGCTGCTCTGCCCAGCACAACGATGGAGGACGGAGGCAGTTGCTGTCCCACAGCCCCAGAGAGATGACTGGATACACACACACACACACACACACACACACACACACACAATTTAACGGTGAGAGGCAGAAATAAAAGAGACAGATGGAGGGAGGGAAGGGGGGAAAGAGACTGTATCTTTACATCTTAAAGAGAAGTTACTATTAATATATTGTTCTGTGCAATCAATGTTTAGATTCCTTTATAAAGCCAACTATCACACTAAACTAATGACGAGAGAAGTGTAAGGAAGATAAAAGAAGAATGAAAGAAAGACAGAAGAGGCAGATGGAAGTACATAAAAATAGGAGAAAAAGTGGGAAAAGAAGTTGAAGAAAAAGGGATGAAAGGGAAGGAAGACATACAAAGGATCATGAGAAGAACAGAACAAGGAAGAAAATAGGAAGAGGGGAAGAAAAGAGGATAAAAATGGAAGACAATGTACAGAAATGTGAAAGAAAAAGTAAGAAAAGGGAAAGAGAAGAGTGGATGAAAATGAGAATAGGAGAAGAGTGAATGTGGGAGGAGGGAGGGGAGAAAGAGAAGTGTAAAAAAAGAAGAAAAAAGAATAAGAGTGAAAGGCAATGAAAATTGGAAAAAGATAAGACTTGCAAAAGAGGGAAGAAAGGGGAAACTAAGAAAGGGGAGAAGAGAAGAGATGGGGAAGTAGAAGAGAAAAGTTGGGGAAAAGGGAAGAAAGAAGAGAGGAGGGGGGTGAAAATGGAAAGGAAGACTGAGAGAGAAATGGAATATGGGGGAGGAGAAAAGAATGAGAGAGAATGGAAAAAGAATGTAGTAGAAAAAAGAGAGATAAAAGGGGAAAAGATGAGTTAAGGGGGTGAAATGGGATGAAGTTAAGAGTGAAAGACAAAGGGAAGAAAGAAAAAGAGTAGAGAGAGTGGAAAAACTAAAAGAAAGGGGAAAGAAATAAGGAGGGGTGAAAATGAGATAATGAATGAGTGAAAGAAAGGGGAGGAGAGGGAGAGAAGAGTGACGACAAGTTACAGTAAGACAAAAGTGACAAAAAACAGAAAACAAAAAGGAAAAAGGCAAGTGGAGGAAGGAAAGACTGAAGAGAAGAAAGAAGAGAGGAAGGGGGTTAAAATAGGAAGGACATAAAAGAGGACAGAAAAGGATAAAATGGAGAAGAAGAGGAGATGGGACGACACAAATATAACCCACTTTGACACAGGTGTGTTTTGGAGTGTGAGACAATGAGTTAAAGGTGAACTTTTGTCTCCTCATGTTCATATGTCAGGACTTAATCCTGTATGTGTGTATGTATATACAGTTTATGTATATACTACTGAACAAAAATATAAACGCAACACTTTTGTTTTTGCTCCCATTTTTCATTAGCTGAACTCAAAGATCTAAAACTTTTTCTATGCACACAAAAGACTATTTCCCACAAATATTGTTCACAAATCTGTCTAAATCTGTGTTAGTGAGCACTTCTCCTTAGCCGAGATAATCCATCCCAACTCACAGGTGTGGCATATGAAGATGCTGATTCAACAGCATGATTATTGCACAGGTGTGTCTTAGGCTGGCCATAATAAAAGGCCCCTCTGAAATGTGCAGTTTTACCACACAGCACAATGCCACAGATGTTGCAAGTTTTGAGAGAGCGTGCAATTGGCATGCTGACTGCAGGAATGTCCGCCAGAGCTGTTGCCCATGAATTGTATGTTCATTTCTCTACCATAAGCCGTCTCCAAAGGCGTTTCAGACAATTTGGCAGTACATCCAACCGGCCTCACAACCCCAGACCACGTGTAACCACACCAGCCCAGGACCTCCACATCCAGCATGTTCACCTCCAAGATCGTCTGAGGCCAGTCACCCGGACAGCTGCTGCAACAATTGGTTTGCATAACCAAAGAATTTCTGCACAAACTGTCAGAAACCGTCTCAGGGAAGCTCATCTGCATGCTCGTCGTCCGCATTGGTGTCTCGACCTGACTGCAGTTTCGTCGTCGTTACCAACTTGAGTGGGCAGATGCTCACATTCAATGGCGTCTGGCACGTTGGAGAGGTGTTCTCTTCACGGATCGGTTTTCACTGTTCAGGGCAGATGGCAGACAGCGTGTGTGGTGTTGTGTGGGTGGGCGGTTTACTGATGTCAACATTGTGGATCGAGTGGCTCATGGTGTCAGTGGGGTTATGGTATGGGCAGGCGTATGTTATGGACAACGAACACAGGTGCATTTTATTAATGGTGTTTTGAATACACAGAGATACCGTGATGAGACCCTGAGGCCCATTGTTGTGCCATTCATCCACGACCATCACCTCATGCTGCAGCATGATAATGCACGGCTCCATGTTGCAAGGACACAATTCCTGGAAGCTGAAAACATCCCAGTTCTTGCATGGCCAGCATACTTTTCAGACATGTCACCCACTGAGCATATTTGGGACGCTCTGGATCGGCGTATACGACAGCGCGTTCCAGTTCCTGCCAATATCCAGCAACTTCGCACAGCCATTGAAGAGGAGTGGACCAACATTCCACAGGCCACAATCAACTAATCTGATCAACTCTATGCGAAGGAGATGTGTTTCACTGCATGAGGCAAATGGTGGTCACACCAGATACTGTATGGTTTTCAGACCCCCCCAATAAAGCAAAACTGCACATTTCAGAGTGGCCTTTTATTGTGGCCAGCCTAAGGCACACCTGTGCAATATTCATGCTGTCTAATCAGCATCTTGATATGCCCGCACATCGGTAACACATACATTTTTTAAATGTATCGTATCGTATATCATATGTAGTGTTCATTCAAACAGCATCTGTACTCCAGCTAATTAACTAATGTGAGAGACACTAGTCATACTGTAGTTGCAAACCCACAGAGAATTATCTCCCAACTGTGCAATTGCACAGAACTTTTTTTTCACCTCTTTTTTCAACATTGTTTAAGATTTACAACACACTTGCTGCTCCAGTTCACTCAAAACACTCATCAATCTTGTTTCCAGCAGCAGCAGGAAAGCTGTTTTCAGCACAAACATTCTGATAAACCTACAACACACTACCTGCTCAGCCAACCCATTCTCATTCCCAGGGTGTCAAATACAGCAACCTGGTCAGCTGCCCTCAACTTCTGATACATATGCACAAGGCACCCTACAGCAGTGATACTCAATTTTCAAATCTGCCCCCCTCAAAACTGATTTTTTTATTACTTTCAATAAGCTGCCTTTTCACTGCCACACAGCAACTGCCCTGACACCCGCCCTGACAACTGCCAACCCGCAAGAGTGTTCCTCCAAAAAACAAAGCAGTGCCTGAAAGAGACTGCTGCCACTACAGTCCAGGGCTTTGAGGCCAAGAGCGTCACTGATGGAAGACCTAAGAGTCTTACATATTTGGACAATTTAACAGTCATCTGAATCACAAGCCCAGTTTTCAGGTTGTCCTTATAAGTTGCTAGTGCTGTGTTGTACAACTCCGGGTATTCAGACATCAACATTGTCAGCTCCTTAATCTTGTCATCTTTCTGCTTCCGGGATGCCTACCCCCTTCTATCTGATCATCCAAAGCAAGGTGGCTACCATCTGAAGTTCAACATGATGAATGTGTGTGGCAGTGCAAAATGTGTGTGCATTCACGTGCGTGGCAAATGCCTCACCCTCTTGCAATTGGACTTTGAACTTATCCCACAGCAGTTGTACCATGAGGTACCGTAGTACTACAGGTGGCAACCAATCATGCGGGACATGGTCTAAATTTGCGTGATGCGTGAAAAGAGACAGAAATGCTCCCGCACAATGCAGGACGTCTGGTCACCCTACTTAGTCACTCGCAAGCAGCAGCTAGTAGGGGGCCCCATTAGGGGGGAATCCAATGTGTTGTCATTGTTGCAGTGTCTATAGGGGTTCCTTCATATTGTCATTGATATGGACCAATGTCAGCCGTCTCTAGGGGCCCCCTTCCAGCTCAGGGCCCTAGGCAATTGCCTAGTTTGCCTGTTGCGACGGCCCTGGCTGCGAGTTATTGCATGGCGGTGTGAAAGCAGCTTAAGGTGCTAGAGTGCATAAAAAACATCAGATAGAGGTTGTTAATTGGAAAAAAAGTGGCAGAGGAGGATTCCCCGGATCCCCTGACAGACATTCAGGCTAACAACTAGAGCTAGCACCCAGGGAACCGCTGTTCGTGCCCCCTGTTAACTAAACTTAACTGAAAGTCAACTTCAGTTCTAAACCTAACCAAGTAGGTCTGTTGCCTAAACTGTCTCTACTATTTGTGGAATGTTTGTTTTTAAAGTCGCTGTATGTAATAAGCAGAAACCGACATCAAAACTGAGACATTCAAAACTGACACCAGAGTACCTAGAGGACAGTTGCTGTATCTGACGAGTTGGGAGTGAGAATATGTTGGCCCAGCACAAAAAGCAGACAGAAACAATAAGAGACTAACGACTAATGACAGCCTATAGAGACAGATATTTTTCTCAGGAGTTGGTGGAGCTAGCTGAGTCTTGGACCTGCATTTATCAGGTGGACAAAACCACTACAACAGGTTGATTATTATGCTCTGAATACATTGTTTGCTGAATATATAAAAGGCGTTGATAACATCTTCATCCAAAACACTTAACACAGGTTATCTTTGTCGGTTCATCATGGTCAGCTACAAAGCTAATTATCAAATAATTAAATCCAAAATTAATTCCGGTATCTAATCTAGTTCTCATGTGAGTTCATTTTTTCATCATCACTACTGCTCAGTCTCTGAATGCTGCTGGCACAATCCCAAGATTCTTTTTTTTTTTGTGCTTAGGGAGTATATCACAGCTTTCAAGTCCTGAGACTCACTCAGCTATGAGTCATTAAGTTTTTTTCCCCATCATTCTGTCAAATCTGAGGTCATCAAATTTGTGTCTTGAGTCTGAATCAGAAAGCTTTTGCCAGTAGCTAAAACACAAGCTGATAAATCTCACCACACCCCTGCACAGCTCCACACCATATAAGGACACAGAGCTCATAACCCTGAGTTTTTAATGCATTTAAGAAAGATCCTTTGTTGATAGGACAGTGTGAGCTATTCTCTATTAATGAGCTAATAAAAGAGTCACTTGCCAAAAAAAGCTTAATGTTTGAACCTCAGGGGACTAATAACAGGGCAATATGTATTATGTACTCATTCCCTGCTGGATCATGTTGCTAATCTCTACCTCTGCCACTCATTTTCTCTCTTGTTTTTTTAGTCCATTTTTGGGATCTCCTCTTATTCCCCAGCCTAGTTTTTCTACATCTCGCTCTAAGGAATCTGAGCTACCTTTTAGAAATAACAGTCACTCTGTCTTTTTCCTTAGATTTCACAGGGATACCTATAAACATGCATTCAGAGAAGGCAAACACACACACACACACTGAGGCATACTCCTGCGTTATATATTACCACAAAGTCCCAAGGCCATGTTTTTGTTTCCGTTGTAAATGTAACAGGGTAAATGCAGCCGCCACTGACAGCGGAATCCAGAATGTAAAGCCTGCAGTATTGAATGGTTTTGCTCACTGGTTGGAAAGGGTGTGTGTTACTGTGTGTGTCATGTATATCTATATCTGTGTGTGTTTCTCAGTTTGTCTTTGTGCATGCATATATGCATGCTATGTAAATCAAAACACATTCACAAAGTCTCAGCATCAGTTTGGCTTTGGTATATGTGCATCTCTGCATCTGAAAACAGATCTATTTTTCTGGATTAGTGTGTTGCAGATGCCACCGGAGCTGGCATGCACCTCCTCAAAAATATAACTGCATGTCAGGGCAATGAAGATACTACACAGAGCCAACAAAAACTTTCATATGTGACCTGGGGCTTCTTGTTTTCTCCAACAGAGAAGGTGAAGATTGTTAGCAGTGATATCATGCAAGCTAAGTTCCTCTGTTTCCTTAACACTTGAAGTACATTTTGTGATCTAGCAAAGTCAAACAGCATCACTGTTAACTTCACTTTTTATCACAGAAAATAAAATGTAAACTTGATGACTTTGTGCAGGACATGGCCTAATAACATATGACAGACCCATCCAGTGCTGTGGTGGGACTACATTTACACTCCTTATCAGAAAAATAATGACACTGGTCGTTTGTCCAAAAGCTTAAAACAACATGGGTTTACATATTCCTGACAAGCAACATCTTGTGGTCATGTGAATGATTATCCTCTAACAGTAACAAAGGCGGAAATAATGTAATGTTGCTGGAGGACAGTCAGACCAAAAATAGCAATGAGGCTGTGCTGGTGTGGACACGTTGATACAAGTTCAGATGAGGAGATTACTGTTGATATGATTCAGGGTGTGAAGACATCTGATAAGTTAACTGCACAGAATTGCAGGGCAAGAACAGACAAACAGCAAAAAAGCTACAGAGTAGTTTATTAGGAATGGGCAAAAGTTAAAGGTCCAATGTATAGGATTTAGGGAGATATACTGATAGAAATAGATAATAATAATATGATAAATTAAAACATTCCCTTATTTGTCCCTCAAGGGGAAATTCATTATTTTTCAGATTACACACACACAGGCCTGAAATACAGACACATGCACAAACAGGACCTACACACATGCATTACAGAAGCAGTTGGGGGTTTGGTGCCTTTCTCAAGGACACCTCAGCAGTGCTCAGGAGCATGCACCTTCACCTCTCCAGTTACCAGTCCACATTCTGTGTTTGGTCTGTATAGGGACTTGAAACTGACCCTCCAGTACCTAGGCCAAGTCCCCAAGTACTGAGCTACTGCTGCCCCCAGAACTACATTTTCTTAGTGTATGATTACCTTGAACTAAGAAACACTGTTTTCGTTTACTTAGAGTGAACTGTTTTATCTACATGCGGAGCAGATCCTCTTCCTTGGAGTTCGCCATATTGTTCTAAAGTAGCCTAGAACGTACAAACCAAACATCGGCTCTAGACAGGGCTCACTATGCATTTGTGTCAGCCACCGTAGTTTTTCTGGTAGCTTGAGAAATTTCCATTCTGCAACCTCACCACTAGATACCACTAAACCCTTCAAACTTGACCTTTAAGCCAGTTTTCAGTTTATTTTCAGGCAATCATGCAAGTTGTGGTGAAGACCTCTGTGGCCTCAATGAACTGAAAAAGTGCAGTGCCCATTCAACACGTGTTAGTAAGGAACGGGCCGATTGCTTGGCCTCCAATACTGTCACTTGCAGCTTTTTTTTTTTAGAGCCGCTGATCCAAATTTACACTTGACATTGAGGTTCAGAGCAAACCTGCCATGACATAGTTTTTCCCTTAGCAATTGCAAACTACAAGCTATTCCCTTGGCACCAAGATATTTTCTGGAACAAAAGCATTCAATTCAGCACTTACTTCATTGACACTTGAAATCTTTAAGTTGCTGCAATGTAACATCTCTGGTCTCTCTTTCTTCATCTGTTTTTGATTGTGCTGTAGTGATGAAGAGTGAGCTGTATTCAGGATGCTGTTAGGTAGTGTAACAGTTAATAAGGGTCTTCTCTAACTACACTGCAAAGTGTGTTCATAACACAATATTTCCCATAGATCTAAAGAGCTTACAATCGACACTGCACTTCCACGGTCCTCAGCAATACACCTGCCAAGCGTAAAGTATGAAACCCCTGCACACCAGTAGATGGACAGTCACATTAACAGCATATGCCACTGTCCTCTTTACCCCAGCATCAATACGGGTTCATTCTCCAGAAAAGCAGAAATTTTATCACATGCGCTCTCTGAACTGACACATCCTGGCTACAGTGACTTGACTAACTCTTCAGTGTTTATGTCCAGCTTGTGGGAGTAGAATGAATTGAGTGGCCAATTTCAGTCCAGTTCAACCATGTTATGGTGTGTGGTCTGGTGGCTGAAGAGGTGCTAGTTCACCACCTGGGCACTGCCAAAGTGTCCCTGAGCAGGGCATGGAACCCCAAACTGCTTGGACCGTTGACTCTGCAGCAGCCCCATCCCTTTGGCATCTCTCAAATGCACGTGCATGTATATATTTCCAGAGTGTGTTATAAATAAACAGATTGAGAAATGTAGTTTCCCCAAGAAGGATCTTTCTCTCCCTTTATGAAAATCAACAGTCCACAATGCGTGTGTCACACTTCAGTGGATAAACATGAGACTTTGACAAGTGAGACTGTGGTTCATGTGCCACCTCTTACCATTTTCCTACCAACAGTTTATTTTCAACATCTTTTCTCACTGTCACCAAGTGGTTTTAGTTTCTTAAATGCAACCAGACATTCGGCATGGAGTTGGCAGGTCAGAAAATGCTAATTTAAGTGGAAAGAGTCATACAGATAGCTTTCGAAGGCACTGAGAAATCATCTATATTGTACTTTAGATACAAGGACATCCTTGATAATTATTGGGTTAAATCCTAGACTGAACATAACCTAATTCCTATACCTCCATATGACATAAAAATGTAAAGCTGGCTTTCATCCTTGCACATCAAATCGTCCAGAAACCCCATCAGAAGAGTAAAACAGAAGTGCTGGACCAACAGAGAGATACAGTAGCGAGAATAAATGCAGCAATAATGTGGAGGCAGGAGGGAGGAGAAAAAAAGACAGATTGAAAAGAAGGGGGATGGGGGAAGGGAGTGTAGAGAGCAATACAGGGGAATGGGTGAGGGGTATGTTATGAGGTGTTAAAGGAGCCAGTGCACAAGATAGTGAAAAAGTGAAGGAGTGCAAAAGACAGAGAGAGAGAGAGAGAGAGAGAGAGAGAGAGGTGTTGGTGCTTTTTAAATAGCCTACGTGGAACACCAAATCCCCTCAGCAGCACAAATCAGCTGACTGACTGCCACTTGCCAAGGAGTAGGTGGGGGTGGTGGGGAGAGCAGGGCTTATAACTCTCTCTCCACTGACACATTCACCGCGCAGAGACGAGACAGAGCTTTACCCATGTTGGCCCTGGAGAACCCTATCCTGTCTAAACATAGACCTCCTAGTATACTGGGGGAAGAAGAGGGACACCGGCATGGAAAGAAAGAAAGAAAGAGAGCGGGAAAGAAAGAATAAAGAGAGATCAGCTGTCTGTCTCTTTCCCTGCTGTTCTCTCATTACTCAGACTGTGACAGTGCATTTCACAGCTTTACTCCACTCTTCATAGGTTATTACAAAGATTTTTCTCATTCACTCAAAAATCTCAAGTGTCATGGGTCATTTTTTTGTCTATTTCCTAACTACAATCCATGCTTCTACAAGAGCTGGGTGTTAACCTTATCAAACAGCATACCTTTTGGGTTCCAACCAAATGTGTCTCTAACACTGAATTTTGAGAACTGTCTAGTAGCTCACTGAATGTTAGCTTTGAATGGGTTGCATTCTATGTTTATGTATCATTGTGGACAAATATCAAATAATATATCCAGCCCAAACTCTAAGGAAACAGGACCTTTAGGACTCATTAGTGGCCATAAATTGATAGAATTTTTTTTGTGCTGAGAAGGTCCTGCACCGCAAAAAGGGCATTTCATCCATCAATTCCTACTTTTTCGGCTACTTCTGCGGGTCTGGCTTGTGGTGGCAGCCAGCTTAAGGCTAGTGTATACTCAAAAAGAAGTGGTTGTCCAACCACGTTGGAAGGCAAAAGTGTTTACAGCTGTTAAGAACTGCCACACGCGAAGGTGGAGTGAAAAGTCTGCTATCATAGAAAAGGACATGACGTGGTAATTGTTTGAATATGAAGATAAATGCGTAAATTCTTAGACAGTCTTTCCTGGAAGCAGGCCACCAGGTCAATCACTGCTTGAAATGAGCATGATTATCAGAGTTGTTCTCATAAAGTTACAGAAATTGGCGGACAGAGTCCCATTAAATTCTGAGGGTGGAGGGGATTTCAGATGCTGTTTACTTTTTAACTCAAAAGAGCAGCAGCTTCAGTCAGAGCAGCTTAAAATCTCAGTTAAAAGTTAAAATATCACAGGAATAACCCCTCCCTCTGAATGACCAGTTGTATGTCAGTTACTTAGCCTGTTACATTGAATTCAAAACAAAAAAACAAAAAAACACAACAACTCTGTTTTTCTCTTATGCCTTCACAGTGAGGTAAACGTTCTTGATTAATAGAAGTCACAGGGATCCACTTTAACAAAAAAAAAATTATATCAAAACATCCATTTGCAAACACTCATAGAACTCGTTCAGTACAATCCAATAAAGTCTCAATTATCCAGTCATATGCTCAGTGCTTCCTAAACACATGCATTAAAATCCCGCTATATAAAACAATTCTGGATAAACAGTCTTATGCATGGATTAGTGTCACACCTATGCTGGTTGTGCAAAAGGGTTGTAAATATTACAGTTTTAAGGAAATAAAATGTGTTTGGGGAATACTGAGCAAACAGCTAGATAACTGAGACTTGGATCGTACTGAACAAGTTGTGTGGGAGATTGTAAACATACTGTATGTTTTGATATAGTTTTGCTGTTGTTAAATGTGGATTCGTCGTTCACCATGAAGGCATGCCAAAATAATAATAATAAGTTTTCTTCACAAATTCAGTGTAACACTGGGTGTGCAACTGACATACAGATGATCATTTGGGGGGTGAAATATTTCTTTAGATACTAAACTTAGCTGGTGTCATATGTTTCCTGTGAAGTTTTAGAAGAGAAATGATTATGAAATACCTTACAGCCACAGAAGGTGGATGAGAAACGGAATGCTGGAAAGAGGGAAAACACAGAGAAAAGGACTATATATATTTTTTTCTTTTCTTTCACTCTGTCTCCCCCTCTCCTGAAGTCCAGCCGGTTTCCTGCTTTCCCAGAATAATGCACAGTTTATGAGGCAGGCAGAGGGCCATGCTTTATAAATGGCACTGTCTAAACCCCTATGCCCCCCCCCCCCCCCCGCTCTCTCTCTCTCTCTCTCTATCCATCGGCCTTCTCCACTCTCTATGGCAGTTCATGGCATTTGTGTGCATGCCTGAAATGATCTGTCTACTGTTGATATGGACAGACAGGGAGGTGTTGTGTCAAAGTGGCACACATTTTCAGCTATAGTGGACCTTTTTACATTTTAGGGCTTTTTTTCCCTAGCATATTAATCTCCCCCTTTTCCTAATTTCATTATTTGGTAGAACTGTCACACTGTTCTTCTCACCCCCCTCAGCTTGCCATGAAAGGTTACCAGCAAATTGTCACCCTCAACTCCTGAAACGTTCCCTTGAAACACTTCCCTGAATATAAAGGTTATTCTGTGGAGGAGATGGCCAATCTTCAGAAGACCTCTGTCTCATCTTACTAGGGGCAGGTTCAAACTCCTACATTTTCTTTTTAAACAGGCTTTTAAAAGGGAAAATGAGCTCTGTACACATGAGCGTTTTAGTACCATTTCAGAATTAAAGCAACATTTTACACTTTTCTTTGTTTAGGTTAAAATGCTGTTAATAAGCTGATGGCACACTAAAATGTAAGTGAATTCCACCAGAAATAAAAACTCATAATTGTACCATTCTCATATGGTTCTAAGAAAACTCCGACCAATCATTGCATTCAGACCAAACGCCCCCAAGTCTGTGAGACAACAAACAGGCTAATAACAGGGATGCTTGTGGATATAAACTAGTAACAGGGATGCTTGTGGATATAAACTAGTAACAGGGACGCTTGTGGATATAAACTAGTAACAGGGACGCTTGTGGATATAAACTAGTAACAGGGATGCTTGTGGATATAAACTAGTAACAGGGATGCTTGTGGATATAAACTAGTAACAGGGACGCTTGTGGGTATAAACTAGTAACAGGGACGCTTGTGGATATAAACTAGTAACAGGGACACTTGTGGATATAAACTAGTAACAGGGACGCTTGTGGGTATAAACTAGTAACAGGGATACTTGTGGATATAAACTAGAACCGGGATGCTTGTGGGTATAAACTAATAACAGGGACGCTTGTGGATATAAACTAGTAACAGGGACGCTTGTGGGTATAAACTAATAACAGGGACGCTTGTGGATATAAACTAGTAACAGGGACGCTTGTGGGTATAAACTAGTAACAGGGACGCTTGTGGATATAAACTAATAACAGGGATGCTTGTGGATATAAACTAGTAACAGGGATGCTTGTAGATATAAACTAATAACAGGGACGCTTGTGGATATAAACTAGTAACAGGGATACTTGTGGATATAAACTAGTAACAGGGACGCTTGTGGGTATAAACTAGTAACAGGGACGCTTGAGGGTATAAACTAGTAACAGGGACGCTTGTGGATATAAACTAGTAACAGGGACGCTTGTGGGTATAAACTAATAACAGGGACGCTTGTGGATATAAACTAGTAACAGGGACGCTTGTGGGTATAAACTAGTAACAGGGACGCTTGTGGGTATAAACTAATAACAGGGACGCTTGTGGATATAAACTAGTAACAGGGACGCTTGTGGGTATAAACTAATAACAGGGACGCTTGTGGATATAAACTAGTAACAGGGACGCTTGTGGGTATAAACTAGTAACAGGGACGCTTGTGGATATAAACTAATAACAGGGATGCTTGTGGATATAAACTAGTAACAGGGATGCTTGTAGATATAAACTAGTAACAGGGATGCTTGTGGGTATAAACTAGTAACAGGGACGCTTGTGGATATAAACTAATAACAGGGATGCTTGTGGATATAAACTAGTAACAGGGATGCTTGTAGATATAAACTAATAACAGGGACGCTTGTGGATATAAACTAGTAACAGGGATACTTGTGGATATAAACTAGTAACAGGGACGCTTGTGGGTATAAACTAGTAACAGGGACGCTTGAGGGTATAAACTAGTAACAGGGACGCTTGTGGATATAAACTAGTAACAGGGACACTTGTAGGTATAAACTAGTAACAGGGACGCTTGTGGATATAAACTAGTAACAGGGACGCTTGTGGGTATAAACTAGCAACAGGGATGCTTGTGGGTATAAACTAGTAACAGGGATGCTTGTAGATATAAACTAATAACAGGGACGCTTGTGGATATAAACTAGTAACAGGGACGCTTGTGGATATAAACTAGTAACAGGGACGCTTGTGGATATAAACTAGTAACAGGGATACTTGTGGATATAAACTAGTAACAGGGACGCTTGTGGGTATAAACTAGTAACAGGGACGCTTGAGGGTATAAACTAGTAACAGGGACGCTTGTGGATATAAACTAGTAACAGGGACACTTGTAGGTATAAACTAGTAACAGGGACGCTTGTGGATATAAACTAGTAACAGGGACGCTTGTGGGTATAAACTAGCAACAGGGATGCTTGTGGGTTTAAACTAGTAACAGGGATGCTTGTGGATATAAACTAGTAACAGGGATGCTTGTGGGTATAAACTCATAACAGAGATGCTTGTGGGTATAAACTACTAACAGGGACACTTGTTGGTATAAACTAGTAACAGGGACGCTTGTGGATATAAACTAGTAACAGGGATACTTGTGGATATAAACTAGTAACAGGGACGCTTGTGGGTATAAACTAGTAACAGGGACGCTTGAGGGTATAAACTAGTAACAGGGACGCTTGTGGATATAAACTAGTAACAGGGACACTTGTAGGTATAAACTAGTAACAGGGACGCTTGTGGATATAAACTAGTAACAGGGACGCTTGTGGGTATAAACTAGCAACAGGGATGCTTGTGGGTTTAAACTAGTAACAGGGATGCTTGTGGATATAAACTAGTAACAGGGATGCTTGTGGGTATAAACTCATAACAGAGATGCTTGTGGGTATAAACTAGTAACAGGGATGCTTGTGGGTATAAACTACTAACAGGGACACTTGTTGGTATAAACTAGTAACAGGGATGCTTGTGGGTTTAAACTAGTAACAGGGATGCTTGTGGGTATAAACTCATAACAGAGATGCTTGTGGGTATAAACTAATAACAGGGATGCTTGTGGATATAAACTAGTAAACAGGGACACTTGTTGGTATAAACTAGTAACAGGGATGCTTGTGGATATAAACTAGTAACAGGGATGCCTGTGGGTATAAACTAGTAACAGGGATGCTTGTGGGTTTAAACTAGTAACAGGGATGCTTGTGGGTATAAACTCATAACAGAGATGCTTGTGGGTATAAACTAATAACAGGGATGCTTGTGGATATAAACTAGTAACAGGGACACTTGTTGGTATAAACTAGTAACGGGGATGCTTGTGGATATAAACTAGTAACAGGGATGCCTGTGGGTATAAACTAGTAACAGGGATGCTTGTGGATATAAACTAGTAACAGGATAAAAACTGTGGATATAAACTTTTCTCCGTAACAATGGCAGACAATCGCGGACCACCGCGGATGGCCATCCAGCTCTAGGCTAAGAGCGATTAAACCAGCTTTTCCCAGCGTCCTTCTGACGAACGTCCACTCGCTGGACACAAAAATGGATTATATCCAATTGTAGTGATCCACTCACCGAGGAGTGAGGGACTGCGGCATCCTTGTGTTCACTGAGACATGGATGAATGGTGACATATCAGACTCCGGTGCTGAGCTAACGGGGCTAACCCTACATAAAGCGGGAGCGTATCTACGTTTCCAGGGTTCTATGTTTCACGGGTTCTACGTTCCCCACTTAACCCTGCAAAAAAGGATCTATGTTCCCCGCTTACACAAAAAAGGTTCTATGTTTCCTGAGTTCTATGTTGCCCACTCAACCAAGCGGGAAACATAGAACCCTTTTTGTGTAAGCGGGGAACATAGAAGCTTTCTTGCAGGGTAAAGTGGGGAACATAGAACCCGGGAAACATAGAACCCTGGAAACATAGGGATAACCCCCATAGAGCAGACAGTGAGGCTGCATCATCTGGTAAGTTCTGTGGTGGCGGTGTGGCAATATACACAAACAATTCATGGTGCTGTGATGTGAAGAGGATCTCCCACTTCTGCTCTCAGGATTTGGAGTTTTTGACTTAAATGTCAACCCTTTTCATCTTACTGTCACTCTATATGTTCTGTGTTACATGTTGCACCAATTGTTTTTAAATGTTTTGTTTCTTTTTGCTTGGGGTATGCAAAATGTCATTTTGTTTTTGTGCTGCGCATAAAATGACAAAGAAGTTCAGTTCGGTTCATAACGATATATATGACAACATAACATCCAGTTGCTAATGGCTAACATTAGCCTACTGTAGCGTAGCCTCTGAAACATTAACGTTAACTTCCTTGTGTGTTTCCACTTACTAGTAACATTAATGCTACTATCTAACGTTAGCACTGTAACCTTATTCTAAAACTCATCAGTCATCACTGACTCCGGTTGAGTTTTAAAACTCCAGGGTTGCGTTTGGCTGACTTGGTTGTAACATTACACTCCCTCTCTTCTTCCGTGTATCTAATGTTACCTTGCCAACGGCTACGTCTATAATGAGGAAGGGGGAGGAGGAGGGGAGGAGTAGGCCTTCAGAGGGAGGTGGAGTTGCAGGAGGAGGGGGATGGGACTTCAGAGGGAGGCGGGAGTTGTGGATGTTAAAAAAGTGCTGTGTGAAATGCAAAAAAGGTAAGAGTTGCTTTAATCTCTGACTATACTAAAAAGCCTGAAACTGCATTTCACATGGCCATCCTCACTCTTGTCCTACAAACCTGCTTTTTTAAAAAAAAAAAATAGTCACAGAAACACTATGCCCTGTTCTACTTTGTTCTGAAAATGTTGGTGTGTAACCCCTTTCAAGGGACAATCAGTGAGGTGCAGACGTACATCTGTATCACATATGAAGAGGAAGTGCAGCAAGAGCTGGATGGAGTAGTGAGTAACAACAACCATATCTACATTTAAGAATGCCGTGTGCGGTGGAAATATTTAATAGAAGTCGGGTTTAGGTGCATGTCTGTATGGGTCACGTACCGGTTTTTAGGGTAGCACAGTTTGGTGGAAATGTGGCTTTAGTTACTAAAAGTACTACATAGATGGCAAAAGTATGACCAAAGATTTCTTTGCTTGGACCGATGACGAAGTGAGACTGTTAGTGAAAGTAACACCAGTACAAGGCAACAGAAAACAGATTAGCAGATGCTGCACAGCAAATACGGCAACGTATCAGGGCAGTTATGGGAGCATTATCCATCGCCAAAGAGAGCTATGGCAATGGGAGAGGAGAACCCCTACAAGAAGGATGAAATCACAAAAGGTATGTAGACCTACCTATAATATTCTGGCTTGACACACCATGAGTCAGTTGGAAAGTGAACATCAGTGCTTGCCTCATTGTTTCCAAACATCTGTTTCTGCCCTACCACATTAATAAGTAACTCCAGAGTTTTCAAACTATAATGGGGTCAGCAATATTATCAGAGGTCTGCATTAGGGTTGCAGTGGTATACTGGTTTTATGGTATACTGTGAAAACTGATATCATACTGAATGCATTTGCTTATACAGTATCGAAAAAACATGCAACCAGATGGAGAATCTCACCTTTATTTATTTTTTCAAAAGGGAGACTTTTTAAACACATACTTACATTAAAAAAGTTTCAAGTTGTAATTGTAATAAACCTCTGTTTAAACTAAAAAAAACCCTTCTGTTTTGATTCCATATATTGTGATACCATGTATTTTCAAAGACAAAAATGATACTTTGAAATCTTATATTGTTACAACACCAGTCTCCATTTGAAGGGTTCCAAAACCCCTAAGTAGTGTTGACACTAGCTATAAGCATAGCAATAGTTATGCAATTCACATAGAAAACCCATTACTGTGGATGTAGCCTCAGATTGTTTACCTCAGGCCTTACCCTGCCATCACTCAGTTCTCACCCTTCCCATTCTTTTCTCTTTTTAAACTGCCTCGTCTTTGTTGGGTGACTAACATCTTGGATAATAAGGGTGGAAAAAATGCTTAACCACCCGTAATGAATATCAGAGACGGGTGTGTCACATGTTTGTGATTCATATCCTCTGTTATCTCAAAGGCTCTATTCAACATTACACAAATCCCAAACATGATGAAAAAGAATGGAAGAAGGATGGTCCGAGGTTTGGCCAGGACCTCTGCCTCCAGTTGGAGGAACTGAACGAAAAATGATTCAGCCTGACAAAACTGATCCAACCAGGATGTGACTGGGATAGCTCATTTCAGTTGGGCTAATTTAAAACACATCATACTCAAATGTACATCCTAAAGCTCATTTATTACAAGTCACATAGGCAATACTTAACATAATCACAGCTAATCACTTTGTAAATTAAAAGCTTTTCTGCTGTCTTTTAGTTGTTTTCTTACCATTCTGGGCAGACATTGGTCTCCATTCACTTCCATAAGGTATAAATTTCATTACAAGCACTTTGAGGAACTCCTGAACCCAGCCGTCACATCCACCATGGAGGAGGCAGAGCCTGAAGACTCGAGGGATCTCTAGCCCATATCGCTGGCAGAGTTTGCGGAGGTAGTCAAAAAGCTCCCTCGTGGCAAGGCGCTGGGTTTGGATGAGATTTGCCCTGAGATGTTGAATGCTCTGGATACTGTTGGCCAGTCTTGGCTGACACACCTTTTCAGCGCCACATAGATGTCAGGTACAATGCCTGCAGAGTGGCAGACCCAGATGGTGGTTTCCAATTATGGGGTATCACAATGCTCAGCCTCCCGGGTAAAGTCTAATCCAGGGTGCTGAGAAAGGAAGCTCTGACCAATTGTCAAACCTTGGATTCAGGAGGAGCCATGCGGATTCCATCCTGGCCGTGAAACAGTGAACCAGCTCTTTACCCATGCAAGGCTGCTGGAGGGGCCATGGGAGTCAAACATGTTCTTTGTAGGTGTTGGCCCCTGTCAGGGTTGTCCCTTGTCACCAATTTTGTTTGCGACAAGATCTTGAGGCACAGCCAGGGGTAGGAAGGTGTCCTTTTTGGGGACCTCAGAATTGCATCTCTGCTTTTGCAGATGATGTGGTTCTGTTGGCTTCGACCACACCATGACCTCCAGCATACACTGGGGCGGTTAGCAGCTGAGTGTAAAGCGGTCAGGATGAGGGTCAGCATCTCCAAATCTGAAGCCTTGGTTGTCTGCCGGAAACCAGTGAATTCCCCCCTCCAGGTTGGGGGAGAGTTACTGCCTCAAGCAAGGGAGTTCAAGTATCTCAGGGTCTTGTTCATGAGTGAGGGTATAATGGAGCATGAGATTGGATTGGTGGTTTGGTCCAACTTCTGCAATATGCTGGAGGGATTACATATCGCATCTGGCCTGGGAATGCCTTGGGGTCCCCCAGGAGGAGCTGAAAAACATTGCTAGGGAGAGGCACGTCTGGGGTGCTTTGCTTGGCCTGCTGCCCCCATGACCCATCCCCTGATAAGGGGATGAAAATGGATGGATGGAGACTTAGAACTTGCTTTTGTAATCCATCACACTGATCAAGTCTATAGGCTTCTTGAACCACCCTGTACATTAACTGTAGCGTATAAACTAAGTATTGTATTCTTAAATATTAAAAAACTCTGCCAGTGATAATTTAGAATATAATTAGAATATATATTTAGAATGTTATAAAACTCTACTTGTTTCATTAATGTGTGTCATTGTGTTATTTTTTCTTCACTGACCTGCCATCTTCTGTCTTGTTATACCCACTGACACTTACTACTAGAAATGTATTTTTTAAAAGAGTTGATTTGCAATGGAAACACAAAATGATCTTACTGCACTGGCAGATTGTCATTTCATTTGTTTTTTCTAAGAGAATAAGACATTTAGGGCCCAGTCATACAAAAAATTGGTAAAATTTAGGCTCCTGATTTATTTTTATATCATACACAAAATGTGAAGCATACATACTTTTTTTTGAAGAGATAAGATCCTAGCCACTGTTTGTGTGTGTAGTAACAGCCTCTGTAACTTGATGTCATTGCTTTCATTGGTTTTACTGATAACATGTTTCTGTTTCTGTTCTGTTTCTCCAAAGTCTACGCTCCCATTAGGTTTTACCAGCACAACAGTGAACACATGGTATGTCATATTAGTGTTTCTCCCTTATCTTTTCTCATCCTTAATTTCACCTTTTATTATGCATTAAGAGTCATCATGAAATAAGGTAAAAACTAGAATCACTGCCTTGTGGTTGTGTGCCTCCATGAATCAATCAAGTTGCATTTATAGTTTACATTTATGTCTGTCCAGACTTTTATGTAGCCATGACAGGTGACAGTGCTTGAAGTGTTGCTGAAAAGAAGCTGCATGTTCTTAAACATGAGTACTTCACCCACATCTTCAACCTGGCAGAACAGAGGATTTACAAAATCAGCACAGTTTCAAGGTGGACACCCAAGACCAGTGTCACCAATTCAGTATTTGACCAAATGTGTACCTCTCTGTTCCTGAGTGGTGGTGTTGAATAATTCCCAGAACATTATGATGGCACAGTGAAACTGACCTTTGATATTTTAGATATAAAATGTTATCACTTCATCATTTTATTCTATTAGACATTAGGCGTGTAAATCACCAGCTTCATCACGATACGATATTATATCGATTTGTTTGGACGATATCACAAAGTCTGTCACGATACAATTTTGATTCGATTCGATTCAGGAGCCTGCGATCAATATGACATGATATTATATGACCAACTCACAAAAACAACTAGAATATGATTTGACCATTTTATTTCTGAGCTCTGTTTGTTGTTTGAGCGGAGGTGCACTTGCCCAGAAATGGTGACAAAGACGCGCTATGTGAATTTCAAAATAAATGTGCATCTTTAAGATGATGACATGGATCAATGTTTTCATTTTGCATCGATATAATCAGATCGTTAATCAACGAATTGATGTATCGATGTGGATCGATGTATCGTTACACCCCTATTAGACATATGTGTGAAATTTTGTCATAATTAGCATATGATTGAAAGTTATGGACAATAAAATGCTTTTTTTAGGTCACAGTGACCTTGACCTTTGACCACCAAACTTGAATCAGTTTATTGTGGAGTCTAAGTGAACATTTGTGCCAAATTTAAAGAAATTCACCAGAGGCCTTCTTGAGATATTGCATTCACATGAATGAAATGGACGCAAGGTCCCAATGACCACTGACCTTTCATCTTTGAGTCCAAGTGGACATTCGTGCCAAATCTGAAGAAATTTCCTCAAGGCATTCTGAGGACTGCTCACAAGAATAAGATGGATGTACAGACGTACAGACGTATGGACCTACATAGGTACAGATAGATGGACAACCCAAAAATATAATGCCTGCAGCCATGGCTATCTCTGGCAAAGAGGCAAAAAAATGTACTACTGTCATTGCCATGTCTGGCTTTAGAGAGTAAGCAAACCTATTATCAGTGCTTTGCCACTTGACTGACTTCAGTTTGTCAAAGTGATGATGTTTTAGACATCAATATGGTTCAAGCCCAGTTCGTTGAACGCCATCTAAAAACGCCTGCCGACACCTTTTTCATTCTTCCCTCAAATGCTTTCATCAATTGCAACATCATGAACTCCTTTGAAGAGAGACTGTCTGACAATGTTCGCCATTATCCCCATTTGAACAATTATCACATCTCGTCCACAATTTCGAGTGTGGCAATTCAGAACAGTTTTAAGCACTATTCCCTTTGGATGTGGTTGATCAACATTTACAAAAGTACGATCACATTACATATGAGCTGGCTGCATTTTTTAAATAAGTAATTAAAACTACCTAGAATATTATTGGTACCCATCTATTGAGTATCAGTGATATTGGTGAGGTGTCTGTGCAGAGCCCAAAGGATTCAAAAAGACATCAACCACCCCAGCAACAGCCTCTTCACCCTGCTGCTGTTGGACAAGCAATGTAGAAGTACCCACTGTCTCTTGTGTAGCATAAACAGACTACAACCAGTATTCTGTTGTCAAACTCTGTGTTGTAGAATGACTATAAATGAACCTTAAACCACTGCTTTTCAAAGACACCCTGACTTTTAACATTGGACTTTCAGTCATGGGCTTGTGGAAAATGGTATTCCTTAAGGCTCCTAAAAATGTTTGCTTTCAAAATGTTTATCATTTCTATGTAGTGTGACCACATCAAATAATCTTGAGCAAGATATGATATTTCATAATTTCTATAAAGAGATATCTGTATATGGTTAACAAATCTGTAGGGAACGGTACAAGATTTTGGTATCATAAGTGTTTTGGACTCTGTTTGTTGTCTGTGTAGTATTGATCAATCACATCTGAGCAGGCACTGGTTGTCTGCAGGTAAAAAGTCCATGTGGAGAGCAACAGCAGCAGAAGACACTGGCCAAAATGAAGTCTTGGGACCCATCAGATATCTGTTTATAGAGATTTGCCTAAATGATTTCTGAATGTGTCTCAAGATGCTGTAAATAATGAGCAGTGCACAAAAGAGGAAGTCTCAGATATTGGCTGGCTACACCAGATCTCCTGAAATATTGGCTGCTGCCCACAGAGGTTATGTCATAGTCAGACCTATAGCCAGCAGGTTTAGAGACTGTATATTTCATGGATTTCTGTTAATACAAACTATTACCAACATCAAAGGTTTTCTTATTTGTGTTATAGAACTCGGAAGTTTCACTTTAACATCAGCCCAATTTAACGTTAGCCCCCCTATACATGTTAGGCAGTTAAAACTTGAAAATATGCTGGTATGGTCCTTTAGATATGGCCACAAACAACAGCCCAGGCATTCTCTCACCAAAAACCCCTCAAGAGCATGCAGGCATGCAGTACACTCATGTAACTAATGAGAGGAATGCTTGCACACTCATCTAAGCACACACACATGCACACACACACAAAAATGCACATACACACACACACACCAAAATCAAAGCAGGCATGCATCACATATACAGTGACTGAGTGGAATGACGTGTGAGGTAAGAGCAGTGTCCTGTGGTCCTGCTGCGGAACATAATAAAACACACTTTGATTACATTCTTCTGTGACCGGTTGTATCCCACTTTCCATTCTCCTTGCCGCCAACGAGTGTTTTATGTACACTCGCTCTGTTTTCATGATGCAGGGCAGCGATCTGGAGCCGGTGGGGGTGACTCACCCATGATGCATCCTTTTGATGTCCTGAGCTCAAGACCTCCCAACATTTTATGTCCCACCTGCCACTTAGGTTAGAGGTGGGGGTGGTGGAGCACAGAGTAGAGAGGAGGAGATGGGGGTATTAAAATAAAGACATGTAAAGAAGGCTGCAGATTTAGGAGGTTGTGTGGAATAACAGCATGCGTGGCTAACATGTGTTTAATGATCTGTGTATTATTGCATGTATATAGTCAGGCAAAGATGGGTTAACCCTTTGATGGCTGCAGCGCAGGTATGTGCTGTGCCTGATGTAAGAGTGCAAAGGAGTTGCATCATCTCATCAGAGTTTAGAACCATGTCCCCAACTGTCCTTGAACTGGGAGAGCTGGAGCCACAAACTGGGGGGTGCATGGAGAGCCCTTCCCTTTGTATCTACTGTTACTGCTGCTGGCAACATTGTGTTTTCTAGAAATGGTGTTTTAATATGTTTTAAATGTACTGTATGTACTGTATGTTTTTTTTCCCTCCTTCTCTGTTTCATATGTGGTTAAATATATTTTTTTTCTTTTTCTTCTGCCTTGTTCCTTTCTCTAATTTTTTTTGTATTCTTTAAAAAAAAGTGTGGTTCTGTTTGTTTTGGTTTGTGGAACATAGCCATGCTGCCATTTTGGCCAGGGAGCTCTCGGAAAAAAAAAGAAAGAAATCTTAAGAGACCACCCTAGTTAAATTCATGGTTACATAAATTAAGGCAACTGTGTTTCATAAATTTGAAAACTACTTTTTCTACCCTTGTAGGTAGCCATTCATTTCCAGTCATTATTTTCAATTCTTTCAAAGTTTTTTCTTTCTCCCTTATTTCATTTTTTTCTTTCATGCCTGTACTGTTTTTTTGCAATATAATTGTGCTGGGCATGGCACTCTAAAAGGAAATTTGCATCTCAAGAGATCATCCAGTGAATGGTTAAATAAATCACTTATGTCATTCACAAATTCAAATACAACTTGCCGATCATTCGAGGCAGCCATACATTTTTATTTCATTCTTTAATTGTTCTTTCTTTCCTTTTCTTCAGTTGTGTTGGGTGTTTATGAACTTGAATTTCCCTTTTCCCACTATTCAGGTTGCTAATGACTCCCATTTGGATCTTTAATAGACCTTTCATCTTTTTTCTTTCTCTTCTTTATTTTTTCTCTATATTGTTTCATGTCAAAAGATCTAGATCTAACAGGTGAAAACCGAACCTGGTAAAAATGTATGCTCAAATAAATAAGTGCCGCTGTATTATAAATACTTAAAATTAAAATTACTTTTAAAACATTTTGTCCATTTTCTTTTTCTTTATTTATTGTCTGTGTTGGTGAATTTAACATCACTGCAGCTAGCAGGACTCCCTCAAGAAAAATATCTAGTAAATCTCATGCTACCATGTAAATAAAGATCAGATATATCAAATAAACAAATAAATGCAACATGTAATATTTAGCTACATAATCTAAGATGCATGGTGACATCTGAAAAATCAGTGATTAGTTCATCTCCAGTGTTACACTTTGGGGGATGCAAGTGAGGAGTAAAATAAGCCTGGCTGTTTTCTGTTCGATCAAGCTACCAGATCATTTGACCATTATGAATTTCTTTTTAACCCTTTGACTGCACAGCTCAGGAGGCAGGGCTTCAACACAGCTGCAGAACAGACCATTGGTTCTGGTTAGCTGATTGACAGACTACACAGCTGAGCTGTGATTCGCTGCTGAAACCTCCTGATCTGTCTCCACCAGTCTTTGCTAGTCAGGTGACTGTGACATGCTGCAAAATCAATGTAATCAATCTACCCTCACAATCAGCAGGAACACCACTAATGGAGAGATGAAATGTATCAATGCAATAAATATTTCCTCTGTCTCTCCTTTAGGAAAAAGCCTCATTTTACCTTTGTAGCTTGTTTATTGCAGATTAAATTTATCATGGAGCATTTTGGGGATCGAATGGGTTATGAGCTGTTTATGTTTCCTTTTACCTATTGGCCTCATAAACACTGAATCATTATTGGACATAAATGATCATTACTAAGCACTGCTGAGGCACAAACTGCAGGGTTTCTGATGACTCTAATTTCAATCTGGCTCTCAGACATCATCAGATGACGCTCTTTCTCCTGTCTATTGTCTTTTGTCAGCAGAATTAAGACTAATAAAGCTAAAGTACCTTGTAAGTAATGTTGTTTTGACACAACTTGACGGGAAACAAATCTCCACCTGTTTGGGCTTGTGTGTTTGAATTTGTGTCTGTGTGCGTAATCGGTGACAATAAACATCCTTTGTCACATCCTGATTCTGCAGAATTTGTGGTTACTTGAACAATGTAGACGATGTTTTATCACATTTAGACATCTGTGTTAGTCAGACCTCATGTATTGTTTATACCCCTCTGCACTGACTCTCTCTCTCTCTCTCACACACACACACACACACACACACACACACACACCTACACCTACACACACACACACACACACACACACACACACACACACAGCACTGGTGTATCTGAAGTTAACCTGCCACCTCAGTTCTCCAGTGGCATGATGATATTATAAGACTGTGCATAGGTCTGAAAAGAAAAGTACAAACACTTGAATCGATCAGAGTTAACACACAATCACCATAGTTACATGCATAAAATAGAGGAAAATAGACTTTAGGTGTAAAGATAAAAACTCAGGTCATGGCTATGCAGGTACAGCACAATTGAAATGCATGCTGTTATATGGCCTGAGTCTCATGTGCATAAGACAGACAACTGAAAAAAACATGTCTGGCAACTCTTTAGGTCAGCATGATGCATTGTTAAAGTGCCTCTCCTGAAATCTATTACGCCCAAAAACCTATTGCTGTTCAGTAAAATGACCCGTTTAAAAGTATTTTCCATGAAAAAAATCTTTTCTTGTTGTAAAAAGGCTTGATGTAACGCTATATTAACAGATTTTTTTTAAAAAAAGATCTGCATTGAGAAAAACTGACATTTTCATATAAAGGAATACTTACCCACAAAATGTTGTAAATTAAATACTCATGCCGTTAAACCTCAAGATTATGAAGAAAACATTTTTCCTCCCTTGCATACATATTGATTCATTGATTGATTGGGGGCTATGTTTAACAACAGCAAAGCTATATTAAAACATCCACTTACAAACGGCAAGACTAATTAATTTATAAATGATCTTCTTGTGGATGAAGTATTCCTTTAATATAATAAAGGTTAGATCCCTGCACAGGCTTGGCACAACTTGAAGATGAAGTGTTGACAAAGGCAGACCAAAATTCAATCAAATATCTCATCTCATCCTTCAAAAGATGCATTTGAAGACACTGCACAGACCACAATCAATGACTGCACCAGCTGCCTGCACGTTCTGTGCCGACGTGTCTTTGCAATCCAAAATGTTGATGAAGAACATGTTTGATAAAAAAATGCAACTGATACTTAAGATTTTTTAATTTGTGTTTTTTTGTTTGCTCGTTTGTTTTGTTTTGTTTTTGTTTTTTGTATTGGAAGCCCACAGTCTATTTGCTTGCGGAAAACGAAATGAAGCGTCAAAGGAACAAAATAGAAACCACACAAAATGAGTGAATAAGCAAGTGGTGAGGGCCAGCTACAGCCAAAGTCGTCAGAGATGCCGCAAAAACGTCAAGTGATGGTCGACGGCCACAGGCGCTTAACGGCAGCCTGTCGGCATGGTGTACCCGGCCTTGAACACATCAAGTCAAGTCACTTTGGTTTTGAATGGGGAGCTTAAGTGTTGTGTGAAAATCTCAAGTTAATTCTTGGTTGATTTAGCCTATTGCTCAATACTCGGTCACGCTTCCTGCCTCTCCAGTGAGTACACCACCAAACACACACACACACACACAGACATTCTCTGTTTGCACGCGTGTTATGTTGACGTTGCAGCTTGGCCTTTTGGTGTGAACGGCTCGGATCCAGAGCACCATGTACTTTTGCGGCACTGAGCGGCACTTTCAACTTAATGAGGCCATGTACTGCCTGATTCATTTACTCCAAAATACATGTTGTGGGTACGAGAGCAGTGTGTCATTAGAAATCACTTGACAGGGACACCCAAAACAGAAATATCTCCTTACTCTTTTTCTTCTCATCCACACAGGGGGAAACAGAGACAGACAAAGGCATAGAGACAGGAAGAAGGGGAGAAGAGGAGAAGAAGGCGGAGGAGTGAGAGGGGGTGAGGGGTGTCAAAAAAACTGTGAACTCCTGCTCCTTTGTGACCTGTTAAAATCACTCAGTGAGCATTCAGGGTCAGTGAGGACGAAGGAGGGAGGGGAATCCGTTCTTCCTCCGCTCGGCAGGGAACAGCTCATGCTTGACTAGCTCTTTGGATCCCCACCGAGCCAATCTATATGCTCTTTCTTCTCCCCTTGTATCTGATTCTGAAAGTGTGTCAAAGCCAATCATTATGTTTGTTTCAGATATCATTGACCTCTGTGTGTGCATGCGCGCATATCCGTGCATGTGTTTGGAAGCTCCAGGCGTTTTTCTCATGCACTGACCGTTCAGCATCATACCCAAACCGCACTGCAGAGTCCCTCTGGGAAGTACAGCGTTTCTGTCCAATGTGTTTTGCGCTGCATGCAGCTCCAGAGGTCTAATTATGCTCGGTTTGAAAGCACAGACACCCCTATGTCAAAGGCAGACTCTATAAATCACACACAGTCATTAGTGGGAAAATATGCTTTTTTTTCTATTCTTTTGAGGGCTTGGCAATACAACATAAAGCCATGACAAATAAAAGCAATAAACTATTTATTGTCTCGGGGGTAGAAATGGTTACATCTCTCCACACAGACAGGAATGGCATTTACGCAAACGAATTGGCTGTAAACGCTTTTTATTTGAAACCCAGGATATAATTAGAAACTTGTGGCTTTCCAAGAAAGGATATGTGTGTGTGTGTGTGTGTGTGTGTGTGTGTGTGTGTGTGTAAGAGTACATGACAGTATGTTTTATTTCTCTCTCTTTCTCTCTCTCTGTCTCTCTCTCTCTCTCTCTCTCTCACTCACTCACTCACTTTCTCTTCTTCATTATGTCAAGTAGCTTCCAAATATTTTGTGTCAGAAATAAAGTTCACATGAGGAATTTCACAGGTGGTTGTGGAAAAAATACATTAGACTATATGGTCAGGAAATATGAATCTCACATGAACCAGTTGTTCAACACGAAAAGAAGCACTCAAGTTTTCTAACTGCAAAGTATAGTTATCTACTGTATGTGTAACCTCAGCTGCAGGTGCATTTGCAATCATGAAATTTCATGCTGCTGAAATTTTTAACACAAAGGACAATTTTTTTTTTACAAACATGCTAGATGTGAAATCAGAGCAAATGCGCATTTCACATATTGTGGAAGGTGACAGCTGACACAGGCCATTTGACCTGCCTGTCTATTCTTTATTAAAACAACACAATATGAAGACATTCTCAAGTTGCTCTTCATCTGTTGCTTTTCTGACTGCTCAAGGTGTGTTTGCTGTCCTCAGTGGTCAACACATTTAACCCATTTTGAATTGAAACCTGTAAACACAGGTGTTCCCATGTGGCAAACCCTGGGGCTGAAAGACAAAGCCAACATGGAAGGTCTATAAACAACAGTTCTTTAAATGGCCACTTGAAGCTGGTTCCAAAAGCCAGTCAATCCCCATTAATCCCCGCACTAGTATGCCCAACCTTATATTGGAAATAAACGTGTTTACAGCCTGGTATAAAAACTGTTTTGGTCCCTACAGCTAATTTCCCCTTTCAGTACAACTACACAAGGGGTGAATTTTCATAAAACTCGTCAGTTTACATTTTAAAGTTATGCATAGTTAAGGGCTTTGAGTGACAGGTTGTCTGCCGGTAGTGTCCTTGGTCTCAGTCAGATCAATCCCTCGCTCCTCCACAGCACCAGCCTCATCCAAATATTGTCAACCAGCTGGAATGCTGAACTAGAGGCCCCAAAACAGGAGTCCACAAACCAATGGGTGACGTCATGGTAACTACCCCCATTGTTTTTTTTTTTCAGTCCAAGTTGTGTATGGTGTCCCGGACAGCCCTCAATGCTTCGAATGAAGTGCTTGACAAATCATCCAACAGAGTCAGAAATTCCTTTTCAAAGATGCTGGAATTGAGTGTGGGGCTGTTTTCTGGAATATTTGTCCTCTAACCCTTATATTCAACCCTATATTCTTATTCAACTACCCCTATCATTTTTTGCGTCTTCAACCGAGGTAAGTCCTTCAAAGAGAGACTCTCAAAGGGTCCAGCATTATCCCCAGCTGTACAACTTGACAAGAAATGCAAAAGGTACAAGTTTATAAGAGTTTGATTTGAGTGTATATTGTGTGCATTGTATGATTTAGTTTATTCAAAGCATATGGATGCGTTGAGGATTGTACTTAACTTTTCAATGGAATGAATATCACACTGCAATGTGAGCATAGTACAACCAACTTTTTGATTTTTTCTTGACTATAAACTGGGGAATATAGCATACTTTTTTTTGACAATACAAATTTTGAAAACCTTGGTTCATAGTCAGACTGAACCACTATCCCAAAGCATCTCTATATGACAACCTCAGAATGAGACTTAACAACTATTGTTTCTTTCTCCAAAATTAGCAGGACTTTAAATCTTTTTCTTTAGTCATTGTTACACTGTGGAATTTTCTGCTTTGTTTTGACAGTGCTACTACTAATCTACTCAGGTTTGTTGTCTATTAAACGTATGTGCATCAGTTTGTTCTGTGACATGTCTGCACTGACATCTCAATCAGAAATGTGTTCAATTTCTACAGGGTTTGCAAAAACACGGACTTCCTTCCTTGTCAGTAGCTCTGAAGCCTTGTAATGCAGACCAGGTGGCATGGAAACACAACCTATAGGAGAAGGCAGCTCTTCAGAGAGATGTCCGCCCAGATGGTGATATTGCTTTCACTCCAGGCATCTCTATTATTGCTCCCCCCACTCCCCACAAATCAGATGATATGATACACGCACTGAGCCCTTCCTCCCGTCTCCCCCTGTCATCCCTCTGCCGCCGGACTCCCACACAGCCTTCCCGGCACTGCGAGACAACCGGGATGTGACCACGCATGAGTTACACAAGATTAATCTGCTGTTTGATGGGAAACGTGTTGTTCTCACCATCTTGCAGGGAGGGACAGATTTAAAAGCTGGAGCAAGATCACATTTTTATTCTTCTCTCTTTTTCCACTGCTGAAAGAGGAGCAGTGTGTATTTACTTTACCAACCTACTTTACTGCCACTCCCCCCACCACCTCACCACCACCACCTCACTCTGCTTCTCTAAGCGATAAGCAGGGGGAACCATCAATTTCTCCCCCACATATCCTCACTCTCTCTCTTCACTTAAACAATCTGCAGAGCTCAACATGCCCTTTACAGAATCACTCATTTGAGGAGCACAGTTACATGTGTGTAAGTATGCACATACAGTGAGCACACACATACACTGGGTAATTTCAAAGAATAATTTACTGAAAGCCCATTTTCTAGAGTCAAACACTCACCAAAAGGTCTCTGAAAAGTTTCCACTTGATAAGTCAGTACTACTTGGACTACAAATGTAAACAAGAACACTTTCGATGCCAAAATTTTGTCCCGTTGCCTACATTATCTGCACTGCACACATATGCAGATATCTGTTTGTAAGGATCAACAGAAAACTAATTGACTAACCAAGTTTGCTTATCTTATCAAGCAGAAATGCAAAAGATTTGCCGCTTGATCTTCTCAAATGAGAGTTTCTGCTGCTTTACTCCGTTTTGTACCATGTTACAGAGAATAATATGCTTTGAGCTGTGTGCTGATGGGTAAAACAAGCAATTTAAGCTCTTGTAGCATGTTATGGTTATCCACTGTTGATGTTTTATAGATTAACCAATAAGGAAAATGTTGGCTGCAGCCCTGTTCATAACGTACATACGGCTTTAACAGCAGGAGCTGATAAATTGGGGGCCTGAAAGGTAGCTCCATACACCATCTTACATGTCGAACATCATGGCCACACCTAAATTTTCCTATACAGTCTGTCAGCCCCTCCATATGTACGACACAGAAGCCATCCATTAGGCCACAGCTCAGTGCTGCTCGGAGCAGCTCTTAGCCGCCTGAGTGCAGCAGCTAAGGCGTGTTGTGGCTAAAGGGCTCCACATCACGACCTAATCAGTCACCCACAATCCAAACAGCACGTCAGGCGCGCAGGTTTAGCAGGCGGCAGGGTTCAGCCAGAGCCACTCTGCAGCTGGTGTGCAGGACATGCTGCCTTTTAGCCCATTCTGGCACACACCTGCTCAGTGTCAGGTCAGGCTCCAACATGTGTCAAAATATACAGGGGTTACATTCATACATAATGGGCTGTACTCTGGCCTTTTTGGCAGCACTCTCTGCAGCTCTAACACCTGTCCCTTTATCAGGGAGAAAGTTTTTTTTTTTTGGCTTTCATCTTTTGATTTCAAATCCATAAGCTCCCTTTGCTTTTCATCATCTCCCTGTAATAACATTTTTACATTACATTTATTTAGATGACGCTTCTACACAAAAGGACTTAAAATAAGTGCAGTCATCCACATGGAAACAACATTAAACTGCAAGAATCATGCAAGTTTTAAATAGTCACTTTACCTAAATGCCTAAATGGGGTGTCAGTGTCAAGTGTCAAGTCTTAACAGCAAACATCTTTCAGGTCTTTGAATGCTGTCCAATAAAATGAAGCCAACTGTGATTAATTCCTTTCAATGCATAGGCCTAATATTAAATACTGAGTCATGTAGGTATGCCAGGCTCCTCTGGTGATGTCTGTATTTTGTATTTATTAGATCAATACTTAACAGGAATGTTTTTTGCTCTCAGTTCTCAAATCAAGTCAAGTTTCAGGGTAAAAAGTCTCAAGTTATTCTTACAGCAGTCAAGTTCATGTTTTCAGGTCCAAATCTTTGTAACTTACATTAATTTACTTTTTTCCTGGGCCATTTGGAAACATTATCACTTAAAGTTGTTAAAGACGCTCCATATTTACACTTCCAGTCAACATGGACTATCAACATTAGCATTTATTTGAGGTCTTGTTTCTGTCCACCTGAAGAATGAAAATCAAATACTCAATCTGCTTTTATATTTATTTTTGTTTTGGTCTCTGCCAATGCTTAAGGTTTTATATTTATTTTTGTTTTGGTCTCTGCCAACACTTAAGAAAATATCAGGTTCTTTAGCTGCTAAGTGCTACACTATGTTCACTAGCTAATTGTTAACTTTGTCTGTTTGCCTTTTGGTGCTTAACGGAGAGAAGAAAGAGCCTGTTTACACCTGGTAGTACCATGCAACAACATGTGTTTACACCTAGCATCAGAATGTGTCTCCTTATGCATTTCAAGTGACCACCTGTGCTCAGATCTCACTTCTCTGCTCTACATGCAAATAAATACATACATCAGCTCCATTTGCAAAGACCAAATTCGTTTTTGACCGACAGGAAGTTTGTCATGCCATATGTACTTACAACCTTTTTTAAAATGGGTAAAATCTTATTCCATTGCAGAGCTGCGCACAGCACACTAACTCACAGCGCCTCCTTTCCCAAATCTCTCTCTCTTTATCATGAGACAAGTGCATCCTGGGGTCCCTGTGGTCACACTCCTGGGAGTTTGAGCTAAGTAACAGGGACAGTTGGTGAGAGTCCACCTACACATACAGGATTAACTGTTAGCACCCCACAGCTAACATTACTTATTGGTTATTAATGGTTTTGACAACCAACTCTAACTGTCCCGTGATTTAGTTGGGAACATTTAACAGTTGCTCTGGTTTAACAAAGTTTTCTTATCCAGTGGAAATGAGAGTCAGATATGCAAAGTCATCAGCTAAATATGCAGATCTTTGGTATGGACCAGGAAAAATGTGGCCAATGTCGGGGGGGCTATTTAGATGGTCTAAACCACGAGAGCGCCAGACGTGCGGCGCATGGGCAAGTCCCAGTCACTTGCTAGTTCAACAGAAGGTTTTTAGACTGTGCGCCATGGCAGAAAGTCTAACAGGGTTGGACTTACTCTATGAATTAGTCATGGGTGTTTTGGGCTTATCATTAAATAAGCCAATCAGAGTGTCACCTCTCATTCCCTTTAAAAGAGGCGCGATTGGAGCGCATGGCGGAGACCTAGTTAGATGGCAGACCTACCAACTGGAAAGAGTGAGTGTTTTACAGCTGAGGAGATGGATCTCCTCGTGCGGGAGGTGAAGGCCTATCAGAACCAGGGCAGCAGACAGGCACCCAAGCTCCCCAAGGATTTCACAATTTCATTTGTCATTATTAGATCGATTAGATCATTCTGATTAATGACTCACTATTAAGAAATGTTTCTGATAAATATTTTAATGTGCACAATAATAACCTTTCACATTGTAATCATATTTTTATTTGTTATCTTTTGCATATGTGTTGCTGCTCCGTGTGTGTCTGAACAGGGTGCACGAGCGTTGTGCACCCGACTATAGACGCATATTACTAACTTGTTTAACAGCAAAATGCTGCGCCGTTGACTTTAGACCAGGTTTTTGTTGGTCACTGGCGCATTTGCTTTTTACGTCATCTAACTAGCAACGCACCATGACTGCGCTGACCACTCCTCATTTTTAGACCAACACACCCAGAGGAGCACAAGTTCATTTGCTAGTTAGACGACGAGGGCGCAGGGCGTGAAAATGACAACTTCGCCTGCATCTAAATAGCAATGACACTTGCGACATGGATTATGCGCCCTCCGCCGTCCGCTTTAGACCATCTAAATAGGGCCCATAGTGTGTGTGTGTGTGTGTGTTGTGTGTGTGTGTGTGTGTGTGTGTGTGTGTGTGTGTGTGTTTGTCTGTATATATACTGGAGCAGCTTTAAGTCTGACTCAAGTCCAAGTCCTCTGTCTGTCTGTGAAATGTAATGCCAATACAGGATCTATTGACTTAAAGTAAACGTCCAACTCTCCGGAGGTGAAATCAGGTGCAGGCCCTCATCGCTCCAAGATTAGACACCTCTCTGTGTGTCTCTCCCCCACTGTGTCATGCTTTTCTTCTGTCTGCTCTTCTTCCTTCAGTCTTTTCTTAATCTCAATCCCACTACATTCCCTCGAAAGTCATCTCTATACAATCTATTCTAATCAAATAGCCACCATGACCCGGGCCCAAGCAAACACCAGAAAATGGATGTATGGATCTATTCTAGTCTGTTTAAAATTGTATGAACTACACTACTGGCCTTTTCCTACTGCCTACCTGTGGTTACAGTTAGACTTTGTGAGAGTTAGGTTTAAGATCTCAATCCTCTTAGTGAGGACTTTGTCTTTGCAGCAAAACTCTCTGATCCTGTCCATGCAGGGCCGCGTGGCTTTTAGAAAGCATGGAAGAGTGTCAGAAGCGGCTGTGCCTAGTGAGCAGCGGCCCTGAAGACTTCTGAGTGGCGCTAGCTGGGTATGTGTGTCAGGACAGGAAGGGAAACTGATCCTCTTAGCAGCCTGGAATTGGCCCACTCTCAGGAAAGTGTCACTTGAGTTGGTCAACCTGAGAGTGCCAGGCGAGATTGTCTAGCCTTGTATCTCCTTCCCGTAGCAGCCTCCTCCTCAGCCCTGCCAGCCTTGCGAGGAGTACTGACCTAAAGACAGTCTGGGACTGTGGGCACATGACTGTGATCTTTTGTCAGTATGCTGCTAAGTATGCTGTACCTGGCCTCCAGGCATGAGTTCAATCCAAGGTGCCACACTGCCTGTTTGACCAATTAGAGTGAGCCTCTGCTGGGCAGGGCTCAGGCCTCCTGCTGAGAGCTGCCAGGCATATCTAACTGCAGCCCAAACAAACGGCACAGGCTTCATCACAAACACATCATAACACATGCATGAACCCTAACCTCTTTGCTTCTCTTTGCTCCCACATGCAGCTGTCTTGATTAAAAACCTACAGCTAACTATAGTTAACTTTTTTTTCTCTCTCTTCACCTATTTAGCTCAACACATTCCTCCTTCTGTCTTCCACTCCTTGCCTCCAGATGTTTCTCTAACCATGTCATGCAGACAATGACAGAGAGTGGTCAGGCCATGTTCATTCCATCAATTTATTGAAAACAGATATAACAGGAAGAGTTCATTCCTGTTGAGCAGCCCCCCATTATAGCAATCAATAAAGAACGGGTGGTTTTAAAAGTGTGTGTCGCATTTGATAGATTTCAATAAAAGCTGCACCATTATCTCTGGAAAAAATGATGACAGCATGCACTGTACAAGTCTTTAATATTATAAAGAAAACATTTATCATTTCTGGATCATTTAGTCAAACATCAGTCTTGTGCTTTCCAAAAAAGTGCATACCCATGTCAGTATGGCCGTTGTTGAGTAAAGTATGGAAACTTTCAGGTTTAGTCAAGTTTAAAAACACATAAAAATTAAACAAGACTGTATTGACACAGTTGTTTACCTGCTTCATATCCACAGAAAACCTAAAGGGAAATTCTAACTAATTCAGACACAGTTACAACAACAACTATAGGCCTTGAACTTTCTGGAAAATGATTCAACTGTCAGTCCTAACCTCAAAACAGCCAAATTAATGGGGTCTGAGGATGGTGGTTAACAAGGCAGATGTCTACCACCCAAGTTGGCATCCTACATATGGTTGCATCCCATCTTCTTTGCTCTACTCAAGCAGAAAAAGAACAGTCTAAAGCATTAGGTTGTAATGCTAGATGTCAGTTCTGACAGTGATGGAAGTAGCAGATTTCCACCATCCATCAAGTTATCCCTATATTTTTGTACTGCACGTTTACCAGATTCTACTACGTGCTGTACAGTCTTGTTGTTTAAAGGCCCTAAAACATCCCAGATGCAATTATCAGCCTTCAGAAATGAACCCCGCTTCATTAGCCGGTCTTCATGTTCCCCCATGACGGACGAGGCCTGTCCTCGCTGTCAGCACTCCGGCTGAGTTAAAGAGCACCAAATGATTTTTCTCAACATGAAGCTGACAGTACACATTATTTATGCTTTTTTCCCTCATAAGCCACAGTCAACATCATTCAACAAAATTACATTTTAATCATTCTCCTGATAGGAAAAGCAACCCAACTGTGTACAATAAAAGTAGTGAGACACAAAGCAGACTATCTTAACACATTTGGGGTGCGTTATGAGGATGTTTACTAAGTTGAAATGGATTCTGTTGATAAGAAAAGCCTTCATTTGGCTGCTGAAAGGAATGTTTAATTAATTACAAATCTGTCAGCCCCTTGGAATGTGCTGAATCCTAAACGGAAATATCTTTAAAAGAAAACATATGATGGAGCAGTCAACAATTTTGTTGTTCAATTGTGAACATCCATCAAAGTTTATGGAGCCGCTTCCTGCTTCAACTCCGACTACTATTATCATAGTTCTGTTTACAGTGTTCCTGTACACTATGGGATATTTTGACCTTTTGGGTATACACTTTTTTAAATTAGCCGTAGAGTTTAATTTGTAATAGAAATGTTTAATCAAACTTCCTTTAAGTGAGATCACCATGTAAGTGGATATTTTGATGTAGTTTTGCTGTTGTTTAACATGGTGCTCTTCTCAGTCAGTAAATGAATATGTTCACCATTTTCTGAGAAGGTATGCAAGGAGAACTAATTTTTCTTCACGAGTTCAAGGCAATTTGATATGACTAACTGAATAAAAAATGGTCACTTTGTAGTTGAAGTATGCCTTTAAAGGTTTACTATGCCAGATTTTCCCCATACTATGTATAGACTCTGTAGCTTGTATAAAAAATAATGGATGTAGCCACTGTGAGTCACCTATTGGTTTGTGGACCCCCGTTTTGAAGTCTTCAGTTTGACATTTTGGCCTTCACCATCTTTGATTTTTGGAGCCAAAATGAGAGGGTGGAGATAACCCTAATACTCACTGCTAACTTGGTTAGCATAGTGTATTTACAGTCCAGGGTTAACTGTGATAATGCTCATGCTAATTTTCTCTAGCAAAAAAACACACAAACAAACAAACAAATGCAAATGCAAATGTGTTTCCCTGGAAAAAAAAATAGACTTTTTAGGTTAGTGAAATAGTGACAACTATGGCTACACCTATACTAGTTGTCAACAGACAGCGCCCACCTGTCATTTTAGGCATCCATGCCCTTAATAATGCATAAATGCATGTTTAGCCTTAAGAAAATGTAATTGGGTGAGTTTTATAAAAATTCACAACCTGTACAGCTGTTACAGTATGAACTGCTGTGGGGACCAAAACCGTTTTTTGTACCAGGCTATAAACATGTTTATTTCTGCTGTAAAGTTGGGCATTTAACATGGGGGTCCACGAGGACTGACTTGCTTTTGAAAGCAGCCTCAAGCAGCCATTTGAGGAACTGAAGTTTTTGGCACTTCTGCGTTGCATCATTGTGCAGCCGCAGAGGTTGCCACACACAAAAGTAATTCCTTTAAATCATCACTTATGACCAACAAGAACTGTGTGGTGGTGTTTTATCTGCAGAGACCCCACCCTCTGCCTGTATTGTCTTATTCTGCTGTGTTCAAGACGTTTCTGGGCACAGCACACAGTTGAGGTAGTGATTTTATAAAAAGGTAACAACCAGCCGGAGGCAGTCGCGGACACAGCGCCAAAAAAATAAATAAAGCAAATATAGCGAGGCGAAACACCAAGCAGAAAAAGCTGGGTTTGTTTTCACTTTCGCTGGCGATACTGTGTACAGACAAAACAAAAGCCACAATTACTGCATATACCCATTTACTAGCTTTTTTTATAACCTCATGTCACAGTGCTCATCAGCAGATTGAGTTTGCTCAGTTGTCTATTTTAGGCTGCAATTAGGCCACATGACAGCTGAGCTATTTCCATGACAACAGAGCAAACTCTGTCCATTGATGAAGACTGTGAGATGTGGTTAAAAGCTCTGGAAAATACTAATAGAACTTGATTTGAGATTTTCGGGTTCAAATATAGTAATTACAACCATATGACCCACAAAACATCAATAAAACAGTTTTGCTGTAATTTCTGTCAGTTGACTAATGAATTAACACTGACTTAATAATTATATAAAATAAAACACCAAAGCTAGATCCACTGTAAGCACACTGTAGACCAACTGTAGCACATTGTGGTAAACTTGAAAGTCGTCCAACTGACTAAACACTAAATAACAGTGCTGTCAACATGATGCATGGTGTGTAGCATGTAAAATGCCTGTTTTTTGTATGAAGGGATATGCAGTTCATGACGTGGTCAGTGAGCGTGGCGCGTGCCGATGGTAGGCTATAGCTCACATATGAATACAGCATATGTTGACAGCAAGAAAATTTGCTGCTCGAATCACTTGTGGAGGAAGGAAACAAATAAATCTGTCCAGATCCTTTCGTTCCCACAAAACCTCAAATTATAAAGTGCATTGTGCCAGTGTTACTGAGGACCGTCATCGACTTTGGGTTTCCAATTAATGATTTATGGCCTGAAATGTGCTGCATTGTGGGAATGTAACACAGATGAATGTTGAGATGTTGGGAGAATGATGCTGTAACAAAGGAGAGATTAATAACTAGAGAATATCAGTTTCCTTGAGGGGGAGAGGACAGAGAGGGTGAAAGACGAAGGTGCACACGCATAACGATGACAAGATCATTGAGTAAGACAAATAGTATCTCTTATTGCAGTTCGCTGAGACTGCAACACAGATGGGTTAAACACGTGGTCTGGGAAATGAGACGTGTAGGTTTGAACCAGCAGCTGTCTGGTTTCATTTTATCTTTGTATAATACCCAGACTGTCCTAAGGCAAATTACAGGACACCTTGTCCTGACACTGAAATCTGAGGGATCCCAGTGGATGTGCAGGACAAGGTGAATGTTTTGTTATGTCCCCAGTGGTTGATTTTTACCACATGCTGTCGCGTCTGCTTTGCATGATATCTGAACAAGCAAAAAATGTCATAAGACTTGAGAATGTCACATCCATTTAGGCTGCTTATATATTGTCTGCAGACCAGTTTAGCAGCTATCTTGAATGAGGGAAACAATTACAGCTCATCAGGATGAACCCTGTCACCTTTATGGTATGACAAAATAAACTGTGATTGCACTGTATTCACACAAAGGGGGCACAGTTTCCCAAAAGTGTCTTTTTGCTGAATTAGTTTCAACGGTAAGGGCACTTTAGGTAAATCATACCCTGGACGGACAGGCAAACAAAAAACAAGCAAAAGGTCAGACGCTGAACATTTCAGACATGAAAAAATGCAGAAAGAGAAAAAAACGTCAAGTAATACGAAAAGTAATCTTAGCTGGAGACGTTTTCTTGCTATTCCGGGGGTGTTTCCTTACCCTCTGCTTGTTTTTCATAATGCAGTCTCAACACCTTTTCTGCTTCTGTGGTGGAAATCACACAATGGCCGATACTGATTGCTTTATTTTCTCTATGTGTACCCCCCTCTTGCGTTTGTTATTGCAGAACAGGAGGATATGCCGGACAGGGGGGGCGTTGCTGAGCCTGCAGAATCTCAACATTTTCTTTCTAATAATTTGAAATCCTGTGGGGTCGAGGGGGGGCATACAGGAGGGAAAGTGTCAAGGAGTCTGGATGCTTGCCGGTGGGACTCATAGAAGGGTGGGGGGTGGGGGGGTGCAAAGTGCCAGATCACCAGGTCTGCTTGGGGTATGTGAAAGGTGAGCAGGCTTCTGAAACTACTTGGGTGAAAGGGTCAGGTATGCAGTCTGGCCTGCACGTGCACGGTAGCTGTGGTTGGTGTTCTGACTGACATGTGCATCCAAACGCTGCAGCCTCTACAACCCACAACGGTAAAGCAATACCACTTTGGCTGCACCCATCACCGAACACGTGGTTTTACACACAAACACACAAGTTATATGCAAAGAAATTATTGTTTTAGTGGGTTAACATGGAGGCCACCTACACACCTGCCCAGAGGAATGTTTTATCAGTATTGCATGTGGGGGGTACTGCCAATGGCATTCACTCACATACCTTTGATGCCAGCAGGGGATGTGGCCAGTGGTGTGGAAACCTCCACAGGTTTGAGAACAGTCAACACAGAAGAAATCTCCCCTGGTGTGGCACATTTCTCTTCTGTTGGACATCTGCATCTGTGCATCTTATCTGTAACATATTATATATTAATATTACTGTGAATGAAACCAATCAACACATTTATGTTACATGCCATCTGCAGCTCACTTTACTTGCCTTTCTTTTGACAAGAGGCCAAATTTCCAGACGAACGCTTTTGCATTTTTGTCAGAACAGGGTGAGGGTGAAAGATGAACAGTCCTCAGTAAATTATTATAAGGGATTAAAAGAGCTGAACGTTTGAGCAGCTCTCTTTTCAGACTGGATGTAGCGGTCCCTCGTATCGGGGCTCTCCGTTTACATTATTCATACGGAGGAGGGTGTGACTTGTTGGCTCTTTTTTCCGCCTGTATAAAACGAGAAGTTCGCGTAAAAGAAAATACAGATGGAGAAGGCTAGCCGGCTCGCTGTGTCACAGAGAGTCCCCTTAAGCCTACGTGACAACTCACATACTGTCCCTTTGTGACTAGCTTAATCGGCAGAATGCCCGGTCTCTGCGTGCTTTGTCTCGCCGCCGCGCTGGCTGCGTTCACCCGGCTCGCCGGCACCGTGGGGCCGGTGGTCCGCTGCGAGCGGTGCGACGCCGGGTCGCTCCTGCAGTGCAAGCCGCTGCCGAAGGACTGTGCAGAGCGGGTGAGGGAGCCCGGCTGCGGCTGCTGCATAACGTGCGCCCTCGGCGAGGGACTGGCGTGTGGAGTGTATACGGCGCGCTGTGGCTCCGGTTTGACATGCCAGCACCAGCCGGGGGAGAGCCGACCCCTGCAAGCTCTTCTAGAGGGACGGGGAGTGTGCTCCAGGGCCGCGTCCAAAAAGCTCAACAGCATTCTCATACCGCCGCACAAACAAGGTAAGAGGCAGGGGGTTATTTGCGCTCAATGATTTGTAGCCAATGTTGTTGCTTTTTTGTGCATGCGTTATGTAGAGGTCTTGACAGGCGCTCACTCCATGAGGTGTTGGTCTGTGCTGACCGGGGAGTTCCCTGCTCATGGAAAAACGATGAAGTGCGTTGTATTGGAAGTGGATGAGATAAAGATGCTGTAAAGACTGATCTACTGGAGATAAAAAGGCACGGCAAGTAAAATGCGCAAAATATAGTCTATGCAGCCTACCACAATGTAGCCTAAAACATAATTTCTAGCCGTGGGATTTTAGAGTGGAAGCTTGACATTGCACAGTGATGTGCGCGCCTGTGTTGAACAAATCCCATAGGCTCCTGAAAGTTTGAGTGCATAACACCAGCTATGGGTTGGAGGTTTACGCAGCAATTAATCGTTGCTTTCCCACCAGGCGGCCACTTCTTTTCCCATGTGCGCACAGATTTGGACGATCATGGGTAAAATGCAAAATAAAATTTAAGGAATTAAAAGATTGTCGTTTTGGGGTTTGCACATTGTTTGTTTTAAGAAAATCACAACACAGTTTCTTCTCTCTTTCTCCCTAACACAAACGCACACAAGCGCGCGCGCGCGCGCGCACACACACACACACACACACACACACACACACACACACACACAGCCTGGCTCCCTCAAACCAATAGTTAAGGAATGCCACATACATACTGTAAGTATACAGTATTTAGCTGAGGCTGAGCGCAGACCATGTCCTTGTCTTCTGTAATGTCCTTATTTTCCTTCAAGTAAAGCTCATGGATTTTTGTACACAGCATGAAAATATGTGCTGCTGCTGCCCAGGATGTGGGCCAAAACATCTCGGGTGTGTGGCAAAGGGGGGGGGGGGGGGGGTCGTATCTCTGAGTTTCCTACAAGCAACCAACACTCAAGCACAGACATCATTATCAATGAGCCCAAACTGGAGAATATCACCTTATTGCATGCTAGTGCCTCTGCTAATAATGGGAGATTTCATATTATCTGACTGTGTGGTGTTTTGTGTGAATGGATGCACACTGTTCACACCGGCGAAACGGCACACATGCCACCTACATGTGAATACACACTGGTGTGTGTTTAGGCACTGCTGACGTCAGGCCTCCAGGAGCCTCTGTGTGTGTTTTCTTCTTCCTGGTTATTTGGTTTGGCCACAGTAATGTGTGGTGTGCAAGCACTCAGCATACACATTGTCACACCCACACACACACACACACACACACACACACACACACACACACACACACAGAGTAGCCTATTACTTTTTAACTTCTTGTCACTTAGCCTATATATGGCCTCTCCTTCTCTGTCTCTGTGTCATTTTGTATCAGCTTATCTTTATTTATTTGCAGATTTAAGACAAAACTGATATTGTGTCCAATGTGAGAGCAAAGAGATCCATGTTATAGCACTTCTTTGCCTTGTAAAGCAGAATGCAGTAGATAACAGCAGTGAGACTGGTATCAATGTATCAGTGCTTGCTTATTTCCAATATCTTCACTGGAGAAAAAAATGTGGGAAAGGATCCCAAGCGCCCCTGTTGGACAGAATATGTACATGCAGCCCAGTGGTTTCTACCACCATCAGTCCCCAGCTCCAGAGCAGCCTCTCCTCCCAGACATTAACAAGCTCTCCTCACCGCAGTTTGTGCTGTTTACCCCTGTGCCATTATACAAACAAATTGCGTAATGTGTTTATCTAAAACGCCCCAGACTTCCTAGAAAGGTTATATAAAAGTTTATATTGACAATAAAAATTAATGCTTGCAGGAATCTTAAAAAGGGCTCCATATTTTTGTCCTTGGTTATGGACATTTATGGACATTCATGGACATTTTTGCAGAGATCAGAAAACACATGGAGGTTGTATCAGGTTAAAGAGCATCTGTTGGTTTCTGACGTCTTGTTCCAGTTGATGCTGCTGGTGACATCCATGTTGTTATCCTAAGTCCTGGAGAGCCTGAGAGACTGTGGAGCCCCACCACGTCACTAATTGATCAGGTGGTCACGGAGAAAGGGTGGGCTGCCAGCCTGCCTGCCCGCACGAGCTACACCCCTACATGCCCGTCCGCCACCCTCACCGCAGCTCTCGAACACAAAATCTGCTTTGAGTTAACGGTTTAAAACTGTGTTTGGGTGTGTGTGAGCCGCTGCATGTGTGTTCCCATCGTCCCTCTGCCTCTTCAGGACGTCTCCAAGCTCAGTTAGCTTCTCCGACTGTGGCCTTGTGGTGGTGTGGCCGACCGGGTGGCACATGGCGGGTAGTTTGGTCCTCTCCTATATTAGGGAGTGTTTGGAGTCCCCTCCTCTCTTCCTCTCAGTCAGATGGTCCCCACTCTGTCTTTAACGATTTGACAGGAATCTTTGCCAGCACCACACGCTATTAATATATCGGCTCCCTCATCTCCCACTTTACCTCTTATTGCCCTAACCTCCTCCTCTTTTAGCCCCAATACCCTATTCCCCCACCCTAAACATATAAACACATACACAACATTTTCTTCTACACAGCATCCTTAAAAAGTCTTGTTTACACTCAGTTCCTCTCGGTGACTATCTCTTGGTCTGCATGCTGTGGAAATTTGTGGATATGAAATCGTCATGTTTCTGTTTATTACTTGGCTTCAGCTCTGTCTCCAAACAGCCCACAAGGCAATGAGCTAACTTTATTTTGTCTCTTTCAAACAGGCCTCACTTAGACAGTCGAGAACTCTCTGTTGGATTAAGAGAAGCAGGCACTGCTGGCATTGCAATGTCTTCTCAGCGTAGTAAACTACTCCACATTGAAAAAATAAAATAATAAAAACAAAACAACAAACAAACCAAAAAAAAGAAAATATAAGCAGAGGGCAGGGTCTCACTGACACAAAATGGGTCATCAGTGATGAGTGAGAGGGATTGTTATTTTTGTTTGTTTTTTAAGGATAATCTGGCATAGTATACATTTAAGGCCCTTTCAAACCCATTTTAGCATTTGTAAAACCTTTATTTTATCTATGAAAACAAAAAAGTATGATATCATTTATGTTTCTGCATCAAGACCACACAAGACCAAGTCTAACTTAAAAACCACTAAACTTACACTTCTCAAACCTGGACTTGATAACAATTAGATTCCAGAGCCTGTGTAAAACACAGTTTCATATTTGTAAAACCTTTATTCTTTTTGGGAAAAAAAGTGATTCCTCTGTGTTTCCTACATTCACATCACATAAGACAGACACATGTATAAAAGCAGTCTCTGGATCTAGGCTATTCCAGTTTTGACAAGTGTAATTATAGTAGTTTTTTTATTTAGACCTGGTTTTACAGTTTCACAAATCTAGGAGTGGGTTTCAAAAGGCCTTTCCTTTTATCTTTTATACTTTAAATTTGATATATATAACATGTTTTCACAAAAGCGGATGATCAACTACTAAATTTCAGCTACAAATCAGATGCTATTTTAACAGTCCTTCTTCATTTGAAAACTGATGACTTACTTTTACTCCTCCAGAGAACGCTGGAAATCAGGTGGAAGACAGCTTTGCCAACGTGACCGTGGCGATGACAGTGTTGCCTGGCGTGGCAACCGTGAAGGGTGGGCACAGTCGGGGGTCAATGGACACCAGGCCTCCACTGCACAACAAGCTGATCCAGAAAGATCAGAACAGGAAGACTCAGAGCTACAAGGTGGAATCGGTGTCAGGAGGAGCCAATATGGACATGCACAACTTCTCCCTGGAGAATAAGAGGGAGACCGAGTATGTAAGTCACACCCAGAGGCAAAACTGTAAAATGTTATAATGTTACTACATTAATTGGAGAAAAAACTGTGTTAGTGGTTAGTGGCAGAGGTTTAGAAAGACAGTGAACCCCCATGACTGTAGCTACATTTAAGCTAACGTTACCTCTGGTACGTTTCATCTGATAGTAACATTTCCGTTTAATGTTTACATTTTCTATGGTCCCTTACAAATAAAAATAAATGACCTGCCTTCTATAAAAAAAAAATACTGTTATGCAGGCTGGCAACCATGTTTTTAATGCCATGAACCAACCAAATGAAGAATAGAGTATGTCTTGGGTGAAAACTTTTAACTTGCTTTCTTTTTTGTTAGTTAATATAAGTTAGTTAATATTTCTAAGATGTCTTATTAACAATAGATAAAGTTACAAGTGTACATTTGAGCTTTATTTTGTTGGCCTTTTGAAAAGAGAAATCATAACCACTAGGCCTAATGTTACTACAAACAAAAGAGAAAAGAATACTGGCATTGAGAAGCTAAAATCGTTAGCTTAGGTTAGCATTAGGGTTTTTTTGCCAGCTAACTACTTAGCGCTCTACCGACATTGCATTTTGAGCACAGTATTTAGCTTTGGACAAAGTAAAATTTAAAGTTAATAGAGCTGGCCACTTGAAAACTAAAAATATTGAAAATAACATACCCAAGGAGAAGAAGAGAGTCATAAGCCTTTTTCACAGCAGGCATTTGCAATGTCATTGTCCAACAAGCACAGTGTATTTTAATAACATTAAGCAGAGCTGCATTCCATTTAGTGCAGGCCCTGGTGTTGTGCATGCTGACTCACTGGAATAACTTCCTGGGACACTTAGCGGAACTGTGCCATCATTAATGATATCAGTTTCACCTGTGCTTTTCCTACTGTGACAAGTCAAGTCTGTAAAAAAAGGTCTGTTTGGAGGCTAAAAGTAGACAGGTCATTTGAATTTGCTGGCCATTTAACGCTAGCTGTCTAGCTACCTTGTATCTTGTCCACAATATTTATCTTTTGACAAATTCAAATGTTAAACTGAAGTTGAATTTGTCAGTACTTAGTTCAGTGAAAAAGAGTCTGTCATTGAGGTGTTTGCCTTGTCGTTTGCTATTTAGTGAGTTCACTTGCTATCAGTACTCACTGATAGCAACAAACCAGCTAACTCGTTGGCTAACTTGTACTTTGTATACAGTTTTAGGCTTTGGACAAGTTCTAGTTTGTTACCTGAAGTTTTGGCAGCCACTCTCAAAATTGTTAGCTGTTCAGAGTGACACTTACCCAGTGCAGCCTTGTGTCTTTGTGTCTTGTCAGGATACAGAGAAACCACTACGGACCTTTTTTACAGCAGATGTTTTGACTTGTCATGGTAGGAAAAGCACAGGTGAAATTGTTAAAATTATCAATGACTCAATTCCATTAAGTGTCCCAGTAAGCTATTCTCATGAGCTAACATGGACGACACCAGGGCCTCCCCTAAGTGGAATGCAGTTCTCATTAACATTATTGAATACACCTGTGCTTTTCCTACTATGACAAGTCACCTGCTTTAAAAAAGGGTCTGTTGTTTTTGAACTGACTGCGTGACTTTGTTTGGATTCCAATTAACCAGATTAAACTGTCTCCATGAACCTCTGCTGTGGAAGTTGAACACGTTGCTAGTGTTGTCTTATTTCAAACACCTACATAAAGGTACCCAGTGGTGATTTAATTCTAAAGACACCTTGTTCACAATTTGTCATCTCAAAACAATTGTCTGGTGCCCATATGAACCATTGAAACAAGCATATTGAGTACGTTATCTGTCTCATAAAACATTTTCAAAGCTTTTTAACATCAGTTTGGCCAATATCTTTATCAGTAGCCATGTTTCCATCAGCCTGTTTAGATGCTCATCCAGAAGTATCGCCAAAATGCGAAACGCCAAAATTCGAATTAAAATCCCCTGATTCGCACAAACTAAAATACGCTCGCTTTAGCCGAGTTTTGGTTGCTTTGAAAAAATGTTGATTCGCAAAACGGGGGATGGAAACGAATTAAGTCTGATGTAGCTCACCTCTCTCCATGGTGATATCCACACTCCGGGCCAGGAAGGCGGTAATGCATTTACAAGCTGGTTGCCAACCGCCAGAAAACGTAGAAGAAGAAAATGCAAGACTTGTTTTGTTTCTGGTTCAGCGGAAAACTTTAGTTTTCACCAAAGTCCATACATTTAATGGAAACACACAGGATTTGTATTTCTTTTAATGCGCATTTCCCAATGATTCCAATCACCTGTGGATGGATGCATAGCTACTGCCTACTTTATTATTCCTTTTCTCCCCTCTAATTACCACCAACCTCTGTTGATAGGCAGCATCACCATTTGCAATGGAAAGACAGCAGTCTGCAGCTTTTCATTTGACGCCTCAATGTTCAAAAGCTAATGGTAAAGAAATGACACGATGTTTGGGGAGAGAGATGGGGAATAAAGGTGTCTGGCTGGTGTTGCAGTTCATAGTCAGTGCTTTAATTATAAATCCACAGGAGTGAATCAGTCTTTAGGTTGTTTTTTTTTTTTACTTCAGTCCAATACTCCACCAACTCACTGATTAGCACTCCTAGTAAAGTGAGTGCTCAATGTGGAAATCACCTGCTGAGGCAATTTATTGAAATTAAACCCTACAGACTGCTGCCTCTCTTTGGCACATGGATGCATTTGGCAAGAATGCATATTGCTGTCAACCTGTGGTAGGTGGTATGCATGTGCAGCCTCATGCACGTGCAGGAGAAACACAAGATACAAACAGTTGGGGAATCTCTCAACACATTACTCTGCAGAGCACTTTGTGGTCAAACACACCATAGGGTACCTTCAAGTTGTCTTCTATCATGTATACAACATAATTTTGGTTGTATGCTATCAAACATTTTGTAAAACAATGTACCAATTTTTCCAGAAAGTTGACATCTCATTTTGGGACTTAACTTTTCTGATGTTGACCATGAACTTCTATAACTGCACGAATACTCCTCATGTTTTTCATGTTTGTGATTGTGTAAGGATGCGTGTGTAATACTGGCATCGCTGGGGTGTGTTTGCCGTGTTGCTAGGGGCCATGTCGGCGGGAGATGGAGAGCATCCTGAGCAGTCTTAAAATCAGCAACGTGCTCAACCCGAGAGGCTTCCGCATACCCAACTGTGACAGAAAGGGCTTCTACAAGAAAAAACAGGTGAATGGCTCTCCCTGCTGTTTCATCTCTCTTTTTCTCTCACACACTTAAACACCCACACACCTGCGGACATGCAGATAGACCCACCGCATGCCTGAACACTTCCAAAGAATCCTTACCGACTCATCCCACCCACCCACACATGCACAATCCCCCTTTTTTTGCAGCTCGGGTTGCCTTGACAGCCACATCAACACTATATTATCAGAATGGCTAATAACTATGTATTACTCCGGTAAATGCACTGCAGCCGTCTGACTCATGCCTCACAGGAAATGAAGTCGGTCAGGTGTGTTTGTGGGTGTGTGGTGTGGGAGAGTGTGGGGGGTAGGGATGTAAGAATGTGGTTTGGGAGCGTGTGTGGCACGGTAGATGTGGCGGCAGGGGAGTGTATGTATGGCGCTTGTTTGATGGCGGTAGTTTTGGTGAGGGTGTGTAGGTGTGGGGTGCTGTTGGTGAGGTAAAAAAAACAAACAGGCTGTCACTGGTTTAGTTTTTCTTGTCCGTGGTACAGCAGACTCAGGCCACCCATAGCCTGCTCATTTGTAAGAGGGGGAAAAAATGAGGAAACTAAATTTCATTTGGATTAGTTTGGTTGGTGATAAACTGACCTTAGGAGAGGACGGGTGAGGTGGGGAAGCTGGGTGATGGATGGTAGCTGTTGTGGGACACTGCTGAGACATACAGCGTATCAAATAAATACCACCATCCCATTTCCTGAGGTTGTGCACGTTATCGAAGGAATTCCACGGAGCTAGAGCCCGTTCTGAGAAACGCATGAGTCACCAAAATCCCCCCCCGACAAGCACCATGAGTCAGAGACCAACCCGAGCCATAACACACACACACACAATAAAATCATCCTCTCAGATTCTTACCTCAGTCTTTCCCCAAAGTCTCCAAAGTGCGGTTTTCATTGTTACTGTTATTAAAATCAGACTCTTCCTTGTTCTTTTCCTGGATTTCATCAACAAATACCAACCAAGGAAGTGTCAGTTCTGGTCTAAGTGTGAGTGTGTTTGTGTGTGTGTGTGTGTGTGTTTGTGTGTGTGTGTGTGTGTGTGTGTGTGTGTGTGCGCAGCAGTGTGCCAGCCCTTGTTGCCCTTTTCTCAGAGGGCCGGTGGGGTGCAGGGTGTTGTGTTAAATCCATCGGAGGGGATGTGCCTTCACGGTGTGTTGCAGAGATTTATGACCGGAAACACAGCGAAGAGGAGACCGTGTGAACCGTCTAGGGTGACAATACTGTGAAAAGAAGGGAGCAAGGGGGGGAAGAAGTGGGAGGGAGGGGTGTGGGGTTGATGGGTGAAGGACTAAGCAGAGTAAAAAGGGGCATAACCATGCACATGATACACAAACTGTCTTAGGATCTTGAAGAAATGCCCCACCTGAAATTTTCTAATATCAAATTCTCAGGAACTGTTGAAATGTGGCTGGTAGTTTCATCTTCCAGGTGGACCTTTTCTTCCAGATGCTTACAGGAATTAAACTGGAACCAACAGTTTTTCAACCAAGTACTTCCAGGAACGAAGGATCAATAGCAAGTAAAATAAGAAAGATATTTAAATCCCTTTGGTTTCATTCACTGTTTGGATTGTACTCATTTATTAATTTAGTTTTTTTTTAGGAGAAGATATAGTATACAAAAACAATATGAAAACTATCAAGTGCAAGTATCATAGTGTTTTTAGCGGATGCTAGTGTGTGTAACAGCCTTCCCTGGATGGCTTTCATAGAAAATAGAGATTAGAAAAGTGAGGTAAAGAAAGGTAAAATGATTACATGAAAATACCATAAAACACACATTAAAAACAGTGCATTTAAAACTAGAAATAAAACCTGTGTTGCAGAATTAACCAGAATTTGGTGGCTTTCTTAAAGGTAATGATGCTGTCAACAATTTTCAAGTGGTAGCGATTTTCAGGACTTGGTGCCTTTCACAGAAAAGGCTGTATTGAGCAGTGTTCTGCAGAATAGAACCTTACAGTGCCACATGGAATTGCTCAGTAGAGAACAGGTAACGGTTTTCACACACAACGATGCAATAACATAGAGATATTGTGTGAGACATGCAGAAGTGGAAAACCTTTGGTTGTTTTTAGGGTACTGTTAGGAAATCAGTCAATCAGATAGCATTGTTTTAGTCACATCCCTATACCAGTTGGTGATATTAGCAACAGCCAGTTCTTGTTTTTACTTTGTATGAATACATTCCAGATGCTGAAGCAGATTTGAAGCTTGTGTTTGATCAGGGAGACCAGTGCGGAATATTAAGTTCTGCAGACTATGCGACGATAGTTACAGGCCCACTAGAAAATACTCTGGGGAAGAACTTTTGGCGGTAGGGACAAAGCCTGGAAACAGGTTTTTCTGGTTGAAAAGCAGAAAAAGTTTCTGAGTTCCTAGAAAGATTTCTTGGTTCTTGGAAATGTCTCTACTATTCAAAAGAACAGAAACTGTGGTCAGTTTTGATTCATGTCAGTTACAATGGATTCCAGTGATGATAGGTTTTCACAACTGAAGAAAAGGATCAAAATGACCATAGGAACTTTTGAAACCTCTCATGCAACACTGTCCCCTCAACATGCTATGCTCAGTATGTTGCAAGCATATCATGTTCTGCCAAAATGTGGCTGTACACACACTGCTGTCATTTGTAGCTCAAGCACATTTGGCACTTGTTACAATGTTGGCTACATGGGTCATTAAGCTGCTAACTGTGCACGCTTTTGTACAGCCATGTTTTGGAGAAAAAATGACTGTTTTGAACATATTGAGCTAACGGATGGATTGTGGAGAAGTGGATGAAGGCTGCTGTACGAAAGAACTAGTTCATACTATGTGTCATCTGACCACATCTCAATCAATCAATCAATCAGTCAGTTTTATTTATAAAGCCCAATATCACAAATCGCAATTTGCCTCACAGGGCTTTACATCAAAGTTTTGAAGCCTCAAGTTTGGCATTTTGGCATTTTAGGCATTTTCGCAACTTGTCAATCGCAAGATAGCCATGCCCAAACATACTCTGCTTTATCGTCTATTTTACTCTAAATGGGACCATAATTTACATATTTAACATGTTTTACTGGAGATGATATGAAACTATTAACTGAGACCATAAACGCATACGGAAAATGTTCACTGAGATAATAAATCAAGTGAGAAGTTGGGTCGTTTTCTCATTGACTTTTACATGATCAAACTTGTTTTTGCATCCAGTGGAGTTGCCCCCTGCTGGCCAATAGAAAGAATGTAGGTTTAAGGCACTTACAGTAGGCATTGACTTCACTTTTCAGAACCAGAGATAACCCATTGTTCAGAATACTTGTCACGATTGGAATCCATTAGAATCGACAAGAGTCCTGTCTTTGAACAAAAAATGTTTTAAGACTGCAGTCTAAAGAGAGTGATTTGGGTAGAATATTGTTTTAAGGGTCAACTATCACGAGGAAAAAGTCACAAGCATGTATGTGTGTTTTTTTCAGAGTAGATGTTGCTGGTAATATGAGTGCACTAGCACTGTGGGAGAAGGTTGAGCCATGTTAGCCCTACCTCGGCTACAGAGAAACCTATTTTTAGCAGCAGTTATATGAATTGGCCCAGTATCCCAGTTCAGGCCATGCATGCCCAACACTGACCCACTCATTACACCCCATCAAAGTCTAACTCACTTTCCCTCTCTCTCTCTTTCACTGTCATTCTCAGGCTCTCTCTCTCTTATTCATCATTTCACCCACCCATCATTACCCCCATTGTGCCCTGCCTACAGTCATCCACCCATCTTTTGTTCTGCCTGCCCGCTCCATCATTCTGTCCATCCTGCCCTTCCGCCCACCTGGCTTTTCCTTCCTTGTTTGGCCAGGAATCACCCCGCAGAGGGTTGTGAATGGGACGACAGTGTCTGCGTCTCTCTGTGTACTCTTTCAGAGTTTAGTGTGTGTGTTGAGAGGAAGAGGAGGAGGAGGAAGAGGCAGTGGGTTAAGGATGTGAGCCAGGTGCCTGCGTACCCTTATCCCTCCTCCCTCACTGGGTCCTGACAGTGCCAGGCCCATAAGGACTGACTTATTGAGCGTGACTCAGAAGGATCTGTGGAAACGTACACACTGACCACAATGGCTTTATAATAACTGGTCAACCTTCGGGGACCCAGACAGCTATTTTAACTCTGTCTCTCTCCCTCATTCTGTTCCCTCTCTGCATTTCTAATCCACATTGCCTTCCTTCTCACTTGGGGATATAAACTCTTTTTTTTTTTTTTTTGGTATTGCTGTTGCATAATACATAGAGTATTTTTTCAGTGCTTGTGCCAATTTAGTACCTAAGTTTTGGAACTGATAACAAAATTATATGTTGTCAATACCTTATTTAAAAAACACCTAAAACATTTTTTAATTGAGCAAACTGCAATGCATCTGTGTATAATCTCAACACAAACAACTGTGCAAGGACTTAAAAAAAGAAAAATCATCATTTAGATCAGGAAATATTTTATCAACAAAGAATTAGTTCTTGCCAAGCATTTAGTTTCAACTTTTGATACTGATTCAATACTTGATTTTACAGACATATTTTAGTGTATATCCAAACAGTATTGATACTCCATCATGACTTATTTACAGCTTTAGCTAATAATCAGTTATTATTGATTAATCTGTTGTTCATTTCTTACAATCATTTGACCCCAGATTACACTTCTGCGCAGTGTGGCTGCAAGGATTCATGTACTGTCTTAATCTGATGATGTCCACTAGGGTTTGCGCTATAGCTGACATGACAACTGTGTAAACATGTCAGTGTCAGAGGTAGCAGTTACCAAATATTTTCCATCGCTGACTGATTTTTTGAACAATGACGAAAAAATCTGAAGGCAGTCCATCATTTTAGTAGATCTACCTTTAAGTAATTCACACCCCTGTCCAGTTGGTGGCATTGCATATTAATTAGCTATTGTCCAGTCTTGCCTTTTATCTCATGTACATGACCTCATTGTCTAGCTGGCTTTAGTTAAAGAGATTACCTAGGGTTGCCTCTTTGCTTTAGCCATTGCAATGACAGGCCATATCGCTATATACCATTGCAAAATATCACGGCAGCTAAGTATCTTAAGTTTCTTTATAAAGCCCAATAATTGTAATGGCATTGATAAATGAGGTGAAAAAGTGGGATTGATCAATTCAACTTTTGCCTGGTCAGCACGAGTTAACACAGTAAGCTAACAGCGACTAACGTCCGACAAAGAGCTGTCAAACGTCTGTGGTCCCAACAAACTCACACTGACACCAAAAAGGCTCGACTCTGTCTCAAGCTGGGTAATAACCGTTAGTAATGTTACCTGTGTGTTGTTTACAGTTAACCCTGTCACTGTGTGCATGTGGCCAGACTCTCACAAATTGTCCCTGTTGCAGAGCTCACACACCTGGAGCAGTCTCATAATAAATCGCTGTTGAAAAAATAATCTAAAAAAGGCATTGTTGCAGTGGAGGATGAAGGGCAAGCAGGTAACATTTATCAGCCAGTGGCAGCTAAAATTAAAATTACAGGTAAAGATTATGACAGACAAAGAGAAAACCTAATGCAACCTCTGGTCCATGTATGCAAACACCCAGTGCAGTATAAAAAGACACATATTTGACTATGTATTTGAGCCTCTATAATCTCTACAATGTCACAAAAATGCTCTAACAAGTTAGTGGATACCAAATTCATGTCCTCAAATTGTTTTATGTTTTTTGTCCTCCGTTGATAAGTCCAAACATTTGGAAACTGGTAGTTACATTTTTAGTTAATAAATGGTTAGGTGGTAATCAGATTTGCCTTAGATATATTTTAGTGTTAATAGATAATTGACTAAATATGTCATAAAGTCTCTTTTTCCAACATCTTTCACCACATTCACTGCCTGTATTGATTCTTTAGGCCCCTAATTTAAAGTTTGTGTGGCTTCATTCTTCTAAAACAAACACAAATTATTTTGGAGTTAAATTCACTGGGACTCTCATTAAGCTATTTTTTTTAGAAAAAGCAATATCCTGCAGCTACTCCCAATACACTTACAAACACACACACAGATGGCACCCTCTCTACACAAATACATATACGTGCGCCCCTATACACACACACACACACACACATTACATTTTATGAGCTTGTGTTTATCCTGTGGTCGGACCAGGCTCTTTTTAATGTCCGTGAAGCCCAGCGGCGCTGCTATTAGCTATAAAGACCGGCATCACAAGAGCACGCATTCATACGTACAACACACACGCATACACACCCCATAAAGGTAGCATTATGAAATGTGCGGGTGGGTAAAATGGGCTTTTTTAGTGAAGGCCATGTGGATCACGCAGGGCCAGTGTTAGGGCTGTGAGGCTGGGAATATGGGGCACAAGGTCTGAGCTGACCCCAGGAGCTGAGGTTCATGCTCTGTGGTTCAGCATGCTAGGATTAGTGAACACCTTAAATGACTACCTCTCCACAAACTTCTGTTTTTAGTATCAACTATTCACCTAACTGCTGTGCTTTAAGGGTGCTCTGAAAGGTTTGTAGCTTGTTTTTCATGGAGGACACCAACCTCAGTCAGCTTGGATTTAAGATGGACGCAACAGGAAAAATATGTCTTAGGTTTGATATCCTCCTACATCTCTTAGTCAGTTTAAAAGACACTTAAAACATCAAAAATATATGATTTTGTGTTTATGTGAAATTTAAAACAAGAGTCAAATGGCCTAAATATTGTTATGAAATATTTTATTTCTCTTGTTTTAAACTCTTCGACAGATTGGGCTCTGCTTCCAAACATTTAAATTTTCACTTGATTGCCTAAAAGTTACCTTGTGAAAGAAACTCAGCAGTGACAGTTTTCAGTGTGACAATCCCTGCAAATGACCCATTTCACTATCAGTATTTGACCCATTTAGTCCAATAACATAGAAGAATAGTTCGTAGAAGTTATCTGTTTGGCCAGTGGAAGTTGGCCACACTAAGTCTCTACGTACTGCACTTGCTATGTGGGCCCCACAATGAGAAGATCCAGGTAATTTCATTCTGTGGAAACTGAGCTGGCGTCATGTGCCACTGACCAACTTTGACAGGAATGAATTCAGGCCCGCCCTTAATGCTGCACCCAGGTCTCTTTATACATCCATGGCACGGCACAGGACTCCTTGCAAGGGGCGTGTCTGATGATGTGACGTCCCTTTGGCCCTGTGGACATTTGCAAGTGTAACAAGCATACGTCAGGCTTAACGCAGTAAGCCATATAAATATGTCATTTGAGATTATGTCAAGCTAGTGACAAATGAAAGTTGGTGTATTTAGCCATATTTTGACATTTTCCCCCAAATATGCCAAGTATGGTTGAAAACACAGTTTATGTCTGTAACTATCATGGTTAGCAGTTAAGCATAGTTTCAAGAGCTAGCTGCTAGCAACAGACAGACTCTGGATATATAGGCATATTTTGGTGCAACCATGAATGTTTTGGACACAGTGAAGAGACAAATATGCAGAGGGGAAGTGGAATATGCTGCATTGATGGTTTAAAACATTTCTACTGTTGCTGTTGTCCTTTTTTTCCCTGTGAAATTAGATCACTGTTGGAATCCATTGTAGTCATTATGAATCACAGCAAGCTACAAACTTACTGTTAATTTATTATGCTGATCTGTTCTGTACGACATCTATTGCATGTCTGTCCGTCCTGGAAGAGGGATCCCTCCTCAGTTGCTCTTCCTGAGGTTTCTATCGTTTTTTTTCCCTGGTAAAGGGTTTTTTTGGGGGAGTTTTTACTTATCCACTGTGAGGGTCTAAAGGACAGAGGGATGTCGTATGCTGTAAAGCCCTGTGAGGCAAATTGTATTTGTGATATTGGGCTTTATAAATAAAATTGATTGATGGATTGATTATCTGAGCCACCTAACAAGTCCACAGGTGGTGAGAGAAGGCAAATTTTTTGGTGGATTATTCCTTTAAGCTACCAGGATTAGTTTGTACTTTAAAGAAAACCAATGCAAAAAAAAATCATTTTTATAACAAAAACTTTTGTGAAACACTAAAATCTATCCGTCTTAGGTGGCTGTATGGCTGTAAAGTGACATCCAGTCCTCAGCAGGCATTTGGCTGTCTTTGACATTCTCCTAGAGTGTGTGTGTGTGTGTGTGTGTGTGTGTGTGTGTGTGTGTGTGTGTGTGTCTGCGTGCGTGCATGCATGCATGTGTGTGTGTGTGTGTGTGTCTGCGTGCATGCGTGCGTGCATGCATGTGTGTGTGTGTGTGTGTGTGTGTGTGCGCGCGCGTGTGTGTGGATGTGCATTTGTGTGTATGTAGATTGAGGCAGTAAAGAAAGGATTGCTTGAGATGACTGCTAATAGTTCACAGATGAAAGAGGGACTGAGCGGAAATTCAAAGGTAGCCAAGCAACAGGGGAATGCACACATGCACATTTTGCTCTTCCTCTCCCTTCCACCTCTCCTTTGGCTTTTCAACTCTCACACACACACACACACACACACACACACACACACACACACACACACACACACCAGGCACATACTGGACTCCATCATCATTAACCAGAGCAGAGGAACACAATGTTAAGCTCCTCTCCGCAGTCTCGTCCACTGGGTCAGGGCTAAAATAGAAGCTGGCCGCAGACTCAGACGATGGCACCATGAGGGGGAATGGAGGGAGGAGAGGAGAGAGAGAGAGACAGAAAACAGAGTAAGACAGAGGAGGAGGAGGAAGAGGTAGGTAGGAGGATAACCGAAAAGAATCCCTCGATGATGTTAGTGTGTGAGAATGGGGCGTGCTGGGCTGCGTACTTGCCCCCAGACTGTTGCGGTAGTTGTTGGCGAGGTATTTTAATAGGCCTCTGTCTCTATAAAGCTGCCTTTGATCATGCACTCAGGCTGCACGTGGATGTTGACTATGCCGGAAACAGACACCTGGTCACACTCTAAAGCCTGTCTGTCTGTCTGCCTCTGTGTTGCTGCGCAGCCGTTGCTGCAGTTTGTAAGTATTAGGAGAGTTTTGTCTTGGCTCTGCATACCTTAGTGTTGCAATTTAATTGAGGAAAAAATGACTGGGATTAAAGTGCAGATTTCAGATTTACTTTGAAAGTGTTTACTTTCACATTTTAAAAGCTGTGTAGAAATCATAGTCCTTTTAACGTAAAAAGTACTATGAATCCTACACTGTTCACCCAAGATGTACAGGTTGTAATCAATTAGAAGCATTTTCCGTGACAACGACAAGGTTTTTGTCAGCCATACCCCATTCTTGTGCTGCATTTTGCAGGAGTTCTGCAATGTTTTCTCCAGTGTGACTTTCATGTACTGCCTTAGTTTGGTAAACGTGAAACAGCAGTCGCAAGTCCTCTGTTAGTTAATGTGCCGTTATAGTCACATATGAATCCACTGATCTTGAAGTCAAAGACTCCTCATCTTTATGCTTTACTTCTATGTAGAGCTTTGGAACAGCTGTGTCAGTGAAATAATGTTGCGATGGAGTCACATACCTGGGTTCTAGTGTTTTTAGCATTTGAAGGGCGCTGCAGATCTTTGCACATGAAGTAGGTGATGACTGTGTTATTTTCTTCACTCTCTCAGAGTTTGATGGTAGTTTTAGTTGAAGCTAAGTGTGTCCAGTGTTGGTTGATTTTCAACGGAGTAGGTTTAGCATTAGCTTGACAGCGTTAGCTTGACGTTGCCATTTAATTCAAATGCTGACAATGCATTTCTGATTTCTTTCTTCGGTGCCGCCATCTTTGTTTTGCAAAGACTACAGCTGACGGCTAACCACCACATACTCAATCAATCTCTCACTCTGTGCCTGTGTGAGAGGAAGTAACTCTCCACACCATTAGACAGTGGTAATCTGAAATTGTAATTAACACAGGGAAACTGGAAGAACATCTTGACATTAGCTGGCCAGTTAGCACATTAACAACAGAATGCAATGTTGAAAGAACAGAGCAAATTTACCCGCCGCCAGTGAACAATACACAAACCTCCACAAATGTTTCTGCTAAAGAGCTCAATGCTAAAAGAAAAATTATCTTACCTTACGTAACAAGTTTGTTTTGGTCTCACTCCCTCTCCCTCTTAAGCTCTTTGTTTACTTTCCTCACTCCCATTTCTCTTCTTGTGTGCTGAGCTGAACTGTCAGAGTGATTTCATTCAACCATGAGCTCCGCTATCACCAAATTAATATGCTGCATTGGCCAAAAATAAAGTGAATGGGGGCCGATGATGGGGCAGTGTTGCTGGACACACTGCACCGACTAGGGCGACAGATGCTCACCGATGCCTGACCATCAGCTTGGTGTGTCAGGGCCTTTAGCGATATTACCTTGGAATAGTCAAGCTAGCTGTTTAGTCTTTATGCTATGCTAGGTTAGTAGTCTCCATGTGACTTAACATACAGACATCAGAGTCATATGAATCTTGTGTAACTGTTAGACACAAAGTAAAAACCAAAAGAAATCGATGTTGATTGTAAATAGAAGATGTATCAATCTCAAATGTTGGAGTTGCGCCCAACCATTCACCCAGACTTACTCCCGTAAATGCCAGGACACACTGACGGGGTAAAATGCTCCTCAAAGCACCATCACATCATGTTATCAACGAATGCAACACAAGTTAGTCGATAGTGTCGACATGAACCACTGTCCTACTTCCCAGCGAAGCTCCTCCTTTCCACAGGGGGACTTTTCTTGAGCATGACACTGAATCATATTGCTCCCAATTGAAGTAAACAACAAAATAAAAATAATGCACTTTGGACAAAAGCTTGTCAATTAATGTAATGTAAAGGGAAACCAACATTATTTGCTCAACTACAAGAAGTTAGGCAAATAATAATGTAAATACGGGTTTCATTATAATAGAGTCGTCTTGACAGTCTTGACATGGATGTCAACATGACCAGATACCCTAAATAGGACCATACATGCCAGTGGTGTACAGGTTTTAGATCCTTACCTGAGAATCATATTTGCATTACATTTTTGTTCATTTTCAAATGCATAATGTACACCTTAAGATTTTTGATATATTTTTCTTACCATCCCTAGCAGCCAGTGGTTCCCCTTCATGTCTATCGGATATGAAAAATAAGTATTTGCATAAAACTTGCTTGAACTGTTCTACTGAACAATCAAGTCAGTGTTAGTCCCTGTGCACACCTGGTAATAACATGTGTCTTGGGAGATGCAATCACAAGTGGACAATGCATTTCCCATGACTTGTCTGCTGGAAATTAAAAGTAGAAGAAGAAATCATATCAACACAGACTGGAGCTATTTCTTGGTATGTTCCAGTCAAACCAAATCACCCAAGATGTTTTGGTTTTTTTTTCAGCCCAAATTTAAATAAGACAGTATGTTTCGTGTGTACTCCATCAACGATATTCCACTGTTTTTGTCTCTTGTCACACTTTGATGCCATTGGCATGCAAATGAGTACATACACTGCTAAAGGATGTGGCCGTATGTGGCCCAGAACCCTCTCAAATGTAGTCTGAGCGGTAGGTTCTCAATGGGCCTTCTATGGCCCTGTTTATACCTGGTATTACCATGCATTTTGGATGATGTTATGGGAACAAAGGTAAATGCTTTGATCACTCAAACCACTTGCCGATTTGGTCTGGGACGCATTTGACATCTTATCTTATGTGGTTTAAATGCTAATGCCTGCTAATGTGTACCCTGACAAGGACTACGTCATCAGTGCAGGATGTCATAGATGCTTTGGTGACAGTGTGCCAATGCTCTATAACTTGACCATTTTATTTTTATATTTGTTGCATGACCGTCCATCATTTTGCCCTATGGAAGGAGGTGTGTTAAAATCTGCCAACAGTGATATCTCCAGCTGTACACAACCACTCATGTGACTAACAAGCATGCTAGTCAAAGTGTGGAAGTAGTGACCGTGCCCTGGGCCCTTTGACCTTCTAGCATGTGTGGCATAGGGAGTTACAAAATCTGAACACAAGTTGTCAGCTGGAGACGCATGATAGAAACAGGATCACTTAAATGCATGTTAATACAATGTGTAAACAGGCTCAGTGCGTCCTTGCATTCACACCTTTTCTTAGAGCTGTTCACCTGTGATCAGATCATCCAAGATGCATGTCAATGCCAGATGTAAACGGGGCCTTAGATTGTCATTGAAAGGTCTGCACTGAATAACAATAATGTAGAAAGAGACTGCTTATTCATTTTCATATTGTACATGAATAATGGCAACCAATGGCTGAAAAAGTACTTACAAATTTCCAAAGTCATTTGCTGGTTTGTAGTAAATGGGTTTAAGTAATGCCAAACCTCTAGTTTGGTTCTATCATGTTCAAATTTAAACCTCTGAGCCATTATTTCAATGGAGAGAGCCAAATATAGTATAGGCTGTATATGTACTCATGGACTGCATGACCTCCACTTTCGGACTGCACCGCTAGAGAGACAGACAGGCGTGTCTCGGCCCTGGCTAGTCACCTCGCCGCTCTGTCACTACTCAGGGGGAGGTGATGGGTAGGAGGAGTATTCTGAGCCAGAGTTTAGCCTGGCCTGACTGATTATGTCGTTTCATGTGTACCCCAAATGGAGCTCATAAAGTTGCCACTCTACAAAGGCCGGCCCCCTGTGGGACATCTGATAGTACTGTGTGTGTGTGTGTGTGTGTGTGTGTGTGTGTGTGTGTGTGTGTGTGTGTGTGTGTGTAAACAGGTGGGGGGTATGTGTACCTACAGTAGATACAACTCTTGTTTGTGCACCTACATGTTTGCTGATGTGTGTTTACGTGCGCACGTGCGTGTGCGCTTGTGCACGCGCAGGCCATAATCAGCTCCAGATGATTTTGAGTGTCTGCCAGTTTCCCAGAATAGCAGCGCTGGTTTCCTTGCAGCCCTCCAACTGGCCTTGGCAAATATTTTAGCAACTCCATGTTTACCTTCACACTCCTTCACTCTCACTCACTCAGTGCGTCCCTCATTCCCTGCCCCTGTCTATCGAAAATAATCTGCTTTTTCATCCTTCACCCCCACTGGTCAGGAGCACATAAGCCTGATAAATAAACAGCTCATAGATGGGACAAACTTTACACCTTGCTGGCTGCACGTGGATGCCTGAGCGAGGCTCTCCCGCTCTGATCGTAACACATTTATTATCATCTTTCACAAGGCGAGCAGCTGCATCATCTGCAGTGTTTATCTCTGATCATTTCTGCACATAAGAACTGGGAGGCAGCTCCCGACAGCAGGGCATTCCTCTCCATGATCGATGACATGTTCTGCTGAGGCATGACTTGGCTTCCTGACAAGCATTCAAAATCTAGAGAGAGATAGAGTCTTATTATAATATACACATACACCTTGAAGATGGTGTTGATAAAGCTGTGTCAGGGTAATTCCTCACCTTGGAAACCCAAATCTGTTTTCACAATGTTTCTCAAGGTGATAAGTCCTCTGCTGCCTCCCAGTCCTCTCCTCCTGCAGTCTGTAAACTAAAGATGGAAGTCAGAGCTAGTTGTCCATGTCCTGCTGATGCCACCTGTCTGTGTTCCTGTGGAAGGCTGCACATGTTAATATTTGCATAGTGTTTAGTAAAAGATAACAAGCATCACACTAATTCATTTTCCCAACCTCTTTTGCAGTGCCGTCCATCCAAAGGCAGGAGGCGGGGGTACTGCTGGTGCGTGGACAAATACGGGCAACCCCTGCCCGGCTACGATGGCAGGGAGCGGGGCGAGACACAGTGCTACAACCTGGAGAGCAAATGAGAAAATGGAGAAACAACGAGTGGATGGAGAGAGGAAGACAGAATAAGAGGGGGGGCGGGGGGAGAAGACAGAGAGAGAAAGCCTACTTTGCTCTTGCATGTAGTTTTATGTAAACATTTGAACGGGCTCTGGACCTTTGATTTCAGGTCCCATTTCTGTCAGAGAGTTAGGGCGAGAACAAGGGGGAGGGGAAGGGAAAGGGGTGGAGCACAGCCTCAGCGACCGGCCAAGCCTCCTGTCCATCACAGCTATCTGTTCTGTGCTTAGGGAACCTTTATCCTTTCTTAAAAAAAAAAAACAATTAAGCTGAAAGCTGAGAGAATGGGACGAAAGAGAGAATCCTACCATCTGCACTATTCTTTTAGAGAGAGAGGAAGGAGGGACTTTTCCACTCACTTTAAAGAGGACTCATTTGTGACTGTGACCCGAAAAACCGCACCACCACCATTTCTATTGTGTGTGTCTGTCTGTGAGTGTGTAGCCGCGAGTCTGTGTGTGTATCTTAATGTGTGAGCACCTGCATAACATACGTGTGCACAGCTGCATGTCTGTGCAGGATGGCGTGCGAGTGAGCGCTTTCCCAAAAGTGTTTATTTGTGTAAATACTGTATGTCACGAAGCTCAGTTTAGCGATGTCAGACTGCCCGTCCCCAGCCCCTGCTCAATTAAAAATGCAGAAAATAAAAAACGCTCTCTGGCTCAGGGTCCATTTTGAAGTGAAGGATTATGGGATGGCAAGTCTTTGACTTTTATCCAGCACCAAGGGCCCCTTCTTGCTGCCACTGGCTTGCTCCTCGCTCCTACTGTTGGGAAGGAAATGGAGGCAAACCATGCAGTCTCAGTGCCTTAAAACAGTACTTTCCATGCCTCCCCTCCCCTTCACCCCCTGTAGGCCACAGTTAAAGGAATACTTCACTGAAAATCGACCTTTTGAGTATCAGATACTCATCTCCCGCAGCTTTGAAATATGGCTCTGAAAAATGTGCTTACACCTTTGTGGTGAACAGCAGCTGCAGTTAACTTGGATTAACAACAGCCACAGAAGATCTGAAGGGTGAGCTTGCAAAAACAGCATGAACTCATCTAAAGAAACTTCTGAAACCACTCCTCCAGCATACAATCCACTCCCTACAGACATTCTGAGCTACAAGGTGGGGAGACTGTGAAATGAAAATTGTGTATTTAGCTAAATTCTGGAGAAACTATATGTGTTTTGAACAGATCAGCATTGGAGGTTAAGATGCAAAATGTGCAAAATGTTAGTTGGGCTTCTGTTCCTAGCATCTGCACCACATCTTCCATGTCAACCAAAATGTCGTTTGTTTGTGCAAAATTTCCCCATATAATTGCTCGCACAAACACATTGAATAATGGAGCAAACATGTAATGGCAACTAAATCTATCAGGCCACCAAAATATGGCTTAAGGTACAGCCATAGACTGTAGGCTATATAAACATGGCGACACTTCCTGCCACTGTACAAAAATGAAGCCACAATATTCCAGACACAGGCGCTGCCATCTTTTGCCATTGGATAGAAAGTCAGAACCCATTAGTGAATTAGAGCTGCAGTATCAAGTTCCCACCAATACACCGGTCTGACAAAATCATGAGCAGCGCCATTGATCACAGGCACACCAACTGACACACAGCTGTCAATCATGATGTCACACACCCTTTTTACAGCATTAGATAACTAATTAAAGATAAACCTATTAGAAAAACAATCACGTGAACATACGTCAGCTTCATAAAAACGACCTAAAATGACAGAAACCATTATAATTTTTATTTGACCACTACTTTGATTTTTGTTTTTTCGTCTATGTGTATTTAGCCATATTTTGAAAACAATATGAATGTATGGAACACACCAGTACAGACAGACAGGGGAAAGGTGGCTTATGCTTCTGCAGTGGTTTGAGATGTTTCTATGGACATTTTAATACTTTTGTGTGACTCTGGGCAGCTGTCATTCTCAGTAGAAAAAAAGCAGTTCCAGCCTTTTCTGAGCCTGTTTTAAGCTGACAGGGGGCAAGTATTTTAAACTCAAAGGATAGATTCCTGGTGGAGTATCATTATGAGGTGCTCACATGCCACCCTGGTGTCTTAGGGATTAGTTTAGTCTATTGTCTCTTTCCCACCACCTACTATTCCTGTCCACATCCGTGTCCCTGTCCCACTGTAGCTCTAAACTGCTCTCCTGTGTCCCCATCCCTGTCTTTGTCCGTCATGCAGTGCTGCAGTGCTAAAGTCTTCCGATCCTACTTGTCTTCACTCTGTTTGAATCATTGTCTTTGTCTGTGTGCCTGATCCCGTCCCCGTCTACAACCCACTAACCCAAGCTGTCAGTTCCCACCCAAGCACCCTGCCCCATCTCCGGTCCTCTTACTGTCAGTGGTGCAACCTGGTGTAAGCTTGTTTGAACGGGGCGAGCCCGGTGTGACCGCCCGCCCGCCCTGCCGCAGGTGCCAGCTGCCCCTATGCTTCAAGCTCAAGCACAAGCACTTAAAGCACTTTAGCTGCGCCGCTACTCGTCAATGCATGCAGTTAAAGACAATTGGACCTATCTGGATCTGCATACCTTTCCTCAGAGGTAATGTCAGATGAAACAGTGTGATACTGTATGAAAACAATAATAACCCAGGGAGGAGGGAAAAGAAAAACAGAAAGAATGAAAAAAAAAAACGAAGCTACACCAGGACTTCTGACAGCAAACTTAGCAAACACCCCTCAGAAATTTTCCATTCAATGCAACTATTTTCTTTTTTGTTGTTGTTGTTTTTGTTTCTTTGAAAAATGCTTGTATGATCGTATGCCAACAAATCTCCACAAGGTGGACACAGCACCAAATATGCATTCACACAAGTGGTAGGGGGTCTGAGGGAGGAGGCGGGGTCCTCCCCGAGGAGCTTCCTACCCGATGCTCTCCCACATCCTGTGTAAAGACTTGAAAAGTGGAGAGAGTGCCGACAAAGAATGCTTGCCCAGTAGCTTGGTAGCATGAAATCGGCTGTACACTTCCTTTAATAGAGAGCAGCAACTTACAACCAACCTGTTGGTGCTATATCCCATCTATTCAAAGACTTGATGTATGGGGAGGAACATTACATACAAATATGTTTAAGCTATTCCCTCCCTATTATTTGTAAGTGTGTCTTTTTATATATTATTATTATTATTATTAATATTATTATTATTATTATTATTATTATTATTATTATTTCCTGGCCAGCTATGTGTCTGACTAGACATCATGTACAGTACTTAAAACTAAAAATTATTTATCTAAGAAAGAATTATAAGCTGATCCAAACTAGGTTTTCTTATGAACAATTCAGTGACTCACCGATTGCACAGCAAAGTCTATTTGATTCAGTGTATTTTGGGGAATATAATCACTAATGAATGTTTTATTTTTTAATGAACCTTTTCCTTCTGTTGCACAGCAGGGTCATTTGTAAGCTCTGTGCCCAGCAGGCGAGTTTCAGCCTTGGGCCAAAAGATCTGTGTCAGTCAGGCACTCAGGTCTCTGGTCATCTTAGTTTACTGCTTCTTAATGCCAGTGAACCTCTCACCTCTCAGTAAGTCACTTCTCTCCATGCACACCCAGCCATCCCGCCTCAGTCTGTTAGTGCAGAGCCAGGGTCACACTTCTGTAACGTCACTTTTTACTTTTTATCATTCTTTTTCCCTGCTGGTCACATTAAGAATCTCTCTGTTCACGGGTAAATGTCTTTTGTTTTTCTTTTCAAGTTTATCCTTCAAAGAGTTTTTTTTTTCATTCAAGCTCTTCATGATATAAACTAGAAATCACACAGATATTATTTTCTCTGAGAAAGGAAATGATTTTGATTCAAAATATTATTTGTATTTAATGTCTTTTTTTAAATAAAAAGTGAACACATTTTAAGATACTGTCCCAGATGTTTGTTTTTGTTTCTCCCATGACTTTTAAATCACTGTGAAGGAACAGGCTTGTGTTGTCATCAGCAGCTATAGGCCCGATCATCTGGGCTTCATTTCTGCAGCACAATCAGGACACAAATTTGCTCCTGCTTAAGTCCTTGAATGCAATCAGGCTCCCCTCAGTCTTGGAATGTGTCAATAAGGATAAAGCAAAGGTTCAATTTGTAAAGAATAAAAATAAATCTGGTGGTGCCAGGCAGGCTGGCAGTGGGCACGAGAGGTTGAGGCGAATTCCTGTGCCCGACCAAGGCAAACAGAGAGCGGGTCAAAAGGCAGCGCGGAGCTGCATGTCCCCACGAGCCGCCTAAAGTTAGACAAGGACCTCCACTTTAGATCACCGTGATAACACTGCACACAAACACACTCAATATAGAAAGAAGCGGTGCAGGAGTTGCATCTACACACAGGCTTTCATAATCACGTCCAGATGAAGCTGTTATGATTCTTGTGTTTTGCCACCTATGGATGTTTGTGCACAAAGTAAACCTGCTTGAGGTGAAAGAGAGGCCAGGAGCACATAGCTGAGATTAATGTTTTTATTAAATATATCACCTTTTTTTCTTCTTACATTACATCTCAATTACAAAAGTATACATACATACACACATGTGAGCAGTTGGTCACTTTGGAATAGACTCACATAAACAATAATTCTCCCTCCAACAGCAGCACGTAGATAGAGCAGAGGCGTTGCACGTTATGGTTCACTGTGGGACTCGCTCTTTGTGGTCATGTGTTCTTGGTCAGAGAGAACAGCAACATATAAAGTAAAATTAGCAAGTCTTTTTTGACAGATACATCAACACATGTGACAGTAGACACATAAATATTGGAGGTAGGTAAATGTAGAAATACCCGTCTGAGAGGCGCCTGTTATCTGTAACCCCATGGAACCATGGGAAATGTTTTCTGAGTACTGTGTAAGGATTCCCGACTGAGTTGTGCATTCACTGACAAAAGTTGATCATGTGTCACATCAGGAAAAAAGGACAGTAACAAAAAAAGACATAAGAATGGCAACAATATGAAAAAGGAATCATAAAAACAACATTTAGAAATACTTCTAAATGACATTTGGTCACTCAGTGCTTTTGTTCTTGCTTGGTTTGTAACAAACCAAACCTCCAGACAACTCCTTTAAGGGTAGAGCGAGCTCAACTCAGCAGTGGAGTTACTCAGGGCCAAGATACATATGTACACTTTATACATCCATAAAAAATAATAATATAATAACAATAAGGCAAAAAATTATATAAATACTTAAAAAATAATTACAAATAACAAATAAAATGAATAAACTTGAAATAAATAAGGCTGAAGAGTAGAAGTAAATGCATCAATATTAAAATTGTTTCAGAAAAACAAAAATAGATATTTTTCTCTTTGGGACGGGTGTTTTGAAGAGGAGGGAGGGAGGGGTGTGGGGTGGTTGGGCCCCAGAGGCCCCGCAATGACAGTGTACCTGAATAAAACACCACCATGGACAAGATCAATAAATAAACAGCTATCAAAAAGGAAAAAAAACAGTGGCTTGCTTCTTCTTTTTGTGAGATCTGCATCAGTGGTTGATCTCTTTAAGGGCACTCGGCATCTGCAGGCAAGTCGGTCGAACCTAAAATCCTCTTGCCGTTCCAGGAGCTCACACACCAGCATCTACCCCTCTGTCCATCTAGAGAAGATTCACACTGCAGGGAGAACAGAAAAAGTTTTTTTTATTGTTATGAAACTGCTTTTATTTTCATTCCATATGTCATACACACATGTATGGTCATGCAGCACTGACTGTGTGACATCACACACCAACGAAACACTGCAGAACAAATCCCTACCTGCAACATACATTTGACCTCATCTTGGCTCACACATACACACAACTTGGTGAGAGTCTTTCATGAATCCTACACACACTCAGGGCACATTTTGCTGAAGATACCAACCTGTTTGGGTTTATAAAGCCCGTGTTTGTCACAGTTGGGGAGGTAGAATCTGGTTAATTTGTCTCCTAATTTCTGCTGGGATTTGGCAATCTTGTCCAAGGCTCTCTGCAACTCCACGTGACAGGGCCCCTGTGGAGAGGAAACAGGTGAGAGAAGGGTTAACTGAGGTCAGTGCTTGCACGGTGCCAACACACAGAAATAATAATCAACATTGCTTTTTATCAGCAAGCACGTGGGCTGACATCAAAACTTGTAATAACAAGCATCCCCATTCTCTCTCTCTCTCTCTCTCTCTCTCTCTCTCTCTCTCTCCATTCGCTCCTCAAACAGCACACGAGCTCCCCCTTGTGATGCACGTGTCCTCTCCCCCTAAACCTCCCCAAAAACTTTTACTAACACATCACACGGGGGATTTCACAGAATTCCCACATTGATGCCAGTACAGCGTTTGGGTCTCACCTGTTCCACCAGTTTCTTGCGGATGGCGACGAGTTTGGCTTTCATGCTCTCCTGAGCGTCGGCTGCAGCCCGCGTCGGGTCGTAGGGCTTACTGTGGCCGGCGAGGTAGTGGCTGGAGCCGGGGTCCGAGACGATGGCTGTGTTCTCCATCTCAGCCTCTGGCTCTCCCTGATCTGGAGAAAGAAAATGAATGAACGTGAAGCGGGACTGACTGAATGTAACTGTCCTTAGATCTGTCATGTGTTTGGAGGATTTTAAGAATGAGGATTTGCTGGATGTGGTGGAGCACATGTATAAATGTGGAGGTGATGGGCCTACCTTGAGTCTGGGGCTCGGGGGTCGGCTCGGGCGCAGTGCTCGCCGTGCACACGGCTTGTCCCCGGGTGAGGGAGTGCAGCGGTCGGGGGTCGCCGGGTCTCGGGGTGCACCTCAGTCCGGAGCCACACGGCGCCGTGTAGATCCCGCACAGCTCGTCAGCCTTCAGGGCGCAGGCGAGGCAGCATCCACAGCCGGGTTCCCGCAACACCTCGGCGCATCCGGGCGCCACCGCTGGACACTGGCTCAGCTTCTCCGGGGAACACTGGGCGCATCGGATCGGCTCTGGTCCCACCACCGGAGACCCCAGCGTCCCTGTGGCCAGCACGGAGCACACCGCTGCGACCACGACGTGCTTCAAATATAATCCACCCATGGCCAACATAGTGAGCTGGATACTAAATACAGGCTATAAAATGTAGAGTAAGGTAGAGAGGATTATCAAAGGCAGAAGCCGGATTCCCACGGTTCTTGCTCAGTTGTGTCTTTCGTTTGATTTTGGGAAAATGTCTAACTGTGCGCTGCGCGCAGCCGTATTTATAGCCGGGTGCTCTGTGAGTGTTTGACGCATCGGCGTTATGAATGATTTCTGAAAAGAAGGTGTGATGATACGATAGGCTCTGATTGGCCCGCCTATGTCCGGTCGGGCAGCTCATTTCAATACAACAAGCACGTCAATATTTATTTTGGAATAGGCGGTCCCTGCACGTATCGCCGATGAGTGACGACACTAGTGTTTGATGTTGCAAACAAGGACCCCCCTCTTCTCACCCGGGTGCTAGCTACACTAAACTACTTTACCCCACACTGCCAGCTACAGTAACAGCAGAGGCAGTGACTCTCTCCCTGCTTGCCTCCATGAGCTGAGATGAGAATAAGTCCACACAGCGTCACTGGAGCTGATTTAATCGATTTCAGAGGTGAACAGACCGGCTCCTTAATTGTTTTCTGTGCTGACTCAAATGAGCTTCCCTCTTTAGGAACAACGTTGTCTATTCATGACAGTTTTCTCCATTCATTGTCCTTCCCGAACTCCTTACACAACTTTTTGGAAAACTAATGAGCGCAAATTACGCACGCCCACGCCGCGCGCAGAGAGCGTGGGCCCGCTGAGAGCGAACCAGTGGCTCTTAATTTGACTTGAGGAAGCATCCGTACATTGCAGAGGGATCATAAAAACAAACTTTCAGAAATAGCTGCGCAAATGAGGTTCACCGTTTACGCCACCGAGTGAAGGGCTCGGGGCTCTCTCTGTGGGATGTGATCCCTCTCTGTCCCTCGTGCGCGCACACTGAGGACGGCTTTGGGCTCAGTCCAGGAGATGTCCCGTTGTAATTACCCGTTTCCTGGGATAATTATAGAACAGAGCTTTGAATGGGGGCTGAGCTGACATGAGCACAGACACGTCCCTCTGCCTCGCCACTCTCCGGGGGCTTTGATGGTCCCACGCAGGACAGCATGCAACATGCACGTTTTCGCGGCTTGCTGCAAAGCATTTGGCGTCCTGTCACTGCTGACCCCAGGCTCTTATGTGACAGTGTTCCCTTCATTTGCAAAAGGACTCAAAAAAGACTCTGTGAAGTCTTAAATCAGTGCATTCCACATATCTCCACTTACATTTTAAACAATGACCTCGACCTTTTCTGATGCAATGGGCTGCAGTGTGATCGGCTCCATGCAATATCGTTATAGTATTGCATCATCTGTCAACTAGTGTTAACAGTCACTCTCACGTGATGCTCAGATTTGTATTCCTCAAAGCCCCGAGCTAAATAAAGCTTATAGTGTAATCTGATGTGGCGTGAGAGCATTCCCCCAATGCTCCTCAAGGCACGCTGGCATCTCCATCTGTGTGTTAAGGTGTATGCATTCTAGTTACACAACAACAGTGCAGGTTGTGCAGTTACTAAAAGTGGTAGAGAGTAATTAAGTATATTTATTTGAGTATAGGCACTTGCTTAACTTAAGAATTCTCATTTTCAACCATTTTCGAGGCCTTCTTCTGTTCCACTATAACTCAGAAGGAAAGAGAGGCCGAACCCTTCACATTCATCTTAGTTACTTTGTAGATTCTGATTTTCATTTAAAAGACCTGATCACTTAATGAAATATGATACATTACTATTCATTTGATCAGTCTTATAAGGTGATTAAAATAACCACCCCAAAGACAACAGCAAAAAGGGGGGGTGGTTAGGATGGGGAAGGCGTGCTCATTTTTTGCAATTCTTGGCCTACATTGCATAAATATGTTATTTTATGGAGTCTATCTTTGGGGTATTTCTCACTCAATTTTTTAGTGTGATCTCAGATTGTTAAGGTTCATTCTTCCATGTCCAAAATTTGTTCTGATGGATTTAATTGTTTCCATGTGCTCGTCACCTAATCCATGGCCATCACACACAATACATTAATGAAATGCAGGTCACCTGATTTGATCTGTTCTCAAAAATTAATACCCAAAATGGGTGTTTTTACAGTTTCAGAGGTTCTGTCATGTTCTTTAGGTTTTTTTTCAACCTCCTCCCAAAAAGGTATCGATATTGGACATGTAAAGAAAGAGTGTGTACTTGTTCCCCACATCCTCTCCAGCAGCTAATCCCTGTTCAGAGGTAACACTTCTCATATTCATAAGGTGTAATGAAATATCTTGTACTCACTTTCCAAGCTAATTCCCTCCAGTATTTTGATTCTGAAGTCACAAGTTTGTAATGTCTGTAATGACAGTTGAGTTCAAGGGTTTTATTTAGTCCCGTCTATAAATAATTCATGTGATGGACGCACATATGCAGTCAAGACAGCACGTCCCTACAGGATGTCAGTGTTTGTTTTTTGTCACTCTCACTGAACAGGAAGTCCTTTAGTGCATAACTGAACAGGCGTAAGAGGAGTAGGAGGAGTAAGAGATACTTGTATTTCAATTAAATACTATTTCATTTAATGACTAACACTCTGACAATATCCCAGATCTTTTACTTATAAGTAAAAATAGCAAAAACAAAGTGTAATAACTAATAGCTAGCTGTCAAATTAATACAAAGTATATTTTTTTCCTCCAAAATATTGTCAAGTAGAAGTAAGTAACTGTAAAATGGAAATACTAAATTTAAGTACAAGTACCTTTAAATTTCATTGATACTTTACACCACTGTGCTCTGTAGCATCCAAGTCTGCATCCTTTTATGTATAAAACTTTGAAAGCATGAGTTTTATCTTCAAAGGAGTATTTTTACATTGTGATGCAGCTACTTTTCTTATAGGGACAGTTCACCCAGTTCACAAAATCAAAAATACATATTTTCCTCTTATCTGTTGTGCTATTTATCAGTCTAGATTATTTTGCTGTGAGCTGCTGAGTGTTGGAAATAACAGTGGCCTTCTCTCTAATATAATGGAACTAGATGGCACTAAAAAAGCACCCCAAAAACAAACAAACTCAACAGCAATGTCTCTCTCCAGAGACCATGGCCCGATTACTCAAGATAATCCACAGGCCTTGTTGTGAGCAGTTTCATGCAAGAACTATTTTCTTTCTACCTCATGAAACTGCTCACAACAAGGTCTGTGGACTATCTTGAGAACAATAACTGTGTCATGATTTCTGGAAAGTGACATTACAGTGTGGTTTTTCAAATGTATTTCTTGGTGATTTGAGCACTACAAGCTGAGTGTCATCTAGTTCCATTATACTGGAGAGAAGGCAAACATCCCTACAAACCATATCTCCAACACTCAGCAACTAACACCTAAACATTCTAGACTGATAAACAGCACTACAGGTAAGAAGGAAATGTGTATTTTTGATTTGGACATGAACTGCCCCCTTTAAGTAAAGAACCAAAATACTTGTTCTACTAATTTATCTGCTAAAAATGTGGACTGTCACTGAAGTGTTAAGTTTAATTTCACAGCTACCAGTGACAGGTTTCCTGATGTATATGTGGTATGACATGCAGTGTATTTGACTCAGTCTGTCCTTAGTTGAACTGTGATTTGAGGATGCACTCTGTGTCCTTGTGAGGAAATGTGGACTCTGTGACCGCTGGGAGCTGAAATGCGGATTTGGCGCTGCATGGTAGGACATTTATTCTCATTTCACCCATATGTTCAGCACTACTTTTTATAGACCACACTCCTTAACTCTAAAACGAGTTTTTAAAGGCCTTCACTCCCCCTGAAAAGCCGGTCTGTCTGTGATATCTTATGATATGGCCTCAAATGGCTGACTGGCTGCTTATGTAAAGCACAGCACTGGATCGTCTGTGTGTGTAATTAGCAGGTTGATGTAAAGACAGAGAGACCTGAGGGATTAAAACATGAAGTACAGCCACATGTGGTAGTTGACGGGGTTTTTTTTTTGTGCTGTCAGATTAGGGCAGCAGAGTCAAACACAACAGAGTTATCTCAGGTCAGGGACAGACCCACTTATTCAAAAACAAATGTACACAGCAGGATCCATTAGAGCCCCAAGACCCTGACAGCAAAACCACAAAGCCCTTGTGTGGCTGCTGCAGAGTTTGTGTTTGGGAGAGTGAAGATAAGGGAGGTGGGGGGGGTGGGGGGTTGGTCCATCTCTTTCAGATGTCACATGATGGAGATCAAACAGTGCTTGGCATTGAACGTCCCAAGACTGGAATGTTTACTTTTGACAAGAGCGCCGGGAAAAACAGTCTTGTTGTCTCAGCAGCTGCTCACACCCACACACACACATGCACACACATACATACACACCCTCCAGGTTCTAGTTATGGTGATTTAAACCTTGCCCTTTGGTGGGCGTCGAAAGAAGGGTATCTACAACAGATGAGCTCAGAAAAACAGAGTTGTTTGAAATCACACCCACAGAAAGAATGCACACCTGTGTGAGTACTACACAGGCTGACACCCAGAGGCAATCTGAGGTTAACCTACACATATGTACCTCCGTCATTTCTCCGGAGAGGTTCAACTTATATTACACCTGGCTAAACGCAGTCAGGTGTAATACTAAAGAGGTTTTTAAACAAGTGTTAGAGCCAGTAACGGTGACAACAGAAGGAGAGGAGGACATAAACACAGACAATCAGACACCACAGGAACAGTTCAGGGAGTTGAAGTGAACATATGGAAGCTTACAGGCAGGCAGGTACAGGTTCCCAGGTCAAGGTGTCAGGTTCAGGTTCAGGTACCGGAACTTGTTCCCAGTGGCGGACTCAGGCTGTCTGAGGGGCAGGGGTGATAAAAATAAAAGGGGCACCACTAGGCAGAAAGTTCTCTAGCTTGCTCACTGCAGCATGTTTCCTCAATTTAAAGGCGTCCTGGAGGGCACTTTATCATGTTTTATCTACCACAGTAGCATCCAAGAGGGCATCCCCCTTCCCTAACATAACCCTACCCCTACTGCCCTGAGTCCACCAGTGCAGGTTCCAGGGTTAAGGATGCAGGTTGCAGGTTCAGGTGGCTTGAAAGCAAAGGTCTGAAACAACAACGAGTCTCACTGGGGGAAATGGGCTGGTATATGTACTCACAGGCTAATAAAATAAGGACAGGTGTGCAGGTGAGAGATCAGTTGATGGGAATGGCAGGAAAGGGGGGTTATTCCAGGGCAGGGAGTGACTGGATGTGTGTGTCAGGCAACTGAAACAGGTGGAAAATTGTCAGGGCATCTGGTGGACAGGTAGAGAATTGTTAATGAAGGGGCCTTGGGAGACTGGGAGAGTGGGAGTGTGTCTGGAGGGAGGGACAGCTACTGTTTGGAGTGTCACTTTTTAGTATGATATATTTTAAAGGGGTTAATAAGTAACTACTAAGTAGAGTTGGGTAGAACACGTTACAAAGTACTTTGATTACTTTTTGCAGTAATGAGTAACCTACACCATACGTAAACTATCAAGTTACTGTATCTTCCACAGGAAGTTCTGACAAATGTTTTAGAATAAAAGTCTATTTAGAAAATGGAGGGATTCTCTCAGACGAGGTTATATGGGCTTTTAATTTGAAACAAGTGTTGAGTTTGAAATGACGGTGCAATATGTTAACTTTACAAAGGCACTGGAGCGGATAAAAAGTAAATATATAAACACACAGAGGGATTAATAAATAACACAGCGTCTATAATGTAGTTTGTTTCAAATGAAGCTGGGAGCCTCTGCAGTTGTGGTGAGTAAGTATTACTTTATGTCCGACCGTGAGGATGTAGCATTGTTTGCTAGCTTGATGCTAATGACAGTAAGGTTAACTCAGCGGGTTGACAAAGTGCCTCTGTTGTTTCACACCATCATTCCCCCCTTTTACTCTGTGTGGTAACATCCCTAAGGAAATATTAAAAACGCTGGGGTGTTGTTGTCATACAGTGTCTACGGCAGCAGATCGTTCTATGTTTCTACTGGTCAAAGTGACGGCTGTGATGGGCGAATTGGATCTCAGTGAAGGGCAAGTGGTCCATAACTTTTATTTTGGAGATAAAAAAATGTAGGCTTAGCGCCCTGTGGTCCATTGACCAATAGGAAATGTAGAATACTCAAAAGTACTTTAAAAGTGCTTGAGTTACTTTACTCATGGAGTAATGTTGGAAGTACTTTTAAAGTTATTGAGTTACTTTACTTAGAGAGTAGTCTCGCTCACTGCGACGACTCTCATTTTAAGATTGGAGAAAAAAACGCCCCAGCTTTTTTTATTTCTTTCAGCCAATCACAATCGTTCTTGGCGGTGCCACAGTAACGGTGTGCTTGAAAACTGCTAAACAAAAATATATTTTCTATCTCACCTCAACATTAAACTGATGAGTTGAATCGAATCACTAACTTTAACTAACAGCACTAGCAGTGATGACAGAACGTAATTTCTGTGACAGACCAGTAACGTCCTACAAGTTGTTATTCCTACCCTAACAGACGTTTGTTAGGGAGAATGGGGAAATGCATGAATTTCATGCAGGGGCCCACATAAAATGTCTTTTATTAGGGCGGCAATGTGGGAAACTATGCAATAGTAAGTCTTTAGGTCAGCAGTTAGTATTAGAGCTGCAGACATGGGACTTGGTCTTCAGTCAGACTGCTGTGAGACCTGACCTTTATGAGATTTGTTGTCCTGAAGATTTGATTTTGCCTGAGACTTAGGAGCACAATCATTACAATGTGATCCACACATCGTAAAAATATAGTTATTTTAAATTAAAAATGTTCATGTTTTTGTACCAAATTAATTTTAAAGGTATTTCATGCAGTTTGTGACCACTAGCAGCATTACGGACCCGTGCTTTTTATGAGTGAGTCCCAGTTTTGTATCATGCACACGTACAAAGATGCACATGCACAATTCACATCTTACCATTGGTTTCCAGCCCAGTCACCCGAAGGAAATGTCAAACGTTTCTGCAAACCATGTAAACGTTACAATAGTACATAACATGGGTATCATATCAGTGTTTTTAAAGTGATGTAATGTGTTAGCTGATTTTGTCATCTGGAAGATAGAGGGGGTGGTGGATGGAGTGTCATGTCGGCAAGACACCTGCTGCAGACCACTGTCAAGACCAACAAACAACAAAAAACAGTTGTGTTTTAGCGAGTCATCACTGTGTTTCAAGCTACCCTTTTGCCACCAAATCTGGTTGCTTTTTAAGCGACCCGTTGCTGTAGCAATAAGTAAACAAAGGCAGTGACGACGAAAACTGCTAGCAAGTTAACGTGAATGTAAATAATGCACAAATAAAGGTTCAGAGGTTTCTCACTTCATAAGCCATCAGGTCAGCAGTTAAATTCATTTGTATTTGGTAATTAGTTGAATGGTCTATGGTCTGAAGGACTGAATGGTCCATTAAAGGGATGTTACTGATGTCAGTGATCTATAAAGCATTAGAACTTTTGTTTTTATAAAGTCTAAATGATCAGGTAGCTGTTACAAGGTTGGCACCATAAGATTTATAATTGAGTAAAAGCCTCTGACAGGACAGGTTTATGGGCTATTAAGGGAAAGCAAGGATTTAATTTAAATTGCAAAACTTGTAAGTTGTTGTACTGGTGCCGATGGGAACTCTGGTCTCTGTGAGTGAGCTAGTGTCGTCTCCAGTCCCAGGACACGTCAGTGGCGTGGTCTAGTTAACCAGTGTCCTCTCCCAGGGCTGAGAATCAGCAGCCAGGAATGTGATGCGAGTGGGCACAATGACGCTAATCCCCAGCAAAGTTGTTCTTATTCTTCTCCCCTCCTTCTCACAAGATTTCCTTAATCGGATAATCCATGTCTTATTAAACAGGCAATGCAGATCATAGATCGAGGTCTGGGAGAAAAACACTGAAACAGAGCCGGGGTCATTCATGGCGGAGCAGTCCCGGGACGCTCTCACTGCTTTAATATAGTGAATGGGGAAATGGATTTATTCGTTCAACCTCAGCGTCTTGGCATGTTGTGCGACGGTTCACATGTGTGTGTGTGCCTGTTTGTTTTGGTGTGTTTTCAAATAAGTGTATATGTTTGTGAGCTTGTGATTGTACACTTGTGTGTGGGAAACCCAGGAAATCTAGGCTCCCATGCGCCAGCATCCATTGTGTTTAGTTTCCTCCTCTCTCTCTCTCTCTCAGTGTGTGTGTGTGTGTGTGTGTGTGTGTGTGTGTGTGTGTGTGTGTGTGTGAGTGTTTAGCTGCAGTGCTTCCCTCTCGTTGTGGCTCTAATGAGAAGTAGGAGGAAGTCCGAGCCAGTGGATTGCACTTGGCAAAGTTAACTGGAAACAATCTCGTGAATGGGTCAGGAGAGCTGTGTTGGTAGGATTTAACATTATTAAGTCCCCATGCAAGAAAATGGAGTTTTCCATCCAAACTCAATGTTACTTTACTCTCCCTCCCCTTCCTTCCATCAGATCTGTGTCTGAAGATCCTTTCCCCATTTACAATAGAACAGTCTGTCCAGAACACATCAAAGGATTCTCCACAGTAAATAAAGACTGAGAGATCATATACAGTGAGGAAGAGCTACAGTCGCCACTCTTTGTAATGTTGACTGGATTGACTCTCTTTGGCTCCGCTTCACTTCACTTTCAACTTCATTGTCCCCAAGAGGGACAGATAATTGTGGAGCATGGAATTGCAGCACAGTGTATGCAGGAGGAGTGTGTTTTTGTACTGAAGAGAACATTTTTCACAGATCATAACAAGCACATAATGAGCTTCAGATGAATGTTTTGATCCCCCATAAAGGTAAAAAAAAAAAAAAAAGACTTCTGCAGTTCAGTCAGTTCATGCAAATTACAAAAAGACCTATTCTCCTTCACATCTAATGACAGCATGTTCTTACTTCCAACTCGTCAAATACAGCAGCTTGGTCGGTGGTCCTGTGCTTTAAACTATGATGCTGTACATGGCGGGAGCAAAGGAGGAGATCAAATGATGTAATATGAGAAAGCAACAAAGTCAGCATAGGGAGGAATGGATGAGTTAGTCAAACAAACACAGGACTTTTACACAGGAGAATGCTGTTCATATCCTCTGTGAAACCAAAAGTCAACTTTGAGATATTTTAACTTATGTACATAAGTAGCAAACATAGTTAAAACCCAACACATGATCTTTTCCCAAACCTCAACAAGTAGTTTTGTTGCCTAAACCATATCAAACTGCAACAGTTTCAGACCGTATTGGTGACATTATTCTTATTTAGCTGTTTCCTGTGAGGGTGAATGTAGGAATTCATTTTGAAAAGGCATTGTATGCATGCTGGTGCTGAATCTGATGTGAAAACTGACACGTGCAAAGCTGACATTACGTGGGGTACACAGAGTGTCCTAGTTTGAGGTGCAGGGCTGCTGACCAAGCTGCCATGTCTGACGAGTTGAGAACTTGTTGCTAATGATGTCTAGCTGTGCAGATGGTTTCAGTTTTATCTTCTAAAATTGGGAATTTCCGATGCCTTCAGAAATATTATTTTTACATCAAATCTCTTCTGCAAATGACATCCGGCTAAGATAGCATCATAAAAGGTTGCAGACAAATTAATGCAAAACAATACAAAATCTGGAAGCACACTAAACAATAATGAAACCAGACAGCAATATCAGGACTGCCAAGAAAGCCAAGAATGGAAGTTAATAAAAAAGAGTTTTACCCTAAAATGTAGTCTTTACTAGCCACGTCAATGTCGAGACAGCTGGTATTGTTTTCACCTTGTCAGTCCATTTGTGTGTGTGTGTGTGTGTGTGTGTGTGTGTGTGTGTGTGTGTGTGTGTGTGTGTGTGTGTGTGTGTGTGTGTAGGTGTGTGTGTATGTGTGTGTTTGCCATCATGGCAGAATCTGGTCCTCCTGACACCAATTTTGCCAATGTAAAGATGCAGTCACAAAACATTACAGGTGTGCATTTGAGACCAAAATGAAGGCCAAGTTGAAAGTGCATTGGAAGTATGGGGTGAAGAAGCAGGGAAAGGGCCATTGCCCCCACCACACCCAGCACTTCATGCCCCTGCCCCACGTTTGTTTTAAGTATCAGATTGCAGTATCGCCACTGAAGTGATCCTTCATAAGATGATCTCCACTTAATTCTGCCAGCAGCATCAGATTAATTAGTTTCAATTCTTTTTGCAGACAGTTGTATCTGCTGAGACAAAGGACAACAGATATGTATCTTGTAATATGAGATGATAATTGTAAGAAGAATTAAGTTTGTTGTTGAATAAATTTTGCTGATTTATTCATGTGCAACAAATCACAGTGGCTAGCCTTTTGCTTCTTAGCATACATCAGTATCAGTGTCTTATGTTCAGCATCTTGCTTATAGTCCTCCTCCACCCAAAAATGTTTTTCTTCTTTTTATGTCCCCTAAAATGTTTGACCTTGACTATACTGACTTGCATCTGTGTAGATTTTGTCACGAGAGAGGTGTTTTCACATTCATCTCCTGAAGGGGGCGAAGTCTGTGCACTCCCCTAAAATCTGAACCATACCCCGAGTAAGGTAGATCAGGTACGTCACAAATATGAAGGCCAATCACTATCTAACGCAGGAAACACATCTTGAAACAACACCAGCAAAAGAAAAATTGAGTGTGCAGTTTTTGGGATGTAAAGCAGAGCCTTAGCTTCCTTCCACTATCTACTAAAACCCCATTAAAATAAAGATGCTAACTACTCTCACCATTCTGATACATCTGCTAGACATTAAGTTTGATGCGCAGCAGACTCCTTATCTGAGTATGGGTCTGACTCAACATGTGTGGCTGAATCTCACCAATGTTTCCAAAAACTCTAAAATTAGCCATTTTGATGTGCACTGCTCTTTCACTCGGTCAACTGTCATGGGTTTATACCCAAGTAGTCCTGTGTCTACAGTGGATATAGTGGAGAGCGAAAGCAAAAGCTACTGCAAGCAGCAATGGTGGATAGATTTTTCTTTTTTTTTCTTTTTTTACTTTTTATTTGAGGGAAACCATGTTAAACAAAAATGTTAATCATAGCATCAGAGTATTTTTTACATACTTTAACATGTGTCTGGAGGGGGGACATTAGAGGAGAGATGTCTTGCATTAGAAAGAATCACATGGCCTTTGTTTTGTCTGCATTCAATAAAGCTTGAGCTGAGATTGCAAAATATTAAAGACAGACTGCAGTTTATAAAGTGCATCTGTAAGAGAAGGAGGTGAACATTTGTTTTTTAAAACATTTAAATACTATGAGTATATTCCATTGTATTTGAATGGTGGCAGATATCTATCTGTCTATATCTATCTGTGTTATGAGATGCCAGCAGGGTTAACAGGGAAAAACATGTCTTTATGTAATTGTAACAATGGGACGTCCCAAGTCTGTCAAAGATCAGATCTGTTTTTCACAGGGTTTATCAGTTTACCTCAGGTCACCTTGATCAGGGGTTATTTAACATTTTCTGCGTGTTTTGAGGTGCTTTCTCTCAGCACGTCACATTCCATCTGCGTGGACGTTCAGAAGAGACCAAACATGCAGGAGCTGAAGCCAGAGGTTAGTAAGGGTCACTGCTGTTCTTACACAACATGGAGTTCATTGACCATGTGTGTATCTGTGCTGATGTGCTAACAGGGAAAACACAACGTACAAGACGGAGAATAACACTCCTGCGCTGGGGAAATCCTTGATGAAAAACAATCTTGTGAGAGGATGTTTTTTCTTGACTAATCAGAAAAGAGCAGTTTGTGTTTTTGCTTTTGATGGAGACCTCTTGGAGACTTTCTGTTTTTTTGCTTTCGCAGAAACTCTGTTTTGATCCAGAATTTCTTGGAAGAACATTTTTGGGGCTGTGCATTAAAAGCATATGAGCACTTAATCCCTGCATATGGGTTTGATCAAACCTAATACGCAATCCTTCAGAATGAATCATGTGCTTTATCCCAAAACTGTAATCTGTGCCTGACAGTGTGACAGCCTTGGGAAATGAAAAGTAGAGCAAATAGTCTGTGCGCCTGAACTCGCTGCTGGTGTTGGATCATCCAGAATACTGGCCCTGAGACCCTTGGACTTGCGACACGTAAAAATCTCCATGATTTGACAAACAGACCAAGATTTTTTTTAAAAAAAGTAAAATGTTAATAGTATATTATGGAATGTTTTCCTATAAAAAATGTATATGTGTGTGCGTGTGTGCGTGCGTGTGTGTGTGTGTGTGTGTGTGTGTGTGTGTGTGTGTGTGTGTGTGTGTGTGTGTGCCAAGGCCGAGTTTGGATGCAGTGCGAGCAAGGGGGCTGTAAATAGAGAAGTAGAGATTGACAAGTATGTCTTTTTTTCAGGTCTGATTGCAATGTCAATTATTAGTGATCAAAGAGACTGATAACCTATATTTGGAACTGATAATCATTTGTGGTAAAAATTTAAATCTTAGTTTCAAAATTTAGAATAATACAAACTAAGCATCCAACATTTAATAAAATTGTGTAAAAGAAAACTTTTTAATATCATCTTTAAAAAAGTGTACAAATGTGAACTGTTGTGAACTAACACACCTAAACACATATAATTGCAGCAACATTAAACAAAAGTGTGAAATTCAGGCCCATTGTAACTCACCTGGTTCAGACAAAACAAATGTCTTTTGCTAGACAGCTTTTCCTGAGGTATACAACATGCAAATGATTTTAGCATAAGCTTATGACATTTTGTATTGCATGAATTAGCTTAGTTTTTGTAACAGTGACAAACATCAGTAAGTCTATGTCACATATGGCATTAGTAAGTCTATGTCACATATTTCTGGTGTATGAAATGTCTGTATTGTCAGTGATCAACTGTGTTTGTAGTTTATAAACTATGATAAACTCATCACATATATTGCCACATCCAGACACTGTCTCACTCCCTCTTCCTCTCCTTGCAGTTTTCATACTTGTAAAACTGAAGATTCATCGAGTAACAATCAACAGACTAACTGCAGAATGTTACCAGCAGGAACACTGGATGATTTTGCAGTTTCATCGTATGAGATTGTGATGTTTAGCAACTTTAGGAATATCTGCTGCCTTACATTTGACAGACAGCTCTGCTTACTGATTGAATTTGTTTTAAGTCATAGATCACTGTATCACAGCTGGAGTGATTCCACTGCAAAATGGTATCTGGTTGTTTATGCTTTTGTAAATTTGAATGGAAGTTTGTGTGCAAAGCCATTAAAGCATTAGCAAATCATTTATTAACTACTGATAAAGCCATTAATTACATCGTATTAACCCTCTATAATAGTTGTCTACCAAAAACTTAACAATGCTTCTGTATGGCAGAAATGTTCTTTCCTCTTCTTTCTTATTGTTAATGACCTCATGACCCATCTGATTTATCTTCCCACCCATTTAAGGGGTCTTGGCCATCAGTTTAGGAGCCACTGATCCAGGGTACCAAGGCTTCTTTATTTTCATGGCGAGAGAGTCTTCGGTTTGTACCAAATGTGTGATGCTGAGCTGCAAGTTTACCTCATGTTTGACGTCACTCACACAAAAAAATGCACCCACTTAACATGGATACAAACAGAGATATACAAACATGCACGCAAGCCTACAAAGTTACACACACACTTAGGCACTGGGGTTGTGTTTTCCCTCCCACGCTCTAGTGTCCAGATTCCAGCAGGGTTTACAGTAAAGGATGTTATGACACACGGGGTCATTGGGTAAGCAGTGCGAGGGAGGGATGGATGGGGGCAGTAAAACTATCGTTAACCCTGCAGAGTGTCCCGCTCGGCTGCGTCACTGCTCCGATCTCCCCGCAGCAGCTCCTGACTCAGGCTGCTGATAGACGGCCATTCTGCTGCAGCACAGATGTAAAAAGGCCCATTTCCGCTCGCTTATCTCAGAGTGTGTGAGTGTTTACGTTGGCACTCCAGAGTCGAGCCTGTTTGATGCTATCAGAGAGTGCAGCAGGTGGTAAACACACACGCAAACACACTGGCCTTAAATTTCTGGGGTTATCAACATAAAGTGGAGTATTGATGTCCTCTGTAGTGATCGCACACAATCAGCATGAATCACAGAGCTAATAGAGGAAGAAAGAGGGTGGCCGACCGGTTTATCATTTACTCATTGAAAAACACAACCTGGATGGTTTCGTGTCAGGGCACGAATCTTGTTGTGTTGCCATGACAACCTGTCACTCAGGATGCTCTGCATGCCACAGCACTTTCCAGCTGCTTAACCATACACACACACCAGCAACAAACACACACTTTCACAACACTGATGATTGTTTGGAAGTCGGTTCTTCCTGCAACAGGACTTGAAACATCCCTTCGCACTGAGCTCCACACACAAACAGACACAATGATGAGGCCCCACGTTTGTTTTGCTTTCTTTTTCCTTCTAAAACCCCCAATTCCTCTGCTTGGGGGTGAAGAGGAGGGTGGGTGTGTGAGGAGGGAAACAGAAACATGTCTAACCCACCGAGGTCCTGACACCTTGCTCACACTCTTGACTCCCGCAGTGTGCTGTAAGACAGAGAGACTGCCCTTGTCAGAAAAACAAAGAACTGGTGGTTTACACCAGAAAGTGACTTTCCAGTCATTCTTTGTTTGTTTTAAACAAAAAGTTTTAGGCCTTGTTCAGACAGACAGCCCAAATTCATTTTTGACATATCTAGATTGTATCCAGATTGATTGCATTCTAAGTATGTTTTTTTTATCAGATTTCTACAAAAATGTGTCACAGTCCAGACACTCTGGCCACTCAAATTGGATTTCACTCGCAATGGGACACACAAAGACGACATCAAAACCTCTATGATGCCTATGTCATTACCATAGCAACCCAAGCAGAAAGGTTGGTGATGTCTGGACGTACAAAACTGATGTGATCACGTATAAATAACTGTGTAGGCAGTCTGTCTTATAGATTTGCCCGCAGTCTGAACATAGCCTTCGTAGCCTGAGCTCAAACACAGAGGTGGCAGATCAGAAAAGTTGTTTGGGAAGGTACTGTTAACGCTTTCCTTGTTTTTAAAGATGTATGTATGTAGCCATGAACAATCTAGTGGCTCTCAATAAATTTTATGGTCATTTCATTGTATCATTGTTTGTGCTTTGTATGTTTGTTCTTGTTTAGTTTTGTAGAAAAGAACTAGTTCCCACGGTCAAGGAACTCCTGGAAAGGTTCTGAAAGTAGGAAAACTGTATTCCAGGCCTGGAAATAACATTACACAAAATATGCTCCTTGTATTATTAATTTAGTGCTGTGCTAGTGCTGTGCTGCTTGACTGTTGTAATTTCAATTCAATTCAATTCAATTTTATTTATAAAGCCCAATATCACAAATACAATTTGCCTCACAGGGCTTTACAGCATACGACATCCCTCTGTCCTTTAGACCCTCACAGCGGACAAGGAAAAACTCCCCAAAAAAACTGAATACTGTGTATATATAATACACATTGACCAGTTTGTTAAGTCACTGATTCACTTGAACAGGTGCAGACTGATGGGACATGATGGCCATCAACCTTAACTAGATAAGGAATCGCAAAGACTCGGGTTAAGGCAACGTCACAAAATAATTATTAGACATGTCCGTAAAACAAATATGTATTCAACATGAAATGAATGCATACAGACACGACAAAATGATAATCCAAACACATCAAAAGGCATTGACATCTTTAGGATCTTTGGTTTTCCAATACACACCGAAGTTGTAAAAATCCAGCGCTTGGTCAGTGATTTCCAGTGTTAGACACCAAGGACAAAGCCGTCCTTTCACATCTGCATGATACGCAGCCAGTTGCAATTATTATTTAACGGCAATGTCAGGGGAAACGCAGAGGGACAACAATGAAACTTTAGGCAGTGAAAGTCAAAGTAGGGTGGGTGGGAGTTTGTAGAAGCAAAAAAGTCAAGGTCCAGAGCCGTGCCAGAAGGCTCATGACCTCGCCCTTTTCTAACCCCCTAACCCTAACCCTAACCCTGACCCTAACAAACTTTCTATAGACGGCCTAACCCTAACCCATTAGATATCAAAAATTCGAATACTCAGAGGTAAAATAATCGCTGGAGACACGTAGAATCAGATGCAACTGAGTTTAATGTGCTCGCAGGCAATCACAACACATCACAACACAATGAGTCAAGCTCCGGAGCAGGACTGAAATTTCTTTGTTTGCGCACTCATTTTTATTGTGAAGATTTTCTGCTGAATCTCTTTATTAATCCTTCCCACTAATGTTGTGACGTTCATGAACGAACCGATTCTATTGAACGGCTCGTTAACATGAACAATGGGAACCGAGTCGCAGCTGGGAACTGTTCTTTTTTTTTTTTTTTTAAATATTACTGTGTGCTCCTCCTTTGCCCCTCCCCTGAGCAAAATTCATTGTAGCCTGCTTTGTTTTTTAATGTTTATTTGTAAGTGCTGAATCCAAAATAGTGATGTCACTAGCAAAGCAGAGTGACATGGCGCAACCTTGTGGAATATTTACAATGAATCCAGATCAGACTTTAAAATCTAGTCCACACATGTCAAATGAGGTTATAATCAATATTTCAGAATAATTCAAATTCAGATATTGGTGGGATATCTAATTTTGTATTATTTTGTTCCAGATCTCACCCCATCATACCTCCCAGTGATTATTTCCAAGATCAAATGAGTTACTACAAAAATCAGTCAAATGAGCCAGTTTTTTGAACGGCTCTTTAAAGGAACGGTTCACCAAGATCCGGCTCCCCTTAAAGAGCCATAAATCCCACCTCTACTTCCCACTCGGCTCTGATTGTAACGGTATCACATTTCTGCTGAGTTTCCACTTTTTCTTTAGTCCTTCACCCCCAGGTGGCAGGCCGTTTTGCTTTTGTTCAGACATGCCCAGACATGCCCAGACATGTCTTAAAGATGTATTATAGTCTGGTTGGGCTATCTGAAGATACTGGAGCTTTATCTGAATCAGAGCTGAATTGCTATTTTGGATTCAATGCTTTGGATATCGGGGGGAGGGTCTAACATTTTATGGCTGCTCTGCCCCTTTTTTTCCCATCACCCCTCTCCTAGTTTCCGTTATGGTTAGATTTACAATCAGGTAATTATGAGATGTTAAGAGTAGTCTTGTGGCTTGCCAAGCTGGTCTCCTCTGTAGTTCAATACAGACAATAAAAGGTCTGATGCTTTGACAGAAAACATCAGGTTCAAATCATGTTTACATTTAATCATTGACGTTTAGGTACCATTTTTTATTTTATATGGGCTGTATCATGCCTATGTCAAGACAGATGCTAGACCACTTCTGCTGTCCGCCTTACACGAGGTTAAAGGGCTGTGTCTCTGGTGTCTCTGGCTGACTTTTTATGCTCCGCAGACTCTGCTGAGGGGAATAATCCTCACAGCGTAAAGACTTGAAGAGAATGATGTCTGTGAAACTCCACATAGTGAAAAAGAAACAAACAACCTTGGCCGGAGTTGGCAACAAGAAATATTCATATTTCTGTACGAACAAACACACGGTAACTTGGCGCACCAGATGGTTTGTTAAACAGAACTATCTGAGAAGCTGTCATTGGAAACTGTTTGACAAAGGGCTAACTTCAACCAGTCAGACCAAAAAGTGGGATTCTGCATACTTATGATTTTCTTCAATACCAGCGGAGACGTCATAAATGTCGTCACGCACACCTAAACCATGCCCGTAGCTGCCAGTAGATCCCCACAGGACGCTGATTGGTGGTTCAGACACAAACACATCACGTGAAGCCTGCGAGATGGATTTTCTCGAGAACACAGTTGCCGTTCCAGGGAAGCATAACAGTGACTGAATATATTGATTTGGTCCAACAGTATTGTTTACAGGATACAAACAATAAACATTTTAAACTATGTACAGTCTAAAACACTGATCACAAAATGTCTCTGCCCAGTTGAAATGATTTCACAAAATCATTTCAACTCCTGCACTCAGACACTAACAGTGATGTGCCAGGTGATGTCCATTACCTGGGCTTCAGAGCTCAGGTTTCAGGACCTCCACAGGTGTAATTAATTACATGAATGATGTCTCAGTCTATAAGCCGCTGAGCCAAGTGCAGCCATGATTGATGTTATTGATTCCACCTGTGCCTTTCCTGCTACTCAGTGCCAAAGTGTCTGCAGTGAAAAGGGCCACATGTCTCACATTAATGAAAATCTCTGTAAGTTTTGTTTGACCATCTTAAACTGTACCAGACTGCTGGGCTCTTCTCTCAGCTCTTCTCTATGAACTTGTGTTGTCTGGTCAGGCTTTGTTTAAACTTTTGAAACTCTAATTTCAAGTTTTGTAGAGACTTGAGATATTTCCAATTACACTAAATATACTGTGTAGGCAACATTTGGAAGAAATTTGTGTAATGTGTCTTTAAACAGTTGCTTGTTCCAACTTCTCAAATGTGAACATATGCTGTTTTTCTCTGTTTATATGATATCTTAGGATTTTGGACAGTTGCTCCCCCAGACATGTTTCATAGTGGTGACCAGATGGGGCCACGGAAAGTCTGAGGTGTGGCACACCAAAACCAAAAGTCATAACTGAATTTTATGGATTCTATTATGGTGCTGGAGTATGTAGGCTAATTTTAAACTATGCCATGATGAGACTTACATACTGACATACTTTGGTGTCTTATTTTACAGTTAACCTGATGTGCATGGACTGACATCAGCACAATTATCATTTTGAGTTCCACAACATTCCTGTTTTAATATGTTATCTACCTTCACGTGTTAGGTGATTAATTATTCTTCAGGTAAACTGATAATCATTTTCCTTAAAAAGACAAATTTACAGCCACTCCTTGAGGAAGGCACCCATTTTGAGGTTAGTTGGGCAAATGTAATGATGTCAGATTGGGCCAGTGCAAAGTTCCTCTATTTTGTGCTCTTCATTTGTTGAAATCCATCTTGCTACCACAGTGACTTTTCTTTAAGATTTAGGATTTAGTGGGCCCCATCGGCAGAGATGGAACATTATATTCACATACTTTCATTAGTGTATAATCACCTGAAAGTAAGAATTGAGTTGAGTATGTGTTACTTTAAAATGAGACATTTACGTCTCCATACGAAGCACGTCCTTATCCATAGAGTTGTGCTGTCTGTACAGTAGCCCAGAACGGACAAACCTAACACTGACTCTAGATAGGGCATTTTCACTTCAGCAAACTAACTGCTAGATGGTACTTAACCTCAGCCTTGTATTGTCCTGAATCATTGTTTTGAAAAGTGTATATATCATTATCATTATTATTATTATTATTATTATTATTACTATTATTGTTATTGCCACTACTACTACTTTTACTACTACTTAATGTTTAAATTATTATTTGAAAATTAAAAAAAATAACAAAAACAAAAAAAACTACAGCCCTCATCACTTGTACTCTATTACAGTTCATTGTGTGTTGCAACACTCATGGTGTTTATCTGCACATATCGTACAGGATCTGCTCTCTACACTTTCACAATCTCTGCTGTCATGTTTTTCTGGTAGCAGTTGTGTTCACAAGATCAGCAGGAGGCTCCTCCTGGACAACGGGCTGACACTGACCCGCATGTTGCTCCAAACTTCTTACATCAGCTACTCTGTTTTTCTGCTGTTATGTAACTTTAGAACTTTAGTTTGATGGCCTCTCTGTATGCACTGTGTGTGTGTGTGTGTGTGTGTGTGTGTGTGTGTGTGTGTGTGTGTGTGTGTGTAAGTGAAAAGAATGAGCACAGGAACAGCTGTTTTTACTCCAGGAGACACATCCCCTCTGGCTTTATTTTTATAATCATAATACGTCAATATCATTGCAGTGCAAACACTTAGTATAAAATATCGTCTTTAACAAAATTTACATTCACATAAAACATATCAATAAATACATCTTCAACAAAAGAACTTGACAAATATCGGATCATTCGTAATATATCTCTGAAAAAAGACTCTACAATGTACAATAATAGCAAGTAATACCTACATGTAACAATTGAAACCCGTATCATACAGTATGAAAATATCCAATTTACAGGAAAAATATTGTACATAACTCCTTTCCATCAACTTTCCATCAAACTGTTTAAAGCAAGTGTATAAAAATCCTCATTTTTAATCTCTTAGAAACTTAAAGTAAGCATTCAAGCTACTATATAGACTTTAAATCTATTTTTGAAATATGATAAGAAGTACAACAACATCATTTCAGTCAGGTTATGGTGTCCAAATAAATCTCTCCAAAAAGCAACACTTGCCATCATTTGATCATTGAGTTACAAAACCATTAAGGAACAGCTCAAACAGTAAAAATACAGGCATTCGACAAAAAAAAGAAAAATCCACAATAACCGTAGCCAAACATTCCGTTGTGCTACAGCTCAACACCAAAAGTTTGATATGTTTATGAAAATAGGTTGGCACATTTGAAAAACCAGCTACCTGTTGACTACAGCAGGAGCGGGGAGGAGGAGGATCCCCCGGCCTGATGTCAAACCGTCCTGAAAATGTCCTCGAAAAAGGTTTCACACACCAAGCTCATGAAGAAGACACGGGTCAAAAAAGCACCTTACATTCAAGAGGACCGCTACCTTTAGCGCATGCATGAGGACTACATTAAAACAGAGTGACTGTGTGTTCGCTGCTCGGCCTGTATGAATGTTTCATCAAAGCATGCATGTAAGAGCCACAGGCTTGCAGGCAGTGCATGCTAGAACAGATTAGAGGAGAGTTAATGGCTGTGGTAAGCCGTACTGTGAGTAGCATGCTCTACCATAGAATAAATCATCTGGATTTGTATGAGGAAGCCAGACACGGAGGTTTGGGTGTCTCCTCATAAACAGCAGTTTTCTTCTCTCAACCAAAGCAGCTTTAGTTCATAAAAATAGTAGAACTGAATATTTTAACAATAGAAAATATTTCTTAATAAACAAGCACGCAGAAAAAATGTTCTTCTTCTTTTTAAATAGAATTCCATGAGGAAGGAAATCACACTCACACAATACAGAAAATAAGTTTTTCTAAGTCATGCTTCAACTCCACGGAGATACAAACCAGTGTGACTAGCTACGCACACTCTATTGGCTACATACACTATCAGGTCAAAATAGGATCCAGCTGGCTACAGCATGCAAGGGGCTGAGTTAGGAGACGAACTGATTTATTGCTACACTTTGACGAGGAAGAATCTGGAAGTCAAGCATCACAGGGAAACAGACAGCAAACATGACTGAAATGCAGCAGTGGCATCATGCACTTAAAGACACTGAGCGGCTCGGCTCAGGGAATCAAGGGTTTATCTCATGTGCCGTCGCAGGGTTAAAGTGAAGGGGCATAAACGTCCAGGAAATGATTGAGGTCAATGCCCTGTCGTATTTTGGCGAGTTTATACCATTAACTGCCATTTACAATTATACATTTGGCTTCATCCACTTTAAAAACATATATCTGGACAACAATGCCCTTGTAATTAACTCATCTGAATTGGTGTCCAATAAATCAATGGAGGATCTAAAAAGGCAACAAAAAAGATGGCAAGAAACTCATTGTGAGGAGTGGTCGCTAAGGCAACAGCACTGATTTGGTTTTATACTGAGAGAAAAGGGTCAGCTAAAGTACTTAAAGGAATTTTCCAGATGTGGTTGTTGTTGCTAGAGGCTTGCGTGCTACACTATCAATTGTGCAATTGTTTTGATTATGATGCTGATTTCGTTTATTATAGTTGTGGAAACAGTTTTTTAGGAGTCGACTCTGATTGGTTCACAGAGCAACGTGGCTAAAGCATCCTGTATCCTGTTCACGACACCCTGCGGCATCAAACAACAAACAGGGCTCGAGTGTGCAGGGAGAGTCCCACCGAGGCAGCGTCAGGTCCTAAAGCCCAGGCCTGAGTCCAGGCCTCCCATTGGGCAATCAGTGTCTCAGCTGCATCCCACAGACAGTAGAAGAAGAGTGGAGGTCAGCTCTACTTTTTCCTGTTTTGATAAACTCTCTCTGCTACTGCTGCCTTGTTGATCATCCACGCTGTTTCCCCACCTCCATTCTTATTTTCTTGTTTTCCACGATCACCATGGAGATCCGTCACACTTTTGCCATGGGGACAGAGGGCAGGTACCTGGTGGTGCTGGTGGAGGTGGTCGGCTTGGCCGTGCTCGGGCTCGGGGACCTGGTGGTGCCGTAGGTGGTGATGGTAGGAGCAGGGCTCAGCCTTGTGCACACGCTGCCCTGAGCGAATGCGCTTGACCGGCGCTCAGCGTTGCTGGGCTGCTGCTGGATTTGAGATGGCCTGCTGCCTTGCCTGCGGCCTTCAAGGAAGTACGTGAGCATCTGACCTTTGCCTTTCACGCTGACCTGGCCCCGGCAGACAAAGTCGTAGTAGTCTGTGATGAGACGATGAACGTCCTCCGTCACCTGGATAGGAAACATGGGCGGATGAGGTTTCTCAGGATGTTTTACAGATGTCAGACCCCCAAATTAGGAGACAGTTTAAGACAAGGACACAGTGTTTTCACTTAATGCAATCTACAAAAGGACTTGACATTGTCAAAGGTTATTATTGGTGACTTATACTTAGTAAGTTTTTAAGTCTGCTTTCTGTCTGATAGTTAGATAAGGAAATGTCTGTATGCTAAATATGAAACTACAACCATCAGACATTAGCTTAGCTTAGCATAAAGACTGGAAACTGAGGGAAAACACTAGCCTGGCTCTGTCTGATGCATTTTGTTTATTTTTTACCTGCATCTGCACAGAAATGTGTGGCTTTACAGGGATCTGAGATTTGGGACTATTTCTTGACAAATAACAGTTTATTCACCCAGCACTTCTGCACAGTGTCTTAGACTATAGCATGGGCTGCCAGATATGGTGTGAGACAGGTTTTGGATCCCTGTGCAGTCACACTGGTACCAAATATGGCAACTTTACTATAATAACAGACATCAGAAAGCTACACAGAGCCACTGCACACAGAGGCTCTTTGCCAAGAAATAGTTCCAGGTAAACTAGTTCAAACTAAACTGATGTCTCCCTAAAAGCAGAAATTGTTGGTTTTTCTGTTTGAATGCTCTTCTGTTTTTATGCTTTCCTTTTGACCAGGCCTCTCTTGAAACATATTCTAATCTTATTAAGACCTTTACCTGATGATATAAAGGAAAACAAAGGAGACCACAGTGGACTGAAAGACTCTACCTGTATCTTTCCTTGTACTCCAGTACTGTCCATCCTGCTGGCTACATTCACTGTGTTTCCCCAAATGTCATACTGTGGTCTTCTGGCTCCAATCACTCCTGCTACCACTGGTCCCACGTTGATACCTGGACACATGAACAAAACATGTTTTTGTTGTTGTGGTTGTTGTTTTTTTTTTTTTTATGAAAACACAGATTTTTGTGACTGAAGTCTGACCTGAGTCCAAAGTCTCAAGTTTGTGCTCTCAGTCAGATTACAATAAACTAATCTAACTTTCATCTGTTTTTAACTATCATGAATACTATTTTGGGTTATGTATTGAGCCTTAAGTTTTGTTTGGTGCACCTTCAAAGCCTTATATGAGGAGTATAGCAAATGCAGTTTCCAGTTTGCTCTACAAATAATAATGTAGAGCATTAAAGATAATGTAATAATAATTAAATTACACCAGGAGAAGAAATACAGATAGTCTTCAAAAGCTGCTACTGCACTTCCATGTCGGGGAGAGAGTTGTGATTTATAGGGTAAATGCATCATTAACTAAAAGTGCGCTCAGTGCAGTGCAGATCTTTGCCAGGCAGCTGCCAACACAGCCGCCAGAGCTGATTGTAGCAATATATGTGGTGCAGCTGTATCCCATGGAATTGTCAATCCCAGCTCCCTAATAGTCAAGATGGTGGCAAAGAGAACTAAACTTTTTTTTCATCTTGTATTAATTATGCCTAACTTTAGTGAACCATAACATATTGGGTATGGAATTAATCTGCAGATGCTCCGGGCTCATATTAGACTAAACTTTTCTATTGAAGTCAGTTTTCTATGTGTTTACTCCAACTTGTTAACTAACTGCATGAGTAAAGTAAACTCTCAATCAAAAAATATAAAATGCAAGTCTTCTTCACAAACAATCCAAAGCACACTGTAGGGTTTGTGCAAAAATTAATGTGCCTTTATTTTATACAGCAATACAGATTAAAATGGCCAACATGTAGCAAGAGATCCTTGAGCATACAGTCATAAACATGCATACAAACTATTGGGCTGATTGATCCACTAGTTTGCAAGATTAGCTACGGACAGACAGATACACGCAATACACACACACACACACACACACACATATACACATGCATGCACACACACAACGAAATGCATGTTCCCCTCTCGGCTGATACCTGGCGGAGGTAATAAGCTTCTCCTAATACCTTTTGATTACTACATTAATCTATTTCTGTCTTTAGTATTGCAAAACAAATAAAAAAATGTTACTAATTACACCACTGTGACAGCATGTCTCTGAAAATCAAAGGCTCTGCTTCATCTTTACAGCCACAGCTCTGCAGGTTTTAGAGGTTAGACACCAACATGACATGTGCAGACCAAATGAAACTAGGCCAAACTTTGTTTTTCTGCCCTTTCTGGAAATACAGCATTACGCAAATTACCAAAAGTTGCTTTTCTGCAGAGGGGGTTCAGCCAAGCACACAAACACATGCAGTTTTTACACATGGTGTCCCACAGTCTGCAGACAGGATGGCATTGTGTACACCAGGTTACGCTGGGATTAAACAAGGGCTCCTGCTGCAGGCTCCCCACAGGATACCCAACACAATGGAACCCAGAACTTCAGGTCTCGCTGTGACGAGCTTCCTGGAGGGAACACTCATTCTGTGATGCATTTCCCTCCAACTTTACCGGCACAGAGTGTCAGTTCTGTCCAGTGCAATAGGTCAGAACATCCAACGCCAATGTTTACATAGACCAATGTGTGTGTGTGTGCATGTGTGTGTCTTTTCACTCACCTACTCTCAGGACAAAGTCATTGTAAGACTGGTAGTTGATGGCATCCAGGACGTCGAACATGTCAATGGCAAAATCTGACACTGTGCATAAATGTGAGGTGATGGACTTCTTCACCTGTGAATCAGAGAAATGCACAACTATCAGGAAAACACAGATTTACACATAAACAGTCATAAAAAGTCAAACCACCCCTGCAACCGATTGTTATGTTTGCAGAAGTTGCAGAAAGGGCTCTATTGTTTGTCAGCTTTGCAGGATTTAAAGGAACTTTATGAACGCAGAATATGCTGACGCCACAGAGACCCATAATCCCTCACAGAGGATTTGTGGAGCGAAACGTGACAGCGCTCTAAATATCAACACTCAGAAAATAGCTACCTGCAAACACCAGGCCTCTCAAAACTGCCGTGTGCATTCGGAACAGTTTCGAAATGTGCTAATACCCTGCAAACACACACAAAAACTCATACAGGATCTAAATATAGCTGCTGCATGTGTACCTTGGAGGCAGTTGTAGGAACCAGCCCTACTGCAGCCATGTATGTACTGCCAATAGTCTTGATTTTCTCAATATCCCTGTAGCACTCTCTGTCCATCAGCTGGTAGGAAAAAAAAGAAGAAAACAGGGATAAAAACAGGAGGAAAGCATTACTACTATTACAAATTTCAAATCAAATTGGAGTAAATTGTCAGTTTAAGCTCATATATATTATAGGTTGTGTTGGCAAACAAATCCAAATGCAATTTAAAATGAACTATTTTAGCGTGTTTGAGTAAATTAATGCTTTATGTTGCTGATTATAGATTCAAGCAGGCCGAAAGTCATCTGTAAGTAATTCCTTATTTTGAAGAACTTTCCCAACCGCAACCATTGCTTATTATATTGCATCAATAAACACAGTATTTTTTTAAACCCTCAGTCATGGCCACAATGTCATCTTTGAAAATGACATTATGGAGGACACATTGCACCAGAGCTTCACCCCAAATTCTCCAAAGGCAGAGGAGGCAGAAATGAGAACTGCTGAAAAAAATATATGTTTGAATAAAAACAGCAGATTTACGATGCAACAAAACATTTACTCACCTCATCAAAGTCAGCGATGATCTCATTGAGCAGCCTGAGACACTCGACGCCCATGTTGTTCCCGTCCAGTTCAATGTAGAAGTCGTTGAAATTGGCGATTGAGGCGAACAACACTCCAACCTGAGCGTAGGACTGGTAGTACAGGTCCTGTTAGGACATAGAATTCAGAGGGCTTTTAAGGGTCACTTAAACCAAATTACAAAAAACATTAAAGGGACAGTTCACCCCAAAATAAAAAACACATATTTATACTCTTCCTGGAGTGCTATTTATCTGTCTAGATTGTTTTGGTGTGAGTTATTGAGTGTTGGAGATATCGGCCACAGAGATGTCTGCCTTCTCTCAAATATAATGGAACTAGATGGTGCCCAAAGCGTCATAAAAATACATTTGAAAAACTCAACATCAAAGTTTCTTTCCAAAAATCATGACCCGGTTACTCAAATTGTGAGCAGTTTCATGTAGGAACTATTTTCCTATTTTCTCAACCACATTCACCACACAGAGAGTAGTGTGCATCTACTGCTGGCTCACCTGGCACCACTGAGCCAGCAGCTCAGCCGAGGAGGACACTATTAATGTTTACATCTCGTGCTATCACAAGCACAAGCCTCTCATCCGTGAGTAGATGTACACTTCCTTCTGCATGGTGTTACAGCTGGTAGGTGTAGTTTGGTTAAGGTTTTTCATTCACCACATAAACAGAAGCAACTTGTAACTGCAGTTTTGAAAGACAGAATAGAAATAAAGTTTACTTAGATGCTAGTTTTTCCAGAGCTTTCAATCAAATGTCATAGTGTAGTAAGTGGACTCTTGAGCTCAGATTTAATGATTTATATGTTTCATTTAATTTTTTGTAACAAATAAAAAACATGGGATTTTTTGTTTGTTTGTTTTGCTGGAAACCCTTTGGTTTCTAGTAATAATAAATGTAAATTCAGTCTCATTTGCTCAAATCCGCCCTTGACATTTCTGCCTTCATCCCAGTACAATGGAGGTGAGGTGTCCAGTTTAATCCACAGACCTCACTGTGAACCAGTGGTGGAACGTAATTAAGTACATTATCTCAAGTAATGTACTTGTACTTTACTTGAGTATCTTCATTTCATGCCACTTCCTACTTTTACTCCGCTATATTTTAGAGGGAAATATTGTTGTTGTTGTTTTTTTCATTTTACTTCACTTCATTTAAATAAAATATATAACATAACAATTAATCACTCTGTGGATTACCTATTTTGATAAACACTTAGGTCATCTTCTAATTTGGATGTTTTTTCTTTCTGTTTTTGGTTTGCATTGTGTATTTTTCATACTTAAAGTACATTTTCCAGGTGAAACTTACTTTTGCTTCATTAACATTTTTTGATGCAGGACTTTTACTAGTATTTTCCACAGTGTGGTACTAGTACTTTCACTGTGAACATTTGTACTACTTTCCACTGAGAAAACAGTCCATTTAAAAACCAATAACTGTGTTTTTTGCATTATCTAGACTAACAGGAAAGATGCATTTTTTTAAATTATATTTTCCAGTGCTGTGGGAACAGAGGCAGTCCTGGCTAGTTTTTTTTTTATAAAAAGATAAATCACTTTTCTATAACACATCAATAACATAGGGGGGATCAAAATAAAATAAAAAAATAAAATAAAAATCAACCAGCCACCCTCCTCCCCTGACAAGTAACGAACAGTCCCTCAAGTGCCCTAAGTGATGGAAACCAGACCAGAACATTTTGCTTTGCCTTTAGAGGCAGTCTCCCACTGTAACTTTTCTTGAGGCAAATTAATGATGCATTTTTTATTAGTTTTGCAAAATTATACTTGTGTTCAAAAATGCCTTTTGTTATTTGGAAATATATTGCACAATTTCACACTGTAATGGAAATTTCATTTTTAAAAAAATATTACTGGCACACACTGTATGCTCCTCATGAATTTACAAAAATAGATTTCACATGGGATACACAGTGGTTAGAAATGTTAAAGAACTTAAAAGCCAGATGCATTGCTGCTGCTGGTTCACATTCAAGATTCAGGAGAGCTTTATTGTCATGTTGTTTCCCACAGCTAAACTGCAGTTGCACTACAGGACATAAAACAACCTAAGAGAAATCACTGTTTGCTATTTAAATACTGAATGAGGTTGCGGCACACACTCAGACACAAATATATCAAGTTTATATGTATAAAGGGCAAATAAAACCAGTGTGCTCACATGTGGCTACTGTAGCTCTCAATGCAACAAAGACAATCTTTCAATCCTGATGTTGGAGCAATGAAACTTTGAATTCTAGGCTGCAGAGTCCCACTGCGCTGTGTTATGAATACAGTGTATGGGTGAACTTTAGCCCAGAGGAAAGAAAGGAAGTCTTTCTATACACTGTAGCTGCGAGGGGTCACCAATGTGCCGGAAACATACTTCCTGACTTCCTGCCCCCAGTGTTTACTAGTCTCAGCCTCAGATGATCCCTGTGCCGTCTGACGCATAGCCCGCTGATTGTTAAAGGATAAGGCCGCCGTTACTTTAGCTTTTTGTTATTATTAGCAAATCCCTTGACAAGACCTACACCAACAATGAATTTAACCTACTAACCACTGCTGTCTGTGTGGTCACAGCCTGTAACCACATAGCTTAGCTGCAGTCCTGAGGTGTTTTCAAATACACTACAATGACCATATTCATTCAAGTAATGCTATTTTTTGGGTTTTTATTAGTTTTGGAATAATTATGCACTCAAACGCAAAGTGTAAGCTATTTGGTTTTTGATTTATTCAGGGGTTTACTGATGATGATAATAAAAAGATGAAATAATGATGTCATCATGTTTGAAACAGTTATTCACCTCACAAATGTCTCTGCAGGTGCTTTGTCAGTTGTGAGAAAATAACTAGATGATGTAATTGTGATGTCATCTGGGTTCTTTCAGCTTGGGATCAGAGACTTTAAATTTTTAATAGAAGATCCAAGTTAGAAACTGGAGATGCAGAGTTTAAGAGATAAGAGCATCTACCGGGTGTCTTGTGCACATTATAGGAAATCTAGGTTCCTGCATTTTTGGAGTTTGGCCCACATCTGGATATCTTGGCTTGTGCTGCATCAATTTTGACCACTCTTTCAATCTCTCTCTGCCAACTCCCAAAACTGTGTTCAAGTGCATTATTAAGTTGCATTAAATCTGTATTAAGTTTGGCTCATTTAGTCTGTAGATGGTCATTTTGCATGTCTGTCAAAGACCCCCCTGTGGTCAGTGTCCTTGTTGAGCTCATTATGCTACAATTTAGCCCTGTTTTTTTTTTCTTTCTCATATGCTAAACAGGCTAAATTATGGATTGAGACATCAAAGCAGTGTCCTAATTGTAGCTCTGTTCTATTTACACAAAAATATGAACTGAATACTTTGTACTATACAGAGTATTACAAATTACACAATCTACTTTGCAATGGTAAAACAGACAAGAATAATATATAAGGAAGAAAATGAAGGAAATGGTGGTGCAGGGGTTTGCATCATTTTTTCTATTTATATGCTTTTTTAATGGAAGGATTTGTTAAAAAAAAAAAAATAGCTTAGATTGTAAGTTTGCTTTCACTTTGTTGCCTTTTATGTGATTTTTTTAAATGTCCCCTGACAGGAATTGCTGCAACATTTTTACTAGTTGTGGACCATCAAGATCACAAAATGTGTCTCCTCTCACAGAGTCTACACCAGACACTCCAACCTCCACTATAATAGATACTGCTACTACTTTAAAATATATTATACTGATTTTGGAAATTCTTTTTCATTTTTAGGTTCTTCTCATTTTCATACTCTCCATTCATCTCTATAACTTAAAAGATGCAAACACTATCCCAACTCCTACACCGTTTTTAATATAATGTCAGTTTTCAGGCTGTAAGAAGTAGAAGGATCCAATACTGCCATCTGAAAAAGTGCAGAGGACATGTCCCCTGTGTCTGCCATAAATTTCGTCCCTGTAATCAGAAGTTTTACATGCGAAATAGGGACAAAAAAATGTAAACAATTGACAAAAATGTTATAATACAATAAATATGTAGCATAAGAATTCGGACACAGCTTTAGTGTTTACAAACCAAACTTGTCCTCTTGAGGGGCTATGAATTTCCTGAAAGGATGTATGTTTTCATCACTTCCTGAGAGAGGGAGGAGGGGGCTGAGGAAGGAACAGAGATCAGTGGAGGGGATGTTCATCAATCAGTGGAGACAGACTCACAGGGCTGTCAGCTCACACTTCCACTTTACCACAGCAACACATGGTCAGGTCAAGCAGTGCCACAGTCCTACACAGCTGGGATATTTTTCCACGCTAAGCCCCCGACACTTTGAGGGCACACAGGACTTTTTTTTTTTGTAAAGGGGAAACAAAATACAAAGCCAGTAACCTGCTCAAGTTCTAATCAGCAGAATATACTTCTTCAGCTGATTACCAGCTTGAAATTAAGTTCACAAGATGGCAGATTAGATTTCACACCAGCCAATAAGCACTAATTTGGTAATTTATAGGTCAAGAGACATCTTGATGCATTGGTCAAATTGCTAGTGGTTAAATGTGGCTGAAAAGTGAGACATTTCAAAACATCTAGGCCTCAAGTATAACGGCAGTATGATCTGGTGGTATAACCTGGTTTTAAGAACAGTGGCAGTATGTGCAAAGTGAGCAGTGATGAGAATGAAAAGGTGGGACTAATTAAAAATAATGATCTGTATGGGTTGTCCATGTAACCGCCATCTCAGCTACTGATATCATGCATTTCATTACTGTGTGCAGAACAAACTACACAAAGTAAATTTTACCCCCAGCTACTGAGAGGAAACACTCACTCCATCTCATTTCATTATGGGGTTATTTCGCCAAACCCAGTTCTGTGTACATGAAAATTATAAATCTTTGTTTGTTTCATTAAGACAGCAGGAGACATACAGTATTATGTTGTTAAAAATGGAGTGGGTAAGTACTGAGAAAAATAATAACAGTCAGGAGAACTGGCAAAGTACCTTTATCAGGCCCTGTATAATATTCCTGTATTATATGGGAGGGTTCAGTTTGTTTTTACATAGTATAAAATGATAATATTGCTTGGCCAAAGTTTTGTTAGTTTTTTCTTAATTTATCATATAGTAGACATGCATTTTGTTGTAGCACTTAACAGTGGGTTTATAATATTCTTCTCTTAAAATAGGCCGCGTATGTGTGCACACCCACTGTTGTGGCATCATGGACAGCTTATAGCTCTAAAACTAGAGGCCCTGTTGGTTATAAAACAGTTAAAACAACAGAAGTATATTGCTTCTTTTAGTGTGTAATTGGAGCTTGCTACAAAGTGAAATATAGTAATTTAAATGCTGTTGGAAGAATGGTAGGATACCATAACCTCAACAGTTTCTATGTGTGGTCAGGATCCTCCAGAGGGCCAGAAGATGACTTTAAGGTGAGGCTACAAGGGATGAATACAAAAGTGAGATGCAAGATTGTGTTTATTTTTCAGAGTTTTCTGTAATCTTTACACATTTCTTGCGTTTACTTTTAATTTCCTGGTTTGTAAAAGCCATTCAAATGAAACAATCTGAAATGGAAAAATAACTCTTTGATTAAACTGCTTACACCTCAGACATACATCATGTAACAGATCCTGTCAACACCTATTAACATGCGTCTTGGCTGATCCAATCACAGGCTGATAACTCTGGGGCAGCAGTGGCTCAGGAGTTAGAGTGGATCGTCCACCAATGGGAGGATCGGCGGTTTGATCCCTGCACAGCAAAGTATCCTTAGGCAAGATACTGAGCTCCAAACTGCAGTGAGTGAGTGAGTGAGTGAGTGAGTGAGTGAGCAAGTCCATTAACAATAACTTATTCAACATGTAAGTCTGGAAGTTTAAATTCATGTCTCACAGAGTAAACTTAAAAAACTAAAAAAGAAACAAAACTTTTATCTCTGTCGGTGAAAACTGATCTGAGTTCAGACTGTTAACTTACAGCACAGCCACACTCACAGGTAACTGAACTTCCTACCTGCCTTTCAGACAGCATCAAATCATAAACCTTCCCCAGTCCGGATCTGAGGGGAGTCCTGTTGGGATCAACTGTTATGAAGTCTGGTGACTGCTTGCTCCGCTGGGATTTAGCAGCTAACAAGCGGAGCTAACTGCTAACAGCCACCAATGTAACTAACAAACTCCTCAAATCCATTCAGCAGCTCTACCATTCACAGTCAGACACAGATGGCTGATTATTTACTGCTGAATTACAGCTCATAACTTGCAACAACGGCTGACGCTGCTCTGGTGTGAGTGTTTGTGAAATATCCTGGTGCAAACTATTTAATGGAGTTTGCCAGCCTGTCACTCATGCACCATTTGAAGATAATTGCTACCACGGCTGTTCTGGGCTTTCAAGGTGCAATAGTCCACCACTAACATTTTCAATACGTCATGTCTGGTCTCGTCAACAAAAATGAAACATAGTTTTCATCTTAGTTTTTTTTTTTTCCATGTCTATTTTTAGCTTGTCATTAGCCATGTTTCCATTAGCCTGTTTAGATGCGCATCTAGAAGTATCGCATCTGAAAATTATGATGGAAACGCCAAAATTCAAATTAAATATGCACAAACTAAAATACGCTCGCTTTAGCCAGGTTTTGGTTGATTCGAAAAAATGTTGATTTCGCAAAACGGGGGGTGGAAACCGTTATGTTCAAATTAAGTCTGATGTAGCGCACCTCTCTCCATGGTGATATCCGCACTCCAGGTTGGGAAGGCGGTAATGCATTTACAAGCTGGTTGCCAGCTCCCAGAAAACATAGAAGAAGAGTTCGTAGTTTTCACCAAAGTCTGCACATTTAATGGAAACACACAGCATTTGTATTTCTATTAATGCGCATTTCCCAATGATTTGAATCACTTTTGGTAGGAAGCATAGCTACTGTCTCGTTTTCGTCATGGAAAAAAGTTTGATAGTTTTTGTCAACAAACTGACACTGCAGAGGGCGTCCTTTAATGTGGCCCAGGACACATTACCATGCACACTGCTGGAAATGTGGCCATATGGGGCCAAGACCACGTCCAAATTTTGTTTGAGCAATCAGATCTCAGGTCGCATTGAGGACACATCGGATGCTTTCACACCTGTAGATAACGCTTGCGATCCAATCATCGCGGACACATGGTAATACCAGATGTAAACAGGGCCAAAGGGTCACCAGTAAACATGTGTCCATGTAGGGAACTACTGACCTTGACGTAAATCACTAAACCAGCTCCTCCCAGGTTTGTCAGGAAACACTGGAAAGTGTTTGCTGGTTTGAGAGGTCTTAACTCCCTTTAGACTGATAATGCTTGTAGGACGAGCCTGGACATGTCTGTTGATGCTCACCATGTTCCTGGGGTTTGACATGAGGAAGTGCTGAGCCACATGAGCCGGCAGCAGGTTGAACAGGATTCTCTTGTTATCCAGCTTCACTTTCTCCATGTCGCCTCTCTCCTCCTCCGCCTGGACACCATCAGCAATAAATACAACACACAAGAGGAGAAAGACAGGTGAGTCTTTAAAGAGTGGCAGTGATATGTAGATCCAAAATGAAACTGATACTGATATTTTCCCAACACAATGAACCTTTACTGTAGCTCAAAGCTCAGAGGGAGATGTAATTGCTTATCTATATCACTAGAGGGAGATAATGATTTGCAAACAAGACAAACCCTCACTGTCATTCCTAAAATAGAAACATAGACACTTTCATGATCCACTGGGACTGCACAAGACTGTGCATGCAAACACACACACACATACCATTCAAACACACACACTGAGAACATATGCATTATTCAAAGCCATCTCTGCCTGGAACTGAATCCTAAAATTTGAGTTTTAAAAACCTGCCAGTCATGTGAAAATATTTCAACTTTTTTCCACCAGAAATTAACTTGTTTCTTCTTTTTTGTGAATGGTGTTTTGTTTAGTTTTCTTTAATTAATTACAATAGAAATAGGTGAATATACAAAACCATAAAAGATAAATACATTTCAAAAAAGGAAGATAGAGACCAACAAAAGTTACACAATTTGGTATAGATTTTAAATATTTAAGATCAACTGTGAGTGCATACTATGATACACTTTTAACATTAATATCATCATCAATATCAATAATCTGCAGTGGAAACAGGTTGAGATTTTCTTACTGAAGATATTTATTTATTTTTTCATCAAATACAAAACTTACAATTTCCCCTAAACACAACAGGGGCAATTTCGGGGTTCAGTGTTTTGCTCAAAGAAACTTGGAGCTGTAGTGAGGAGGAGCTGTGGATCAAACTAATAACCCTAGGCAGATTTTCTTGCAGTGAGCAAGAGTGGGGTGTGCAACTGGGTGTGCACATACAAAGCCTTATGCATGCATGACCAGTAACGATGTGCTACTTGTACAAACAGACGTACCTGAGTGGCCCAGAGATAGTCAAGTCGCAGCTTCAGGTCCAGCTGTCTTGAATGCAGAGCCAGCGCTCCAGAAAACAGCAAGGCAGCCAACACAGGATCGTACCCCCGTGTGTGGAGAAACCCTCCACTAAAAGACACACACACACACACACACACACACACACAGACAAAATGGGTTGTTTGCTCCTTTAAATGTCCTGATAGGCAAATTTAAAAAACTGAGAAGAAATATGAATTTAAAACATATACATGAGCCACAAACATACATGTTTTCCATACCACACTACACATCACATGTAGCTCAGTCTCACCCCACAGCTTGGCGATAGCCGCTGGTCTCCATGACAACAGTGTAGGTGACAGAGAGGAGGAGGAGCAGGAGGATCTTGGGGAGCGAGGAGACTCGGAGGTAGGGGACAAGAGTGAGGGTGCCAGCAACACAGGACAGTAAGGCGTATGCCATGTTTGTACAAGCTCTGTCCGCTGCTGTGTTGTTGGTATCTGCAGAGACCTCTTCCACCAAGAGGCTGGAGTTTGTCCCAACTCTCCCCCAAGGAACACATCCCACCTGGAAGGAGAGATCACAGGAAAGTGGGTTAGATAAACAAACAACAACTAATAATTCCTTGTATGCTTTTATGTTGGACATAAGGCAATTTATGACAATGAAATAAACTTAAAAGATACACAGCACTGTGTGTGATGCTGGGAAGGTGACTTTAATTTATCTGAAAATGTGTATTAAGTATAACTGTTGGCTTCGTGCTAAAACAATTAGCTGAGTAATTAAGTCAATCAACAAAATGAGTTGACGGGGTGGCTGATTATGTCATTAATCAAGTGACAAGACTTAAAAAAACAAAACAAAACAAAAAAAACCCTCAACTTTCAGGTGTAAATTGAATTTCTACATGTGACTCTACTTCCCCATTTCCAGTTTTTATGCTAGCTAAGCTAATAGCACCCTGGCTGTAACTTCATATTTGACCTAACAGACAGATAGAGGTGTTTTATGGGTCTACTGTGGGATTACAGGGCACCGGGATCGTTGATATGAGCCATGCAGTCAAGTGAGAGTTGCCTTTGCATACTCAGCATAAAGTCAAACACATTCTTGGAGGGTGTTGCTCTCTGTCAGGGTTGTCCCTTGTCACCAATCCTGTCTGTGATATTCATGGACAGGATCTCCAGGCACAGCTGGGGGGAGGAAGGGGTCCAATTTGGGAACCTCAGAATTGTTTCCCTGCTTTTTGCAGATGATGTGGTTTTGTTGGCTTCATCACACCGTGACCTCCAGCATGCACTGGGGTGGTTTGCAGTCGAGTAAGAAGCAGTTGGGATGAGAGTCAGCACCTCTAAATGGCCATGGTTCTCTGCTGGCAAGGCTCAACAATAACGATTGCCTGATTGCCCTGGGCAAGTAAAACTTGGGCAAGGTCAGGCATGTAAACTAACAACTCACTTGCCCAATTGGGCAAGTTGCTAAAAATAGTAAAAGTTAATAACTAATTGATAAAATAAATGTATTTTAAAACATGCTCCTTCGGCTCTGTTGCCTGAAGTCACAGGCACACGCTGGGTAACAATGTCCTGCCCACAGCCCCCATTGATATTATTTTGCACAACGGATGCTTCATATAATAACATATACCATTTATGGTGTTATGTCACTGTGTCATTTCTGTCTCTACATGGTCATGCGTTAACAATTCTCCTCTGCTCTCTGTATCGTGCACGGCGGAGCGGCTCGGGCCGCATTTTCCTGACATAACCTGACCCGAGCCCGGTGCAGTTTGTCAGCTGACAAAGTTATTGTTATGGACAGTGTGTAAATAACCATCAACAGACTGCTGTTATGCACAGACAAACACACTGCTCGCAGAGCAGCATAGCACACTCGTGCTGAGCTTGTGTTGCGTTCAGGCGTTGTCACTTAAATAACAACTTCCAGCACTTAAATAGGTCATAGCACAAAACAGCAGCATGTCAAGTGACTTTTTACTTTTATTATGTTCAATAAAATTGTATTTTCCTAAATCTTGAGACACCTCATATGTAAGCTAGACAGACATTTCACCTGCTCATTACTGTGCACACATGTACTGTATGTGCCCTAGTCCTAAAGAGCCCTTCTGGTAGCCTACCAGTAGATAACAGAAACATCCCAGCAGGCTGTGCTTTGCAAGCACACAAAAAAGATTCATGCATGTGAAAATTATTTTTCATGTGTGCTTCACCTCCGCTGCTACAACTCCATCCTAGGGGAAACACTGCTGTGTGCATTTTGTGCAGCAGGTGGATGTGGTAGTCTACTGGTAGAGTAGAGAGAGAGCTATGTAACGTTGAAGTAGAGTAGAGCAGGGCAGAGAGATGGAAACAAAATATATTAAACCCAGTGTTAATTACAGCAGAACTGGAGAGAGGAGTAAGAAAATAAATAGAGGTGGGCATGGGTGCAGAATTATAGACGGAGAATGATTGACAAATTTTTCACTTAAAGCTCTGACACTGTCATATCTGTGTCTAGGAATTAAGCTACAATACATGTTGTTTTAATTAATAAATACAGTGTGAATAAAGACTACATAACATAAAAATAACTGCAGTCTTTGTTATTTGATAGCCGCTTAAATTAAACAATTTTTACAGGGCAAGTAAAAACTGACTTCAGGCAAGTAGATCTCTGACCAACTTGCCCGACCGGGCAAGTGAAAAAAAACCTTAGCGTTGAACCCTGCTGGAAAACACTGGATTGTCCGCTCTGGGTTGGGAGAGAGTCACTGCCTCAAGAGTTCAAGAGTTCAAGTATCTCAGGCTCTTGTTCATGACGGAGGGTAGAATGGAGCTTGAGATGGATAGGCGGTTTGGTGTGGCATCTGCAGTGATGCGGGCACTGCACCAGAATGTTGTGGTGAAGAGGGAGCTGTGCCAGAAGGCGAAGTTGTCAATGCATCATATCTCATGAACTTTGGGTAATGACTGAAAGAATAAGATTGACTGAAATGAGTTTCCTCCATGAGGTGGCTGAGCTAAGACATAGAGATGAGATGAGGACCTCGGACATCTGGAGGGAGCTTGGAGAGAGACCAGGAATAACTTTAACAGTTTTTGGTTTTGATGTCATTACTGAAAAACATCTCAAACAACTATTCAGAAACTATTTTTACATAAGTAACTTGTATCTGTGTTCTACTTGTTAACAGTCAGCAATTGTTTTCACATGCAATATTTGTGTCACAATATTGATTGAAGCACTAGATGTCAAATGGGAAGAATTTTCTAAACATGATTTGACATCTCCAACTGTGTACAAATACGTGTTTAACGCCATTCTCATGTCAGCGGACTCCCTGAATATTTTCTGGTGGCGCAAAATGAAACTCACACTGGTAGGCTTTTAATCTGGAAAAAAATCTGGTGTTGCATTTCAATGACACCTTAATATTTAATACGTAATAACCATATAAAAACATCTAAAACTTGGAGCTCTGTGAAGCTTTACTGTGGTGCTTTCAGCTAACAATGCTAATATTCGGCATGGTCACTAACTAAGATGAACTAAGATGGTGAACACTGTAAACATGTACCTGCTAAACATCAACATGGTAGCATTGACACTGTGAGTATAGTAGCATGGTGACGTTAGCAATTAGCTCAAATGAGCACTGTGCCTCAGCAAAGAGGCTACAATGTAGCGTCTCTTAAGGCTCTGGTTCATCTTTGGTATTTTGTAACCTTGAAATATTTACAAAAAAAAAAAAAAAAAAAAAAAGCAATTAGATAAAAAAAGAAAACAATTAGATTCATCAATAAAGGAAATGTTTAAAGTCTGTAGCTAGGCCATCCCTTCACTACATCCCTGCTGCTACACCTTTGCTTTATTGTATATTTACATCTACAGTGGGCTAATCACACACCCACACACCAGCCTGACCAAGTTCTGGGGCTGATGCTGACACCAACCAATTTGCGTTTAAAATATTTTAACGGGTATTTTACACAAATGTTTTATTCTTCTGAGACTCTGAGGCACCATCTGCTCAGGTGCAACTCTGCCAACTTGTGTACTGCAGAGACTTGAAATGACAATGAAATGATGACACTGTGTCTTACTCTACTGCTTTGCTCTGCTTTGTGTGCTTTAATGTTCTATTACTTTTACATAGTCTAGGCCTTTAAGTCATTGTACGATATCAACATTTGAAACCCTGCTTTTGCTTGTTAATAAATTCTTTGTTACCAGTTTACATTCACAGTGATATGATGCGAAACAGAGATGGTTATTATATCTCATACATGATTCATACATGTTTCTGATCATCTATGTTACAGACATGTCCTTGATGGAGACTGATCTAGGTTAATCACATATTATATTATTATAATATAAATGTAATCATATAATAAATAAGATAGTAAATACATTATAAATACTTTATGATTCGCTATATATAGCTATAAGCCACTATAAACCAGTATCTTGTAATAAGTTTATCGTGTTTTTTTTGTTTTTGTTTAAGTATATTTTAATCTCACACAAAAAGTCTTGACCATGAGCTCCACAAGCTTTCGGCCGCATTTCATGGTCTTCCTCAGAGAGTGGCGGTTGACATTATTCAACTGAAGGCACATAATGACACCTGAGCAAAAGAAAGACATCTGCTAAGAAGGACTGTGACATGCAGTTGAAAGCTACGGAAAAAGTGACATATAGCTTGAGTTAAGATTTTTTTTTGTCAAACTGCTGTCTCTTAGGTCAAAAATAAACTTTCACCCTTAACTTTATTTTTAATTGTTTTTATTGTTTTTTGCTTCCCTCTGCACAGCGCTTCAAGTTGATTTAGCATTATATTGTGCATTACAAATAATCCTAAACTTGAATTAAACTAATTATTATATAAATCTACACTCTTACCACACAGGCCTGGGTAACAGAGTAGGTGAGCAGAACGAGGAAGACACACAGCACCGTTCGGATCTGGATGGTGAGGCAGCCCGGTTGGCACTAAAACCAGAGGAGAGAGAAGGGAAGTGATTGGAAAATAGAACAAGTGAGTAAATGAAGCACCTGTTTATCTACTTCAATGGCATTTTGGACAGATCATTAGCCAGGAGTGGAAATGAAATGGGTGCATTTTGTGGTGTGGCTCATTACATACAGGCCTATTAGAAGAGAATCTTAAAGGATATGATGAGAGTTCAATGTAGCATGATGCCACAGTGTCATATAGAGGGTATAAGTTGGCGTGGTCACTCACAACCTGACAAGTGTGTGGTGGAGGAAGAGGCACACAGGCTCTACTTCAGTAAAAGTAGCAGTATTACAGTATAGAAATATTCTGTTACAAGTAAAGGTCTTGCAGTTAAAATGTATGTACTTCTGTACTGATAAAAGTACTCATTTTACAGAATGGCTCATTTCAGAACAATAAATATTATACACTTGGATTATAAATACTGATGCATTAATGTGTTCATCACTTTAACATTGCCACTGGAAAAGGTGAAGCTAATTTTACTAATATTTTACTACTACTTACAGTAGGTTATCCATAGTAACAATTATAATTTATTAGTTGATTTCTATATATAAATTTGTTATTTTGAATAATCTTAATCAGGTTTCTGAGCTGCATCCTGAAGGAGGAGGTCTGGGAGTCCTACCTGAACACTGGTAAGATGCAGGTACATGACACAGGCCACGTGGAAACACACACACAGCACCAGCAGAAGCAGCACCAGCATCCCCCTGAGAAATGAGAGGAGAGACCAGAGTGAGAAGGGCTTCCCCACTTTTCCACTGACTGCAGTGAAAACACCTTCCTTTTTAATTGTCTCACTGCACCCTAGCAAGACCGATCCAATTACGCTACACGAATGGACAAGCTGCAAATGTGGAAGAGTGTGTGTGTATGTGTGTGTACGTACTGTGGGATCATTAGCAAATAGATAAGGCCAAACAGAGCAGCGAGGATCAGAGAGAGAACCACTGCACTGATGAAATGGTCGTCATACACCTGGTGATACTAAGAAAGGACAAAACAGAGAGGAAAAAGTCAAGATAAGAATCATTCATCCATCCATCCACTCAGATGTTTAACTGGGTCTAGGTAGGTGCAGGTCAAATATACTTTTCTGTGGAGAATCTTTACCCTGCTTTAAAACCAAATGCACAAGAGTGACATTTTTTCCAGTGTAGAATTTATCTGTGCTCTCTAAAGTGTTTGTGTTACACAGTAACTTCAGTATTCTTCAATCCGGACCCTATTTTACATGTTTTTGTGTCGAAGACCTTTTTTCCACCAAAATTAGTGCATGTATTTATGTACGTTTAAACACGGTAAAACCACTAAAAATAGTGAATAAAGTGCCTTTTTTATCTGGTGCGTCATGTGTGACATCATAGAGGGGTTGCACACTGGAAAACAAGCTAGTACACAGTAGAGAGCAGTAAGGACGCCAGTGAAAATTTTGCAGTGGTTACTTTGTTTGTCATTTCTCTTACTTTTTCAGTCTTTCAAATTTGGTGCCGACTACATTGTCATTGGTGTTCAAGCGCTGCTCGGACAGAGGCAGATGGTATTCTGTGGAAGTTGATCATTGGGTCGCATCGACAAATGGGCTACAATTAGTGCATCCACAAGGCTGTTGTATTGCAATCACTGCCAATCAGAGCAGGAGCCGATAAATACCCCTGACTGCTGCAGAGTCATTTGTCAGGGAGTGAATGCTGATCGTAACAATCTCCATTAAACACAAAAGCCAGATGTTAACGGTGTTAGTGGGTTTTTTTATGCAGTTGGAAAGGGGCTTATGTGACTAATGAGAACAACAACTTGAAATTGGTCCAAAACTGAGCAAGATCAGTGGCCAAGCCACAATGTAAACACTGAGGGCATATTCGCTGTAACAGTTTACATCCACCAAAAGTGTAAATTGACAGTGCACAAAGGCCCTGAATGGTTATAATGCAGCCTGTTTGGCCAGTACTGCCTGGCTCAATTATGGACCTATTAAAAATATTTTCATTCCCATTAGTCACTTAGATTCAAAAACATGGGAAAATGGGGCCCAGATTAAAGAATACCTAAATTACCCTTTAAGGCTGGAATATGCTTCTCTGGGCTGCAGCAAATATACATGGGGTCTTTGGAAGAGAGTTGCATGGCTGTTCAAGGTTCCTCCAACTACCATCAGGAGTCAGATAAAACAACAGCTTTTTTCACACTCAGATCTTTTGAGTTTATCACATCAGCTTCTTTGCAGAACTCAGTGACCTACATGAATAGTTATCCATACCACCCTTCTCTGCGTAGAGCTGCTGAGACATTTAAAGAGTCTTCCGAGAATCATAATTTCCAATTTTAGCTATGGAAGTAAACATCACATTGATTTTCTGCCAAGTGTTGTGGCCAAAATACCACCACCTTTTGTGGTTAGTAATTGTCTTGCTTAAAATATACATAATTCCCTTTCTCAGTTTATGCTCAACCTCACACAAATGATGCAAGCGTGTGTGCTTGGTATGAAAGACAGATTAGGTGCCTTCAGGATTATTGATTTACAGAATCCCTCCAGACCATTCGGGCTTTGGGTGTCCTTAAAGTTTGGCACGCCCAGAAAACCTACAACAATTGACCTGAAATCGCACCATCCACTGTGCAGAAGCAGTAGCTCACTCTTCTCCTCTATCTGAGCCTCTTATTCTCTCCCTCAAGGTGAGCTTAGACAGACCAAGAGGGAAGTTAATTTCACCTGCTTGCCTCCATCATCATATACTTCTGGTTGGTATCCAAAGCCTCCTTCCTGAAACACAGGTGATATCTGGAGTGTCAGTGGAGCTTCACCTTTGAACTCAGCCTCAAGCATAAGCCACCTGGGAGGGGCTGATTCCACCTGCTGTTCTCACGCTCCATCTAACCCTTGTGAACAAGACCTGAAGATCGTTAACTCCTTCACTTAGAGCAGCATCTCAGTTATGAGAGGCAGCAGCTAACCAGAAGGATGCCAACTCCATTCCTGATACAGCTGTCATCATCATAGAATAAGGTCACTGATCATAAAGGAAAGAATCCAGATTGGTTGTCAAGATATGTTACAGCCTAAAGGCCTTTGTACACCAAGTGTGTATTTTTCCCATGTGTTTTGATCCACCATCTCATAGATTATGTTGGACAGAAACCTTGCACATTGAGTGTGGTGTATTTCATTATTCCATTGGTTGCGAAAGTTCGCTATACAAAAATGCAGAGTAGCATTTGCTTCCCTTGCTTCTCTCCACTGAAGGTACTTCCTCGTCGACACTCCCTGAAGGTGTCTTGCATTTGGTTATTGAATTATGAAACAATGTTGTGTAGCTTTGCACTCTGCTGTAAGCATCATCATTGCTGTTGTGCATTTCTGGATAGGCTAAGATAACATTATTTCTGTCGTGGAAGATTTCAAAAAGGTAATTGCTTCCAAATATTTCCACTTCTTTTTCTTGCTGGCCTGCTGTCCACTTTTGTCTGAAGTCTGCGTTTAAATGTGATTGATTTATTTTTAAACATGCAACACACTTGGACAAAAAATACAGATTCATTATGCAAAGGCCTAAAGAATCATGGCAATAGACCAACCAAGCGACTACTGACTGACCTCTGGAGAAAAAGAGATAATGAGGGATGATAAAGTGGAAGAGGCCTACGTTACATGACAGCTTTATTGTTTTTATCTTTAATGAGTTCAGATCTCACTATATAGCAGAACCTTAGAACAGCGCCTCCCAAACAGGGAGTTCCAGAAGCCCCCGGAAAATGGGGAGTAGTTTATTTTCACTATTCAGTTTCACTATAGAAGTGAGCCCAATGTGAGTATGAGTGACTACTCTGATCATAGGTCTCACTTTCTCCTTAGTTATCTCCACAGCTATAAAATTCTGGTTGTAATCATATCTAACAACCAAAATATTTTCAGACAGAGTCCTTGAAGCAAAATTTTCTCAAATGGGGCTCATGACCTAATGTGTATCAATTTCAGGGTCGTTGACACAAGAAAGGTTGACAGTACCTTACAAGTTATTCTTTATTTTTGCCTGAGATCAAAAGCGGTTTTAGAGGCAAATGACATTGAATGGATCTAAATTCTGTGGTTGGATATGAAACAATCTAACGTTTGCTCTATAAATCTGATGCACAGTAAGATCTATACTTCAGGGACAATGATGTGTCCTGAACTCTACCAGCATCCTATGAAAGAAATCTTTTTACTGTAGCTGCGTGGGAGTAAATAAACACTAATTTGAGTCTTGATTTTTTTTTTTTCTGCTGGTGGCATTTTCCTGACGGATGAGACTTCGGAAAATGAGTAATAATTAACTAGTTTTTACTGTGTATGGGGTTATGATTCTTCTGCCACCAGTTTGGATGTCTAGATTACACACAGACATACATACTGTGACACACACACACACACACACACACACACATACACGCCCGTCCCTGTTCTGTGTCTCCTTTATGGCTCACCCACGCATGCACAGGAGAAAGCTATCACGTGTGCCGCTCAGACGTTCCCAAATCATTATCTGCACCCCCTCCTGAGAGGGTGGGTGGATTCCTCACACACACACGTACACACACACACACACACACACACACACACATACACACACACACACAGACACAGACACACACACACACACACACACACACATACACACAGACATCATAGACAACAGGCGTGGGAGAGAGGGAGAAAGGGGAGAAAGAATTAGAGACTGTGTAGGGTGTGTATGTGAGAGAATAAGGTTGGGGGGGGCGTCACGAAGCATGTTACCTCATGTGTGATGAGGAAAGCATATATTTGTAACATTTTGTAAATATAAATCCAAGTTACTGCTGGCTTCTCTGCAGATGTTCATAGTGTATGCATGTGTGTGTGTGTGTGTGTCCTCACCCTGCGCTCCCTGTCTCTGCTCCTGTAGAACAGAGTGATGAAGTTGAGGTCTGTTGTCTCTGACTCAGTCTGCCGCGCTTCAATGAGCCGCCCGATGTAGCGGTTGACTCGTGTTCCTGGCGAGTGCTGCACGGCTGTGGCTGAGAAGGACGTCCGACTCCTCAGCTTCTCTGACGCAGTCCGCAGGGCCCTCCGCTGTCAGACACCAAACAGACAACACAATCAGCCTCTGCAGAGGCCGAGCCTGTCTGATGTGTTAAACTTGACTGGTTCTCAGCTGGTGTGCTGAGGCATACCAAGGCAGAGTTTTGTGAAGTCAGCATTCACTGCTGTAAGATTTTGTAATAACTTCACAAACATCAGTGGAAACAAGATATGAAATCTACAGCCATGCTGGCTCAGCCCTGTCAGGCTGCAATGCTTGTTAAACACCAAAAAACGAACTTGTTTGATGAAATACAGACAGAAAACTTTACTCCTCATTACCATTAGTAGGGTAGAGAGTTGTGAGCTACACTGTCAGCTAAATTAAGGCCCTTTTCACACCTGGCATTAACATCTTGGGTGATCCAAGTACAGGTTGACAGCTCTAGGTACAGGTGTTAATGCACCCAAGACGAATTGCGGACACATTGAGCTTGTTTATAGGTATTAACCTGCATCTTGGTGATCCTATCACGAGTGGATAGTGCTAAATACAAGTGTAAACGACCATCAAGACACATTGTCATCTGATCACTCAAACTACTTTCTGAGGCGTGGGACATATTTGACTACATATTTTTTGTGGTGTAAATGCTCATGAGTCCTGATGCGCCCCAACAAGGACTACATTATCATGCAGGACATGGTGGATGTTTTGGTGACAACGCTCTATAACAGGAGTTTTTAATGTTCTTGAGAATAGAATTTTTTTGGTCTTCTTTCATTTGGTCAACCGTTAACTTGACTAGAGAGTATGCTAGCAAGCTGCTAATGAGAGTATAAACGCAAGTGTGTGTAGGGCCATTTGACCCTCTGGTGTAAGGGACCTAAACAGTGACAAAATCTGAACAAAAGTGATAAGCTGGAGGCCGATAATAGAAGCATGTTAATACAGTGCTGCAGGGATGATGATATATTGCAGGCAGACACGGTAGTTAGCATCACTTTTGTTCCCTCATCAAAAAGTATGTGGCAAACATACGTTTATGGTTCTTCCACGTTTTGTTCAGCAAGACCATCTTCACAAATGAACACCACTTTTATAATTTTTGAAGCATAAATGTAATCGCCAGAGGTAAAATGCTAATGTTAGACTGAAAACAAACCACACCATGGTCACACCACCACAACGATGTTGTAAAGCCATGTTCAGTGTGATACTACAGTCTCCTTTAGCCACTTGTTAGCAACCGCCTTTTTTAAGACACATAAAGACTTCAATATTCACAACTGGGGTATTTACTGACGTCTTTTATGTTGTAGAACAAATCCTGAAAGTCTTTTCAGCTTGTGTTAATCACAGACCTTATTTCAGGCACCGAACCAAAAACCGAGAGGGAACCGGGAGTGCAAAAATGCTAACTTAGGACTCATTCCTGCACCACTCTGTACCAGGTGTAAACAGGCTCATTGAGATCCAATCACTCAGACCACATTTGGAGGTGATCCAGCCTACATATAGTATGACCACTTTCTTTTAGCAGTGTGTATGAGAATGTATCTTGGTTGATACTGAAGGACTGTCTACTCAGCTGGCATCCTCTGTGTGAGTGGAAGTATGTAGTCAGACTAACAGCGTCATATTAAAATCAGCATCATATAAAAATGTGACAGCAGGCAACAGCATCAACAGGCAAAATGGATTCTTGTGGATAGAGTACGCACAAAACACGCTGCCTGATTTCAATCTGGGCCAAAGAGTCACTTCAACAAAAACTGGAAGATTCATGTAAAACGCACTGCTGCATCCTGCCATACATAAGAGATACTCTGCACCATTCTTATATCATAAAGCATGTTATCAGTGTGCATAAAGCAAGCACACACAGTACACTGTAGGTATTTATAGTTAGAGTCTCAACTGTAGCTATTATTAGAGAGGAATCAGTCAGTTCTTCTTCTCACTATTTTACAGCTACAGCACAGCATTATAAAAAGAATGTGAAATATTCTTTAAATTTACACCTGCTTCTACAAAATAACATTAAAAACAGTGGCTCTGTCACTTAATCATCCAGCCTCAGTGGAAGTGATACAAGGATCCTAATATAATCACTGTTTTGCTCCCACAGATTCTACATCCATTTGAACGAGTCATTCAGTCTCATTTTCATCTTTCTCAAGTCTGAAGGTGTAAAAATACTAGTGTCCCTGAAAGTGCAAAAAAGCTATTAATCTGAGGATACAAATTATTCATTTGTAATATGCAAAACACAGTGTTCCATTCGCACAAAATAAAAACTTTATATCCACAATACAGGCCAGGCCAGCAGAAATTGAAGCTCTTATCCAGCAGCTTTCAGACTGAACTCCAACACATGTTGTTCATCACACAGCTGAACAGCTTTGCCTCATGTAGAAACAGGTTTATTTTGACTGACGTGTTCAGTAACTACACCACGAGTATTCAAATTCACTAGAAAGTGACAGTTAATAGTCTAACAGTACTTAATCCAATGTACCATTCCATTTATTCTAGGTCATAAAAATGATTTATCATCCATCATATGATTAAATATGCTTTTGGCCAAATAATTTGCAGTGTCATAATTCCATTATAAAATTCCACTGTGTCACAATGCTAGGATTTTAGCTACTTGGATAATCATGTAACAATGTGGCTAATGCTATTATAGGAGATGATACCAGGCTGTGGGTGATTACCAGCAGTCATAATGCAACCTCATCAGAATCATGAAGTACTAATGCCTGGCCGAGCTCACACAGTTGGGCGGATTACGGCTAGCAGGCTATTTCTGACAGTCAGACCCTGTGATGCCACAACACCAAATCATCAGCCACCCAACACTGAGTGACAGAAACAGACCAGTAGCACTGTGACTCACTCACTGCTGGATTAAAGTAAATATACTCACAAAGATGATGAGAAACACCTGAGCAAGCTCAAATTGATGCTCATGCATGAAAACAACAACAACATATATATAGACATGCACACACACACACACACACACACACACACACTCAGCGAGCTTAAGAGTACTGGGTTTAGGTCAAAAGTTGCTCATAATATCTATTCCAGTGGTTTACTTTTTAACAAGTAGTTGTAATGCAGGCATACTGTAGGATTAAAGATGCTGCGAAATCTAGAAATCCAGATTACTGCGGTATAGTCTGTGTGTGTGTGTGTGTGTGTGTGTGTGTGTGTGTGTGTGTGTGTGTGTGTGTGTGTGTGCGTGTGTGTGTGTGGGTGTGTGTGTGTGGGTGTGTGGGTGTGTCTGGCAGATTAGGAATAGAAGCAGGATTTTGCTCCATCACAAATGGACATACAAACCCATTAAAAGGATTTCTCTTACTACGTAACCTAGAAATATTTATATCTTTTCTGTACAGTAGTGGTACACACACATGCATACAGACCGAAAAAAAACATTGATAATATTCTGAGATTACAGATTGTGTCTGTTAAATACCTTGTCGTCATCCTCACAGGTCATGACGTTGGAGAAGGGGATCTCGGCCTTAAACATTTTCCTACAGTGCATCAGCTGCACCAGCAGGTAGCACACCGTCTTAAACTTCATCCTCTTGGCAGGTTTGATGTCTGACAGAATAAGACCAGGAAAGATCTGGAAATGAGGACAAAGATAATGAGATGAACGGGAGAGAAGAAAGACCTCAACGCTATAGAGGTACAGAAAACACTTTAAGGTTTGGTTTTGGTAACATGTATTATCTCCTGACATACTGTAAATGTAACAGAGACCACTCACATAATAACAGTTCTTTATCCAAGGCTGAAAACCAAAACCAGACTCTGTTTTGTGTTCATTCACTTCACTCTCTGAAACAGCCTCCCACATGGTTAGAGTATGTGCACTGCCATTTTTCAACACATTTAAACATCATAAATAAAACGTTCCCAACTTGCTCTTATCTATAATCTACCAAGTCTAGACATTAAACTTGCATATAACAAATGGAAACAGGCATGTTACTGTTTGGCATCATGTATTGTTTACAGAAACTGTATAAAAGAACTGGACGTAGCTCAGACACAGAAAAGCAAAGTCAGTGTAAAGTGCTTTAAACCTGCATTCTTTTTAATGGCCTGCGGGATGCAACTTTTCTTGTTGCAAAAAGTGCGATTATATAGAATTGATTGGGAAAATGTCCCGAACTCTCACTTGATTTATTACCTCAGTAAACTTTTTCATGATTAGTTTTTGGTCTCAGTTGATACTTTTAAGTCTTCAAGACAGCATGATGTTCATTTAGGAAATTAGGGTCCTGTTTTGAGTGAAATAGACGATAGCGCCAGGCATGCTTTAGACGGCCTGTCAATCATGATAGAGGCATATGTGTATTCATGGCATTGTGTACATTTTAAGATCTAGTGTGCAGGATTAAGGGGCAGGTTTTAGATTGCAACCGACTGAAACTCTACCAGTGTGTCAAGCATGTAGGATAACTATAGTGGCCGACCATAGATAGATTTTTGGCACATACACCAAAAAGTTTCTAGCTTTTACTTCCACAGTTTGCAGCCCACTGAATATGCATTGTAGTGTTTCTCCTGCTAGCCCCGCCCTCAAGATCCTGTGGAGCTCATAGACTTTACATTGTGATGACATCAGAGTATTTTTAAATGCTTTTCTTGGCTCAAGGAAGGTTTTACAACTATGAAATCAATAAAAGAAAGATTCATAATTTACCTTATTTGCAGTTTGAGGCATCCTGTCAAAAGTTTTACAGACATCTCTTAAAGGGACATTGTGTAACATTTTCAGTTGTTTATTGGCAAAAATTTATGTCTGCATTCATAAATATGTCATCACAGGTGTATTATTACCTCCACCAATAATCTGACTTATTCCCGTAAAAGGAGAATTTAGGATTTGTTTGTACATTGTGCGGGTAAGTTGTCTGTGGGGTTCCATTACGTTTCACCATCTTGAGAATACACCCGCCAGCAAGGGACATACAGCACCGCCTTCGGCGTTTTCGTTGAGAGCCAGGCCAGCACTGTGTGACTGAGGAGCCGAAGGAGAGGAGCAAGAGGCGCTTCGCTACTACCCTGGCAAATATGAAACAAAGTCCTACTCTTTGAGCATAATGCAGGATCGTGCATATGCAGCATCATGGGAGACGGAATCCTTGTCACCAAGAAAGCGCAAAAGGGAATAGAAAAGGCCCCATAGAAAAAACGAAGACCCACATCGGGGTAGCCTTTCCCAGGTAGAGAGAGCTGCTGAGGGAGGATGGTAATGCAATCACAGACCAGCGCCGCTGTTGGCTGTTAGCCGCTGTTAGCCGCCAGTCGCTAACAGCTTCATCCCTCTCCTCGCATCACTGCGCCGCTGTTTGCCGCTGTTAGAGGCCAGTCGCTAACAGCCTAATCCCTCTCCTCCCATCACTGCACAGCTGTTAGCCGCTGTTAGCCGTTAGCCGCTATTAGCCGTTGTTAGCGCTGGCCTGTGATTGTATAACCTTTCTCCTTCAGCAGCTCTCTCCACCTGGGAAAGGCAACCCCAGTGCTGACTCTTGTTTTTTTAATTCGCCGGTCACGCTGCCTTTTTGATTCCCTTTTGCACTTTCTTGGCGACAAGGATTCCGTCTCCCGTGATGCTGCATAATACATGATCCTGCATTATGCTCAAAGAGTGGGACTTTATTATGTGGCAGTAGTGCCGCTGGCCACTATCAGCTGTTTCAATTTACACCCGCTACAACAGTCCTACGCTGTAAACACAGCCAGCATGGTGAGGAGGGGGTTTGTCAACTCGCGTCGTGTGTGTCTGTGTAGGAGCCTGAATGAATACTCCATGTAGTATCAGATGACATGGTTTCATCAGTGTTATCATAGCTTTTTGGTACACAGCGGCTACAGTTGTTGCAATACCTGTTTGAAACAGTGAGGCGCTAGAGTGCGCCATCTGTTTGAATGCAATATATGATTTCAGCGTTTAGAAATTCCTACACACTGTGGCTTTAATATAATGGTGACCTATGGGGAAAATGCTTTTTGGCCTGCAAGGAATTTTTTGCTGCAAAACCGCGAGTGGCCACTGCTCCTCTCACGCACATATGGTGACTTCTGGCTCCAAAAAAACAAGATGGTGAAGGCCAAAGATCTAAAATTTGGGCTTTAAAACAGGAGTCCAAGAACAAATGACATCACAGTGGCTATATCAATTTCTTCATGCAGTCTATGGGTCTTTGGCAGGTTAACTGTAGTAATTTCAACTAAATTAAACTACAGAACTCATTATTTACAACCTATTTTTACCAACAATCTTCCAGTATATTATCCTAAAAACAGAAAATACAGTTTCCGTAATAATAAACCTGAGAAAAAATTTTGCATTGCCCATCAAGGATGGGAGGAAAAGGAAGACATGACAAGAGCATGAATTTTAATATGCTTTGGAGTGCTTTGTCTTGTTCAAGGAAATAAATAAAGCTTGAATAGGATTTTTACGCCAAACTGTGAGTGAAACGTTGGAAAACCTGCATATGTCAAGTGTTTATTTGTGTGTGTGTGTGTGTGTGTGTGTGTGTGTGTGTGTGTGTGTGTGTGTGTTTGCGTGTGTATGCTCACACAAATACTGTAGCTACGGATTAAAAATGCTACGAGTAGAGGCACATATTCGGCTATTGCGCACATGTACAGTAAGTGTGAGACAATGATACTAGCCATGTGTGTGCCAGCTTAACACACGGCCTGCCTCCCTCTCTGCATGAGAGGATTAACTATTATAACACTGATAGATATGTCACCTGTCAAGTAAGAGAGGAGTACATCATGTTGCAAAATAAGATATGATTGTGGCATACTTTACGTCTGTGTGATGGCACGATGAAAAATGTCTCTATGTGATGTTTTTGGAGGAAGGCATGTCTCTCATGGCCAAAGCCTGGCTCCACCTCGTAGTCTCCATTCAAACACTCCAGGGTGGTCCTTGTGATATGCACCTTGCTGGAAGCACAAGCAGAGCAGATGATGCAAGGCAGTTAGTGATAAAAGTCTGGCACTAAGGTCTCAAACAGTTTTCCCCCTCATTATTTTCATTGGCCTAATAGCCCCTCATCTTGCTCAAAATTCTTTGCAGCGCAGAAATTTTCATCCTAATGACTCATTTAATGTGGTAACGAGTCCTAAAATCTTATTACTTCACTTGAAACAAGACCAAATTGAGCCAATGAGATGACCTCATTTCGCTGCTTTTAAAATGCAAATCAGCTTGTTACTGTACATGAGTTTCCCTGAATCAAGTATTAATTTATCACTAGTGGCCCGCCTTATTTTAAGCTGCTGTCCTTTCAAAAAAAATGATGAAACTACATCAAAGAGGAACAATTCAATCTGAATAACTCTTTATGAGATAAGGTGACTATGTTACACTTACACTATCATTACAAATTGCATGAAAAGACCAGATCCAACAATGAACTGATTCTACAAACAGGTATTGCATATATCTCCGTGCCATTAAAATTCATTGTTGTTAGAAACTGATGCCACTGCATTTTGGATAACATATTCCTCTATTAGAGCAGCAGGAGTTATTCATTCTGAAACAACTTTCAACCATCACTGTGTTTGCAGAAATACATCATGTTGCGTACACACTGGTTATGTTCAGGTCTGTTATGAGAAAGTTTTGATGGTGTGTGTCTTGCTATTTTTGATTTGTGATTTGTAAAGAAATTGACATAATCTCAATCAGAGCTGTATCACAAGTTTAAATATGCAGCTGACAATGCTAAAAAAAAGGAGGGTAGTCATAGAAGGGTAGTGCCCAACCTCCCATTTCCTTCCCCTCCTCTTTAGTTAACATGAATTGCTCTATCAGCACTGTTCACACTGTTAGCACTGTTCGCATTGTTAGCACTGTTAGCTGCTAGCCACCAGCTCAGCCACCTCCAGAGCTGTGTGCAGGCGATCCTGGCCCAGACACTGAATCACAAATATGCTCTGAATATCATATAGAGCTAGATTAACATAATTCATATTTCATTTTGGCCATTAAGAAATCCCTTCTTAATGTGCTTCCAATATAAAAGAAGGGAGGTAAAATCCACAGTGTAAAAATACACTCTAATCATCCAAATTCAAAGATAAAGCTATTGGATTTTTGTACCACATTACATTCTGACGTCTATATATCATGATTACATGTAAAGATCTCAGTTACAACATGATTATGACATCCTGACTACATCTTTGATAACCATGATTAAATCTTGTTTTAAATACAGCATCTATATCTGGAAATAAGCTCATAATTAAGGAAACTTAATCTTATGATTATGGGATACAGATCTCATTACAATAAGATAAAGATCTCATGATCACAAGATCCTAATAGAGAAGCTATACGGAGATAATCATAATATAGTCTCATATTTTCAAGTCAATGTCTTCAGTTTTTCTTCCTCTAGTGAATGCAATGTGCATCTGTAGTTTTAGAGAATGCTTTGAAGCTGTTGTGAGAACTGACAATTCCTGTCAGGCGGCTAAAATAATTTTATTTTTTTGTCTTTTCAGTGAATTTGTCTAGTCTTATCCTTTATGACTGATATTTGACAAGTCTATGGAAACACATGTGGTGCGCCTAGTTCATCTGTGATTGGATGCACACATCATGAGACTATGTCTGTTGCTGGGATACTGTATATATATATGTGTGTGTGTGTGTGTGTGTGTGTGTGTGTGTGTGTGTGTGTGTGTGTGTGTGCGTGTGTGTGTAGTTGTGTTGTGTTTTTACTGTGGCTGCTCAGAGTCCAGTTTCAGTTGGTGTAAGAGTCGGCACTGACCCAGGCAGCCCTCCGGCCTCCATCACATTTGCCAGTGTGACATCGTTTGACCAGACATCATACTGCCATTTCCTGAGGCCCAGCACGCCACACAGCACCCGTCCTGTGTGCAGACCAACACGCATGTTCAGATCCACCTCTGTCGCCTCCACCACAGACCTGCAAGAGGGGGTAAGTGGGGTTGGTTGTTGAAACAAAACCAAGAAAATGTAACCTTCCCCTAAGAGGTTATGATTAATTTCTCTGTCTTTCTTTTGTTTGTTTGGATATTGTATAACTGTTTTTGGTGGCTTTCAGCAATGGATCAAACAACAGGGATTAGTTTCAGTGTGCTGATCTTGTATGAGGTGTGCAACCAAGAATATGTGAGGCTCCAGTTATGGAAAAGTTGGTACAACGTTTCGTTCCAGATTCAAATATTTGAACAACTACTGGATGGATTGTTGTGAAAGTTTGCTGTCTGACATTTGTGATCACCTGCCTTTCATCTACAGCACCATTATCTAGTTGTAATTTCAATTTGTGCAATACTTAAAACCAAATGTCTCCAAAACCAATGACTTTTCCATTAGCCTCCATTGTATTTTTTATTTAGTGCTAATTAGCAAGTGTTAGCATGCTAACACATGCTGGCCTAACACCAAATGACTTAACAAGCAATTTCACTGCCTCAGATACATTTCCTAAAGTGGGCGTGAACTTGTGCAAGTTTTACCGCGGTTAGTGCACACTCCTTTGATCCCCATCGTTTGGTGTAAGGTGGTCATATAACTCAGTCCAAGTTGTCTTACGTCAGACTTTTTCTCATCTTGACATTCTGATAAAATCAGTCTTGGCTCATGCAAACAAGAGTGTGACCAAAAACTCATATTGTCTTCAGATGTGATAGAGTGTCAGACTTTAGTCTCTAAAAAGTCTTTTCAAAGTCCTCTGCTGTATGGTGGGCATAAGATGGTGGATATGGTAAACATTATACCTGTTAAATGTCCACGTTAGTATTGTGATTGTGAGCATGTTGCTAGCTGATGCTAGCAAAGCACCTCTGTGTCTACTAACAGCCTCACAGAGCTGCTCGCATGGCAGTACTCTTAAGCCTGTCTCCCACTGCACAAAACACTCACCAACACCCACTAACATCTGGCTTTTGTATTCAATGGGAAAGGTAATAGTAAGCATTCACTCCTGGGTCCAGTGACTTTGCAGTAGTCGTGGGTATTCATTGGCTCCAGTTCCAATCGGCTTAGATCAGCAGAAATAAATACAAAACCCTGGTGGACAAGCTATTTTAGTCCCTTTGCCTATGCCACATAATACCGTCAGTCTCTATCCAAGCAACTCTCAAACATTGTACAAAATTACTCTGCACCGCGTATGAGAAAGAGACTGAATAAGTAAGAGATATAAAAGAGAAGTAACCACTGTAACATTTTCACAGGCCTCCATACTGCTATCTACTAATTACTAACCTGTTTTCTGGTCCATCTGAGACATTGAATGTGACACACCAGTAAAAGAAAAAACAAAAACACAGAAATGCATTGTCTATTGCAGACCCATGTACGTGGTCTTCTGCCAATGGGAACAGAGAAAAAATCTATCCCCTATTTTTAGGGAGGTTTTCCAGTGTTTAAAAAACTGGTATACAAATGCTTATTTTGGTGTTAAATTGTTATTAGTATTGTTGCTCTTTTCCTAGAAACTACTTAACTTACAAAAGTTTCTGATTTGTCTATCACCATGTTTACATTGATGCTGAGCTAGATCATTAGGGCTATGCATATTACAAATGTTCAAACAACATTTTATCATGTCTAGTTGGAGATATAGTCTCTCCAAATCATTTCTGGTTTCCTTTCCTCAAGGTGGTCAATCTGCTGGCCCACGGACCTATTTAGTGGAAGAAAGAAACATTGCAACTTTGTTCCGATCCAGTGTAAATAACTAATGTTATGCATCCTCAAAATAAAAACTTCTTTTGAATTGGAAAAACATGTGTGTGCATGCCTGCATCTAAAGTGTTTACACTTATGTATGTACAGGTACACGTGCAGACCATCTCAACTTCCCCGTGTTGTGACGCACAGGAGATAGAGCAGGACTCTTCCTCTCCACTAAATCACTACATAAAGCTTCTCGTCACCAGTGAAAGGTCAACCACTTCAGACGATGTCTGTGTGTATGTTTACAGGGTGGCGGAAAAGAAAATGTGGTCTGCCCATCAGGCTGAAGGAGGGATGAAGGAGGGATGTCACGGTCACACACACACCCACACACACAAACAGGGATGATGAGTGTGTGCGGCAGCACCTGTCTTCTGAGATAAAGGACTCCTACAGCAGCATCCATCCACTCAGACAGTGCAGCAGGGAAAGAACATGACAGGCGAGGGCTTGCACAAGGAAATGAGGTAAAGGCTCTCTGTGTATGTGTGTGTGTCAACATGCTGGTGGGGGGTATGATACATGTGTATCTTTGTGATTTACATACGTATCTTACAGAATCTATCTGTCAATCATATTAAAACTCGTGGAAGTCCCCAACATTGCTTTGTCGTGTCCAAACAAAAAGTACTTCTTGCTGCTAAACTCTTATGCCATGTAAAAGCACTACTGTACGTGTGTTACGTTGATGTTACTGTAGGTAAATTTCAATGTTTGGTAGCCTGTTCCACAACAAGCAGGGGAAAACTGGGAAATACAGTAGATGTTCCATCTAATTTAAGCTGATCTAAATCTCAAACAGGAAATCGTCAAACATATTTGATTCATGACTATAAAGCACTAAGACAAAATTCATGCAACAAAGCTGCACTTTTTATGGGGTGCCGTAAAGTGGCTCACGCTGAAAATAACATCAACATTTTGCCACATTTAGCTTCAAACAATGTTTAAAAAAGTGTTCTGAATTTTTTAACGTCACCTTTTACCACATTTACAGCAATATTTGTTAACTTAGAAATATATTAAATAGTTTAAATAGTAATCATGTTGTAACTAAGACATCCGCTGGAAAAAAATATTTTTTTCATGGACCGTTTAAGAGTTAATGAGTCATTACAGATACCGCTAGCGGGGCTAACAGCTAATGGTTAGCCCAGCTAATCCACGATAACCATATTATTATTGACAAAACGTGCACACAGAAATAGTAATGTTTGTTCAATCATTGTGTTTATAGACTTTAAACATCAGATTAGTCTAAATGGTGATATAGTGACGTGAAAAATGTGAGATATTCATGTGTGGCTAAAGTCTGCTGGTTTTCTACCCAGAAGTATTTGTTAACAACGAGGCGATTCCCACAGAAGGCACACTAACAACTCAAAGTACAGGTCAAATAAAATTTCTCCAAACATGTTTCTTGTTATTTTAGGTAGTTACTATCACGCTAATGTATGTTCAAGTGTTCATTTCCCCCGATAAGTTGGTTTTAATTCCTTATTTGATTCTATAAACACAGTCCGACCATCTCAAGCTTTTATTTTGGTACTTCCGATGACTGGCGGTGTGAATTTGCATATTAGCAAAATATTTATTTTCACCCAGAAAATTTAGATTTAACATTTAACATTTAACATTTAGATTTAGAATTTAGATTTAGATTTAACATTGAGGTTAAGATTTAGATTTAGATTTAGAATTAGCATTTAGATTTAACATTTAGATTTAGATTGAGATTTAATATTTAGATTTAACATTTAACATTTAGGTGCAACATTTAATATTTGTGGGTGTGTGTGTGTGAGACTCACGCAATCGTGTCAATCATGTCCAGTCCCATCTCCACACAGCAGTGGGCGTGGTCCGCTTTGGGTTGGGTCAGTCCTGACACACAGTAGTAACAGTCTCCCAGGATCTTTATCCGCCTGCAGTGATTCTCCTACAGATGGACACAAAGAAAGAGACGGACAGATGATAATCCGAAACAACCTACTGAAGTCCATCAGAATGTCAATTACACAGTACTAAAGATGTGCTTTCACTGTTTACAATGGCAATAAGTCGTTCTTACGATGGTCCATGACTTTGGTCCAGACTGAAACATTTCAACAACTATTGGATGGACTACCTTGAAATAAGGTTCAGGATTAGGCCAATTTAGGGGTGCAAAAATATACATATTCATATTGAACTGTTTGTTACAAGGCTTTCTATTCAGTACACATTACACCAAATCATTCATTGAACTAATCCTATTACATATGGAAATTAAATATACAGTTTCAAATGTGTTTAATAAAATGTTCTTAGTGCCATTGTGCTCAACAAGGTAGCACACACAATGAATCAGGCAACACGCTGTCTGTCCCTCCCATCTCCAAACTATAACATTCTACTCCAGTGAGACACACTGGAAGGTAAGCCATACTAAGCTAGCTCATTGTAGTATTGTTAGTAAAGCCATTAACAGACCAGAAATAGAAGATTTTCCAATCACTGACAGGTCTGGTGTTTGGAGACAAAAACAGTGGTATGTTTCATCTGCTATAAGACTGTAAGTTAAATCAGTGGGAATACTTCCAACATGTCAACTCATTTATGCCAAATTCAACCCAGTGTGTCAGTCAGTAGAACTAGATGACAACAAGTTACAAGCTAAAGATATTTCCACAGCACTGTTGCCTCACAGCAAGAGGGTTGCTGGTTTGATCCTGATTTCTCTGACATTGGAGAAACAGAGTTGTTTCTTTGGTTTGCGTTTGTTTATAAGAACAATAGCCTACTACATTTAATATTCTATAAGGAGTTGTTTTTGTTTTAGATGCTGTTATGAAGACGCCCCAGGAGATTGGTCACTAAGGTATAACTCCATCATTGCTCAAAATCAAATAAGTTTGTACTTCATAATGATGGAAGTCACTTTTAAAAATCAAGGAAAGTTCCCTGGCATTTCTATTTTTTTGCTGTACTGAAAAGATCTGATTTGAACCAAAATTAAAATTTTCTGAACCATTACACCCTTGGCTAATTGTAATAAGTTTGGTGATCCCCTAATTTTTCCTCAATTATCACCATCAGGTTAAAATTTCAATTGCTCCAGTATTATGGTTTATAATTAAATACCTGCAGAACACTTTACATTTCCATATGTTTAGTGCTAATTGGCATGCATATATGCCACACTAAAATGTTGAACATGGTTAACATAAGCAGGTTAGCATTGATATTATGAGCATGTCAGAATCATGACATTACCATTTAGCACAAAGCATAGCTGTACCTAAGTACATGCTAGGTACACAGAGCCGCAAGCATGGCTGCAGATTCATAGTCTTGTTTTTAACAGTCGACCTAATCGTATATCATACATAGTAGGATCCAATTCTCTAGATCTGGATCACATATTTAAAAATGCTTCAGTGCCTCATCAGTTATTGATTATGACAGGACCATTGCTATTTTTAAACCTTTTCTTCTGCTGATAAAAAGCAAAACCGAAATAGTCTCTCTTGGGATAGAAGCAAGAGTTTGAACTCATGATGCACATCTGTAGACCATTTCTACATCTAACAGCTGAAAGTTACTCACGCGTAGCTTTAAGACAGACTGTATTTTACTCCTGTTATACAAGATCTGACTGTACAGAAATGGCATGGATGCTTCAGCTGCTTCTCTGCTCATGTAAATCAGATGTGTGTGCTTGTGCAACCGTGTGTGTGTGCAGTTGAGGCCAACTCTAATTGCTCCGACATGCTCTTGAAGTAGAATCCCGCCCACACATTCCCAGACAGATCAGCTATTTGTCACAGTGCACATTGTGCACAAACTCCGCAACGATGACACAAACACCAATACACACACACACCTTCACATCACATGAACTCACACTCAGACACACCTGCAGAAAAGCACAAACAGCAGCACACTTAGATGCAAACATACTGTACAGGTACTTCAGCTTGGTGGCACACACAGGGTTTCCATTTGGTGCTGTATCACTCACAGTCATCAGAAAATCGTAACGGTAGACCCTACAAAGCTTAGCCTGCAGGCAGCCTCTGAGTGACAAACACACACACACACACACACACACACACACACACACACACACACACACACACACAAATACAGAGGATTCATGACAACTGCAGGGTAAGAGGCGGAGATGAGAAGAGAGGAGACGGGGTGCTCTGGTTTTCTGCTCACGGGAGCAGAAAGATTCTGGCGTGGGAGGATATGAGAATTCAACGTGGATGATTATCCCAGCGCTAGGAAGAGAAATGGTGTGTGTGTGTGTGTGTGTGTGTGTGTGTGTGTGTGTGAGAGAGAACAGAAATGAGAGAGATCAGCTTACAGAAAGCCATGTTCCAGGAGAGAGGTATCTGTGTGTGATTTTGGAGACAAATTTGGGATTTATTTTAAACCAGCTGATTGGGGAGGGTTTGTCTAATTGGGGGCAAAATCGATGTCTGCAGTTTGGCTTGATGCATGTCATTATGGTTATGTGAAAGTTAGGGTTAAGTTAGGCGTATGTGTCTGTAATGGTTAAGTTTAGGTTGAGCCTGCAGGGGAATAAATGTGTTGTGTAGCATACAGCAGTCAGACAGGCTCAGTTGCTGCGACAGAGCCAGTTTGAAAGTGAATTTCTCCCTCGCTAACACGACGGGGCATAAATCTCAATTAGGATGCAGCTGCAGCTACACACACACACACACACACATGCACACAATATATCCTCATCACACAATTTCCATATAATGGCTTTCTGAGTGCTGGAGCACTGATAGCAAGCCACATATCACCTTGTATCTTGCTCTTTCTCCCCCCCTTCTGTCTCTCTCTCCCCGCGTTAAGCCATGACTGATTGCTGAGATGCAGAATGAACTCAAGAGGGATAATCCCGCTGATCATGTGACTTTTATGTGTTTATATGTGTGTGTGTGCATGTGGAAAGCAGAGAGTAAACTGCCTGAAGAGAAGAGGTCAGGCAAGTGGCACCCTGATCGTTTAGTGTGAATGTGGTAAGACTGACTTTTATACTATCAGAAAGCTCTTGAGAGATAAGATCTATTTGATGATCACAACATAGTAATCAAAAATAACTAAATCATTATATGATGAATAAAATTTCGAAAGAAACATCTCATGTAAAAATCAGAGGTTACTTTTAAAGCAACACTGGCATATGTGCACCTACGTATACCATGAATTTGTAGCCAGTTCTCGTCCCCAATCAATCAAATACCAACACTTTTTCACACCCCTCAGCATGTAATATTGACACCCTTTGGCATCTTTATGCGATGAGTCTGGCTTCAACTAACTTCCAGTGTAAACTCATCCACAGCAATACTTAATGATGAGAGCAGGTGACATAGTATAAAGAGCAAACATTTGCATAGTATGGGAGGGGAGGGGAGGGGAGGGGAGGTAGATGGGTCAAACAACTGGACTTTCACCCAGGAGATCACAGTTCATGTCCTGTGTGAAACCAAAGGCCACCCTTGTTTTACATAATTTACACGTCATCATACACTGACATCACTCACGTGGCATATTTACATCATGTTACATAACAATGACTTATTTTATTCTAAAACATGATCTTTGCTCTAAAAGTAAGTAAGTACTTTTGTTGCCTACACCTGAAATTTATCATGTTACAGTGTGTTTCAGCTGTGCGTCACAGAGGTGTTAAAGGCTGCCCTGTGCGTTGCTATCAGACGCAGAGGGGTGTGACAAAACATTGGTATTTGACAACCTGGGAATTATAACAGGTTAAACTTGTCATGTTTAAAATGTAACCTTGTGAATTTTATTAAACACTTAAGTGTTCTAAGATTTTAACAACGCTCTACACAAGGACGTTATTCTTAGAATTATGAATATATTAGAGAAATTGTTATAATTTGAACGAACACCTAAATAGATAAATGATTCAAACTCAAAATCTGTCACAAAACTAAAACAAGAAAACACTCAGTCAGTCAGTTAATTGCAATAAAGTGTAAAGTTACAACAATTTCAGCTGTCTAAGCACTTTTACTGTAGATGTTGAAGCTGCATTAATTAACTGGACACACATCCCTGACATATGATTCCTTTAGAAAGTTGCAGAGGTTAACATCAGGCTCCCAGCATGTGCTGGACTTTGAAGCCAATTTTTGTAGTGGCCTAACAGGGGAATTTCATCCGTCACATGATGCCCTGTGGCCCAAAGAGACTTTTTTTCCATAGACTTACATGGCAACAAAAAACACGTCTGTAGATCAGAGGATACAGTTTTTGAGCATCACAAGCCCCGGGAAATAGCTCATTTGACTAGTAAGTCTTGCAGAACCCAAGATTGAATCATTTTATCCTCATTCAAGTTATTGGAGCACCAAACTGGAAGGAAGTCTCCAGTGCGCCTTCTCTCTGGGTTGCACAGTGCAGAAGCAGTCACAGTTATCCAGGTAATCCTATGTGCCGCAGTTGAACTTTTTTCAGCTTCATGCAACACTGAGCAATTATTATTATTACTATTTGCATGTCAAGAATTTCAAAATTTAGTCATCTGTAAAGTTGCATTCATCTATTTTTGGCCACAAGGAGGCAGAAAAACATAAAAACAAACTGACAGATTATATTATTCAACATTATCATCCCATTAGAGTTGTTTTTATGTCCACCTGATGTCCAATACTCTCTCTTTATTTAGCTCTGGTTTGGTCTCCAGACTCCTGAGGAAAAATATCTGGGTTCTTAGCTGCTAAATGTTCCACTTTCCACTTTCAACTAACAGCCGGTTACTAACTGTGTCTGTAAGCTGTTTGGTGCTGGGCAGGTGGTGTTCAGTGCGTTTATCAGAGCTTGTAACCTGCATGATTAAAAACATTGATGAGAGCCCAGAGACACTAAAGCATAAATGTGCATAACAAACAAAGCGAGGAGCTCATTGAAGCTAAAAAGCTCCTTGCAGTTGCAGTGTTTGTGATAATTCTCTTTGATTGGTGTTGGTTGACTTTGGCTCAGTGCTCTAGAGTTTGACAAATCAATCTTAACTCAAGGTCTACTTGGGATGCCTAGCTGGGGCATTCAGTCAACCACATCTCATGGTCTTCATTAGTGCATTGAGTTTGCTCAGAGAAATATGACAGAGATAATCCTTGAACATACAACCACATGTTATCATCTGACCAGAGTCACACGCTTGGCTGTAGGTCATGCAGTGATAAAAACTGAGCCAGCTCCATCTGCTGATGAAGACCGTGAGATGTGGTAGAAAGCATCAGTGCTGGCAAGTGGACCTACAAAGATTTTGTGTAATACTATTTCTCACAGCTGCAGCATGTGGGTTATTTAACTCTGTGTGTTTGTGTGTGTGTGTGTGTGAGTGTGTGAGTGTGTGTGTGTGTGTGGTGTGTGTGTGTGTGTGTGTGTGTGTGTGTCTCATGCAGTATTAATATGATAGTAGTCTGCCGGCAGATAACCTATCACTCACCTAATCTTCTTTCCCGGAGAACAACGCTACACAGGCTTACTGACACACAGTGTAAAGTGTGTACTACCATACACACTCTCTCTGTCTTTATCAAGTGCAGTCCTCCCAGTAGTGCTCTCTCTCTCTCTCTCTCTCTCTCTCTCTCACACACACACACACACACACACACACACACACACACACACACACACACACACACACAGACACTCCACCTCCTCAGACCTTATCTCTCCTCTGTCTAAAAATCCGTTCACTCATCTCTTCCAGTTCCTACTCCTTCTTGACCTTCATATCCTTCTCTTCCATCTTCTCTTCCTCCTCCTCCTCCTCCTCCATGTCAGTCAGCCTTTCAAGCTTTACTTACACTATTGGATCAATATATGACTTGGCATAATAAATGAGCTCCAAGACTAAATAATACATTTCATTTTCTTGGAGGCTTTTTTGTGTTTCAGACAAATAACAGGCCAACCAACTGTTTAAAGTCCTTGCAGCCAGCCTGCCTCCCTCGCTGTGATGGGTCAACAACATAATTTCATAACAGAGGCTATAATTTAAATCTGCCCACTTTTCTGTGTAAGTTGCACCATGTTTTGCACCTAACAAGACCGAATACACTAGAACTTGACCGATAAATTATAAATATCAGTATCAGCGTATTCAGATAAGTTTCAAGTTATTTATTGTCTGAGGCACAACAGTTACAGAGAAGCTGTCCTTGGCAATGAAAATCTTAGATCTCAGGCTCCGTCCAACATTTGTCATTAAATATGAATAAAAAGAAGAGGAAATAAAGTAACAAGAAATTGCAGTACTCCCAAAGATATGTTTTAGGGCACTTACAAACATTGCTAGCATCGCACCAAAGAACACAGACAAGGTTTGTTTAATTAGGATATAACCTGGTCATAATTCTTTAAAGATGGCGTGGGCAGTTCTTGTTTTTGCGTCACTGGGCAAAAATCCCAAAAAATTAACTTTAAGCATATTGCATTCCAAGTGGTCTGAGAGAAAACTAGACTTCTGCACCTCCTCTTGGCTCAGTTTTCAAGATTTAGAAAATATAGCCTGTGACAGGAGACTTTGGCCAATCACAGGTCATTTCAGAGGGAGGACTTTCCTACTTGCTATTTTATAAATGGAGATGCATGTGCATCCAGCACTGGTAACAATTCCCTGCACTGCAAAGCAACCCAAAAAAGGAAAACAGACATATCAAAAAGAAAGTCTTAAAGAGAGTCTCACAATAAACATAACAAAGCATGTTTCAATATCAGTTCAGTGTTTCAGAGATGGAGAGAAAATGTAGCTAGTAGTTTAGACTATTACAAACCAGCGATAAAGGCTCATAGCTGCAGTTCCATGTGGCTAACATTAAGCTAATGTCAAATTAAAGTGTGTCCTCCACCTCACTCCTTGCCGCTACAAACAGGCTCGCTAGGAGGAGAGCGGGCAGCAGCTCCAGAGGCAGTCAGTGGCTGCAGCAACCCAAATTGAGGTAACACAAACTGCAGCTCAAGGACTGGACAACCCTGACTCTCTGCCAGATGAGCAAACTTTCTGTTGCTGCCATTACACAGGTTAGACCTGGTGCTGCCTGGGATACTAGCTGCCCACTCTCCTCACAGAGAAGCAATCCACAGTAGTAAGGAGCGAAGCGGAGGGACCATGAGGTGGCTAGCTAATTCATGTCTTATTTAATGAACAGAGAGAGAGGGGGAAAAGGGGGCTGAGTGAATCAATGCACTGCCTGCAACTCTATAATGAAATAAGACTAAATAAATCAATGTATGGGAAATAATGAATTACTGTATGATGCACTGGCATATGCCTGTGGTTATCTTTCGGGAGGAACTTACAACAGAGAGGGAAGAGGGGGGAGTGGCAGGATGAGGGTGATTTTTTTTTTTAATTTGGATGTGGTTATTTTTTTTCCAGATTTCTGCCTACTCCCACTGCTATAATCACTGAGCAACAGATGAAATTACTTTGTGTAATGTGAAAAGGTTGCAGTTCCCTTCAGCCCTACAGAGCATCTTTCAGCTCATTTCAGCCCATGTTTTGCTTCAGTCTTTGCACTATCATCAACTTAGTTTGTAGCAGCAGGCAGCATAAAAACATACTCTAAACCCAGTGTATGCTACCTGCCTGCCTCTCGCTGCTGAACATTGAGGAGCATGTACAGCTAACAAGCCGCATATTTCCCTAAGGAGTTGCTGGAGACCAGAAACAGCTAAAAGGAGAACAAATATTTGGCTTCATTTATCAGGTGACCAGAAACACGTCTCTGGATAAATCTATCGATATGGATGCATACTGATCACACTGTGCATGTGATATCATGTTCATGATGAAGGAAATGAACTAAGGGTTAGCTGTGTGTGTGTGTGTGTGTGTGTGTGTGTGTGTGGGGGGGGGGGGGGGGGGGGGGGGGGGGGGGGGGGGGGGGGGGGGGGGGGGGGGGGGGGGGGATTGAGCAGTTTGACCAGTTCCTGAGCAGTGCACTGAGAAGCCAAGCTGGTGAAACCCACAATGTCTGCAAAGAGGATGCTGTCGGAAGAAAGAGAGAGAAAGGTGAATCATAATCTGATGTGAAAAACTCAACTTGTCCTAACAGCTGATTTCCAGGACAGAAACACTTTGCAGATCCTAATACACACACGCAAAAATAAATGAGGGTATGCTGACTGTACAAACAAGTATACTTTTCTCCCCTTTACGACACGAAATACCCACAGATCACACCGGAGCAGAGAGATTGGCTAATGGCAATCAAAAGTGAAGCAAGAGTACCATAATCCAATCCCTGATAAGTGAAAGTGTCTTTTAGGCCAACCACTAAATCCATTACAGAGCTAAATTGCCTGCTGCTGCTGCTGGCTAGCTGCTGTAGTGGGGATGAAGAAGGTGTTGAAAGCTACTTAGCCCCTCATTCATTTGCTCGGAGGCCAGATGGCAACAAAACAAGGTGTTATGGATCTTATTGACTCTCAGTCCAAAAGAAAAAATCACTACTCCCAGTGGAGTAAATACATCAGAGCTAGAGCTGTGTTTACAGCTGGGTAATATTTCAAAAAACTGTACAATACTTTTTTCAATGTCCAGAATCTTCCAAGAAAAAGCAACAAAATACCTTTTTTTGTGAGTTCCCTGCCAGAAACAACACATTTGTGCATTTTCTGATGTGAAGCTCCTGTCAGCTTGACAACTATTACAAATGACTGTTACAAAAATAATATTAACATATAATATCAGTAAATACATCAACATAGACTAGCTTTTTCCCCACATCTATCATCCATATCTTGCAGCTTCCTCAGATGGAGATAATTCAATTGGCTGTTCCATAATCTCTGAACCTATAGACTATCAGTCTGACAACAGTTTAGCCTCTGGGAGAGCTGTAAATATTTCAGGGGTTCCAACATGCCAAATATTTTGTTTGGGATGGTGAAGACATGACCTGCCCCACTCTCCCTCTAATTGGCTAGTACCCATTGCCCTTGTTGGTTAGATTGGCTAGGTTTGGGCATGAGAATTTAGACTGGTGAGCACTGAAGTAAAAATGTCTGGGTGAACCAATTAAAGGCAGAGGATGGCTGAGTAAGGAAGTTAATGCCTTCGCCATCTTAGGAAAAAAACAACAACTCACTGTCAGTGTTGCAAATTGTTATCCACGCCAAGACTTTCTCATTTGTGTGCAGGTCATTTTTTACAGTCTGATTAGCAACTTGAGACGTGAGAAGAGTTGTAAAACAAAGTCAATGACCAGATTGTTCCACAAATTGCCAGTCAATTACGCTAATAACAAGCTAAACCATGGTCAGACAATAGCCAGTGGGTTCTGAGAAAGGGGGTCATGACTATAGAACCCTTTAAAAAAAAAAGGGTCCTATGTTCCCCGCCTTCCCCAAAACAAAGTATGTTGCCCGCTTTGTATGGGACCGGGGAACATAGAACCCTTTTTAAGAAAAGGGGGTTAGGGTTAGGGTCAGGGGTTAGGGCCTATGTTCCCCGGGTCCTTTTGGGGAAAAGCGGGGAACATAGAACCCTTATTATTAAAAAGGGTTCTATGTTCCCCAGTCCCATACAAAGCGGGGAACATAGGTATGCTCCCCTGAGAATGCATCTGGAGCCTCTTTCACCCTCCACGTGGACTGCTTACCCGCGTGCAAGCATATTGGTGGATCTTGAGTCAATTTGTTTGGTCAAACTGCTACTTCTTGCTCAGCTGATAGTTTTTGGAAGTTTTTAGCCAGCAAATATTACATTACAGTGCCACCATGAGGTTCATATTTGTGGTTTTGATAGAAATGCCTCAAGCAAGCAACTACTGCTAGCTTACCTCGAGTCACTGTGCTAGCTAATATTACAGCTCAGCCAAGGAGGACACCTTCTAATCTTTAAATCTCAGGCATGAGCCTCTTGTCGCTTTGTTCTGCATGGTGATAGGGGTAGGCGGGTGTAGTTTGGTAGAAAGAAAATAGTTCCTACTAGGGATGCACCGAATATTTGGTAACCGAATATATTCGGTCGAATATTGAAAAAAACAAACAAAAAAACCACACATTCGGTATTCGGTGGATTAAGTTAAAAGCAAGGCCGAATAACAGCAGCGTGTTTTGATAACGCGATCAAACAGCACCAAATACGGCGGCCATCGGCTTACCGTGATGGAGAAGTTGGCTCCAATAATATCCTCTTCTTGGCGTCATGACTGCCCAGTAGTACCTGAACAGCCGAGCCAGCCAAACACAGGTATGTGGCGTGTCAGAGGAGGAACGAGCCGTTCACATTTCTGTCATTGTGGCAGGTAACGGTCCACAAACCTCACCTCACTTTAGGGACTGTTCTTTACTTATGAAGGGACTGTCAGGGGAGGAGGGTGGCTGGTTGATTCTTATTTTATTTATTTATTTTATTTTGATCCCCCCTATGTTAATCACTTATTGATGCTGTTTTTGAAGTATGAATAAGTTAATAAGTAATTTATTCCATTGAAATATCATTGATGTGTTATAGAAAAGTGATTTATCTTTTTATAAATGACAAAAGGCACATCTGCCTCATTTTTGCTGTGGTATCGTGATACTACTCAGATCCGTGATATTTTCACTGATATCGTACAGTAGGTCCCAATTTTGTTACCTTGACAACACCAATCTGGAGGGTGTTCATCTGCAAAAATTAATGAAAAACTAAACAATATTCGGTATTTGGTACTCGGTATTCCACCAAGCGTTTAATATTATTTCGGCTTCGGCTTCAGCCCCAAATTTTCATTTCGGTGCATCCCTAGTTCCTACATGAAACTTCTCACAACAAGGTCTAAGGATTATCTTGAGTAACCAAATCATGATTTCTGGAGAGGGATATTGCTGAGTATTTAAATGTTTGTTGGCTTTTTCTTTTGGCGCTTTGAGTTACATATAGCTCCATTATTTTGGAGAGATGTCAGACATCTCTATGGCCAATAGCTCCAACACTCTGCAACCTACACCATAACAATCTAGATTAATAAATAACACCACAGGTAAGAGGAAAAATCAGCCTGTTCTCTCCAACTCGTCAAATACCACTGCTACAGAGGCACGTTCGCAGAGGTATAATACACACTGATCGGCGCTATTCCTGACCACATTCATACACATCAAATACTGCCGCATTGTCAGTTTATGTCAGCGTCAGACACTGACTCACTGAGACACTCTTCAGAAGGGTATGATACGCACTGGGCAGTGGCAATTTCTAACACCACCGGCAAATGCCATTGTATAAAGAGCAAGAATGTCTGTATAGGGCAAGTGGGAGTGGAGATGGATCAGTCAAACAATACCTTTTACCAACATAATAGGTATAAGGAAAGATATGGGGGTTTACTTATTATTCTTTTTATTTCGGGGGGTGAACTGTCCCTTTAACTTTTCATCCAGCACCATCATCATCACTAATTTGTCCAGTACTTAAGTTTATGACCAAATACCTGCAAAACAAATGACATTCCCACCAGCCTCAGCTGTACTTTGTGCTACTTAGCATATGTTAGCACGTTAACATGATAAGCTAAGATACGCATCATACCATCCAAGGTCAAGAATGAACTTCAACACTTAGTTTATATTTTTGTTTTCTGACCCTCCCCTGCAACTGTTTAAGGTCCGTTTGCTTTAGACGCAAAAACGACTTGTTTAAGGTTCTTTTTATTAATCCATCCCTGCACCCCGACCTCCTGCATGTGACGTTTTGCATACTCTGCAGATGTAAGGTATTTGAACAAACAGCCAAGGCTCTTGTGTTTTTCTGTAAACATTTTTGTTGTCCAAACACCAGCAAGTTTGCCTCAAAAATCTAAAATTGGCAAAATTTTCCTCCAAACGAGGGACTCTCTGATCAGAGAACAAATAATCAATAAGTATCTGACCAGGGAAACATGTTGGTCGGTACCCGATAAGTACTGAGGTTCAATACCCAGCTTTAGTAGGGTAAGGAGGGCCTTTCTCCCGCATCGTGACTGAGTTGCCATGCTCTTTTTGGCAGTGCAGTATAGTTGCTCAGGAGCTTGATGTATGCAAAGCTGGGATCACGACTGCAGCTCGACAGAGGAGCTCTGTTGTGTGATTTGTCTTTGAATGGCGCTGTTCTGCAGGTCGTGCTGGTGTGTGGTGGGTGAGGAAGAGAAGAAGGCGAGAGGGGGGTAGATGGGGAGGAAAGAGGGTAGGGAAGGGGGAGAGCAGAGCGGTGGCGGAGCTAAATAGGTATGCGATCAAACGTTCTCGGGGCCACATCAAAAGGGGCCAGATCAGGGAGATGTCACGCTCCTGCTCGGCAAAATAAAGCTGATGTCTTTTGTTTTTTTCTACCCCCATGTGTTTACGGGTGCATGTGTGTGTTTGTAGCAGCTCCCCGGAGACGGGCAGGAGCTGGCTCACTGGGTGCAGCGGCGTGATGTTTGGCCGAGTGCCAGTGCAGCAGCAAGGCTGATGAACGGGCGGCAATGTTCCGAGCTGTGGGTGAGTGTGGGAGCCAAGCAGAAAGACAGGCAGAGAGAGACGGAGAGTAGAGAGAGGATTGTCTCTTGACAGGAGTGCTGTTGACATGCTACCTAGCCCTCCACTCCCACACTCAGCAGCACTGATACAGCTCTCCATTTCTCTTTACTGCCTCGTTGGAATGTAATCAGCACAAAGTCAGGCCAGGTTCTCACGCTCTGTAATATTTTCTCCATTACAGGTGCAACAGAGGTGGCTGCTGAAAAGGCTGATAAAATGTACAGTGATTAAGCAGAAAAAAAGCTTGTTTTTATTATTTATTCATCTATTTTTTTTTTAAATGAACTAAGTGTTAACAGTTGTTTATTTTATGGAATATTAAAAAATGTCTATCACAAGTTCGCAGAATTTTCTTTTTTGTGCAATCAGCAGTCAGAAACTCCACTTAAAATCATATAACATTGTGATATATCAGCCATATTGAAGCTATCAATGTATTTTGGTGTTTTTTTCTTAATATATGACCTTCAATTGCAAATTGCACTGATTAATAATTAATCAACAAGTTCTGCAACCCATATGACCACATAAGTCACAGGTGGCACTTTTAAAATGGTGAAATGGTCACACCTGCACAAAAACTATGTGTTTAGGCAAGAACATTTCTTGGTCAGGTTTAGAAAAAACATTATGGTTTGGGTTGCATTAAGTACCTTTGTTGCAAAGGTAATGTAATACCCTCCTTTGCCTTAATAATAACTACTATGGCCACTTGAGAACAAATAATCTTAAATAAGTGTTGCTGCTAAAAACAACCTATGTGGTCATATTTTGGAGGACATTCTCTTATTAATAGTTGATTTTCATCAGTTGACTAATCTACTGCTGTGACTAACAGACACTTTCTTTAATTATCAACTTGTTAATTAGTTTATGATTAGTTGATGAATTGTTTGGTATATAAAATGTGAGGAATATGTGTAAAAATGCTGATCACAAGGCCAAAGTAATGTCTCATCAATGGTCTAAAACCCAAAGATATTTAGTTTACAACGTCATTAAACAGATAGAAGCAGCACGTCCTCATATTCGAGGTTCTGTAAACAAGAAGAGTTTAGCTTAAGTATTACCAAGTTCCTGTTAACACCAGTAATGTGTTCTATGGTTGAGTCTACACGCTGACAACAGGTTCCAGCTGCAACCATAAACAACACTATGAGAACAGCAAGAGCAAACCACGACAATAAGGCTGTCAACACATTCTCACTCCAACCTCTTCATATATCAACCTTCGATCATGGATTTTCCACGTCCAGATATGACATGCAAGGTACCCTGCGTGCATTGGTTGTTGACGTTCTGCCTGTTACATGCATTGTCTTCTTTCAAATACACTTCCGTTTTCACAGGAAATGTAATGTTTACATACAGTCTCTTTCAAAATAAACACAGAGCATCAGTACAACACCGTAAATTTACTTTTTTTCCCCCTCAACAACAAACACACAGGGTTTGGCTTTGTAGTCTTGCGGGGTGTGAACACCATCTCCTGGGTGAAGGTCTGTCTTTGTTGGACCCATCCATCACCACTCCTGACCGCCCCACTTGGACTTTAACGGGCTCAATTTTCGTTCTTGTCCCACCACGATTCCCTCTGTCCCCGCCAGGCACCATTAAACTATTACGGCGACCGGCTGTGTATCATGCCAACGGCTTTTATCAACAGTGTCTGACACTGCAGGTCACTGCCTAAGCGCTGAATTTCGACGACTTTGGAGGGAGACTGGGTTGAGGTTGTGGGCCAGATAGTTAAGCAATGAGTTGAAAATGACTGTAAAGTTCTGTAAAGCCAAGGGGAGATGCAGGTTATATTTGGAAATATCGATTATAGCCACTTAAAAAGTGTTATTTAAAGGAACAGTGTGTGCGATTTAGTGACATCCAGCGGTGAGGATTGCAGATTGCAACCAGCTGAATAGTTAGAATTAGAATTCCTTCCATGTTCATTGCTGTTCAGTGTTTCTCCAATGCTGTTTGGCATGTTCGAGAAGGGCTACAAGCTAGCATCTGTTAGTATATCCCAGGCATTACGGAGGTTTTTACCATGACCTGAATTATCTGCAGAGGTCTCCTCCTCTTCAAAACAAATGGACTCTGTATTTTAAACCAGTAAAATACTGAATAAAGCAGTTTAACATCTTAAAACATCGATGTTTTCCGACGCTCTCTTCTCAAAGGGGCAGCTAACTATTGTTGCTGACGTGAAAACGTGAATGGCCCTTTCTAGAGCCAGTGTTTGGTTTGTCTTTTCTGGGCTATTGTAGAAACATGATGGCGAACATGGCGATCTCTATAAATGAGGATCCACTCGCTGTGTAAATATAAACAACTCATTCTCAATCTACAAAAACAAAACAATTCTTATTTGCAGGTGATTATACACTAAAGAAAACATAGTTTACATAATTATATTATATTCCATCTCTACCAACACATCCCCCTAAATCCTCCACACTAGGCCTTTCAGTTCTGTTAAATCAAAAAGCTGCTTCTCAAATATTTGGATGCGATGAAATTGTAACTTTATGACCTCTTTCTTGATGTGATGTACTTGCTACAGAGAAGCTGTTTTATTTGAGTTCAGTTCTGGGCATTTAAGTTTATTGTTAACCTTGAAAATAGCAGTTGGCATCTCATGGATAGAACTCCACTGGTGGAAAGCTCCAGAACAAAGCTAGTAAGTGGACCTTGAGATAAATATTCCACCTACTGGCTGCTATAGGGCTTCTTATAAAACAACTCTCTCAAGGGTTTAAGTTTTAATAAATAATCTTACAGTCACTGCTTGTTTAACACATTTCTCATGCAGATTCAGATTGTCTCCAACAACAACAACAACACAAATGGCAGATGAGGCAGAGGAGAGTTTCTAACTCACTGATGGTGGCAACAGCACTCAGTCCCTTTTCTCTTTCTAACCTTTGCGCAGTTTGATTGCATCTGCGTTAATGGCTTACTTTAATTGCTCTCCTTCTATTCTTGACCTTGACGTCACAGCAGGTGACACCTGGATCAAAACACTCCAGCCCCTCCGCGCACCTCTGCGGTCCACAGTTGTCATGACACCCCACGTACCTCACATTGTCATGACGTTGGATGTAGATCTTGTGAAAGATCCGCTCAGGCGGCTTCAGGAAGTCCTCCTTCATCTCCATGGCAACATTCCTGGGCAGAAGGCTCATTAGCAGACGCTCCTGAGGAAGGAGGGGTTAAAACAGAGGAAGAGGAGGCAGCATGAGAACTTTAAACTGGGAGGACATATATGTACATACTGTAGGTTTTTTCCTCATGCAGGCATTAGCAGACAAACAGAAACACTTTGCTCTTTGCAATATGGAGCGAAATGACACAAAAAATAAATGTACTTCTTTGTGTATTGTAGTGCAATGACCAAATAAATAGTAAATCATCAGAAAATTAACCTTTTTTTACCTGAATAATTGTTAAAGCCATTTGTTTTGCACAATTGGCTGATTGATTTGATGATTTTTCAAGCTCAAATAAAAGATTCAGCTAAGAAGTGGCAGTTTATTTTCCTTCGATCTTGACTGAATATCTTTGGGTTTCCAGTTGTTAGCCAGACAAAACAGACAATTTGAAGACACTAATTGGTCATTTAGAAAATCATGCAGGGTATTTCAAGACAATTTTTGGACATGTCATACACGAAATTATTTAACAGGAAACTAAGAAGCAAATTAACCAGCAATAACGGTAATCATAAGTTGCAGCCCCCAGTTCAATGTCTTTGGTTTAGAACTCTTCGAAACACTGAGAACAATGTTGAACATTTACACTATTACCTGAGATTTTTTTAATGGACAATTAATCGATAAATCAATTGTGTGAAAAGTGGCACACACAGTGGCATCACATTTCCCAGATCCCAACATGATATCTTCAGGTTTCTTGTTGTGTGGAACCTACAGTCCAAAACTAAAATATGATCCAATATAAAATACAGAAATAATATAAAATATAGTGATATAAAACACAGAAACCCTCACACAAGAATGTCAGTATCAGTAAAACCTGATTTTGTTCAGGGTTTTCATAATGTTCAGCTCCACTGCTCATTCCAAAATCTAGCATCTACAATAAGTGGAAACGGTTAACAGTGTATGGCCAGTAAACTATGGTTAGGGTAGGGCAAGTACAGTGGTGTAGTGGAGGATATATGCAGGCACACGGGGTATACCCATCTATCAGCCACAAAAACATTGGAATATATATGAGAATATACCCACCTCCTCCTCGGTAATCTACAGATCTACCTTGTAGTACAACTACCTCATCCACTACCACTGCACCACTGGGCAACTACAACATTTGGCTAATTAAAAGTAAATGGTCTTTGACAGAACTGAAACCATTTAACTTAAGCCATCCACCGCCCTCACTTAAGTTTTACTTTTGTCCTGGTTGTATAAAAGATATACTACTTCCTGCTTTGACACTGAATGTCTGCAGTCGATGTAAATTATGACGTACAGAATCATCTAATATGAACTTTATTGCTTTTCAAATGTATCATATCAGTGTTTCTAAAGCGACATGGTATGTGAGCGGACTTTTAATCTGGAGGTGAAGGGGATGGTGGATGAAGTGTCACTGAGGAAGATGCCTGCAAGCAGCAGAACACTGTTGAGACCAACAAACAACAATACCCATTATTGCTACATTTCCAGCAGCTTTTTAGCCAGCAAAGGCTGGTATTTTTTACCAGTCACTGTGTTTCCTGTCAGGATAGCGCCACCAAAAGTGGCTGTTTTTTCACAATGATTTTGCGGCTTTTTCTGCTAAGATTGTGCCACCAAAAGCCGGTATTTTAAGCCCAACCTAGCCAAATCCAAGCACAGTGTTGATAGAATGTAAAGAAATTGTAAGTTTCAGCATATCCGCTACACAATAACTAACAAATGTAATGTGTCCATGGTTTGCAGAACATACAATGCCACTCTGATGATTGGGTTGTGATACAGGACCGAATCTTCACAGGAGGCGAAGCTCAAACGGAAAAATGTTTGAACAATAATAGATAATCAAAACTGTTGTGTCAATTCATTTTCAGTCAAATCAATTAATCAGCTAATCCTTTCAGCGCCAGCCTGAAGTCATATCTACACAGATCAGCGTGTTTGTTTTTGTGTGTGTGAATCGTCTCAGTTGCAGCAGCACAAAGTACTCTTGAAACTCTCGCAGGATGTCAAATGGTTGTGAATGCACAATGAATCATCAGGCGGCTCTGCTGAATAGCTGTTGAGAGGCAGGTTATAAAAGCAGCCAGGGCTCTCCTGTGTCTCCCTCCAACACGGCTGCACATTAGACATCCATTCACACAACTGCTCCTCACCTGCTGAATGAAACACTAAAGTGGAGAGTGGCTTTTAGAAAAAGCCAGCACACTTACTGATGGAGGCTGTGTGTGAAACTGTGTCGGTCCATATGTGCTTGTGTTTCACTTGTACACACGTGTGCATCAGGTGTAAAAAAAAATCATCATAAACAAAGTGTTATCAAGGTGTTGTTGTTTAAATGAAATCATACATTTACCTGCTTCATTAATCTCCTCCATTCCTCCGCCCCGAATATGCTATACTTCCCATTTTTCTGATCTGTCCCAGGTTTAATTCACTGTGTGCTCAGTCTGACGATGGCTCTCCTCATCGTGGTTTATTAATGAACCAACGGCTCCACTTTCTCTCACATTAAAAATGAAGAACCCCTGTCATCCAGATTAACATGAAGGGGGAATTCCCAGAAAACCTTTGCATCTTTGAAATGAACACTTTGAAACTGAACGAATCCAACTTGTTTAATGTGTTGGGTTTAAGCATGAAAGTTATTTCTTGAAACATGGAAATGGTAGTTTTGCAAAAATATCTTAATTCAAGGTCAACTTGCCAGGCTTTGCTGAGACTTATGACCATAACTTAAAGTCTTCAGCAAAAGTGAGTTTACTCAGTTGTCATGCAAATGTCTTAAACTTCAATGGTGTGATAACAGGAGTCCATGTATTGGTATATAAAACTGGTGGAAAGAAGACAGATCATTCAAGTTCCCAACCTGGCCCATGATGACAACTGAGTGACTGTGAGATGTGGTTGACAGCTCTGGAAAAAAAAAGTAACCAACCAACCTGGACCCTATTTTCCAATGTTTTTATGTGTACAGTAAGTGAATAATCAGAACAACAACTGGAAAAACAAGGCAGAATGTAATCCCTGTGGATAATTAGATACTGTCAGTTTACTTCTTCTATAAGTGCTTGTTTTGTTGTTTTAAGTGTTTGACACGTACATGCAAAGGATCCCTACAGAGGACGATCCCTTTTTTTAAAACCAGAAACAGACCAGAAATCACTATCGTTGATTGTTGAAACAGCGTAAAGACAAACAAATACAGCTTTTGTAAGTTTTATTTTGTTTCTGTGGACCTTGAATGAAGTGCATTTTGCAATGATAAAATTATTGTTTTTTAAATGGAGTCTGGCGGTGTGACGATAGCAATTTCAGGGCTGTTTTGGTTAATCAGAAAGGATCTAACTCTTTAACAAAGAGGTCGACCTCTGTAGGGATCCTTTCCAAAATGTTGCAAACACTTAGAATAACAATCTGAGCGTATCAGAGGCAAAATCAAGCACTTGTAGTTTACGTAAATTGAGGGTGCTCAAGTGCCCGCAGGGATTATACTGCATCTAGTTTCGGCGCTGCTGGCTGCAGTGCTCTCTCTCAATTCTGGACCAGTTTCAAAAACTTGTTTTCTGTTTTTCTGATTAGTCACTTAGGCACAAAACCATACAAATATAGGTTGGAAAAATACAGAAGTTACCCCTTAGGGTCCTTTTGGCAAATGAGCTACTTTTTCTTGACTTCTGGTCATCTGAATAATGACTGCTGTCTAAAAAGAACCAAAGACAGAATCAGCATTACAAAACCTCTTAGGGAAAAGGGCAGGCTGGATAGCTGGGGTGTGACTGACCTTTGACCCTCCTATAATCCTTGACCAATTAGTTAGCAGATCAGGATACAATAGTATTAATCACTTCTGGCATGTTCATTCTTGTCTCTTAAAATAGTATTTTGATGGAGCAATCCCGACTCAAGGTACATCATTCTACCTTTTTCCTAGAGCTTTCACCCATAACACATAATCTTCATCAGCAGGGTTTGTCAATGAAGATGGATCTGTTAAAGTATGAGCTTGTAAGTCAACCGGGAGATGGGACCATTTAACAACCAGTTCCAACATCAAGAATTAACACTGTTGTTTATATTTTGACGAGAAGTCCTAAAAGTGCTGTGGATGAAGCCGTAGTGTCAACAGACCAGTCTCCACGACAACTGAGGACCATTCTTCTGCAAATGAAAACTATCAGATTCGGTGAGAAGGTTCAGGAAAAGCTAGCAAGTAGACCTTGTGTTGGGATAGTTTTGTTGCCATCACCCTGGCCAACCTGTTTTCATTAGAGATGTCAGAATCACTTTTCGAGTCATGTCACATTTGGAACAGGGGTTGTATTGTTCCTGAATGCAGGTCAAGAGGAAATGACGCATTGCACCTGCACTGTGAGATAACTATTGACCTGAGAAGTCAATTTACCACCCAGACGTACAGCACATAGCCCACACATGTCCAGGAATCAATGCAACCTATGGATCCAGGTCAAGACACAAATCCAAGCACACACCGAGTGATAACCAGAGACCTGTTTGAAGGCTGAAATTCAAATCCAAGATGTTTGTTCATGGGCACATAAGCAGCAGCCTGGTTGCAGGCTGTTGGCTGGCTGCTGATAGATCCCAATCAGGGGGTCTGTGTGTGTTTCACTCACCCAGATAAACTGTGACCTTTACTGGAGTAGGGAGGCCATGAAAGCAATCTGCTTGTGTAATTACCTGTCAGAAGGGAGCCTGTTACTGCTGGGGAAAACACAGCATATCATCATCTAATCTACAAAGCACAGGTGCTAAGTGTGCGTGTGCGTTCACCGGCGTTGTGTATAACGAAGGTGAGACGTGTATGGAGGCATATCATATACATGGGATAATTATTTCTGTATTTAAAAACTGGTGTAGGCGGGTTCCGTGCACGTGGCCAGTGAGGAGGGTGCAGCACATAACAAAGTGTTTCTGTGTGTTAAAGTTGCCTGATTGTTCCTTTGTTCAGTTGCTTCATGTAGGTGTGCGCAGAGGGGGTGGAACGTGTGGCACTGGTGCATGTGCCACAGTAATTGTTCTTTCCTTAAATAGCTGCTGTCATAGTTACTGCGTGCCTGTGGGCAGGTTGTTAGAATACATTGGCACCTGAAACCTTTGAAAAACAACTTCTCGAGAGACTGTGAAGATTTCACGAACGTACGCACTCAAGACAAGGTAAAATGCATCATCGTTGTCTTGCAGGTTTTTTTATATATCTGTGGTTCAATTTTTTTTAGGTGCATGTGCAAATTCACCTGCTTCTCATTCTCATCCTCCAGTCTCAGCCGCTCCTCAATGCAGTTGCGGGCTTGTAGGAAGACTTTCCTCTGGGTGCGCTCGGTGAGAATCCTCACAAACACCCCCGACAAGTTGACACTGGTGAACAGCACCGCGTTGGCCACCAGCTGCACACAAACAAGAACAGACATGCCAAACAAAGCTGGCAGCATCTCCTTACTGTATGTACATGTGAGCCTAAGGGGAACCCACATGTCCATATGTGCATTTCTGTACGCAATCATACATCCTGAGTGGATTAGACTTTACAATCCTTGATTAATCCATGGGATGGATTTAATGGCAGACATCCAGGTCAGCACATTGATTACATCATGAATCGTACTGTAGGTGTGACTCAAAGAAACAAAAGCCACGGTGGATTGACTGCCAGACAAAGTGCATTATTGATTAATGATCAGAGGCTATCGATCATGCCGAACACTCAATTTGAAGGATGAACTCTGTAGCCACTTTGTGACGTTGATCCTAAAAGGTCAGAGGTGAAAGGTCAAAGAAGCACTCTAATCCAGCACAGTAAGATGGATGACACAAAACACGACTTCACTCCAGTTCTTAATGGAACTTAGGAAACACTTTCAGTTTAAGTGCAGTGGTTCCCAACCAAAGCGTCTGAACCTCTAAAACAGGGCCACAAAATAAACCTGAAGGGCCATGATATGATAAATAAATACATTTTTTCTACTAAATTACTAGGCGATTTATCTCCTCAGGCATCTAAAGGTAAACCACAAGAAAAAACATGGCTGAACTGGTCACGTCTGGCGATGAGGAGTTTCACTGCATTATTTTAAGGAGTCACAAGTCAAAAAGGTTAGGAGCCACTTATTCAGTGTGATACTACCAGTGAAGTAAGTTTGTCAAACTTCACAGGAACGTTTGTGTCTCATTGCAGTGGTTCCCAGCTTGGGGGTCATAATGAATCTAAAGTGTGATGAATAGACAGAAGTGAAACTTTCTACTACATAAAACTTATATTTATTTTTCTGACATTTTCCAAATTGATGAGCAAAAGACGTGAATAATTTGACATTTTAAACCACTTAACCATTTTAAACAATTTGAGAAGGAATAATTGGTCTATGGTTGAACTCGTCACTATCCAATGACATTTAGAGGCTGAGATGGCATTGCAAGTAGACACAGATTCATTTTTGGTGTCAGAAGCCAAAGGTTGGCAACCACTGAGTTTTAATGCATCACTACAATGACAAAAGTTTTTAAAAACTCATATGAATCCCAGGAACATTTATGTCTCATTGCAGTGGCTCCTAACATGGGGATCATGATAAATGTAAAGGGTAAAGAGGAAAAAGAATTGATTGATAAGCAAAATCATATTTATGTTACTGTCTGTAACAATCTAACAATTTCAAACAATTAAAGAAAGAAAAATTGGCCTTTGGTTGAACTGGTCACCATCCAATGACATTTATAACCTGAGGAGGGGTTGAAAGTAGACACAGCTTCATTTTAGGGTCACAAGCCAAAAAAGATTAGCAACCATTGTTTCACAGGACCAGAAATAGCAAGATGTTACATAACTCAGAAGCCATATTAGTTGTTTTTTTTAAAAGCACATCCTAAATACTAAAATTATCACTGGAGCACGGGGACCAGTTAAGACCGCTCAGTAAGTTGTACATGTGGCTCTGTAGGATCCTGTTTCAGCACCGGCAGCTGGACAGCTCCTCGTCTGCTTCATTGCTGAGGTGCGCAAAAGTGAAACTTTCTGCTCGCTTCCAGTTTTACACCTACACTATCCTGGAGCTAGAATCGATCACTGAGGGTGTTTTTAACCTTTGCTTCACCAAGGAAAGCCGGATGAGTAAGCATGCTGTTCCTCAGCACCACTGTACATTCATACAATTACTTCATGGCCCAGCTGGGAGCTTCCCAGTGCAACTACAAGTCTTCTACACTGGAGCAGCTGTTCAAAGATAGTTGGACTGTGTTATATGATTGACACTGAGACAAAGCTGGCTGTCTTTCTGATATGATGATGGCTTAAGTTAAACAGCTGTTAACTAAGCACACGGCAGTAGAGTTGGTTGAGTGACTGAGGAGCTGACCGGGATGCAGGTGCAGCACTTACCGGTCTCCATAGCTTCTGTTTCCTTCCCGTGAACGACGTCGCTATGACAATAAAGTGAGACGTAGCCAGCATCACCCCGAACAACACAGCCAGCAGCGTCCGCACCGGCAGCAGCACGTAAGCCACGAGGGTGACCAGCATGAGCTGCCACACGCCTTGCTCAGGGGCAGCGGCGCTCAGCAGCTCCGACGTGCCGAGCGCCAGTGGGAACGGACAGCAGAGCAGCGCAAAGGTGAAGCTGAACAGCAGGGCCAGCTTGGCTATCTGCTGCAGCTGCGTCACCTGCAGGTATTTGACGTTAGTGACGATAAACAGCGACAAGAACACCACGCAGTGCACCGGGTAGGAGCCCTTGGACAAGGTGAGACGCGGGCTGGACAGCAGCTCCACCAGAGACAGCGACGACGCGGCCACGATGAGCACCGCCAGCGCTTTGAGGGTGGCGGTCTGCTCCAGCTTCAGGTTGTAGTTCTGGAAGAGAGCCTCCAGCTCCTGGCTGTTGAACTCGTCCTCGCAGGCGATGGCGCCCAGGGGTGCACCGGCCGGGCAGTGACCCTTCCTCCGCCGGGTCTTGACTCTTTCGAATGGCATCTCCTCCATGTTCCGGCCATTCATGAAGCGGGGATGGCGCACGACCCCCTCAACTTTTGCGGTTCCTCTCCTCCGCTCGGGAATCGAACCGGCACCCTCTCCCAGTTCATGCGTCCTGGATGTCCGAGGGTCGGGCTCGGTGTCAGAGGGGAGAGGGTGGCAGTGGAGACAACAGAGCACCGCGCGCGCCCTATCCACAGGTTGACGATTGTTGGTGTGTCGTCAGAAAAGTGGCCCGACCAATGTGCAGCACGCCTCTCTCTCTCTCTCTCTCTCTCTCTCTCTCTCTCTCTCTCTCTCTCCCGCTCTCTCTCTCGTTCTCGGTCTATCTCTCTCGGACCACCTGCGGTGCCTCACACACAGGGTTACCGGTGATCCTTCATGCGCTGCAGCCGGACTCAGAGGAAGGATCACGCTTGTGTATGATGATAATCAAAACAAGCTCACCACGAGGCTCAGCGAACAACCTTTGTCGCAAAAAAAAAAAAAAAAAAAATAATCATTTGACAGTATTTTCCCTTGTTTACTTTCTTTCCATCTCTCCCCCCTGAGACACACAGCTCACACAGAAACACACACTAAATATTATATTCTGCCGTGTGTCGTTCTCCTGCTTTAATTTGCCTCAGTGAAATGTCAGTGGTTGGGTGAAGACAGCAGCAAAACAGCGCTGGTGATTTCCCCTCACAGTGTCTGCAGTCAGAGCTGATGTAGTTCCCAGCTAAAAATAGCCCAGCTGCACCGGTGGATGGTCCAATATAGCAACAATTTGGTCTTTCCCGCATCTCTTCCCCTCATATATTTTATTGCAGAGTCAAGTGCTCATTTCACGCAGAGCATTAACAGAAAAAAAACCGTTAGAGAGGGAAGGTAATAGTCGTGCAGGGAGGCTATAAATAGCTCTCTCTCTTCCCGAATTAACAGTGAAAATGTTAGAATGCTGACGTGCATCTTAAAATGTAATGCACCATTGTTATGGTTGAGGGCATGTTTTGTGCATATATGCATATTTTGTGCGTGCATTTGTGCGCACTTTGTGCATTATGATGCACTTCGAGTTGAAACTTCAACACCCACGAGGATAAATCCGATCGTTGCAGAACAAATACTGACAAAAAAAAAAACAAGGCATAGCAGTGGGAAATGATCGCCAGAGAAGGACATATAAATATGCAAGTGACAGTCTCAACAAAAAAAAAATCATTCAGAGGAACTGTGAATTAAAATATGGGAAATGAGCGGGGGATAAATGGTCTGCAAAATAGCAGCAGCTGCAGCAGAAAAATGCAGTAATTGACATGAAGATAAGTAAAAAGAAAAAAAGAAAAACGTGTTATATAAGAATATAATGAGCAGAGATATTCAGGATATCCAAAAATGTGCCTGTATCGAAACTGAGATGAGTCATACAAAATGGGACGTGTTTATATGCAGTACTTTTTTGCATATCAGTGCCATATAGGTTATTAAATGTGAGCTTAATGCATTCACCTCAAGTTAAAATTAGGAAGTTGCAGGACAAAGATCTACACCAGTAAAAACATGACTTATATTATCATAAAGGGACATGTAAAGTGTAAAAGGGATTTACACATCAGATAAATAGCATGACTGACAGTAGCAGAAGTACAACATGGAATAAAGATCATTAATATGTACCATAGAGGCTTTACTGTAAAATATTATAGTATAGTAATATAGTAATAGTTTGCTACAGAGGCCTCCAGGATATCACATGAAGAGCTCACCTGAGTTCCAATCAAACATAATGGGAAGTATTTACATGCATGATATGTTCATACATGTGTTACGTAATCACCTTATCATAACATTCCATGTAAAGGTTCAACATGCATGCTGAGAAGTGACATTGTGACACGTTCATGTGCATCATTTACTCGCATCATTATGATACATTAAGGCTGCAGATGAATGAAAAGTGTGTTATGATAATGGTAACATTATATTTGAATACAGCAACACCAAACAGGATTTATAGTGATAAGTCCATAGTGATTCATACTGTATGCATAGCCGGATAACCCTCTTTGGGGGCCCGGGGCATTGCTGGACCCCTATTAACCCCTTGTTCCTCCCCATCTCTGTGTACTGTGTACTGTACTGTGAGAATATTGCATTGCCCCAGGTAATCTGTTTTAATACAGTTTGGGAGCATGCATTAGTATCAGTTGAAACATTCAGTCTTAAAACAGTTTTTACAAAGGCAGGTTTTTAAGACAGAAAGTCAAGCTTGTGTAACAAAGCCAGACATACACATTATTTTTCTTTTGGTTTGGGCCTTATATTCATATTCTATGAATATTTCATTTGGACATTTTCAGTGGAAGCTGCCAAGTCGGCAGGGGAAAAAATGGTAGCATTATACATTTCTGCAAAGCACGAGTGCATTACATTTGCACGTTTCATACTATATTTGATATTACATTTCACATTTTTAAAGTGAGGTATATGAGCTGACATCGGGAGGTAGAGGGGATGATGGATTGCACGTCACCTAGACAAGCTGCCTGCCAAGCTGCAGACAACTGTTGAAGAAAAACAACAGTTGGCGAGTCACTGCTGTGTGTCCTGTGGCTTTTAAGGCCCCAAACATGGGCATTTGTTTTAGCACCCCGTGGCTGTTTTTTAGTGCCAAGAAAACCGGTTGCTTTTACCAAGACAGCACAGCATTTCCTGCCCAGATTATGGCATGAAAAGTGGTTGTTTTCTCTAAGGACATCACTGTGTTTTCAGCAGGGAGTGTGCCCTCAAAACTGAGTATTTTAAGCCCAAACATGATCTTTTCCTAACCATAACCAAGTGGCTTTTGTGCCTAACAACAGTGTTGTTGAGATGTCAAGTTTCAACAAAACTACATAATAATGTGTAAATTTTACACATCCAAGATTTGGCACTGTACATCCTCCCTGCAATGTACAGTGCCAACATAAATAATTAACCTATCTTGGCTCTTATCATGCCAGCTTCTATTGAGTTTTAATAGTGTATATTCAGATATTTCAGTTCAGCAAATTTCAACCAAACAATAGTAAACCTGGGTCTTTGAGGCCCCTTGGGGGACTAGGGCCCTTATGCCTGATTTTGCATCTAGAGATAGTTTAAGCAGAGGACATATAAATCTGTTAGTTGGACTGAAATAGAAAAATAATCAAGGATTCCCCTGGTAGTAAAATCCTGTATCTGCACATATTCTTACATGAATGTCTCCTCCTCGTCCTCCCCACAGCTTTTCGTCTGATCTGACAGGAAATTAAAAATAACAGGCTTTTAAAATCTATAACTGCTCCTCTTTAGCGTACATACGTACCTTCAGAAGTTATTCAGTGACTTGACCAATGACCTTGCGTTGTTGCCATGTGTGATCTCAGATCACTAAGATGCGTGAGGAAGTCATTAGACAGGCTCATCAATGAAGAAGTCAATGTGAAGCACTTTGAGCCCTCCTAACAAGTGCGCACATGCACACAGTCATGTGTTCAATATCCACTATCGTCCAATGTGTCTTAAATCAATAGGCCACACAGATGAGATCACAACAGCACAAAAAAGACAATCTGACCTCCATCCGAGGGAAGACGAATAAGATTTTGTCTGGTGGTGAAAAGAGCTCACAAACTGTCATTCTGATGTCCCCAGACTGTCATACAGTTAGCATGAAGATTTTAAGCTCCAAATCTGTGTATAAAGCTTTTCATGGACTTGCCTATGAATATGGTTGTTAAGCAAACACATAGAGTCCTCTTTCTGCTGCCCACTGTACCAGAACCTCAGATTAAGACAACAGGATGGCACAAAGTGGTACAATATGTGGGAAATTTACTATTTGGAAAATTTCAAAACTGTTAGCGGTGATTTTCACTACTGGTAACATTTTATTTTAAACCCACTATTTAGCATTTATAAGCAGTTAATAACAAATTAGAACGTTTGTGGTGCACTATAATGCAATTGTAAGAAACCTTTATGATTTTAACAAAGTTAAACAAGGACAACTTGTGAGCTCAGACAAAACTACAGCTCTCATGAAATCATGAAATGTATCAGTGTGAGAACACCTGTACTTGCATCTCAGGCAACTCACAAGTTGAAATATTCTGACCTCGTATTTGGAAAAAGAAGCACAAGTTCCTGCTTGTTAACTCGGGGCAAATTTAGCAACCTTGACTTCATGAAAGCACTGTTAGTAAGCCATTGCCTTAAAGCCAACATAAAGTATATTTTTTAATTCATTTATTTTACATTTCCTTTGTTTTTAATGTCATTAATTTATTTCTTGTCTTGTACATTTCAGTCAATAAGGGAGGGGGGTAGGTATTATATAGTATTTGTATTAGTACAGTGAATGCAGTATTTAGATACCTTTCCTTACATTTAAACAATTCTGTATGGTATTTAGTTACCCAAATGCCTAAATATTTAAAATTTTCTAAATTAATTTTAAACGGCAACATCGAGAGGGGGTAGCTTGTAGCTGCATATTAATGGGCATAAGTTCGCTTTTCTGAAAGTTTAACTTATAGCCTGAAATTTGCCCAAAAGTCCTTCAGCAAGGCTGTCACGGTAGGAATAGACCTGTCTGGGTCAGAGATAAACAAAAGAAGGTCATCGGTGTACAAGGACAGTTTGTGTCCTACGCCTCCCCTTGAGATGCCCTGCATCTGGCTAGATCGAAGAGCCACTGCCAGCGGTTCGATGGCAATGGCAAACAGTAGAGGGGAGAGGGGACAGCCTTGTCGAGCTCCACGTTTGAGAGAAAAGTAATTGGAATAATCATTGTTTGTGCGGACAGAAGCTAAGGGGCTTGAATATAAGTTTGATCCATGAAATGAATTGGTGGCCAAAACCAAATTTCCTTAAAGTGTAAAACAAATACGGCCATTCCACCCGATTAAACGCCTTCTTGGCATCCATTGAAAAGTGCTGTAAATTTGTTGCCTCCTCTGGTTTGTTTATATGCAGGGAGGCTGCACTGCTGACTGTTCAGTTGTGTGTACATCTGCATTATGTCATCGCACTCTTACTCCATATCCATAAATCTCATCAACGCTCTCTTCTACAGTCATTTTACTTTTTTTAAGCTTTAATCGCTGCTGTCAGTCCTCTCTATTCTACTGTTATTACAGACATGTCTGAGTTAGCCGCCAACATTTGACTCATCATGAACTCTCACCGTTTGTCACGCAGACATGATTAGCTTTTTTTATGCCTCCGTGCTGACTAAAGCTGTGGCCGGAGGCGTTATGTTTTCGGGTTGCCAATCCATCTGTCCATCCATTGGTCAGTCCATCCCATACTCTTGAATGTGGTATCTCATTTAGCCTTGATGGAATTTCTTCAAATTTGGTGCAAATGTCTTCTTAGACAAAATTATGATGAACTGATTGGCTGGTGGTGATCAAAGGTCATGATCATTGCGACCTTGTGTCCAATGCATTCTCAAGAACACATTATCTCAAGAAGGGCTGGAGGAAATTTCCTCAAACTTGGCACAAATGTGCACCTTGACTCAATGATGAACTGATTAGATTTGATGGTCAGGGTCACTGTGACCTCCAAAAACATGTTTTTGGCCATGATTCAAGAATCCATATGCTAATTCTGATAACATTTCACACAAGATAATGTGGTGATGATATTTTACGTCCAAAAGGTCAAAGGTCAGCTTAACAGTCACATCATGATGTTCTGTAAAAACCCTTTTCTGGCCATTACTCAGCATCATAACTCAGGAACAGAAGGGGAGACATTTGGTCAGATACTGAACTGGTGACCCTAATGTTGGGTGTCCATCTTGAAACTGCTGATTGCATAGATCTTCCATGATGTCAGGTTGAAGATGTGTGGGAAGCATTCAAATTTTTAGAATTTGTAGCTTATTTACAGCAACATCTATATTTGAAGCACCATCAGCTTTCATGCCTACATATGAGTCTGGACAGACATGGATGTAAAGCACAACTTGATTGGTTTGCAGAGGTATACAACGGGGGGCAGTAATTCTAGTTTTAATGATTTTAAAGAGGAGCCTTAAGAGACAAGTCTTTGGGCTGACAGACATCAAAATAAACAAGACTTTAGATGAAACTGTTCCTGCAGGTTTGGACCAAAATTCTTGGTCTCCCTCTGGATCTGAGGAGAGAATCATCCACTGAGGCTTTTAAGCACCCCTTAAAACATATCAGTCTTTTCTGGCTTCAACCTACCTCATCACTTTTGCAAATTGTAGTCATAACTCACTGACTTTACTCTTTTTATTTTATAGGTCTACATGTGTTAAAACTGTAACTCCAATTTAAGTAGTCCTCTCTCTCTAATTATTTTCCTCTTGATGTAAAACCTTCCTTGTGTGGTGCTATATAAATAAACCTTAAACAGCTTTAAGTTGTTTTGGAACATCAAATGCAGCATTATTTTCCATCTCATATCCCCACTGGCTCAATTCAAAGTGTCTCATCTTTCCTGTTTAGCATCTTACCAGTGAAGTGCAGTGAAGTGAAGTGATACAGCAGCTAAGGCAGCCCAACACAAACACACTAGCTCCATTTCTCCTTCTCCTCATGTAAGTGACAGCTGCAGATTTTCGGACCATCCCTCCCTCCAGGATGCCTTGACAGTCCCCCCGTTGCCATGGCAACAGAGGCAGTAAGGCTAGCAGTTGTGACTGATATGCTGCTGAGGTGTTTCCCAATCTGACACCCTGGCTTCCTCTCTCACTCACTCTCTCTCTCCTCTGTCCTCTCTCTCTCTCTCTGACTTTCTTTCAGGTGGTTTGAGATGATGAGTGCAGCTGATGTGTTTGTATCTGTCTGTGCTGTGGTGACACAGCGCCCTGCCCTGCCGGCTCATTGTGCTCACTGACATTTCTCCAAATTGAGGCTCTGACATCAAGGACGAGGTGGTGCAGATGAAAGCTTCAGAGGTGACCGAAGCACACAAAACCATCCAACCGCCCAATGCAAAAATACAGACCGTCGGTGAGTAGAAGAGGGTGCAGACATGCAGTGGTGTCCGTGTGTGGTACAAGAACGTGTGTGTGTGCCAGTGTGTGTAGATGTGTAGAGCAAGTAAATCCATAAATTTATAATAAACTTTGAAAATGTCAGACTAAGTCGAGCAGCTCCCAAACCAGGTGACCCTGAGATTGCAGCTTTGATTTGTCAGGCGCCCTGCTCTCGTAATCACAGCTGGGTGATTTCCTGTTTATGGACCCAGTGTGTGTGTGTGTGTGTGTGTGTGTGTGTCTATGTGTCTGTGTGTCTGTGTGTCTGTGTCTCTGTGATGGCAGCCAGTTGGCAGGGAGACACAGAGACAGATAAATGGGACCTTAGCAGACTGGGATCTTGAGCACATTCATGAATAGGAGCCCTCCACTGGGGCTGAGGAAACTGCTGCTGCTGCTGCTGCTGCAGTGTTGTTTGCATTCATGAATAAACCTGCTTGCTGTCATTCATACAAACACAATTAGCTCCATGCTTCTCCTGTGGAAGACAGGAATAGATGAACACAGAAACCAGCTCTCATGCATAAACAGTGATATTTATACAGCTGCTAAAAGACCTTGTGAACCGCATTGTCCGCATAATCACTGTGCAAAGCTAAATGGATTCATTCTTACATCTTTACATGATGTTAGCATATATGAACATGCTGAAACAGGAGGTCAAAAGAATAATCTAATGAAAGAAACCTTTAAAGCTCTCTTTGACACCTCTATACTGTTGCTTTGATGTATTTTTAAAGCACACAACAGCCCGCAGATTGTAGGTATGCATCCATATGCACAAGAGGAGAAATGAAAAAGACGAGAGGAAGACACAAAAAGAGTCTTCAGCAGTAGGCTGTGTGTCGAAGTGTGTGTTTACGTGTGTAAATGTGTGTGTGTGGCCTCTTGGGTTGCAGAGTGTGTGTGTGTGTGTGTGTGTGTGAGTGTGGGAGTGCTATTGAGAGATATTTTTAATTCTGTGTGTCAGCTCCTCTCATCTCCCTCAGCAAGAGATGTCGGAGGGAAACTGAAAAACATTTCCAATGCAACCATCATTTAAATACACACACACACACACACACACACACACACACACACACATGCACAAGCATCTGCTTGTATGCACATGCGCACGCGCACACACACACACACTCGTGCAAAAACACATGCAGTTTCAGAACTCTTTCATATGGCACCAGTTGCATCTTTGAAAGTTAAAAAAAGCTGCCAGATTGTCTGCGTTTTTCACGAATTTCCCTCTGAGTGCTTGTGAGGAATTTTACATGAAAGCGATTAAAATGTGAATGCAATCCTGAATGGATACAATTCCAGGAGCATCCAAATGAACAATAAAAATTGTCCTGTCAAGCCACAAAAAATACTGACACTGAAAATGATAAAAGATTAAACAGACTAACTGCTCATCATGTCCTCTGAGAAAAAATCAACAGCTTCTGCTGTTCAGTTTGAAAGAAAAAGGATGCTTTTAATTCTCTTGACACCTCCAAGCCACAGTCACTAAATAATACTTCACCATACGGTAGATAATGACAATAATAATTCCCTGTGGAGCAGCACTCGTCAACCTAATGACTTTCTTCCATGCCACTGCTTTTAGGAGTGTGTAAAGTCACCGTGGACTACAAAGTAGGATTAAAGTCATCCTGGTGGAATACGCAGGATTTCTCTTAAGTAAAAAGGTAAATGGTTTTTGCTCACACTCTTATTCTCAGTGAAGCTTGTGAACAAACACAATTGTCTCAACCACACATCACACAGCAGGGTGTATACTCTGTTTATGTGGCCACCCTCGGCATGAAAGATACTCTTTTTTTTTTTTTTTTTTTTTTTTTAAAAAAAAAGGTTTTTGAACCTCTCTTGGTGCACCAGCACATTATTAGCTCCATGGCTGTTGAACATTTGGGAGGGATCCCAAAGGTGAATCATAGGAAGATTAAAATGGTTCCTTAAATGATTTGGAAGTTTAGTATCTGAAAAGGTAAACACGTATTTGAGGCTGCTGCATAGCAGATTGCCCAGGCACCAGACTAATCTGTGAGTTCATGTTTTATTTGCTCTGGCGGATGCATTAGGTCCCCCTCCACTTTGGACACATTTCCAGCAGCCTAAGAAGTGCCGGGCCAATCACCCATTTATCTAACATGGGATAGCTTTGAGACAGAGGCCATAAAGAGGAACATTGTTAAAGCATTTTCAAAAACAACAAAGATGGCTGCAGCTAATGTGGAACTTTTTGTTTAAGCCACTATCACATAAGTATTGAATAAACGTTTTGCTTAAAAAAAAAAAAAAAAACAATCAACTGCATGCAAAGCTTTACCTGAGAAGAAAGGTATGTTTGCAGACCATCCTACAGGACTTGGCAATCAAATTTAAATTATTTAATATACCAGCTCATAATGTACCACAACCAGGCGAAACCTCAGAGATCAGGGCGAAAGTAGTCTGACTCACAGGATGTTGAATGTAACTGTTAGCCTGCCCGTGGTCAGCTATTTAAGATGCTATTCTCCCCCCTTTCACTTTCTTTGTCTTACTGTTATCACAATCCCTTTTGATACAGGACAACAAAAATCTCCGCACTAACAACCTACACACTGAAAATTATTCACTTAGGCCATACAATAAAGCACGTCTGCTTTGTTCTTTTCGTGAATTGTTGTGAAAATCTACAACGAATGAAACAACTTGTAAACGCACCATGGAAAACACAGACCCTGTGTCATAGGACTCTTGCTATTGATCCGTTTTGTTTTACCCTGGCAGCAGCATGTTGACTTCACCAATGCACTGATCCATTCCACGCCACACAAGCTTCCATGATATCACCGTAATAATATTCCGCATGAGCCAGCAGCATCAAATGTTAGTCCTCCTATACATAATATAAATTATATAAAATTTATCACCTCAGGTCTGTGTGCTCCAATATACTTTCCCTGCCCTAATATGCTGTGATTAGTTGTCAGCTTTATTAAAGGTGCTTGTGGTTCACATTTGTGTCAAGGTTTCCCTCACCAGAACAATGACAAGTGTTCTAGTGCAGTGGTTCTCAACCTTTTCCATGTCAAGGACCCCTAAATTGATAGACATTATGTCACGGACCTCTATTTGATAATATTTCACTTCAGGGACCTGCACCTGACATGATTTTGTTGTTAGATATGATGAAGAATTCTTAAGTTGTCAAATACAGTGAAACCTATGATCAGATTAGTCGCTTATGATGCTTGCTCACATTGGGAACACCTCTGGAGTAAATGAAATAGTTAAAATAAAGTACTTCCCTGGCTTCCTATGGTTGAAAACCACTGACCAAGCACCACAAGGGCTTACAGTTCCTGCTGCATCTGCCACTCAACCACACCAATGATATGTATTTAAGTGGGGAACCGCCAGTGGTGGAAGGTAACTAAGTACATTAACTCAAGCACTGTACTTAAATGCAATCTTGTTGTACTGTATTTGGGTATTTTAAGGTATATTTCTACTCAACTATATTTCACAGGAAAATATTGTGCTTCTTTACTCTTTGTTTTATTCTAATGTTATCTGACAGCTTTAGTTACTAGTTACTTTTCAGATTAAAAAGTTACTCAAAACCCTATAATCATTTTCTACAATGATAAGGATAAGGATTTTACTACCAAATAAAGTTTATGATGTGTATTTAGTATGGCACTTCACCTCATCTGGCTACAAATTAATAGTAATCACAGAGTAGGCTAATAATAATAATAGTAATAATTGGGTAATATAGTATGACAGGGGCCATTCTGCTGCCTAATAAATACTTTTGCTTTTGGTAGTTCAAGTACTTTTTTGTTAGTTATACTTTTACCTTACTAAAATGTCGAGGGCTTTTACATAACAGAGTATTTTACAGTGTGATAATGCCTCTTGCTGTATCAGTTTTAGCTAACTAATATGTTATGTAGCCCACACTGGATGAACCTACTTTGAAGGTGACATTTCTCCAAAAAATTGTGTTAATTAATGTGTTTGTTCACAGCTGGAGAGGAGGTGATAGTTCAGGCAACTCTAGACACCAGTACAATTAGCTGCTCTATTAAGTGTTTTCTGAGATTGCCTTGGTAACAGAATGAGTCAAGCTAAAGAAGTTTGACTGTCATCTCAGATAGCAGTGGGAAACAGCCATGCATGTTTGTGAATGCACTGCTGCTGACCTGGGCCACATGGCTGCTATCATATCTGTGTTAAAAACTATGGAGGCAGCAGCTGCATCCACTCACTGTCTGGAGGAACCTACAGGTTAGAGATCTTGGGTGTACAAATAACTTAATGAAACATTCATCACTTGGAGTAGATAAGAAAACAGGTAATGATTGTGTTTTTGTAGGAATTAGACTGCATGCAGAAATCCCCCAAAAAGGCAGGAAAGTGAAGAAGGCTGCAGTACAAACCTGGTGGAGCATCACCAGCGAGGAAATCAATTGTCTCTAATGTCTGCTGGTCGAAGACTTCAGACAGTCAAAAGTCAGCAAATAATGAATATGATGACTTTATTTATGGTAATGCTCCTTTGTCTTATTACTTTTCGTCCATTAAAAGGAGAGTAAAAGGAGGTGGATAATAATTTCAACACTGTTAATCTAATGTGGATGTAAGGCTGGAAAACAGCACTTTAAAAAACGATTCCAGTTTATTATGGCTCTGTGCTAGTGACAGCTATGGCCAAAGGCATTATGTTTTTGGCTTGTCTGTTCAAATCCTCAGAATTCAATATCTCAAGAATGCCATGAGAGAATTTCTTCAAATTTGGTAGAAACGCTCATTTCTCCTAATGGTTTTTTCAACCTGTGCCCTATTTTCCGATCTACTTTTGTCTAAATGAGTGATAGGATGTTCAATATTTGACATTTCTCCAGTACAAAGCTTAGGGCTGATCTGCCTGCAGCCTGTTAGCGTGAGCTATATTAAATAATAGGGCACACAGACGGCGTCAAACAGCATCAAACAATGTCCACTAAAAGTGCATTTTTTCCACACAGATAGGCTCGGATTGTTAGTATAATTATCTGACAGCATAACGGAAAGGAGAATGAGCGTCTCTGTTTGCCTTTAGCTGAATTCGGTCATGTTACTCTGCCTGTTGCAATTTTAGTATATGTGCTGAAGTAACACTGCTCCCTCTCTCCTCGTCTGCTCCTCAGTTTCAATGAGCCTTGCATCCATGTATGTCCGTGTACTCCGTGTTCAAATAAATACGGTCCATCCAGATCCAGTTGGTCAAAATCGGGTAAAATTTCGGACATGTTTGTTGTGGCAAGTCTAAACACTCAGAGTGTGAAAGTCTGGCTCTGAAATCTCACGTCTCGCAAGATTCTTCTTCTTCTTCTTCTTTGGTGTTTTATTATACAGTCTATGGTGTTTTATGGCATTTGGTCTTGCGAGATTTGAGTTGCTGCAGGAAGTTACCGCTGGAGCGAGCTTACAAATGCGACTGTTTGGAGTAGTCATGGCTGAATTTTTACCCAATTATGACCAACTGGATCTGGATGAGCCATTTAAATTTGATGACTGCCCGTATTTATTTGAACACAGAATACGTGGACATACACAGAGGCAGAGCTCACTGAAGAGGGATGAGGAAAAAGAGAGGGAGCAGGCAGAGGAAGTGTTTTGACTAGCCACAACAAATATGTGCGATTCCAGCTAAAGGTAAATGCAGATGATCATTTCTCCTTTCCGTTATGTTGTCGGATAATTATACTAACAATCCGAGCCTATCTGTGTGGAAAAAATGCACTTTTAGTGGACGTATTGTGACATTGTGTGACGCTGTCTGAGTGCCCTATTATTTAATATAGCGCACGCTTACAGGCTGCAGGCAGGTCAGCCCTAGCTTTGTACTGGAGAAATGTCACATATTGAACATCCTACCACTCATTTAGACAAAAGTAGATCAGAAAATAGGGCCCAGGTTGAAAAAAACATTTGTTCCCCTTTAGGGATAAAATTGTTAGATTTTGGTGGTCAAAGATTAAAAGTCACTGTGACCTCACAAACCACATTTTTGGCCATAACTCAAGAATTCACATGCTAATTATAACAAAATTTGACACAAATGTGTAATAGGATACAATGATGATGTAATAACATTTTATACCCAAAGGGTCAAAGGTAAACTTCACTGTGAAATCATAATGTTCTGTAAAAACCCTTTTCTGGCTGTTATTAAATGTCATAACTCGGAAACAGAAAAGTAGACATTTGGACAGATTCTGAATGGGTGATCACTAATCTGCCCAGTTTAAACAGCTGTATAGATCTTCTATGCTGCTGGGGGGAGGATGTTTGTGAATTTGTAGCTTCTCCGCAGCAACATCCATATTTGAAGCACTGTGTGATTAGAAAAGACCAGCGTGGAGAAATGTGCCTTTGGTGTGAACGGCCAGGCGATTGCTCGTGCAACAACTGACATATCCGAGCGCTGTTGTGTGTAGTGTGAACAAGGTGTTAGCTAGATTGTCTCAACCACTTTGGAGGTTGAATTGAAAAAAGTTCCCTAAAATCTCTGGTGATACACAGCAACCCACGAAAGCAACAGCCAATGACACTGTATATGCAATTTTGCACAGACAGAAACTGAAAATATGATGTTTGTAACTTTAAAAACTTTAAAAAGAAAGATCCTTTTAAAGACAATGTTGAGAGAATGTCTAAAATACAGTCACCTTTAAATGCTAACTTTAGGATATCCCCTGACCTAGAGGACTGAGAGTCTTCATGTTGAGAGAATACATTTTTCAGTTTGATTTTTAAATTTAAAATCATCCTGACTATGTGTGTCTAAAAGGAGGCGCAGAATAATTAATAAAACAGAACAAACTGTGATGAAGGTTTCCGTTCTCATCATCCTGATGTTAACACGAGTTAAAGGCATTTTCTCTAACTGTTCTGAGAGTGCGGTTCAATAGTTTCATTATTTTCAGATGAGGGAATAGCAGGTGGCCAGTCTGATCAATGCAGGAGAGACAGAGAAACCCTCAGTGACCGCGGTCTGGGGTCGACTTCACAATCAACCTGACACATCAAATATTCAGCAGCGGCTCTGTGACACGCCGAAGAAGCTCGCAATAGAGACAGAGGGGAGAGAAAGCCAGGGACATAATCACAAATCACCAGGATCTGTGTGTGTGTGTGTGTGTGTGTGTGTGTGTGTGTGTGTGTGTGTGTGTGTGTGTGTGTGTGTGTGTGTGTGTGTGTGTTTCACACTTAACACCGACACTTATCCCCCCAACGGATTATAGCTCCACACATCAAATATTAAAGTGGCGGTGTGAATTATTGATCCCAATCAATGTTTGCAGATCAGAGCTCTCAGCTGGCAGAGGAGGAGCTAATGAGTGGGGGCTAAATGGATAGATGAGCAGTGCTGTGGAGCCCCAGATACACTCCTGCTGTACAGAGGAGCTAATGATTAACTCTGTGATGATTATTGAGACGACTCACGTTACAAGCCTACCATGTTACAAGAATCATGCTTTTTTTCCAAAGCAAAAATGTACCAACAATATCTGTTCTCAAAGCTTTTCCCCAAAATATGACGAAAGTGGAAGATTGCTGGCCTTCTCCTATCACTTCTGTCTCTGTCTCTCCACATGAAATAATCCAATGCAATACAATACAATCCACTTTTACAAGCCAAAATATATTTTAAAAAACCCCAAAACAATCTCTTATGTAAAACATGGACTGTATGTAAAGGTGGACAACATGACTGCTCCCCAAAAGTGAAGCCAAAACATCTCAATGGCCCCCTGGTGGCTGGCTGCTGTATAGGTCATTAACCCCGCCACATCTCTATGTTAGTGCATGGGACATGAGACAAATTAAAATCTGAAAATACACCTCAAATAAATTTTTCCCAAAGTTATTTTCTGTCATTTTAGGTACTTCTCATCACCCTGATTTATGTGCGAATCTCTGTTTTTTTAATGTTTGATTCTAATTAGTGATTTGATGCTATAAAAGGGGGATTTTATGTAATGATTGAGAGTTCTGTGTGCCAGTCAGTGTGCTTGCAATCAAGCACACTGACAAGCAACAAGCTAAATTCCAACTACACAATCATCCAGACAAAGATAAGCTAGCTTTTTTTATGCTAACTGAATGCTAACAAAACATAGGCTCATAATGTATAATTAATCTACTGGTATCCACCAAAATGAAACACCTGATATTTTCCAACCTTTGTGCTGAACAGTATACCATACTACATTTAGTGTTTTGATTCTTATTCGCTGTGTAGTGTTTTGTGTTAGTTTGGCAATTCTTTTTGACAGTTAAACAGCCAGCAGACAGCACTCTCATCCTTATCTTTAAAAAGTGACTGTTGCTGTTGATAATGAGACATTCCCATTCCCTATTACCTGGTACAACAACATCATACAGTGGCAGGGCAGTTGATGTAATGCTGCAAGTCATTATACTCGGAACTTGGGGGAAAAAAACGACCTCCGGCAGGTAAATGTGCAAGGGAACAGTTACTCAAGTTGGAATAATAAGTTGGAAAATCAGGCGAGATACATAAAGCCCCAGTTTGCCAACATAAAAGCACCTCACATCACAGCAACATGGCAGCACACACTGAAGTGAAGTGAATGACCTTTCCATCACTTTTTACTTTGTGTAGTGTTTGTGCTGTCAAATGCACTGTAACAGTGTTGTAGCTGCGATTTTCATTGAGTTTATTTGGGCTTTATAGAAGCCTTTGTGAGCACATGGATGTCTGTCTCCGTCTGTGTCGCCGTCCAAGTTTATGATTCTAGCTGTGGTGGTTCACTTTATCACCCTCAGCACCCTTTTACACAATTTTGAACTGTTGTACATTATTTGAATGAGCAAAGAAGAACAAGACAGTTGACTTTTTTATATGCCGTTTCCTTTTGCTAATGATGCTGTGGTAACTGATGTAGGGTATCTATATGGTAAATCTCTGAGCATTAAAAGCATCTACAAACCCGGAATTGTCGATTTTTCGACTTGAGGGGGATTTGCAGCAGTATAACCCATAGGCAGTATAAAGAATGCGTAGGGAGTCGGGTGGTGGATGGACCAAACAAATACAGGACTTTTACACAGGAGACCACCTGTTGGTGTTCCAAAAGTCAACATTGACTTATTTTAACTGTACATACTACATACATGACATAAGGTGACATATTTATGGGCCCTTGTGTGCCCTTATGTGACTGGCTTGCTCCACCACATAATGCAGTGCTAAGAGGTCATGGTCATTTCATTATTTCTGTGAGATCAGGTTGGAAAGTCCCAGCAATCAAACATTTGTAGCAGGTCTGTAACGTCACGAAAACTCAAACTGTTCATAAACTGTTCATACATTTTCCTACAAAAAGTCATGCACCCAAATTCATGCATATCCTACATAATCATGAACCATTAATTTGAACATAACCCACATATTTTGGAACGCTGAGATCATGTGATCAATGCACTGACAGGCATTAATAAGGAAGCAGTCCTAAGCAGTCTCTAAAGACGCAGGTTGGGGTGGTGGATGGGTCACAAAACCATGGACTTTCCCAAGGAGACGCCTGTTTGGAACGGTGTGAACTTTGAGTAATTTTAAGGTACGTCCTCACCATGTTTCTTTTGCTAAACCTAACCACAGTAACTTTACTAACCTAAACATAATCTCTGTGACTTTAAATTAATTACGTAACTGTACGTTAAGGATGTAATAGTGTTTGTGGGGTACTAATTTAATATCATACAAACTGTTGTGTGTGCATTTTTGTAGGATATCATATGAATCTTTCTATGAGAATATGTTGCAAAAATACATACGTAGGTTTGGGTGTGCACCTCTATATTGCAACAACAGCGGTGTCCCCAAATTTTTTGGTCAGGTCTGCAGTTCCTACACTGTTTACCCACTCAAAAACACCCTCACAGAAAAAAAAGCTGAAAGTCAACAGCTTCACCTCTTAGTCACTGTTTCATTTCGAATCCAATGTGCTGGAAGACAGAGCCAACACAACAAAAATGTGTCACTGTCCAATACAGCACTGTATTCCTCTGTCTGTTTTTCCTGCTCACACAGACTCACATACACACACTGACACACTCACAGGTAGAGCAGCTGTGAGCCCCACATCTGATTATGTTATTGACACTAGGCAGGAAACACAAGTGGAAGCGTGCCTGATCTGAGTGAAAAATACACAGAGGACAAGGCTGCTCCATCACATTAAATGACATAACTAGTTTACATCAGGGCTGCTTTACAGCGCACAGGGAACAAAACTGACAGATTAGCAGAGTGGAGCCTCACAATCCATAAATCGGTTTGTTTATGTACTAGAATAGTTAATGCAGCGTGCTGGTTTGCCAGCCTTAGTTGTGTCTGAGCGTCTCTGAACCCCCGGGGTCTGTGCTACAACTGATGATTAGCATTTACATAATGAGCTAAATGTTAGCTGCTGCCTTAAACTGCTACTTCTCAGCTGAAGGGGGCAAGCTGACCTCCACAGAAACAAACAGGAAGGCTTGGGGAAGGGGACAGTGTTAAAGTTCAAAATGGTGGAAATCTATAAAAGAAATTCTATTTTTGGAGGTCTTTTTAAAGGGAGAAGTTTGATGATAGTTAATTTTTTTTTATAGTTAACAAATCCCATGAAAGACCTGAAGCAACACTGAAATAATCCTACTTACAGTTACTGTGTGTGTATCAGAGCCTGATAGATCTTTCTCCTCTGTGCCATAGAGCTCTGTCATTGTCCACAGACTACTGCATTAAAAACGCATTAATGAGCCGCACTGTTGCACTGGGTGACATGCTCCTTCATTATCATGAACACGCACACTGTAGTTTATTTTGACTGAATCTCACATACACCATCCGGACCAAGGGGGATCTTGAGGCAATGTGTTCTCATCCCAACTCGTCAAATGTCATTGGACTTTCGCATGTACATATGACATGCTAGGTATCCTCCTGCATCTGCTGACAATGTTCTGGGATGCTGAGTTAATTTGCACTTATTACATACATTGTGTCTTTTTTAAAGTACACTTCCATTTGCACAGAAAAAATGTACAGTTTCTGCTCCTTAGATGCAAATAGTCTATCTCAAATTTAACTTAAAATGTCAGTGTAACACAGCATATTTATTCTTAATTCTTTTTGCAGCAAAAGCACATGGTTAGATTTACAAATAAACATCTTGGTTTGGCTCAACATTCAAATGGGAAGCAAACAGTGGGCTCCCAGGTAAAAGTCTAAGGTCAAGTGAGCCACCATGTAATAATTTTACATTGTTACCAGTAGAGTTGCAGCCAGCCAGTGCACTTCATAATGCTGTGAAAGTTGCCTTTGTGTGTCAGTATCTTATACAGACGTCTTCTGACTGATAGCATCAGTATTTGATGACTTCAGTTGGTGGCTACGAATTATACAAATTGTACGAAATCGCTGACAAAGCAGCCTTAACATTATTTTTATTTTTTTTAATTCTTTTTTTTTTTTGTAGGACTACAGATTAAGCAAACAAGATATAACTTATAGGTCCAGTGTGTAGGATTCAGTGGTACTCAGTGGTAAGGTTTCAGAACTGAATGTTCTCCCGTGCACTAAGCATATGGGAGAACTACGGTCGCTGACACAAAAATTTGAAAACTTGAATGGCCCTATTTAAAGCCAATGTCTGATTTTTCCCTTCTGGGCTGCTGTAGAAACAACATGGCGGACTCATTGGGAAAGGACCCATGGAGTTCGCCACAACATCATACATTTGATATGTGATTTTTCAATTTTTTTCATTTTTGTATGTAAACTGAGTGTTTAGTATACATAATTGTTTGATTTATGTATCGGCCCCCAAGAAGACTAGCTGATGCTAGGCCATTAGCTAATGGGGATCCTAATAAACTAAGCTAAACTTAACTAAACCTGCTTCGTATGTAGATACAAATGGCTCATTCTAAGGTTAAGATAACACAACAATTCTTATTTTTAGTTGATCATAAACTAGTGAAAACATGGTTATGAATATGGTATTCAATTTCTGCCAATATATGCCCCTAAATCCAACACACTGGACCTTTAAAATAGCCAGCTGCTGGCTCAAACTACATATTCATTGGACAGACGTAAGGGTGGTATTCTTATCCCCCTCTATCTTCCAACAAGAAAGCAAATAAAATAGCCTCCTAAATGCATAAAACCTGTTTTAAATACCCCAAATTTCCCCAAAATACATGAAACATCTCTTGTCTTTAAGGGTTTGTCATTGAAAAATCAGCATCATCTGTATCTCCATGTCTTTGCTCCTCTACACAAGGCACAAATCCTCTGCCTCTTCCTCGTCTTCTTCCTCTCTATCACAATCTGTCTTCTCAAAACACAGACAGCTTGCCTGACCGCCTGGAATACACATTCGGATCTGCTTGTCACTTCACATCTCCCTCGCCTTTGTCTTCCCTCCTCTTCTCTCCACCTCTATCTGTCTCGCTCTCTTCCTCCTAATCTCTCTATCTGTCCATCTCGACCCCCTACTATATGTGAGCCATGCTAGGCGATAGAGACGTTCAGCTTTTAATTCTTCAGCCAAGCAACCAAGGGACAACCAAGTGCAAGAGAAAAGGGGGGCTCTAAATCTAAAGAGTGGGGGCTCTAAATGTAAACAGTGGCACGCAGAGCAGCTTAAGAGGGCTATAAATAGAGGAAGAGAGGGAGCAAGCAAGAGAGAGATAGAGCGAGAAAGCTTTGCTTACGGAATAAAAATTGCTCCCGACAGTCAGGGATTAGTGCTTCCCTGGAGGATTTTCACTCCAAAACCCTATCTGGGGCGATTGGGAAGAGCACCAGCCTCAGTCATCTTAATTCAGTTAAACCCTGACCAACACAGATAGACAACATAGATGCTTGTTTGCATGCAATCATACAGAAATGTACATTGAGACACACACGTTTAGCTGGAAGCAGCAGAGGGTGAAGCAGGATAAGTGTGGGGGCGAGGGGTGGCGGGGGGGTCAGTTTGAAGAAGAAGGAGAATATAGAAATAGAAATGTGGTACATACTGACTGAGCTGGTGCAGATGTTGAGCTGTGTGTTTTGGTGGGGCATAATTGAAAGATACACCACACTCAAATGCTACCATGCATGTATACACACACACACGCAAACACACACACACACACACACACACACACACACACACACACACACACACACACACACACACACACACACACACACACACACACACACACACACTACTGTGAGCCTCATTACCAGCAGATTACTCAGCACCTGATCCTGCTAAGCTTGTTAAACAACACTGTTCTGCAGCAAAGGCGCACACACACACGCGCACACACACACACACACACACACACACACACACACACACACTTGGAGTGAGGCGCTAAGAATAACTATTGTTGAACAAAACAAAACACTGGAAACATCCTCACCAGTAAAAATGGCTGACGTTCACATTGTCACTGTCTGATGGAAAACAGAAATAAAAATCACTAAAGTTCAGTCATTTTCAAAGTAGTTTTATAGATTTTTGGCCACAAGGGGGCAGAAAAACATCAAAACAAATTGACACATAAACCGCCTTGTCTTCAGCTTATGAAGTTAGGGCTGATGACAGGTCTAGACCCCAAGATACTGGCTCAGTAATGTCCCAACCCAATACACATAGCTCATTTACACTCGACTACAATCCCATGTGGTGTGTCAGAGGGTAAGAAAACAGATGCAGCAACTGGGACACATCACAACGTGTCCTGCTTAGAACAACTTCTTGATGGTCCTGACAGGTGGAACAGTGAAGTTGGTCACTGTCACCTCCTTTCAGATCACCTACAGCAGTGATACTCAACTTACAGGCCGCAAGTTGAGTATCACTAGGAAAAATCTGGCCTACAACTGCTGGGTGCCCCCGAAACCATTTTTTAATTCACAATTAAAATAAATTGATTCACGCTGAGAATTTATTTTTGTACTTCTAATCAAAGTAAGGGTCCAGAGTGCATAAAAAGCCTCAGACTAGGGCTTGTTTATCAGTGCCAGGGGAGGACCTCCTAGATGTCTGGGCTAACATGAATGTCCTCGAATCCTAGGAAAACCCCTCTGTACACCTGACCTCTGCGTGGCTGATCTTAAGTATGTACATCACATCAGTCTTGAAAGACTGCAAGCTATGATGGCCAGTCTGTAGTGTCGCTCAGCTAAGTCATGGCTAGTATGTGTCCATATGATTGCCTAATTTGACATATTGTGTAGTCTGATACCAGCATTCTGAGTTACCAGACAATCACCTGTTTACACATCCTGAAGAAATAAAGAAACTTCTAACTGAAGATTAAGTCAAACAAACCAAACAAACCAAACAAAATATCACCTCATAAAAGCAACTACAAGGAAATTTCCTTGTGTGTTGATTTTGGCGGCCCCTGTGGACATAAGCAGTAATGTTTCCTAAAATGAAGACTGCATTTCCCATGAGCCCCACTGCCTCGTATCATAAAGATTTTGATCTGGCTACTGCGTTTAGGAAGCGAGAGAAAGGGAAACAACTTACTTTTAATACTATTTCCCTTCTCAAACAGCTGTTTGCAGGATGCATAGCAGTGAGGCAATGTATCTATTTGTGGGTAATGTAACATTAATAACTCTAATATGGCAATGGTTAAGCAAAATTAACTTTCTTTTAGTCCCGTTCATACACCTAGGTTACTTGTAAGCTTACAACTTACAAATTTGGTTGCCCAGTAATGGTAATTTTGTTGAGAAAAAAGGTTAGACAAATAACATGTCCGTTGAGGAGGAAGTGGGCCAATTAAAAATTGGTTTTGAATTCTTCACAATCCTGCAAATCTCTTTCTGTTGAATAATCAACCAAGGTTGAGCAACCAAGGCTGGCTTGTGTTTTGCCTCTGCTATGTCACTATCCCTTGCCGTACTTTTTTGTTCTACGGTCACTCCTTATCTTTTTCTCTTTGCTGATCCTGCCCCAGTATAAGCCATAACTTTCACTTACACTGTGACCTGATTCTCTGAGTGAGGATTTTCTTCCCACCCAGTAGTTACATCACAACTATGGGAATGATCCCCATCTGGGGTAATCCACGTGGAAAATGAATGATCTTTAAGACACACCACTTCACGTGGCTGGCATGCACCAGGCTATAAAAGCCCCACCTTGCGCATGCACCCACTGATTTACATTGATTGGAACGGGTACCAAGCAGCCTTGAACCTGGCGAGATAATCTCCTCACTCAGAACATCTTGCACATTCAATGGTCAGTGACACCACCAGATGCTGTGTGCAACTGTACTGATGCCCAGGTGCCAGGTGCCATGCGCTAGACGCAAGGGTTGGGTGCAGAAAGGCCGCTCAGTTGGCCATCTTGCTGCCAGGTCACAGACGATAACATACAACATCACCCTGGCTGGGTAAGGCGCCCCCCTCAGCTCAGGGGCATGGAATTACATGGCCTACTCCCCAACAGAGGTGCCAGCAGCCACCTTCAGGCAGTAAAATATGGCAAATGTGGATAGACTTGACCATGTACCAAGTGCACAGATCTCAGAGAGGGTGGCACCCTGCCACAAGGCCCGTGAGGTAGCTACACCTCATGTTGAGTGTGGCCGCGCACCTACCAGTACTGGCATGCCCGGCCCTCTGCAAGCCTGCTGAATTGTCTCTGCAACCCAATGAGACAGCCTAGCCTTCGACACCTGCTGGCCATGGCACTAGGCCTTAAAGCAGATGAAGGGTTGGTTTGTCTTTCTAAATGCTGCAGTGCGCCGGATATAGACCTTCAGGGCTCTAACAAAACAGAGATTTGTCTCTTTTTGACCCTCATTACCCTTCTTGGAAGGGTTGTAGGTTCGCAACTCAACCGACTGATTCTGTGAGTCTGTGAGTACTTTTGCGAGGAATGCAGAGTGTGGACACAATATAACACCAGTGTCATCCAGCAAGAAAGAACAGCTCTTATCTACTGACAGAGCGTGCAGTTCCCCCACTCTTGTGGCTGATGTCACTGCCAAGAGAAAAAACACTTTAAGAGACAGCCAAGTAATACTGACTGACTCAAGAGGCTCAAAAGGTTCCTGCTGCAGGACAGCCAACACCTGACCCACGTCCCACGGTGGAATTGCCGGCTTCCTGGTGCGCAGCGCAAGCCTCTGCTCACCCTTCAGGAACTGAGAGATGAGGCTGCAGTCACCATCTGCATCCTATAATCCTCTGTATGAGCAGCCTTGATAGCTGTCAATGTGCCCCTAAGAGTTGAAGGTGATTTTCCTGCCTTCAGCAGCCCCTGCGGGTACCAGAGCACCTCTGGGGCTGCAGTGCTGATCCGGTTTGTTGCGCACCATGATGCAAAGAGCTCCCAGTGGTAAGAGTATGCAGCCCTCATAGATGGTGCCCTAGCACTCTGCATGGTCTGAACCACTGATTGTGCAAGACCCAAGCCTAGCAGACTGGCCCTCTCAGGGGCCAGGCCCAAAGTCTGAGCCCCTGTGGAAAGGGATGGAGCAGGGCCCCCTGCACCTGACTCAGAATGTCCCGCTGGACAAGGAGCTCCCATGGCCTCCTGGCCAAGAGAGGCACCACCTCCGAGAAGTCAAGTGGGGCCAGTTCAGGGCCACCAGGGTCAGCTGCACTTTCTCCCTCCGAACTCTCTGCAGCAGATTCGAGAGGAGAGTGAATGGGGGAAATACACACAGCAGGCCTCAAGGCCACTGGTGTAGCATGGCATCGATGCCCACAGGGGGAGAGTCCCACCCCATGGAAAAGAACAGTGGGCAATGAGCATTGTCCCTGGTTGCAAACAGGATGGCCACTGTTTTGCTAAGGTGGAACCAGATCTCCCCGACCACCTCTCAGTGTAGCCTCCAGTTCCGTGGACTTGGGCCTCCCATGTCTATGCCCAGGTCCACAGTAGAGCTTAGATTCTCTGCCCGAGCCCCAGCCCGGCCCGACCCAGCTTGGGCCTGCGGGCCGGGTCGGGCCGAGTACTGACGGGAAAAGACCAGTGGAGTCGATGTTTAACCGCCGCGGAGAGCACAGGAGAAATGCGCTGCCTGTGTGGACAATCAAGCACCTGCTGCGAGTACACTCGCAGGATTTCCACGGCACTAACACGCTCGGTGTGTCCTTAGCGTTAGTTATAACAGCCAACTTATTGAAAAATGTTTGAAATTGGGCTTGGGCCCATAATTACAGTTAATTGGACAGGCCGGGCCGGTCCCAGACATAACGAGCATGGGCTTGGGCTGGGTTGGGCTGAATTTTTTGGGCCTGATTTAAGCTCTACTCCACAGCCTGTGTGCTATTCTGCAGAGGTTTGGGGAGCCCAGGCCCCCTTGCCTGTTGACATATGCTGCTGCCACTATGCTGTCGGTTCTTACTAGCATGTCATGGCCTTGTAGACTCAGGAGAAAATGCTTGAGGGCCAGGTGAATGCTTCTCAGTTCTAGAGCATTGATATGCTGGCCCCTCCAGCGGGTGCTCCAGACCCCACTGTTCCCCCTGCAGGACCCGATAAAACTTGATCTTCTTCTTCACTTCCCTGATAGCTGACTTCACCATGTGCTGTGCTGGTGGTCTGCAATTATGGAAAATGCAGCCACTCTCATCAGAGGAGGAGCGCTTCAGAACTGTAAATGATATAACTGGGTCATTGTTGAAACAACACAGGGTTTTGCCCCCAGAGCCTCCCATGCTGTCTAAGGGCAAGGGAAGGCTGGGAGTGATGTCGCATCAATTTTTCTACTACAGCATACTGTGACAGCCAGAAATGGTGCCTGGATACCCAAAAACTTGTCACAGCACTGCCAGCCGCTTCACCCTGCTCTCTCATCAGCTTTGGAGGAAGTGAGGAGACACATTGTAGTTCAGCTATTAGATCCATACTACACCCCTCCTCTAGCTGGCCAACCAGAAGCGCTGGTACATGTACAGTATGGCACCTGTGTTCACCAGCTGTGTCTGGACTGTCATGGCTCCATGCATTTTTCCCAAGAAGCCATCTATTACCTTGCAGTTTCTCGCAGTTTGCAGTTCGCCTTGCCCAGGAGGGACTTTGACAGAGCCACCAAGGCAGCCAATGCCTGGTCCATGGGGGGCAATGGCCCACAGCCTATCCTCCCCCGATAGACAACTGCAGCCATACGACGACAGAGCCCCCACCAGCGTGCCCCTGCTGTCGGTGTTGTAAACCGACTCCTGACCACCTCCTCGAAATCAGAAAGGAGAGGCATTAGGAATTGTGTGGGTTGCCCCACCGTCTCATCATCGAAACAGGAAGGGATGGGACCCTGGCCAGTTGGCAGCTATAAAGCCCCAGCGCCAAACCAGCTCAGCCCATAATTTCCTGAAAGAGAGGTGACTGCTGGTCATTCTCCTTTACAGGTATCCTGCTGCCCCTATGAGGCCAACTCATCATTCTTTAAGGGCCTCTCCTCCTCTGACCCAGTGGAGGAGTGGCTCCTATCCAACCCAGCAGAGGGCCCACGAGCACCCCCTACTGAAACTATAATAGTAGAAGTGGGGGGCACCCTGATGAGCCCCCGTCTCCCACTACCAGACCCACCAAACTAGAGCACTTAGCTGGCTGCAGGCCCTGAGAAGGGGCTGGTGGGCCTCTGCCAAATGAATAGCAACAGGCTTCCTTTTGCCTAGCAGACATGCAGAGGCAGTTCATGCATGAAGCTAGATTATCACGAGCAGCACTGCATAGTCCATTCCCAAACATAACACACAGCAGTCATGTTTCATGTTTTTTTTTTTGTTTGTTTGTTTTTAACATTACAAACCACAGAAGAAGGGTCCTGCTGGCCTTGGAGATTGACATCACTGTAGCATGACCAGAAAGTGCACTGTTTAGCTATAACAAGAGTGTTGCTAACTGTCTTTAATTATATTCCCTCAACCAACTGATGTGAGTGTGGCCACAGTATGGATTATTTTCTTTGACAACGGACAGCAGGACACTTCTACTGGAGGGAGATGTGTTTTAATGAGAAAATGGGAAGCCTCCGCACGTGCAAACCGGAAAACCAGCTACACCTTACAGTGGCTACCTGTGGAGGTAAGCTGCTAGCCACCCCCCGGCGATAAGTTGTACACTGCCCCCCAATTCTATCAGGTTCGAGCAGGCAACTAAACCCCAGAGGAACGTCACGAGCTGCATAAGCTCTGTCGGATTTTAGCCAGCAATGTCCTCCTAGAGGGATACAGCATGCTGCCCCTTGACTGAGTCAGGCTCGAGTGACTTGCTATGCCTCCACCGTGACAGTTGTGGAGCAGCTATTGCACAGCTGCAATACACGGATATGGCACCCCTCTCAACTGTTTCATTCATTGTCAAGAAGAAGAAACTGCATTTAGCTATCCTCAAGAGGGACCCGCGAGGGCCAGCTCTCCAACCTAAACGAAGGTAAGTGGACAAAACACTAAACATCTCTCTCTTTACTTTCCTCTCTCACGTCGACTCTGACAGGTGGAAATCAGTGAATCAGTGGGTGAATGCACAAGGTGGGGCTTTTATAGCATGCCCGCCAAGTAAAGTGGTGTGTCTTAAAAATTATTAATTTTCCACATCGAGTACCCCAGGTGGGGATAATTCCCATAGTTAGGATATAATCACAGGGTGGGGAGATAATCTCGATACGATAGAGAACCACAAAATATGACATCTATAATAATTTATCTAGAGAAAAATCTCCTCCTGATTCCTTTTAACTAACTTATGTGCTTTTAACTAACTTATGTGCTCGTCACTGTGTAAACATACATTACACGTAGAATGGAAGAGGCCACGCATGGCCTGCTGTAAGTCATTTTATCTTATGTGGCAGGGATTCAGACACATGGACAAGCATTAAGAATAGCGATGGAGAAATAAACAATCTTCTTGCTGATGGTCTTGTTTGCTTATATAGGTCATACATGCATAACCTGTTAAAAACTCCTCATTTAAGGTGTTTTGGTAACATGATAGCAAACAGTTGCCTTTTACATCTCCAGACTGGACCGGACAGTAAATGTGCTGCAAAACCAAAACTATGATCTATAAGAGGCTTAAAAAGTCTGTAGAGCTGCACTCAAGGGAGTCTCAGCCCTTCATTTTACTATTAAAACACTTTGAAAGCCTTTTGGTATATCTCATAAAGTTTTAACAAGGTTTTTCTTTTCTGACTTGATGAAAAGTTTTGGAGATAAATGTCTGTGTACACGCGTGTACGTGCAGAGGCCCATGCGCCCCTTTACTGCTCAGCAGTGTGTGAGAAATGATGTGGGAAGTGTGTATACAGTAACAGTGCTGCAGGCTTCCTTCTGCTGAGGCGCTACACACATCTTAGTTCCCACAGCAACACATTAGCACTCAACTCTACCATGGTAGAGCCAGTAAACAAAGTCTGTGTGTGTGTGTGTGTGTGTGTGTGTGTGTGTGTGTGTGTGTGTGTGTGTATGCCTCTGAACTTCAATCTTTATGAGGTCCAATCTAATTGTTAGGCGAGGACATTTTGAAAAGTGTGGACAGTTTTCAAATGTGAGCATGTCTTTGGATTTTAATAACATTTTAGAAAATTGGGATAAATTGTGGTGCATGAGGGCAAATTTGGAAAGCAGGATATTTTGTACATAGATAATAATTTACAAATTTTAGTGGGGACATTTTGAAAAGTGATAACAGTTTTGGAAAGTAGGGAAATGTTTTAATGTAAGTATGTCTATAGGCTGCAACGACATTTTAAAAATTGAGCTTCTGGAACACAAGGAATTTTTTTGGAAAGTGATCTAATTTTACAAAGTGAGAAATTTCTTGCAAAGTGAAGACATTTTTTTGTAAATTAGGACATTTTTGCAAAGAGAGGATATTTTTCAAAGAGGACATTTTTGGACAGCCAAAACATTTTTGGAAAGTAAGGAAATTGAAGACATTTTTGGAGCATGAGCACTCTTTTTAAAAGACATTTTACAAAATCAGGATATTCATGCATATTTTGAAACAGCGGGGACTGTTTGGAAAGTCAAGACATTTCATAAAGATGTTTTGGGATTAAGAATTGTTCAGTTTAGGGTTAGTGCAAGGGGGTGTATTGTCTAAATGAACGTCCTCACCTGTATGTAAGTACAAACCTATTCATATTCCTGCAAGTAAAAACAAAAAGAACAATGTACATAAATGACAAACATGTACATAAATGTTTGCATGCACAAAAACACTGAGACGTGCATGGAAGATGCTTATCCTTGAAGATATTTTTTTCACTAAAATGTAACTAAAGTTTTCAATATGATGAATAATGATTCATACTGAAGACTTCCTCCAACTTTCTGCCGATGCAGACACACAAGGTCCACACAAGAAGAGAAATCTAAGAAAATGCATGCACACACACACACACACACACACACACACACACACACACACACACACACACACTGTACATAAATCCTACACAGTCATACTGCAGATCCTCTGGCTAAAGTTTTTTTTTCTCCCCTGAATGAATAAAGTATAACTTTTCCTGAGTGTGAATTAAAAATCGATAGCGCTGAGGGTAGCAGGTATGCTGGTGGATGGAGAAGAGGGTGGGGGTGGAGGTGGGGTGGGGGGCGTCTGTGGAATCAAAGTTAATTCACTTTCACAGTTTGCCAAACGAATGAATAAAATATGATGCTCCAGATTGAGAAGAAGGGGAGAACGATTCTCTAATTGGAATTTCTGTCAGCTGAACGAGAAGTTGTGGAGAGACAAATTATTCACACACAGTCATGCATACACACAGGCACACACTCACACACACACACACACCGTACATTTAATCAAGTTGGTCCATTAGGTAACCGAAGGTCTTGGCATGAGCCCCGTCCTTGGCGATGTGGGAATATAAATGTCTACATTGATTAAAATAGGACAAAAATGCTCTGTTTAAATGTGACTCTATATATACTGACTTCTACAACTTTATTCATGATCCACTATTACTTTGCATCTTATTCCGCTCCTTTTAACGACCCAAATGGCTACAGAAATACAGAAAGTCAAACATGCGGCCCGAGGTGATAATTCTGAACAAATACTAATGAAATATTTTCAAATGTTTATACAACATAAAGCTGACAAATTTCTGGGAAATCAGCTACACTGCCTCCACCCTCCAAGTCCACACAAACATAAGCTCCTGTCCATTACAGGTTACATGTGGGCACACAGCTCATAAAGCTGGTGGCAGGAAGGGCTGCCACAGAAGGGGAATGTAACCGTGCTGACGTGGTTGCTGGTGACACAGTGACATTGACAGACATATTTACCAAAACATCATGGGGGCCTTGGCTGAAGAGAAGACACTGCAATTCTTCTCTTTATTGCAACACTTCTTCTAGCCCACCATCATGGTTTACATCTGCGACTGATTGACAGACAGAGGGGGAAGAAGTATTCAGATCCTTCCAGACTGTGCTATGTTTTAGCCTTTTATTTTTGGTGGATCCAGGGTGTGCTGTCTGCCATAGTGTCTTTCTTTTCTTCCACAAGGAGTCACCTACCGTAGGCCAGACCCTTCTAAATCCTACAAATAAAGGTCTCAAGAAAATAAAGATATATCAACATGTTTTCTTAAAAATCCATTGTATGTAAAAAGCCTGTATTTTAACCTGTAGTTAAACAGTGAATCATAATTGGGGCCTTCATGCACCACTAGTAGGTGTTACTGAGAAGTCCAGCTAATCAGGACTTGTGGTGGTCGAGGTGGTAAGATAAGATGAGATGCACCTTTATTGATCCCATAATTGAGGAATTCCAGGTGTTGGGGATGGAGACTCCTGACCTCAGTTTTTCTAAAAATCAGGACGTTCAACCCTTAAAAAACCATAAGAAAGTTTTCTTTAAGCTGCCATCCCAAAAAAGCCCAGTCTGCTCTGACTGGTCAAAACTTCTGGGTCTTCTGTATTTCAGCAACTCTGTGCCATCATTGCAGCCAGAGGGAATGGCTGTAACGGATTATAGCAGCGCTGTCTACCATGAGAGATCACCAACAAAAGTTTCTAAATACAAGCGGACATGTTTTAGCAGGAATTTGATCCAAAATCTGGGATAAACTGAAAACACTACCAACCAAGATTACTTGTATGCCTGGAGCTACATGTAGCAGTGTAGGCTACATAATGTATACACTTGCAGTAATGTGCCTGGAGAAGATCAGCCATCAGTGTCTGGGGTAACGGGTTAAAAAAATAACATGTTAACAGTAATATACCATGTTTTAGCAGAAATAAAGTAATACAATGCATTAACAACAGGATTTGGGGTTTGTAAAAAAAAAAGTGCTATATTTTGAAGTATAGTAAATTTCTGACAGACATTTTATTTTGAAGTGTTGTTTCTTGCTATAGAGTGAGTGACTAAAGGACAGCTACTTTACAGAGACAGCAAACCAGCTTGACAACATGGCCAAATGCAAGTATGATGCTGGATATATTAAACTGTGTGGACCTCAAACTGATGACTTATATTAAAGTCTGACCAGAGCACAAAGCTGGCATCTGGTTCTCCTCCAGATGAAATTATTGTGTATATGGAAATTTAAATAAAACATTGTGAACATGTCCTCAGTGCAATGTCACAAATGGAAACAATTATAATTCAGTATGTAACTTGTCTTGCTGTCCTACTATGTCCTGGAATACATGTAGAACTTTAACTTTATAGTACTGATACAATAACTTAAGCTCATGTTGTACCTTATTAAGGTGGAGCTCACTTTACTATATTTTGTTGAGTAGTTTGATCCATAGCAATACATCTAATTTTGTAAATCAATCATATGTTTTGCATATAAAACCTAAAATTTCAAATTAAGTATAGAGCTGTTAGTTTAATGTAGCTGACTAAAAACTGCAGTATTTCCCTTTCAACTGTAGTGGACTACACAGCATGAAGCTGTTAGAGGCCCCTGGGACAAAACTTTGATGTTGGGCACTCACTGGCAGCTCACATGTTTATTTAGGGATATTCACCAAATTTGCACAGCAAAAAGTAAATTAATGAAGATGTAAAAACTAGATTTTGGCACAGGGTCCTTGTACAAGACAGGCCCAAAATATTAAAAGAATAGTACGACATGTTTGGGAAATAAGCTTATTTGCTTTCTTTGCAAAAGGATTTGGATGAGAGGACTGATAGGCCTAGGACCTGTGTGACTATGGTAAACATGAATATGAAGCTACAGCTAGCTTAGTTTTGCTTTGCATAGAGACTAGAAGCAGGGGTAAACAGTTAGCCTGTCTCAAACGTAAGGTCCAAAGGTAAATATAATAATAATCTTTCCTCCAGTAACTCTAGAGTTTACTAATACCTCGCATTTTTAAATTCGTACAAAACAATGAGGTGTAAAAACTCTCATGTGTGCATTATCAGAGGGTTTTTTGCAGTGTTCCTTTAAAATGTAAACAGTCTCCCAAAATAGCTAAAATTGTATGTGAATAGTGAGTGAGTTCTTGAGACTGATGAGGGCGGCGTGTTTACAGGATAAAGAACTTGTATTTTCAGACTCATTACACTCTGACCTACATTTTTCCCTTGCTTGCATTGCTTCTCTTTTCCACCTTATTTCTCTCTCTCTCATACAGCCTCCTTCTCTCTCTCTCTGACAGGCCTAGCTGGCAGTACAACTCAGATTGGTGTGAAATCGCCGCCTAACAGGCGGGAAATTGGCTCTGTTATTTTTGGAGCAGAGTCATGGGGGACCGTCGGACCATCATCCTCTCTCTAATGAGCAGGTGATGGAGGCGTAGCTGGGGAAGGAGGGAGGGATGCCCGCGTCTCAAACACCATACACATGGCAGATGTACAGATGAGAGTGGAGAAGGAAAACAGCACTACTGTAGCTAAGAGAAGGAGGGCGAGGAGGAAGTGGGAAGGAAGAAATGAGACGCAGTGATGAGATTTCATGTGGCTAATATGAGTATCACCATCAGATTAGCCAAATATTAATAACCTCTGCTGCCACTCCTGCAAATGAGCGTTAACAGAGCTGGACTTGGCCTGTGCGCAGTGTGTGTTTATTCTGAGATGATGGAAGTCTGGTGGGGAGTGTTGTTTGTGGCCAATGAGGAAAGTGTCAGGAACAATACCATCTTTAGCCAAAGCGCATCTTCTATATCAGGCGGTGGTTCCCACGCTTTTTGTCTGATGTACCCCCACAGCACTGTCAAATTGACAGTGCTGTGGGGATTTTTAGCAACATCTGTAGAAAACGTTTTGAAAGGATAGGTTTCCGTTTTTTCAAGTCTGTCTTTAAACAACACTCACGTGACGATATGTACATTGAAACATGGGTCGCAGTCCAAACATGGGTCGTGGGTCCATTCTGAACGGACCGCATGTTTTTTTTAAAAGTCACAAATCTGTCACAAATCTCTAATAAAAAATAAATCTTTTTTATGAGTGACAACCCCATTACACTTTAGGGGGGGTTGCCTTTTCTTTAGTCTGTTATACAGCATTTTTGTGCATGTAAAAAGTATAAAGTAACAAAGCCCAAAGTCCGTACCAAAGAGAGCTCTCTCTCTTCCGCAGCAGCTTCCTACCTACTTAGGCAAGCTCTCAAACAGGCCTTGTTAGACCAGAGGCCGGAAAAGTTTGAGCTGTTATTGGTATGTTGTGGAGATGCAAATTATCCTTTGTATGGACTACCAAGGAAGACGAGACAAGACTAAGTCAATAAGGGGTTAAAATTCATTTCTACCAGCATTCTTCAACAATATAGGCCAAACATTTTCAGACCTACCAACCTTGGAGAATATTTTTGAGTACACATGCGAGTGCGCTTTGCGTGTAAATTGAAAATTTGCAAGTGCGCTAATCGCGTGAGACGGAATTTTTAGCACATCGAAGTCTCACTCAGATACCCAAAGGTGTAAACCCTGACCACCAGCGGCAAAAATATTGTTTGAACATTGGCATTTTTGAGCATCAAATAGTTAGGCTGAACTTCTATGCTTGTGTTTATTCTGCATCAATTTGTGTTGCAACTATACTTATTTATTTATGTAAACAAAAAGTGGAAGGAAAGGTCCCACATTTTGGAACGAAGTTCCTTGGTCTGACTACAGTGTGTGGGACCTTTCCTTCCTTTACCTGCAAGCTTGATGCTTTGTCCAACGCAACAGTTATATAATGTTTTACAGTATGCATTAGCCTTTTTTGTCTGTAAACAAAAAGACAAAATTCGGGCCCAGCTGATATTACTGCATTCTACTGAATTTCTATGCATCAATGTGTGCCCATTCTGCATCAATTCATGGTGGTGGTGGTGAGTATTTTATGCAAAAGATGCACCTTTGGGAGTAAAGTGTACACACTACAGACAACTCGCCTGCCTTCTATTCCTCTCTCCCACTGCTCGTCCTCACTGACCTTTCTCCACACCCCCTATTTAGCCCAAACAGAATGGTGTCTTTTTTAGGGGTGCTCACTCTCTCATCCTCCTCCTCGTCTGACATTGTTGTAGTCTAGCTGCAAAGCTTACTCATAAGTCTAAAACCTTTCAATGCTGGTCATTTTTTGCCCAAGCAGTCAGAGTAATATTTGGTCAGCTTAAAGATATGTAAAAGATGTTCAAGTGTCTTATACTCTACGGACAACTTTACCTGCCTTCTCTTCCTGTCACACTCTGCTCCTCTCCTCACACTTCTCTCCTTTCTCCACACCTCCTATTTAGCCCAAACAGACCATGTTTCGCATTAGTTTTGCTCCTGCCAAAACACAGTCCTTCAAACCACCGTTAACTTTAAAAGTTTGAAAGTGTCAGAAAAACATTTCAAAGGCACTTACAAAGCAGCAGGGTCTATTCTAAAATGATGGCTAACGTTAACGCAAGATAGTGAGCGAGAAAACAATACAGCTAAAGTTCGCTAGCTAATGAACATCTAACACGACCTCACTGACTTGGCTAACGTTACATTTCAACAAACACACAATCAAATAATCAAGTTTAACGTTATATTAACAAGACATATTAACGAGATATAATAACAGGCCTAATCGTTATATATTATAATAATTCTCTGTACACTTACCATCTCTCACAGTAGCCAGAGCCCCATGAAACACCTGTTGCACTCTCGTTGACAAAACATAGGCTACAGGACGCTACCAGGAAGATCGCTTTGTTTCAGACAAAGTTTAGGGCATATTCTGACCAATGAAAACTGTTGAGGTGAAACACTAGGCTATGCAAGAAAAGCACCAATTCACATCTGAACTAATCCAAGGGGTGTATAGGCTACAGTAAAATAGCCAACCAGACACTTCTTTTTTCTTGGGTATTTTCAGCGGACTTCTCGTGCCTGCGTACTTTGGGTGAGAAATGCGTGCTTTGTGCGCAGGATGCGTGCACATTGGTAGACTTGCATTTTAAAGTACGTTTTCCTGATGACTGCTTCATGAACTGGGAACAGGTTACATCTGGATTTTCGCAGCGGAGACACGGGACAGTTCACTTTGTTGGGCAAATCTGGAGATTCCAGATAACAATCTGTAAGTACACTTTTGAGTTGTGAATTTGTTGTGTAAAAACAAACAAGGACGCTATTACCGAGAGTTCAAATGCAGAGTCGATGGTTGTTGCTAACGTTAAGCTGTACACCCAGTACTTAGCTGTAGACCCCAGCTAACTTGCTAGTTAGAACCCTGTGGAGTCGTGACACTAGAAGCCTTGCCTGTATGATGTGTCCTCCAGCTCCTACCATGAACGTGTAAAGAGGGACGAAGCATGGAAGGAACTGCAGTATACACGCGCCCACAGAACTTTACCTTATGTAATAATGTGACCCTCTATGTTGTGCTTCACAGCTGGAAGAGTAATAACCCGTGCAGCATCCTAGTGCACTCAGTATGGAAAGCTATAGTACATCATAGCCTGCGATTCAGTGGGCACTGTCATCATGCAGTATAGTCAGTAAACATCAAACTTGATGTCGCACAGTGTAGCTTGCACTAAACTTATAAGACTGCTAAAATCAGTCTGTAGGAGGCTTAACACTTAAAGGTTTAGTCAAGTTTCTGTTTGTGGTGTTACAAGTGGCACAAGCTGAACATTACACTGAGCTACTCTTGCAGCTCTCTACTTAGACAGCTTGTGGTGCTCAGATGTTACAACTGACTCAGGTTAGCTTGATGCATTGCAATGGTGGAATGTAAAAAAATACAATTATTAAGTACTTGTACTTGAGTATTTCCATTTTATGCGTATGTGTACTTCCCCCTCATTGAACCCCCAAATAGCAGAACATTAATAAGTGTAAATTAGTTCCATCTTAAAATAAGGAAAAAAAAAAAAGTACTTTTTCCACCACTGTTCTGGTGCAGTTCAACTGTCACAGCTACATAGTTTTTTTGTTTGTTGTGACAATAACAACACTAAATATCATCATCACACTAATTTATATTGTTATGTGGTTATTTTTGTCCTCAACACAAATTTGTGGATATTTGCCAAATCATAATTTCATCCTATTTCAATGAAGTGAGCTACTTCACATTGTTTCCACATATAGTACAGCCTGGGAATTGCAGGGATTCCCATCCAGGGGTACTTCTCTGTTACCAAGGACAGTAAATAAACAAACAGACGCACACACACACGTGCATGCACACGCGCGCGAACACACAGTACATGACTTGGCCTGTGTGGTGTGTGTATTTGTTGACAATGGAAGTACTGGGGGTTGGGTTGGCTGAGCAAGAGGTGTCAGGCACAATCCCATCTTTAGCCTGAGCAGAACGCCTACAACAGACAGCATATACAGCACCATACAGTTAGTACACACTCCTTCACTACCATCCCCATCACCACACACTGCAGTAATAAGCTCTGATCCTTTCTGATTCACACTGTTGCATCATTTGCAACTCATGCAGTATTTTAGGTAACGCATGCACATATTCTGAGGAAGCTCTGCAGTGACACGCTTCGGTTTATAAGAGTATTCATTTATTCATTTCTTCTTCTTTCTTCTTAAAAACATGTCCAAACCTTAACATGCATGTAATAAATCCATCTCCTCATGACTGGTTTGGGGGATGCACAGTCACTGGTTTCCCTGGTTTTACTAGGGCTTACTCATGGCCACTGAAAGGCATCATACACAGTATTCATCACTGCCCATAAATTCAGACAACACTGAATTGACTGATACACACACAAAATATATCCCAGGCAGAGCCCACAGATCCTTTAGAAGGAGTCGTTTTTTCCCCCCACTGGAGGAGTCATAGCTTCAACAGCAGCCAAACACTGCCCTCTACTGTCTGACCTCCAATACTAACGCAGGATAAAACGAGTGATAACATTGGCCTACATGTGACTGTATTTTAACTGTTGTCAATGCTATTTATTTTCAACATTTTCTTTCTAAACATTGCTTGTTATAAACAGCACAGTTCATAATTTTTTACAAACACTCATGAAAAAGTTTCACATTTATAACTTAAATTTGGTATTGGCAACAGTCAGCATAGGGCACTGGTGTTGTGTGATTTGGTATCATAGCAACATCTGCTACAATGGTAAAAATTCTTAATTGGAAATGAATATTTCATTTACAGAAAAATTAAATAGTTAAATCTGTCATCATGTCCTAATTCATAGAATAAATGATTAAAGCTTGACACCATAAAGACAAAATATATCAACTTGAAATTAAATGCCTTAAGTTGTGTGAGTGCCATTTTATCTGTTTAACAGCTTGAAGAAACTGTTTCCTTTTGTCTTTCATTTTGTTGGCATTATTTTCAGGAAGCCCGTCTTCACCCTGTTTGTGTTGGGTACTCATTGTATTCAACCCAGTATTTTCGGTATTTGTACCAATAAAGTCCTCCACTGTTAGACAGTCTGGTCTGTGTGCAGCTGACATCCAGGACTCATCTTTATTTTGTCTCAGTCTCGTGGCGTGCCAGCGCAGGAGGTAAAGTGCTCCCACAGGGGCCCTGGAAGTGGAACCTGGAAAACAAAAAGGAGTATTTATGTCTATGCTGCAAACGTGACAGAAATTAGTGATGTTTTGTGATGCGCATGTCTGATTGTGATTAAGTAAATAAAACGTACATGAAGCGCATGGTGGCCGGTGTGTCTTCCGTGTTGAATTCAGCCACAGGAACACCTCTGGCTGCCACCTGAGGAGCAAACATGGCTGCTGGATACACAATGGAGGAAGTGCCAACCTGCAGAGTGAGATTTTATTGAAAATTTGAATGAAGTGAATACCTTGACAAGTTGCATTAGCATAATTCCTACTGCAAATAATCTCATATAACGTTATTTTTCCTCTTTGTTTAAACACTGTACAGCTCTATTCATTTTTTCCACAGGTACATGTTAAATATCTTTTACTGTGAATTTCTTTTATGGTATAACTCCTGAGTCTGGAACAAATTTGCATGTTGTCAAAGACATTTGTGAGAAATATCAAACATTCATACAATTATAAATGAGTATGTAAAAAAGTGGCAGGCACATAAGAAAATTTAGCAGTGGCATTGATGCACTTTATAATTTTGGTTATGAAATCAATCATGCAATCACACACACACACACACACACACACACACACACACACACACACACACACACACACACGTACCACGAGGCAGAGGTCACAGCTGTCCAGTGCTTGCTCTGCTTGGCTGAGGATGTCTGAGTTCAGAGTCTCTCCAAACCAAACCACAGCTGGTCTCAGGAGACCGTGACAGCCCTTCTGCTCACACCTGAAACACACACATACACACACACACACATACTCACTTTGTCAAAACAAATAGCCTCATTTGAAAAGAGCAGAGCACTAAAGAGAACATGAGCGTGTGACTTACCTGGGCAGCTGATCAACAGGGATCTGAGCGTCAACTGTTTCTGGGTCTGGAGCTCTGAGGAGGCAGTTTGAGAAATTCATGTCATTTAATACTGACACATACTCCCTGTCCGATATATCTATTTTCCTTCATATAACGGCTACACAGGGCATACTTCAAATACATTATAGTTAGTAAATCCAAAGCATTTTAGGTGAGATGTGGTTGACTATTTAATCTGTTTTTCACACAATAAAATAATAAAACAAACAACATTAAATACTGACCAAAAAGATACATTAGCCTGAAATCGAACATGCAAAGTAATACTTTCAGTACTAATTTATTTAATTTTATCTCATTTTATTTTATTTACTAATCTTCTCCATGAATATGTTCATTCCCACTAATGTTTAAATTCAGCTTTAACACAGTGGGATGTTTAAGTCACCTTTATGACTGGAGATTTCATCAGAATTACCATTAACAGTCCATACAGATCAGTTTTAACGTTACATGATCTGTTCAGATAAGCATTTTGAATCTCAGCACAGGACTTATGTCATTTCATCCAGAGCAGACACTGGATTTATTAGTGGAACATTTCCGCTATTAAAAACATCCATCTTAAATGTCAGATAAGTGACATTTCGTTGCGGTCATGTTATCAGATATTACTTAGCTGCTGACATCTGAAAGACTGAAACAGACTTTTTTTCTGGCATTTTGTGCTCAAATAAATATGATCAATATCTCTTCTAGCACATATTCATATTGTTAAGGACAACAGTCCTATTCAGCAAACGTTAGAGGAAGCTCTCACCCTTTGCCATCTAGAGCGACACAGATGGGGCTCTTGTAATTGGCTGCTTCATGGCCACAGCTCATACAGCGCGTTCTAAACAGACTTCCTGGATTTACAATACAAGACACAACAGATTAGTGCTGAAACAACTCAATTAATTAGTTAGAATTGGTTAGATGAAGAAAAGAACAAGTGCAATAACAAATTGGAGAAACCATCTCTTAACAGAGGAAGTCTGCGACACCATCTATATTGCTGTCCTTTCGTCCTTGCCCAGGAGATTTAACAGCTTAACCTCTAAAAACAATGGTCGTTTACAAATGGCGAGATAGAAGGCAGAAAATTAAACAAATATTCTAACAATCAATTAATTTTGTGTAATATGTGGAAAAAAAAGCCAGAAAATTTTAAGTCCCAGCTTCTCTGGGTTGAAAATGTATATATATTAATCTTTTAAAACTTAAATTATGAACTGTTCTTCCTGCTTTTATGATAGTATATGGACTAAACAAATTTGCAACTTAATTATTGGGGCCTATAAAATGGCAGAATATAGTAAATGGAGCACATCAAAATTTCACAATGTCTGAGGTGATGCCATCTAATTTACTGTTTTGTCTGACCAACAAGGAAAAGCAGAGCAGCAAAGCAGCAAATTTAGAAGAGAAATTTTGGCATTTTTTGCTTGAAAGGTTACTTTTTAATTCTTATTTGAGTGCTAGAATAGTTAAGAATACATTATTTAATCCATACTGGTATTTGGTGTCTTCTAGTATTGTATTAGTGTTTTCTACTTGCCGTGTATTTCTAGTATGTTTTTGGATCCAGCACGGCGGTGGAGCTCGTCGATATTTTGAGTGATGACGGTAACTGTACGTCCCTGTTTGCTTAGTCGCTCCTCACACTCGGCGATGGCCTTGTGGGCAGGGTTGGGCTTTTTAGTGAACATGAGCTCACGGCGGTATTGGTAAAACTCCCAAACAAGGGAGGGATTCCTGGAGAAGGCCTCTGCCGTGGCAAGGTTCTGAAAGGTGAAAACATGAGAAAGGGTTATTAACATCGACAAAAATCAACGCTGGTCAAAAAGTTTCTGAGAAGAAATTTATTACCTGAAGCTCTATTTTTCACAATTGTTTCAGCTTGTTGACATTCAGGCTTGATAATGGAAGACAGATGAAAGAGCTACAGAGACAACTGAGTGCAGATTCCTCTACACAGCTTCAGAAATGCAATGAAGTTCCCAATGACTCAGTGATCTCAGTCTCTTTTTTTAGTCACAGTAAAACTTTCAGTGTACTTTCATGGATTGTCTCTGAGATGCTTAATAGATACGGACTCCTCAACCAGAGGAGGACTGTAGAGTTACTTGTTAAGTTTCTTAACACTCTCTGCAAAGTTTCCCTTGTGAAAGATTATCACAGTTTTATGAGTCTTTCAATCATGCAATGAAATTTATTAATATGCTACCGTGCAGTTTTAACAAATTAAAGAGTGGTAGATTGATCTGTGAAAACTGAAGCAGCAGGAGTAAAATGTTCCTTATTCTAAGGAGGATTGTCGGCTGCTATATTTATATGAGTACTATATGGGGGGGGGGGGCGGGGGGTTCTTACATAGTTGATTTGCACAATTAAATTACCCCTCTGGGTCTCCTGCTAGTAGGTGTAGCCTGGGAAACCTCAGCATAGACAGAGAACATGTGAGATTATTTATGTCATCTGGCCTGGGAACATCTTAAGATTGCCCAGGAGGAGCAGGAAAATGTTGCTGGGGAGAGGGACATCTGGACAACTCTGTTTAGTTGGCTGCCAATATGACGCACCCCAGGTAAGTTGTAGAAAATTAATAGATACAAATTAAAATGAATATTATTGAAAACACTCAGTTGCCAGTTTGTTGTATATACCTTGCTGAAACTAATGCAGTCTAAATACAACAGTCCTGCAATGAATCATCCCTTTATGAAGGTAATATTTTTTTTTCCAGACTGTTTAGACTTCACAATCATTTGAAAGGTTGCAGTCTGCGGTGCAATACAGTTCAATAAAATAACAGTATGGTTTCAAACCTGTGATTGCCATGTTCTCCAGTAGCCTCCAGTTCCTCTGAAGGTGGGGACTCCACTCTCTGCACTCACCCCTGATCCAGTGATGATGGCTATATGGTTGGCCTTGGAGAAGATCTCCCTGAATGCTGCCAGGTCTGAACATTAACACACCCAGAAACACGAATATATGACAAAGAAATTATAATAATCTAAGTTAGTGGATTTGTGGATGACTTATACTGCATAATAATTGCTCATCAGGAAGAGGAGGTCACAAAAGCGGTAACTATAAAGAATAAAGACCACCTGAACTAGGTCTGGCCATGTCTTGGCAGCCCCGCAGTCTTTTCAGTTGGCCATGAAGGTGAGAGTTTATGAGGCCTCTACAGGTGAGCTGGCGCACGATCATTGGATTTTGGCAACTAGGGAAAAAAGTATGACTGTATTCACAATGGAAATAATCGCTTTATGCAACCAGTGAGTACTGGTTTTACAGTTTGCACACGACGTTATTTTCTTCAAATAACTGCAAGCCAAAGAAGCAACAATATATAAATATATATATATGTATACATATATGTATGCTATCTTTGTTTGTTGCACAGCTGTTGTTCCACTCTAAACTATTGTTCTGACAACATGGAAATGCTTTTAAGACTGAAGTGAGAATCTCTAAATAGCCACACAAAGGTTTTCTTCAAAGTTTGACTAGTTTTTATCTTTCACTAAAACATTTGTAAGGTCTGCCAAAGTCTTGTGACGTAAAAGCGACCTGGTACTAGCTCACACTGTGGTGATTTTTGATCTCAGGAAGGTCACTTGAGGCTTCATAAAGCTAAAAGGTCACCTAAGCACAAAACTAGCCTGCTAACGTTACTTAATTATATCTACCAATAAGACATGAGCAATGGCATTATATTAGATTAATTCAGTATAACACTAACGTTAGTAAATACTACGATAGTTTTGTTGTTACTGCGCAATAACAAGCATGGACCTCCCATAACCGTATTTAACAAAAGCTGTCGATAGCTAGTGTTAAGATATGCTAGCTAGCTAAGCTAACAGCTTGTGAGCACATTAAACGGAAGCTAGCTAGCGCTACAAAGCCACTGACGACATTACGCCGTGAATGTGGTGTGCTCATGGCTGTATTTCCAGGGATGAGTCGTGGCACCTTTGTTCGAGTTGTATTTTCCTAACGCTCCCTGACGATCAGTAGCCACCTGGAGCCTGGACCATCAGCTGAAGGAGGCAGGAACTGTCACTGTGTCGTTGTTATCTGTCATTCACCAGCTCAGCGGCTGAAGTTAGCGGATTGGTTTAGCTGTGAGCGACTGAGCCTATGAGGAGGGTCAGCGAGGTAAAAAACAATCCCACCAACAGCAAGATATGACCAGCAGAGGGAGCAATTGCACTAATGTAGTCTTATTACTGTATGTGATAATGTTTTTAGGTAAAATTGACCACCAAGGACAGATCACTGTGGGCAGAATATACAGCTTCTTGTAGGCCTACTTTTGAACTTTTTTAGTTTGTTTATATTAACTACATAAATTAATATGTAGTTATTCATTACTCACATCTTTCAGTTGAGTAAAAGTAGCAATACAGTGAAATACTGTGTTAAAGTAAAAATCCTGCATTCAAATGTAACTTAACGTACGTAAGTATTAGCATCAAAATGTACTTAAAAGTACTCATTATGTAGAATGGCCTGTTTCTGAATAATGTTCATGATATTATTGATTATAATCATTGATGCACCAATATGTACATTGATGTATCAGTGTCAGTGTTGCAGCTGGTAAAGTGATTTTTGTATTTTACCAAGGGATCAATAAAGTCTTATCTCAATTTATAATAATACATCAGAATTTATTTGTTGGAAATATTTAGTATTATTATTCTGAATCAGAATCAGATAAATGTAGTGGAGTCAGACGTATCATGTTTCTCTCTGAAATGTGGTGAAGTAGCAGAAATGGAAATACTCAAGTAAAGCACTAGTACCACAAGTCCTTCAATATACAGTTACATTCATTGACCATAGGTGCCAATCACAAAACAGTTCATATTTACATTAAATCACCTTCCCTTGAGTGCGCATTCTTACTCAAATAACAGTGAACCCACTGAACCCATTTATAATCATTTTTTACACTTCATTCTCCACTAGAGGCCAGCATTGGATAAACAGAGTATAAAGCACAACATTAACACAAGAATATATTATGGTGTTTCTACTATGATCATTCTGTGTGACCTGAGATTGATTGACAGACTGGTTAATTACTCCAGCAGTACCAGTGGGGACATTTCAGTGTTACAGCAGCCAGATCACAAAAACAGATGAGGCATGCAAGAATAATATTATATGTTTTAGCTGGTATGAGACTTTATTAACATGACAATTTCCCTTTTTGTATACTACTAAACTCAAGTGCTCTTTCAGTTGGTCAAGGCAAAGGCCTTTTCCACAGTTTCTATCCCTGTAGTCCTACTCCTGCTCAATATAGAGAGTGTTAGATAATACTGTACAAGAGCTGGCTTTTTTAAAAGAAAAAGCAGCTACAGTGTTTAGTCTACATAGATGTTGACAGTAATCTTATTAGTAAAACTGACAATGCCATTATCAAAAAACCATGGGCGGTCTCATGGAATATAAGTTTGGTATTTTTCTTGTCTTTATTTACTCCATAATCTCTAATTACAACATATGTTTTTGTCAAACTTTGAATGCATTTCTACTGGCCAGTCATACAGGTGCTGTTAAACGTAAAGACAAAGTTATTGGCCTGTGATGTCAGAAAGCTTCTCTCAAAGAGCCATATGATGATTTGTCAAATCTGAATTTAAAGGTTTGACATTTCTTTAAAATAAATTTAAAGAAAGTGCCTGTAACTGGGGCGTTGTCCTCAGTGTAAAGATGTGAGATTGGCTATATATTTGAAACCAGCAGGAAAGAAATGTTTTGCAAAATATCACCAAAACGGTCCAAATTGCACACAAGCATGTTTCGATTCTGGATAATGACTACTATGAGTGCTTTAATTCACTAATGACATTTCAGTATTAAGTGTGAGCTTTACTTTTGTGTTTGTTTTTTCTATATTATAGAGTGACTTAAAGGCTGACTTATCCTGAGAATCTCAAGATGTGTGCTCCAAGAAATGATTATTTTCATTATTAATGCTGTAGATGCTGGAGATTATTTGTAGATCATCATTTTTAAAAAATAATCAGTTAACTAAGCCTAATACATGTCAAATAATAGTGATAATGTAATCTCAAGTTCCCAGACCCCTTGGTGACATCTTCAGAGTGCTTAGTTTGTTAGACTGATAGGCTGGAACCCAAATATATTGGTAAAAAAAAACAAAAACCTTTAAAAAGCCCCAAATTCTAACATTTGAGAAGCCGGAACCAGGTTGTTTTTGCTTGATAAATGAAATTTTAATCAATTAGTGGTCGATTAATTTTGTCACTTGACTAAATAATAAATTGACTAATTATCTCGTCTCTCCTGTAGGTATAAGCCACACAGGAGATGTGAAATCCTGATGTGAATGTGCTGTGTTGCTTGTATTGGCCAGTGTGTTCTGAACGTGGAATTGGAGCTTGAGCAGGTGGAGCTAAAAAAGAAAGGATCAGAAGCTCATCAAGCCTACCATCTCTCCTTCTCCCTGTCTCTCCCCCCTCCTACCCTCCATAGCCATCACAATAGCCCGCCCCCCTCCTACACCGTCTGCCCGGGCGGGTGCACGAGTGGCTGCTGCGGCGCCGAGTCTCTCGCAGTCCCGCCGGTCGCCAGTGGACGCTGCCCGGCTGGCCGAACATGGCGGCGGCCCCGGAGGAGGAGGTAGACCGCAGACCGATCCGGAGGGTCCGGTCCAAGAGTGACACGCCTTACATCAACGAGGCGAGGATCTCTCTGCACCTGGAGACAGGTAGGCAGCCAGCCAGCGACACGGATGCTCCCCCACTCCATGTCGGGGCGTGTTAGCAGTCCCCACGGGGGAATATTATAGGGAATCGGTGTTCGCTGTGAGAGAAATTGCTTCATCGTTTACTGACAGTTCCCACGCATCAGCATGACTTTGGGCTTTCATTGTGCAGCTCTGGCGGTACCCATGGTGCTCAGCTGCACCTGGGTGTATGATAACCACACAGTGACTCACGGACTGAGAGATGAGCTGGGAGAGAATTTCCCACACATAGGCTGGCTTTTATTCCAGCTATGCATGTGATATGCGGTCTGCGGGGCACGGCTAGGTATTGGGAATGTAATTATCCCCGTAAGACGATTGATTGCTATTGCTCCAACCAGACTCCGCCTTGATTGTCGGCTGCAGTGTAATGCTGTGCCAACTTGGCCGCCTCTGGCTACTCATTTAAAATGCAGTTGTTATTATTGCATTTGGAGTAGGGTGAGGAATGGATGCTCTGGCATGCCATATCCTCGCCCTAATGTGATGTCTTAATCCCAGTTAGTGTGCACGAAAACATGGGAGATAAGTTATTGTTTCCTTTTGTTGCCATGGTCACGATGGTACGCTGTAACGGAGCCTGGATCATCGGCATCATGGTATGGATTTACAGCCGGATCCATGTTCATTTTTTTTTGTCTGTTTCTTATTTTAAAATAAGCTCTTTCTCCTATAAAAATCCCTCCTCATCCTCGAGGGAGGCTGCTTTTATATCACATCAGTGCGGAGCTGTCCACTGCCCCTCGGTGCTGAATATGCCACATAGCAGAATAGGCGAACAGAGCCCGGAGGATTTGCACGGATTCCTTTATTGGTGATCATCCAAATTACATATATGAGAGTGCTGTCTGTTTTTTTAATGGGCTACTGCATCCGAATTGTGTTCGACCCTCCCCCAGAATTGGCCGATGTGACAAATCCTAGTCACATGGTGCTGTATAGCCTGGCAGTCTAGGCTAGACTCAAGCCTATATTTTCCATTTCAGACAGATGCCAATTGCAGAAAATTCCCCTGCATGACTATTGTTCTGCTTTGTCTTAATTTTCCACCACTGGTCTGTTGGACATGTAGCATGCAATGTCTTAGTCAGTAATGATTCAGTCAAAGCTCTATAGTTAAACAGAATTTTAATGCAAAGGTTAGTGTGTAGATGTGTTTTATTATTTTAAGACTGTGTTGTTTTTGCCTCCAGCAAAGGTGAGAATGTGTGTTCAGAGCAGCCTTACATAAATCTTAATGAGATCAGGATTTACTCACTTTTTTTTAGCCTGCTTAGACCTTTATGACTCATAGTGCTCAGACCCACCTACCCATAATCTCTCTCAGCTGCCCTCTCTCTGGCCCTCAACAATCTTCCTCTCCATTTTGTTTCCTATTAAATGCAGCACCTCCTCTTAGCGAGATTAGCCGAGCCTCCCCGATATAAGTAACACTATTCTTTCTTGGAGCTTTGTGTCAGGCTTTCCATCAGGCATGGCTTGGATCTGAAGGAGGGAGGGAGGGAGGGGGGCTCTGCTGTGTCTTGCTAACAGTGCTGCTCCTGGCTATTAGCTGAAAACAGAGCGGGCAGGCTGCAGCTGCATGAGGCTGGTGTGGCATCATCAAGAATCCAGCAGGCACTGCCAGCTACGTCAGGAGAGGGATATTTGTCTTCACACCTTTTTCTTGAACTGCCAAGCATTCTTGTTTTCTTTCCTTCCCTTTCTCTCTCCCCCCCAAAAAAATTGCTTTGGTCTAATCTCATATTTTTTCAGCCATCTGCCCACCCACTCCCTCCATTCCCATTTACTTCATGTTTGTGTGTTTAGCTGCTGTTGTTTTGCATAAATCCAGCCCACTCGTTTCTTTGATGTGTGTCACCATTCATATGTGACAAATATCCATGCCATCTTCAGTGTGCGTGTGTGTGTGTGTGTGTGTGTGTGTGTGTGTGTGTGTGTGTGTGTGTGTGTGTGTGTGTGTGTGGGTTGGGGGGGTTGTATGTGAGTATTGGATTTAGTAAACAAGAGTTTATCACCAGAGCTTTTGCCAGATGGTTTGTTGTTGCTCTCTTGAGCTCAACCTTGTTTAGCCACATTCTGTGCTGAGCCACGAGGTCATTTCACTACAGTTTGTTTCTTTGCTATCAGTGCAGAATCATCTCCTTGCTACTTGCTACTTGTTTGTGTTGTACTCCAGGCCTTCACTGATGATTTTTGTTAGTATTAAAACAGTATGGGGAAAACTAACAGCAATTTTAAAGAAAAAAACATGAACATAATCATAGATCTTGAAGTCTCCTAAACCAATACATAGAGAAACTGTGAAGAGTGGCATTTTCTACCCTTTTGAACCCCAATTTAGTCCTCACTTTTCCTCTTAAGTGACTTTATAGTTCTTGGAGCTATATTTGTATTATTTAACCAAGTGAAATATTTGTTATTAGCATTAATAAAAACCTTCAGAGGGTTGCGGTCTGGGACAATGAATGAGTCGTTGTAGAATATGGTGTAGACATGCCAGTTTCATTCCCTGTTTCCTACCAACAGTCGACATGTTATTTTCTTTTATCCAATTCACTGGATTCTTTTGATTGTTATGTAACCTTAACCAAGTAGTTTTATGCCAAACACAAAATCTAAACACTTAGGTTTTATACTGAACCAAACTCAAACACTCATAAATGGTCATATGAATAATTGTTGAAGCAGTCATTTGTAAGGATTTTGAATGATGCTGACAAGCAATGTTGTCTCGCAGATGGGATGTCAGATCAGAGAACACTTGTCATTTCAGAAAGCAATGACAAATCATCTAATTAGTCGTTCAGTTTGGAAGAGAGATTAAAGCTGCATCAATCTATTTGTGCTCTATTTGACAACAACTTGTCAGACAGATGATTTATTATGGCTTTTGGACACTGTAATAACTAATGCGTTGGCAAACGTTTGCCTACTTGAACATTAGCAAAAACGGTGCAACATTAACGTTAATTTTGAGAAATGTTCTCTTTACTTCTGGCTCTGGTTTCTCTCCCGCGTAAAAATATCTGGCTCTTTAGCTGCTAGAGTTTCCTCTTTCTTCACCAGCTACTTTCTAATTTTGTCTATCCACTGTTTGGCGCTGGGCAAGTAGTTTACAATATCAGAGCTTGTGTTCTGAAAATTGCTACTAAAAACAAGACTTATGAGATTAGTGGACTTCCATAAAACCAAAACAATGAGTTAAAAGAGGTTTAAAAGCTCTGTAGAGCCCAGAGTTGGGTTTGTCACCACAAGTGACCCCTTTCACTTTATGCAGTTTATTTAATTCAATGTTAGTATAAAAACATTAATTAATGCAGCATTAAAGTAAAGTCCTGCGGGTTTGAGCAATGATTCTCGAGTACAACATGCATTTGTTGTAATAGACCGACCAGTCAGTCATGGTTGAGGAAGCTGATAAAAAATAACCTAAAACTGAAAACTCTTGCAAAATTGTTTTATGCTTATTTATGAGCCCACATCTATTTCAAAGCCTGGCACTCCTGCTGCACTCCCTCGTTTTGAGCCAGTCCAGATCCCAGGAAGCGCAGCTCCGATCCAGCAATGTAAATCCAGGTCAGCTCAGTAAGAGCTTAGCCCTTCTCACAAAGACCAAGACGCAGGCATTACCACGCTCTCATTCAAACACAGAGAGTTCTAATAAAGACCTGAATGAAAGACTGAGTCTTAAATGAGAGGAGGTAGAGGAGCAGGAAGAGTCTGAGGAGGAGGACAGGGTGGCAGGATGGAGGCTTTTTAAAACTGTGGCAACATAAAGACTGGCACAGTGAAAAAGAAACAGAGTTGGCTCTCATCCATAGAATATGGTGGGAACAGTGCACACGCATACCTCCCACTCTCTAAGTGATACTCTTTTGTCTCTCTCCCGCATACACATACATCAACAGTGCTATCTGCATACATTAGCCAGACCCCTGAGCAGCAGAATGGTAGAACTACCTGGGCAGAATACAAAAGGGACACACGGAGGAAGCATGAGAGCTTTAAATGCAGAGGGGTACTTCCTGCCTTGCTGCCTCCCACCAAACATACAAAACCTCTCACTCTTCCCCTGCTGGCACGCGGGTTCATCCATTCAGCTCAGACAAGCTAACCATTGTGTACAGAGAGAAAACCTGAGCCAGGGAAGGCGTCTGACTCAGACTGAAGTTGACAATCAAGATAGTGGGAACGTATCATGGCCTCTGTGATGTCACAGAACAGGAGCACTAAAAAGTTTGGGATAAAGGAAATGACCCCTGTGTATAATCTATGAGGTGTTAAATATCTGTAACATCAGATCATGACATTTACCTCCTCATGCTTACCATGCAAGTGTTCCTTTCATATTTATGCCTGTCATAGTTACAGTATGAGCATCACGGTGGTGCTGTGGTCAGCACTGTTTTCTATGTGGAGTTTGCACATTCTCCTTGTGTCAGCCACAAATTGCCATTGGTGTTATTGTGAGCTTGAATGGTTTTCTGCCTCTGTGTGTCAGCCCTGTGATGGTCTGGAGACCTGTTTTCTGTCTTGACCTGTCAGAACAGTGTCAGCTGGGATGGGATGGTGTTAGTGTACTCGGTTTGCAGCTATGACACAAATCATTGCACTTTTGTACTGACAGGAACAGATCAGTTGAGTTTTCTTGTGAACAAAGTTTCTGTTTACATGTATTGTTCTTCACCCAAATGCACTGTATATGTGACTGAGGTCTAACAAATGTGTTTAAGTAATTCCCTTCCTCATTAAACATTAGCAGTTATTGAGTATTTTAAAACCTGCCTTGTTTGGATCCATCTTAGTTAGCCAGCAGTCTTCTTCCCTGCCTTTGTTGGCTCATTGCTGTATTTCTTGGCTTATTACAGCCATCTGTTGATCTGTAGACACAATGTGAAACCATTGGCTGCACCGGGTTTCACCCCATCCATGTGCACTACCACATGCGTGCCCCTCGTACACAAGACACAAAAAACCCCCACACATTTAAGATTTTCCAAGAGGTGTCTTACCATCTTTTGTCATTTGTTTAAACATTTTTGCAGCTATGAGAAGCTCCTCTTGTTCCTCTGCCTATTTCACTGTGAGAAATATGTACATAATTAGCACACTCAAAATTCTAGTTTATTGTAGATGCATTATTTTAAGTGTGGTAAATTTTGGTACCACTTTATAAGGCATCTTTTAGTGATCAGTGGCTTTATTAAAGGTTAATAGATCCTTAATGTTAGCAATAAGCTAATAAAAGCTAATACAGTGCTACTGTGAGAACACGTTTTTGTCTGACATTCCTTTTGTATTAATTTTGTCACTTCCAGTAAAATTCCTCCCAGGGTTAGCCTTTAGAGTAGAACTGGGACACAGTTTCAGTGATTTTTGTTTCCCTGAATGCCTTTTGACGGCCTTCAGACAGCGTGTCTGAACTTGTTGTATTCATCACCCATATGTCAGGGAGGGCAAAAGTGATAGTAATACTAGTGGCATACCAAGAGAGGACACATTTCCAGCTGAGATAAAGCAAAAGTTTCTCAAATTGCCATGTCTTGTGGGTGCATTGCATTATGGGCTGTTGAAGTAGTCTGTCACTGGCGAAAAATGTCTCTGACTTCTGTATATGGATTTCTTCCAGGATGAATGTTAGAAGATGGAGTGTTGTTGATGTTTTTGAAGTTTGTATTTCTTTTTCTTTTTGAACTCAGTGGCATCTGTACCATAGCATCTGTGATGGAACCCTGGAAGGGATTTTTTATGCCTCTGCGCCTGCAACAGCGGTGACCGGAGGCAATATGTTTTTGGGTTGTCCATCCATCCCATTCTCGAGAACACAACATCTCAAGAATGTCTGGAGGGAATTTCTTCAAATTTGGCATAAACCTTTACTTAAACTTAAGAATTCATATGCTAATTATGACATAATTTCATACAAATGTCAAATGTACCTAAAGGGACAAAGATCAGCTTCACTGTGGCATCATCATGTTCTGCAAAAACACTTTTCTGGCCACTTCATATCTCAGGAACAGAAGTGGAGACATTTGGTCAGATTCTGAATTGATAACACTGATCTTGGTTGTCCATGTTTCAGAATTTGTTGCTTCTTTTCAGCAACATCCATATTTGAAGCACTGTGTGCTGTTATGGCTACAATTTAATGTGATATCATTTTTCTCACTCCACCACAAAGTCATTGGTTTTGCTGATTTTGAGCTTCAGGTGTTTGTCGTTGCACCATGTGAGAACTTTGTACTCCTCTGTAAAAATAATTTCTGAGTGAAGACAGCATGTTTCTCACTGGAAATTATTTGTACATGTCAACAACAATACAGTAATAACTTCCATAACCTTTTATTAAATTCTTCGAGTCTTCAATATTTGTACAGTTTGGACAGACATGGATGAAAACTACAGCTTGTTGGCAGAGACATACAATTGTGAGGCGGTAATCTTAGCTTTAGCATGAATTTATTCCCCTTATCTTTGTCAGTATCTGAACCGAAAAACCTTAAACGGGCCAACAGATTATCATGCAAATGGGTGGTGGAGGTTGCATCACCATAGCTGTTGTTTATAGACTGAGACAGCTGTCAGTCAAAGAAACACACCACCAAACATGTTAATTGTGAAGTCTTAATATCTTTTTGAATGAAACCACAAATTGTTACACATTGAATTAGTATACCTCTCATCTAGTTAACACCATGTGACTTTGTATTTTAAAGGAGAAGGAGTTCAAGTCACTTCAGCACAGCCTGAGATGAAATTCTGGGGTTTTGCTCAAGCCCATTTAATCAATAACAAGGGCCAATGTCATTAGCTGATCACTGATATATTACATGTTGAAGAAATCTTAGTAAATAAATGTTTTCAAGTTGCAGTTTTACAGATATCTGACTGTATTTGTTCTTTTTTTTAGCTATGGTTATTATTTATTTATTATTTGAACTCAATTTTCAAAATGACTAGAATACTGTTTTTTATTGACTCTTGCTTTATATTTACTGTCCTCTGATGTCTACTGTTTTGTATCTTTGATGTAGATGTTACATGTGCAACTATTAACTATCTGGCTTTAGCATAATATAAATTTTTTTCTCAACAAAAATTCCTTAAAATGATTGTATTTTAGCACAAACCAAATACAAGGCAGCATATCTATATTAGATTTCTCTTCTACTACTTTTTGCAAATTCTGTGTCCTCACAAATTTAAGTCAGGCTCATGTCAGGCTATTTCTTTGTGCGTGGTATATTCTGTAATGTCATTTTCTGGTTCCTAATCCCTTATTGGTTGCCTGCTGTGTTGTACTCCTCCTCATTTTATAGTCAGTCTGTGAGCCTCTCTTTGATATTTGTCCCCCCTGTGCTTGCTTTTAAGTGTGCCCCCTTGTGGCACTTAACCTGTGGGGTTAGCCGCAGGAGTTGTCCTCAGGCAGAGAACACACATACACATCCAAACCACAAAATGCAGACATCACCAGGAGCTGTTACAGCGTTTTAGATTTGTTTGTTTGTTTCTTTCCTTAAGTATGCTGTCTGTGTTGGTGAAGGCCACCTATCAAAACAGATGAGCTGCATACAGGAGACAGAGAGAGGGAGAAGAGAGGGGTGACTCATATCCCGGTGATATGCCAAGTCTCACATTCACACATTTACAGGAATGCACACACACACACAACCACACACATACACAAGCTCCTACAGGCTCTGCTGTTCTGTCACTTTCTATTAATTCAGCACATTGCGGGTCCAGTGACAGAGAGGAGGGAGGGAGGGGGGTGGAGGGTGTTGAGGCTTTTGAACAATGAATGGCAGCGAGCAAGAAAGAGATCAAGAAACAGTAGGAAGAAGAGAAAACATTGAACTTTTTGTTGCCTTTGAACTCGCAGACTCCCTTTGTCCTTCCTCATCACGTCACACCTTATTTAACTCTGTTCCCCCATGTTTGTTGCTGTGTTGATCCTGACACTTTTCTAGACAGACGGAGGAAGAAAAAGAGACCAAACCAGACACAGAGGCTCATGTTGTCTCACAAAAACAGTGTGAAACCAAGTTTTTTATATCCAACATTGTGTTTGGTTTTATTTATATAGCTCAAAAACACAAATTTGCCTATAAGGGCTTTAGAATTTATACAACATATGACACCCTCTGTCCTTAGATCCTTGATTTCAATATGAAAATACTCAACTCCCCGACAAGAAAATTGCGAAAAAAGAGGAGCTACAGAGAAGGGATCCTTCTTTCCATGACTCTCTTGCCTTAGGATATGAAGTTGTTTCTAGTTATTCACAAACAGTTCATCAGTTACTCATGTGACTGAATATACATTGCATAAATACAGTACATACACTTTCTGAATGAAATTGCAAAGTCAAAACATGTTTCTTTCTAAACACACCACAAGCAAAACTATATCCCAAACTCTATCATGATATTTGATATCAAAGAACATGATGGAGGATGCTGCACATGCTTCATCTGTTCTTGAGCTAAGGGGCCCTTAATCCATCCATCAATTTTTATATTACAAGACACTAGGGTTGTATATGCCTGCAAAGTACTAACAAAAATGTGATAAATTCATTCACTTAATAAATAGATGGAGGCATCATCGTCTCTACTGGTGTTCCATCATTATTTGAAGGGTATGACTGTGAATAAGGTGTTTAATTGCATTCAATGATGTGTTAAAAAGGTCTGATAATAATAACATATCGCCAGACAGACAGTCTATCAGACTGTTTATGCACATCCTGGAGTGATGATGATGAGAATTTTGTCGATTTAACACAGTCTATCCACTGGAAGCCAGAGGAAGCAGCCTCTCTTTGCCCCACCTGACTTCCTGCTTGTCTACTGAAGAGCGATGCTGTGAAGTCTGGTAGAATTAGTAACTGGGCAGTGTCCCTGCTGTGTGGCTAAATGGCAGAGGGAGTCTGTTTTAGACTCCAAGCAGCGGGTCTCCACCTCTCCTGTCTCAGCAGCAGAGCAGCACATTAACTTTGCATACTAAATCTCTGTCAGGACTGTAGTCTCAGTTCGGGGCCCAAATTAGCAGCAGCGTCATCAAAGCCCAGAGGATGATTAATACTTTTTGCCTGATGGAGACAGAAGCTCAGATGGGATGAGGAGGTGATACAGTATGTGGGGTAATGGATAGTCATCAGAAATAGACGAGAGGGAAGGTTATGTGGTCGTCCAGTATGACATTAATCATATAGACAGTAATGACCATGAATTTAAAACCTTAACACAGGAGGAGGATAGGTTGGGTTTTATTTGCTTGAGACTTCAGTCATTTGCCCAAAACAGTATGCATCAATAAACTCAACAGCAGTGGATCTTTGCAGAATAAATGTCCTTGTCTTTCAGAATACTTAAAAGACTATTGCTTTTGTAGAAAGTAGTTTCTATGAAGTCTATCCACTGTGAGATCTATGGATTTTTCAGAGTAACTGGGGCTTTGTTTCTGGAAAGTCACAAGTTTGCCTCAAGGGTTTTACAACTTGTACAGAATAAAATGCTTTTTATCCTTCAACCTGTTGATATGAATAAGTAAAATAAAAACAGTGCTGCATGAACATAGCAGACAGAACTTGCAATAGTAGAATTATACAAAATAAAAATGTGCACCTTCTTCTTTCGGCTGTTCCCATTAAGGTTCACCACAGCGAATCATCTGCCTCCATCTAACCCTGTCCTCTGCATCCTTTTCTCTCACACCCACTGACTTCATATCCTCTTTAGCTTCATCCATAAGTCTCCTCTGTGGTCTTCCTCTAGGCCTCTTGCCTGGCAGTTCCAACCTCAGCATCCTTCTACTGATATATTCACTACCCTCCCCTTAACATGTCCAAACCATCTCAGTCTGGCCTCTCTGACTTTATCTCCAAAACATGAGCTGTCCCTCCGATGCACTCATTCCTGATCCTATTCATCCTCGTCACTCCCAAAGAGAACCTCAACATCTTCATCACTGCTACCTCCAGCTCTGCCTCCTGTCTTTTCCTCGGTGCCGCTGTCTCCAAACCAAACAACATCATTGGTCTCACCACCATCTTGTGCACCTTTCCTTTTAATCTTGCTGATACTCCTCTATCACACATCACACCTGACACTTTTCTCCACCCGTTCCAACCTGCTTGCACACGCAAAATAAAAATGTTCTGTTCTGTTCTGTTCTGTTCTGTTCTGTTCTGTTCTGAACTGTAACTAGGTTTGCAGGAGATTAGTCGACTAGTCCACTGATCGTTGCTACCTTCACTAATTGGCACCAGACATACTAAACTTATTGATAAAACTGTTATTGTTTCATTAAAGATTTATTTCTCTAAAAATTCTTGCTTTTTAATGAATATTGTTTGTAGTTGTTCGTTTTGCAGGATAATGTGCAATGTTCATAATGCATGGTACAAAGTGCCACACATTGCAGCAACATTTAAAATACAATTTAATTATTGAAAAATGCGATTGACAAAATTTCATATGACTTTTATAATAACCACAAATGTTTTATTTTATAGATTAAATTATGCTCAATTTTGACTGTCTTGTGAGTGTTTTCTTACTTTTAGACTAGTTGACTACTCTAAATTATAACTACCATTTATATGTCAGGGAAGTTAGTAGTTAGGAACTAACTCCCTGTAACTGTAACAGCTTTTATATTCCATTTATCACTGTCTAATCAAGAAAACATGGCAAATATTTGTTGGTTGCAGCATCTCAAATGATGATTTATTGATTTTGTGTGTTTTATTCTTTATCATTTTTCACACATTTAATAGATTTAAAAGATTAACTGATTCATTGATAATAAATTGAATAAATAATGACTTGGGTCGTCACTAGGAATAGCGCCTTTTAAGTAACACATACTCATTTGATCCAGTGTCAGTATTAGAATGTTCATTAGTGCCAATAAAAGTGTAAATGTAAGTTTAAAATATTCAAAAAACCTCAGCTCAGCTGACTCATTAAAGAACAGTAGTGATGTTTTTCTCTACTCGTTCTGAACTCTTCTTGTAGAGTGGAGCAGCAGCGCTTTAACAGCGTGTATTTGTTGAAGTGGGCAGCATTTAGCTTGGAGGCATGATTTAAAAGCCAGTTTGACCTGTGAACAGTGGGCCAGCATCAGCAACAGTGCTGCTATTGATCAGAGCATTTTCATTTGGCAGTTAGAGTGTGGAGCTGTATAGAGCACTGTAATTGTTCATTTATTTTACTTAATTTTACATTGAAACAGCTTTATATTGGTGTACTGCTTTTGAAAACATAAGTTAACAGGTGCTTTACAAGAAGAAAAAAGGCAAAGAGGAAGGTGACAAAAGGCAATAGTAGTATTAAGTGTTGAGCCCGCATAACAAAATGTATAAGATCAAGGACAAAAACTGAGACTCTCAGAGACCAACAGCAACAAGAACTAAAGCATGAGCACCATAAGCTGCTTAAACATAAAAAGAAAGTAGAGACAAAACAGCAGTGAGAGGACAGAAACTCTGATAGTTAGGGTTGTCTATCTGGGCTTCTAGCCTCTCACTGCCAGTGCACAAATATGGCCAGAAGCACATATACTGTATCAAAGTTCAGCTCTGTGTTTTATTTTTACATCTGTCTAATACGGGAAGAGTTCGTTAACAAGCTTCAGAGTCAGTGTGGTAGCTCATTAGAGTTGTCAGGTAGACTCAGCACCATGGAGATGTGACTCACTGCTCAGGCAGGTCAAGGTGAGATTGATTCAGTCGATGCAGATGTGGATCTCCGTCACAGTACAAAGGTGCAGAGATAAGAAACTCTATACGGCTGTACTGCGTCTGCTGATGCAGTAACGTGACTGCGCTGAGAAGGAGACGTTCATGAGAAAGACATGCTCAGACTGCTGGCACCAGCAGATGGATGCTGTTGGGCAGGATGGTTTATGGTGAGACAGATGTAAAGAGCTCAGTGTCTTACAGACAGAAAATAATCTGACAGCTGTACACACCACAGGCTGTCTAGCAGAGGACATGCTGCCATCTCTGATGTGGCAAGCACACCTGTGATCTCATGTATGTGTGTATGTGTATGTATGCATTCACACATGTATTTCTGTCTGTACATGTAAGTGTGAGGTGGTATGTTTCACAGCTTGACGTATATCTGAAAGTGCGCCAACTTGTCAGACACATAGAGGCATGAAGCCCATTACTGTCAGCAGCACATTGAGCTGTAACCTGCCAGACCTTTGTGCCCCCAGTGAGCCCCTCGAACAGGAAGCCTTCCTGAGGAAACCAAATGACACCTCCTCCACCACTGCTCTTCTGTTTCTTGTGGCTCTTTTAAATACAGTTGAAATTCAGATTAATAAGGCAGAGGGTGGAATGAAATGAGATTTAGTTCTTACGGTATGAATAGTTAAAACTATGACAAAGTAAAAAATATCTTCATCTAAATAGACTGCACTGTGATGACTCCTATTTTACATAAGGTTATGTCTTTGAAATACTGGTGTATTGATTTCCTCAGGATACAAGTCTGACATAACCTTAGTGAAGACTGCACTGAGTGCAGCTCCAGCATTTAAATGAATCATATTGTGTGCTACTACACCAATGCTGGACCATTATTAATTCGAAGACATACAGTGCATACCATGATATTGCTTCATGAGGCACAGGAATTACCGCAGCATCCTGCAATATACTCTGAGCTTTGATGTGTAAAGAACAGTAAATACACCCACTGTATTTCTGAGTTGCAATTAGGGCGACCGCGGCTCAGGAGGCAGTGCGACCCTGGCTCCTCCTGCACACATCTAAGGTGACACTTAAGACACTGAACCTCAAATCTAGATAGTTGTAGATTAACTACTATCTTTGTGTGTGTGTGACTGTCGCCACCACCACCGCCACCAGACCAAGTTGTAAATGGGAATGTGCCAGAGCAAATTAAAATGAGCTTGCAGAATCATCTGGTAGTATGAATGGGTAAATGAGAAGCAAAACTCTAAAGCCCTTTGGATGAAGGCACTATATAAATAGAGCCCATTTACCAGTCTTTAGCAACCAAGGACTGAATGTAAGTAAGGTACTAGTTATTTGCATATTAAAGGAGAAGTCCACAGATTTTACACCTTATGGTCAGTTTACTCATCAGGAGAAGCGCACTGAGCCTGTGACAACAGTTGTATGATGTCTTCTGTCGCTCTAGAGGAAAACTGTCAAGTCTAAGATTTGCTGATGATTTCATTCGGGCTGCCCCTTGAAACTCAAAGATTCAAATCACTCAGAGACCCTTCATTCAACTGAGATTGTTTAAGTCGCACAGCTGTTTTTTTTTTGTTTGTTTGTTTGTTCATGCCAGTAAGTGTGCAGTGTACTTCTGGGGAGTTTTCAGTCCCCTGATGTAGCTGCCGAGTGAGCGCTCCTCACTTCCACGCTGCTCTCTGTTACAGGCAGCTGTGAATCCAGACTCAGGTTGAATCTGAGTGAGCATGTTTATACCTGGTATTAACATGCCTTTTGGTGACCTGAGCACAAGTGGACAGCTGACCAGTTGTGTTCAGATTTTGTTACTGTCACCAGAAGGTCAGAGGGCCCTGCGGATGGTTATTACATCCACACTCTCGCTAGGTTCTCGCTAGCATGCTCGCCAGTCATGTCAGCAGTTGTGTAGGTATAGCTGGTGATATAGCTGTTGGCAGAATCCAACACATACCCCTCCACAGGGCAAATTAGTTTATGTTCACACAGCACTTTGTACCACATCCTGCACTGATGATGAAGTCCTTATCAGGGATGCATCAGTTCGCATAAGCGTTACACAACAAAAGATATGTGGTCAAATGCGTCCCACCTCAGCAAGTGGTTTGAGTCATCAGACCACAATGGGTCTTGATGGCTGTTTACACTTGTATTTTGTACTGTCCACTTGTGATCAGATCACACAAGACTGATGTTAACACTAGGTATAAACAGACTCAGTGAGACGGAGGCAGCTGCCTGTGCAGTGGCTTTGTCTTGTCAGGCTCTTTTGGGCTCTGCTTAAAGTAGTAATTTTACAGCTCACAGCAACTTCATACGATAAAGTCTCTGGTACTGTTTGATATCGAGCGCACGTTTTCAAGTCGTCATTAGTAGTAAGCCCCCATAAGCTTAAACTCAAATTTGCTTCTATATTATATTACATGAACATCGCTGTCATCCTGAATGTCACAGCTTGGACTTAGAGACTTCAAATTAACAACAGATAGCTAATATTACAAATATGGGGGGTGTGAGATTTGAAAGATGTGAGTATTTATCAGACTCAGGAAGGAGTCTTTAAAGAAAAGATGCAAAGAGATATGCTATCTGTATCCATGCTATCTGTATCTAAATGTAGGATTCAGTTGCTTTGGAGCTCGAATTAAAAATATGCGTATCTTAGTTTCTGCTGTTGGGCTTTAAAGACACCCTCCAATAAAAAGTTTTTCAGCTTGTCAACATGTCAGTGCAGAATTTTTTGTTATGCTACAAAACATATCGTGAGCAAAATAAGCAGTCAACGCCATGGCTGAGCATTTCGGCTTTGTAAATGCAGTGTACCAGTGACAAGTCTCCATAACACAGATTCCAGACAGCCAGGGTGTCATAGGTCACAAACCTGAGGAACCAATCCAGTCAACTTGCAGGGTGGGGCTTTCCATATCATTAGCATAATAACACAGCAAAACAAGGGATATCAGAGGGGAAGCAGAAAGCAGATGTAGCTATGTATCAGGATTTTGCAAGCTAGGTTTCACTTTCACTTCAACTTGTCAGAGCTGGCAGGAAAACATTTATCTAACATACGCAACATACACATTGTTAGCTGTTTGCTAATGTAGTCAAGCTAACAGTTCATGTTCTATATTAATGTTAAGTTTCTAACAGTCTAGAGAGCGATGAGCAGAGTTGAAGATAAGCAGGAGCACTCAAGCTGCAAGCAAATAACGGGTGGGTGCGGATACAGTTGGGGACAAATTTGTGTATTATACATATTACATGACACAAAGGTGTAGACTTACGTTTAAGCCATTTTGAGGCATGAAGCGATTTAATTTTCATGTAAAAAAAAAAGTATAAATGTGTAACTTTGTTGAAGAGAGATGAGTTTTTGGGGGTTTATTCAATGCAAGGAAAGGAACTAACTATTCTTTTTTTCTTCATGTGTCTCCTGTGACACCCCACACGTTATTAAAGTACAACATTTAAACGTTGGAGCACCACCAATTGATGCTGAAGTAGAAGCAGGAAAGCACAAATGTGCTTATGTGAAATATCCAGATACTTCCTGTAAGTTAGCAATGGATGCTCTCCTGTGTCACTTTTGTATGTAATGATCATACCTGCAGTCTTCCCACCTTTGCGCCCAGTCACATTAGACAAACTATAGGTCTCAGCCTGTTTGTAAGAGAGTGAGACTATGGATTTATTGATTAGCCCTACACCACCACTGCTCTCGTCTCACAGCTCCTCCTCATTAGAGAAAGCAACAGCAGTGAAAGGGTGGTATGAATCCAGCCAGTCATCAAAATAAGACCGGTGGAGGAGAGAGTGAAATCTGTGACACTTGAGATGAGGAGCAAACATTGTCCCCTGTGCTTGGTCCATGTTTCCACTTCAGTCAAGCACTCTTGTGCATTCATCTGTCCTCTTCGCGAAGCAGCTGTGCGTCTACATGAGGCAAATTTTTTTAGGTTATGTATTTACCTGTAACAGTGATGAAACCTGACAAAGTGCATTTACTCATGTACTGCAGTTAACTGTAATTTTTTAATATTTTCTTCTCGATTCCTCTACATTTCATGGTGAAATACTGTAGTTGTTGCTTCACTGCATTTATCTGGTAACTACAACAGTAAAGTCCTGCTTTTACATCAATGCATGAGTAATAATAATCCAATGATATCATATATAGCAGTATAACTTTTATGTTTAATACTTTAAGTACATTTCAATGTACAAAGTAGGAGGGTTCCTCCAGACAGCTGGCTTGTTCACTAAACTGTTCCCCTTTCATCTTGCGATACACAACCTTGTACTTTGAATTTGAAAGCCTTCGTGACTCATCGTCTGCAGTGAGGAAAATGCAGCATATGCTTTTGATCTCAGTGTTATGTAAAAGACATCAACACACACAATGTACATGAGTGAAATGATAACAACATATAAAGTAGCCTCAAACACACATGTCCGAGGCTTTGTGTGCCGTGCACCTCAGCTCGGTGTTGCAGAAATGAGGGAGATAACAGAGTCAACTGTGATTAGTCACTGACTCCTCCTCACTGGTCTGCACCCTGTAGCACAGTCTGTCACTGTTTTGACAAATTAATTTCATCCTTATTGCTTGTGAGCGAGCTCCACCCGCTGGCAGTGGTCTGTTACTACAAACTGTGACCCTCTGTTGGCCTCCACAGAACATAACCAACTGTCTCTCTCACAAGCATATTGATTCAGTTGTGAAGTCTTTTTTTTAATGCTTTCTAAATTTGACTTGCTTTTATCCCCAGAGAATCTTGAAGCTGTCATCAGTGCCTTTTTTACTTTTATTTTCATAACATTTTAGATTTAGCAGAGAACATGAGTTGCACTACAAAAACATTTCACTACATGGGGATCCAAGTGCTGTTGTGCCTTAGATAACAAAAAAGGAACTTTAGGAGAATGCTGATTAGATACATGCAATAAGTAGTGTTAATTTAGAGTTACAAATAATTACCACCCATTACATTTCACTGTCTTTCTGTAAGTAAAGGGTGTACATCATCTTTTTCATTGAGCAAATTATAGCGAGTGCAAATCACACATGTCAGACTGCTTACAGCTGAGATCAAGATTGATTTCAAGATCCTATTGATTACTTTCAAAGTCGCTGTTGTCTTGTGACCTGGTTATATTATAACACTTTTGATTTTATATGAGTCTGAGTGCAATTTAAGTCACATCTAAATGTCTTTACAGTTTTAAATCCATCCCTTTTTAAAATGTAATTTGTGTTATTGTCTTAATTAGGGCTGGGTCACACCAAAAAAAAAAATCAAATATCATGTTTTTGACCAAATGTCTCAGTATTGATATTACAACATTATTGTGTTGACTTGGTGCTCTCACAAAATATTTACACAATGAGATTTTTGATAAATAACCATCAGTAATATGGACATAATGACTAAGTGATTACAGGCAAATAACAGAGCAGCTAGAACAGTCTGATAGGTTCAGAAAATATGATCATTTCACTATAATGCAGCCTTTAAAACCAGGAAAAAGACAGCACTTACAATATTATGATATCCAAAATCTGAGACATTAGTCTCACATCACCGCATTGATATTATATTGATATATTGCCCAGTCCTAGTTTTAAGATTATAACTTTTCCTTTATATAGGCTACATTTAACACTTTCTAAATTTGTTTTTTGAAGTTCCATGTAGCTGGTTTATAAAGTAGATAAGGGTGGGAATTCAAAATAACCATAATGTAAAATGCAGTACATTGTCTGTGTGGGTTTAGTTAGGAATAATGATGATTATTGTTGTTGTTGTAAGATCACAGTTTTATTAAATATACTTGACATTAAAAGTACAAAAAGAAGCTAAAGCTAAAATGAAAGGTATTGTTTAATAGAAACCAGTCATGGAAAACTCAGAGGAGTTGGAATGTCACTGATGCTGAGTGTTAGCTGCAAAGATTCATGTAATTAACCTCAGATAAATCATCTGTACCTCAATTTGGGGTTTTAGAAGTCCTCTTCTTTATTCCCAGCCGCTTCAATCTCATTGGCTTCCACTGCGAGGCTGCGTCAAATTACAGCATAGATGTTTGCCGACGACAAAGATTAAAACCGGAAGTGAAGTAAGGCTTCAAAATAAAATAAAGAGGAAGAAACTGATTTATAGACATGGAGTAACAATGATCCAGAGTAGATTGTGGACTTTATTAGGATAAGATTAATCACGTTTAGTGATACATTTTTGTCTTTTAAGTAAAGTGGAATATCATCTGTTTTTAATAACTATAATATTGTGCTTTTATTACACATTACAACATTATTGTTTGAAAAGCAGAGATCAGAACCCTTAAATCTGCAATTAATTTGGTTGTAACATAAGCAGCTGTCACACCAGATTAATAAATAGCTGTGCTCATAAAAGAAGATAGAAGGCTGTTTGCACAGTAAGTCTCACAGGACAACCAATTCAGTGTCATGGCTGTATGAAAGTAAATATGTTGCAAAATGTAGACTTGATGTAAGAAATCTGAACTCATATGTTTAAATTGTCATTGTCTAAAATATTCATACACGTGAGCTGAATTGAATTACAAGTGTTTGTACTGTTATGCTACACATTTATCCCAAGAAGTGTCGCTATAAGTGAAGGCCTGCAGGTTTGTCACTTGGTGATTTTGTGAGAGAGCATGTTTGTGAAGTTGCAGTGACCGATTTTAGAGATTGTAATCACTGAGCTGTGGTTGGACTCAATAATGGACTCATGTTAGAAATAAATAATTATAGGTAAATACTGAATTACAAGTTTGCAGCTGCCATTGTATTTATGTAAATACCAGCCTGCATAAGTTTGAATAGTTTTTCTGTGACTTCACATTCAGACCACGAGTGTGAATATCTTCTATGACTAAAAATTCCAATTTGCAGCAGCTCAAGCTGTTATGTTTTATTCTGGGTTTTTTTTTCTGGGATTTCAAATTTAGATCACAGGTGTTTGAATATGTTATACAAGTGAAAATTTAAACATACAAGTTCAGATTTTTGTTCAACAACTTCTTGCAACAGTTTTACAAGATCCCGCATTTTGCAACACATTTACCTTCATAGGTATGAAGTCGTCAGTGAGTACCTGGCTGTTTACTCTTGTTACTCTTCATTTTGTACACACAGTGGACATTTCCCATGGTTTTCCATTGTATTTAAGCTACTGCACAACACTGACAGAGAGTAGAGAACACGATACTGACCTCACTGACCTTCTGTCTCTGTCAGACATGTTTTTTTATGTAGTTCAGTAACTGAGATATTCTTGTAGTGGATGGTCTGTGAGGTCAGGTAGAATCATTACTTTCTTTTTAAGATGTATTAATTTTATTTCCTTCTCTTTGCACATGTAAAGGCTTATTGTTGTGACTCAGCCAGTCACAAATCCAGTCAGAAGAATCAAGCAGCTACATACATTTCAACCCCCAAATTTTTTTTTTTCTAAAAACAGTTGGTCACCATGGACGAGACAGTTCTACTCAATTTATTTTGTGACTTGTGAGAATCCATACTTTGGCTATTTTGACGTGTGCCAGGCATGCAACAAATAAGTATAAAAGTTTATGTTGTGGAGACTAAATATGAATCTACAATACATTTCAGTTTAAATGCACTTAAAGGGACTGTTTTCAGTCTGGTGTAGAGCAGAGTTTATTTGCAGTTTTTAAAAGTATAGCTCAGTCAAGGTACTTTTATTTTGTAAGTTGTAACCGGAAGTAGTAGGACTAGTAGTATGTTTTATTATGGCTGACTTGTTAGTAGTGGACAGAGCTGCAAACCAGTTGAGATCCCCTCCACCAGAGCAGAGGGCGAGAGGGTCCAGCCCTGCAGTCCAGCTCAAACATGGCGGGCCGTGGAGGCGACGTGATGTGTTCACGGTCCGGGTCCGGATCCGCCACCGACCGCCCAGCTTTAACGATGCCCGTGTCCGATGAGCAGAAACCGAGGAAGAGGAGGACAGCTTTCTGCCTGGCCAGGATGAAGTCCCGCAGCAGCTCCGGAGAACAGCACCAGCATCAGCCCGCCGCAAACAACAACAACATGCCGTTCATGATCCACTGCCAGATCGGCAAAGAGATCAAACACATCTGCAGCAACTGTCGAGGAGCCGAGCCGCTGGACGGTGAGACGAGTTCAGTGTGTTGCTGCTGCAACGACAGGGTTGTTTATACTCTTCTCTTTTTAGATCACTATTATCATCTGTTGGTGGCCGCTCCCTGTCTGTCGGGGGGAATCTGCTCTGCAGGACCGGGAGCAGCACTCAGATCAGCCCTTAGCACTGCCTGTATTTACTATATTTACTTTTCAGTCACCTTTTAAAAGAATTTAATGCTGTTCCAAAAGCCTGTTGCATCAATTTAGTTCGGCCTGTTTGTGATTTAGTTTAGATAAAGTGAAGTTAGTGTGGAGCATTATTATGTTTCCCTGCTTTTAATTGAGGCATGTGGTGCTGCTGAACTGAAATTAAAAAAAAAAATGTTACTTGGCTAAAAAGATATGACGTTTCCAATTAGTGGATTTGTTAATTTAATTGAAAAATCTGTTCCTAGTACTATTATCTCTCACAGATGGATGTAGCCATGCAGAAAACCATTAAAACTGAAGTGTTTGTAAAGACCGAATCGTATTTCTGAGAGCTGGCTATCTTTTTTCAGCAGTTATTAGTTGCAGTATATTTCCCTCCAAAAAGACCATAAAAACAACCAGCCGATTCAAATGACTTAATCGACCAAAATCTTAATTAGGCTTGCAACTATTGATCAGTGTCATTGTCCATTAATCACTCTCAATCCATATTTATTTAGTCTATAACATGTCATAAAACTACGTCAGGTGCGCCCGAGGTGACATTCCAAAACCCCAAAATATTCAGTTTGCAATAACATAAAAAGCAGATCTTCACAGCTGAGAATCATGAGCACTGGTTTATTTGCTTGTACAGAAGAATGGCACATATTACTGTTAAGAGTATGAACATGGCTGCCGGTTAGTTGTCTGTTCATTGAGTAATCAATGTGTAGACTCATTGTTGCAGCACTGGTGTCATCACACTCACAGCATCTTGGGCTGCCCAGATCAGCCAGCTGTAAAACCTGTCCAATTAATCAACAAGTTAATTTAATTTGAAAATCTCTCTCTAGTAATATCGTCTGTCCGCAGATCAATACAGTCATGAAGAAGAAGATTGCTTGAAATGTACTGTTGATTGGAGACCCAGAGATGTGACTGTCGACCCATCAATCGCTCTCCCACCGCAGATCAATACAGACATGCCGAAGATTGATGCTTAATATCTATTTGCCTGGTCAACCCAAAACCCAGCCCAGTATTGAATACAGCTCATTCCCAGTAATAAGACCGTAAATGAAAATAACTAATCCAAAAACATGACAGGGCCGAGAACCTGGATGAGTCAGCTAATGGACTGAGCAGATTCGGTCCCAGCAGTGTCGACTCTTGTTTGGCTGCTCTGAGCTTGTTGTTGAGTGAGTCAGTGTTTTGAGGCAGCGCTAAGAAAACAGACCTGGGGTCTGACCGAAAGAATGTCACCCCGCAGTGTGAGTCTGAGCCCTCTGACTCACTGCTGCTCCTGCTCCACTGCTGGGGGGGTCGACAACACCAGCAGAGACAGGACACCACGCTCTGTTTACAGGGACATGGGTGAGTCAGGAGGGCTCAAGACATGACCCCTCAAAACCACCATGTAATCACCTCAGAAATGAAAACGCTCTGTCTCCTCCTGACCTGAACACATTAATATGTTACTCATTATGTCTAATATGGATGATATTGTAGAATTTTTTGGGCTCTCAGGGAAAAGTCCCTGTTATTTGTGCAGGGAAGGTTTTTGTGCGGTTGTTGTTGTTGTTGTTGTTGTTGTTGTTGTTGTTGAAGGGCCTCTGGATGGTGGCTGCTGAGCTGGTACAGATTTGAACTGACATCCCTCATGTTGCAAGGCCACCTCGAGGCTGACATCCTTTCCTGTCTGCAGCTGCTTACTGGTTCACATTTATTTATTTATCCTCTCTTACCACTGACATACTGGTCAGCTTCTATTTGTGGCCACCATTTCCTTGGTTCATTCTGCCTGATAAGTATCAACAAAAAAAAAATTGTTAAGAGTTAGATTTAAGTCAGGAACTTTCTGATCAAAGAACAAAATAAACCTCAACACCAGCCTTCAGCAGTTGACAGTTGTTGATACTTGGAGCTACAAACACATTTTGTTTATCTATACAACCTCAGAAGTCATGTTTTAGTCCCATTTGTCGGGTTGTTGTTGTCTAGTCAGTAGGATGTCCCAAAAACGACATGACAGATTTCACTGAAGGAATAAATGTTTAGTTTTTGGTGCAGATCTGGAGCCAGTGGTGCTACCATGTGTCCTTTTATAAAGCAGCCCCTCTTGCGAGGTTGCGATTGCAACAATTAACAGAATCCCTGTGATATCTGCACAACCTTGTTTGTCCAGTCACTGCAACTTCACTGCAAATTTGACTATTTAAAACAAGTAAAATCTAATTCATTGGAGGGCTGTGCAGCGTATTGATTTGATTTGTGTTTATCATGACACTGCTGTTGCAGGACTGGAGATCTCGGCCTGGGACGGAGTCACACACACAGTGACAATGCTGACTGTTAGCATCACACAGCTAATGTGACCCAAAAGTTATCGACAGGTTAAACAACAGAGTTGAGACGTTTTGGTGTCGGTGTGAGATTGATGGCTCAGTGTCAGATGTTGACTGCTGCTGCCAGGCTTTTGCCCAAGCAGCAAAATATGACGAGTAGGGAAGGCATCATGTTGCGATGTGTTAGGTGGAGCTTTTTTTTTCTTCAGAAGAGTGAAACAAAGTAGTTTCTCTCGATTCCTTGGTTTAACAAACACATTTTTTTAATACTGTAAACACATATTTTTAAGATTTCTTTTCAAAACCGTTTCTCAAACGTATCTCATCAAATGCTCATTATTTTAGTTGGTTAGTTTTTGTACAATTTATTTATTGTATCTTCCTTATTTGCTACCAATGCTTCTTGTTATTGCAGTATCCCCTTTGCTGCTGTAACACTGCAATCTCCCTTGCTGTGGAATTAATGAAGGATTAGGCTTAGCTTAAATTTGATACTAGACATAATTGAAAATAAACTCCCATACAGTTTTGTTGTATCTGGTTCTCACATTCTTGTAACCAGAATTTATTTAAAATATATCCTTGAGATTTAAGGGATTTTATTTTCTAGTTATTATTTGTGTTAGTCATTGACCACCTTCTACTGCCTGTGCTAAGTCTTTTACCTTTTATAGCTGTATGTTGGTTTCCACATGTAAATGTTTCTATCCTTATGTAGTATATATTTCTCTGTGAATATGTGTATCAGTGTCTGCTGGTGCTGGTGCATGTTTACATCCACGACTGCCAGCTAAAACACTGCCTTCCTGTTTTGTTTTTATTTATCGCCCCTGGCTCTTTAGGCCTCGTGCTCTCGTCCTGTAGAGTCCGTCTCATACAGCAGGATGTTGTGCGTAGTGGGAAAGGTGTAATTTCAAATGAAAAAAAAAAGTGGTGCATGCTGTATAGAAACAGCCTCCAGCGTGATTACTTTGAAACAACTCCCCGTCGGGCCCACAGAGCTACAGTTCAGAGTCAGACAGTGAGTGGAGAAAGTGGAGGAGGGAGAGACTTGACTTGAAGCAAGGTGTTTTTTTGTTGTTGTTTAAATAGGTAGAAAGGGTGCTGTGTATATTCACTGTAACTCTTCTTGTTTACACCCTGTTTATGTTCCACTTTCCTTTCCTGCATATTTAATTCCTCTCTGTCAGACTCGTCAGGAGGTTATTTCCTCGTTTGTGCCTCAGTGAGGCTTCTCTCTGCAGGTCCCCCCTGGTTTAACTGTGATTAAGAGAACAAACTTTACCTGACTTGATTATGCACAGCGCCCTGAGAGAATGTGTCCCCTGACATTTGAATCACAGACCAAGTAATGATCTGTTTGTCTTTTCAGTGGATTTAAGAAGCCCAGCATGATAATTGAATATTTACTTCCTACCTGACTTAGAGGTTACTTGAGGAAACTTGAATGACTTTACGTGTAGAACATGGCTGCTAAAAATTTAAAGCGGTTTAAGTCTGAATAGATTTTTCAGAGTACTTCTGTCATCAAAGACGTGATGAGAAATTTATAAGTGTGGTTTAATGTCATGTGACGAATGAGAATTCATTGGGGAGATAGAACATCTTACAGCAGGAGGACATCATGGCCTGCAAGTGCTATAGCAATTATTTTCATTATCACTCAGGCTAATAATTTGGTCTCTAAAATTTCAATAAATGAGTGAAAATGTCTGTCCCTTTTTCCCCAGAGTCCAAGGTGATGCCTTGTTCTGTTAGACAAACAATCCAAAACCCAAAGATGTTCACCTCACAGTGATATAAAACTGAGATAAGCTTCAAACCCTCAAATTTGAGAAGCTGCAACCAGAGCATGCTCAGGATTTTTGCTTAGAAAACAGATCATTAATATAGTAGCTGATTTGTTTTCAGCCATTAACCTGATCAGTTAATCAGTGAATCATTGCAGCTTTGTACCCTATGTATGTTTTTTTTTTTGCAAATGATGTGAAGAAATGAAAACAAAATACCTTGCGCTCATATATTTTGATTCTGCTGCTATGGTGCGTTATTTGTGTGTGTTGTTTACCTGCTTGTTAATGACCTTGTTGTTTGTGTTCTGTTCGCCAGCTGAGGAGGTGGAGAGGTTGGCAGCGATGCGCTCAGATTCACTGGTTCCAGGCACACACACACCTCCCATTCGGCGGCGGAGCAAATTCGCCACCCTGGGACGTCTGTTTAAACCCTGGAAGTGGAGGAAGAAGAAGAGTGAAAAGTTCAAGCAGACCTCTGCTGGTGAGAACTGAAACACTCTCAACACAACACCTCCATCATCACCCAGTTCCTCACCTGTTCCTCTGTCGTAATCTGCAAAGTAGAAAAATGTCTCCCTGTGGTACCTAGCAACAGCAACAGGAGCTGCAGGAGAGATCTACTCTATGATTATCATTATATGAGGCTGGTAAAGCACCAGGAGGCTGTGGGTCAGCTGCTCCTGCTGCTGCTTCATCTACCAGACCATCTACACTGCTGAGCCTGCTGGTCTGGTTGGAACATGTTTTGGATTAACCTTACAGTTATTAGATATTCACATTGTAATAATGATGTACATAATGCCACCAGCTACTGCTACTGCTGTTACCAGAGCAGAGTTGTAATAAAATCCTAATATTAAATGACATTAGGATTTTATTACAACTCTGCTCTGGTAACAGCAGTAGCTGGTGGCATTATGTTTTCAGGTTGTCTGTCGTCCCATTCTCGTGTACACAGTATCTCAGGAACACCTGAAGGGAATTTCTCTGAACTTGGACTCAGGATGAGCTGATAACAATTTGGTAGTCAAAGGTCACCATGATCTCACATAACTGTAGAATGCATATGCTAATTATGACAATATGACAATATTTGACACAACTGTCAAATATTATGACATGAAGGGATTACATTTTATATCCAAAAGATCATGATGGTCTGCAAATCACTTTTCTGGCCAGTATTCAGCACCATATCTCAGGAACAGAAGGGGAGACATTTGGCTGCATATTGAATTGGTACACTAATCTTGGGTGCCCACCTTGACACTGTGGTGATTGTATAGATCTCCTGTGCTGCCGAGTTGAAGATTTCACTGAATGTTTACCAGAAATAGACTTAATACCTTTTATAAAATTCCTTCAGAGTCTTCACTGCACACATGAAACTGGACAGACGCAGATGTAAACTGCAACTTGATTGGTTGGTGTATGCAGTAATTCAAGTGTTTTGTTGTTGTTGTTTTAAATAGAAAAACTGTCATCCATTTCTCACTTTTTAAGAGATGATGCTCACCAAGAAGAAATGAATACCTTTGTATACATATATGAGTGTATTTTTGTTTGATATGTGGAGTCAAGTCACTTATATATAACACACAAAAAACAACAAATATTCACAAGTGCCCTCTAGGGGTGTAAATCACAATTTTCGTCACCAAATAATATTTTTGATTCTTTGGACAACAATATGGTATTTGCTGCTATCATCAATCAATAGGCAGTCAATCAATCAATTTTATTTGTAAAGCCCACTGTCACAAATTACAATTTGCAGAAGGTTTGTACGTTTGTAGAAACCTCAGGAAGAGCAACTGAGGAGGGATCCCTCTTCCAGGATGGACAGATGTGCAATAGATGTTGTACAGAACAGATCAACATAATAAATTAACAGTAATCCATATGACACAATGAGACAGAGAGAGAGAGAGAGAGAGAGAGAGAGAGAGAGAGGGACAGAGAGAGATGCAGGACAGACAGTAATGACAGTAGCTTACAACAACATTAATGAAAGTAATAATATTTTGATTAATGATAATATATTAATATTTGATAGTATACATGTGTGACAAGAATCATATGTGTATAATAACAGTAGAAGTATGAGTAATGATGCAGCAGCAGCAGGAGGCATCTGGCAGGACCACGGCAGCAGCACAACCACACACGTCACACTATCCAGGCACCGCTGCGATGAGTTAACCTGAGAGACAGTGGAGCACAAAGGCTCCGGAGAAGAAGCCGAAGATGCAGTGAGAGAGAGAGGAGAATTATAGGGGGTCCTCTTGCAGACTAGGCCTAAGTCAGCCTAACTAGGGGTTGGTCCAAGGCAAGCCTGAGCCAGCCCTAACTATAAGCTTTATCAAAGAGGAAAGTCTTAAGTCTAGTCTTAAATGTGGAGACGGTGTCTGCCTCCTGGACCGCAACAGGAAGATGATTCCACAGGAGAGGAGCCTGATAGCTGAAGGCTCTGGCTCCTGATCTACTTTTGGAGACTTTAGGGACCACGAGTAACCCTGATTTCTCAGAACACAGAGTTCTGGTAGGATAATATGGCACTATGAGCTCTCTAAGATATGGCGGAGCTTGACCATTTAGAGCTTTATAAGTTAACAGTAGGATTTTAAATTCAATTCTGGATTTTACAGGGAGCCAGTGCAGAGAAGCTAAAACAGGAGAAATATGATCTTGTTTCTTAGTTCCTGTTAGTACACGTGCTGCTGCATTCTGAATTAGCTGGAGAGTTTTTAAGGACTTTCTAGAGCTACCTGATAATAGAGAGTTACAGTAATCCAGCATAGAGGTAACAAAAGTGTGGACCAATTTTTCTGCATCTTTTCAGGTCAGGATAGGTCTAATTTTCCCAATACAAGGCAGATGAAAAAATGCAGTCTGTGAGGTTTGTTTTAAATGAGAATTAAAAGACAAATCTTGATCCGATGTTTCTTCTATTCTGCTTCTCTTCTGCTATCATGATATCAATACCATTTAGATTCAATTCAGGGGCCTGTGATTGATATGAGATGGTATCAGTAAATAAGAAATGGTGATGATGTGCCATGGGAATTTCAAAATAAAGGCATTATCTTAAAGGTGGCAATATGTATTGTTGTTTTTACTTGGCATCGATGAAATTGGATCATTGATCACTGAATCCATACATTGATCCAGATCAACATATTGTTACACCCCTAGTGGCTTCACAGAAATGAAAATAAACTATATGTATCTATAAATGTGAAAATACAAGAGACATCTTCACAGAAAACTATTGAATAACAAAGACAGTTATGATAACTTTCAAAATAGCAAAGAAATTAGGCTAATTTAAAAGCTAATTCACATTTATTTTACTCTGTCCAAACATTATGACTCAACACTGTTAATTATACTGTTCATCAGACAAGACATGCAAACACAGCAGCTGTGAGGAGCTGATTGTTAACGTTCACCGCAGCAACAAATTAGCTTTAAATGGTGATTGTCAGTGTGCCACTGTGTTGTCCTTCTACATCACTGAAATCCATGTTAGCCCCAGTGAGGAAATGTGGATGTTAGTACATATGTTGTGTTCTCGGCTACAATCTGCACTTGGCAGGAAACTGTGAAACAGAGGAAAGTGTTTAATTTGGCCGGAGAAATGGAAGCTGCTGTTGTTTCTCAGCTGGCTGAATGCTTTTCCGTCCTGTTGTCACTGAGAGACACAAACACACAGCGGAGGGGTGAAGAGAGGCTTCCTGCAGCCAAGCTGTCCTCCCAGCTGTCACAGCAGGTTGCTTCCTTTCTCTGTATGCAAAGAAATCACAATATACATTTTACAGCACACACACATGCACACAGGTAGATGCATGTTGTGAGCACCATGTGTTACTGCTGGACTTCTGCCATCATTCAGTCCAGAAAGTAGCTATGCTTATTTGTATAATATATGCAAGAAAAATTATATCTATGAATTTCAGTTGTCTTTCTATGCATTCTGTAAGTTTTACAACCAAGAAAGTATGAGTGGCATGAGTGGTGCAAGAGAAAGTGTAATAGGGAAATTAACATATTTCTTTTTTGTTGATTATTTAGAAAGATAAAAACATCTTTCACAATGCCTATGCCCGGAGAGTGTATCACATTTTAAGACTGACTTTTACCTTATGTTGACAACCTCTCAACCACTACTCCACTAAATATCTTATATATACTGTCTTATTGGGCCATAAAATGTTAACATTTGGCATATACTGTAGGTATTGGTAGTAGACAGTCATGGTTGTATATCTGCTGAAATGCTGACCTGCCATTTCGCATCTGCTTGTTGAGTCAGTTACAGAAAACTACAAAATGCTGGAAGAAAACTCAAAAATATTAATATTGTTATATTGTTGTCTCTCCTTCTGCATTAACCTCAGGTCTTTTGGTAATTGGATGATTTTTTTTATCAGCCCGTGTTTTGCTGTGGATAATCTTCACATGTCCTGCATCCAACTCATTTAATGAGAAGGACTCCAGGCATTGTACAAACTGACAGAGGCAAATGTAATTAATGAGTGTCTGAGGTGAAAGTCAAAAGCTTCCTGTCAGATAACTATCAGAAACATAAAGCAGTTATAGCTATGATACATAAAGGCAGAGAAATCAAAACTTGACTTGACCTGATAGCGGTTGAACTCATGACAAGGAAATAAAGGAAAATATGAACATAAAGTTTGAAAAAGGGAAATAAATGAAATGTGATGTTAGTTCTAAAAATGTGCAGACATGAAGATGTAGCTGTGAGAAAACTAATGGAAACACTGAGAAATAAGAGGATAAATACTAGTAATGGAAAGTATATCATCTGTATAGGATGTGCAGAAATTTCTATCTTATATCTTATATCTAATGCTTTATTAAATTAACATCTAGTGTTTCACTTTGCTCATGCACTGTAGCTTGCTTATGTGCACGACTATCCAAATCTACAATGTGTAAAATGCAACAGATGAAGAAAGTGATCTTTCTTTTGAGTTGTGGCTCATCAAAAGCTAATGTTGTGCCTTAATGCTTCGAGTTAAAGACGATTAAATAAGGTTTGTTTATAAAATCACCATGCATTAGACATTGTGCTCCTCAGCTGCATGGCTGCAAACCTTTTGTGTTCAACACTTTTATAATTCCACTCTCTCTGAGTAACACTGAGCTCGTTGTGAAGTCTGTGCGTAGCTCAGAGGCGCAGTCACAAGATCATTACTGGGCAGCAACAATGATGGAGGCAGCAAACTCACATCTGCTGCAGCTGACACATTTCTCAACACTAATGATGTTCTGAGTATTCAGTGCAAGTTGCCTGATGGTTTTCTGTTTGTTGTCATTGTTGTTTATTTGGTGTCATGTCTTTTTCTGCTCCCTCAGTGTTGGAGAGGAAAATGTCCACTCGCCAGAGCAGAGAGGAGCTCATCAAGAAAGGAGTGCTGAAGGAGTTTATGAGAAAGGTGAGGCTCAAGATGCAAAGGTGTTCAATAAGATGATTTTAATTTTGTCCTTTCATCAAGAAAAAATACTGTCTATAGGTTTTCTAGTTACAACTCTCAGGTGTGACTATATGCTGGCTTTTCTCTGTCTAATATCATTTTTCTAATATATGGTGGTTATGGTCTGTTACCATGGAGGGGCTATAACTCTTTGTTCTGTTTCGTAAATTAATATTGATGATTTCACTTTTTTCAACATTTCATAGAAAAAGTAGTTGTTGTTAAGTTGAAAATGTATATCTTTGTTAAAGATTTAAAAAAAAAAAATTGGTTCTTGGATCTCAGGCTGCAAAACTTCCTCCTCTGTTTTTGAATGTCTACCTGTCTTTCACCAACCTATTGTTGTCTCCTCCTCTTGTTCTTCTTCTCCTGCTCCTCATTCTCTGTCTGTGCAGACGGCTCTTCCCCAGCTGTACGAGACGAGGTGAAGATGGAAAACGGGCGTTCTCCGGTGCTCGGCTCCAGCCTGTCAGAGCCTGAAGGTACTGAGATGATGGAAGGAGCCGCTGCAGCTGTAGGTAGGCAGCAGAGCCGGGCACCACTGTTGCCTCATCTCCCACATCACATCATAGCATCTGACTGTTTTTTATTTCTATGTCTCTTCTCCTCAGGCTCTCTGGAGTTTCAGATGCCAAGTGAGGGTGCTTGTCAACAGGACCACACCCAAAAATCTACAAAGAAGTCCACTGTGTATCCGCTGACAGCGCCGAGTTGACGCTCTCCAGACCTCCTACGCTACACAAACAACCTCCTGCGCTACCACCCAAACCCTTCAACAGGCTACCTAATCACATTACAGGTAAGTTTATATTCACACTCATACTGTAACTGCATGTGTGACACTGTGCATGCATGACTAATCCTTTCACATCCTCGCTCTCTGTGCAGACGGTGCCCCGGTGAAGTTGCCGTGTATGTCGGCGAAGTTATCTCCTCCTCTACCTCCAAAGAAGCTCATGATCTCCGTACCTGTAGGGAGCATGGAGCCCTCTCCGCTCGCCTTCCAGAAGTGCCCCCCTCCCAGCCATGCTCCAATGGGCGGGCACTCCCTGCAGTACGGAGCGCTACCCCTCCACCCCCCCAGCCGAATCATAGAGGAGCTCAACAAGACCCTGGCCCTCACCATGCAGAGGTTTGAGAGGTGAGCACCAAACTGTGGAAGTTCTGATACAAACACTGTTCTACTTTTAAATCTCTTTTAAAGTATTTTAGAAACTTTTCAGGTTCCTGCTGAAATGACTGCAGGGAAGAAAATACCGTTGTTGACAAAATATCACAAATGGTAAAGTCTGTTGTTTTCATCTCCCCTGGTCTCTTATTAATGGAGGCATACTGCTTACATCACCCTCTCCTTCCACCAGCTCACACTCCACATCCATCAGTATGATTGGCTGCCTGCACCCTAATTCTCTACGAACCCGGCTCTGCTCTAGGCAGGTGTTGTTCACGGAAAAGCTTATGACGTGTACACCTGTTTTTTTTTTTTTTTTTTTTTTTACAAACCACTCATTCATTTTACTCTGTTTTGATTCTACCTGCTTTTCTTTAGCTTCTCTGCCTGAATGACCTTAGGCGTTTTTTCAGTCGGTTTGTTTTGAGAGTTAAATACCAATGATAGATGACCAAACCGGTGGCTTTGATGGCCGTAGTGTCCGTGGACTTGTCTCCCCTGTGACACTCTCGCATACAGCTGCTGTTATTTCACAACTGCACGCCACACTGAGCACACAGCTCTGACCTTTGCCCTCTCCCACCAACCTGCAGCTCCATGATGCACGCTGTTCCCACGGTGATGATCGAGTGTGACGACGACAAAGAGAACCTCCCCAACGAGGCAGACTACGAGGACCTGCCTGAGGAAGAGGAGGAGGATGAAGAGGAGGATGAAGAAGAAGATGACGAGGAGGAAGATGAAGATGAGGAGGAAGATGATGATGACACACTGTTTACAAGTAGGTGTTTTTCTTTGGGGTATGGAGCATCCACTGCAGCGCCTGTTGTTATTAATTAGAATATATAAGTATGAAGTGTAGGCATGTGCATGTATGAGCATACGCATTAACATGTTTCCATGTGGTTGCACAGACATCACACATGGCTTGAAGCCCTCTGTGCTGCAGTTTGTCAACAGAGATGTGAATTATTTATGACAGAAGCATTATGTACATAGATTATTTATTTCATTTATTTTGCACAAGTAATATATACACGTAATGCATAATACATAAGGAAAGAAAAAAAGATTCATGCTGGTGAAAATAAAAACCCAAGACTGGTTTATAAAGATTTCTTACACTTGAAAAAGTTTACACTATAAGACATTAAAGAAATTAAAGTTGCAATAATTTATTTTATTTAGCCACTAGGGTTCAAATACCACAAAGTCCTGACATATTATCACATTGTAGTTAAGTTATGGCTAACATGCTTTGGTTTCCACTTGCTGCTAAATGCTTCAGTAAAGCTCCTTTCCTACGCACAAAAAACCTTATAACAACCGCGTTCACACCCAGGTCAAATGAGTCCGCAGTTTCACAGGTATTTATCGCCGTTGACTGAAGCACAACAGCCTGGGTGAATGTGCTCATTTTAGCCCCTTAACTGGCGAGATGCAATGATGTAACGTCACAAAATACCATCCATCTCCGCCCAACATCATTCCAAATTAGTCTGCACAAACTTTGAAAGAGAGACTGAATAAGTAAGAGATATATAATATCTCTGGGCAGTCGTGACATCAAACATAACAAATTAAAAAAAAACACACACACAGAAAGCCATGCTTGTCTGCTACAAGGCCACGTACACAGCTCTGGTCTACTGGCAATGGGAAAGGAGTATATAGCCTATTTTTAGCAGGTTTTCCTATGTTTAAAAAAACTTGTGTTCACACCCTAATTTAAGTGGAAAAGAGGTAAATGTTCACCAGCTAGCTGTTGATGATCAGGTACAGTGTGTTTATGACAGCTTGTTTACTGAAAACAGCTGCCTGCTGCTGCTGGAAACAGACAGTATCATGTGAGGGGTGTTTTAAGATGAACTTGACTGGTGTGAGGAGGCACACAACCACAGGGCAGTAATTCTAGTTTCTTACTATGACTGCTCTCTACTTTTAAAACTGTTTATGTATAATGATTCATAATTAAAAGAAAAAAGCACTTACATGAGTGAGCCAACTGTTCAGATCATTATCTCAAATCCAAACTGATCATGAGACAGAGGTTCATTTGAGCCTGGTAGCCTTGGGGAAACCCTGATATAAAAACAATAAACTGTAAAGAAATACAAACAACTATGACAAAAAAGCTACTAAAATTATGTTCGCTTCTGGAAGAAAATCTGTTCAGGTTTCTTACAGTCAGATTGTGGAGTGATAGTTCACTACAGCCTGGATCTGCATGACAAAGCTCACAATGTTTAATTTTTAACACACCACATCCATGTTGCTTCTTGTTGTGATCATTTTAGGCACACTGGCCATGAAGGTTTTACGAAAGGACTCCCTGGCCATCAAGCTCAGCAACCGTCCATCGAAGAGGGAGCTGGAGGAGAAAAACATCCTGCCGCTGCAGTCGGACCAAGAGAGACTCGAGTCTCGACAGCAAACAGCCACAAAACTGACCAGGTGATAAACAACCGCCGAGCTTCTGTTCTCTGAGATACCACGCACATCATCACGCACGTGTACAGGCACACATTACTCCACATGCAGGCCCAGTGACCTGCAGAGTGCTTTACCCCATGTTAGCTGTGATAGATGTGACCTGGCTGCTAAAGGGAGCAGATGATGGATGATGAGTCATAATGGAGGGAGGAGGGAGGAGGCAGAGCTCAGAGGGGTGAGATTAAAGCTGAGGAGCAGCTACGAGACAAGCAGACGTGAGGGAAATAGAAAGTGGAGTACAGTGTGTGGTATGAGGGTTGAAAGGGTCAGTCAAAGTTTAAGTGAAAGGTATAGATACAAAACTGTTTCCCAAAGTAATCCCATAGCATAATCTCTTATCATTCCTTATAAAGAAAACTAGCTATAAGACATGTATAGCACAGTATCTTGTTTTTTGATTCAACAAAGTATCATTTGTCTGATATTGTTCATCTCAATAAAAACAGTATCAGACACCTGATTAGGACCACAGTTTTCATCATTATCTATGGTTGGTAAACTGAGCATAGAGGTGCAGCTAATGATATTTCAAGCTAATTTTCATTATTGATTTATTTGTTAGGAATTTTCTGAATTGTTTGGTTAAGAAAATTACAGAAAAATATGCCTACAACAGTTACCAGAGACTAATTCCTCAGTTGCTTGTTTTGTTTGACTATCAGTCCAAAACGCAAAGATACTTAATACTTGATTTTACAAGTGTAAAGAAAATATTGATACACTTAATTATCACGATACTGTGTTTTGTGATAGTGTATTGCTTCTTAAAAAACAGTATCAATTTTTACATAACAGTTTTTTTGAAAATTTGTTTACCAAAAAAATCCTGTAAACACTTTCATTTGGTCTCTTTTTTATTGATAATTTAAAAAAAAAAAATAAAAAAATAATTGAATTCCTTTGCTCAAATTGCACAAATCGTTGTGCTATGGTGTTGAATGGTACTAGGACAGTTACAGATAATAATGCAGATCCCACTTTTGTGATTATAAAGTTAGCTTTTTAATGCCATTTGGTGGTGTGTTCTTTATAGTAAGACAGTTTTCCTTAAATTGCAATATATCACAATTTATTGAATCGTAACTCTTACTCTCTCAATACACACCCTTATTCAATCATATGAAAACAGGAAATCCATATCCACACATTTGAAAAGAGAAGGAACCAGAATCTGCATTTGGCAGTTGATTATTTGTCTCGGAACTAACTGAATATTACTCTATGATTTATGAAGTGAATTGTGTTAAAAACAATACAAATCTTGCAAATTTAAATGAAGTTGTGCCCATAGCAAATCAATTCAGCTAAAAGGGTGTGTAAAATACTATTTTGACATTTTTCCTTTGAAAATGAAAAAAGCCACCGCTCATCCGTAGGCAAAACACTTAAAGACGTGCTTGAGCTGAACTTAGAGCCTTACAAAACAAACAGCATATATCATTTAATGCAAGCTTGTATTAAACTGATATATGCACAGTGTTTGAGTGTGCGGCTGCTGTTTTGTTGTTTTGTAAGACTTTTTTCCTTTTGAGAAGTGGCTATGATATAAAGGCAGTAATGCACTCCTAGATGTTCTCGTGTGGGAAATTATGGACTTGGAGTACGGAGTGTGGCAGAGAAGATGACATTCCTGCTGAAACATCTATGACTGTTGTCTCTCAGGACATCTTGTCAAGATTACCACTTGAATCTTCTAATGAAATAATCTTACAGTGTTTTAGTGAGGATTAGTCACAGCGGTGAAAGTTATTTTAAAAATCCATTTTCCTCCTCTGGCCTCTCTTTTGACCCTCTTACTGGTCACAACCTCCTGCTCTGGGAATCTTTTTACTTCTCTCCTCATTTTGCTCTCACTCACTATTAATACCAACTGTATGACTCACTGCTCCCCCTCAGAGCCAGGGCCTGTAAATTCACAAAATACAACCTCATGACATCACATGCAGCATCAGCTTCTCTGCCCAGTCTGTCCACAAGAGTAACATTTCTAAAAGAATTAATACAATTAAGCATGAATTGAATACAGTGATGATAAACTGAAAGCATGCACACACACACACACACGCAGAATCCTAAGGGGAAAAAAAAGGTTTTCTGAAAAAGACGTCTTTATTTTTTCAGGCGATTGAGTCAGCGGCCGACAGCAGAGGAACTGGAACAAAGGAACATACTCAAACGTGAGTAATTTAATGCATGCAGTAGGAGAGAAGAAAATACATAATGATAATTCCTGTGTGATCAATCTGTCTTTTCTTTTTCTTCCAGCTCGAAATGATCTGGAGGAGCAGGAGGAGAAGAGGGAGATCAAGAGACATTTGTCCAAAAAGGTAAGACAGAGGTGGAGATGGACACAGGGTCTTTTCATTAGTTTATGACCCTTGCTGGAAATATGAATGTGGTTGCTGTGGTGACCAAGCTGCCACTCTTCACATTGTAGCCAATTGAAAGGATGATAGCATTATTTGTTACATCATCCTCTTATTTTTTTGTGGTGTGTGTGTGTGTGTGTGTGTGTGTGTGTGTGTGCATGCATGCATGCATGTGCATGCGTGCGTGCGCCCACCCGCACGTGTGTGTGTGAGTGATCGTCTTCATCTCAGTGGCAATTTCAGGACTGTCTCTTATTGCACGGTAATGATGATATTAGATTATGGGTATTGATGGATGAAGCCACTAACGCATTGCAGAAAAATATTCACTTCATAGATTTATTTGTTCAGTTGCATACATATATTTCTAAACTTTGTCTTTAAAAATAATCTAGTCAGTAATCCCTTTTAATTTTAATATTTATTTTTTATATAAAAAAAATCCTTATGTTCCCTTTGTTTTGAATTACTGTTTACTAGAAAAAAACATGGGACAGTTATAAGGTACACATTTATATTTCAGTACATTTGAGGCAGAGGCAGATTAATTAAGAAAAAAACTTTTCACATTAGAAAGAGGATTGATCTTTGTCTTTCATATTTTATAAAATTTAAAAGTACATTATCTATACATTGCACATAGAAAAAAAATGTTTCCCCATATTTTTTAACACAAGCAAAGAGCAATGAGCCAGCTACTCCCCATTAACATAACCCTCAAACATTAGCTGTCATTCCTGCACAGACACATGTTCGTCAGCATGCATGTTGCAGCACATGAGCTACTGACACCTATCCTTGCTTGTTCCCACTAGCTCAGCCAGAGGCCCACAGTAGAGGAGCTGAGAGAGGCCAAGATCCTCATCCGCTTCAGTGACTACGTGGAGGTGGCTGAGGCTCAGGACTACGACAGAAGAGCAGACAAGCCATGGACTCGTCTGACTGCTGCTGATAAGGTTGACTTAACAAACACACACAACAAATCCAAAGAATGCTTTACTAACTCTGGATTTAAGTCATCTGTACATACACACTGTGTAAATACGTGTCTCTTTGTGTGCTGTTCAGGCTGCCATCAGGAAAGAACTAAATGAGTTTAAAAGCACAGAGATGGAGGTGCATGAGTCGAGCCGTCATCTGACCAGGTAAGATCAGGGTATATGCAGGAATGCTGAAGTTCAATTTCATGCATTATTAGAGTCGTTAAAAAAGTCATACTGTACTGTACGTTTTATGACATACTACATTATGACTTTTTAATGAAATGTTTATGACATGTTATACTAAGACTTGTATGACATTTTTATGACACACTGTACTATGACCTTTTTTATGACATACTATTCAAAGACTATGGTATTTATATGCCAATTCATACTTTGGCTTTTTAATGACATTTTTATGCTGTACTATACTATGACTTTTTTGGCATACTATACTACAGTGTAGCTGGTTAAAAGGCATAAATATAGCAAATATATCATATAGGGGGTGACATGCAGCAAAGGGCCACAGGCTGGATTCGAACCTGTGCCGCTGCAGCAACAGCGTAAACCATAAAGAAAATAAGTCATTGTATACAATGTCTTATAAATGGCATTAAAAAGTCATAGTAAACATTAAAGCCTTGTGATAGTGGTGAAGTATGGTGCAGGACCACCCAACAGCATTTCTATGAAGTCACTCACTTGTCTTTTTGTACTGGTCTCTTCCTGAAGGTTCCATCGGCCATAAGATGGATCAGTCAGACCTCGGCCATGCTTTTTCACTCACACACACCAAGCCTCAAGTGTTCAGACTGCTACCTGCTGCCCTCATACTGCTAACGACTACCCTTTCCGGCGTTGACTTCAAACTGAAGGACTGGACATTAACACAGCCTGTGTACTGCGGTCATCGCAGGAACATGAGCAAACACTTTCAAAAGTACAAATGGATTAAACTTTCAACTGGCATCTCCCCTCAGTGGAGATTTTACGGACTTCTTGATACTCAAAAGCTTTTCATTTTTTAGGATGAAGAGGTGGTGATTTGTTTACTTTGCAGCACTTTTGGTTTTGAACAAGGTTTTTGCAAGTCAAACACAGAGTCTGTGCCAATTATAAAGATGGGAACAGAAGGAGGTAAAGATGGGACTTTGTTTTTACACAGGGATTTTCTTGCCTTTCACCATGTTCTCATTCTTCTTTTCTCAAATGAACTTTCTTTCCATGGGGCCATGCTTGTGTTGGCACAGTTTTGTTCCACAGATGACATCTCATTAATGATTTCTCATTTTGTGAGAATTAAAATCTTTACAACAGCTTATGCTGTTGTAGGCAGCTGAATCTAAAGCCAAAATGTCCTAAAATCCTAATCAGAGTCCCCAGATGCTCTCTACAAGCCAGTGACAGTAGAAATAAAATTCTCCTAATACATACACACCAATCAACTGAGCAATAATTTCAGATTTTCTCTTCATTTGTCCATCAGTTTACGGGCTGCATCCAAGAGCTCAAAACACTTTTAAGACTTCAGATCCCCTTTTTAAACCAAAGCAACTTGACTTGCTGTGGAAGTCGCGATCTTGAATGCATCCCAGAGGACTGCTGTTGAGAGTTCAGTAACTCACTGTGTCGCTGTGCCTACAGTATTGTTTACAGGGATTTAAAAGTTGCCAAATTAACTTGTTTTGTTTGATACAGAATATCATCTGTAGACACAGTAAAATGTTGCCGAACTCTCTGCCGAACTACAAGAAAAGAAGACATATTTTGTATTTCATTTTTTTATTGTCTGAGACAAACCTTTGGCGGTACAGAATATGAAACCCTGCCACCTTACTTTTTGTTTTTTATTGTTTACAGTCCATACTAGGTTCATGAATTAGCAGTTTTGACCTTATTATTGGGAGAACTGGTTGATCTGTTGTGTGTGTTCTGACTGTGTGTCTGAGTGAGTGTGTGTGTACGTACAAGCGTCGGTAACATTACTGTCTCTTGTATGTTTAAAAATATTCTCAGAATTATAAGACTTGTACATAGCAAAGAAAGTAAGCGAGACTTTTCACGTTTTTTTGTAAAGCAGAAAAAACTGCATGTGGGTATTAATTTATTGTGAGTCTTCTATGATGTATGCAGTTTCTTAAAGAAAGAAACTTATTAAAAAAATAAGTTTATGCTTCCTTGCCTTTTTCCAAACAGACTTTGTGCATCCACAGTGTACTGCAGCTGTGTTCATGTGGTCATGTCCTCTCCACAGATAGTTCATCATATTCTTGGGGGAAAGCTGGGAACCTTCTTGTCAGTATGAAAATTGGCTCCCAAAGTCCTCGTACTTATTGGAAGTAGCCTGTGATGAGTTTTCAGTTCAGTCATGCAGAGACAAATCTCCACTGACAGTCTGTTGGTCTCTTAGTGGAGTTAAGAGCCAATCCTGGTTCATCTTGTGAAAGCACCTCAACTCTGAGCCCAGACGTTTGTGGAGCTTCGTGGATCTATACAGCGTGCACTGGAGTTCCACAATATTTGTGCCACAAGTCAATGGCTTTAGTCACAATGGCGTCTGTGTTTTCCTGTGGTATCTAGAAGGGAACAGTTATTGAGAGGCTTTATAAGGGCACCTTCTATAAAGACAAAAACAATGCCTTTCTGTTTGCTAGATGTTATGCTGTCATCTACTCACATTGCACAGAAACTTGACCACGCCTTCAGGCCGGTTGATACCCAGCAATATGATTTTATAACTGAGCAGAATCTCTAAGGCCACGAACACCAGGATCTTACAGGAGCCGCTAATCACCTTGTCCCACACCCTAAAAATAAGCAAAGGGCTCAATTAATTTGAGCAGTATGAAGAATTGAAGGTATACATAAAGTCTCATCATCTGTAGAAAACAAATTAGCTCAAGAAGAATACATGTTTAATTTTTGAAGGCTTGTGCAAAACAAGCTAAGCAACAAATCAAGACATTGAACTTCAACCGGGCATTTGTATTCTGCTGCAAATGGCTTTTCTTCGGTAATCAAGACAACCTTTGTCTCTTCTTGCTTTTGTGCCCAAAGCTACATGTCTGAATGCAGCTATAGTCTAGTCCTGAATGCAGGATCAGACTCAGTGGAGGAAATACCCCGATCATTTACTTATCAATGCCTAGAGAAGAATTTTTAAGGTGAACCTGATGGCGTCAGTGTTTGATTTGTAAAGAAGTGCTAGCTAATGAAAGCATGCATTTCAAAGAGAGATTTTTAAAGACCCCCCACTCCAAGGATAATCAAGTTTTTAACCTTATTAACATGTCCAAATGGTATTTTTTTATATATATATATAAATGCTACAAGACATCATGAGCGAAATAAGTAGTCCGTGCCAAGGCTGAGAACTTTCAGCCTTGGAAATTCAGTGTACCAATGACAAAAACACAGATTCAGACAGCCGGGGTTTCATATGTCACAAACCTTAGGAACCAATCCTGTCAACCTGAAGGGTGGGGCTTTAAATATCATTAGCATGTTGCAATAGCAAAATGAGAGATATCAGAGGAGAAGCAGGTGAAGCTATGTAAATGGATTTTGCAAGTTAAGTTTCACTTTTATTTCCACTTCCACTCCTCGGTGCTGGTGATCAGAACAAGGTTTATTTCACATTAGCAACACATGAGCTGTTTAATAAGGTAGTCATGCCAAAGAATCATGTTATCTATTACTGTTAACAAGCAAAGGTTTTTGTGTTCAGTGAGCATGGACTCCCTTTTTGAAGCCTTGAGTTCAGCATTGTGGCCGCTGTTGTCTTGGATTTTTGGAGCCAGAAGTCATCATACCTGGACATACCTAACAGGAGCTCACCCTAACGCCAGCTGCTAGCTTGGTTAACACTGTGCATTTAAAGCAATTGTTAAATATGCTTATGCTTATGTTACAGTACCTAACCAATGTTGTCTCCATGGAAGCAACTTGTCAACTGTGACATCTTCCTGTCAAAGTGGCCATGCCCCTAACTATGCATAACTTTGGGCCTTAATAACATTTAAATGGCTTCATTTTTCAGCCCTAGAGGTTGTCGCTTGGTTCCGACTACACTAAGCAAAGTTCACCTATTACGCCTCACAGATTATTTTTTTGGTGAATAAGTTTGTGACTTGCATCACGACATTAACCTATAAGGGCACAAGAGCAATGGCAAGCTACAGTTGGTCACGGTTAAGATGGTTGAGACCACTGGAAATTTGCTTCAAAGATCTTTCAAAAAAGCCTTAATATTATCATGGTAAACTACAAAGAAAGATTTTGAAAATCTCACTGTGGAGAGGAATCCTGGCTGTGCGCTTATGTCAGATTGTGCTGCGGACAGCAAACTGACCTCTGCAGGCTTGATTCTGGCAGGCAGCCAGCAAAGCAGCGTCTGAACCAGAGGCTGTAGGGCAGCCGAGCCAGTGCTCCGGTGTTCTTCAGATGGTTCAGCAGCCGCGGTTCCTCCTGACTCAGATAATGCTCCAGGCTCTTCGGCTTCACAACAACAGAACAGACAGAACGAGAGGAAAGTACAAAGTCTCAATTCACAGTGACGCAGATTACAAAGCAATGTGATCCTGACTCCTGAGTCATGTGAACTTTGTCACATCTATTCTGTCATTTTATAAACTACATTTACACCATTACCATGATGCATGTTCAAAAGCAGAACTGTAAAGAAAACAAGTCTCTTAAAAAAAGGAGTAAACTTGACTCACAAATACAAAGTCTTCGATTCATTTTGCTACTTCTGTGAATAATAACTAAACTCTTGTCAATGTCTGTTTTTGTTGCCGCTTCCTTATAGTCACTGAGCAAAGCAGCAACACTATATATGTTGTTTTTCCCAAGATCAGTTCAGGTGTATTCTTTTTTTGGGGCAAGTAATCAATTTGCTTTAGAATTTGATGGAAATCAAAAATCTTAGCATGGCGACCACATACTATTTTTTGAGAGCTTTGTTTGAAGCATAATTATCCACTAATGAAGGCCACAAGATGTCAACAAAAGCTTGAAAAAAAAAACCATCCTGTCAGCCAAGAATTCAATCAATCTAACTACTATGTTAAAGCTCATTAATAACCCTTCAAGATCATTTTGCTTTTAAACAACAATTTTACATTTTATGTTAAGTTAAATATAACTCTTACAAGGTGGGGTACCGAGTCTCCGAACTTTGTGTGGAACTGATTAACGAAACACTTGATCAGCCAATAGCAGTCGATAGGATCGTCTACGATCTCCTCCATTGCTCGACCGATGGAGAGGAAGTCATCGTTCTCTTCATCCTGGAAGAAAAGAACAACAACATGACAGTATTGGACATTGCAGCACCAAGGAATAAAGGAAGCAAACGGAAACCCAACTACTAGCATGGTAGTATCACTGACAACACTTAGAACGCACCTGGCCACAATCATCACAAAAGATACCTCTGTATTCTTCAGACATAACTGACACTTGAGTCAAAAATGAGACAATTAGATGGAAAGTATTTTTATATTAAATATATTTTCTTAATTCAGTAACTGTGAGTCACTCAAAAAGCATACATGCATAGTTTAAAAAGGTCAAACACCACAGAGCTCTACACTGAAGGCAGACATCTCCTGGATGATTTGGACACATTCCCACTGCCAAATGTGAGTCTGTGTTTCATTATGGTCGCATATATATCTACTTAGTGGGTTACTGAAGTGGAGCTGACAACACCAAGAGTTTTTGTGCTAAAGATTATACCTGATGTCCTATCATTTTCCACTGACCCTTTGAGGTATGGTTCATTATTTAAATGGTACCAGAACCCTTAACTTGCACATGTGAATATAAGTAGACCGTCAGCTAAGAATCTAAAATGTTGAATGTTTCAGCACTACCTTCAACTTTGATCAAAGTGCCAGCTGATGCCGTTTTTCACCATTCATCATCTAATGTTTTGCTCTATCAGTCTCAAACATGTCAACATTACACTGGATGTGCTTCATCTTACCGGGGCAGAGGTCTCAGAGCACCGTGGGAGCACCTGGCTCTCCAGCTGGAACATGCGCAGGTAGACGTGGGTGGAGGGTGTGGACGAGTTGATGTATCTCATCACCTCCAGAGCCTCCAGGATGTCCTGGTACTGCTCCTTCCTGTAGCCTCCCACCAGAGAGTGAGAGTCACTGTGGGGAGGTAGGATGCCTGCAAGAACAGGAGAATCAGTTCATATGCAATTTGGAAATGCAAGCTCTTGTGTCTTATGTGTGAATGTGGGTGTATGTGTCTGTCTTACCCAACAAAACCTTCCACACATGAATTCTGTACATAGAGGGGAGGGGGAACCTCTGACTGAAAGTGCTCAGCTTTTCTAGATCTGACAGAAGAGAAAAAACAATGGTAACAGGACAAGACCTGATTTCACCTACATCCATCAAAACTCAACCACAAACCAATGAGAAATGGGAGGTCGTGGGAATAGCAATCTGTAGACCAATCTACTGTAATGTGTTACAGATACACTGGTGCCAATATGTAATACAAATGTATTGTAGGTCTTACTACCATCACTGATGGTACATGCTCATGTGACAACACCAATAGTTTAATTCAATTTCATTTTAATTTCATCTAATCTAATTTCATTTCATTTAGTTTTTTTTCCAACTTATACAACTCAAACACACACAACAATCAATCAATCGATCAATCAATCAATAAATAAACTAATAATAATAAATAACAATAATAAGCCATTGCTTTTGAGACAGTGACAAACCAAAGCAAGTTTTGCTGACCGAAATGGTGTGGGCTGAAGCCCACCTACCCCTTCTACATTAAAGCCACAGTGTGTAGGAATTTCTCCCATCTAACGTTGAAATCATATATTGCATTCAAACAGATGGCGCACTCTAGCGCCTCACTGTTTCAAACACGTATTGCAACAACTGTAGCCACTGTGTACCAAAAAGCTATGATAACACTGATGAAACCATGTCATCCGATACTACATGGAGTATTCATTCAGGCTCCTAAACAGACACACGAGTTGACAAACCCCCTCCTCACCATGCTGGCTGTGTTTACAGCGTAGGACTGTTGGGGCAGGTGTAAATTGAAACAAACCAATCACGTCTTGTCCTTTGACAATTGACAAGTGGCTCAACCTCACACACCTCATCCCTCTCCTGGCATCACTGCGCCGCTAACAGCTGTTAGTGGCCAGCGGCACTACTGCCGCATAATAAAGTCCCACTCTTTGAGCATAATGCAGGATCATGTATTATGCAGCATCACGGGAGACGGAATCCTCGTCGCCAAGAAAGTGCAAAAGGGAATCAAAAAGGCAGCGTGACCGGCGAATTGAAAAAAACAAGGGTCAGCACTGGGGTTGCCTTTCCCAGGTGGAAAGAGCTGCTGAAGAATACAATCACAGGCCAGCGCTAACAACGGCTAACAGCGGCTAACAGCGGTGCAGTGATGCGAGGAGAGGGATGAGGCTGTTAGCGACTGGTCACTAACAGCGGCTAACAGCCAACAGCGGCGCTGGTCTGTGATTGCATTACCATCCTCCCTCAGCAGCTCTCTCTACCTGGGAAAGGCTAACCCGATGTGGGCCTTTGTTTTTTTAATTCGCTGGTCACGCTGCCTTTTCTATTCCCCTTTGCGCTTTCTTGGCGACAAGGATTCCATCTCCCATGATGCTGCATATGTACAATCCTGCATTATCCTGCATTAAGAGTGGGACTCTGTCTCAAATTTGCCAGGGTAGAAGCGAAGTGCCTCTTGCTCCTCTCCTTCGGCTCCTCAGTCACACAGTGCTGGCCTGGCTCTCAACGTAAACGCCGAAGGCAATGCTGTATGTCCCTTGCTGGCGGGTGTATTCTCAAGATGGCGAAACGTAATGGAGCCCCACAGACGACTTACCCGCACAATGTACAAACAAATCCGAAATTCTCCTTTTATGAGAATAAGTCAGATTATTGGTGGAGGTAATAATACACCAGTGATGACATATTTATGAATGCAGACATCAATTTTTGCCAATAAAAAACTGAAAATGTTACACAATGTCCCTTTAATAGTCTTAATTCCTGAACTGTTCTCTTTAGATCTCTACAATAATAATAAAATAAACGAGCAAAATAAAAGATATGTACATATATGTACATTAAGTATCCCCACAGGTGTAGTTTTTAAGTCCACAAGATCTCTATATTTGAGAGCATGTGACTTACAAATAATTTGTTTGTCAGCTGGTTTGTGATAATCAGCTCTGTTTACAATTCTTATAGCTTCTTCTGTAGCACAAAAATTGGATTTGTGATTGTTTTGTTTGCATTTCCTCAAACCACACAGCAGGTAATGTATGGAACTATTAAAAAAAATGATACAATATATATAATGACTTTAAATTGAGGATGTATGTTTTGTGCAATGTTGCAACAGACTTCAGCATTTATATCTTTATTTAATTTATGTGGTTTCTGGCATAGTTTGTAGTCTATTACACTTCCCAAAAAAGTATTTCCATTCATTATTTTTATTTCAGCATCATCTATCAAGACTGGTACTGGGTTGTGGATTCTTCAAAATACAGATATTGAAAACTTCAAAATGATGATTTGATATTAATTAGTTGTTGTTAGATAAAAAAACAAACAACTAAATTTATAATTCTATTTCCACTGCCTCCAGACGGTGCTCATATTCTTCACCATAACGAAATAAATTTGTGTACACTATCCCCAAACCATTGGTTCCAAACTGTTCAAGCCATTGGGTCCAGATTTCTCCTTAGTAATTACTTCAAGGTCCACACAGTGGAATACAGTCAGCATCATACTTGAGTTTGGCCATGTGGTCCAGCTAGTTTGCTGTCTCTATCAAGTAGCCGTCCATTAGTAACTCTCTCTGCAGCAGGAAATGGTATCTAAAAATAAAAGCTCTGTTCCAGAAATTCACTGTACTTAAAAATAAAGTGTTTTTATAACCCTGACACATTTGAAAGTCTCTTGCAGTCCATTCAGAATGGACCCACGACCCACCAGTTAGGAAGCACTGCCTTTTCTCCAGCATGTAAGCCATGTTCAGATAGAAATGTTTGTTTTATGAATTGTTACCTACCAAGAGGATTATCCTTGAGCAGTATTTCCAGAGATTTCTTCTCCTCCACCCCTCTGAAGCCGACTTTCTCATAATATGCAGAGCGGAAATTTCTCTGAGGGTCATCCGCCATAGTTCGACCTGGTCAGTAAGTTTTACAGTTCATTGAATTAACAGTGGTATGATACAGAGGCCAACAGCTGCCTAAAATAACATTTGGTCTTTAGCTTGCTAGTATTTATTTTGATAGCCTGTGATGGATACATTTACTCAAGTACTTTGCATAAGTACAGATCTGAAGTACTTGTGAGAGAGCTAAAGACTTGAGACCTCATGATATGCAACAGCATGACAATCACATGGGACATTTTTCGCATTGCGTTCATCTTCGTGTAAATTTTCCTGTTTATATTTACCTGCTTAAATCGACGTTAACATTTACCAGATGATTTTTACAGTGTGGGATTATGGTGCATACTGTGTTATGTCATCACACATACGATCAACGTTACAGTAACTAATATGCATCTTAAGGTAACTTTAAGGAGAAAAAACATTAGAAAACACAACGTGATAAATCCTTCCATCTAGTAAATGATTCAGGGCGGGCCTAATGACAGCACCAAGCAGTCTTTTGTTTAGGTAAATTACATCACTTGTATCTGTTACGTTCGCAGCATGGAGTGACAACTGTTTGTGGTATTAAAATACGTGCTCCTACCTTGAACAGGTGTGTTGTACGCAGACTGTATTGCTTTAAGCTAGCTAGTTAACTTAGCTAACGTTAAATTCATAACTTCAGCTAACGAGCTAACGTTAACGTTAGCTACAGAGCCCAACAAGTACGCAGCTTTTACAACTGTAACATTAACGGCAAAACCACTCTGCTAACTGAAACGTAGGTATACGTCGACATAACACTGTGGACAAATATCATATATCTAAAAATAAATGTATAACTTGGTCTGCTAGCGACGTGCTAACCACTGTCGTTGTTGTCATTAGGATACTTCCGGTTAGCACTTTCGAAATAAAATAATGAGCTACCATTAAAACTGAAAATTAGATGAAAAATCGACTTGAATATATGTTTATTCTTTGACAATGTCTATAGTATCAATAATAAAATCACCTCAGTCAGGATATTTTACCCCTTTCCCGTCTATAATAAAACTGAAGTACACCACAAACCAAGCAACTAGTAAAGGTCCCAAATATGCTATTGTTTTGAAGGTAAGTTCAAAGCAAAGCAGGCATATTTTCCGGTGTCATGTTCTCCACGCCCCACTGCCACTGTGCCAACTATCTTCATTCGTAACCTAATTATGCGAATATAAATTCTGAAGAGGTGAGGTGAAGACAGCTCGTTTTGTAACACAAACACACATTAAAACTTAGATAATACTTGGCCGCACTAAAGGGGAACACCACCTAAATTAAGAATCCCCATGTTATTTCCATGGCTGTGGAAAGTTCAATCAATATTTGTGAAAATGAGCTACTCTCTCTCTCTAAAAGCCAGAAACCAGAGATGTATGTCTCAAACTTGTGATGTCATAGGGTATACAGTCAGGTCCATGAATATTTGGACATTGACACAATTTTCAGCATTCCAGCTCTGTACAACACCACAATGGATTTGAAATGAAACAATCAAGATGTGCTTTCAGTGCAGACTCTGAGCTTTAATTTGAGGGTATTTAAATCCAAATCAGGTGAACGGTGTAGGAATTAGATAGATGTAGATTTTGCACCTAAACTAGCTGCTATAAATCGTATCGTCTTGTTGCATGATTAAACAGAGTCTTGATGCTGGATGACATCAACATACATATCACCCAGCAATCATCATTACATATTTGTATATGACAAAAACTACAAAAGAAAGTAGTAAAAAACTCTTAAAAACTCTTTGGTTGCTTTCGCAGTATGCTTCGGGTCATTGTCCATCTGCTTTGTGAAGCGCCATCCAATGAGTTTTGAAGCATTTGGCTGAATATGAGCAGATAATATTGCCCGAAACACTTCAGAATTCATTCTGCTGCTTTTGTCAGCAGTCATATCATCAATAAATATAAGAGATCCAGTTCCACTGGCAGCCATACATGCCCACGCCATTACACTACCACCACCATGCTTCACTGATGAGGTGGTATGCTTTGGATCTTGAGCAGTTCCTTCCCTTCTCCATACTTTTCTCCTTCCATCATTCTGGTACAAGTTGATCTTTGTCTCATCTGTACATAAGATGTTGTTTGAGAACTGTACAGGCTCTTTTAGATGTTTCTTGGCAAACTCTAATCTGGCCTTCCTGTTTTTGAGGCTCACTAATGGTTTACACCTTGTGGTGAAACCTCTGTATTTCCTCTGGTGAAGTCGTCTCTTAATTGTTGACTTAGACACAGATACACCCACCTCCTGGAGAGTTGTCTTGATCTGGCCAACTGTTGTGAGGGGGTTTTTCTTGACGAGGGAAAGGATTCGTCTGTCATCCACCACACTTGTTTTCCGTGGTTTTCCAGGTCTTTTGGTGTTGCTGAGCTCACCAGCGCGTTCTCTCTTTTTAAGAATATATCAAACAGTTCATTTGGCCACACCTAATGTTTTTGCTATCTCTCCGATGGGTTTGTTTTGATTTTTCAGCTTAATGATGGCTTGCTTCACTGATAGTGACAGCTCTTCGGATTTCATATTGAGAGATGACCTCACCAGATTCCAAATGAATATACCACACTTGAAATGAACTCTAGGCCTTTAATCTGCTCCTTCTACGTGAAATAACGAGGGGATAATACACACCTGGCCATGGAACACCTGAGTAGCCAACTGTCCAAATACTTTTGCCTTGTGCCTTCCACCATAAAAAGGTGGAAGGTACATGTAAAATGTGTTGTAATTCCTACACTGTTCACCTGATTTGGATGTAAATACCCTCAAATTAAAGCTCGGAGTCTGCACTTTAAGCACATCTTGATTGTTTCATTTCAAATCCATTGTGGTGTTATATAGAGCTGGAATGCTGAAAATTGTGTCAATGTCCAAATATTTATGGACCTGACTGTAAGTTCTGGAGCTGCTCCATAGACAATGAATGGGAACCTGATTTTGTGGACCCAGAAAGCAGAAATGTAGTTAGGATGGGCCCTTGTGCTCCCTAGTTACTAGTTACAGATGTTTGGAAATTTAAGGCGTATGTATATATATATATGTTACCAACAGTGTGTCTTACTGCCACTTGTATGTTATATCAACTTAAAGATGCAGCTTGTCAGTCAAGAGATTTTGCACCTGAACTAGCTGCTGTAAATCGTATTGTCTTGTAACATGATTAAACAGAGACTTGATGCTGGATGACATCAACATACATATCACCCAGCAATCATCATTACATATTTGTATATGACAAAAACTACAAAAGAAAGTAGTAAATTTTAACATGAATTAAATATTTTCCATAGTTAAATTGTAGGGTTTTCATATATTTTATGCAGAATGAGCACATAATTTTGTTATAGGCTAGATTGACGCTAATATAAAAAAACAGAAAACCATGATGGATATGGGTTTCCCTTTTGGGAGGCATATATAGAAAATAACACCATTTTTGATTTAACATGAGTACTTCTTTGAATACAGGTATATTTCCAGGTGGCAGTCGCACCCCTCCACCCCATGGGCCCCAGCGCAACTGCGCTGCCTGCACTTACGCCCCTGCATGTACTCACAACACTCCCCTGGGTGCTCATAGTGTCATTTATATCATCTTTGTCAATTCACTGTCTATGGAGCAGCTCCGGCCTCTATACCTTCTGACACCACAAATTTGAGCTTTAGCTTTCTCATTTTAGTGTATGGGAGAGAATTGCTGAAAATGGGTGCAGCAAATATAGACATTTGACAGAGTCATGCATGGAATTGTACAACTCTGTGTACAGTATGTTGTATGTTTTTCTTCAGATTCTGACTGTAAATTTTTCTATTCTATATTTGTTTCTAAACTCTGCAGTACTTTTTTTCAGTTTCTCTTGCACCATAACCCCGGGTCCATGTCATTGGTTCGACAGCCCATTAGTCCGGCTGTCCGTAGTGCTGAACGGCTCGCGGCGGGCGTATGGTGCGCCACGACCGGATTGAGGCGGAGCAGGCTCACGGCTTATGTGTTTATCACTTTCTTTTTCATTTTAACCCACACCATGATCTTTTCCTGACCCTAACCAAGTGGTTTTTGTGCCTAAACCTAACCAGACCTTAACCACAGGGCATCATGATGATTTCAGAACGGACTTGAGTTTAATATGGTCGGAACAATGGGATGTCGAACCAGTGGGCAGTTCCCATAACCCCAAGGCAATTCACTGCATGTAAAAACCTCCTTGGCAATAATCCTGACTTTGATGTAGCTTTTAAAAGTGTTGCATTTAAAACTGACCAGACACAATAAGAACAGTCATCAATCCATGTAAGCAAAAGACTCAAAGGTTAGTGTTTATTTTGAGATACTGAGAAACTTTTACAAGACCAAGACCACTAAACAGCAAAAAACAATGTTTAACTCATTTAGTAAAAAAGTAGTTAAGCTAATATATGTAACCCAACCTTTGCTTCCCTTTCCTCACAAAACAGGCATTTTAGATGTTGATTAAATATAAACCTAACACCATCATGTTAACAATGTAAAGCCTAACAAGAAATTACATTCCATGAAGATTTTAACAACATTGGTCAAATAGGCCTATGTGTATGCAAAAATATAGCAAACATTTCTGAACCTAGCCTAGTAGGGGCACCAGCAGCTTTGCTAACATACATTTTATTTTCAATCCATATACCTGAAGATGGCTGCCATTAACTTTAGTAAGTTTCCACAAAAAATATCTAGGCAGTGTTCATTGTCATTACCATTTAAACTAGCATTTTAAAAGCATAGCAGTACCAAAGCTAAAATCTAAAACTAAGAACTAAGAACATGATCTTCAGATGACGTTACCTTTAAATTCTTCTCCTTGTGTACAATACACACAAGCTCTTTTCTAAACAATCAGTATACTCTTAACAGATTTATTTGCAAGTAAAAAGTATGAATGTGCAGAAAATTTTTGATTTATTTGCTGGATGTTGAGGAGAAAGTGGTGTAGCTAGTATGACTTAAGGTGGTGCGACTAGCTGATGAGGAACTGGGGGAGCCTAGGTCCACACTGCTCCTGCGGGAGCCTCGTCGTGAGCCACTCCTGGAGCCAGTGGCGGATCCTGGGGCAGAGGACACATTGTAAGGACTGCTGATCCCTCTGGAAGACTCGGCTGATGCCTGGAGCATTTTCACCCCGCTGCTTTCCTCCACCAGGCAATTATCCAGAGCCTCCTTGTAAGAGATCTTCAGTTTGCTCTTGGGGCAGGTCAGGTTTTTTGCTTGCTGTCTGGTGTCTTGGAGCTTCTGGGCTGCTCTCCCATCCAGCCAGCCCATTTTCACAGCTTCGTCTAAGGTTCTTCTACACCCCATTTCTGGGTCATAAAGTCCCCCTGTTATATACTGGAACTCCAGGAATCTCTGCCCTGCCTCATATGGCAGCCACATCTCCTTCATAGCCTGAGCGGCAGACATCTTCTTCCTGTTTTTTACATCCTCAAAGCCAAAAAAGGCTTTCTGAGCAGGCTTAAGCTTAGTTGCCATGTCGTCATTTATTATGCCCTGGCGGGTGGCCTCTTGGATGCTGAGCCTACGGCCATTTGTGGGATTGATTATTCCTCCAGTGCAGGCCTGAGCTTCCAGCAGTCTCTGGGCAGTGATGGAATCTATCAGACCACGATCTAGAGCCTCTGTGATGGATATCTTCTCTATAGTATCTGTGTCAAAGATGGCACCCACAGGTTCCTGTTCACCCACTGTTTCAACAGGAGAGGCCAGAGTGAATGATATGCTGGATATACCCCTAAGGGAATCATTGGAGTCTTGACCTACACTGCTAAATGAGGTGCTTTGCTCGGTGACAGTGGTGGTTCTTGTTGATGTCACCTTGGAGAGAGTAGGTGATAAGGGTCTTGACAGGGCTGATGATGATGATGACAATGATGATGATGTCACTGACAATGGAACTGAGGCTGCTGATGTTCTCAAAGTTGATGATGATGTCACTGAAGATGTTCCTGGGGATGCTGATGTTCTTGACGTTGATGATGATGTCACTGAGGATGTACCCGGAGATGCTGATGTTCTTGAAGCTGATGATGATGATGATGATGTCATTGAAGATGTACCTGGAAATGCTGATGTTCTTGAAGTTGATGATGATGAAGATAATGATGATGATCCATGTTTGGTCTTGTTGCTGATGATATCTGCAAACTGAGTAAGATTGATGGTACGTGATCTGTACCGATCTAGATCCGATTGATCAATTACTCCTTTTTCAAGCAGCTCGGTAATATCATACTCTCTTCCAGTCTTCTTGTCATTAATGAGAAACCTTATGGAACCATCCGGAGCAGTGATAGTGACCTCTTCCCACTCACACTCCTGCTCAGACAGCTCAACAAAGGTATTGTAGTCAATATACCCTTTGTCATATGCCTCACGCACTGTCATCTCTTTATTAGTCGCTGGATCCACAATTACCACTCTCCTCTTTCTCCGAGTGTTCGTTTGAGACGACTCTAGCTTTTTCTTGTCTAAGATAGGTAAAAGAATGAGGCCAGTCTTCTTATCTGTAGTACAGAGTTTCTTAAGCTCCATGTAAGTTAGGTTTTCCTCTGTGTTGGGGTCAAAGAAACCCTTAGTATCAACATTCTGATTGGTCAGGATCTTGTTCATTTCCTTATCAAAGTAACCTCTCTTGTAGGCTACATTAACATCAATACGATGGCTGTGTTCAGGATCAATTATACCACCACTGGCAATCTGGGCCTCCAGTAGACGGATGCCATGACCTTTCTCAACTAGACCTCTCTCTATGGCCTGAAAGAGGGAGATAACCTTGTCAGTACCAGGCAGTTTGTAACCAGTCACAGCCCTCTCTGCTGATAGCAGGTTGTCCTTAAACTCTGGTCCAAACAGTCTTTTGTTGTAGGCATCAGTTACAGTCAGGTATTGGTTGTTGACAGGATCAACTATAAAACCTGAGGCAGCCTGAGCCTCAAGCAGTTCCAAAGTAGTTCCAGGTCGCAACAGTCCATCTTTCATGGCCTGATAGAAGGGCATCACCTTATCACTGGCCTCATCATAAACTCCTGCTATGCAGGTGGAACCTCTCAGGTAGGAGTGTAGGCGGTCTTCAATGTCCTGGCTCGTCAATCTGCCCTCCCTCAGTTGGTCCATATCTGACCGGTCTAACAAGTTTGCATCCACTAGATCTTTGACCAACACCTGGCCCCTGAGCCCCTGTAAAGTTAATGGCTTTTTGGGTTCAGGAAGAAGCAAAAGACCTGTGCTCGGGTCTGCTTTGCATTTTTTCTTCAGTGATACATAAGTAGCTGGTTGTTGTGTGTCTGGGTCCAGATAACACTCAGGATACTGATTCAGGGCCTGGTAAAGGTCCTCATCTATGAGATCCCTATCCATAGCAATATCTTTGGGGAGAAATAAACCAAGGGCAGGGTCCAAAATGCCACCTACAGACTCCTGAGCCTGGAGTATACGTAGAGCTGTATCCTTGTCAATTAATCCCTTCTTCATGGCCTGGCCAGCTGACAGGAGCTTGCCCGTATTTGGGTCTCTGTAACCTATAGTTGCAGATTCAGCTGCAAGTAACTTTGATTCATCTTCCTTATCCACTACTCCTCTGGCACACGCTTCCTTTACAGTCAACCTCTGATTAGTTCTGACATCAACAATGTTGCCTGTTGCTGCCTGAGCATCCAGTAGCATGTCAGCACTGTCAGCAGACATAATTTTCTTTTTCTTGGCTTCTGTAAAAGTCATTTTCCCTTGAGGTCCAGCTGCAACACCAGAAATTGACCCAGTCCCCTTCAGAAAGACCCTCTTATCCACAGACACCTCTGAGACAGTTTTCTCCCCCTTGATTAGTTTGTTGAATGTTGGTTTGTCCAGTACCCCACAATCAAGCAACTGTTGTGCTGTAACTGTCTTACGTACAGCCTCAAAGAGTAGTTTGGAGGGGTCAAACTTCTCAGAGACTGGAAAAAGTTGGAGGCTTGCTTGAGGCTCTGTCTTGCATCTTTCCTTCAATGTTCCATAGCTGGCATCACACTCAGTTTCTGGGTCAAGGTAACAAGCAGGACTCTGGTTTAGAGCATGACGGAGGTTTTCATCCAAAAGGTTACATTTGATAGCTGCATCTTTGGGGATGAACACACTGAGATTAGGATCTAGAATACCTCCCACAGACTCCTGGGCCTGCAGCAGGCGTAGCGCAGTCTTCTTGTCAATTTGCCCTTTCTTCATGGCCTCAAACACTGAGAGACGCTTGGTTGTACTAGGATCTTTGTAGCCCACAGCAGCAGCCTCTGCTACCAATAATCTGTCACGATCCCTAATATCCACCACTCCTCTGGCACATGCCTCCTCCACTGTCAGCTTTTGATTAGTTTTAGGATCAATGATGTGGCCTGTGGCAGCCTGGGCTTCCAGTAGCAAATCAGCACTATCTGGGGGAATGAGCATCTGTTTCTTGGCTTCTGACAAAGACATTTTTCCTTGACGTCCAGCTGCTACCCCAGCAATGGGTCCAGTCCCCTTTAGATAGACTGTTTTTTCCACAGACACCTCTGGGACAGTTTTCTCCCCTTTCACTAGCTGGTCAAATGTTGGCTTGTCAAGGACTCCACATTCAAACAACTGCTGTGCTGAGACTGCCTTGCGGATTCCGTCAAACATCAGTTTGGAAGGGTCTTTCCTCTCAGTGATTGGAAGAAGTATCAGGCCTGTGTGAGACTCTGTTTTGCTTCTCTTCTTTAAAGCCCCATAGCTCGTATCACGCTCTGTGTCTGGATCAAGGTAGCAAGCAGGACTCTGGTTTAGAGCATGACGGAGGTCCTCATTCAAAAGATTACGTTTGATAGCTGCATCTTTGGGGAGGAACACACTGAGATTGGGATCTAGAATACCTCCTGCAGACTCCTGGGCCTGCAGCAGGCGTAGTGCAGTCTTCTTGTCAATTTGCCCCTTCTTCATGGCCTCAAACACTGAAAGAGGCTTTGCTGTGCTAGAATCTTTGTAGCCCACAGCCGCAGCCTCCGCTGCCAATAATCTGTCTTGATCCCTAAAATCCACCACTCCTCTGGCACATGCCTCCTCTACTGTCAGCTTTTGATTAGTTTTAGGATCAATGATGTGGCCTGTGGCAGCCTGGGCTTCCAGTAGCAAATCAGCACTATCTGGGGGAATGAGCATCTGTTTCTTGGCTTCTGACAAAGACATTTTTCCTTGACGTCCAGCTGCTACCCCAGCAATGGGCCCAGTCCCCTTTAGATAGACTGTTTTTTCCGCAGACACCTCTGGGACAGTTTTCTCCCCTTTCACTAGCTGGTCAAATGTTGGCTTGTCAAGGACTCCACATTCAAACAACTGCTGTGCTGAGACTGCCTTGCGGATTCCATCAAACATCAGATTAGAAGGGTCTTTCCTCTCAGTGATTGGCAGAAGTATCAGGCCTGTGTGAGACTCTGTTTTGCTTCTCTTCTTTAAAGCCCCATAGCTCGTATCACGCTCTGTGTCTGGATCAAGGTAGCAAGCAGGACTCTGGTTTAGAGCATGACGGAGGTCCTCATCCAAAAGATTACGTTTGATAGCTGCATCTTTGGGGAGGAACACACTGAGATTGGGATCTAGAATACCTCCTGCAGACTCCTGGGCCTGCAGCAGGCGTAGCGCAGTCTTCTTGTCAATTTGCCCCTTCTTCATGGCCTCAAACACTGAAAGAGGCTTTGCTGTGCTAGAATCTTTGTAGCCCACAGCCGCAGCTTCCGCTGCCAATAATCTGTCTTGATCCCTAAAATCCACCACTCCTCTGGCACATGCCTCCTCTACTGTCAGCTTTTGATTAGTTTTAGGGTCAATGATGTGGCCTGTGGCAGCCTGGGCTTCGAGTAGCAAATCAGCACTATCTGGGGGCAGGATCATTTGTTTCTTGGCTTCTGACAAAGACATTTTTCCTTGACGTCCAGCTGCTACCCCAGCAATGGGCCCAATCCCCTTTAGATAGACTGTTTTTTCTACAGACACCTCTGGGACAGTTTTCTCCCCTTTCACTAGCTGGTCAAATGTTGGCTTGTCAAGGACTCCACATTCAAACAACTGCTGTGCTGAGACTGCCTTGCGGATTCCGTCAAACATCAGTTTGGAAGGGTCTTTCCTCTCAGTGATTGGAAGAAGTATCAGGCCTGTGTGAGACTCTGTTTTGCTTCTCTTCTTTAAAGCCCCATAGCTCGTATCACGCTCTGTGTCTGGGTCAAGGTAACAAGCAGGACTCTGGTTTAGAGCATGACGGAGGTCATCATCCAAAAGATTATGCTTAATAGCTGTATCTTTAGGGAGGAACACACTGAGATTGGGATCTAGAATGCCCCCAGCAGACTCCTGGGCCTGCAGCAGGCGTAGCGCAGTCTTCTTGTCAATATGCCCTTTCTTCATGGCCTCAAACACTGAAAGAGGCTTAGCTGTACTAGGATCCTTGTAGCCCACAGCCGCAGCCTCCGCTGCCAATAATCTGTCTCTATCCCTGGTGTCCACTACTCCTCTGGCACATGCCTCCTCTACTGTCAGCTTCTGATTAGTCTGAGGATCAATGATGTGGCCCGTGGCAGCCTGGGCTTCGAGTAGCAAATCTGCACTTTCCAGGGGCATAAGCATCTGTTTCTTGGCTTCTGACAAAGACATTTTTCCTTGACGTCCAGCTACCACCCCAGCAATGGGTCCTGTTCCCTTTAGATAGACTGTTTTTTCCACAGACACCTCTGGGACAGTTTTCTCCCCTTTCACTAGCTGGTCAAATGTTGGCTTGTCAAGGACTCCACAATCAAACAACTGCTGTGCTGAGACTGCTTTGCGGATTCCGTCAAACATCAGTTTGGAAGGGTCTTTCCTCTCAGTGATTGGAAGAAGTATCAGGCCTGTGTGAGACTCTGTTTTGCTTCTCTTCTTTAAAGCCCCATAGCTCGTATCACGCTCTGTGTCTGGATCAAGGTAGCAAGCAGGACTCTGGTTTAGAGCATGACGGAGGTCCTCATCCAAAAGATTACGCTTAATAGCTGTATCTTTAGGGAGGAACACACTGAGATTGGGGTCTAGAATGCCCCCCAGCAGACTCCTGGGCCTGCAGCAGGCGTAGCGCAGTCTTCTTGTCAATTATTCCCTTTTTCATGGCCTCAAACACTGAGAGAGGCTTAGCTGTGCTAGGATCCCTGTAGCCCACAGCAGCAGCTTCTGCTGCTAATAGTCTATCCCGATCCCTATTGTCCACCACTCTTCTAGCACATGCTTCCTCTACTGTCAGCTTCTGATTGGTTGTGGGGTCAATGATGTGACCTGTGGCAGCCTGGGCATCCAGTAGCAAATCTGCACTATCTGGGGGCATGAGCATCTGTTTCTTGGCCTCTGATAAAGACATTTTCCCTAAAGGTCCAGCTGCCACGCCAGCAATTGATCCTGTCCCCTTCAGAGAGACCTTCTTATCCTCAGACACTTCTGGGACAGTTTTCTCTCCCTTCATTAGTTTGATGAACGTTGGTTTGTCCAGGACCCCACAATCAAGCAATTGCTGTGCTGTTACTGGCTTACGAACGCCATCAAAAATCAGTTTAGAAGGGTCTGTCCTCTCAGTAATGGGCAAAAGTAGAAGACCTGTGTGAGGCTCTGTTTTGCATCTTTTCTTCAGCGTTCCATAGCTGGCATCGCACTCAGTTTCTGGGTCAAGGTAACACTCAGGACTCTGGCTTAGAGCTTGACGGAGGTTTTCATCCAAAAGGTTACGTTTGATAGCTGTATCTTTGGGGAGGAACACACTGAGATTGGGATCTAGAATACCTCCTGCAGACTCCTGGGCCTGCAGCAGGCGTAGCGCAGTCGTCTTGTCAATTATTTCCTTCTTCATGGCCTCAAACACTGAGAGAGGCTTGGCTGTGCTTGAGTCCTTGTATCCCACAGCAGCAGCCTCTGCTGCCAATAATCTGTCTCGATCCCTAACATCCACAATCCCTCTGGCACATGCCTCCTCTACTGTCAGCTTCTGATTGGTTCTTGGGTCAATGATGTGGCCTGTGGCAGCCTGGGCTTCTAGTAGCAAATCTGCACTTTCTTCAGGCAGAAGCATTTGTTTCTTGGCTTCTGAGAAAGACATTTTGCCTTGACGTCCAGCTAAAATCCCAGCAATAGGCCCAGTCCCCTTAAGATTAATGTTTTTTTCTACAGACACCTCTGGGACATTTTTATTCCCCTTTTCTAGATCTTTAAAGGTTGGCTTGTCCAGGACACCACAATCAAGCAGCTGCTTGGCTGTGACAGGTTTTCGAACACCATCAAAGACAAGTTTGGTGGGATCTACATTCTCAATAATAGGAAGAAGCAGAAGGCCTGTGTGTGGATCTACCTTGCATCTCCTCTTCATCGACATATAGGTTACACCTTCCTCACTTTCTGGGTCCAGGTAAAGCTCAGGCCTCTGATTCAAAACACGATGTATGTCATCATTAATTAGGTTACGCTCAATGGCTGTGTCTTTGGGAAGGAACACACTGAGAATGGGGTCTAGGATGCCCCCCACAGACTCCTGAGCTTGTAGTAGACGCAGTGTTGTGTTCTTGTCAATCAGTCCTTTCTTCATGGCCTGAAATACTGACAGAGGTTTGCTGGTGCCAGGGTCATTATATCCTACAGCCGCAGCTTCTGCTGCTAGCAACCTCTCTTTGTCCTCCTCATCAACCACACCTTGATCACATGCCTCTTCAACTGTCAACTTCTGGTTAGTTCTGGGGTCAATTATGTGGCCTGTGGCAGCCTGAGCATCAAGTAGCAGGTCAATGCTATCTGGTGGCAGCAGATTATTTTTCTTGACTTCCGTGAAGGTCATTTTGTATAGTGGTCCAGTACTATACCCTGTATTTTTTGGACCTTCAATTACCACACCAGCTATTGGACCGGTCCCTTTTAGACTGACCTTCTTGTCAACAGACACATCAGGGACAGTCTTATGCCCCTTTACAAGCTGGCTAAATGTTGGTTTGTCCAAAACACCACAGTCAAGCAACTGCTTTGCTGTGACTGACTTACGGACTCCATCAAAAACCAGAGTGGAGGCATCCAAGGTTGGGGGCTCTCTAGTTCTCTTCAGCTCAGTTTCCATGGTTTGTCTGACAACAGCCACCTCTCGCAATTCTTTCTGCATGGATGACAGTCTACTTTTATATGTCTCCTCAAGCTCCCTGAGTTCCCTCATCAGCCTGTCTATTTCACTTCTTAAAGAGTTCTTTTCCCTTTCCAGACGTTCCTTATCTGTGTCATATTGCTTGATCAGGCCCTGCTTACTATCACACTGGTCCTTCCAGTAACTTAAATCCCTCTTCACCCTTTCATTCTCCTCCTGTAGGCGTTGCTTATTGCGAACCTCAGAGTCCAGGGACAGTTTAATGCGACTGAGTTCCTCATCCAGCCTTTGGTTGTGATCTTTGTCCTTTTCTAACAATTGCAGTTTCCGCAAAAGAGCATCTCTCTCACTCACGATTTCACTGTACTGGGACTGAATGGATTGCATCATTGCTGTTGTCTGCAGAAAAAAGAGTGGGAAAAAAGAGAGAAACAGCAGAAAGACAAAAGGTTAGTCAACTCAGAAATGAATTGATACATTTACTGTATATCAAGAAACATTCACAATACACAACTATACAATCAAACAACAGGATAGAACATATTTGGATTGAAATAAAAATGAAATCAAATTATCATGCTACTATCAAGTTGAACTGCACCTCATTTGTACTAGTGCTAGTGAACCTTAATGATAATATTATCAAGGAAGACAGCATACATACTTGCTCTATTCATTTTTGGCAATAAAAACAGAAGGTCCAACATCTTGGCTTGCAGCTTCATTAAGAGCAACAGAAGTGATGTTGCAAATTGAATGTTTCTGTTCTTGCTTTAATTTTTTTTTCATTTGTATTAATGCAAAATTGGACAAAATAGGCAAAAAAAACATTTGATTTAAAACAAAAACAACTCAAAACAAAAATAGCAAGTCTGCATGCGTTCTTCCAACATATATCTTGCTTTGTTCACTTAGTAATATATTAGCGAAAATAATTCCTTTCAGTAAAACAAGAAAACAAGACAACGTCTTACAAGACTGGGAAGTAAAAGTATAAAGGTGTTATAGTAGTAATTTTTTAAAATAAAGTTATCCAGTGGAGAAAAAAACACTAAAATTTTCAGTTATTGATTTTCATTGTGAAATCAGCCTTCCCAATCCCGAAGACAAACAATAAATGACACTACATTGTTTATTGCAACTATAACCACAAAACAATCATAACTATTTTGACTACTACTTCATACAGATTGGAATAGTTTTAGTCTACATTCTGTAAACTTGCAAAACAGCACAAGTAAATATTGCTGATAGATGGGTGCCAATCTTGACTGACTGGTCTAAAACTGCTTGACAGGGTGCTTAAAATACTGCAAAAAAATGTAGATATTTTACACACACACACACATATATATATGTCAGTGCTGTTTTTATAAGTTTGCAAAATGTGTCGTTAAGACCATCAAGAAGCCACAATAATTTGATAAACAACAATCAAACTGTATTGGAGCAGACAACTAGTGGTAATGATGTCATGACGGTGTTTATCACTCTGGGCAGTAGAAGGAAAGGCAAAAAAGCATGCAGACTGAACATCTTTGCACAGTGTGGGGCAGGAAGACAGTGGGTTGGGAAGGTCAGCAGGCAGAGAGGCACACATCATGTTTGCATGCAAGCGATTGGCATGCAAGTTTATTCAAACACATACAGACATATGTGTTCAAATCAGAGTTACCACCCACGTGGGAGGCATCTGGGGTGGGGGGGCGGGGTCATAGAGGTGTTCCAGCATGCAAGCAAAAGTTTTGCCACAGACACTAATAGCTAATTGATTGCTCCAAAGTAGGACTCTGATTTGGAAAGATGAGAGCAGTCCAGGACTAAGTGCCAAACTTCCATGTACCTCGGTGGCCTGCGTTTGTATTTTCTCAGTCTCCAGCTTGAGTTTCTCCCTCTCTGAGGAGAGCTCTGAGACCAGGTTGCGGTAATCTACATTGTTGCGCTCACTGGCCTGCAGCTGCAGCTCCAGAGCAGTAATCTGGGAGGAGAGCTCATCATTAATTCCCTGTTTGGATCTCAGGAGTTCCTCTTTATCATGTCGGGTTGCCCTTAGTTCCTCCTCCAGCCTCAGCTTCTCTTTGGTCTGGGTTTCTGACATCTCTTTCAGCCTCTGAAGCTGAACAGAGTTCTCATTCAGTACTGTACTCTTCTCCTCTATAGTTCTGTTAAGGCCCTCATTCCTGAGGTTTGCCTCTTTGACTCTGGCCTGCTCCTGAAGGAGTTGTTGCTGTAGGGCCTTCAGCTCGGCGCTCAGCTGTGTAACGTGCTCTGCAGAGGTCTTGTTTTGTTTCTCCCTCTCTGAGGAGAGCTCTGACACCAGCTTGCGGTAATCTACATTGCTGCGCTCACTGGCCTGCAGCTGCAGCTCCAGAGCAGTAATCTGGGAGGAGAGCTCATTGTTAATTCCCTGTTTGGATCTCTGGAGTTCCTCTTTATCATGTCGTGTTGCCCTCAGTTCCTCCTCCAGCCTCAGCTTCTCTTTGGTCTGGGTTTCTGACATCTCTTTCAGCCTCTGAAGCTGAACAGAGTTCTCATTCAGGACTGTACTCTTCTCCTCTATACTTCTGTTAAGGCCCTCATTCCTGAGGTTTGCCTCTTTGACTCTAGCCTGCTCCTGGAGGAGTTGTTGCTGTAGGGCATTCAGCTCAGCGCTTAGCTGTGTAAAGCGCTCTGCAGAAGTCTTGTTTTGTTGCTCCCTCTCCGACGAGAGCTCTGAGACCAGGTTGCGGTAATCTACATTGCTGCGCTCACTGGCTTGCAGCTGCAGCTCCAGAGCAGTAATCTGGGAGGAGAGCTCATCATTAATTCCCTGTTTGGATCTCTGGAGTTCCTCTTTATCATGTCGTGTTGCCCTCAGTTCCTCCTCCAGCCTCAGCCTCTCTTTGGTCTGGGTTTCTGTCATCTCCTTCAGTCTCTGAAGCTGAACAGAGTTCTCATTCAGTGCCGTACTCTTCTCCTCTATAGTTCTGTAAAGGCCCTCATTCCTGAGGTTTGCCTCTTTGACTCTAGCCTGCTCCTGGAGGAGTTGTTGCTGTAGGGCATTCAGCTCAGCGCTTAGCTGTGTAAAGCGCTCTGCAGAAGTCTTGTTTTGTTGCTCCCTCTCCGACGAGAGCTCTGAGACCAGGTCGCGGTAATCTACATTGCTGCGCTCACTGGCTTGCAGCTGCAGCTCCAGAGCAGTAATCTGGGAGGAGAGCTCATCATTAATTCCCTGTTTGGATCTCTGGAGTTCCTCTTTATCATGTCGTGTTGCCCTCAGTTCCTCCTCCAGCCTCAGCCTCTCTTTGGTCTGGGTTTCTGTCATCTCCTTCAGTCTCTGAAGCTGAACAGAGTTCTCATTCAGTGCCGTACTCTTCTCCTCTATAGTTCTGTAAAGGCCCTCATTCCTGAGGTTTGCCTCTTTGACTCTGGCCTGCTCCTGGAGGAGTTGTTGCTGTAGGGCCTTCAGCTCAGCACTCAGCTGTGTAATGCGCTCTGCAAATGTCTTGTTTTGTCTCAAGCTTCTCTCCAGCTCCTCCTGTAACCTAAGACGCTCTTCTTCACCTCTCTTTTCTGACATGTTGGCATGTTCTTGGTTCTGGCGTAGAGTGGTAATGGTGCTGATATACTCTTTCATGGTCATGGTGGTGCTTTCCAGCTCTGTTTCTACCTGTCTTCTTCTGGACACTTCCTCTTGGTTAGCCTTCCTCAGATTCTCCACTTGGCTCTCCAGCCCATCTCTCACAGCCTGGAGGTCCTTCATGCGTCCTTGTAACCTGCTCATGTTCTGTTCTACTCTGCTTCGCTCCCTGCTCTCCCTCTCCAGCTCTGAACGCACCTTCCGAAGCTCCTCCTCACACTCCCCCAGTTGGGTCGCAGCCATTGATGAACTGGTTAGCTTCACCTGCAGCTGGGTCATAGTCTGTTCAAGTACACCCTGCCCTTCCTCTGTAGTTTTCCTCCTACGGGTCTCCTCATCCAGACTGTGTGTGATGTAGGCCAGCTCCTCATTCTTCTCCTGCAGAGTCCTCGTGACTTCAGACAGCTCCTCTGAATACTGTCTGCTTTCCTCATCTCTCTGCCTTCCTAGCACCTCCACCTGACTTTCCAGCTCTCTCCTCCTGCGCCCTTCCTCTGTGATGACAGCCCGCTGACTGTGAGCTTCTTCTTCTGCCCTCTTCCTTTGTTCCTCAGCCTGGCTCATAGACATTCTGAGCCTCCTGAGCTCCTCCTCCAGATTCCGTCTCTCTACCTCCATCCTGTCATATTGCTGCTGGAGATCAGCTGTATCCTCCTCCCTCTGGGCTGCCAGCCTCTGCATATCTGTGCGGCTGATGTGGATCTGGGATTCGTAGCTGAGCTTTAAGTTATTGATCTCCGCACTATATTGGCTCCTTACCTTTGACATCTCTTTCTGTAGCTCCTTGATCCTCGCTGACTCCTCAGCCAGCTGCCGCCGCAGCTGTTCAATCTCGTAATCCTTACTTGCCCCACTCTTCTCCACCTCCACCTTGGACCAGCTGACTGTCTCCAGCTCTTTCTGCCTCTTCCTCAGCACCGACTCATACTCCTCCTGCTGCGTAGCATAGCGCTCTTCTGCCAGTCTCCTCTTCCTCTTTTCTTCATCAAGCAAGTAGTTGAGACGTGTCACCTCATCGTTGAGGTCCGCCAGCTGGCTCTGACTGGTGTCTAGGCTCTCCCTAGTGGCATTGCACTGCAGCGCAGTGCTTTGCTTCACCTCCTCCATCGATAGCAGCTGGTCCTGTGCCGTGGACAGCTCCAGCTGGTAGCGGGAAACAGCATCTTCCAAAGATTTGTTCTTGGCATTGCGGTCTTGCATGTCCTCCCTCAACAGGCGAAGTTCTTCCTCCAACAGGTCTATCCTGGTGTTACGAATCTGCAAGCAAGACAAAGCAAAGATGTATACAGAGGTACTTTTAAGAACTTAACTCAAGTACATTTCACTGTACTTGCAATAAAAAAACTTGACTACAGTGTACTTGAATGATTGATTCAAATGGGTTCAACTGATTTGTGGAATCATCCAACATCCAAAGAATATCTGTGGTTTCTTAAAACTGCATTACTGATTTATTTATTTTATTTATTTATTTTTTTGCCACTTGGGGGCAGTGCAACAAGCTGTAAACACAATATTGACATATTATCACCTCATAAACACCAAGTTGACACGGTTTCTCAAAATACTGGCCGATTTACATATCCACCAGACATGAGGCTATGTCAGATTCACCTGAAGTCAAAATTCACTCTCCTTTTAGTCCTTTTTTAGTCTCCATTGACCTCTCAGGAAAAATATCTGGCTCATTAGTTTCTAACAGCTCCACCGTCTTTACCAGCTAGTAGTTAACTTAGTTAACTCTGTCTACCATTTGGTAATGGGTGGGTAGTGTACAGTTGGTATACTAGAGCTTTTTTGCTGAAACAAGGATGTGAGAGGTGACACTAAACCAAAACAGTAAAGTTGCAGGCCATTAAAAGCTCAGGGGAACTGCCAAATCAATCTCTGTGAGTTCATCACTACAATCAGTTACATAGTCATGTTTTCCATTCTTAATATAAAAATGTTCATTAGGGCAGCTTTGGTATAAACTTTAAAAAAAAAGGTTGAATTTCCAACGCTTCAAGACATGTTAATGCAACTCAGTGTTAACTCAACTGTCACCCAACTTAAACTAATTTAGGTTATTTTAACTTAACCATTGGGGACAATGAACATTTATTGGCATCATTATCATGTAAATCTGACAATGTATTTTAGATGGATGGATGGATAGATATGATGTACCTTGAGCTCCTCCATGTTTTTGAGCAGTGTTCCCAGGAATCTGTAGTAGTCATCAGAATGAGTGAGCAACTCCATGTAACGGGTTTGCAGTTGTGTAGCCTGAGACAAAAACAAGGCAAACTCAAGGTTTGATTTAGATATAACGTCAATTTCCTTCACACATTCATAAAAATTATTAATTATTAATTATTAAAACTATTAGATTATAAGGGAAAATGACTTTCAGATACTAGCTGGTCACCATATACCAAAAGTTGCTTCAGTGTTTTAATGAGAGAAAACCTTTCCTATTAGGTTTTATTACTTCCAGATTAAGATCCATCGACGGCGACTTCAGCATTGTCCTTTTGATGGGGATGTTGAGCAAAGTCTCTAAACCAGAAGTGTAAGAAGCCAAGTCTGTTTCATAGTCCTGTAAAACAAATATGGTCATAAAATGAATTATTTTGAGAGTTGAGTGTAAAGTCTGTAGATGATATGCCTGCCTCCTTACCTTGATAGAATTCACACAGGCTTCATTTTCCTTCAGCACACTCTCCACTGTCTCCCTCTTTGCTTTGATTTCTGAGTTCAGGGCCTTCAGAGCACAAAAATATAAAGATGTAAGGTGACTTAAAACACATGGCCATAGACGCTAAACACCGTAACCAAGTTAATCAATAGCAACGATGGGCTGAGCAGGAGACCTTCTGGTTGTTAATATGGTCAGTCAATGCTTGGATGCTTTCTATCTTGGTGGCCTGCAGGGCGTCTTGTTTTTTCTGTGTGGTATCAATCCAGTCAATAAGGGACGTGCTGGTTTGCTTGTAGTGCTCCAGCTGAGGCTGGTATGCCTGCAAATCTAGGATTCTGGACAAGAAAAGAAAGAATTCAAAATATAGCACCATATCTTCAGCGAGTTCAGAGTTCCCTTTTACACAAAGTTCTGATCTGACGCAAACTGGTGTGAAAAGGCTGTGCTGTCTCTCAGGCTGTAATAAATGGTTATTTTTATTTACACTTTAATGTAATACTTGACAAACATGGCTCGAATATGGGTCATTGGAATAAAATACACATAAGAGAGAGGGCGGCATACCTGGTGTCAATCTGTCCTTGGATTCGTCTCCAGCGGTCTGACAGGAGATTCACCTGATCAGTGTATTTAGATAACATCATGTCACACCTGTGGAAGGGCCCACCCACCTGGCCATTCCAGTGGGTGGCCTTGCCTAACTCTGCCTCCATGGAGGTCAGAACAGCCTTCTTCTGATCCAGCTCTGCATTAATATTCTAAAAATCAACAACACACAGGAGACACCAGTCAAATCCGACATTCCTGACAGTTTAAAGGTATTTTTAAAGAATTGTAGCAAATAGCAAAAACAAGTTTCAGGGACTTTCTTACTTTTTAACACAAGCTTTTCTAACTTAAACTGATGGATAACCACTGAGCACTAACATGCATTGGTATTCTGTCCCAGAGGAAAAGGCTGAACTGCTTACTTATCTGAAACTCTTTTATCTTGCCAAAAAACTGCAGTGATTTTTGCAATAAATGAGAAAATGTTACCTTCAGGGCCATTATGTAATCCTCCACTTCACTGGGCGACAGAGACGTGGTCTCTTTCTCTGTAAGTCTTGCCTCATGAACTTTCACTATGTCCTCAGCTCGTGCCACACTCTCCAGCATATCCCTTAGAGCCCGCAGCCTGACAGAGAGAATGAAATGATAGAGCAGTAGAGAAAGTAATTCCAGAAAAATTATATTTTGTCAATGATGTGTGAGAGCAATATGTCAAAGCAGCTTCCTTTACAGTTTTGATCATTGTAGTTGTGATCTTGTGTATATGAAGGGTACATGAAATTTAATCTTCACTTCATCTTGCTATGAGATCTTGATCTTAGTGAGACTTCTGAATGACAAAGCTTCAGTTTGTTTGGTTTACCGCTGTAGGTAAGCTGATGAGCTGCTCTCCAGACTACCCAGTCTTTGGTTGATGACTCCAAGCTCACTGCGGAGGAACTGGGCTTTATCTGCATCAGTCATGCCGTCCAGCTCCTTCAATATACGCTCCCTCAGACGTAAGTACTCCTCACGCATCGAATCGACATCATGCTGCACCGTCTGCAGGAAAACAGTTATGGTAATGAATATGGGGAATTAAAGTCTAATCCTGCAAATTTTTATTATATTATTGGTTTATTGGTCTACCTCTAACTGAGTGATCTTGAGGCCACAGTCATTCATCCCATCGTCTCCAAGGCAGATGTGAACGTGCTGACTCAGCATGTCCTCTGCACCCTCCAGCCTAAGTCTGAGCGCGTGCAGCTCAGATAAGCTGAGGGAGGATGAGGAGAAGGCAGAGGAGGCAGGGGAGGCAGAAACAGTGGTGACCTTCACCTTCTTCACTGGCTCTGTCTTGATCACTTTTACTGAAGTGCTCTTAATATCTGTTTTCTTCTTTTTCAGCTCCGCTCTTCGTCGTTCTTCTTCGAGTCTCCTGGCCTCCTCTTCACGCCTCCTGGCCTCCTCTTGACGTCTCCTGGCCTCCTCCTCAAGCCTCCTGGCCTCTTCAAGCCTCCTGGCCTCTTCAAGCCTCCTGGCCTCCTCTTCCAGCCTCATGGCCTCTGCTTCAGCTGCAGCATGTTGTTGCTGCTGCTGCTGTATTATGATAAACTGATGGTGTTGCTGCCCGGGTGCTTGTTGTACTTCTATCTGTTCCTGCTGTGCAACTGTGAGTAGACACAAGATATGTTTTTAGTGAAGGAATAACATAATCCTGTGGTTACATAGTTTGACTCTCATAATAAGCACTATTTGCATTCTCAAACCCTCAAGCAATAGTTTCTCTAAAACTAAGTTAGTATTATAAGAGGACTTCACATTGAGTGGCTTGTACTAAACTATGTGTACTATTCAATTTTCTCAAATTATGACAAATTTAATAAACAAGTTTTTGGCACAGATAAAGGGATTCTAAAGGGCTCCTTAACAATGAAAGATATGACTTTTGCTTTGAACATTTTGGATTTTCTCTTCATATATTTGATGCAGTTGCAGATATCAAGTATTATCAGTAAAAATATAGATGTAGAAATTGGGCAACGTTGGTGGTAAAGTTGATTAAAAAAATTAATTTAATTTCAAAAATCTATTATATTCTCAGGAACACCATCCTCTTGTTAACTGCTGCCTTTTGCTGCCATATCTTTCTTTTATTCTAATAAACTTACACATTATCACCTAATGTGTATCGTAAATCGAATGATTTGTTTTCATGTAGGGAAGGGTGACATTTTTTTGTAGTACTGACTGTAGGTAGGCAGCTGCACCACCAGCTGATCATAGTGGGACTGGGCTCCAGTGAACTGGTTCTCGATCATCCTCTTATCCTCATCACCAAACATCTGGGAGCCGCTGCTGTTCAGTTTGAACTCCTCGTAGTGAGTCTCCAGGCTCTTAATAAGTTTGCGGTATTCCTCAGGACGCATGCGGGACAGCTGAACACACACACAAACATTATGTTTGATTTACCAACATCAGAAACCAAAAGGTAGATAAAACCCTTCAATTATAATAATAATTTTGAAGACTTTCTATTCTGACTTCAAATAGTTTATTCCTCACTTACCATGCTGATGGTCAGGGAGTTGATTTTATTGATATCCATGAGGCAGTACTGCCAGGTGATGAGACTCTTAACGTTGATGTACAGCTGATTCCAGATGGACAAGATAGCTTCATAGTACTGCTCGTTCCTTTGGATTACACAGACACAAAATTCAAACCTTAACCTCACAACAAAAAGGTTTCTTGTACCCAAAACAAACAATTAGTGCATCTTACTTGTTGGCCAGACTGATGCCGAGTGGGTTGGGTGGTGGTACAATTAGGCACACAGAGGGCACTGTCATATCCAGTCCTCCTGGGCCTGTAACTTCCCACTTACTGCGCTGACTGTTGTCCTTAAGGATTGCCTCATTGTCCTTACAGATCACCTTCTGTGAAGGCCAATGAAAATAAATTTCATCAATGAACTAGAATTACCGCCTCGCAGCTGTATGCCTCCACGAACCTGTCAAGTTGCAGGTACAGTTAACATCCATGTCTGTAAGAACAAGATTAGTGTCACAAATTCAGTGTCTGACGAAATGTCTCCCCTTATGTTCCTGAGATATGACATGAGCAATGGCCAGAAAAGTGTTTTTTGAGAACATCATGACTTTGACTTTTTGGATATAAAATGTCATCACTTCATCATTTTATCCTTGTAATGCGTAATTTGTGTAAAATTTTGCCATAATTAGCCTATGAATTATTGAGTTATGGCCAAAAAGATATTTTGAGGGCTTTGACCCTGACCACCAAATTCAAATCAATTCATCCCTAAATAAAAGAGGACGTTTGTGACAAATTTAAAGAAATTCCCTCAAGGTGTTCTTAAGGTTATTGCATTCACAAGAATGAGATGGATGCAAGGTCATGGTGACCTTGACCTTGACTCAAAGTGGGTGTTTTCGCCAAATTAGAAAAAAAAAAAATCCATCAAGGCATTCTTCAGAGCCTTTGTGCTCCACTGTCTCTCAGGTTAACTCGTATTGCAGCGGTGCCTGGATAGTGTGACGTGTGTGGTTGTGCTGCTGCCGTGGTCCTGCCAGATGCCTGCTGCTGCTGCTGCTGCCATCATTAGTCATTAGTCATACTTCTACTGTTATTATACACATACGATTATTATCATACATGTATACTGCCAGATACTAATATATACTTTCAACATATTGTACCACAGTAGCCAGAACTATAACGCCAATATTATTACTTTCATGAATGTTGTTGTAAGCTACTGTCATTACCGTCTGTCCTGCATCTCTGTCTCTCTCTGTCTCTCTGTCTCTCTCTCTCTCTCATTGTCTCATACAGATTACTGTTAATTTGTTATGCTGATCTGTTCTGTACGACATCTATTGCACGTCTGTCCGTCCTGGAAGAGGGATATCCCTCCTCAGTTGCTCTTCCTGAGATTTCTACCATTTTTTTTCCCCCGGTAAAGGGATTTTTTGGGGAAGTTTTTCATTATCCACTGTGAGGGTCTAAAGGACAGAGGGATGTCGTATGCTGTAAAGCCCTGTGAGGCAAATTGTGATTTGTGATATTGGGCTTCATAAATAAAATTAAAATTGATTGAATTGATATTGCTTTCACGAAAGTGAGAGAGACAAAGCCACAGTGACCTTGACCTTTGACCACCCAAAACTTTGAAAAAGGACTCTCAAGGCGGTCTTGACATACCATGTTCACAGGAATGGGACAGACAGTCAACCTGAAAACATTATGCCGGGACCTGGCACAGAGGCATAATATTCAAATAATCAAATCTGGCTCCACCTTACAAGTCTTTTTACGATTTATAAATATAATTATATAATTAATCTGAAAAATAGAAACACATTGGACAGTTCTTAATCTTAGAGGCTTATATTTGAGAAAATAAGATTTAACTATTTCCTTACAGACTACACCCTAAATAAATATAAATTCATTATCAGTGGTGCCTATATGTGGTGTGGTCCTTAGAAAACTGACCTGGTCTTGTTTGAAGTCACACAGTGCTTTAACAATGACGGGACTGCTGCGCTTCTCTTCAGGGTTTCTGGGTTTCAGCCTCACAATGTTCTTGGACTGGTTGACCAGATGTTGAACCTGCCTCTTGTTTTCCATTATCCTCTCCTTCTCCCTCTGGAGGTAATTGAAAAAAACAAAATCAATACCAATAATAATGCAGATCACTAAAAGTAATTGTACACTGCAGCTGTTCTGTAGTTTACTCAAACAGAAGAGAAAACAAAAAAAATCCAATTTTACAATGAAAAAAGGCTCAAATAAGAAGAATAAAATGGAGGATACACACAATAAATGAAAACAACAACTAACCTTATGCCATTATATGAGAAATTTAAAACAAATAAGAGGCAGTTGTTTGTACCTCCAGACCCTTGAGTAGGTCCAATAGGTCATTCAGCGAAGTGTTCTTGTCACAGGTAAACTTCCTGCGGACTGACTCATGTTCCTTCTGCAGGGTGCTGTACGTCTCATTGGCCTCTTTGAAGAACTGAGATATATAAAAAGAGATCAACAGGAATACATTATTTGGTTTCCCACAGTGTTAGTTTGTGGAAGCAGCCTTGCTTTGCTTGACATTAGTCTGTTAACATCAGGAAAAAAAATGAACACACTTTCATGAAATATAATATCAACCTTTAGGGGGGAAAGCACAAGCCCTCATTACACAGAAAAATCCTATATATTTAATGAGCCAGGCAACTGCTGGACAACCATATGGAAATTTCATTGATCACAAGAAATGAGTAGTGTTAGAATTCAGCTCAACACATGACAGTGATTGACTGATCATGTCATATGTGCCCTTTGCATTAATTAACGCCACTATGTGTAGAATCACAATGTGAGGAGTTCAAGCTGGATCGGTGTGAGGGAAGCAGCATTCAATGTGCTGTCTGCCAAAGTGTCTTTTTTGAAGCTATAAAATAAATAAATAAATAAATAAAAAAAATTCTGCGCTCTGCATTTAAAAAAAAAAAATTAAAAAAATAAGTAGAAGGCTCATTGGGACATGTGAGAAAAAAGTTTAGCACATAAAGTATAGGTGTGCAAACAGTTCTTCTTTTTTTGGAGGATTCTTTTGTTTGCTTGTCACGTTTTTTGCCTTTATTCAATAGTTAAGATATAGAAAGTGGAGGCAGGAAACATGAGGAAAGAGAGGGGTACAGTATAAAAATGTTAACAGATGAAATCAAACCCTGGACAGTACGTTTTATGATACACAACTCAACTGCTGGGTCCTCAGAGTCCCCAGATTAGTTTGAAATTTAATCATTAGCTAAACATGCATTTGACCCTTCATCTAGTTCCATTTGGTCTCCACAAACTCCTGAGGGGAAAATCTGGCTCTTTAGCCACAAAATGCACCACTGTAATCACCAGCTGGTTGCTAACTGTGTCTGTTTGCCACCTGGTGCTGTGCAGGTAGTGTTCAGTGAGTTAATCAGAGCTTATTTGCTGAAAACAGCTGCACCCTACAGCTGGAAATAACGCTAATGTCAATGAACTGGGATCATGTCCTATCGATTAAAGGCTAATAAAACAGAGATGAGCAGCGCAGTGTCTACACAAGTACGAACGGCTTCTGTGGTCAATGTAGAAGCCTCATGCCGATCAAAGTGGACACGCTCTGCTGTGGGCATGCTGCACCAGACGTATCGTGCCATATCCGTGCCCCATTGTCCCTTAGCAATTCCCTCGGGTTTTGTCACTATGAGCAACTCCCCTTTTACATTACAAATAGTAACTCAAAAATATTAATTAAAATGGCTTTAAGTTTTATGTAGTGCCATGTTACCTGGCTGTAAGCTGCATTCTCCTTCAGGTGAACATCAATGCACTTAGTGATTTGCAGAAGCCAACTCCACTGGGTCTGCAGAGTGTCCTTGTAAGCCTGAAAAAAAAAAACAGAGACAAAAAAATAGAAAAATTAAAGATTCTACTCATAAATGCACATAAGCACTGTGTATTGGTGTGATGGTAAAGGGATCGGTTCATACCTCTATCTTTTCTGAAGCTGGATGGTTGTTCTTCAGGATGGTGTCCACTTTGGTTTTCAGTTTATTCAGGTCCTTCTCTTTGTCCTCCAGGGCACTCATCAGTTGCTGTTACATAACAAGAGCTTCAGTAATCAGAGGGGACACAGAAAACACCAGAATGCAGCTGGAGGAACGCTCTGCGGCTCCACAAGTGGATGACTGACTGGAGCTGCCAAAATCTAATGCATCACAGATGATTGCTCCCTTATGTGATGCAGATTGGCTTCATAAAATAGCATTAGTGTAAATTAGACACACAGGGTTGCCAAGGGTGTTAATCGACGAGAGAGATGCTCTTAAAAGATTAAATTAAATGTGGATTTCTGGAGCGTCAATACATCAAAATGAACACCAAGTGTCTCTCTCACTAAACTTTTGATCTTTCACTAACCGAGTAGCTCTCCTGCTTCCGTGGGATGTACTGATCGATGTTCTTGTCTCCCCAGTCAAACATCAGCTCCTCCTCCTCCCTGTCGTTCACCCACATGATCTCCTGGGATATCTCCTGAATGATCCGCTTCAGGTCTTGCAGCTGCTCAGTCCGATTAAACGACATTTGCTGGCAAGGGAAACGAGAGCATGTTTAGATACAAAAATTTACCAGAAAATACTCAAGTATTAGCAAGTATATTGTTTTTTCTTTCACCTGCAGGCTGTCCCATTCCTGATCCAGAGCGTGAAGATTCGGCTTGTCTCCTTTCTTCATCTGTAGGAAGAGAATTAACCTTAGTATCTTAAAACAGCCTGGGGAGTTTGAAAGATGTGGGCGTTTACCAGTCAGGGTAACAAAAAGATCCAGTTGAGTTGAAACACTGGAAATGTCAGATCCAGTGATTTTGGAGCTAAAAAATAAGGATATCATGATCGCTGGTGCTTCTATTTTTATTATTCTTTCTTTATTGGTCTTATGTTAGTCCCCTAGCTTCATACGAAACACTTACACTGGCTGTTGCTTTTAGAATAGAGTTTAAGGTATTATCGATATCTAACAATGCCCCAAGGCCTCCTTCCATGTAACTTATCTGATCTCTATTGCCCTATGTCCCTTCTCTCACCCTAAGATCATCAGAAGCATCGCTCCTTGTCATTCCAAGGGCCAGATTCATTCAAAAAGCGGACAGAGCCTTTGAAGTCAGAGCTCCTTGACTTTGAAATGACCTGCCTGAGGAGATCAGGGCTGCAAACTCTGTATCAGCTAATACCCCTTTAAGTGTTTTCTCTAGTGTATGTATATATAAAATGATTTGATGTGCAGACTGAACCCACCAGGTCATCTTTGGCTCGCTCAACCTCGGCACTCCTCTGGATGGAGCTGTGAAACCTCTGGTGGCTGACGAGCTGCTGATCGATGGCTGCAGGATCGTCTCCCCAGGATGCAGTTTCAATCAGACGCTGAAACACAAAAATGAGAATTGATAAGCAGAAACGCACAATAAGAATAATGGTGCAGCTGACAATGTTTACATTAGGATAATTTTGAGGCAGGTAAGAGAAGGGTTTTTACAAACATTTGCATGATATGCACTAAATGTCACCAGCAGGTGGTGGCAGAGATGGGTGGAAGTTGGATCAGGGATGTTTTTTTTCTGTCTGTAAATTTATGAGCCTCTTCAGCAAAAACATCTCTGAAATCTACCACAGGAAAATTGGTCTGAGAATTAAAGACAAAACTTTCTTTTAATGTGTATTCCCCTGCAGCGCTTCCCAAAAATGTGTGCACGTCCTCTTGTGTGTTCTTGTTTGTCTTTAAATTCCTCATAAATTCATTATTTTTAATTTGAAATGTAATTACTTAAAAGCAATGTCACTTCAATCCAGTGTGTGTTACAACACACAGCAGAGGAATGCTTTCATGTCCAAACTCTGTGTGAACAGTATCCTGGTTTAATAAGACCTGTCAGTCAGTTCCCCGACACTGTTTCCTCCTTTTTCTTAAAGTGACACCACATAAAGATCGATCTTTTTATGACCTTGAATAGCCTTGGAAAGTAGCTGTAAAGATAGACATTTTGAAGCGGCAAGCTACAGTAATCACATTGTTCTTTTTGCAATAACTGTGTTTTCATTTCTTGTGGTTTGTTTGCAGATTTTATCAATGCATATGATGGCTTTTTGAATGCAAATTGCAAATGAGACTAATTTTATTGATAAAGAAACAATAATTCTGGAGGCTCATTCAATGTCTCAACAGGAAAACAAGCAGCCAAGAAACCGCAACATTGTGAAGATATTTAAGAGTGAAATTAAGATTAACACTTTTTAATTAAAGGAACAATCCACAAAAAATGTAAACAAAATTGTCATCATCATCGACCAGTAAGATGACAAAACTAAATCTGAGTTGTAAAAGTTTTATCATTAAATCCTTCATCAATAATGAATAATCAATCTCTCCAACTACGCATGTAAGTTTACTGTACCATCAATATGTACTATATGTAATATATAGGCCTACTGTACGGTCAAAAAACGCACAAATGATTCAAGGGGCTCAGGGGGCCCCTAAGCCAGAGCCTCTGCATGAAGTCACTTTTAATGACTTTGGATTTCTTGTCAAAGGGTTTGCTCATAATTTTGATATCCCAGCCCAAAAAGTCCTAAAAAAAAAAAAAAGCAAAACTAGGGGAATAGCCTAAACATTCACTTTGAAGATGTCATGAGGAAAAAAAACATCCCCTCCGTTTTACCGCAGGACTGCAAATGTGCTAAGTGAACTAGGCAATTTGGGCTCCTCAGTTCTGTGGGGAGAAAGAACATCATGTTGTACCTACCTACAGGGGATAGTAGGGTCTTTTATGCATCTGGGCCCAGGGGCCCATTGTGTCATAATCCACCTATGACATGGCAATTAATCAGGTTCAAAATCATTTTAGGTATTTAATTTAGAACTTAATGCCAGATATTTCCACACTTAAAGTAAGGGTCTACCATATCATCTTGTTCAAGATAGTACCGGTAGTACTTATATGTGACTGTGCAATACTTATTATCAGGCTGTAACTTGTGACAGGCTGTTACGCTATGATGAGAGAAGAATTGGTAGAGCACAAAGGTCCAAGTAAGGGAAAAAACAACTCAGTCATTTAAGATTTTTGCTAAAAGAGAAGGAAATTGCAAAGGTAAATTTTTTTTTGTATTTGGGAGCTGTTTAAATGTGTAATTTGTGGTAGATTTTACTTTGTTGAAGTATTATTATCATATACAGAATCTGAATCTCTCTCTGAGTTTCTGCTGTTGTTTATAAACTAAAGAAATGAGAGATATTTTTTTGTTTAGTTTTTACTGAATATTTGAAGGCAGACTGTTAGGATGACATCTAAAACTATATCATTTATTTTCTTGCAATTCTATGTTCTTAAATTAATATCTTGAAATATTTCAATATTATTTTAGGGCTATATCGCTCACCCCTAACTTGAAGCCATTTTTTTAGTCGTCTTCCAGATTTATTATCTGACATCAAGTGCTCTGTGTGTGTGTGTGTGTGTGTGTGTGTGTGTGTGTGTGTGTGTGTGTGTGTGTGGGTGTGTGTATACGCACACCTTTTGCTGTGCAATCCAGCCCATAGCGTCTTGGAAGCTCCTTCCACCCTCCTCCCAACCTCCAGTGCTCCCTCTGGTGCTCCTCCTCCTGCGCATGCTGCCTGTCATGGCCAAGTGTACGCCCTTCAGCTGGTCTTTACAAATCTCCAAACTGCAGATTAGCAAGACAAAAAGAACATTGGCAAGACTTGCATGTCACAGACAGAAATTTTTTAAAAGTGAAATCAGAAGCAAAAACAGTGAGGGAGGAGTCCATCTTACGTCCTGACTACGTTTTCATTGGGCTGTCCCATTTGTCTCAGGTCCATCGCGCAGCCCTTCAGCTGTTCAATGGTCTCTTTGGCCTTCGCCATGCAGCGCTCTGCCTCACCTGAGGCACTGCCCTGCATGGCATAAAATAAAACATTGAGGGGATGTACAAAACCACTATGCAGGAACAGAAACATACATCCATACATTTTCCAGTAAAAAGTTTCTGTCGATGATGAAATGTGGGAAAAATGTGGGATTTTTCCAGAAAGAACCAAAAACTGTTTTCTTGCGGTTTCTTTTTTGGTCCTATGCACATGTCATTAAAAATTTATCATGCAAAAACATTGTTAATATTTCTAACTGGTGGGGTTTTTTTTAAATATATGACATAGAGCCAACACTTCGTCTTTGTTTCTTATAACAAATGCAGCACTTTTACTTTACACTCAGTTTGTCTGTTCTGTGTTGATATGCCAAAACCGCCAAAATCCCAGGGAAAAAACAAAGACCTTGAAAACTGATAATTTCATGACTTAAAAAAAGAAAAGTAATGGAGGTAAAATTCAGTATTTGACACATTTCATGTGATGAGTCAGATGTTTTGCACTTCTGGTAAACTCTTCAGAAAGGCAAATAATTCACTAGAAGCAGTCAAACATGAAGCTGAGGGGGCATGTGCATGCATGTGCGTGTGTGTGTACTGTAACCTAGATGTTTGCAGACTCACACTGACAAGTTGTAATGGATTCATTGACGGTTGAAATGTCACTGAAGGGGCTTTGGCTCCAAAAAACAGATCCACCACAGAGATAAACAAATTGCTCTCATTATCAGCCTGGCTCTGTTACATCTTCTGACTGTCACATCAGAGACTCACTCATCAAGTTACTCAATTTACGACCAAACCACATTTCTGTCATTCTCTTTGCATCTTGTACCAACAGAAGTGAAGCTGCAACATGATGCTTTTCCTTTTTGAAGTAAAAACCTGCAGAATGAGCTCTGACACAGACAAGCTTTTATCTGCACTACTGAAGGAAAAGAGCCAGTAAGTGGGGTTAAAAAAACAAAGTATGACTCACAGACTGAAGGGCGTATTCGGCTTTCTTCAGGTACTCCTGGCACTGGCTCTGCAGGATCATGGCCCTCTGCTGGATGGAAGCACTGCAGGGGGCAGCAGAGTAAACATCAGGTTCTTTACATAATAATCTTCAGCTGCATTATTTGTATTAAAGGTAGATCCAACACAATATTACAGTTAAAGCCATCAGATCACAACCTCTCTACTGTGTGATGTAATGAGTTGTAAGCAGTTTCACAAAAGGCTGATTTTCCCCTCTCAAATTATTTCATTTGAATTTTTCTGTCAGTCAGTATTTCACAAAAAAGTTCAGTTTATTCAATATCATTTTGTGCAGCAGACTTTTGGTTTCTTCTTCTCTTGTGACCAGCTGTGCACCAGACAAATGTTTGGGGCACCCCGCCAAAAAAAAAAAAAGAGAAGGAGCCACCCACAGCCACTCCCATTAACACATTTTGCAATGCCAACTCTAAACCCCCTTAAACCTCCCATAAAGGCATTATACAGTGCACTGTTGTTTAATTTTAATGTTTTTACATTTGCTAACTTTGCAAGCATAGAAAAGGAGGCAAGGTGGACTATTTAACTAGTCTTTACTTGGAGATCTGTGAGGCATTTTGTTGCAACTTCATATGCTTCGGTCAGGAACGTCAGGAATATCTAATCATGTAAATATAGCTACTCTTCTTTTGGTCTGAACACGATGTTAAAATGTGCATTTGTGCATTACGACACAGTAGTAAAATTGTCATTTATCATCATCATCATCATCATATGCAGTAGTTACACTGAAAACATAGAAGGTTAGGTTGGTGTCTCTGCCTCAGGGCATTTACTGGATTTTTGAGGCTGATGGGTTTTGATATTTGAAACTAGATACTAACTGATATCATTATATAAACCAATATAATTTTTCTTACATAAATGTAAAATAAAAAAAAACATTTATGAAAAGGATCTTTTATCAAAAAGGTTAATGTTTCTGAACAAATCAAACATACGTTTGGCATTTCTGTGCTGCAGTGTGTGCCGATAACATATCTTGCAAAACTCCCCCAGAACTAACACACACTTCCACAAAACAAAAAGGTGCTGGATGAAAAAAATGGAAAGAGATCAAAACATCTGCACGCTACCATTATGTAAGTTTTTGACCTCAAAAGACCTTTGTCAGTGCATGAGGATAATGACGTAGCTGCCATACGTTAATATCGGCCAATACATGGGCCCAGTTGATTTATCCATGTAGTTCTAGTCATTACAAAATAATTGTGTGACTTTTTCCTTTGAAAAGCCTCAACTTTGTTTTTTCTCTGATTTCACTATTATCAGAAGACCTTAACAAATACCTGCTATTAAATATCAGAATCTACATTACTTGAAATTTAAGACAATGATTGGACCCGATTATCAGTCAACATCTTTTATCGTGTCAAACATCTTGTGATCATGTTGACCACATGCTCTCTGCCCTTTTACACAGTAGGCTACCACAGTGACATATTTCCCCTGTGGATGATAGTATGGAAGGTCTGAACCTGACACACATGTTTCTGCAAGAAGTGAGTGTTAACCCTCTGCGGTCCAGAACCGCGCCGGCGCGTCAAAATCACGTGATCGATTTGAGACGACGTAGCAGCAAGACGCAGCCTCGCTGAGTCTCTGTTTCATTTTGTGTGGAAAGTGCAAACTTCGAACTTTGTACCACTTTTTAAATCATCTTGATAGGCCATATAAAACCGGACTTATGATAAATAATAAACGCCATGATTTTCCTGAATATTGAATATTGTTTGATCCGTGTTTGATGCAGGAAGAAACGGTAAAAACGGGCCGTTCGGCCTGTCGAAAGTGCTGAAGGCAACAGCAAAAAACAAAAAAACAAAACGACATCCCTTTTCCTATTGGTTGAAAAATGCACCAGTCAACCAATCACAAAATTGTATGGCAACACACATCATTTGTTGCTGGAGGAGAGGGGGAAGTTGTGGGAGTGACGGCAGCGAGAGAGACCGCGATCGCGATCACAGATAGAGTTGGGATTTGTGATGTTTAGCGTGTTTGGAGTGTATAGTCAGTGTGTGGTGTAGTGTGTTTTGGAAGAGGAGAGAGGAAAATGAGCCTCCGACGACCGCATTGAGCGGTACTCGGAGGTCCGCACAGAGGAGCGGACGGTGTGGCAGGGCACGCCCACCATGTCCGCATCTCCGTTTGCCCAGGCAGCAGAGCCACACAGTGTGTGTCACTCCTCCTGTTGTCCTCCTGCTGTGTCCTCCACCTGTAGTGTGTTGTGGTGGACAGGAACTGTTTTTCAGAGTGGCACAAATAATTTGTGTAAAATCACGTAGGAGAAAAGCAAGCACTCTCAAAATAAATCCCTAGAAAGGTGCACAGCCAAAAACAGCAACAAACACAGACGTTTCGACATAAGAATACTTTCTGTCAAAACGTCTGAGTTTCTGGTACTGCCACCCAAGTTGGTTTATTAAATTTATCAAAAGGACATTTGTGAGTGCTGGCATTTTTCCCTTTGACAAATTATTTTTGTGGCATCTGATTGTTTTGTAAGTAGGCTAGTTGTTCAAAAACGCCTGAGGCATTGCTTGCATTTTAATGTAAATAGTTATGTATAACATTGTTGTTTGCTAAATTAGGACATGTGTTTTTGAAGTTTACAATTTATATTTTTATTCTAAGTTACAAAAATGGTTCGTTAGACATGTTTGTGGTTTTCACAGTACAAAATCAAACTTTTTCCTACTCGGATTTTATGTTTTCTTTGTGATTTTAGGTCCAGTGTGTTAATAGAGTATGTCAAAATGAAAAAATAACTGTAAAGTCACACAGCTGAGGTTGTGCTGAAAAGAATGATACCAAACAAGGCAAGGTAAACAGTTTTTTAAGGTGAAATTTAAAGGTAAAATGAAAAGTAGTCAAAAACGGCCAATTACCCCCTAGACCCCAGAGGGTTAAGCAGTTGCAGAGGAGGGGCCTTGGCAGTTCAGTGTGAGCTATAAATCAAACTCAGTGTCTCCCTCCAGGGTGGGAAGCTGCTGTGCAGAGAGGAGGCTGAAGTACAATTCAAAAAAATCTGCAAAACACATCAGCTTTAATAAGACCTCATTTGGACTTTGACACATTGATTCCAATGCAGCCTTGTTTTGTTATCACTGTGTATTATTAATGGTGGGATGAAAGAGTCAGGTGACGTGGTGACTCCTTCACCAAACAAACTATGTATGCACAGCAGCCAAATTCGCTGCAAACTTTGTATGCAACCTTTCAGTTTGAAGGGAGACTGGAGACAACCACTTTATGGAGCATTATGTCATGAGGCACAGCTCCTACACTGATGTAAATGTCAGGTTATTTCTGAGATCAGAGCTGTGGCATTTGCAGAGGAAGAGCATTTCCCTGTATTCAGGATCCCTGCAAATGTTATCATGCGTTTGGTTGGTAAATTTGATGTCTGAGCTGCAAATACCAGAGCTTTTATTCAGCGCAAAGACCATTGTGCCTGCTCAGCGTGTGCAGGGGCGAAATGAATACTGGGATTAAACAAGCTGTCATGGTTAATATTTAATATCAACCAGCCTTTCAGACTGACGTGCATCTTCCCTACAGAGAGGGCAACAGAATGTCCCTCTGGTGCAAGCAGGGGCAACAAGTGGCTGCCAAGAGGACGCAGATTAAACAGTTGTAAAACTAACCAGAAACTCAGTTCATACCTTATTCCGCCTCCCATGCCGCCTCCCATGCCGCCCGACATTCCGCTCATCATGCCGCCTGACATTCCGCTCGACATTCCGCTCATCATCATGCCGCCCGACATTCCGCCTGCAATCCCGCCCGTGGAGGACCTTGAGAAGGAGTAGGTGTTGTATCCGTCCATGAAGGGGTCGTATCCATTACCGCCTCCGTGTAGGACTTCGCTCCGTGCGTAATACGTCCCCCCGCTAGTCAAGTCGCCTTTGGACCTGTTGAGGCCCTTCTGAGACCCGTATTGACTCATTGTGACACGGAGAGGCAGCCGAAGCTACTCCGTGGAAGCTACCGGGGCAAACTCAGCAGGCAGGTAGGGTGTCCCTCTCTGTCCACCTGTCCCCCACGGTCCCTCTGGAGCAGACTGCAAACAAACTGTAAGGGAGGATCGGTTTTGGAGGCTGGTGACCACACCTCTCTGCCCCTCCCCAACCTGCTGAGCCAAAAACTTTCCTCCCTGCGCCACTCCCCTGCTCGCTCAGCTGGAGGCAGTGTGTGTGTTTGTGCTGATGTCTGTCTGTCTTTGTGGGGACAAACGTGAGTGAGGCCATCTTTGAAAAGTTACAAAACAAATTACAAAAACAAAAAACTTTGGACAGTAAATAGGCTACATTTGTGATAGTGTGGGGGTTAAGTATTTTTTTAAAAGTTACTTAAACAAAAAAGTGGGTAATACATTGTGCAAAGTGAGGACAGTGAAAAGTGACCAGTGAGAACATTGTCTGGTCCTGACTGCTTCAAAGAGCTGTTTGAGAGTTGCTCTTAAGGTTCAAACAATGATTATATTAGTGTTAGGGTGTGGTCGGGCAGCAGTAACAGTGGTTAAGGTTTGAGTTACGACCTGGAATGCATCGTTCTGCCTGCTGCTGCTGCTGCTAAACTCTCGAGCTCATCACTTGTTACTTTACCTTAATATATATTACCTTTACTTTTATATAGGCTAAACTTATCATTATGCATCTACATTTTCTACATTCCTGTTACATTTAGTTGTCATTTGCAGTCATTGTCTAATTCATAGTTCTGTATTTAATAATCTATCTATATAGGCCTATTATCCTTTATTTTAACTTGCACTTATGTGTGTGTGATTTTCTTTTTTTATATATTTAATGAGCATTGTTGACAGGGGCCTGCTTCTCTGTCATTGTTGTGTGTATGATAAAATAAAGAACTTTATTCATGATGTCATAGTTATATTATTTATAATATATTAATTATATCTTTTAAATGTTACATTTAAAATGCCTAAAATGAAATTATACACATAACTTGCATGCTATTTTTTTTTTTACTTATTTTTGATATCTTGAAACACCTTGTATCATGTGCACCCTGCAGTAGCTGGATCGCTGACAGCTGTAAAGGTCAAAGAGCTTCAACTGCTGCAATGACAGATGATGCATCCTCCTGAGTAGGTGTTGCATCACCTGACCCAACCAGTGGAAATTCAATTGAAACAACCAAATTATGTTTGTCCTCTCTTCAAACTTGTACTCTACACGACCTCATCATACACTGTTTCTGTTGATTATAATGGAGAAAAGAACTCTCTCACATAAACGTACACACACACGCACACACTACTTAAACACTTGCCTCCAGCCAATGGGTGGGACTCACAGGAAAAACAAGTTTAACAGCTGTTCTTGATGACAGTAACATTGGTTGAGTTTTATTACCACAGTTTGAAGAATGTTCAAGTAATAATAAATGAAAAAAGATGAAGGTATAGAAACAGTCCTGATTTACAGATCAATGCTTAATTCATGTCTCACTTTTTTGTTTGCACGTATTTGTTATATATGTTTTGTGCTGATTTACAGTTACAATATAGGACTCTCAGGTGTGTTTTTTGCAGTATGCGCTCACTGAAGGTGTCTTTGTTCATAATCTGCCAAATGTTATGAACTTACCATCATGAAATAGTAGCACTGTGATTTTGTCTCATGGCAAGGAATTAAAACATTTCCTAACTTTGCAAATGCATGCAGTGAGCTTCAATGCAAGTCCATCCATCCATCTGCAGACCCACTCAACTTTTGTGTTTTGTTACTGTAAGTGATACACATCCATCATTAAATGATTGATGATCAATTGGCAATTGGGGCCCCTACTTCTGGCCTCCTTGCTTGGACCACACCCATCTTTGAACTTGACTTTCATTTTGATATCAGCTTAACACCTGTAAGTTTTGTGACTGCATCTTGCACATCTGTGATGCTATCACATTAACAAATCTGCCCACCATCAGACAGACAGACAGACAGACAAACAGACAGACATATAAACACCTGGCAAAATCCTCACAGCGGCTTGTGTGGTATTTTCCACTGATGGTGTCACCAGGTTCACATTTTGCCATGATGACACACACAAACACACACACACACACACACTCTCACAAGGTGAAAACAATACCAGCTATCACGACACTGTCACGGCTAATAAAGATTACTTTAATTGTTTGATCTGCAGTCTTCGTTTGTGTGCAGGAACTGTGACCTTCTTGCACAGCTTGAAATGAGCTGGCAGAGTGGAAAGTCTCAGGCAAACAGTGCTGAGAAAATTGTCGAGTTGTCAAATATAAAACCACCATAGACTCCGGAGTCATACTGCATGGTTGTGAAGTATGCGCACACACACACACACACACACACATTCACAAGCTCGCTCCCTAAATCTTCACTCAGCAGATGCAAATCTCCATCTTAATTTCCTTTAATCTCACAGCATTGACAGCACAAAAAGGAATTTCTGTGGGTGGCGGTGGCAATGATCTGGGAATGGCAACTCTGGTCAGTCCACCACTTTCTAAAATATCTCAACAACTACTGGATGGATTGCCTTGAAGCTTGTTACACACATTCATGTTCCACACAGAATTAATTGTAATAATTTTGGTGAGCATCTATCTTTTCCTCGAGCTCCATCGCCAGGTCAACTTTTAATTTGGCCAATACTTTGATAACAAGATACCTGCAAAACTAATCACTTGCATTATTGTCAGCTGTACACTTCGCTGAGGGCTAACTAGTCAATATTAGGGTGCTAACACGGCAAAATAAGATGGTGAACATGTCAGACATTACATCTGCTGAACATCAGCATGTTAGCATTATCACCATGACCATGATACCATGCTGATGTGCCAAAGCACAGCTCCACAGAGCTACAAGCATGGTTGTAGACCCTTGGTTTTGTTTTCATTTGACCTTTTGACATTTTTTTTCTTCTTGTTTTGTTTTGTTTTCCACTAAAACAGCAGCACACATTGCACAGAATTAACAATTTACTGAAGGAAGAAGAGCAAAGAGAGGAGAAAAGTCAGAGCGCACAGAAGTACAGATGATAATGAATCCAGATGGTGTATTTGCTGTTTTTGAGTCAAGACTGATCATGCCCTACACCTTACAAGAATGCCTTGGCACAGAAGCAGCGCTCCTGCAGGCCGTTATTTCCCTCAGACTTTGACCTGATATGGTCAAGTGAAGCACAAAGAATAATCATAATAATAATAGTGACAGAAAATAACAAAATGTTTGCCAAGAGCTTGAGCTGAAACCCTGCAGTTCAAGGACAGTTGCCCTACACTACTCTGCCACCCAATAAACTCTGCAGCTATTGAGGAATGTAGCATGTGTGTGTTTGTTTGTAACAGTGTGGGATTGGGAGTTATGTGTATAATCACGCAAGAGTGAAAGTACGGGAGAGAAGAGAACAGGAATTGGTATTTTACAGTGTTAGCCATTTATGATTTATTGCAAACAGTTGTTTTCCATTCGCATAATTGCAGACTTGGTTTGGATGAGTGGGTGCAAAAGAATTTTACCCATCATATTCTGGGATATGACGATTGAATCCAGCAGCTCTGTGCTTTTATTACTATCGACTTAGTCTTGGAGCTTTCGTGTGCTTGCTATGAGTGATTCATGGAGATGATAAGCTGCCCTAACATTTCTCTCAGGGAAAAAAAAGGTCCCACCTTACCATCGTGTTATTCCCCGTGGCAAATGACATTTAAGAACACGCCTTTGCCTGTACCTAAACTGACACAGGTACACACCTTTTGCCAGAACAGCATTCCAGCACTGGTTGTTGCTGTTTTTTTCTTTTTAAAAAGGCTACACTTTTTGTACTTGAAATGAGGTATTGAACATGAATTATGAATTTGCATGAACATGTTTTAGTGGGTTAACTAGACTTCAGGGGAAACATACAATAAAGACAAAAAAGAATATTGTTATAGTATTGTGCACATTTCATCTGGTGCACAAAAGCTCTTTTAAAACTAATCATTGAATTCAAGACATTTACATTTTTTTGTCCTCTGGCTGAATGAGTTAAATCATTTTTAGGGTGTGTATCTGAGGCGTAGTCCCAGAGTTCCCACCCTCTCCCATCTCCTTTCATTCCTGATCACTATACAGGCAGGATAAGGCTTGCACAAGTTAATAGGTTTTTTTTAAAACATGTCTGTCATATTGAAGGGAGTGTGACAGTGTGTGTGTGTGTGTGTGTGTGTGTGTGTGTGTGTGTGTGTGTGTGTGTGTGTGCGCGCGCGCAGAAGTTTGAATGGCTCAGGGACGGGAAATGAAAATATTGTGGTGCATTAAAAATCTTAAAAAAACAGGTAAAATGAGGTTGTTTAAATCCGGATCATGTACAAGATCAGGAATTTCCTCCAAGCCTCGGATTTGAGAAAGCCATTCATGTCTTCATATCTTCTTGTTTTTCTCACAATTTAACTGATTTTAAATGCCACAGCAGGATTATTTAGTCAATAAGTGGGGTGGAGAGCTGTTCTGACAGTTCTTGTCAGGGTGGCTCACTGTTACTTTTAGAAGTAAATTTAAAATTAAACTGTTTGTCTATAAAGCACTGCATGATCTTGCCCACACATTTCCGAGCTTCCTCAATAGCTGCACCAAAATGAAGGACCTCTACCTCCTTTATATTTCGTTGGCTCACTACACTGATGTCTTTGTGGCACCTCTAATCAATATTCTCAGCCCAGTCACCAGAGTAAACATGTATGTTTCTGCAAACCACAGATGTGACATTTGTTCAAGATAAGTGACAGTTCCAGCAATGTGTGTGGTGACAAAACTGGGTAGTTTTTAACAAGATGTCAGATCATTTCCAGTCATTTTTTGTTGTTGTCGATGAAACCAAGTACTTTTAATGTGACAGAAGGACATTTCCAGCCTTGTTTGTGGTGATCAAAGCAGGTATTTTTATTGAGATGCCAGAACATTTCCAGCTGTTTCTTTTGGCAACAAAACCAGGTTTGCTTTAACAAGACATCAGGACATTTCCAGCTCTGCCTGTGGCGCCCTAATGGGTATTTTTAGTGAGACGTTGGGGCATTTCCAGACCTTATTTTGAGCGGGTATTTATGGTGTTCATCATTGTGTGACTTTGTTTCCTGTTGCATGTATATATATTTCTGTCTGTCACTATCCTGTAATGGTTCCCAAACTGGGGGTCAGGACCCCCTAAGGTGTTCTAGCAAGATGACTGAAGGGATAACAACAGAGAAGGTATGTCGACAACACAATAAAAAGTTTATTCTATTCTGAGCACATAGTTTTACCTCTTCAGGTCTAAAATTTTCCTTTAAACAAAACAGTCTGGGAAGAAAGAAACCGCTCATCACTCACGCTGACAAGCATATAAAGTAGATTAAATCAACAACGCCTATAGGCTACATAGGGCAATTTGTTTAACCTATAGCTTAAAGGAACACTTAATCCTTTTGGTTTAACATAAAAATGTACAGTCAGCAAATTTGGAGAGACTGTTTTCACTGGCAGCAGCGATATTCAGTAAAAAAAAAAAAAAAAAGTCGATATGAAGGTGACTGTAGCATCACAGGGGTCAGTTAAGGTCAGCCTCAGAGTTTTGTGCATGCTTTAGAACCTTATTACACATAGACAATGTAACTAAGTACGCAGGTACTTGTCCTCCTTGAGCCGTTATAACCTTTCAAATTAATTTGAATAATCAAACGCCTTGCAATCGCCTCCAACTTGGCTTGGTCTCACAGGTGAGCTGAGGGGAAACTCCTGGGAGAATACAGGCACCACACCCATCAACACACCCATGACTGGCTGGAATCAAGGGAGGAGTGCTGTTTATTAATCCTACTATCAAATGAAATCCCTTCTTCCAAGACACACACGCGCACACACACACACACTTACATACGTTAACGGTGCTGTGCTGAGTCATACCACATTGCTGCATGTACAGACAGCTCATCTCTTTCACGTTGAAACTCTGTAAGAGGAGGAGTGTTTTAATTGGTTGTTTTGTTATTTTTTCAGTCTGAGGGGTTTGTCTAATCTTGTCTGGTCCTTGGCATCTTAAGCCGGCATGTGTGTGTGTGTGTGTGTGTGTGTGTGTGTGTGTGTGTGTGTGTGTGTGTGTGTGAAGGGAAAGTTTTCTGTCATTAACGACAGGATTAAAGGCAATGATGAGTAATGATGATAATTGCTGGAGTTCAGGGTGCGGCTGTTTGTCTGGCATTGTTTTTCGGATTCAAAGATATTAAAGGAAACCAGGTACATGAAGAAAACCACCTTGAAGATGAGATTCCATTGTTTGGTTAAGACCTGCTTCACATTGACATAGAGTCAGTGCTGTTATAGACTTCCACATTTTCACCGCATTTAGCTCAGAGTTCGAGACATCATTTGATCTGCTAATCACCAAATTGCCTGCTGGGATAGAACTTGGTTATTACGATAAAAGACAGACGTGGTTGTTTCAGTTCACACGCTTAAGGCAAAAGGAAAGCCAAAAATCTGTCAAGATTATTACTACTTTGTTGGTGTAAGAGTTCACATAATGAACAGAAAGCAGAGCCGGTTATGCACTGATGTTTGGGTGCGGTCCTACAGGCTCTTCTCTGCTCAACGCCCTCAGGGATAATGGCCTGTACAGGTAACATTCATGCCTGCACCCATATGAGCAGGTGGTGCAGAGAGGGCAAATGCACATTCAAAAGAAATTATGTCCATAGCAATCAGCAGGTTTGAAGGACTGTCTAAATGTTCAGGAAGCCACAAAATTCCTATATGATGTTTTATCCTCTGGTCAGATTAAAAATAAGAATAAACTAAAATCATTAGCTTTTTAAATTGCTTTTGTATGAGACTGTGCTCTGCAAATAAATGCTTATTGAACCCTAATATTTTGCAATCCCTTATCAGATCTATTTAGGTCCATCTTTCAAAAATTTAAAGCAGCAAACTCAAACATTAACATTAAAAACACTTTACATATTTCCTTTATCTGAATGACTATTCAAATGTTTTTTTGCAACACTCATTGCTGGTGCAAGCAAAAAGAGAGAGTGAGATAAAAGAATATTTTGACTCTGAACTTAATGAGTTTGGGTATTTTTATCAGCTTGGAAATGGATCTAAAATCCAACTGGCTATTGGAACCAAAAACTGGAAGCGACAGGGGGGCTGAGACAGACGGGGATGTGAAACTAATTCCCAATTTGCTTCATAAAAAAGATTTTAAACAGGGAAGAAAAAAAAACACAAAAAGACAAACAGCACTTACAGCTACAAAGACATGCATTGCCCTCCGCTGGCACAAAATGTCCAAAGCTTGTGTGAAGTGTCCTTTATGTGCATTTAGTTTATACATATATATATATTTATTTTTTATTTTTTATTTTTTTTACTTATTGAAACTGAATTTGCCTATCTCATTTCAATTTGATTAGTGTACACCAATTCTATTTGCATTAGTTTTTTGATACTGACTCTGTGGTGGAGGTTAGGGTGGAGCTGAGTATGTAGCAACCAGAAACCAAAAAACTCATGCACACACAAACACGCGCACGCGCACACACACACACACACACACACACACACACACACACACACACACACACACACACACACACACACACACACACACACACACACACACACACACACACACACAAACAGACATATAAGGGGATGAGTCAGGGCTTTTATTCCAGTGGGTTTGACAGCCATAAATTTTTAATGAAGCACACTGAATCATAGCTCTTATTCTTGTTTTTGCACCTGTGCAGGTGTGTGTATATGTGTGAGTGTGAGTGAGTAAGAGAAAGAGAGAGTGAGAGGGCATATAAGGGAGGATAACAAAAGACAAGACTCATTCATCGCCTCAGGGACTTTGCATCAAAGGTGAAAGAGGTGACTGTGTGGGGAAATGGTGAGAACTGAGGGAAGCTCTGTGCTGAGTTTCAACATGGCTGCCCGCATCTCCCATGATTTTATATTAGTGTGTATCTTGCACCTTAACAGTACATCTGAAGGTACTGTATATCTGTGGGAGCTGTTACAAACAAGAATATACAATATGTGTCCACTGTGTGTGGCGCTGTGTTGTTTCAGACAGTACAACAGGAGAGCAGGCTGCTGCAGCTCACTGATCCTATAACACAAGTGTACCTGTGCAGCAGGGCGACATGGATATGCCTCTTGGGGGTGTGGAGACACAGCCGGGGAAGAGATGAATGGGAGGGAGGGGCCAACAGAAAGTCGTCATATGACACCTGAACCAATCTGGGTCACTGGTCTCAACAAGGTGCTGCCCCACCTCCTCAGGTACAGAGGATTTCTTTCACCTGTCAATAAAGTACAGTTATCTCAAATGTTACTTTCTTTGGAAGACTGAAAGGAGCGCAGTGGTGTTTTTGCATGTCTCAGTCTATTCACTACTAATCATGTTTATGTTGCATGTCTGTTTTCCGTGTTCAACAGTTAGATCCATTCCTAACAGATACACTGAACAAAAATATAAACGCAACACTTTTGTTTTTGCTCCCATTTTTCATGAGCTGAACTCAAAGATCTACAACATTTTCTATATACACAAAAGACCATTTCTCACAAATATTGTTCACAAATCTGTCTAAATCTGTGTTAGTGAGCACTTCTCCTTTGCTGAGATAATCCATCCCACCTCACAGGTGTAGCATATCAAGATGCTGATTAGACAGGGGGGGCAGAAAACCTGTCAGTATCTGGTGTGACCACCATTTGCCTCACGCAGTGAAACACATCTCCTTCACATAGAGTTGATCAGGTTGTTGATTATGGCCTGTGGAATGTTGGTCCACTCCTCTTCAATGGCTGTGCGAAGTTGCTGGATATTAGCAGGAACTGGAACACGCTGTTGTATACGCTGATCCAGAGCGTCCCAAACATGCTCAATGGGTGACATGTCTGGTGAGTATGCTGGCCATGCAAGAACTGGGATGTTTTCAGCTTCCAGGAATTGTGTCCTTGCAACATGGGGCCGTGCATTATCATGCTGCAACATGAGGTGATGGTCGTGGATGAATGGCACAACAATGGGCCTCAGGGTCTCATCATGGTATCTCTGTGCATTCAAAATGCCATCAATAAAATGCACCTGTGTTCATTGTCCATAACATACGCCTGCCCATACCATAACCCCACTGACACCATGAGCCACTCGATCCACAACGTTGACATCAGTAAACCGCTCACCCACACGATGCCGCACACGCTGTCTGCCATCTGCCCTGAACAGTGAAAACCGATCCGTGAAGAGAACACCTCTCCAACGTGCTAGACACCATCGAATGTGAGCATTTGCCAACTCAATTCGGTTACGAGGACGAACTGCAGTCAGGTCGAGACCCCGATGAGGACGACGAGCATGCAGATGAGCTTCCCTGAGACGGTTTCTGACAGTTTGTGCAGAAATTCTTTGGTTACGCAAACCAGTTGTTGCAGCAGCTGTCTGGGTGGCTGGTCTCAGACGATCTTGGAGGTGAACATGCTGGATGTGGAGGTCCTGGGCTGGTGTGGTTACACGTGGTCTGCGGTTGTGAGGCCCATTGGATGTACTGCCAAATTGTCTGAAATGCCTTTGGAGACAGCTTATGGTAGAGAAATGAACATTCAATTCATGGGCAACAGCTCTAGCGGACATTCCTGCAGTCAGCATGCCAATTGCACGCTCCCTCAAAACTTGCAACATCTGTGGCATTGTGCTGTGTGATAAAACTGCACATTTCAGAGTGGCCTTTTATTGTGGCCAGCCTAAGACACACCTGTGCAATAATCATGCTGTCTAATCAGCATCTTGATATGCCACACCTGTGAGTTGGGATGGATTAATGGTCTTTTGTGTGTATAGAAAATGTTTTAGATCTTTGAGTTCAGCTCATGAAAAATGGGAGCAAAAACAAAAGTGTTGCATTTATATTTTTGTTCAGTGTAGATATGAGAGCAGTATTGATCTTCTGATCTAACTCTTGAAAAAATGAAATGAATACTTTTCCCTAAGTATAGATCTGCAGCCAGAGGTAATTAACTTAGCTTAGCATAAATACAGGGGACAGAGGGAAACAGCTAGCCTGGCTCTATTCGAAGTTTAAAAAAACACCCAGCAGCACCTCTACCACTCACTACTGAACACACATCAATGAAATGGATCTATTTCTTAATGGAAAATAGGCTTGAGCAGTATCATGGTATACCAGGATGTACACAAGTACCATCATATACCATATACCCTGGTGAGAGAAATGATGGTATAAAAAATCAGACACCACCTGTGCCAACTGGACAACAGTGTATCCTCCTGCCCAGTCTTTCTATTGTGTCTCTGCTGGTTGCCTCTTAGAAGTCCCTGCACCAAACTTAGTTCACCAAGAAATACTTATGGCATGTGTTCGTAGGTGTTATTTCAGCAAGTGTTTTACATAATACCATTTTACTGACAGTCCACTGCACACACAAACAGAAAGAGGAGAGAAGAACAGAGGTTGCAGCAGCCTTTAAATTAAACCGACCAATTAGTCTTGACTGAATGTAGCTTAATGAAAGATGTCCAGCAGGTGGGGCTGAAAAACAACCCAACTCAACAACTGCCTTTTTTTTTTTTTTTTTTTTCAAAGAGCATGTAATTAGCCTAAACAAATGAGATATGATGTGATCACTGAGCTTTTAAAGGTGCTGGGTTTGTCTTTGAACTAAGATGGAGCCCTGCTATTTGTTTCCCCCCTGCTTCCTGTCTTTATGTTAAGCTAGGCTAATCGTACCGTACACAAATAAACTTGAATGATCTTCATGTCCTCATCTAACTCTTGGAAAGACAGCGAATATGCGTATTCCCCAAAGTGCTAAACGATTAAAGCTGCTATGTGCACTGTAGCAACCGAACACCAATAAATCATTACCAAGTTCATTTTGATATATTAGTAAAATTACCATAAACTAATTAAACGATTGCAGTGACATTTAATTTGATTTAGCCTAATTTAATTAGATAAGATTTAATTTAATTTCACTTTTTCAAATTAGTTTGTGTGTGTGTGTGTGTGTGTGTGTATGTGTGTGTGTTGGGGGGGTGTCACATTCTGTTTAGGGCCCCGAGAATGCCTGAGCCAGCTCTGGTATGTGCTGTAAGATGGGTGTGGTTAGTTGGCAGACTGTGACAGATGATGCACACACACACACACACACACACTCACAGCCTCCTCAGCTTACTCACAGCCTCCTCCTCCCCCGATCTTAAATCTTAATAAATCTCAGAGGAGGAGAGGTGGGGTGGGGACGGAGGTGAGAGATGAGTGAGAACTGAGCACAAGTTGTCACCTCGCTGTTACACTGTCAGCCACACCCTGAATACCAGCCCCATGTCATTCAGAGGCATCAGGGGAAAAACTATTTGCCATCAGGTTAACACACACACCTTTGATGTAAAGTCCCTGAGGCAATGAATGAGTCTTGTCTTTTTGTTAGCGTCCCTTATATGATCTCTCTCTCTCTCTCTCGCTCTCTCTCACACACACACACACACACACACACACACATACACACATACACACACACACACACACACACACACACACACACGCACGTCTTCTCACATTATCTTGGCTGCAGGCCTCTCCATTGCAGAGGGAAAATCTGTCACTCACTTGCATCTCAAGGTCACTCACACTGAGTCATTTGGGAGCAGCTGCAGTCACATTGACACCCTCAACATTTGTTTAGAGACAGTTGAATCTCACTTCCTCGCTCCACTGCACCTCTGACAGCCCTTACAGTCCGAGTTATAGTTTATTTTCTGTCTTATTAGTGTACTGAATATCTGCTTTTAAAAAAAACAAACTGATGCAAGGACGCGTATTGTGATCGTTTGACGCCCCCTCGTGGCTGACAGGCGGCGCGTCATCCAAAATCCCCGACATCCTCCTATTGTCTCCTCAAACCAGTAACTAATACTGCCTATTTATATGATGGTTATGAAAAAAAATCATGTGACGCAAAATCTCCGTGGGACGTTCATCAAACGCATCACCACAAAGCGACTTAAAAAAAAAACCTGCAGTGATATGTCCACTTCATCATTTGATCATAAATCATCTTGGATCGATGGAAAACGTGAATGATTGAATCATAACAAGCTTGATATTTAGTGGAGAGGGCAGGGGCTGCACAAAGGGGATCATTGTTGCCTGCAGATGCCCGTCAGTGGTGCAGTCGCCCTTTGAAGACTCTCCAATCGCAGCACATAGCGCGACCGAGCGAGGGCGGGGCTTGGTCCCCCCACTCCCCTCACCCCCCACCACCACCATCTCTGCTTCCAACCCCGCTTTAGCACCGTGTCCCATTGACTAGACGGCGACAAACCAAGCAGCCTATTCCTCCACATCTCTGAACTCAACACCTTCAGAGTGGACCGGTGATGACTTGGACCTCGGATATTCTGGACTTGAGTAACTAAGTGATGCGCACCTCCAGGAGGTCACCGTTTGGACAGGTATGAGACCTGTGGCGCTCATGGATGGGGGACCAGCAGATGTTTAGTGGATCCCAGCGTGGATGTAGCTCCATATTCCACTTGTTCACTACCAGCAGGCCTGGCCCAGTTCAGCTCCACATGGATGGATCCCGCTGTAGGAGCTGTACTCATGGAATACAAAGCCCGTGCTGGTGAGCATGCCTTCCTGTCCGAGCCCACTCCTCACCGGGAGCCTCTCCGCAGCCCTCTTCTCCTGACACAGCTTCTCCACTCGGACATCCCCTGGTCACTTCAAGCCCCCTCGCCATGAGGACGACTGCTCGGTGATTTGGTGCCTCTGCACGCCTGCACGGACCGGAGTGCCCCTATTTTTGGATCAGGCTTTTGTTGGCTACACACAGGATTTATCTGCGCTGTGGGCTTCCTTTGTGTCAAAGGGCTTAACGTACTGTGCGCGGACGGCAACAGAGCGGGGGCTTTGCTTCACCCGCTTTTGCGCCCAGCTGCTCTCTTTGTGGCCGGGCCGTGATGGCAGCCGGCCGGCCGGAGGCGCAGGACCACCCGCCTGAGAACGGCTTCACGCCCCTGGAGCACCCAGTGCCCCGGCTGCTACCGCACATTGACGGCTCGGTTCTGCCGTCTCTGGGGGGCTTTGGGAAACATCAGAAGCAGCTTGTGGTCCTGACCTGGATACCGGCATTGTTCATCGGCTTTAGCCAGTTTTCGGATTATTTCCTCCTGGCGCAGCCTAATGGCACGTGCGTGCAACCCCTCGCGAACGAGAGTAACTGGACCGCTGCATCCCCGCCGGTCACCGTCACCGCCGGCGCGCCCGCGCTGCAACTCAAAGGCAACGGCACCGGGGAGGGATACGGCGACAGCAGCGGTATGCTGTGCGCCTGCAAGGAGTGGAGGCTGGAGCTGCAGACGGGACTTAGTCAGAATGTGGTTACCAAGGTAACGAGTGAGCACCAGATAGACCCACAATGTTATCTTCTCTCTGACAGAGAAGACAGCTCTCTGCTCACCATCCTCATCATCACCATCCTCATCACCTCGAGTCTTCATCATCACTGCCACTCTCCTCAGTTTAGAGCCGAGCAGAGGCTGCTACACAAGTAGCCTACAGTGTATTGACAAGTTACCCACTGACCTCAATATGAGAGGATGTGCATTTGTGTGTGTGTATGTGTTGAGCTCAGAGAAGACAACAGCAGCTGATGACTGTGCTGTAGCTTGACTTCGCGAGATGGTTGAAGTCAGTATCACCATAAGAAGACTATTTTTTCACATTTATACATCAAACAATGGCAAATTAATACCAGATCAGGTATAAAATAGCTATAAAGGATCTTCAGTTAAACACCTGCTCCACTGTTATAGGCTACATCACATCATACAGTTTAACTTGTGAAAGGCTGGACCACCAACTGGCCAACATGGGCAATTGTCCAAGAGACAGAGAAGGAGAGGTGGACTGATACATCCCTGATACTGATTCCAATATCTCCCCTCGATAAATTTGCAGATGCCAATTCAGAGTGCTGCCTGCCTAACTTATAGAATGTAACTAATAGTGGAAACATTGACATTACAAATGACATTGAAGAAGGGAACTTTATGTAATGCAGTCCATATACCAATGTGCTTGCATCATTGCCCAGAAATCCAGGGACTTTGAAAGCTCCAGATTTACCTTCTGTTTGCTGGTTCAAATTAATTTAACTGTGGATTAACTTGGGAAGATGCAACATTAAAGCACTGGCATAATAAAGGCCTCATGCATCTTATAAACTAATTTTGAAACCCTGTTTTGAAGAGGGTCCCTGAGTCAAAATCCAGTCTTAGTTCAGTTTTGCATTTAAATGTTCGTTGTGTCCTCATACAGCAGTTGGTATGCTATCTTATGAACTATTGCCTCACAAAAGGCATTTTCAGGTTAAATACTTCACATATGGTTACATTGGTTAGGTTTAGGCAAGTAAAAACACATAAGTAAAAATACATACTCAATGTTAAGTTTCGTAGGTTAGGGTTACAAATAGAAAGTTGGGGTCATCACGTTATGTACTTAATATAAATGTACAAATTCAATGTAGATTACATAGGTTAGGGTTAGGTAAGAAACATGGTTGGGGGTCATCACTTTACACACTTAAAGTAAATTTCTGTGCTTAAATGAAAGTTACTTAATTAGAATTAGGAAAAGGAACCCGGTTGAGGGTTGTCACATTATACACATGCCATAAAGGTATGTATGAAACAAAAAATTACGCAAGTAAAGTAGGCTAGGTTTAGAAAAAGAGACATGGTTGGGGTATAATTACACACTTAACAAAAGTATGGAGACTGGGTATAAGAAAAGAAACATGTGTTGGGGTCACCGCGATAAATTCTTAATGTAAAAATACATATTTAATGTAAAATTGCAGGTTAGAAAAAGAAACAGGGTTGTCATTTTATATACATGATGTACTTAATGTGAAGTTACGTAGGTTAGATACTTAACATACTTAACGTAAATTTACTTAATGTAAAGTATGTTGATTCGGTTTAGTTAGTTAGTTTAGGCAAGTAGAGTTCTGTAGGTTAGAACTAGGTTATGTTAAGTAAGTTAAGTTACATAGGTTAAGTGTGGGGAAACATATGGTGAAGGTGTACCTAAAAATGACTAAAAGTTCACCTGGTTTCACACAGGACATGAACACTGCTTTTCAGGGGGAGAGTCCTTTGTTTGACGCATCCACTGCCACAACATACGTCCTTACAAAGACTTTGTCTTATTTTTACAGCCTGATATGTTGCATATTCTTAAAATAATGCAATCATGTTACATAGGAGCCAATCTGGAGCCAAGGGAAACTGTTCATGAGCGAGTGGAGGGAAAGGGCAGGTTAATTCTGCCATGCATTTGTGTAAAATAAAAAAACTTAATAACTGAGTTTTGCTTGGAATTTAATTTAGACAAACAAAAACAAAACAAAAATGTGTGAAATGACAAAATTGTAAGGTCATATCACCGCAGTACAAGTCCAGTGAAGGTCGATACACAGCAATGTCCTGCAAAGTTATCGCCCAGCTCTGGCATGTGTGCATGACTGATATCTGTTTTCTTAGATAACGCTGGTGCTAATAGCCCGTACATGATAAACCCTCACTGACTGAGTCCTCCACATCACCACCGGCCATTTCACCACCAAAACCATCAGTCATAACCAATAATCATCTCCTTCTTTGCTCCTCTGCACAGTCGGAGGCTCAGCAGGGAGCTTTGTAAATCATTGTTAAACACCAACACTATTTTCACACACAGCTGAATTGCTCTGCCGCGCTCTTGCAGATACTCAGATCAGGGTCGTGCACAAACACAGAGGGCACATCGTGCGTCCACATGTGTCCTTGGCTGAGTTTCAGATGCTGAGAGCTGCAGCGCTGTGTGCACTGACCCATGGGCTTTAGAGGAAAGAGTGGAAGGCTATCGATTTCTGTTATTATAGACACGCGCCCACATTCACACACATGCTGCTCTTTTTCCCTCTCACACACATACACACTTTCTCTTTTTTCCTTTGAGATGCACATTTGAATATTTCAAAAGCATACATAGCATGTTTGCACACTCATCAACCTTCATGAATTATCAAAACATTGAGTCAGAGAGTTTGACAGACTTCTGAGAAGAGAAGTCCATGTTACTGTGTGTTTCTGTGCAGCTTTCAGATTAAAGCTGCTCAGCTGCTGATGTTTAATTCCCTTTTATCTTGTTGTGGGTGGTTTTCTCTGTAAAGTTGACTCTGACTCCTTCCCCTCTCTGTGTGTATTTGTCTCCTGTTTCAGTGGAACCTGGTGTGTGACTCAGCCTGGAAGGTGCACATTGCCAAGTTTTCTTTGCTGGTGGGCTCCATATTTGGCTACCTAGTGATGGGTGTCATGGCTGACTGGTAAGCTTCCTCTTTTATGTCTGTTTTGTGCCTCCATACAACTTCTATCAGTTAACCTTAAGAGATCCATTCATCTGAGCTACAAACAACTTTTTTTTTATCACTCACATCCACTGGTGTCTAACCATGCAAATAATTTAAATTATATTTGTAAAGGTTTTGAAATATTTGCCTCTAATCACATGAGGTCCCCAGGTACACTAGTCCTGTGTGAATAGGGCTTTAGGGTACAGAACCATGCTAAAGGGTCTGTGCTTTGGTACAGTGCTGCATAAAGCTGATGCTAACATCAGTGTACTAACATGCTCACAATAACAGTGCTAACAGGCTGTAGAATGTATAATGTTTACCATCTTAGTTTAGAGTGTTAGTATGTTAACCTTTGCTAATTATTGTGATCGGTTTTTGCAGGTATTTGGTCATAAACCAAATTAAATGTTGGCTTGGTGATGGTGGTAGAGGAAATGTCAAGGGATCAAAACAGTCATGAGTTTTCCTCCAGGGACCATGAGTATATATACCTCATTGCATGTTAGTCCATCAGATAGTCATTGACATAATTCAGTCTGGACCAACAGACATCTTTAGAGCCACGTTACCAGTGTAGCTAAAAACAGCTCTTTACAAAAACACTGGGCCTCATGAATGCATGTATCATGCATCATATTCTTCTCCTAAATCTCTGACTTTTCCAATATCCCGATCTGTCTTGCTAATCCATGCTTACTGCCAAAAGGAACAATTTCTTCAGTAGAAAGATATTCCAATAAAATCTGTCCAGGAGTTACCATGGGGTTGTTCTCAGACAGACATTTAATTATTTGAATTACTTTTCTAAAAGCTTTGAGTTCCACAAACAATATTAATCTATTAATTGAAACCAAATCTATCTGCAGGGCTATGTGGGAAAATATGTCTGTTTGTAATTGGATGAACTGACCCTTAAAGGCACACTGTTTTCTGTTTAATTTGCTGTGGTCGCGTCTGCAGCCTGTGAGCCACCTGAGCTGCCTCGGGAGAAAAAAAGTCCCTGCATTGTGTTTGGGATCAGTAACCATGGAAACAATGTAAAGAAATGTGCAGGCCAAAGAGGCCTCAGCTCTGACCTGACCTATTGACCCACTGACCCCCCTCAAACCCAGGAGTCCTCAGAGTCTGAAGCAAACAATGACTGCAAATGATCCCTTTCACACCAAAAGCTTCTTTTCTCACGTTGTGACAGTTTTTAAACACTTTGTTACGTCTTCTTCTTTCTCGCTTCTCTCTGTTTCTGAAGGTTTGGTCGACACCCGGTGTTGATTCTCTCGGTGCTTTTCATGCTGGTGTTTGGTCTGAGTGTCGCCTTCTCTGTAAACGTCACCATGTTCAGCACCTTGCGATTCTTTGAGGGTTTCTGCTTGGCGGGCCTCGCTCTCTCCCTCTACGTGCTCAGTAAGTACATGCTGTCACCGCCTCGTGCCTGTCTGCTTCTTTATTCCTGCTGTCCCGCTCCTGTATTTCCTCATTCATGCTCTGTCATTTATTGTGTTTATTCAATCTCACCATGAGTGCCTGAGTCTACATTACATTTGGCTTGTGGTGCTCAAGGCACAAAAAAAAAGAAAATTGAAAAACTCAACAGCAATGTCTTCTTCCAGAAATCACTAGCACTATTTTCTCTCAATTAAACAAAACTAGCCAACTGTATCACTGTGTAGAAGGAAGCATCTGCTGCTAGCTCACCTAGCACCACTGAGCTAGCTAAGGCTACAGCTCAGCCAAAGAAGACACCATAAATGTTTTTATCTGGTACTGTTAAAAGCACACACCTTTCTGGAAAGAGACATTGCTGTTGAGTTTTTTTAAATATATTTTTGGCGCTTTGAGCACCGTAAGCTGAGTGCCATCTAGTTTCATTATATTCAGGAGAAGGCAGACATCTCTACGGCCGGTATCTCCAACACTCGGCAACTCACACTAAAAGTGACATGCAGGAAATGGCCACAGACGGGAGTCAAACCCGGGCTCCTGCGGCAACAGCCTTGTACATTTGGCGCCTGCTCTATCCACTAAGCCACTGATGCCCCAGTGGCATCTTAATACAAATTAGTAGTCTTTCCCCTGCAATATTATGTGAGAGAGCACAAAAGTGAGTCTGTTTTCCCCCTGCATCTACAATATACCCTCTACAGTATGTCCCCTCCTTGGCTCTGCATAATAGCCAATGGCTAAGGTGATCCTAATGACATCAAACAGGCTGATAGCATATTCATCTCTGGAGAATGCCCCCCCACTGCATTCCCCACTGTCCCCTCTTTCTGCTGCCGTCCCTGTCGTTCTCACCCTCTGCAGGCCTCCTCTCTTTCAGGCCAGCAGGAGATTAGTCATACATTATGCGTAAAGCGAGGGCAGACTCTGAGCTGAGCCGGTGGGGCGGGTTTTGTCCCTCTCAGCAGGGGTTCCTGATAAATCTCTGCTGAGCTGATTCTAAAAACAAACAAACAAAATGGACGCCTCCGTGCCGTCTGCTGAGATACTCCCGAGGTTTGAATTTAATCCGTGATGTATACAACGCAAATGTTGTGTTTTGTGGCTCTCGAGGTCAAAGTCAAGGGGAGCGGTGAATGTTCAAGTGGAATGGGATTGGCTGAATGAGTTCAGGAAAATATGTACTTGCGATTTTCTGACAAATTATGAAATATAAATCGCAATTATTTTCTATAAATATGAACTTCAGGCCTGTATTAATGCTTACTTGACTTAGGTGTAAATCCAGCACACATTTCTTCCTCTCCCCCTCCATCCCTCTCTACTATTTTCTCATTCATGTCCATAGACTGAATATTAAAACAATCGGACAGGACCATGTTATGTCACCCATTGGTTTGTGGACTCCCATTTTGAAGCTTTGATTTTGGCATTTTGGTCGAAACCATCTTGGTTTTTTTGCAGCCAAAAGTGACCATATTTAGACGGGAGGGTGGATCTGACCTAAGCCCCACAAACACTATGCATGCTTACTTATATTGGCAACCTGACAACATGTAGCAAACGCTTAGTTATCAGCTAAAGCTAGTACTAGCTAGTTAGCTTGATTGGCGGAGTGCATTAATTGACATTAAATGTGGGGATTGGGATTGGTATGCTAATTTTTGCTAGCAAAAAACAGGCTTCAAACAAAGTATACTTACTGGGGAAAAAAATGAACAGCCTACTCTTTCATTTGGTTCACACCAAACGTGACAAATTTTCATGTTGCGTTACTGGCGTGTATGTAGTGGCTGGAGAGTTTTTCCAAACATTTGCTTTGAACAGCTGTGGCTGTGCTAGCAAAACTACCAGGAAACTTGGTTTGCAGTGCAGCACAACTGATAGCTAGGTGTAGGCCCAGTAAACATGGAGGCTCCATGCCCTGAAGCAGCGTGAACTAAGATGGGAACAGTGTTTATTATCATACTGTCATGGCAGTGCTTCACGCTCACTTTGTTTACTTTCCAAAATAAAAGACCAGTTTAAATCACTCAGAGTATCAGAACTTTCTAGGTAACATTATGGCTTCGCTCACTAATCTCCAGGCCCTACAAGTCCTTATTTGTTCTGTCTCTGTACAGTACTAGCTCCGGAGAATGTCTTTTAGTACAACTACACACTGAACAAGCCATTTTAGGCAACTAGAATGTTACACGAAACTAAGACGAATACATAGACAACACCCAAATGACATGGCTTTACATTGCTACACAGGTCGCCATGGTAGTGACTTGTCAATTAAAAAATAGCTACTTCCGAAAACATACCCTGCTATATCAGGTATTTCACTGTAAGTGAGACCATAAGTTACAAAATGAACATCATGCTATATGTATCTCAAGTGAGAAGTAGGGTCATTCTCTCAACTTCTATACAATCAAACTTTTTTGCAACCAGCTTTCTTAAACCTGCCCCCTGCTGGCCATTAGGAAGAAAGCAGGTTTAAGGCACTTAGGTATTGGCTTCACTTTTCAGACCCAGACGCTGTGTCGACTTCTTTTAAACAGTCTATATTCATGTCACACACACACACACACACACACACACACACACACACACACACATTTTCCTCTTTACTCTGTCCTTTCCTGTATTTTTTCACTGTTTGACAAACTGTAAGAAACTGTAATGGGAGGCATTTTTTTATATGTCACTTGTTTGTATGCTCAGTGTTGACAAAGATGGGATAAGTAAGCGTGTGTGTGTGTGTGTGTGTGTGTGTGTGTGTGTGTGTGTGTGTGTGTACTGAGTGTCTGCTGTTTGTGAGAGAGAACAGATTGTATGAATGCACTTTGAAGTGCAACAAAACATGTTTGTGTGAGTCTGTGTGAGGTGTTTGTTGGCTGTGTGAGGTGCAGATGAATACAGTAGGAGGAACAGTCGTCTCTGCCACAGAACGAGTTGCTTTGAAGTAAACTCACACGATGACAGCAGATAATAGACACTGCTGTCCCATTAACAGTAAAAAGGCATGTAAAATAACAGCACACACATTTGAAGCTTCCAATAAACACATCCTCAAAGGCTGAATACATACTGTACGAACACATGAGCTGTGAGGAAATGCAACCCACTTTGCATTTTTTCATTATTCCAAACAAAAACAACTCGGATGCAGAAACTTCTCATCACTGTACCTTGTTTCTCTTTTTACTGTTTGCCAAGAGAGGGTCACTAGTTACCCTGCAGGACAGAAACAGTGCGGTTCATCAGTGTTTTGGCAGTGACACATTGTTTTGTTTTGTTGGCTCTGTGGTCCAGTACATTCGATTTGAGATGACAAAATAACTATGAGGTTGAGGTGACATTAGGCTTTAACTCAAAGGCCTTCACATCCATATTGGGTGAACACTGGATTCTTTTTTAACATAGACAGGTCCACCATTTTACGACAATGTAGCAGGACCGTGATCCCAAATATACAAAAAAAAAGTGGTAGAAGGTGTCATATCTTTTCTTAAGTGTAAGTAGCCATACCACTCTGTAAAAAACAAGTAGATTTTAGTCAAGTAAAAGTTAGGAAGAATGGACCTTTAACACTACAGTAGGTAACTTTTATGAAAATAACTTTGTGTCATATTGGCTGAAACTCCTGAAAGAAATACATGAGACAGATAGTCTGTGATAAAAATCATGTCTTTCTTCTCCTCCTACTGTCTCTAATGGCGAATACTTGAATCAGACTGTGGCACGGTAAGTAACAACCAATCAGAGCCTCTAACCCAGCTGTCAGTCATGTCAATGGTGATGTCAATCTGTCAAACTAGGCAGCGCTGATCAAATATGTCAGGATACCGTACCTTCATTGCCTATCTGTCTCCTCAAATGTATTTAGAAACATATTTTAGTGTACTGTTTAGCTTTAAAAAGAGAAATTTTACTGGTGGGCAGTACTTGGTCATCCTGTTTAACTGTATCTAACATGGCGGTCAGGTCACAAACTTTCTCATTTTACAGCTAAGCAGTACACTAAAATATGTTTCTGAAAACATTTGAGATGAGAAATAGGCTATGCAGTAACAGAATATTCATTCATATTTGGCTCTGATTGGTTGCTTTCGTTAACATGCAGTGAGGCCATTAGAATTGCTACAAGGCAATAGAGTAGGCAGAAGAGTGTGACTTTTTGGCAGATTATTTGTCTCATTTAATGCTGTGTGGATATAGTGACAGTTTCAGCAAGTAGCTTTAAGGGGCCAAAAGTAATAGAACAAATGCGACACACTTAAATAAAGTTTTAAACTTTATTTTTACTGACTGCACCCACCAAGCTCACAGCACCTGGTATCCCGAGGCAGATTATCCAAGTGCTAACCAGGGCCAACCCCATCATTAGCTTCTGAGATCAGGGCTTGCTTGTGGTTGTGTGGCTGTAGGACCTGAGAAGGCAGGAACATTGTGAAAAAGAAATCCGACAGGAAAAAGAAACAAGCCAGCCACTTAGCCAGTCTTATTTGGATAAGAAAACATCCATCACAAATCGTCCACCCAGTTCGTCTTGAGCTTTGCACTTCAGCTTCACAGCTTGCTTTTTAAGGGTTTTTTTGCCATCCATCTTGTCTCCAGCAGGTGAAACACATAATCAGTTGGATTTAAGTCATGGGACTCACTCGTTCAGTCAAAAACATGCTACCATTTGTCCTTAAAAAATCCTTGGTTGCCTCGTCTGTACGTTAATTACCATTATCCTGCTGTGTGGTGCTAAAATTGGGGATGACTGAGTGTAAAAAGGGCCAGATGTTAACACCCATTATGGATGTAAAAACCCTCAAATTAAAGCTGAAAGGCAGCACTTTAACATCAGCGTCTGTAGACTGCTGAGTGCTAAATAAGCTGCAGCAGGAAGCAGATCAGAAAGAAAGACACAAAAACATGCATGTAGCGCACATATACTGTATTATGGATGATTGTACAGTCGGTATGCATGTGTATGTGCTGTGGTTGCACTGCTCCATCTAATCGTGCCTGTCTCCCCACAGAAATAGTCTTTCTGCCTGCGTCTTCTCTCCCTTCTCTAACCCGCTGTCACTGTAAACGCAGTGCTGAATTTTCTGTTTCTAATTCCAGTAGCTCTCCGGCCCTTTCCATTTTCACTCTATGCTTCCCTCGACTCTCCTCTGCCCCATTCATCCTCCTCCTCCCCCTCCCTCTCTCTCACTACCATTTCATTACTACAGCACTCTCACCCTCACTTTCTCATTTTCTCGAGGCTCATTTGAAATCTCTCATCGTTCGGTTATCTCTCTGCAGCACACAGCGTATAATAAACTCCACTGGAGCTGCCAGCAGAAGCTTTAGTTTGCTCTGCTAATGTAAATGTGTTGATTTGTGTGTTGTGTGCATATTTGGTTGTTGCACCAATTCTGCACGGGTTTTATTAGTTTGTAATTTAGCACGTACCTCAGGACCGTCCTCTGGGAGCTGTAAGGAAAGAGATTCCATCTCTACGTACCTCCTTCTTTGTTTTTGTGCCCATCATCCAAACTCATATGGAAAATATTCTCAGATTAATACAAGTGCTGTTTGGGCAAGAAAATATATAAAGACAAACCCTTAAGGATTACTCCACTGAAAATCTGTCTGTTGAGTATTAAATACTCACCCTGTGTTGGCTTTAAACGCTGCTACTTCACAGCAGACAGCAGGTGAAGTCAGCTTGGATTTACTGCAATTAAAATGGATTCAAAAAGCATCAAACATCCACAAACACTTCCCAAAATGCTGCTGCAGCATAATCCACATCTCTGCCATTGAGCCGTAAAATCAATATATTCCACACAATCAAAACAATGGCTAACTATGCTACTTCATGAAAAGCTTCAGAGCTCTGAGGCGGTCAGATGTTGTCACACAGAAGCAGTGTATTTCGCTCACAGCTATAGACTTGAGACCAGGACTCAGTTAAACTAAAGATACAAGCATAAATATTTTACTATGACTGAACAGCTGGAAGTCTTGACATGGTGGGTGTTCAGACCAAAAACAGCCCCAGGTTAAAATAAATGCATGGAGCTGCGTTGGTGGAAGTGTTTGTTTTACAGACGTGGAATAAGACTTCCATATTAAGAATTCCAGATTAAGTATTAAACCCATGAGATTGAAGGCTTTTCAGACACCAAAAGATTGCAGCCATTTCTAACATAATGAGGAAGGATTTTAGTGTTTATCAAGTTATTACGGCAGCTATTAATTTATCTTTCATTGCAATGATCGCCTGGTAAACAAGATAAATATAGCATTCCTGTTATGAAGTCATCACTGGCACATATTTGATTGGCAGCTGCAGAGCCTTGCTGGATGATTGCATTGCGAAGCAGTGACAGGTGAGCTAGATTCAACATTTCTGCAAGACAACTGGCAATTTTATCTCAAAGCCCTTGTTGGCAGATAGGCCTCCTTATTAAATAAGCTCAGTCTGAATGCAACCTTACGTAAGACTTGACTGCCAATACACTTTACATGAGTTTTGACTCGGTAAAATCCTGAAACAATTAAAAAACAATAAAATAGCAGATAAGAAGTGGGCCAAGCCAAATGCTGTGTTGTATTTGTCGACCTGAAAAAGTTGTATGCATGCTTGTCAGTAGACTTGGAATTACCCACAAGGAATTGAGACTTGTTCAGATGCATATTTGACTTGAACTCGCTGCAAAAGACAAACTTGAGAACAGTTCTGGGTCTGAACAAGTAGTGTAGAAAGTGCTGCAGAAGTCACTTGAAAAATTTCTGTATAGGTTTTGGTTTGTTTTTGTCCCACAAAATTGTGTCAACATATGAATTCACAGTGCATCCTGTGAATCCCAGCTGACTGGAGCTGCTGTATCAAGCTGCAAAAAAAAAAAAAAAATCAGACATTTTCTACTGCCTACAGGGAGTGAGCATTTGGTACATTTCAGTGTTTTTCAAGTTTTCAGTGAGTGAGGTTTGCATGGACCCAAAGGAATTAGGTTGCAGTTGCTTTTACACCAGTGAGGCAAGGTTAATATCTGTGTGTCCTCCTCTGTGTCTCTGCTCCTCAGAGACTTGTAGGTAATGACAGAGACATTATATATGTGTGTGTGTGTGTGTGTGTGTGTGTGTGTGTGTGTGAGTGTGTGAAGCTGGGAGGATGACTCTTGTCGACTCAACTGGGGGAGAAGTGCTGTCCTGTCATGCTGTGCCCTTGTCAAACCTCCTGTTTGCCATCACTGCCTGTCTATGAAGTCATCCACCAGGCAGCAGCAGAAGATTATATTCATTATTGATTCCTTATGTTCAGTCCGCAAAATGCTGGGAAATAGTGAAAAGTTTTCATCACAAGATTCCAGAGCTGGAGGTGGCTTCTTCATACTACTTGTTTTGTTCAACAATCGGTCAAAAAATCTCAAAAGGTATTAATTTTCAGTGATATCAAAATGAGAAAAAGCAGGCAAGACTCACATTGGAGAGGCTGGGACCAGCTAATGTTCAGAATTTACAGAATTGCAGAATTGCTCTCGAGATGGCAATGTCAGTCAAAGGTCAGTGAGTCAGTCTACCACAGAAATATCTCAACAACTACAGGATGAATTGAAAGTGAAATTAGACACTGACTGCAGTGTCCCCATCAGGAGGAATTGTAATAATTTTGGTGAACCTCTGAATTCTTGCACAACCAGTATGGTTTTCCATTGGCGGCGTGCGCAGCAAGTCAAACCACGAGGTGTTGATTTCTGTTTCCATTTGCAGTTTAAATGTGCTGAGGTCCCGTTTATACTACAATGATTTCAACTGAAAACGGTAGACTTTAGTTGCGTTTTGGCCGATCGTTTACACGATGGCAGTGTTTTAGGTGCCTAAAAACGCAACGTTTTGAAAACGGGTTTCAGAGTGCAATGTTTTTGAAAACGGCAGCCTTTCCGTCGTCATGTAAACTTGCAATATGCAGTTCCTCTGAAAACGGCGACTTTTTGCACATACGCATTACATTTCCAGTCACTAGGCATGCGCAAGAAAGTTGACCGTCACAACAACAGTGCTGAGTTCTGTTTTTATTTACACTGCCACCTATTGGCCTGGCATGCATACTACAGCGTTTCCAGTAGATTTTGTGGCACCATGTGAAAGGGGAACGTTTCAATGACGTCATCATATAAACGCAGAAGTTTTTTAAAATGCAGAGGACAGACTTTTCCGTTTTTAGAGAAACTGTTGTCGTCTAAACAGGGCCTGAGTCACGATAATCTCTGGAGTTCGGCCAAAGTGCACCCGACCATCTCCAAGTGGGTTGCCGTGAAGTCAGATGAGTTGACAGTATTTAAAATGTCCAAAGACGTTAGAATTTCACCTTGTGTGGATGTTAACATTATGACGTTTTGCAGACGTTATATTTCGTTCTCCATGCCCTACAACTAAATATCATTTGTCAGTTGTCTTCTACATTAAGATGACGTTGGCATGAGATGATTGGAGGCATTGGATTTTGGTTATTTACAACAAAATATCAATGTCATCTGTTGTCAGGAACCTACATCAAATTGACGTTGGCTTTAGATGTTGTCCTGACATTTAATTTTGGTAATCTGAAGTCAGAACCTAAATTAAACCAAATATCAAAGTCTAATGGTGTTGGTGGCCAGCTGGCCAGCGTCAACATTGACACTTTAGTAACATGTTTAAAGAGCCTCCGCTGCTAGCCAGACATAGCAGATACTTCATCTGTTTCAACTGTGTCTCAAAAAAGGATAAGAGAAAAAGAGAACATAAGTTCACAAGCTCTGCTTGCTGTTTGGAGCGAGAAGACAGGGGATGAGCATCTGACATACGCTCGCGCAGTACTGAGAGAAAGTTTAGGAACTCCAGCAACAGTACAAAAAGTTGTTGACTATAATAACACAAATGGGGTTAAAGACACACCTTCAAGCTGTTAGCCTTGTTGTATGGAGATGCAAATCCCTGCTGCACTGAGCTGACATACTGAGTCAAACCGAGTCAAGCCAGTACTTGTATGGAAAAGGGCTAAAGGATTTTTTTTCCTATTAGATCAGATCAAACAATTTCATGATAAATCTTGTGAAAAATCGAAAATTGTTCAGAAATGCAACTACAAATTCCCACATCAGAGAAGCTCTCTGGTATTTTTACTTGAAAAATGACAGTTAATCGATTAAAAACAGTTGCCAATTCATTTTCAATCAATATATGAATCATCAAATTAATATATGTTGTCTTATCATTTTCAGCCCTAAGTTTGTCCCTCCGTTCAAGTCTAAATCTGAATCACATATCACCACCGGCACAGTACTCTGTGCAGTAAATCCATGTCACACACAAACACAGGCCATGGTTCTCGCGCTGAACCCATGCTGTTAGAAGGCCAATTGTCTCTGTACCCCGGGCAAGGTTAGCTGGGGAGCAGCAGACAACACAAAGTGTGTGTTGGTGCTGTCAGCCATTTGTCATCAAAGATTAGTTTGGCCATTAGATCAGCTGCTTTTTGATGCCGTCTCTTTGTCTTCAGCCTCCCTTTCTTCCATTATGCTTTTTGTTTCCCACTCCCCTCTGCAACTGTTCAGATGTAGGGACAGTGGAAAAGCTGCTTGGTGAAAGGAGGAGGAAGGAGGTGGGGGGGCAGGGGCGAGGAGGGTGGGTAGAGGTGGGGGGATGGTGGCTTTACAAAGGGTGAGGGAGCCACTTCAGCCCTGATGAGTGAGAGGGAAGAGTGGGCAGAGGGGGGGTGTCAGTCCACAGGGGGGGCAGTGAGATAATCAGCACAAGGAGAACCATTCTCCCACTCAGCTGGAACAAAAGGTCCTTGCCAGCGAATTTGTGTTTGTGTATGTGTGTTTGTGTGTGTGTTGATATCCCAGTAGAGTCAGCGGGATCAGAAACCTCCCCAGAGAGTTGGGGAGTGGTTTTTGTTTTGTGAGATAGGTTGGATGCATTGCCTTTGCCAAGGTACAGTTTATTTCGTTAGTTCTGTGTGTGTGTGTGTGTGTGTGTGTGTGTGTGTGTGGTGTGTGTGTGTCTGATCCGATCCATGCCTATTGACTGCTGTGGACAGCAGTACCACAGAGACACAGTGCTGTGTTGTTTGTTAGAACAGACAGCAGCGGTGGAAAGTCACTAGATGTAGTACATGTAAACAAGAAATCAGACACAGTTTTATTGCCAGGTCTTGAGCACAAACAAGGAATTTTTCTTCGAGTTTTCATGCATTAACAGTGAACACACCGCAAGAGAAATAATATATATCAGAGGCATTTACATGACAAAATATGTAACATAAGGAAAACATAAAAATATCTGTTTTAAAAGTGGCAGAGCTGTACAGGTTTGTGCAGGAATGAGCAAACTATTGACCGGGGGACATGCAAAAGTTCACAGCATCAAGTATAATGTACAAGAATATGTTCCTTTACTGTACAAGTATTTTTACAACATTAATCATTATTGGATAATATATGTTACATCATACATCAAACTACCCAACTGTACAATATCAACTACATAAGATATTGCTCTTTAAAGCTGCATGCATTGTTTTTTAGCTGATTGGGAGCAGCAGAACAAGTTGTAAGTCAAATATCTTTTCTCCTTTTAGCTCTGTTTTTGGTCTCCACCAACTCCTGAGAAAAATATCTAGCTCTTTAGCTGCTAAATTCTCCACCATGTTCAGTCCATGGATGTATAAAGATAACTAGACATAGCGTTGGAGGTGGGGCCATGTTCATTCCTATGAAAGTTGCTCAGTGGCACATGAAGCCAAAAATGTTCCAATGTTCCTTGGTATAAAATTACCTGGATCTTCTGCATCATTGGTCCCAAAGAGCTAGCATGCCATAGATTTCTGCCGGCTGAGGAGCTAACTTCAGGTTTAGCCCTCTGTCAACTTGAATGGATTTAAAATGATTTAATCATGCAGCTCTTCTAGACCGTTGAAATAGAACCGATTGGATCAAATTCCTAAAGTTAAGCAAGTCGTTTTGTGAGTGTGACACTCAAAAAACGTATCCACTAATTTACAGACATCTCTTTCACAATGTTAGTCCACAGGAAAAAATATTGTGGGCCCAGTAGTATTATGTGATGGAGTTTGTCCACTATGTCAAATGGGCTTCAAAGCCTGGTGCTGTTCCTGTAGTCTTGTTTCAGCAGCTAGTTTCTAACTTTTTGAACCAGCTGTTTGGTGCTTGGTAAGATGTGTTCAGTATGAGAACTTGTGCTCCCTGGGATAGCAAAGGCTTGTCTTGCCCAACTCTTCCTTTGATTGGCTAGTTCTCATTGCCTTTGTGGGGTTGATTGGTTAGGTTTAGGCAAGAGGAGAGAGATTGGTTAAGGTTAGGGTAAGAGTGTCAGGGTAAGCCAATGAGAGGCAGAGTACAGCAGAGTAGGATGGATCATGCCTGTGCTATCCTAGGAAACGCAAATTTGCTTACTGTCCAGTCGGCTGGCAGTTTGTCACTTGGAAAAGAGCTTAGGGGAACTTTCTGGTGATAACTTTCAGTGGGTTTAACAGTGACCCTTTCCTTTAAGACAGTCTTGTGATCCATTGTTTATACAAATATATAGATTAGTGAAGCTTTGAAATGGTAATTCTTGTTTATTACAACTGGGAATTTGAACAGAAAGCAAAGCCAAACTGAAAATAGTACTCAAACATTAGTACCACTTAACAGACCAACTTCCTGAGACAACTATGACCAACCATGGGTTGTACACCCAGTTGTCCTGTGCAATGAGGGGGTATTATCAACATTTCAGATGTAAGTTTTTTCTCAATAAAGTGGTTTAGGTAACCTTGCTACATCAGTGGATCACAACCAGAATTCTCCTTTAAGTAAGAATTTGAGCACGGGCCTTGGGGTGCTTTTACATTGTGATATTAAAACTTTTTACTCTAATGGCTGACAGATGGTCTGGCTCTGTCTTTTTCCTTTAATGCACAAAGACAAGGTGAACAGAGAGACACCACATTAAGGATTATGGGTCACTGTAATTTCCTTCATCCATTTTGCCTCCTGCAGGGACGGTTTTTAGATATTAACTCTAAAACTATTTGTCTGGGGCTGAAGGGAACAGAGATGAAGGGATTTCCAGTAATACCATTATTTTTTTCTCTCTTAGCCTTGTGTTCTAAGTCATTTTCCTGTCTTTCTCTTATCTGAAAATCCTTGTCATCATTCTTTGTTTTTCTTTTCTTCCCTCTGTCCAAGTTTTTTTTCTCTGTCTCTCTGTCTCTCTCTGGCTAGTGTTTATTATCGTTCCTCCGGTGATTCTACTCATGAATGGAGGGACTTTTTCATGTCCTTTAGGGGGTGAGGGTAATTTGTATTCTGCCCCTCACTTCCCACTTTCTCCTCTCCCTCCTGTTCCCTCTCCTCCCCCTCTTTTTCTTCTTCTCCCCAAGAAATGATGGTACATGAGGCCAGGTTAGCGAGTCTCCCCCTACTCTCCCTCCCTCTCACATTGGTCACCTTCAAAAAGACCTTGCCATATGGGCCAGGCCATCTGGACTGTACCATGTTACAGGCAGTAGGGGAGGGGATGGGAGCCCAGTCGGGGGGAAATTAAGGGACGCTTACAGTGAAACGCTTTCTGAGCCCACTACAAAGCCCTGACGTGTAGCCCATCCTAAGTTTATAAAGAGGTCTTGTGTTAAACGAGTGTGTCCTCATGGGAGGGATCAGTAATAGGAGTCCTCAATAATTCAGAGAGGAAATTCAATACAGTGGACCCACCATTAAACAACATACACATCACACTCTTCGAGGCCATTAAGGCTACTGCTTAGTTTATGATGGTAATCACATCTACAGACACACGTACAGCTTATGCATAATTTACATGTCTCCACCGGTGCACCAACACTAAAAGAATGTATATTTTATGTGAACCTAAATCTTCCTCTTTCTCTCCTCTCTCTATCTCTTCATTTTAGGGATCGAGCTTTGTTTGCCAGCCTGGCGCTTCTCCATGACCATGGTGGCCAGTTTTCTAATGGTGGGCGGGCAGCTACTGATGCCAGGGGTGGCTGCTCTGTGCCGCCATTGGCCAGACCGGGATGACTGGCAGGTCCTGCAGATCGTCATAATCAGTCCTTTCGTTCTGATGCTGCCGTACGTCTGGTGAGTCCCACCCTCTAAGGAAATCCACAGTGGGGGGCGGAGGGGGAAGGATTGGGCAGATTCTTCTTGCGCTGAGCCAGGCGATGGCTTGTACAGTACACACTGCACAGTACTGAGCAGCCTCTGCTTCAGCTTACAAACAATACTCTTCTTTCTTCTATTGTTTTTCCTTCTTCTCCCATTGCTGTCTGTTTCTCCTTCTCGCTTTTGCAAATCTGCTCTCATCGTTCTATGTCTGTTCTCTCCATCTCCTTCCTTTCTTTCTCTCACTCATCAGGCTTTTTCCCGAGTCGTTGCGCTGGTTGCTGGCCACCCAGCACTACAGGCGGTCCAAAGCCATGATGCTGCGTATTGCCAGGAAGAACCAGGTTAACATGACAACTGAGCCAAGTGGAGTTCTTTCAGGTGAAGGACAGTAAACAAGAGGAGTGATCCAAAAATTTATACTTTCTTTTACCCAATTCACTTCATTATTCAATATATTTTAAGTTGTCATCTATGTTATGTTGCAGCTGCTTCTTGGCGTGTGATGAAACGAACATGCAATGAACACAGAGACACTGACACACATACACAGACTCACAGATCTCCTTTTCATATGTGCAAACATTTCCCAACTGTTTCTATGATGAAATGCTATTGCAATCACATACATGCACCTTTAGATCTTCAGTAATTTCCCACTGGAAGATCAATCGAGTCAGACTTCTGTCTGAGGCTGCCACTAATGATTATTTACATCAGAGTCTAATCAGTTTTGAGATTCATCATTTCATTATAAATGTCAGAAAATAGTAAACTCAGCCCATTGCAATTTCTTACAGCCCAGTGTCACATCTTCAAAAAGATTATTTTGTCCAATCAACAGAGAAAACAGATTTCAATGTATTTGAGAGGCTGGAACTAGAGAATTTTGGGCATTTTTCCTTGACAAATGACTTGATTGATCAAAAAAGTCGATAATTAATTGTCTTGCAACCGTGCAGTCTTTAAAGAGGTGACCTTAGCTCTCTTCAGCTCTGCTCCTGACATGTCCTCCTCCCCTACCTTGGTGATTGATTCAGTGATTCTGCCTGTCCTTGTTACTAAGCAGACAGTTAGATGATAAGAGTGGGCAAAGGGATGGGCTATATCAATCTTACAGCCCCACGGCACATTAGCTTCTCTGTGCTAAAAGTCCCTTAGCGGCTGGCCTCTCATTACCTCCTGTAAGGAAAGGTCTCAAGGTGTGCGTTTCATGTTTCCTAACAGAGCTGGAGCAGGAGCTGCACAAGAAACCCCAGAGGACCTGCATTGTTAAGATGATGAGCACCAGGAACCTATGGAAAAACATTGTGGTGCTGTGTGTCAACTCGTAAGTGTGCTGTGGCTTTGGCTGATATAGTTCCTTTCTACTCAAAGCCAACATCCGTTGTGTTGAGAGAGCATGAATTACACATGAGCTCGTCCCCCAGAGAGAAATGAAGACATGTATATGAGCGTAAACCTCACTCACCCCGTGGCAGAGGCATGTCCCAGGTACCACCTCCCTGTCCACTTTCTTATTGTGTCTTTCTGTGTTGTTTGTGCAGGCTGACAGGTTATGGGATTCACCATTGCTTCGCCCGCAGTATGATGGACCCGGAGGCCCAGCCCACCGCTATGTGCCACGCAGACTATTACACTATGGCTGGCATCGCTGTGGCAACCTGCCTGGCGCTTTGCCCCGCTGTGGGCTTGATGGGTCGGCGTGGAGGGCTGCTCACCTTTATGATCATAACAGCCCTGGCATCGCTACTACAGCTGGGCTTACTCAACTGTGAGTAATCACAAAGTCCTGCGACACTTAGTCACTAGTTACTCAAAATCAATTATTGCATCCTCTGTTTGAAATCAAATATATACTGTTCCAAAAACTGTAACCAATTTTAAGCGAGTTTATCATTTTAAACTGCACAGCTGAAACTTTTGAATGCAAAGCTTGATAGGTGTACCAATAGTAACTGTCGACAGCATATTTTATCAGCTGTAGCTAGCTAGCTAAATTACGTTTATTATATGAGTTGTTGGAAAATAGTTGTTCTTGCTCCCATTGCGTCAAATACAGCAGCCTGGTCAGTGGCCCTACCTTTCAAACTGTGATGCTTTAGGTACCCCTCTAGCATCAGTTTTGGGGTCCAGATTTCTCCTTATTCATCAGTTCAAGGTCCAAAAAGTTAAATATCTTAGGCATTATACTTGCATTTCACCGTGTCATCATGCTAGTTTGCTGCATCTGTCAAGTAGCTGTCTGTTACTCACTCACTCTACAGCAGGAAACAGCACTTCAAAATAAAAGCTCTGTGCCAGAAATTCACTGTACCTAGAAATAAAGTGTGTTTTTTTACAAACTTTACACATCTGTGAGCTACTTGCGGTCCATTCAGAATGGACTTGCAACCCACTTTAGGACTGGGACCCATCAGTTGGGAACCACTGTGCTAAAGCATCCTTTATTAAAATAAACCACTGTATTTACAGGAAATGTTTACATAACAAACAATATGCATGTATAGCCTTTGCATTAGCTTTTGGCTTCACAGTAGACATGAAAAAACTCCTAATAGTGCACTGTGCACTTTGATTAAATAGCAATTTGAGAACGGTCTGAAGCTTTGACAGACCTGTTGTTTATCTATGATTGGACAACTGCTGCTCAGGGAAAGGTTTAGCGAAAGGTCAAGTCAAAAAAAATCAGTAAAAAATGTCATGAAAGTCACTGAAAAACACAAAGTTAAAAATAAACAGTAAAGTTAAATACTTGCGCACTTTGCTTCCCTGTGTCATTAAAACAGTACTGCCTGCCGTTCATCTCTGTCTTATAGGAGTTTCTCCTCATTCTCCCTTTTCTGACCTACATATGCAGAGCAGTAGTCATTATTTCAGGCTCCAGTGGTTAACTGTTCAGAGCTCTCCTCAAGGCTTTTTTTTACCCCGCTTTTTATGAGTCAGCACTGTGGTACCCTTTGTGCTTACTAATGACATCCTCTCCTCTATTCTTCAATGCTCACTAATGGAATCCAGTGATTGGGAAATACAGCCTTCGCCATGACACAGGTACAACTACAGTTTATGGATTTGTTATATATTGTAGTCTAATTTTAACGTCCCTCTGCAATAACTAAAGTACATAAAAATAAAAACACTCTCATTTGTGCCTGTCTCTATGTTAAATGTTTGTGTTTCATGCCGGATGTTTTTGGGGTGCTTATGTTTCTTGTCCTCTTCTGGACAGTTCTTCGGGACACTCTGAACAGGAAATTCTCGGTGGCCTTCTCCATCATCGGCATGTTCTCCTCTCATGCAGTCAGCATACTCAGCATATTCTTTTGTGCTGAAATCACTCCTACTGTCATCAGGTGAGTCTGGATGGTCATAAACAGAAAATACAACACTTAGGGGAGCTTTATGCTGTAGGCCAGCTCCAGGCTGTGTCTGAAATAAATTCTTATATGCTACCTATAAGAAACTATCAACTGTGCGCCATTTTTTTTTGATTGTCCCAAAAAAAAATAAAAGATTTGTGCACCACAGTGGCCACAACTCAATGCAAAATGTGATCAATCAATCAATCAATCAATCAATCTTCTTATAATAGAAGGAATAGCATGTGATTCAGACGTAGGCCAAATTTGTGTATTAATGCCTTACTGCATACTAATTTTAACTAAGTTTGAGTTAAAGTGTGTTAAACTTACATGTTAAGTTTTACATTTGAATTGACAGTGATTCTAAAGTCACAGCTTAACTGATCTCTGTCAGCACACATGGAAAGTTGTGTTCCTAGATTAAATGGTTAGGTACATTGATTTACAGTATAGTTTGACACGTACTACATAGAACAGTGGTTCCCAACTGGTGGGTCGCAGTCTACAAATGGGTCGCAAGTCCATTCTGAATGGACGGCAAGGGCCTCACGAACATGTCTACTTTGTAAAAAACACTGTTTATTTTTAAGTACAGTTTTTTCTGGCACAGAGTTTTTAATTTTAAATGCCATTTCTACTTGACAAGAGACAGCAAACTTGCTTGACAACGTGGCCAAACCAAAGTATGACGCTGAATGTATAAACTGTGTGGACCTTGAATTAATGACTAAGGAGAAATCTGGACCCTGTGGCTGGACCAGTTGGGAACCACTGATTAAGACTATACTGTACATTATTACAATGTATAGAGTATTTGGACTCAGCTGTGGTTCTCATATTGCTTGGCTCCATGAGTACGAACTTCATGCCTCCAAAAGATTCAGTATGCTTCAAAGGCTGCCTTTACATTACCATGTCTTGATGCCAAATTCCGATTTGTTGCCTATATCCAATTTTGCCTGACTGCTGTTTACATCTTCTATTCACCTTATTTTTCACGGAGACACGGAGGCAAAACAGAACGCACCCAGCTTCCGTTTTTTTGTGCGACACTTCTGGTCCAGCACTCTTGACCACTGTGTAAATGTCCCACAGTATTTGCTACAGTGACATTACTGCACGCATGGAAATTGCATTACATTACGGAAAGCAATTTTAAGGACTAATTTTAAGGACTAACTTTAAATATTTGAAGTTAATCGTTAAAGAATAAATCACCTGGAAAGCTGCCGCTGCTCCACATAATTTAAAAGGTAACTTAGCCTACACAGAGCGGTGGAAATGTCCGTGCAGCTGCAGACAGGTGCGGCTGGATGACTGATAGGTACATGCTGATTCGGGTGCAATCAAAGCCAAACCGCGCATCACTATGGCTTAATAATCAACTCAGTCAATAAAAACAACCCGTCCTGTATTAGGAGTGTATGTTGCTGACAGAAAGAAAAAAAGATAGAAAAGCAGCGTACACCTCACATATTTATTTCTCACAGTTTTGCACACATTTGGCTGGCATGAGGAAGCACCGTCTGTGTGTCTGTGTGTCGAGGGTGCGAGCTGAGCTCAGGTAGAGAGACTGTGTAGCCTGGTGTGTTTTTTCGCTGATTCGGATCAGCAGGTTCTCTGCTGGTACACTGGAGACGGGGATCAAGCAGTTTGTCTCACTCTGGATAGATTGTGCTTTTTGGGTTCATAGTTTTTGATTGATATGCGATTTATTCGGTTTTCCTTCCTTTCCCTCGCTCATGAGCACATCATGAAAATGCGCTGTCGTGGCATTATTCATGACGTACGACATGGATTGCCAGGAAATATCCGATCTGTTTAGATTACAGACCTATTGGCAGATATCTGATTCATATCCAATATATTTCCATATATGAAGGAGGCCGGAATCTGATCTGACAATATCCAGTATCATGCGTTTTTTTCCTGTTTACACGTTCCTGTTACAGATCCGATCTGTGCCACTTGAGAGGAAAAAATCGGAATTGGGTCACTTGAACGATGTAGTGTATTGTAGGTCAGACAAAGTAGTTCTTATAAGGTGTCATGCAAAAGTATCTTAAAGACACAAGACTTTGTATCAGTGTAGTTTCACCTGAAGGTGGGCCCGGAAGTATGCTACGTTATAGAGTGGTGCAGGAGTGAGTCCTAAAACCCAGAAATAAGTCAGCATTTTATCACTCCCAGTTCCCAGTTTAGCCAGTCAATGGGTTATTTAAATGGGGTTTGGGTTAGATGCCTGAAATAGGATCAGTGGTTATCAAAAGCTTCACGTTTTGTTCTACAGCATAAAATACCCAACTTGTGAATTTTGAAGCCCTTGGGTGTCTTAAAATAGACAGTTGCTAACATGTTGTTAAATGAGATTACAGGGTGTAATCTCTCTGAACACGGCTTTATAGCCTTGTTGTGATGGCGACGTTAAGTCATGCGAAAATTATGTAGTTTGTTTATAGCCTAATGTTAGCTTTTTATTTCTGGCGAAAAGTGATGTTCATTTGTGAAGATTATCTTGCAGAACAAAACCTGTGAGTATCATAAACTTTTGTTTTCTGCAATAAACCAAAATCCAATTGAAAAATCCCATACACTTTCTGATGAGAGAACCATGGTCAAAGAAATCAAAGAGAGAAAAGTTCAGACCTGGCCAATCCCCAAAATCACAGTAAAGTTTCTAAAATTACTGGTCACGGCATCTCTTATCTGAAGTCAAACAGGTGTGGAGGGAGTGAGACTCTGTTTGCTGATTCAATAAGCATTATCACTTAAAGACTGCTGATGCCTTTAGAGCTCCTGTCATTTTTAGTCATGTCAGGCTAGCTTGTTCACAGATCTGCTTCACTTCCTCTTCCTCTGTGCAGGGGTGGAGGGTTGGGCTTGGTCCTGGCCAGTGCAGGCTTCGGCATGCTCACCGCACCCATCATGGAGCTCCACAACCAGAAGGGCTACTTCCTGCATCACGTGATCTTCGCCTGCTGCACCCTCCTGTGCATCATCTGCCTGCTGCTGCTGCCTGAGCCGCGGGGCCAGCCCCTGCCAGAGAGCCTGGCTGATGGAGAGACCTTCACCCGTCAGACCCTGCTCCACCCAGGAGAGCAGCACCTCCTTCTTGCCAAGACTGATGGGGACTACTCCCGTGTCCACGACACACCGTTACACCTCACAGCCACTGGGGGAGCTACAGTGGCAGCAGCAACCGCTCTGGCAGCGGTGCCTGCCTCGTACGCCCTGGCCACTGGTGGGGAGGTTATTGGAAATCGTGCCATAGCCAATGGGGTGTGAGCATCATAGCAATAGTCTTACTACCGTGCTAATTATTGTTCAAGCATTAACATGAACCGAATGGTTGTTGAACTTGTGGAAAAAGACTTTTAAGGGAGAAGAGAATCTTTCGGATGAACCAGATGAACTCTTAAATGATGAGGTTTGAAATGGTGACGATAATAAATTTGTGTAGTTTGTAGTGACTATGATTCATTCAGGAGTTGCCAAAAAATATTTTACTGGACTAAGTTGATCTGAAGTCAGTGTGTGTGTTAAATAATATGAAAGTCTTCAGTGGTGTTGGTGGTTTTCTTGCACTGCTGTCCGCTCTGTCGAGAATGATTTACAGGTGAAAGAAGCAGACGCAGGCAAGTGAGGAGGCAAAGTAGAGCAGACTAGCTTTCAATAAGGTGTGCTCTGTGAGGGTTCGGTTTGTAGTTTTGACTCGTTGAGAGAGGATTTCACTGCATCTTATAATTCTTTACAAGTTATTTTGCACTAAATGTCACAATCAAGTGTTTGTGATTTTCAGCCAACATGTTTGAGATCCAGGGATTGGCTAAACCACTACCACTCTTTTTTGCATGAAAGGGCACAAACAGTTTTACATGTTTCTCTTTATTTGTGGTCCCTCTACTAGAAGTCCAATGTGGCACTTTATCCTCAGAGATGAGGTCAGTGTAGACACTGAGTTTTTAAAGAAAGCATTACTGCTGTTGGTGTGGGTGTATGATGGTTGTCTGATGTGGCAAACAGCCGGAGACCTTGGCAGACTGTATGTGTAGCCTGTAGAGACTGCGGGTAATGCTGAACAAATCTGAGAGTTGAATGGACATTAGAGTGACCAGTCAGTGTACTACTGTATGTCTTATGACGCATCTCAGTATTTAAATGGCTTTATCATGATGGCTCTGTTCTTTTTCACAAAACAGAGAATGTAATTCAAGAAAACCAGTATTTATTTTGTCATGCTGCCAAGGGCAATTTTGTTGCTTGAAATACCTCCTTAATTAGCAAATATTTCCACTCCAACTCTCACTCCTTGTTCTCTGTACTGTGGTAATGTTGTAATCCTGCTCCTAGGATGTGTAACTCTAGCCAGAAAGCACAATGTTTTACAGTTTTTTGAAATAAACGTTTGTGACGATTAGAATAGAGCAGCGTAGTCTGCGTAGACCTGGCCTAGTTGTGATCAGTGTACATTTATACACTTTACTACGTAAGTATCCCTTAGGACTGCATAAAAATGTAAGGTATGTATACATGTACCATTCATTCATTCATAATGTCTGGAGCATTGACTTTTTATAGGATATAAGCACAGAATAGATAATTCATCCCATACACCATTCTCCATCCAAATATACCTGAATCCACAGATTGTCCATTTTTTAAATCATGTTTAGTACACAGCACGTGTTTTGAACACCCCGTATGGTTCACTAGTTTGTATGTTTTCGACAGTTAAACACTCGGGGAAAAAAAAAAGAAGACAAAAAAAAGAACTCAACCACTAATGCTGTTTTCTAAGTGTTATTTTTTTAATATGATGCATTTGTACAAAAAGCCATAGGCCTACATGTTTTGATAATAAACCACTTAATTTATTATGTCAATAAAAGAACACTTGATGTGACTGTTTGTGGTTATTGTGCTGGAGTGCAATTACAGTATCTGGAAGGAGTACTTAAATCCAAAGAAGAGTGCCCTGCTACTTTATGTTGACCTTGTTCCTGCGTGTCCTCAGTTCTACACAAAACACTGTTTTAAAAAAATGAATGTGTTCAGAAGTGTTCAGGGTGAAGCTCCAGCTCTTTTTTGATCCTGTTCTCCACCAAAAGACTGATGTTGGAGTCTGTCATTGGAAGACTGTAACTCACATATACTTGTTTTTTGGTCTTCTTTGCTGCAAAACAGAACAGAAAAATTATTTCACTTTTAGTTCAGGTAATACTCTGAATGCTTTGCAATGGTACACAATTACACTAAAGTCATTGGTTCTGAAAGTTGTTTTTTTTTTTGTTTTTTTTTTCCACACAGTGTTAGTGTATTTTGCATGTTTTTAACATTTTAGAGCTTATTGTCTTTATTATAGAGCAGCTGGAGAGTGACAGGACGGGGGGCAGAGAGGGGGGATAATAGGGAGCAAAGGGCCATTGGTTTGAATCACACCTGAGCCACAATCTATTACCGAGGCTACGTGAGGCGCGCACTCTACTAAATGTCATAGAGTACTACTAAATATTTTCATTATGTAATTCAGTGTAGAAGTGAGCTCAATGTGTGCGAGTCCTAAGAGTGACGACTCAGATTAAAGGGCTCCCTACAGTCGACAATGACAGAACTCTGGTCTTAATCATGTCTAACCTGCGCCCTAATGTGTATCATTTTAAGTGGCCTTGACATGAAAAAGGTTGAGAACCACTGTTTTAGAATATTTATATCTATTTTTTAATTCCAACCATTTTCTGAAGCATATGTATTTCCCCCACAATTTGAAGAAGCCATTGGTTTTGATTACATTTGGGGTCGTATAAATATCAACATGTGAAGTATTGTAACTCACTTGACATCTGTAACATCTCATGGTGGACATTATCATCACTTATTTTTTTTTTTTTTATCAAACCTGGATTATAGTTTTGTCATTACACAATATCAGTGATGGAATCTAACTAGGTGCATTTACTCAAGTACTGTAGTTAAGTACAGTTGGACATAACTGCTTATAATATTTATTTGACAATTACTTTTTACATAAACACACATGATATGCTTAAATGGGCAAAAATGCAGTACTGTACTGATAATCCACCCAGTTATACACAAAGTATCTGAAAATGGCACCACATTGGGGAACTACAATATTAAAAGCTCTTTCATGCATTTGTTAATAAGAGAATAATAAAATATTCTATGATAATATAACACACACTCTGACAACACTTAAAGCAGACATAATGTTTACTGTGAATTAAGTTTCAAGACTCGGCCAAATAAGTGGTTATATATTGGCATATCGGACATTGGCAAAACATCTATCGTCGTGCATCCCTAGTTCAAAACATATAAAAACATTTTTGATATCCACAAAGAAACAACCACCTGACAGCTGAAAAAAAGTATTTCAGCTTTTTTCTAACTTACTATAACTTAATACATCAACCACTCAATCAATTTTATTTATAAAGCCCAAAATCACAAATCACAATTTGCCTCAGAGGGCGTTAGAGTATACGACATCCCTCTGTCTTTAGGACCCTCGCAGCGGATAAGGGAAAAAAAACTTTAACGGGGGAAAAAAATGGTACAATAGCAGCAATAATGAGAAACATAAATGAATGCAAAGTCATACATCATTACCTAATCTCTGTGCCAAGGAATTAGGAGCAGTATTGGATGGGTCTCCCATGATTAATGTAGATAAAGGCATTGAATCCTGCAAACAGAAAAAACAATTAGTACAACAGTGTTTTGTTTCTGGAAGGACAAAAATCTTTAGACATCACAACATCTAATGACATCCAATGTGTTCCTCTCTTAATGTGTTAGTCAGCCCGTGTGTTCCTAAATGTTTTCAAACTAAGGTTAATGAATCCCAAAAGCCTTTTCAATAAGCTTTTCTTCCAGTGACTCCTGGTTGAGGACGGCTGAGTTGTCTCTAGGGTTTTTGATATAGTGGGGGGATGTCAAGGAAAACATGTCGGCTACTGCACTTTGGGCAGAAGATTTATTATATTTTGCCAACTCAACTCAGCTTTATTTATATACCCCTTTAAAACAGCCACAGCTGAAACAAAGTGATGTACATAAATAGACAAAGAAACAAAATGACATAAAACAATTAACAGGAAATAAATACTAAAATAATTGTTTATTGTTTTTAAAACAATTTTTTAAAAAAACAATTATCATAAGATTTATTATATTTTGCCTGCTAAGGACCCATTAACCAACCAGTGGCCCTGTGCTGCAATAATACTTTATTAGATTATGAGCCAGGTCCCAGCTATACAACAGAGCCTCAAGACAACATAGCAGTGCCCTCCTGTTAAAGGGGTCAACACATCAAGACCACAAAACATGCTGAATGCCATGAATACTAGAAGTGAGAAATATATTATGAAACATCAATTAAGAGTTGATTATTAAAATGCAGAATTCATATAAAAATCCATTGTTACAAAAAGAATCAGCTCCACTTTTTGATTTAAAACACTGTCCACAATGGCCCAGATATATACTTTACAGTATTGAGATAAATGCTTCAATGTTCAGTACAGAAAAGATCACAGATTTATATAATCGCCCATCCCTAATGATTGCACATAGATTTGTTTATAATACAAAAAGTTTTGACATATCCCACTTAACCTTATGTCATTACCACAATAAAACCTATCAAAATTGAATTTTATGTGGGGCCAAAAAACACATTAAAAAGTATACTTAAAAAAAACTGCAGGAAATCAAAAACTGTCCCAGCTGCTCACAAAAATCCCCACAACTATCTGTGGATGTAGACCTCCGTGAAAAGTTTGCAGTACTGAATAGGAGGAGACTTAAGTGTGCAAATATCTTAACTCGTAAAGTAACACTTAAGCTTACTAAAGCTGTTAAATAAATTTAACGTTAACATAGTGGAGTAAAGAGTAACGGTAGGCTGCAATATCCCCCTGAGATATAATGTTAATTATCTAGTAAAAGAAGACTGTTCATTAAAGAAAAACTACTCAAATACCTCAAAATTATACTTAGACACAATGCTAGAGTGAATGTACTTGGGAACATCGCATCAGTGTCCATTTAGTAGGGTTTACTCACAAACTTGCTGCTCATTGACACCGCCATGTTGGACAGGACCGGACTCGAACCGACCCACAGGAAGAACCCGCCGCTCAGCTTCATCACGTGAAAGTGTATGACCTGCTCCAAAATCCTCTCCGAGAAATTGTGCACCGTGATGGCATCGGAGACCGCTCCGTTTTGTGTTTCGTTCATATTTCTTTGATTTGACTCCAGCTAGCTGTGACTGTCAAACATTTGAACTCGTGCTAGCAACAAACAGAAACAGTCGCCACTTCCTGGTTATGAGGAAACTGGCAGCCCAAAGCAATCGATCGTGAGTGTTCAGACGTGCAGCACCAGCACAACCGATCTGCACTATACTTAATCTCAGTGGTGAAAGCATACTCAAAGGACTAAAGGTTTTGCATTAAAAATCTACTTACAGTTCCAAAAGTAAAAGTATTTATGATGCAGAATGGGCCCTTACACAATAATATCTATTATATTGTTGGATTATAATTATCGATGCATTCATGTCTTCATCTCTTTAATGTTGCTGTTGATAAAGATGGGGCTCATTTTAATTACATCAAATACTGCTGGCCTGCTTGATCCATAACAATAAACCAAAGTGTATCAGTTGATTTATGTTTTGTATCATTAATCTGAATCTTCAAAGCAACAAGTAGGCTAACTACTGTTATCAAATAAATATAGCAGAGTGAAAACTACAATATTTGCCTCTGAAATGCAGTGGAGAATATATAGTCTAAGAGCAGGAAATGGAAATTCTCAAGTAAAGTACATCTAAACTGATATTAAGGACAACACTTGAGTAAATGTACATTCAACCATTGTTTACTTAGTAAATTGAACCTTAAATATAAATCAACATAAGGTAACGCAAGTTGTAAGAAATAACTTTATTAATGCTGATAAATGGTTTTCAATTTGAAATCATTAACAGTCCTGTAATCACCAAAGTCTGCAGCTCATGCTAGTGCCTTTTCATCCCTTATTTTAAGATGCTTTGTGAGTGACAAAATTAAAAACTACTCTTTGTGACATTTAACAATATCGCAACCTCCGTTTTGTGATGTTACGATGATTGATGTGGTTATATAGCTTTGCATTAGTGTTTGTTTTTGTGAGCAGCAGTGAGCAGCTGCAGACATTTTACTTTTACTTGGATGGAACTGTGTTCCATACGACCTTAGCAGCTGCCTATTTAAAGTTATGTAACTGTGATGTCAGACTCATTAGCCCCCAGTTATAGAAAATGCTACTGACTTACATAACATAACAAAATAATTCACCTTCCTGCTTCATACAATTTTCAATTGAAAAAATTAAAGTAAAAAAAAATTGAAAAACATAACATTGAAAATTTAATGTAAAATATTCAACAACTGATGCCTCGTGAAAACAGTGTAGAAATAAAATAATCAATACCATTCAATAAAATCAACCAAATTAAGTCTTTGGTGTAAATATTGGCAATGATGGTCCTTTATCACAAAATGATCAGTTGGTATTTCACAGTGTTAATTAATTGCTCAGTCTTCCAGAAAGTCTTCCACTAGTTTGTTGAATTCTTCAGCGTACCTCAGGTGGAGATTGTGTTTACCCTCCGGCATCAGGTGTAACCTAGATTTGGGACAAAAAAAAAAAATCATATCGCATGTTTCCTTTCCTAAATTTAAGGTATTTGAAGTGTTGCCATGTAAATGTGTGCGCAAGTGTGTGTCTGATGTCATCTCACTGTGATCTCTTGATGTATTTGAGGAGGTACTGTGGGTGGATGCTGGGCACCATGGGGTCTTTCTCTCCATGAATGACAAGGGTTGGACAGGTGATTTGGGACAGATGCTCCAGGCAGATGCTCCCTAATGTATTTCAGTTAACATTTTGGCATCAGTCTTTACAACTGACATTTATTAAAACATAAAAAAATCTATAAGTGTCTCAAATTTATTCTCCATATGTTTCTTGTTGAGGAGGTCAACATCATCAGTATGAAAACGTCCCCTATAATAGCATTATGAATGCAAAGCATTTACTTTATGGCGCATAATTTTATTATTTCTGATGGTTTTCAGTTTCAACTTCACTTGTGTAATGAGCGTGTTACAAAAGAAAGTCAGCACCTTCAGGGTTTTTTGCATACTGTGCGATCCCATCCACCCAGGCCTCCCAGGTTTTAGCAAAGACTTCTGCTCCATACACCTCCTCCATGGGCTGCCTCATCCTCGCACTCCACCTGGAGACATTACGGACCGCTGTGCGTTCCCAAAGACATCCATGCACACACGAGTGCACACAGTTAAGAAAGATTTCATGCACAGTTGACACAGTTCGGGACTACACTGGCAGTTACCAAAGACAATGAAATGTAGAGTAGGAGTACCGTCGTAAAGCTTGAGGTCCTGATGGGACACAAAAGCATTGGATCCCCATACAACCATCTTGTTGATCATATCCGGGTTCTTTGCTGCTGCAATCAGAGCTGTGATTCCTCCGTCACTCCAACCCAGCAGAGAGAACTTTCCAAACCCCAGTGCCTGTCAATAAAATGAAAAAAATACTGCACATCACTAACAAAGTTTCCATTGCCTCCTCTATGATTGCCTCATATGCATAACATAATGAGCATACTGAGGTGAACTGCCATTCTTGTCATTGCAAAAAAAATGTCATCATAGAACATATTTTCAAGAAATTAAATTACATCATTTGTGGTAAATTACAGAAAACTATGAAAAATACTGATGTGAACAAGATTGTGTATGACTCGCTAAGAGCATGGATTAATAAACTGTGTTGAATTTAGCAATTGGATGAATCATCTGTGTAAAAATTGGTAAGAATGATATAACAAGCTTCCTGTGTGCGGCACATAATGACAAGACATGACAATCAGACACTCAGAGCAGAGCACACATTAGACACCATTCAAGGTCATGTTTGACTCTTGATGCGTAATTTTTTGACCTGAAGATAAAACCAGAGGAGGTATTCTGAGGTATAACTTGTGGTTTTACGTTAGAAAAAGATTTGTGCAGCAGAAAAATTGACTTGCTAATTTTTAGTCTATCAATTGCATCATAGATGATATTATAGTGTTTTCACTATTATTCTGAAACCATTTATTAGTTTGTACTTCCTTTTAGCTGGTCTGACAATGGATTACTACATTACATTACCTTAAAAAATTTTTGTTTTCACGCAATTATAAACCCCCACTTTTATTGTTTAACATCTTGCTTGAAAGTTTCCTTCATGTTTTACAGGACACTAAACTGCACTACTATTTCTCAATCCATGCTCTCAGGTTTGCACACCCATGTTCCCTCCTTATCCCTCTTTGCTTGATCAACAGACTGATAAAACCTTCATCAGATCCACTGCGTCCTTTGCATCTCTCTCAAAGAAGTCAGGGGGGAAGTCTCTGTCTGGAGGACGGGATTGTCCATAACCACGAGGATCCAAGCCCACTATGGTGAAACGCTCCTTATTCAGAGACTTCAGCTGGGGTCCAAAATCAGTCCGCGTGCTCCCTGTGGTATATGAGGCAAAAGCGGTTTTCACAAGCTCAGAGGATGTACACCTAAACTACATAAGGCAGTCTGAGAGAGAATCTATCCAGAAAGTCTAAAAAGAGATGTGTTGTCGTATTTACCCAGAGCACCAGGAATCAACAACACAGCGTGGTTCCCGCTGCCTGTCTGCTCGTAGAACAGATCCACTCCATTAACATGCTGCTTGCCTGAGGCCACTGAGGAGCTGCAGGGAAACAGACAGGTAGACTGAGGCAGTAATGGACATGGTGATGGACTAAAATAGAACAGCTCTGACTAGTGAAAAACACTGGCTTCATTTGACAGTCACAGCAAAACCCAATTATTTCTTACAATAACATAAATCATGTTGTCAGAAAATAACATGTGTCTTTATTGTGTTTTGCTGGCTGACAAAAAGGTTAACCTGTTGTCAAGACTTCCACTCAACACCATGTTCTCCCTATAACCCTCAATAACAGCTCCTGTTTTAAACATTATTGTAATTTTGACTAATTCTTCTTGATGTATGACATTGTTGTGCTATTCATTTGTGTAGTAGGTTGTGCATAATTACAGCTGTGTTCCCTTGGTCTCCTATGAACGTGATCGTATTTAGTCCTTTGTTTCACAGTTTGCTCCCCCGGGTCACTGTGATCTGCTGTTAAACATGACTCATGCTGTGAGGAGGGCCTCTGACCTGAACATGTCAGCAAGATGCTTTAATAAAATATGATGCTGCACTGCTGATGACTGCTTTGCTTTGATGCACAGAAACTACCACAAAAGGGACAGGAAAATGCCTCAGTTCAGGAGAAGTCTTGTGAACTTTTAAAATTTTTGTGTCAAAATCAAATCGACTAAATCAACTTTATTTATATGGCACTTTTCATACAACAGTAACACAATGTGCTTCACAGAGGTTAAAAACAACAAAGATCCAAAACAGAAAACAAACAGAAAAGAGAAAACCCAACCCTCCCAACCCACATAGAGATACATAAATATACACATACACACATGCACACACACACACACACACACACACACACACACTAGCTATCACTAAAGAAACATGGCTGAGCACCGAGACCCGAGGCAAGGAAAAAGCCACCTCTGGGGGCCGTCCACACTGAGAGGGCCCACGGCCACAGGGAGCGCCGCCATAGAGACCTCCCCGAGCTGGGCAGACACAAGGCTCCACACCGAAGTGCAGTGCCCTTCAGCCACCCAGGTCGGAGCGGTCTCCCAACGGCACCCCCATCAGGAGACCAGGAACAACTCTCAGTGTGGTAGGCCCCCATGAGGAAACACTGGAGCTAAAAACTGAGGGACTAAAATAGTAAGATAGGATAAAAGGTATAAAAAGAACCAAATAAACAAAAAGCTTTTTAGCTCATAAAATTGAGTTAATAGCTAGGTAAGAATGATCTAAAACAGAGACATAAAATACATAAAAACTAAAACCTATAACTAAAATAACAAAAGATAAAGGTTAAATGAGATAAGAACGTAAAAAGAGGAAGGGGAAGAACATAAAAAATAAATAAATAAACAAATAAATAAAAATAGATAACAGATAGATAAATTGGTTATAAAAGGAATTTAAAATAGATAAATAAAGAGATCAGTTAAAAGCCTGATTAAAGAGATGACTCTTGAGCCTCTTTTTAAAAACATCAACAGTCTCTGCAGCTCTGAGGTTCTCTGGCAGGCTGTCCCACAGTCGGGGGCCATAATAACTAAATGCCACCTCCCTGTCTGTTTTAGTCCTAACTTGTGATATGGTTAAAAGGCCGGTGCCGGAGGACCTCAGGGTTCGCAAGGGTTGATATTGTAAAAGCAGGTCAGATAAATAAGATGGCCCAAGACCGTTAAGACATTTAAAAACTAATAACAGAACCTTAAAATCGATCCTGAAATACACGGGAGCCAATGCAGTGATTTTAAAACTCGTGTAACGTGCTCCTGCCTTCTGGTCCTCGTCAGCACTCGTGCAGCTGAATTCTGTAATAATTGTAGATTTGAGATACTCTTTTTGGGAAGACCAGAGAGCTGGGGCCTCATTTATAAAAGAGTGCTTAGGATTCATACTAAAAGTTGACGTGCGCCAAAAAATAATCTGATTTATAAAACTGTGCGCACGCAACCACACTTGCACGCAATGGTCTCTTATAAATCACAGACTTCTTGCAGTTGTGCGCACCCAGATCCGCCTCATATTCCGCCTCTACACGCCCTAGTTCAACCATAAATGGTCATGCAAATGCGATCTGCGTATAAATGAGCCGGCATGCGAATGATCTCTCTCGTTGTGAGTCACGGCGACAGGTGTGAGAAACGAGCCAAAAAGCTAAGTCTCTCCGAGCCTGAGCTTGAGACCCTTTAACGGGAGGTGGGGGACTGAAGAAAGATTCTATTTGGTGGCCACGGCTAATAAAAGAAAGCGAAAAAAAAGTGGCAACACATCAGCGCTGCTGATGCTGTCAGCTGTGCCTGTGGGACTGCACAGACAGTGACAGAGAAACAAAAAGTGGTCTGATCTAAAGGCAGACAAAATATTTCTTCTCTTTTACCAACATGTAGTTAATGTGTTGCTTTTAAATTTGAGGTTGATTGACATTGATGTGCGACATAAAGAATCACATTTGTTGAAGGTGGAGGCAAAAAGGAGTAGGCCTATGTGCCAGTGCCATCTTGCGCAATTACGCATGAGGATCACCGCAGTATTTATATGTTCATGGCAATTAGTCTGATCAGACACCCGGCCTGAATTACAGCATGAACCAGTGGTATCCCTGTCCCAAAATACAACGTGTAATTTGAAATACAATTCAAAGATGTAAGTGTAATAGGCGAACACGTTTCTTCATGCCGGTTTTGTCATGAACAGCAAATGTCTAAGTAGTGCTGATGAAATGTGTGTAACGGTTGTGCTTAATGGCTGTATTTCGAGACATGATAAATGCACGGGGAATATTTACCTAAATAAATAAATATATTCCATGCAGTCGCGCCATCATCTCCCCCTCCTGCGCTCACAGAGTGGACAATGAGACGTTAGAGGCAGTGCGGATTAAATACGTATTTAGAAAGAATTTCAATTCAGGATTTGAGTTGGATTTTACAACGTTTTTAATGAAACAATTATCACTCACTCCAAGCGCAAAATAAGGCTGCTGGATTTAATTTCAATGATAACGTGGATCCAAGTTGGATATAGCGTGACATTAAATTTGTGTGACACATCAATAAAAATCTGACTGCACTTTCTCCACCTCGCCGTCTGCATCGCCACTTCCCAGTGTCTCCAAAATGTGCACGCATGACTCAGAGCACATTCTCCCGCCAAGTTTATTTTTATAAATCACAATCTTTGCGTGGTAAGTGGCATATGCCACTTTCAAGCCCCGTTTTGTGCGTAAGCAAGCTTTATAAATGAGGCCCCAGGTCATTACAATAATCTAACCTACAGGAGATAAAAGCGTGCATTAGCACCTCTGTGCTGGCCTGAGAGAGAAATGGGCAGACTCTGGCTATATTCTTAAGGTGGTAGAAACCTACCTTTGTTTGTTATTCATTTATTAATATGTGGAATAAAACATAGCTCAGAGTCAAAACTCACCCAGTTTTGTTTTTACAGATTGTGTTGGTTTAAAATCCTGTAGTTTTGGTAAAGGTTTCTCTCTCTGGCCTTCAGGACCAATGACTAAAACCTCTGTTTTGTCCTGGTTGAGCTGCAGGAAATTCACTGCCATCCATGACTTTATGTCTAAAATGCAGTTTAAAAGGGCATCAATTGGCCCTGTGTCATCAGGAGACACGGCGATGTACAGTTGCGTATCATCAGCATAACTATGAAAGCTGATGCCGTACCTCCTGATGACGTCCCCCAGAGGAAGTATGTAGAGATTAAAAAGAGCTGGACCTAAAATTGACCCCTGGGGGACCCCACACTTTATCTCACGGGTTCCTGAGGAACATGTATCCATACTTAAAAAGAAATGTCGATCAGTAAGGTAAGAGACGAACCAGTTAAAAACAGTACCAGAGAGGCCAACCAGGTACCTCGGTCTATTTAATAAAATGTGATGGTCTACTTTATCAAAGGCGGTGGTTAGATCCAGTAGTACCAAGACTGTGGGTTTATGGTTTTCTAAATTGCACCCGATGTCGTTTAAAATCTTTAAAAGGGCTGTCTCGGTACTGTGGTTCATCCTAAAACCAGACTGATACTTCTCTAAAGTGTTATTTGTATTTAAAAAATCATTTACTTCGGTAATAACCAGTTTTTCTAAAATTTTGCGTAAAAATGGTAAGTTGGATACAGGCCGACAATTATTAAAAATGTTGGGGCCGAAAGTGCTCTTCATCAGAAGGGGCTTCATCAGTGCCATTTTCAAGGAGGCCAGGAAGACACCCGTCTGAAGAGAGCAATTCACCATGTACAGTAGATGTTCCTCAAAGAATCCATAAAATGTTTTTAAAAACGGTGTGGGAAATGGGTCTAAAGGCAGGTTGTGGGCTTTAGTTGGGAGAAAACTCGACCAAGTGTTCTCGCATCAACCAGGGCAAAACTCTCCAGTTTTTCCTCAGGTAAAAGCAATGATCCAGATGTGTCGACAGTTAAAATCTGTTGAGATAAAAGAGTGGATCTGATGTCTTTGATTTTACTTCTGAAGTGGTCTGCAAAGTCCTCACAAAGGGCATTGGTTATTGTCTTAGGTGATCTGTTAAAATTATTGTTTGTCAAAATATCAATTGTGGAGAAAAGGAATTTGGGATTGTTTTTATTGTCAGAGATTAGTTTTTGAAGTGGGAAATTCTTGCCTGTTTGACAGAGTTATTGTAGGTTCTGAGATGTTGACATAATATTTCGTAGTGGACTGTGGACTGTTTGATTTTTTTCCATCTTCTCTCAGCACTCCTGCAGTATCTTTTCAGTTGTTTGATTTCCTGATTTCTCCACGGGGGTGTAGGTTTTGTTCTAAATGTTTTGATCAAAAGTGGAGCCACTGAGTCCAGCGTTGATTTGAGTTTGTTGTTAAAATTGTCCACAACAAAATCACAGGGTGCTGGTAAAATCTCTGCAGGAGTGCTCTGTAAAATCTGGATAAAATTTGCTGCCAGTTCAGAAGTTAGGTAGCGTTTCCTCACTGTTTGCCTCCTGTTGGTTAAAACTGGTGATGTTAAAAAACACACAAAAGTGGTCGGACACAGCCAGATCCACAACAGAGGACACACCCACGGACAGGCCATAGGTTATGACCAGGTCCAGGGTGCGCCCCCTGCTGTGGGTCGGCTGCGTTATATGTTGTTTAAAATCCAAACAGTTTAAGAGGTTTCAAAATTCTCTGGATACTGGGTCCGAGGTGTTGTCAGTGTATAGATTAAAATCACCAGTTAATAAAATCCTGTTGTAGGTGGCGTGAATGATTGATAATAATAATTCAGAGAAATCACTGAAAAAGAAGTGGAGTACTGGGGTGGTCTGTAAACTGTTGTGCAAAGGATAGGGGGGCTACTAAAAACAAAGGCATGATGCTCAAATGACGTGTAACTGCTAAAAGAAACTTCATTAGAGGACACTGTAATTTTTGTTACTGATGCAGTTCCGCCTCTTCTTTTACCTCCACTAATAAAATATAAAAAGTTAAAATTTGGTGGGGAAGCCTCAGTGAGAACAACAGGTGCGTCGGTGCCAAGCCATGTCTCTGTAAGGAGAATACTGTCTAGGTTATTGTCTAAAATAAAATCATTTATGAAAAAAGATTTGTTTAAAAGGGAGCACGCGTTCAGCACTGCCATTTTAATGTTTGTGCTGAATATGTGCTCTTCATGACTTTTCAAATGGATGTTAAAAACATGGTTTGGTCTAAATGTGCTGACACACCTTCCCCAGATAGTAACGTCAGATAAATGTTCCAATCGACAGGGTTGTTATTTTGTTAAAGCTGAAAAATCTACTTTGAATCAGCATTTTTACAGTGCAGTTTTAACATTGTTAAACAACAGCTATATACAAATGACATGTCTGATCTTATTTTAGATCATGGAAAACACTGAATAATAATTACAGTAAAAATTTGTAAGAAATGTGGGTGTTGGGTTTTTTTTGTATTGTTTTTTATAGATATATTTTTGGCCACTTTTCTTACATTTTTTAAACTTTACAAGGTGTGAGGACTTGTAGATTTACCTAATGGTAGAGTGGATGTTGGCATATGGTTTCAAGCTCAGTAGTCATATTCACGACCATAAAATATTTCGATTTTACAGATTTTTTTTAAAAAAAGGTTTTTAATTCTTGTTTTAATTTTAAATATGCAATCCTGCTGCATGGATGCTAAACAATATATTAATTATAATATATCATGACATACTGAAAGTTCCAAATAAAATAGCCTACTACTACTACCCTAAACAATAATGTTAATAATAAATACTGCCATAAATGTACAGTGATACAGCGAGACATCTGGTGTATTTCCTTACAGATTGTGACAAATCAGCAGTTATTTCGAGCCTCGAGCATACTGAAGACCTGTATATTGCCCTGCTTGGCTCTACTACGCCATCTAGTGCATTTAAATCAAACACACCTCCACAGAAATTCTACTACAGGGACGAACATGTTGCTACAAGCAGGCCACACACTTCCTGTTTGCTCAATGCAGCCCTCCGTGGTTTAAGTCCAGATTTCAGTGTACATAAAAACATGAACATATCAATCAGAGAGCGGTTACCAGTAGGGCTGGATCGCTGCCATGACTCTCTTTGCGCCAGATCTGCATTTAAAGAAACGTCCTCCGAGTACAAACAGCGCCATTCCTCAGTGTCCGACCAGGCGGAGCAGCTCTCTGCTGCAGCTTTCTGCTATGTGGTTAAAGATTAAACTTAGTCTCTGTCTTACTGCAGATCATGTAACCCTGCACTGCCTGGTTGTTTTTTGGAGAAGCCAGGAACTTGTGCTCAGTTCGGCACTTTCCACGTCGTTTTTATTTACAAAAAAAAAAAAAGAAAAAGAAAGAAAGAAAAATTAAAGCGATAGTACGACAACGAACCGAAAGGCAACATTCACGTGAGGAATATTATTTTAGATACATTGGGAAATATTCTAGTGCATTAATATTTACAGGTGCCTGTATTTCCTAACGTTTTCAGAGGAATTTTCCTCCACAGACTTAAGTCATGTGGAACAGGGGAAAATAGAGACAATGAACTACAGTGAATTTAGGCAGGTGTTTTCCACAAGAGTTTCCACTTAGGTAAAGTTCCACATAAACACATCAAACTATTTATTCACTTTTGATTTTCTGTTGGAAACTTAGTTCTGCATATAATTTTAGGTGTTTGTTTGCCTGTACAAAGTTCACATTTTTACATTTTTTCAGCTGACATGCTGCGCCCTAGCAGACCCCTCCTGGTGAGACTAGAAAATAATTCAAATGAGTTTATTGGAAATTAACCAACAGGATTATTAGTATATCAAACTACTCCTTTCCAGAAAACCTCATATGACCACACTTACCGTATTAACAGCATTTATCTCTCTTAGCCTTTCCAGGAAATCAGGAAATAAAATTTGACTTTATATGGTTGATGCATTCACAGACAAATAAATGTACAGTAGGCTTTCCTACATAGTGACACTGGTATTTGGAGTCGAACTCAACTTTAGACCTCTTACAAACAAACTGATAAAACTAGAATAACAAAAATCAAAAAACACTTGATAGAGCATGGAAAAACGATGGAACGTTATTAGGTTTACAGGTATTCAGAAGTTCAAATTTTTACCAAGTGATGGTGCTAGATTAAGATTAAAGGGAAGGCCAGAGTTATTACAGTTCATCCTGAGGGAACATAAATATCTGAACTAAATCAAATTTCACGATAATCCAATGGCAAATAAGATATATCAGAACAAACTACAAATGTGAGCCTGGGAGCACCAGAGGAAAAGTCAGGGGATCATTGAAGTCAGTAGGATTCATCTTCTGAGGACCATGAATGTCTGTACAAAATGTGTGCCAGTCAGTTTTGTCAGTGTTGAGCTATTTTACTGGATAAGTGAAAACTTGAAAAGTCAGGGAAACATCAGTAGGCATCATGAATCAGTACGACCATGAATACTTGTGCCAAACTTCATGGCCATCTTATTAATAGTTGTTGCGACATTTAAATAAGGAACAAAAATGGCAATCTCGTGGTGGCACTAGAGAAAAAGTCAGAGGATCCCCAACATCAGTGGGATTCATCCTCTGGGCACCATGGATATCTGTACAAAAACTCGGAGCTATCAAACAGCTGTGGAGTTATTCAGTCTGGACCAAAGTGGTGGACTCAGTAACTGAAAGGCATTTCCAAAACAGCAAAGGTTGTCTGGTTCCAGATTCTCCAATGTGAAGATCACCTTTTCTTTGTTTTATGTCTCTGTAAACAGAATATTATTTTTGTCATTTCAAAGACATCACTTTGGGCTCTGGTAAATTGCAGAGGGAATTTTTCATTATTTTCTGGTGTGTAATAGACTATCCAATTACTCTGTAAATTGAGAAAATAACTCCCATAGTAATCGACAACAACGATTGTTAGTTGGAGTCTTAAATGAATGTCTATAATGGCTTTACGGTCTGGTATTGTTTTGTTGTAGCAGATGTGTGGATTATCTGCTGCATGCAACAAACAAACTGGCATCAAACTCGAAAGTAACTCTGGAGGTTATGTCTCCTCTTCTTTTAAAGACAGATTTAATCATACATGTATCACATCCTTTATTGTCTATGCAACAAAGCTCCCACCCCTCCCCCCACACACAAACACACACCTACACACACAGTGATGCTGTTACGGAGGTGTTTTTTATATACCATTGTGTCTAATGTGTGATGTGTCTGTTTATGAATGGGTATGACCCGCCGCTAGCTAGATGAGCTGTTCAGACCTGATTCTCTGAGGCAGGCAGCTTTTTGTAAACGCCTCCACTCTCCTCTGCCTGTCAGTGCGTCTGAGCTGTGTGCCACACTGAACCACACACAGGAACAACACAAAGACGACAAAAGCTGGGCTAAAAATACCTTGATCGCCGCAGAGCAATGCGTTGAAGATGCAGCGGTGTTTACTGGAAATGAAGTGACTAAAGTAGATTGATGTCCACTGAGAATTAACACATCATTTAAAATAAATGGGGGGATTCTTAGTTCTATGAAAACATTCACAAAATTTGTAAGCAGTTCTCAAGAAATTAGAAAATTCTTGAGGTATTAAGCTGATAAAATAATGTTTAATGTGATGATCTGCAGCTTTCCCCTGTTTTATATAGCAGTAAACTCGATATGTTTGACTTTTTAGCAACACTAGCAGCAATGTTAGTAAGTCAACTGGTTGGCACATCTCTTCACTCCAGACTGAAATAAATGATCAACTACTTGATGGATCGGCATTAAATTTCTTTAAGACGTTTGTGGGCCCCAGAGGTTAGACACTTTTCAGTCTGTTGATAAGCTGACTTTTTCTTCAGCGCTAACAGCGGGATGATATTTTTGTTTTAAAGGGAAATATCATGACAACTATCAGGCTGATTGCCATGACATTTGGGAAAGATATTTATGATCCCCAGAGGATATATTTGAATGACTATGGTGACCCTTTCCTCTGGAGTCACCATCTTGTCAAAGTTTTCTCTTTTCCTAATGTCTAATAATTTAAATTTTTCTGAGACATGGATTGGCATAAAATTGGTATGGGAATAAAAAATATCTCAACTAGCAAGTCCAAGAAGTACTTCAGAGTTTACTGGAGATATACTGAACTCCAGTCCACTGACTATCGACACATAGGCCCGATTTAAAGCCGCTGAGAACATGGTCTCAAATCTCAAGTATTTCTTTATAAAATAAAATATTCATCAATAAAGATGCGATAATCAAAGTTAAAGTTTGGAAAAGAGCATGATTAGTATAGTGCTCAAAAAACAGCTAATCTGCTTGATCTTGATGCAGTTTAATTGGCTATCGCCTGACATCATAAGCACCATTCCCGCAACTATATGTGAAATTTGAACTTTTATGTGAAATACTGGAAACTCTTGGCAGGAGAGGTTTTGTTTGTGCAGGACAATATCAGTCTAACTAAGCTGTTTTTAAAAATGTTTTTCAGGGCTTTTAAGCTAAATGGGGGAATCTGCAGTTCAACAAAACTCACCTGTCATATATACCTCAAGACTATTATCTAAACTGAGATTTATTGCAAGTCGCATGTATCATCATTCGCAAATGCTCCTTGTATGGTATAACACCTCAGCAGATAGTGACAGCCAGGCGAGACCCACTGTTGGATCTGTTCTTCTTGGCCCTCAACTATCTTTGTCTGGCTGGTATGTGCCTGTCCACAGTCCCATGACCCCACTCCTGATCTAAATATAACTATCCAAGCAACACTGCTAAGGTCACATTACGTCATCCCAAGCAGCTCGCTCCAGCACTCAGAGCGTGAGCTGCGGAGGTGTCGAAGGCTTTATGATATCCTGGGTAACACAAATTAGTTGTCAGGGGAGGTTTGAAAATGATGGAACGCGGTAACAGCTAGTGAGAGGGCTTGACCGGCGGCACCAAACACTTTTAGGGCAGGAGCACTGGATGGTAGACAACTTTACAACCCTGGTGAAAAAAGTGAAAATCGTATCTTACCCTTGGTGTGCTTTCCTTTAGATTTTTGGCCGATATGGGTAATGGAATTAGCAAGGTACAGTATCAAATCTACATGAAAAGGATTCAAAAATATTCAAACCTTATTCACATTGTTGTGCTTTCACAGCCTCGTCTTCATTCTTTGGACTCATTTCTAACTGTCTTTAGGTCCTGCCTGATCTGTATCTTGGAAATATGAAAGGTAAGATGTCTTGCCTTGTCATTTGAGTAAAGAATTGATTTATCTTCAGGATAATGTAGTAGAGTGTGTTTCAGTTCCTCATACAGAGGGGCATGTGGTGAGATGCTACACTGAGCTCAGTTTCTATAGAGTGGAGAGGTCACAGTGTAGAGCAGAATGACTGAAGTAGTGTATTTTGATGTAAAAAAAAAAAAAAAAAAAAGTGGGTGTACGGGGGTTGGTGTGTAACTCTCTGTCAGCAGCTGGAGGAAACAAATTATTTTTGAGGGCTGCTGAGTGTGTGAGCTGTGAGGGTTGGTGTGGGAGGGGATGCCCCGAAGTGTGGGGGTGTCCCTTGTGTAAACTGTTGTCCACATCTTTCCATAAAGCAGCAAATGCAATCGTTAGGTTGCTATAAAAAAATAAAAGATAAAAAAAACTGCGCAAACATGTAACGGTGACTACACAGGAAGTGTGTTCAAAATATGGATCATTTTTTGTAAACATGACATGTTCAGGGAACTACGGTTGAAAAGGAAATCTGACACCTTTCATGCCGTCCAGGCCTTTGATCTTATCAGGTTTTATCCATTTTGCTCGGTATATTTTTCAACATCTCAAATGGTTTGTCTTTGAACAACAGCAAGTATGAAGGAAAGTAAAGCTCTGTAAGACATTTATAGTGTAAGAGGACCTCTGACCTGCCTGACAAATACAGAATAGTTACTACAGAAGCAGTGAAGTCAAGAAAAAAGAGGTTTCAGACTGGCCAGCAAATTGAATAATGCTTAAAATGATTTAAAAAAAAAGGAAAAAAGAATAAAAATCACTATCATAGAACCTAGGTAATATGTAGAAACAGGAAATAAAGAGAATAACATGTAATATTTTAAAAAAACAAACCTAAATGTCTAGAAAATGTGTTCCTAGTAGACCTACATTTGAATTAGCCCAATACCTACTTTGTTTAATAAAATAAACAAATAGAAGATAATTCACTATTTCATGTGTGATTTAAAATAATCGTAACCACACCAAAATCCAAATGCGTTAAAAGTTAAGATGGTAGATATTCTGCTAAGCTGGCTACATGAGCTTTAGCATGAGTTTAGTGTTAGCTGGGTTTTTACTCTCACAAAATGGTTTGGTTTTGCTACTGCCACATTTTTTTACTATGGAATGAAACTGAATTACCACAATGCCAGTTTATTAAAATGGATATTTACAGATAACAGCTAAGGAAATATCAAAAACTAACTTTAGTTTTAGCTTTAGGTTATTTTCACTGACTAGCTTTAGCTTGTTGCAGCTCTCTTGCATTAGCTGTTTGTAGTAACTGCTAATTATACATGATGTTTTCATAGAAATACTACATTTCTATGGCAAAATCATATTTTATGGTCAAAAAAACTCAATTTTGACCTATTAGGTAGGCCTAGTGACTGTGTTTTGTCTTTGTAAGGCAGTGAGAGCTCTCTGTTACCAGCTGTGATGTTGTACGCTGTCAGCACCATGACACCCCATAAAAATATTTATTTCATGACCAACACACTCAAGGACTCATCTTATTTTATGACCTTCAAGTACAGTTACATAATCAGATTGTGTTTCCTCTGCAAGTATCTTAAAGGAGGTACTCATATAAAACTTATTCATCTGTTTTCATATTTATACTGCTTTTTGTTTTTGTCTCACAGTTTTATACAGACTATCATGATGTGTGAAGTTGGGTGTTATTGAAATTAATTTGGCTGGCAGGGGGGTTCATTGCAGACTCATTTTGGTCTTGTATAGGTGACATCCTGCAAACTTGCAAAGCATGAGAAAAAAGTGCAGAAGACACATCTGTCCAAGGTAGAAAACATTTGGCTTCCTTTTAAAGAACAAAATTTGATTATAACAATTACTGTTTCTTGCTTTTGGGACAAGCTGTTGGACTGTTTTAGAAACACTGGTTTTCCGGTTTTTCTTTCAGTTCAAAACAAGAGCAAAACTTTTAAGGTCACATTTGCTTGGGAGACAGTAGAGGTGGGGGGTTGTTGTTGGGTAGAAAATGCTTAACTCAGGTTGGAGGTAACATGGGGTGATTTTTGATTGGATGGAAGGAATATTTGAGATGACTGATTTTCTTTGCAATCCACAGATGCACGAGACAGGGAGCTGCTGGCAGAGCACAACATCACCCACATCCTGTCCATCCATGACACAGCTGCCCCCATCCTGGAGGTGAGCCGAATTCTTTGTGTCTTATATCGGCCTGTGTGACCCTCCAACCCTAACACTGTTACTACCATAAAGAACATAACCTCCCCTGAACTCCCAAGGGTTTACTTCCCCCCCTTGATGCCCCCTCTGCTAGTTCTGAAAGTTTTAAATGTTGACAGCAGACCCGATGTGCCACACTGCCTTTTTCTGACATTATATCTTCATTAGGGCAGCAACTAACAAATATTTTCAATATCAATCAAACCTTCATTTATTTCCCAATTAACTGATTAGGTTTTAGTCAGAAAAATGTCAAAAAATAGTGAAAAAAGTCCATCACGGTTTCCCAAAATCTGAGGTGACTAAACATGTTTTAAAAGCTGGAATCAGCAAATCTTAAGCATTTTATAACGAAAACTGACTTAAACAATTGATCATTTTTTCAAGATTGACTAATTAATCAACTAATCATTTCAGCTCTGATCTTTATTACACCCTTGTTATCCTCCAATATATCATCTTCAGCAATCTGTTTATTATACGAGGCCACTGTTGTTGTGTTTTGAAAGAAAAATGAGAAGAAAAAAGGTAATATCCTGTACACCAAAGTCAGAATGGACTACAGAAATAGACCACTTCAATTGGTGTGAAAGTCACATGTTCTTATTTTCAATTTTGCACGGAAAGTCCTTTTTTCTTATATCAGTCACAAGAGCTGGAATTCACCAGGTTTCATTAAATAAGCAGTTTTTCTGATCAACACCGTAATGTGTGGGATCCAGGTGAATATCTGAAAATGTGTGTGCTGTTCTCAGTCTGATGCAGCTGTGATGCAGATGCAAGCCGTCAAACAGAGAGAATTTTTTCACTCAATTTGCTTTTAGCTCAGCAGCTTGAAGTTCTTAAAGTCTTGAAAGTGGAACTGCATTAAAAAAAAAGGTTTCTGGCTTTTCATGGCTGCATTTAGACGTGGTGATTTGTGTATGAAAGGGAGAGAAAGATGTTTTTCTCATGTGTACGTGAGACAGTGAGTGTGAGCAGGAGAGCAGGGGTGACACTGTGAGAACCTGGTAGGTTAAAAGTAAAAATTTGCTCTCATTTATTTCCATTTTGTAACAGATGTAAAAATAGATTGTCTTTATCTGTTCTTGGAGAAGCAAAGTTTAATTTAGCTGAGAAGTTCTCCCTTGAAATAATAATGAATGATCCCTTTGAGTTTGAATTTCATTGTTATTATATGTCGAGTGAAATTTATTCTTTCTGCGTCCGCACTGACCCCTTTTTGAAAATCCTGATCTTCAGTGTCCGCTTTCACAACTTTCATCTTTTGTTGCTGAAAGCGAGCATGAAAAGTGCTCAGAGATTTCTGTACACTTTCTCCATCCATGCTAGTATGTTTCATAGAACACTGAAGAGAAACAGCAACTTGTATTACAGTATCACTACCCAAACTGGTCAACCACCAAAACTTTTTATAAGGTTTTGGGATGAAATTATGTCTGACTCGCTGAACTGTGCTGCCCTTCGTTCAGCACCTCTTTAATCCCAGCTGCAGTGCAAATGTTTGATCTCGATCGTTGGATGGTTTTCGCATTCATATGAATGACACAGCTTTTTGAGCACTGTGGCATAATGATGACTCAGGTCTGTTTTACCAGTGTGGCCCAAATGGCCAGATGGGATGGTGTATTTGCATACCTAACAGTCAAACTGCTGAGTGATTGATTTCTTGGAAGACAGCATGATGGTTCCTGCGAGAGGAAGGTAGAATTTGCAACCACCAAGTCTCTGAGGTCCGATGTGACCTTTACCGTTCCGTGTGTAGCTCTAAAATTAACATACCGCAAACAAACACATGAGGACAGGTTTATGGGACAAAATCTGGGCCTCAAAATGTCTTTTTGCAAGTAAAGAACATTAATTTCTGCACTTATCATGTCTATTTGTATGCAAATTGTTTGGGAGTGTATTCATGCTTCCTGTCTGCCAGGGTTTGATTTTGCAAACACTGAATCATGGTCATGTTGACTTTTAAGAGTGATGGTGCAAAGATATAAGAGGATTTCTCAGTATTTGTTTGCATAACCCGACCTTTTCTGTCAACAATTACAATTTCACCGAGTTGCATGCTCTGTTAATATGTGCATGTCTGTGTGTGTGTGTGTGTGTGTGTGTGTGTGTGTGTGCGCATGACTCTGTGGTTGCTGCCTGTGTGTGTTAACCTGTCTGGAGCACTTCCAGAGCTCAGTGTGTCCCAGAGGGCTCAGGGGTTTTTGCAGCCGTGCAGTCATAACGGGACAAGGTAGTTTCTGTCCACTGCGTGTACCGTCAGCTGCCAGGTGCACTGTAAAAAAACACACACATTAACACACACACACATACACACATAGGCGAATATCGTTATGTCGTGACCTACCATTAGGGCAGGGTCAGAGGGGCAAAGTTTCAGGGGCCGTCCCATACACTGAGAAACGGGAAGTGTGTTAGACCCAGTGTTTAAACAGGTGACCTGACAGAATAAATAGCCTCGGTACACTTTACATTTTAAATGTTGTAAATTCATGATTTCAACAGATTTATCTGCAGAAAGTTCACTCTGTTGTGATGCTCGAGACTAAATTTCTCGCTCCTTTGCTCTGTAGGACATGACGTACCTTTGTATATCTGCTGCTGACCACTCTAAGCAAAACCTGTGAGTACTTATGTATACACAGTAAGTGAGGTCCACTATGTTTGATAGTTCCTTGATATTCGATGTGATGCATTGACCGTCTCATGGTCTTTGGCAATGGTAACTGCAAAAGAATAATAACTCAACTTAAAGAAAATAAGCCTAATCTTAATTTTCACAGTTTAACAACACGAAATGTTAGTATGAAATTAACCCTTTCATGTTTTATGAACATGTTTATTTGAGAAAGTATTGTATTGATATTACATATGCAATCCTATACTGATTGAGTTTACTCTATTGAGCTACAAAAGTTTACAACAATCAATAAATCATATAACTTACAATATATTTTGTTTGGAGGGCAGGTCCTTGGAGTCAATATTTGATGGAATACAAACAGCAAAATGCCTAATCATTACTTAATTAATTGAATCCTGTGGCATCAATTGATTAATAAATCCATTAAATAATTCATAGAGATTTTTCTGTTATAATAATATACAGACATTTCAAGTGTGGTGTTTATTTTATTTTTTGTTGTTTTTTATTATTCTGTTTTATTTATTTATGGTGTATAATGTGTTCATTCCCTCAGGGTTCAGTACTTCAGGGACAGCATCATGTTTATCCACGAGTCCCGACTGAAAGGAGAGGGCTGCCTTGTGCACTGGTGAGTGAAAATGAATTGCAAAAATATTGTAATCCTAATTCATGTTTCAATGTAGTTATTCTTAAAATAGCACCGGGAAACAATTCTTCAGTTTGACTGATGAAACAGGACTTTAGGGGATTTTTAGTCTAATTTTTGAAAATAATATAACATTTCGATGTTGTTTTTTTAAAAACTGCATTTATTTACTGCATCTCCATACATTTTTACGAAACTGTACATCAGAGTAAATGGTATGAAACTGGTGTTATTTGCATATGAGGATGTTGAGAGGAAGAAGCACAAATATTCTTTGGTTGATTTTTGTTCATGAGGATGAGGTTTTGCCTAACGGTGATTACTGACAGGAGGTCTCCTTATTTTAATTAACCCCACTTTCATTTTCAACCACATCACTGTCACCAAAAAGGACACCATTTTGGTTAATGCTTTCATTGTAGATTTCATCACCTTTCATATTTCCTCATATCAAACAGGACAACATCAAGCATTTAACCACAGCTTTAGGTAAAAAGGGGTTTCACTTCTTTGTACACTAAAGAGGAGAATATGTGATGATAAATGGCATCATGCTGTGAGGCTGTGTGCTCTCAGTGTGGCAGGAGTGTCCCGCAGTGTGACTCTGGTGGTGGCTTACATTATGACGGTGACGGGTCGAGGATGGGTGGACTCCCTGGCGGCGGTGAGGGCGGTTCGGCCGTGCGCAGGGCCCAACCTGGGCTTTCTCCGGCAGCTGGAGGAGTTTGAAAACACAGAACTGGCAGAAGTGAGTGACACCACACTAACCTCAATGACAGTTATGATTACTAAAATTAAACATAATTATTCTTATCTTTTCAGCAGTAGCCATCAAATGTATTTATGGAATAACTTCTGTACCTATTAATCTTCTGCCCATCCAATGTGGGATTGAAACTCTGTGTGAATGCACAAGGGATCAACAGGAAATGATGCAGATATGCATTTGATTTGACAGCTTCACACCACAAGTTTAGAAGTTATTACAAAAGTCAGCACTGTGTGAGACGGTATTGTAGATTGTCTTCTTTATTAAAAAAATGTGATGTGTTAAAAGTTTTTGGCCAACAATTTGTTCACGTGCATTGTAAACAGATATTGCTCAAAGAAAGAGAAGCTACTTAAGGGAATACTTCACCCACCAAATGATGATCTGGGCATCAGTTACTCACACGCTGAATTCAGGAAGAAAACTTTGCTTTTCTTGTGTGACTCCACAGTGAACTAAGAAGCTGATGAATGAAGTTATATGGCTCTGTGTTTAAGAACAACAAAACTATGTCTAAATATCTAACTAACTATACTACTAAGACACACATACGCACGCACACACGCACATGCACGAGCGTACAATACCAGCCAGTGTGACGCTGTTGCAGCTGGTAATAAACATCAGTCATGAACTCTCACACAACTCGTGGAGTATAATCCATGTCTCATTTATCCAGTCGTATGCTCAATACTCACCAAACATGCATTTTCACTAAAACCATACTATATTAAACACATCCACATAAACGGTGTCAGGTGTGGACGAGTATTGTGCCTGTGCTCTTTAGAGGGAAGTGTTTTAAATAGTTAGGTTTCAGTGAAAATGCATGTATTTGGGAAGTACTGAGCATCCAACTGGATAAATAAGACTTAGATTACGCAGGAATTGTGTGAGAGTTTGTAAACAAATGTTTTGATATCAAGATATCAAGATTTTGGTGTCACTTTTGTGATTCTATGTTCACTGAAGGATAAAATGTTCCTTTTAAAGAAACTGCACCTATTTAAAAGCAGTGTTTCACTGCCTTCTCAGGATGAAAGTTTCAAGCCTGTTCAATTTCTGTTTTTTTTTTAAAGATGATTTTATTTTTTGGCACTTTTGCCTTTTGACAATTATTTGACAGTGAATAGGCAAATAGGAAGCAGGGTGAGAGAGGGATATGGAGTCAAACCATGGCTGTTGCTGTTTCAGTGTATGGTATATGGACTGTCACCTTTTGGATCAAAGGGCGCTTAAGTGTGTTTCACTTCTGACAGGTGCATTGTCTTATCCCACCTAGTAGGTTACGGTCAGAATTGTGCCGTGTTGCACCTGTAGCCAAACTGAGTCACTGAGTACTGACACACCCTTGGGTACACCTCTGTATCACTGCGGCAAGGTGAGAAGCTAAACCACCGGAGGTCACCAGAAACAAGATTTTCAGGGCGTATCAAATTGTTCTTGAAGGCTTGTCTACTGCCCTCTGTGAGTGATAAACGTGTAATTTTGAATGAAAATTGGCACTTAACCAAAAGCCAGGGTATGCTAGACACAAATTTTCAACTAACAGTGAATAACTTAAAGGTGGAGTGACACAAGACGTGATGGTCATTGAAAAAAGGGTGTGCACTTTCACACAGTGATCTACTCAAAGCTACTCATGGTGTCGTACTTGTTTACACACAAGAAAACTGGCCAGTCACTGTGTAATAGGGTGGGGGACCAAACTTGGGACTTATAAGGGTACTGACCAAATGACGTCGGTACTACTGAGTACTGGTTCACCTTAAATCAGTCGGTGCTCAAGTTCTGTCCCTGAGAGCCCATCTGGATGAGAAGGCCAGATACTGAAACTATTGGGGCAAAAATGCCTATTTTCACTGCTGTTTTTTTTTTTTTTTTAAATTAGGTCTTATTCTGCATATTGAGAGCGAGGGAGACAAGCAGAAACACATTCACACACAAGCAAGCAGACAGACAAACAGAATCTAACAGTGCATGTTCACAGGGGCATTTTTTGACTTGAGGGGTTGTGCCACTTCCCAGCATTGTTTGATGGGTGTGTCACTGGGCTCATGGGCATCCTGCTCCCAGATTTCAAACCGCATCAACGTGTCAACTCGTTACGAAACGTTCTCTTATAATATGAAAACAGTTCACAGATATGTGTTTCTGAAAACATCTGAGCTGAGAGATAAGCCATGCGGTTGCTGAATCTGTCTTCATTTTAGATCAAAAAGACTTTGTTTAAAAGTTTTTTCTGGAGTTTCCAGAGGTGGCAAGTCACACAGGACAGGGTGCAATTGAAAAGCAAATGCCCCATCTCTTGAAACACAGCGCCGCACTACCATACATAGACAATGAAGGGGAAGTGTGGAAATGATGGCTCCTGTGGACATGTACCATTAGCTCTATGTATTAGTACGGAGCAAAGGAGCAGAGGTTCAGAATCGCTCATTGACCAGTGGAGTATGAAGAGATACCCAATACCCAAACCTACTGTGTAAAGTGAGCAAGCTTATATGTTTGTTGGTTTCAGAAACTTACAAAAATTGTCACTCGCAGCCCCCTAAATTTCAGATATCGCATTGTGACTTTGGACAGGATTTCAGATGCTGCCTGATGTTCTCATGAGCACTTAATTTGACCCCATATCACAACTGGAACTAAACTCCAACTTTAACTACCGACCGTTGTGTCTTTATTTTCCCTCTCTGTGAAATACTCTCAGTCTCTTTGATCCTGTCATAGCTGTCATTTATCCATCTGACTCACTTTTACACGCTGTTCTCCCCCTCTAGTATCGGGCCTGGTGGAAGGACCGATATGGGAAGAGCTCACTCAACGATGATGAAGAGATGGAAACCCTTTTAACACAGAAAACTGACAGCAACAGCAGCAACAATATAACAACCAGCATCACTCCTGCACGGAGCAGAAGTGGCACCTGAAAAAAAAGTCTTCTGTCAAGTCATGCAGCTGAAGGACTGCTTTGCTTTGACTTGGACAATGAAACCGACTAAGACAAGACCAGCTGTTTGCCTTCATCATCAATCCTGCAGAGAAAAGCTGCAGCAGGAACTCTCTCTGTATCAATATGACATGTTGAATCTCATGTTCGCAGAATGGCTAAGGAACCGTGTGTGGGGGGGATTTTTATGTCATTATCTCTGTCCCCCTCATCATGTCATGTCCTTGCCTCTAACTGTCAAAACAACATGCAAGGGCAGTCAAGCATGACACCAAGGAAATATGTACATACAGTCCAAAGTGTGAATGCACAGCGTTCACCCCCCCTGTTAGTTACGTTATGCTGTGTCTTCTACTTGAAATATGAGTATTACTTTCTATAGCCAGTGTGAAAGCTAAAGAATACTGTATCTTCCAGTAAAACAGTACCAGAGGCAGTATTTGTTTATTTATTTACGCGTTGTAGTTTTATTCCGTAATGTTTCTTTTTGTTTGTATTGTGAAAAAGTGTGTGTAGCCTAAACAAGACTCTCAATCATACCATGAGAAGAAGGATTAACAGTAAATGTCTGTATTCATTTTAATGTCAACAGCTTGTGGAGTTAATGATTCACACTTACATATCTGCTTAAGACTATGATTTGCACATTTGCATTTTATTTAATTAAACATCCTTACCATAAGATTTAATTTGTTAAGTGAATATTTCTGTATCTATTTAGCTATTTATTTAGCTATAGTTACTAATTACTTTACAGATTAGGATTTTATACTAAAAACATACTGATTTTATACAATATGATGTATTATTATATATTCAAAATCCCAGCAGTGTATATTCATTCATTTTACAAAACCACTTATCCTGTTAGGGGTCGTGGGCGGCTTGAGCCTTTCCCAGCTGACACTAGGTGAGAGGCGGGGCACACCCTGGACAGGTTGCCGGACTTTCACAGGGCTGACACATAACCAGACAGACAACCATTCACACTCATATTCACACCCAGCAGTGTATAAATTAGTTAAAATGAGCTCCACCTCAACCAGCTACACTATTACAATTTCAGTTTCATATAGGGTCAATGCATCGGTAAGGGTGATCGAATAATGTATCGTAATTTATTACAACACTGACAGTAGCCTCTTTTTAACAGCTGAAACTTTGAATTCAATTTCCTTTTTTGTTACTTTAAGTAAGCTTTTGAATTCAGGACTAATACTTTTATGTAGGGCCAGAGGTGTGGACTCGAGTCACATGACTTGACTCGAGTCACAAATTTGATGACTTGAGACTCAGCTTGACAAAAACAAACAAGACTTGCAACTAGACTTGGATTTTAACACCAATGGCCTGTAACTTCACTAACACTTTAGCCTTTTGACTTGGAAATAACTTCATCTGAGCCCAAATATTAAAAAGTTTTGTTTTTTTAATAATAATTTAAATGAATCAATTAATTTCCAATTTCTATACATTTCATGAATAAGTAGAAATAATTTTAAAAAGCATGTTTGAAAATGTAATATATCACTACTCTTGTTAAAATGGCATTACATTTAGTTAAGAGTGCATTATGACTTGTTTAGGACTCAAAACTCTAAATTCAGGACTTGGGACTTGAATGCAAATACTTGAGACTTCCTTGTGACTTGCAGAACAATAACTTTCCCATCTCTACATTAGGTTAGAAGAAAAGTCCTCATCCACTGCCTAAAATTGAGTTACTGATTCAGAGCGTTAAAGTGAGTTTTTTAAAAATTGATTTAAACTTTATATGGAACTTTCAAAAACTCCTCTCGGTGCAGAAACAACTCGATGGACTGTAAAGATTGTGCTAATACAACAACGTGTTTTACAGTATTTGTTTCTGTGTGACACACACTTTATAATAATCTTATCTGTTGTTGTTTAATTGTCTGCGGTGTCATCACACTTGTTCTATATAATCTTCCACTGGCAACAAGCTCAGTAGCAGCAGGACCTCTCTATTGTTACTTTTCGTAAAGCTTTATCATTTCAAAGAATTGTTTTCGTCTCCGTCCCATGATTTTCCATGTCTGCGGGTGTGCTTCACTTGTGACTGACGCTCGCAGGGTTTCCCCCGGTCTCTTACTGGAGATCAGCTCTGTGTGAGCTCTGATAAGCTTCGCAGTAGAGAGAGAGAGAGAGAGAGAGAGAGAGAGAGAGAGAGAGAGAGAGAGAGAGAGAGCGAGCGGCTGCAGCAGCAGGTGCGTCCTCCTCAGCATCCCCGGCTCTGTGTCTCCGCCCTCCCTGCTGCTCGCTATAGGCTGGAGGATTTAAGCGCGCCCGCCGTAATGATGAGGGCTCTCTGAGACTGATTGATTTCAAAACTTGACGGGTTTCGAGTTTCACAGGTAAGAGCAGTCCGATATACGCTACTAAAGCGCACATCAAGGCTAAGTTAGTCTGCGTGGGAGACCAGGGGGTTTAACCTTTAGTGAGTCTTACTGAGCGTGGATACACTCATCTTTTCTCTGCTAAACTTGCACTACTTTCAAAACACATATCAGCAGGTTGCACTGCATTACAGGAGCTGACTGTGGAGTTGCTGCGTGCGTGTGTTTGGACAGAGATGAACGCAGAGGTGGATTACGGAGGCTCCGGGAGCAGCGGGAACGGAAAGTTGCGCCAGTGGCTCATTGAGCAGGTGGACTGCGGCAAATATCCCGGTCTGGTGTGGGAGAACGACGAGAAGAGCATCTTCAGGATACCGTGGAAACACGCCGGGAAACAGGACTACAACCGCGATGAGGATGCCGCGCTTTTCAAGGTAAGAGACCCGCATCCTCCTCCACCGACCATCCCGACAATAAAAGTGACTTTCACAATAAAAGTAGTCAAACAGATATGCAAACTGGCAAAAAGCACAATTTCAAGTGCTTTTAAAGCCCCACAAAGACACAATAATACAAGGGAAAATTATGAGAAAGAATAGACTTCATAATTATGATGCCTAAGTAAAATTTATATAAAAAAAATAATTTTAAAGTTTGTAAGGTCTTATGCTGTAGGCTATTTCGCATTTAATGTTTTATTTTATTTTAATTTAATTTTTACAGAAAGCAATTTGCAGTGTATTTCTGTATGAAATGTCTTACAACGTTTCTTTTCATCATTTATAGTTTGCAAGTTTATTTGGTTTATTAAATGTCAAAAAATGGTTAAACATGTTCAACACAAGTTTCAAGACAAAATATGCTTGTTTTGTCTAAACCCTGAGATATTCAGTTCACTGTCATATGAGATCGTGAAAAACAAAAGATCCTCACTTTGAAATACTGCTGATTAATTTTATGTTAATTCATTACTCAATTAATTGACTCTTAGTTGTAGCTCTCTACATAAATAAACTTTCCTTTTCTTGAGAGGGCATTCACTGGCTCTGAAATACATGCAGGAGTCTCATCCTCTCACATTAAACTTCAGAGGCTCTTTTTAATGAAAAGTTCTCCCGGTGACCTGTCTGCAGGCCTGGGCGCTGTTTAAAGGCAAGTTTCGGGAGGGGATTGACAAACCAGACCCACCGACCTGGAAGACTCGCCTCCGCTGTGCCCTCAACAAGAGCAATGACTTTGAGGAGCTTGTGGAGAGAAGCCAGCTGGACATCTCAGACCCGTACAAAGTGTACCGCATCATCCCTGAGGGTGCCAAGAAAAGTCAGTCCCACCTAAAACACACATCAAACAAAACAGCTTTTAAACTGCTGATTTAGCTCAGCACGTGACAAGGACATGCAGCATTGGTGAACTTTTTTGAAATGTATGATTTAATGTGCCGTAATGATAAGAGCTGGAAATTCTCTTCAGTGATTGATAAAGGTCAGTGCAGTGATAAACTTTTGAAGAGCTGAGAAGGCAAACCACCACTGAAGGTCATTTTGCATGATGTCAACAGATGACTTATTCTACATGTGTTTAGAGGTTTTTCTTTTCTGTGCCCGTATAGGACCTCGACAGGAGGACAGCCCTCTGAGTCCAATGAGCTATCAGGTGCACTCCCCCTATCCTGCCCTGCAGACCCAGGTGATTTTCATACACATGGAAATTAGTTTGCTTGACAGAGAGAGAGAGAGAGACAGAGACAGAGAGAGAGAGAGAGGGAGGTCTGACGTGCAACAGACATAGTGGATAAGAAAGCTTACTGTGCATGCATGAATGACCTCAGATGCACCAGATGACAGGTCACAGGTTCATGAATTGCATCCTAAAGTGTAACTGATGCAAGCGCTGTTGGAAATACTGAAATTATAAGAGCATCATCACACAGGACACGAAAGTGTCTTATTTGTCTGATTTTTTTTTTTTTTCCCCCCAATTTGAGGTTGTGCAAATAATTTAAACACTGTCAGTAACAGGTGTTTTTAATTTGTGGCTTCAGTATATGCATGTTTATGCCAGGGCTAACCAGGAGTTCAGAATTAATTTTGTGGCTAGTCACCAAAAAATTTAATTAAAAATTTTAATCATACATTTAACTCTAAAACAATACTTTTGTAAATTTTAGCTCGCAAATGTGGTACAGAGCTGCAGTGCACACTGTCAGACATATTATACTGCTGAATAATTAATACATTCCTGTATATAATTTAATTATTATTTTTAGTTATTTCCTTTTTTTGTATAAAAATATTAAAATTTATCAGAGACTCTAAAAAAGATATCACATTCAGCTTTGAATAAAGAACGTTGTGTGTAACTGCAGAATGTAATTTACTAACAAAGACCATCAATTACTATCATTTAATCTTGCTGTGGAGCTCCCTTAATGCTTTTGAAAAGAGGATTTTACATGACAGCATAAAAACTCCCCAATCACAGGAGTCTTGAGAATTAACATTTTCAAAAAATCATTAAAAAAAGTTATATGACTATATTTACAAGTTCAATTTGCAAGCTGCTGCATACAGCTGTTCAGGACAATACAGTCAGATTATGTTCATGTTGCATGTTGTCTCTGTTTGTGTGTGTGTGTGTGTGTGTGTGTGTGTGTGTGTGTGTCTGTAGATGCCACAGTACATGCCCACACTAGATTGTAACTGGAGAGATTACTGTCAGGACCAGGCCTCCCTGCCTGAGCTGCCCTTCACTCAGTGTCCCTGTCCCCCTCGCAGCCTGCCATGGCAGGGCCCATCCATGGAGAATGGTACAGTATTTAATATTCAACGTAAGCATCAGCATCCGAGGCAGTGCCTTTCTGTGCTTGTGTTGAGCTCTCGTCCGTCCGTCTATGTGTGCAGGATACCAGCTCAGAGCCTCCATTTACTCGTATGGTCCTGCTGACAGCCAGCCCTCGCCTTTCACACTGGATGCCAGCATCAGATCAGCGGAGGCGCTCTCAGGTAGACACTTTCGTTTCCCTTTTTTCCCTCTGCACGCTATGAAATGAGAAGGGGGGGGGGGGTACTGTTAGACCCGGTGATGTCCTCAACTGAGCATTAGATGTGATTTCAGTGTGGCTTCAGATCCTATTTTGGAAATACGTGGAAATATCAGAATATGTAATATATGTTCAAGAATGGGCCTTGTTCATGGTCATATACAGAGATATAGTTAAAATGCAGACATCTCTTTAGGTTTAACTTTTAAACTATGTAGTCTGATTTTAGACTTCATCCATTTAGACATCTGTAAAAGGCTATAACCATTCCCATCAACGCCATGGGCTGGTGTTACTGCATGCTACCTGCCCAATATCACAGCCAGGGATATGTGGCGGCTGTGTATCTGTCTGTCTGTCTGTCTGTCTGCCCCCTAGTGGCCAGAAATGAATGAATGCAGCTTTAATAAAGTTTAGCGAAAAGGCAGTAAGACAATACCATAAGCCTGAAGGAGGCACCATATTAAACTAGGTCAAGGTCAAAATATTTTGATGATATTTCAGACGTGGCAGGTCTAACATCATTGAAATTTACAGAGATGACATATTTTGTGCTTTTTGGCAATTTAAAACACTGGACTGATGAAGGCACTGCAATTTAACTTTGAAGGGGATCTACTATCAAACAGTGCCAAAGTTTCAAATAACGAGGTAAACGTATGTAAATGTAATCCTCGTGGGCAAAAATCTCACGCCTCAGACTGTTCTGACTGACTGTACTCGGTTTTCAATTGTTTTTTCTAGTGTTGTCACGATACCAAAATCTTTGTTTCAGTACCCATACCAATATGAATTTCAATACTTTTCCTAAGGAAAAGTCCTTTTGGCTACAAACCTTTAGAACAATAAATAGTAGGGGTGTAACAGTACCAAAAAATCATGGTTCGAAAGTACCTCAGTACGGATGTCATGGTTTGGTTGCTCAAATGTTTCACCAAGTTGGTGTTGTCTCGTGTTGTCTCCGTTTGCGAGGCAGACTTTCTCTTGTCTCTTGTCCAGCTGCGAATGTTGATACAGGTGTTGTCATACACACCACTTGTGCAATCTGTGCTTCAAAGTACCGGTATTTTCCAAATGCAGTATAGTACCATTTGGAATACTCTAGTACCGCGGTACTATTTTAGTGCCGGTATACCGTGCAACACTAGTTTTTTCTACTTTCGAGACAAGCTTACTTCAAATTGCGATGGATGTCGTTATATGGTCATCTACTTCAAGCACACTACTGCAAGTCTTTATATTGCATACACTGCTACTACTGCTAGTACTTGCTACATGTACCTACATGCTAACATCAGGGAAACATGTAGCCTTGGTTGCTGAAGATCTGGTTGTGAAGATTTGGTCTAGAAGCTCTAATTAGCTATTTTTATTTTTTACATTACAAAGTGCCAGTAACACTGACCAATCTGAGCAGACTGTGCTTTTTTTAGGAGGGGGTCTTAAAGAGACAGGTGCTGAAACGGAGCATTTCAGAAAGAGAGTAAATACAAGTGCTCCAGTACAGATAGTACACGGAAAACAAAATGTTTTTTTTAACATTAAAGTATGTAAACATGTTCCAGTAGAAACCCAGAATACCAGCATGAACCTGAAAATGAGCATAATAGGTCCTCTTAAACATGTCACAAATCTTGTAACACAGATCAAGCAGACAGTCTGAATACTATAGCTCCACCCACCTGATGCCACGCCCACACAAGTATTCACACACTGTCAACTTTGTTTAATGTTACTGTTTAACTGTTTGCTGCTATTGACCAGAGAACTTAAGATAACCTTATACTTCGGTGTCATACAGGCCAATAAAATAATTTTTCACATGAAAAAAGTTTCCAACTTTGCGACCTACATCTTCATTTACAATTTACAGTATTACCACCTACCAATAATAACTGAAGCCCTAACAGCTGGCAAATTTAACAAGATCACAGCTAGACTGTGAATGCCCATGTGTGATCACTGAGTTGGGCGTAAACCATGTTACAGCAGAAACTAGGATCATTACATAAAATCACTTTAGACTTTAGCAGGGTTGGAGCAAGTCCTAGAAATAAAGGAACTTGAACCAGCGAAGGTCTGTTGTTATTGTTGTTGTTTTTTGTTGTGGTTATTTTTTACCTCAACCAATGTCCTCTTTTCCTTCAATCAGACTTCCGCCTGCATGTGTCTGTCTATTTCGGGGACACTCTAGTGAGGGAGGTGACAACCTCCAGTCCAGAGGGGTGCCACATTACTCCCTGCTCCCCAGAGGAGAAGCACTACCTGCCGCCCGGAGGTCCCGAGGTGGTCCCCTTGCCTGTGGATGGTCTCTCAGCCCAGAGGAGGGCAGAGGAGTGTCCCCCGAGCCCAACATCCACCCTGGAGAGGGGAGTGTTACTGTGGATGGGTCCTGACGGACTCTACGCTCGGAGGTTGTGTCAGGGCAGAGTGTACTGGCAGGGAGGACTGTCCCAGTATGGAGACAAGCCAAACAAACTGGAGAGAGAGGTCCCCTGTAAACTCCTCCACACGCAGGACTTCCTGACAGGTGAGAAAGCAGGAGAGAGCTCAGACTCATTTCATAATCATTTAATCTGGACAAGATATTTGATTTACAATGATATTAAATGACATATATTTAAATTTCATACACTGGAACCAGCAAAAGTTTAGCATCAGGGCCCAGTCCCCACTGATGCGGATAGTTGTGAAAACAGAGTTTTTCCCTCTTTCGTTTTTAAAGAAATTGCTGTCCACACAAACCAATCTTCATCTATAAAAATAGAAAACACAAATGAAGCATTGTCAAGAGCATGCCAAACCAACAGGCGGTGATGTCATGATAACTATAAAGCCACACAAAGAAGAAGAACAATGCACTGACCAATCAGAAGCATAAAAAAAAGCTATTACTGAAAGGCTACCTGGAGCAGTGACCTCCATAGCGCATTCTAACACCTCTTCCTCAATATAGTGGAAGAGTAACTGTACATGTATGTGTAAACATGTAAAAAAAATTCCTGTAAGCAAGCTTGGAGCTAGCACTACTTTGGTAACGTCTGATGTCGCATGAAATGTCGCCTCATTTGTGACGCCTCTAGAAGACGATAATGGCGCACACCCTGACATCTAAAGCCAAAAACTGTATTTTACAAAAAAAACTGTTATCAGTTATGTAAAACAGAGTTTGCGTGTAGATGAAAGGCCAAAATACAGAAAAAGCTGTTTACAAATGCGCTCATGTACATGTAAACAACAAAAAACAATGTATTATCATATAGGCCTGTCAACTCGTTTTCTTCAAAATTGTGTATAACTGTTGTACAACTCCTCTCTACCCCATTTTTTAGTCATCAACTAATATAATGAAAATGTCAAGAAATTGTACAAATTGAGGGAGGACATATGTCCTTTCTGCCAGCTGGTTTTGTCAGGAAAAAGAGTTGTAACTTAAGAAACAGGTCAATTTGTTGTTCTTCAGTGCAGCAGAACATTTTTTCATCCAAACAATTGGAAGAATCTTTGAGGATTCTTGAAATACCTTCAGACAAACAGGAAGTGTTGTTAAACACTATGAGTTTTTCAAAGTTTATTTTTTTGGAAAGTTGGATGCTTATCTCTGTGACTGAACTCTAATCTTGTATTTCCCCCCTGGGGGATCAATAAAGTATATCAATAATGGTGATACATTAGCCTATGTAAGCAGCACAAACTAGGGCAAATGCTAAAGTTATAGTAAGTAAGCAGTGCAGATTTGAATTCTTTAAAAGTGAAGCTTGTCTTATAAAAACTACAGCTCATTTACTGTAAGCCCCTTTAGATGAAAGCCATCTCAAAACAAAACTTAAGAGAAACAAATCCCCCCAAAAGTATTACTGTGTGTCAACCACTGTGGCAGACAAATTCTTTAAATTAGTATTTCATGATGAGGCAACAGTCACATGACTTCTTCACAGCCACATCATTCCCGCCCACTTGCTAAGCCAGACCCAGCTGTGTAAAAAAAAAAAAAAATTGACAGCTAATTGTATTTGCATACATGGTGTGACCAGGACTTTCCATTCGAATCGCCCCAAAGGTCATACCACTTCAAGAGAAATTCTGCTGAATTCATTTGAATCTACCCGTTCACTTGTATTTTAGATATCAAAGCTGATGATGGTTTATTCTTATCTCTCCCCTAACTATCAGAGATTCAGAGTTATGGCCTCCATGGTCGGCCGCTGCCTCGTTTCCAGGTCCTGCTGAGTTTTGGAGACGAGTGTCTGGACCCGCAGAGACAAAGACGGACACTTACAGTCCAGGTGAATGTTGACACTATAATACTAGTTGCTGTAATTATATTAAAGTACTGTTTAATTAGCCCAGGCCTCATATCTCCTCAGAGCACTTCCTCAAACATTCACATTAGTTCATTTTTCTTTTTCATTTTGAACTTTTAAAATGTGCTTTGAAAAGTGAAAAATGGGACTTGAAAGTTAAATCAAAAGATTTGGAAGTTTGTTAGAACTTTTTTATAGTCATAATGTTTAAAAACTTAAAATCTCATTTCATTGATTTCAAGTGAAAATCAAAGAAGAATTTTTTTCTGATTAGTTAACTTGGTAAGATCCAAAACTCACAGAAAGAAACCCAAGAAGTGGAGTTTCAATCAGTTGTACTCCAGCCTTTCTTGGCCATTAAGTGTTACTTATACAGCCTGATAATCAGACTGAATTGTCTTTTAATAATTTTATCTATTAATTTTTCAGTCTAACATCATTAGCCGATTTCTGTAACTATTATTCAGGCTATTGTTGCATTTCATTAGAGCACGTTAGATTTACCCATAGTTCCTATTTCAGATCTTCTCCCTTTTAAAAAGCTGGGAGAGCGCATTCTAAGCAATGTAACAAGTGACGAATCTCTGCTTGGGTAACCTGACACAGCGAGACCATATTTTAAATGCAATTAGTCTGAAACCTCTCAGTTCATTTTTGATTTCCAAGGGACATTATCAACAGCCATAGAACAAAATGCCTCTGGATGCAGTTTGATAGATCTACAACTAAGCAGAGCAACTACACATGATGTATTACTGAGGGACGGTATCATGTAAACAGACTGCAGAGTGCAAAAATGAGCTCTGACGATGTCGCAACAATATGTCTGTCAACGAGAGTTGCTGTTTTTGCCATCAGAATTTGAAATTGTACTTCAACAGAAAGTTTCACATCAGCTGTTGGTGTCTTGTTTTCGAGAATGCCTAAACCATGTCCTCTTTACTAAATTAGGTATATGTTCGCCAGTGTAAGCCAAAAATGATGTTAGCCCGTATTTTGCGAAAAGCGCAAGGCTCCACAAGTTGTTAGTCATTGGCATCGTCTAAAACACGCCCATATTAGATAAGGTTGTGTTTGGCGGACCTCAGCCAGGTCGACTGGAAATATGTTTGCACGGGAGGGGGATCAGACAAATCGTCTGGTTCCCAGGCTACTAGATGGGTTCAGAAATTTTGAATTAAAAATGAGAATTAAACAATTTTAAAAAAAAAACATTCTTACCCTTGGAATCTGTATTTAGACAAAAAATCTTTACTTAACGTCCACTTACTAGTTTCTCACCCGAACTTTCAACCATCCACCTTAATGGTTGGAGTTGGTTCATCTGCCTACAATAATGGGCTCCACTATCTCCATGACACCTAACTCCATCCAGGAAGAGGACCAAGATTTAGACTGAAAGCTCTAGAAAGTTCAAAGTTATGAAACACTTCTTTAATTATGAAAAGAAAGCAGCTCTTTTAGACTGTGTTATTTTTACATTTTCAAATCCTATTTTTCACTTCTCAAACCATAACCTTTCAAAACTTTCTTTTCAGGGTTTCAAATATTGGTCTGGATATTTTGATACTAATGTGAGCTCATAGAAACTATCTGCAGTGGAAAATAGTGCAAGTTTAGAGCCTTTCACTCACCCATATGATGTTCCTGTGTTTCAGGTGGAGCCACTGTTTGCCACACAGCTCCTGTACTATGCCCAGCAGAGGGGCGGCCACTGCTACCGCGGCTACGAGCACCTGGGAGTCATGGACCACATAAACACCTCCGAGGACTACCAGAGGACCATCACACATCACCACAGCAGCAGCCTGCAGGAGTGATCTTAATAGGTTCAAGTGACTGTTGAAAACTTCAAGATGCAGCAGTAACCTCTGACACAGGAGACCAAGGAAACTGTGAGACAAGAGGACAAACGTGGGCAGTGTTATACATAGCTGATGGACATTTGGTGATTGTAACTGTTGGCCCTGAAGGTTTCTGTTTGTGTTTGTCAATGTGTGTGGCAGGGACAAAAGTTTCAGTGTAAAGATTTTTTCCTTACTGTATTTTTATGGCACCATGAATATATTTCATATTGACTATGCAAAGAAAACTGACAGCTTAGGTGATTGTACTGTAAAAACTGTGTGGTGAATTTTAGTTTCTTAAGGAGATAGTTAGACATTTTGGGAAATACGCCTTTTCACTTTCTTGCTGAGAGCTAGGTGAGACAGTCGATATCAATCTCATGACAGTGAATATGAAGCTGGAGCCAGGAGGCAGTTAGCTTAGCTTAGCACAAAGATTGGAAACAGGGGAAACAGCTAGCCTGGCTCTGTCTTATGACGGACAGGTGCTGGGAGGCAGATTTCTGACTTCTGGAATTAGCTGGGCAAGCCGTTTGCAGTCTTCATGCTAAGCTAAGCTAATCATCTTTTGCCAGTATCTTTATAGTTGCAGTACATCCATGAATTGTATGGATTTTCTCATTTAACTCTTTTTCTAAATAATATTTTGTTGCCAGACACTATCACCTCCATTTTGTAAATTATGAATGAAGTCTTGTGCCCCGCTGTGTTTGTGTGAGAAACTCTCAGGGATTTTAAATAAGCTTTTATAACTTAGTTTTGCATCAAATATTTTAATTACAAGATGTATTCTTTAAATGTATGTGTCATACAAATCAAATCTGAAAAGACTTGGAGTGAAAGTTTTGAGCTTTTTTGCCTTGAAGGAGCACATTTCTGTAAAAAAAACAAAACAATAAATGGCTTAAGTGCAAAAAGTGACGACCCCTGTTCATAACTGCGTGAGCTCTTCGGGTAACGTCAGTACTATGTGTTCTGTGTCTGAACAGGAAGTGTGGTTCAGATGCAGGATGAGGCTGGTTAATCAAAGACTTCGTTATCACAAACAAATGTGATGACATCACGAGGGGAGGAGAGAGAAGAGGAAGAGGTTGGCCACGCTTTCCGCGCTACGCTGGAGAGAAAGCCTTCCTGGCTTCTGTTTGCAGATTAGAGTCTGTTTCCACTTCCATGGAAAACAATCACAAAAACCCACAAATATATTTGTCACTGCCATGAAAGAATTTACAAGAAGAGCAGGGAAGATATCATCACTTGATAAAGCTGCCTGTGAAAAACAATTGAGACGGTTTTCTTTGTAAGCCACTGACTAATACCTTTTCAACATTTAATATGATCCCTACCACAGACTCTGGAAACAGTACATCAGAGCTCCAACTAATGATTATTTTCATTCTCAATTAATGATTTCACTGTGGTGTTAATTATCAGATTTATTGTTAAATCAAGAAGTGTAAAAACATAGTAAAGACTATCTTAACTTCTCAGGGCCTAAGGTGACATCTTCATATTGCTTGTGTTTTCTCATAGCTACTACATTTGTTATGACATAAACCACATAAATAGAAGATTATATAGAGAATATGCAACATTATCCTTTAAATTTTAAGACATTAAAGACATTTCTGTCAATAAACATGATAATTAACCAACGGGGATGCCTTCAGATATCTGAAAAAAAAACACCCTGATCTTTTGTGGAACATAACATCATTTAGTGGGAGATACTGGCAGAAATGAAATATGAATGTATTTTCTTCAATGTATATCACCTGAAAAAAAGAATTGTAGTTTTTTTTGTTACCTTAGAATGAGCCGTTCATATCTACTTAGGGAGCGGGTCCTTGTTTGTGGACATTGCCATGTTACACCACGTGTCTACAGCCGCCCACAACAGACAAACCAAACACTAAGTCATTCATGTTTTCACTTTGGTCACTGTAGTAAGAAGCACCTCTATAAAGAGTGGCATCAGAAAAACACTGATTTGTGACATTAAAAAAGAGACAATGGGTGAGCACACATTAAAAGGACTGGGCCAGTGGCTCGTCTTCAACATGCCAAACAGCTTTAGAGAAACAGTGTTAAGTTTTTAACACCTGGTCCGTTTGTTTTGGAGAGGAAGAGACCTCTCTCTTCTAGTAAAAACCTCCTGAACAATGAACACTGAAGGATTTCTAACTGGAAGAAGTTTCATCTGGTTGCAAAGTGCAAACTTTAATGCTAGCTGCCACTACATCCCTCTAAATTGTACAAAGTGAACCTTAAAAGCAAAGGAACTTTCACTTTGTGTTAATTTTGGTGGCACAGTAGAGTTTCCACGGGCACTACCACTTTGCGTCATAAAGAAACTGGTTAGCACTGTATTTGCTTTGGATGTCGGTCGAAAAAAAAAGAAACAGCTTATTTTTAATACAAAGAACTTTTTTAAACACAGCTCTTTGAAGATATAAATAGTGATGAGCTAATGTATAGATTTCTGCGCATATACAATTCATAACTGTAATGTAACTGGTGAAACAAAGTAAACTTTGTCTTAGGCACAGATGTAAAATCTTTATTCATATTTCTACATCATCAGTATACATCACATATAGAATACAGTGCTCAAAATATATAACTGTCTTGGAGGAAGAGGGCCAAACAGAATTAGTTTAAAATCCTTTGACATTGTTGAATAACCAACATGGTTGACTCATGTTTTCCCCGTGCTCTGTCATTTTTCCTTTTAGCTTTTTTTGTTGTTCTACAGTCAGTTCTTTTCTTTTATGCTTTTCTTTTCCTGCCACAGTATCAGCCATAACCACAAATATAGCATCAAAAAACCTCCTTCAAACTGTTTGATGTATTACTGCAAAACTTTTCCTAGAAAAATGTAAACACGGACTCCATGCTGTAAATCGTTTCATCTCATTTGGCGAGGAATCAGAGCAAGGGGACAGACGTTAAGAATAACTATACATAATTAGACAGTATTCTTGTTGGTGACCTTATTTGCTTATTTGGTGGTTAGAACTGTCGCCTCACAGCAAGAGGGTTCCTGGCTCGATCCCTTCTGTGCGGAGTTTGCATATTCTCCCCATGTCAGTGTGGGTTTTCTCTGGGTACTCCGGCTTCATCCCACAGTCCAAAGACATGCAGGTTGGGGATTTAATTGCTGACTTTAAACTGGCTGGTGTGAGTGTGAATGGTTGTGTGTCTCTATGTGTTAGCCCTGTGATAGTCTGGCAACCTGTCCAACATGTACCCCGCCTCTCGCACAATGTCAGCTAGGATAGGCTCCTCAAACATCAGATGTTACACATTAACTGAAAACATGTTTTTGTACATTTCAAATGCGCAGAGAGTTAGATATTAACTTCATTCATTCAGAATTGCTCACTACTTATAACATTTTACAGGTACGATAATAAAAATGAACACACTTGGGTATCAGAATTATACCTGAAATATTGCACCAATATATTAGTCATTTTGTGAAATTTCCCATTTAATAAATAAACTATTACTATAAAAAACAAACTATTATGTAGCTGTAAGACAATCTAAGGGTTCATTAGGCTAATGTCTTTGTTAACAACTATTACTTTTCCTGTGAGCAACCATGTGTAGAGGCTGTTGTATGAACAAATAATGAATGACAATGAAGTAAATTACATCTGTGATAATGTTAAGTATGTCCTCATAGCAGAGGTTACAACTGTAAATACTGTACATTAATAAACTCTTACTTCTGCCTATGACCATATAATAGTGGGTTAAAGGCCCTTTATTAAATGTTTATCTGGTGTTTCTAAATGATAAATAGGGGGTTAAAGTTTTACATAAGAAAGTAAAAGAAATATGGGACAGCTCCTACAAATGACACAAGATTACAGTGTGACTTCCTGTGTGTTTCTTGCTGATCTTGTTAACTTGTTTTTCTAAGTCCAGCTGCGTGTCTACAACTGAAAAACAGTCAGCAGTCAAGGTGAGCACAATCTACATTTCCTCTGATGTGTCAAATTTCTCCATTCCTTTTAATTACCCACTCACGGTGAAGAAAAGTCACATCAAAGACTGAATGTTTTTTTGCAGGTCTCGTCATATGTCTCCTGAATGGAACAGAGTACTGCTGAATACAAAAAGAAATAATAAAAAAAAAACTCCCCCTTCTCACCTCTGTTACTGTAAACAGAGAGCGGATAAGAGTTTAGGCTTTGAACTTATTTTGTGAATGAATCCGTGGGAGGGCAGAGAGCTAAGTTTAGAACTCAGAGAATCAAAACAACTCCTGCCTGCCCTGCATGGCTTTCCCCTAAACGTAGATGGGAAACCAAGACAGAGAAAAAGTCTGAGGGACATCACTGAAGACAATAACAGAAAGTGGTAGCTGACAGTACAGGTGGGGCTTCAAGAAGTTGAGAAGTTGACAAGGAATAGGTCAACTCATGTTACAACACAAGAGAAAGTCCACCTTGTCCTTAGATAACCCCTTCGTTTCTTTGTTAAACTTTCTCATGTGATCTGTGGGCGTGTCGCCGTCTGTCTCCTCTGCCTGAGTGACTAGACCTACCACAACCGTACCGCTCGCTCAAGTCCCTATACACCCACGGCCTATTCACACTTTCTGTTGTCACCATCTTCCTCTGGGATCCAGCACAGCCTGTTCTGATCGCTGGCCTGAATAACTGCCTGCATCGTCCCCCACCCTGCACACACCCTGTGCTCACTCCCCTCCCATAGAGCTAGACGCTGACATGCTAGACAGTATGAGTGAACTGGTGAGCTGGTGTTCCAGAGATGAATTGCTCAAATCCGCTGGTTTGAACCGTGGTAAACACACACCAACTGTCTGCAAATATGCACTGATGCAAAATAATTTACTTGCGTGTGACAGGTGGATCGGTAAGTATAAAAACATAAGTGATCATTTTGCAGATATTTCACAGGGTTGGCCTCAATGTCATTAACAACTCTGTATGCACAAAGAGGAACATACAGGGAATATTAATATATTAAGAGTAGTTTCCATGGGTCTGTATTGGTATAATCTATAGGTATAACATGCAGGCTTTATCACAGCTTTAATGCTCCTTAACCTCAAAAACAAAGAACATTTTGCTGAGCTATATGCTAGTATGTGGACAAATGAAAATAAATTTGGATTATATAGGCAATTATTTCAAATTTTTGAATATCACAATACAACAGAATCCAACACAAACACACCCTGGATATTTAAATTACTATGGAGTTGAATTTATTTGACATGAACATGCTATTTCAAGGCATTTGATGAATGTTATGCTGGGCAATGTACAGTGATATAAGATATACTGAAACAAGAAACATTTTGCGAAACGTTTGTGTAACAAATTAATGCATTAATGGGATTATTGCTGCACTGGAATAAGGAGATGTAGATAAGAGACTGTACCAAGGAGATTAGGTTCTCCCTCAATTTGTTAGCAGGAAATTGAAGAATAACTTCTAAACATTTGTTGGTAAACTTTGGTGGAAACCTTAGGCCATGGGCCACAGAGAAACTGATTTGTTTTTGATTTGGATAGTAGGGTTGCAACAGCATGAGATTTCCACAGTACAATAACCGTCTCGGAAAACATTGTGGTTTCACAGTATCAGGGTATTACAGAATTTTTATTATTATCAGTCCGAATGACCCTTAAAGCAATGAAAATGGAAAACTTAATGCTGGATAAACAAATATTTTATTACTATAATTGAAACTTGAAAACATTTTGTTAATGGAAATGTGGTAGTACCTTGAAACTGGAATATCGCTGCAACCCTCGTGGATAGTAACACCACGTGGCCTTCTTTATAGCACTTTACATTCTGACTCATTAGTCTTGAACAGTGACACGTAAAAGCAAACAAAGGATTTGTTATTTTCCAGAAACCATAGCAGCCATTCTTTTAATGGATATCTAGATCAACGTGCTAACTTGTGAGGCCTTTGCAGAGGTACACGCTCTCTAGGGCAAATTCACTAAAGGGTTGTGCAGCTCTTGCAGCCAATAACCTGCAGAAATAGGACAAGGGGAAACTGCCTAATTCTTAAAGCACCTACAAAAGGTGAAATGCCCACCCACAGTTAAGGTCAAAATTATTAGCCCCCCTTATGAAATCAAATAAAACCCTTATCCTTCCAATGACATTGGCCATAACCTTAAGTGTTATAGTTTGTGTGTGTCCGCAAGAACAAAGACAACATCTGCATAAGGTCAAATGAACATTTTTATTGGTTTGCTGAACTGAAACAAGAAAAAAGCAAAAAATGCAATGGTCAAAATTATTAGCCCCCATGTGATTTTGTGCTTTCAAAACAAATTAACTGGGCTTGAAACCACACTTGAGCAGTCAATTAGGTTTGAAAACACACCTGAGCAATCAATTAGCACTGAACCTTATTTAAGTGACTTCAAGAAGCAGAGTTAGTATCACTTGACCACTTAAATGAAAGGGATACTCACGGATACTCTATAATCTTCGTAGGAAGCAATATCATCATGCCAAAAAGCTAAGAAATCAGTCTGGACCTCAGACAGAAGATAGCACAAAGAAACAAAGACTGTTAAAAATAAACCTGGCCATGGTAGAAAATGCAAGATTTCCAAAACTTTGCAGCGAAAAATAATCAGAGATGTCAACAAGAATCCCCAGACCTCTGCAAAGATGATTGTTGCTGAACTGGCTTCCTCTGGACTTGATGTTTCACGCAAGACTGTTGTGAGGGTTCTTCATCGTGGTGGACTTCGTGGTCATCGTGCAAGAAAAACCCCATTGCTCTCACAGCGGCACATTAAAGCCCGACTGAATTTTGCCAGAGACAATCTGAAACATAAGGGTGAGTTTTGGAAGTCTGTCCTTTGGTCTGATGAAACCAAACTTGAGCTGTTTGAGCATATGGATGCTGCTTTTGTTTGGCGAAGGAAGGGCGAGGCCTTCAACCCTAAAAATACTGTCCCCACAGTGAAGCACGGTGGTGGCAACATAATGCTGTGGGGCTGTTTTGCTGCTTCATGGACAGGAAACCTTGTTCGGGTGCATGGGACCATGAAAAAAGAGGATTATGTGGGTATTTTGAAGGCTAACATCAAGACATCTGCAGCCAGTCTAGGGTTAGGTCGTCGCTGGGTCTTCCAACAAGACAATGACCCGAAGCATACATCAAAGTTAGTCAAAAACTTTTTGAAAGACACCAAAATCAAGGTTCTGGAGTGGCCCTCTCAGAGCCCTGATCTCAATCCTATCGAGAATCTGTGGAGGGAGCTCAAGGTCTCGGGTCCATGCTCGGAGACCAAGCAGTTTGCATGATCTTGAACAATTTGCCAAGGAAGAATGGGCTAAAATCCCTCAGGAGACATGTGCCAACTTAGTTAGAAACTACCAGAAGAGGTTGTTGTCAGTTTTGGATCAGAAAGGCTACACTATTGACTATTAGTTGTGAGAGGGCTAATAATTTTGACAATTGCATTTTTTTGCTTCTTTTCTTGTTTCAGTTCAGCAAACCAATAAAAATGTTCATTTGACCTTATGCAGATGTTGTCTTTGTTCTTGTGGACACAAACAAACTATAAACACTTAAGGTTATGGCCCATGTCATTGGAAGGATAAGGGTTTTATTTGATTTCATAAGGGGGGCTAATAATTTTGACGTTAACTGTAACTTCACTGCCAAGCAACTAGTGTCTCAGTGCTCCTGTTGCAAAATTTAAACTAGGTAATTAGGTTTCACACAATCCAAATCTCATTTCTCTGGTCATATGCTCAGTACTCTCCAAACACATGCTTACAAAAAGGACAGTAAAATGCACTCAGTTGCAAAATATGATGGCCATCTGATCTGTAATATCATTAGTGCCATATCTTTTTATGAATCTGACCTTGATACAGGGTTGAAAGTAATGCACGATTCATGGTGCTATCATTTGCCCCCGAGTCTTTTTGAAGAGTCTACAAAAGACAAATATCACTCACATTACACAGTGAAAATTAAAACAATAAGATACAAAACTACATACGTATATGGTATAATATTTCATTTACTGAGTAGTTAAGGAAGTGGAAGATGAACTGAAGTTAAAGATGACACATTTCTTCAATATTTTTCTTCAACATTAATTTAAAAAATGTGGTGTGGAGTGCCCTCTACAGCTTGAAACCTGGTTACTAAATTTGAATTTACATTGCATTACATTGGAGGCGAATGACTCTTTTTTGGGGCGAATGACGTCACTAACCGTCCACGCTAAGCCTGCCCTCCTCCCTTTACTCCTCCCCTTACTATAAAACCATTCTGTCCACAGCAGTTATCAAACAGATAGCGAGTAGGTTGGATCAGAGCAGAGAGAGTAGTAGAGCAAAGAGAACAGCTAGTAATTTGTCGAATTGTATTGTTAGCATAGTGTATTTTAGTGCAGGTTTACAGTTAGTAGTGTGTTTATAGTATTTAGGTTAGCTGGTCAAGGAGAGGCGCCGAGGCTCGGGAGTATATGTGCGGGGTGGCGAGGGAGGGGGATGTGAAGGGCCGTTGTGCGGCGAGAGAGAGCCAAGTCTCTGGGGTATATGTGCGGGGCTGGGAGGGAGGGAGGGATGGATGCGGTGGGCTGCTGCACAGTGAGCCCAGGCTCCCAGAGAGGGATAAAATAAGTCAAAGTGTGGAGAAGGGGACCTGGTGAGCTCCGGCCATGTCGTTCCCCTCTGCCCATGTGATCTGCCCCCCCCCCCCCCGTCTTACACAATGAAGATTGTATAAGACGGTCAGAAGAACCTGAACAAGCAATTAAGTGGACCTTGAGCAGAAATTGCTGTTGTTTTTTAACAAACCAAACCAAAAGAAACCATCACTTTAACAGTTCCTTATTCTTACTTTATTGGGCAGTAGAGATGGCACAGTACAGAACATTAACACCAGCTTTAAATCTTGATTGGGACAAATATTTCAGTGTGTCCCACTGCTGTCCCGGAACCTTGCTGATACAGGCGAGTTAGCCACTTGCACGCTGTCTGTTAGCTATGTGAGTGGCTGTATGTGATTAGCATAACCAACATGACTGGGACTGTCCTATACAGTAACAATGAAATCAACTCATTTAGTGCCTTGGAGATTAGATTAACAGATTTGTGTCCAATCTGGTGAAGCAGACGTTGAAAGTGACATGGAAGGAAGCGATGAGTAAACAAGTGAAGTGATAAGTGAAAAGATAACGTTGAAGTTCATTAGCTGATTACACATATATAAGAAACAAAGACAGTGCAGTGTAGTGGTAAATAGAGTGGCTAGAGTTTATCTCTTTACAGGCTGGACGCAGGAGGGCTGGAAGCAGGTGAGCTGGAGCTGCATGCTGCTTTTAAACTTGTTCAACAGCTCTTCCAATAACCTGGTGGAAGAAGAATAAATCATGTGAAATTAATCTTTAGAACATAAAGCATATACCAACAGAAAAAAAGATCATATATATTAGTAACCACGATGAGACTCACTTCTTATCAGCTCCGCTGTGCAGCTGAGGAAGTGCGTCCAAAGCCATTTTGAAGCTCGCACTAGAAACAAGATGCACATTTAAAACTTTATTTAAAAAACACAGTTATGAACAATGAAAACCAGAGGATACAGTTCAAGATAAGTCTAAGCATGCACACTGACATCCCCACATGAACACGTACATGCATGCACACACATGCACACCCGCATACACCACAGTGCATGTACACAGCAGAACCAGATTACTTTCACTTCCTTTCCAAAACCCACCAAGTAACATAAATAGGGATTGTAGTGAGGGATGTGCGACTGCTAAGATTTATGTTTGTGACATTCACTACCATAAATCACCGGGCACATACGTGAGTTCCCATCTGTGCCACTGTATGAATGTGTTTGTGCTGCACTCACTTGCTTTGAGAGTTTAGGTATGCGGCTATGGCATCTCTCAGAGCACAGAGTTCAAGGCGAGCCTGAGGACAGCGCGGGGTGAGGGGGTCGGGTGTATAGAAAAGAAAAAGACAACAGATGAAATCACATGGACATATAACTGTCAGCAGTTGGTAGTTTGAACTGAAACATATCTTTATCAGAAACGACAGGTAAATCCCCGACTAGTGTGAGGGTCTACTTATGAGTCAGGGTCTTACTATGAGTGATAAACTGCTCTATATAACTGTGTGAGAGTGTGCCAGTGTGTGTGTGTACCTGCAGTGCTCCATTTTTGCTGAAGGAGGACACACACTGCATAAGACGACACATTTCGTCGGCAACTGACTCAACAATTCTGGACAAAACTCGCGGTACCAAGTCTTTGGAGACTGTGAAGACCTGAGACAGACAAAGTTGGAGATGAAGGCATTAGAGAAAGTTTTTCAATTATTTTTTAAGAGAAGTTTCATGGCATGAACTGGGGAAAATTCTGAATCCTGGTTGAGTTGTCATGGAATGACTTAGCTGGTAAATGCAGGGTTCGATAAAGAGACCAGTACAAAGAACGAAAGAAGAGTTCAGGGTGTGTGCGAAGTGTGTAGGTTGTTTGTACCTCAGCATGAACTGTGATGATGCTGACCAAAGCTTCCTTTAGGTAGTTCCTTACACCTGATGGAAAAGAGAGCACAAGAACATGAACATAAACCCTGGTAGATAAAATGATGGGATGCTAACAAATAGTGTCTCAGAGCTTCTTTAAATCACAACACAGATATACCTCAGGTTAAAACGACAGATGTTGGGAGAAATTCTTGGCAGGGAATGTGAAATAACAGCAAGTGTGTGGTGCTACAGGCATGTCTGACAGATCTGAAGCGCAACACAAACTAGCACAACACAAACTAGCTGTGTTGCAAAAATTGACATGTTAATTAATGGCCATAGCACACACTGGATGCCCCCTATCTGGGGAGTGGAGTAATGTGAATAAGGACATGTTTAGCTCTTTAAGGATGATTTCTAGCTGTGTGTTAATGGATCTTCTGTCCTTAGAAACATGGCCTTTTGTTACTTTGGGTGAATGGATTTTGTCGACAGTTTTGTATCTCTAAAGGAAAGGCATTAAAGAAAGTAGAATTTTTGGGATTAATACAAAACTCAGAAGTTGTTTTGGCCTTAGTATAGAACAGTTTGCTCGAGGAAGATTTCTATAGCCATGATTATTTATGATTGGGAAGATTATGATCAAAGGACAAGAAAAGTAGTTGTGCAAGGGTTTTGAACTTTAGGTCTAAATAACAACAGCTCTGCCCAAAGTTGTGTAGTTTTATCATGTTTTATTAAACTAGACAGCAATCCAGTTAACCATACAAACACCGGTAAATGGTGAATGTAAGTGGCTGTTCAGTGAAACTGTATGATTTAATGATTAACAATTTATCAGAACCACCATCATTCCTTCTAGAAATGTGACTAAGTGAGAGGATGTCATTATTCATAAGTGTTAAGTCTGACTCTGAAAACTCTGAAAAGAGTAACAAGCGTAACAAGTTGCAAAGGTGCAAAGATGAAAATAATGCAATTAAATGGAGCGGGAAGTGTATGATTTTTTTTACTTTACACTGTTCCATGAGGATAAAAACAAAACAAAAAGGAGAGACCATGTCTAAGTTTAAACTCTAACATTTAATAAACTCTAGCAGTGAAACAACCAGAGACAGCAGACTAAAAGTACTGAAACTGGATTTCTAATGCCTTGCAGCCTCCACCCACCAACATGAGTCCCACACGAAAAGTGCAACAAGTGAAAGTATCATATCCTAGAACTGTGGTTTAGTGTCCAAAGTGTTCCTCTTTCACATGCAGCCCGAACACACCAACTCACACCAGCAGGGACAAACCTAAGCAAGGCCCAACTTTCAAGCAATGCTGCCTTTTAAAACTGTAATGTGCTGCTGCCCATCCGAAAATTCACCCCGAACTCAAACACACTCTCTGACACGTTGCCTCATATCCTGTGCTAAGGTAAACCACATACACGCATTTAGGTTTCACCTGGGTTTGGTGCATCTGGTGAGCAAAAAAGTCAAACTATACTCATGCACACACATTGCTGCACACCCACAGCAAAAGACAAAGGCCATGAGACTTTTAGGGGCACTAATCGAGCGATCTCAGTGGTGTTTACAGTAAGCCATAAAAGAGCTGTGCTTTACACATGACACATATGAAGCACAGCAACAAAGAACAGAACAGAGATGTAGAGTACTCATCCCACAGAGGGGTTTGGGGTTAATTTCTGATATTAGCGAGGTCAGTTAGTGGTTGCTGGTGGTGATTTCCCCGATCATCTCAGACACACATCCCAGGTTTTATCATCGTCACACACAAGAGAGAGAGTACAGTAAGGCTGATCATGGCAAAAATCATAGTCTTAAATATTTTGGTTAATACTGAGATTAGATCAATTACTCACTGACTTTGGAAACATCAGGCATTAACTGAACATTTTAAAAAATGTGTCTTTTTAACAGTGTATTTTTATTTTTGAAGTTTAAATATAATTCAACTGTAGATAGCTCATTGGCAATAATTCTAAAAGTCGTTTCACACCAAGCATGTTTTTTGGTCCAAAAATATAGCATGGGAATTTATAAAAACAGATTTTGTAGCTTCTTATGAATGCATACCCATGCTGAACATTTGATGCTGGAAAAACATATCTGGACAGACCTTGATTTTAGCTGTTTGCCCAATGACATCCTTTGTTCCAACTGATGTCATACCTCCAGGTCATAGCTAGCTTGCTGCCAAACTGGGGAACATTTTATCATTTTGGTTTCTGCTTCAGCTGAGATATGATGAAGATGCTAATATAGCTGATGTGCACTTACTAACGTCATATGTGGGTAACAGAAGTTACATGATGGTCACAGTCTCAAACAAACAGAAGCACATGGTTAATTATTATGCAGCTTGATGTCATCGGATGAACGGATGCTGCTTTGTCAGACCATAATCAAACAATCCATCTTCCCTGGTTGGCATTATGTAGGGTTCCATGTAGCAGTGATATTACAATGGTAGTGAGGGCTTTCCTAAGAAGAATGGAGTACTCAGATTTCTTAATGGATGGGTAACTGTCAGATTGGCGGTCTGATGCTGAGTGGCGCAGTTGGTAGGTTACCGCCCGTCAGCCATATGTAACATATAATACAGAAGCTCCGAATCAACTGTGGGAAGGATGGTGTGAAACATTAGGAGGCAGGGCTGACTGACTGCAGGGCATGATTCTTTGTAACTGCAGGCAGAATGTATTTTTCAGAGAAAGAGGACTTCAGGGCAATGTCTGGATAGGTTTTTGTTGTGCTGAGTGGACGAGGGCTCTGTTTAGGCGGAAACTTTTGTTTTGTTTTTCTTTGACAAAAATGGAACATGGCAAACGTGAATAATTTGCACTGGACCCAGTGTGTCATGGAAAACAGCAACACTACACCGCATCGTAAAAGTGATGACAGCTTTTAGTGTAACAGTTAAGGCACCCAAATACTGATATATTGTAATAAAAATAAATAACAGAAATGTAAGTGCTGCAATGTGTTCTCTATCGTAAGACACCTGTTGATAATTCCTGAACTGCAGCTTGTGCTTGTTTAGACAAGGCAGGCACAACGAACTGACTAAAATGCAAGAAGTGGGGCTCAAGCGCTTTCACCATACACTTAAATTTTAGCATTCTCTAGCAAAATATTCAGGTGATGCTGTAACAAATGAAATGTTAGCAGCCATCCTGAGAACTCTGTCTCATAACATAACGAGAGCTCAACAGTCTGAACTCGCATCTAACCTCGCTGTTGCAGGTTATTTCTTAGAAATTAAGTCACTAAGAGGTTCTGAGAAGTCGGCAAGTTGGCAACACTGAGTGCACTGCTGTAAAGAAAAGGAGAGCACTTAATTTCTAACACAAGATAAAATAGTAGCATCACTGCAAAACGGAACGTGAATGTTTTGATCATCATTGGGAGCAAATACTGTAAGTGAAAATAAATTCTGATTATTCATACCTGCAGGTGTTTGGCAGTCTCTCCAGTCAAAGTATCCAGCGTAGATGCCAGGCTCCAGAGAGCCTGCAATGGGGTCAGCTCGTCTCTCGATGTAGGCCTCAAAGAGTTTTCTGTCCAGCTCTCGTACAGCATCCACACTCAGCTAAAATGTCAAAGACACATAATGTTACTACAAAAATATGGGGAAGTACATTTGGGTAAACAGTGTCTTTTTTCACTGTCACATCTAAGTCCAAGCAGGCTGTAAAAATTCACAAATAAGAATCTATCTTTCAATAGAAATACTTGATCTTTGTTGCATGTCTGTATTTGCAATCATGAGAGCTTCTGGCAACTGGACTCTGTATGTGTCAACATAAAACACGTGTATGTTTGGCTGGGCAATGGGAATGAAACCAATATCATGATATAAAAGAAAGACGTATATTCACAGTTGTTCATAATTTGGCCTGCAACTATTGATTGGTGGCAAAATGGTTAAGACTATATTTATACGAGCTAAGCAGACAAACAGCATTACCATTTCCTCTTAATCACCTATTCACACACACCTACATGAACCAGATGTAGCAGCGCTGCCGAGAAAGAAAAATTCAGAAGCTGGAAAAAGAAAATGTTTTGATATTTTCCCTTAATTAATAACTTAAATAGTTAATTGATTACCAAAACTGTTATCTGTTCATTTTCTGCTGATGGAATAAATAACTAAGCATTCCAGCACTAATTATATGGTAAATGTATTCAAAATCATATATAGAAATAATCAGAATGACATGAGACAAATGTGATCACCTAGGCCCCACTCTAATGCATTGTGCATTGAACTGCGTAAAACAAAAACTTCAGTGTCATTTTTGTTTAGTAAACATCTGTATCTGCTTGGAATTATTTACTTGGACAACATAATGGTGTCACATCATGATCATATAATTCTCAAAATGTTTCCAATCAAAGTCAAATGATAAATAAGTGATAATATTGAGCTGCATTTGTATGCAATGGGAGATACTCCAACATTATTTAACTGCATATCCTGTTTGTTACATTTAACTGCTTCAGTGCTGCTTCAGAGGAAAGGTTCGGGGAATTTGACTTTTTGCCGTGTTGATGGTACAGCTGTGCCAGCTGTATGGAAGGTGCATGATGGGGAAATTCTTATTTTTCAAAGCTCTGTTACTAAGTAATATTTGAAGATTAAAATCAAGACAAACTGTCACCCAAATCTTGCTCTCTAAACACTAATAGAGCATCTAAAGTCTAAATCGATCTTTCAAAGAAAATGGTGTTCACCAGTTTTTACTGGAAAACCAACCAAACACTTCCTTGCTTTGTGAATCAGCCATTAGTCATTGTGTGTGTGTGTTTGTGTGTGTCTGTGTTTGTGTGAGTGTGTGTGTGTGTGTGTGAGAGAGAGGAGAAAGGAGTGAAAATGTGGAACTGAGCTTCTGAGACAATGACCTTTACTTTCTTTTTAAGAAAAGAGTCATATTTTCAGCATCACTCTAATCAGCTTTGTTGTTAATGCCAACACAACTCACTTCTCATCAGCAGTAGTTCTCTTTTGGTAGGAAACGGATTGTTAAACTGACCCGTGTGATCTTCTCGGTGCCTGTTAGTCCGTGTTTCTCAAAGTGATCAGCCAGGTTCAGGAAAGTGCGTCTCTCGAGGTACTGGCAGTTACTGAGGATGATCAGCAGGCGCTGCTCCTATACACCAAAACACATTTATACTTTTATATTTCACATTATGCATTCCATCCCAACCTTAACTTTCATAACTTCATGCTTAACTCCAAACCTTAACCCTAACATCAACATAGGTCTAACGTTAACCCTTTAACAAAGTGAGGATTAGAAAAAATGTCCTTATTTTCTTAAAATGGCCTCCATTTTTAAATTTAACTTTTCTAAATGTTCCCCTTTAACTAAAAGGTCATCACCTTCCAACAATGTCCTTGCTTTCCTACAGTGTCTTCACTTTCTAAAAATCTCAGCCCTTTTATGAGTGTCCTTAGCTAACTAAAATGTCCTTACTTTGCAAAAACATCCTCGCTTGCTAAAATGCCATCACTCAAACTATCTTTGCACAAATGTTCTGTTTTCTCACTAACATGTCCTAATATTCTAAAATGTTCTGCCTTTCCAAAAGTGTCCGAACTTCCCACACTTCCAAATACGTATTCGCTTTCCAAAAATGTCCTGACTTTGCTGAAGTGTCCTCACTTTCCAAAATGTCCTCATTCTGTGGGTGTGAAACCCAAATCGTTGCTCACAAACAAATATGTACAATGGCATTCACAATATTTCATACAAATTCATATAACACAAGCACATAAACACTGACAAGAGTGATGGCAGAATGGTTTGCCTAAATTCTGATGACCCAAAATGATGTTGTCATCGGCAGCAATTTGTTTTTCATACTCCATTTAACCAAGTCTGCAGACCTACAGACAAGACAGAACACTTCAGTGGGCTGACAACCTGACATCTACTGTATCTGGTAACGGCAGCTAGGCACCATCTTTGTGCCAACTTGCCTAACACTAGATTTCATATCATGAGTGACACCAGTCTGGTCAGCCGCTTTCAGTCAAGTCTGGCTGCCTAACCCCTGCTACGCATATTTGGGCTGGGGAAACCCCGTCCGCACCTTGCTCCATTTCCCTTTACCAGAAGCACTCTACGCCCTGCTCTTCCTCCTCCTCGTCCTCCTCCTCCCCTGCGCTTAACCCCCTTCACTAACATCTCATACAAGTTACAGGAAATGAGGACGTATCTGTTTCGTGTCCACAACCAGGAAACAGCCTGATAACATTTGTGGTTTGAATGACTGAGACACGTGTTTGTCCTGTTGTGTAAAGGAGAGCCCACGCTTTGGTGACGCTGCCAGATGTGGGACTTCAGGTGTAATAACCCTGAACAGTTTAAAGGAAATTTAAAAAAAAAACAACAAAAAAAAAACATTACACTTACAGATGTTGGACTGAAGCCCTCTTGAACTCCAGTAAACCTATCTGGAGAGGACAGGTCCACTGACATGTTGCTGCACACACAAGAGAGATTTTAACATGTTTTCAGAGTCAAGCACATGGTGATCAAAGATATGAAAAGGTCATCTAAATACTTACTGAGATGTGTCAATGTCTCCATCAGTTTTAGAGCTCAGCTGCTCCAAGCAGTTTATGAAAACCTGCGTTGAACACGAGAACACACTTGTCAGGCATGGTGTGAAAAACACTACTTAGGTGCCATGCTTGCGTCTTACTCATGAACACGCTCAGTTCACTACATTTCTCTCAGACTGCCCAAGGTAACACAGGGTGAAGGTCTTTTAAAGGGAGGATTAAGAGCTAAGACTGCATGTTAAATGGGTATGGGGTGTCTAGCTTTTCACAATTTCAGGTTTAACACTGAGCTCCTTGCTTTTTATTTGTCAGTCAAAACATCCATAATGTAACCTGCATGCTGACAGATCTTACTTTCATGATGCCCACACTGAGCTCTGTGGCCTGGTCCTGGACCTGGTCTAACTGCAGCACCTGAAGAAAAGACAGTGAAAATTCAAGTTATTTAAAATCTGGCATTGTGTTACTTAATGTGTGAACAATTTCAAAACACTCTCACTCACTTCAAAACTCTCTCTAAAAATGTTCTTAACTACACCTCACTTTATTGTTTAGCTCAGTTATTGATTCTCCAAATCCTAAAAGAAGCAGTGTGCTGAGATGGTGCAGCACCCAGGACAAGTTTAAGTATACGATATTTAAAGTGTGTTAGAAACAAATGTTTGTGACTGGCTAAACAAATTACACTGACGTACCAAAACCCAAAGCGTCGATGGCAACAAATAAATTTATCTAAGAGGCCAAAGTCATGATTATGTTCATCAATCATATATTGTACTTCTGCTACTCTAGCTTCTGTGTTTGCATTGATTATTATGGATCTCACATTGATTTCTCCTGGTTTGATCTCTAGGGGCTCTTTGAGTGACTGCAGCATCTGGACCATGCACTGCTCAAACTGTGAAGGCTGCAAAAACACGAGAATACATTTTACAAAAACTGGCTCCTAAAAACATCATACAAGTTTTAATTGCATCCTCAGCAAAGATGAAAACACATTATGGGTGAAGAAAATGACGAAAACAAAATGATATATCATACTGTACATTTAACGGTCAGAGGGAATGTTTTACTATACACAAAATAAATACAACTGCCATTTTATGTCTTGTGTTTAACATGCTGCTGAGTAATAAGCGGAAAATGGTGATTTACAGTGCATTACTGACACTGATGTGTATTGCTGAGTGTGTGCCTGAAATATGACTGACATTTGTTGGAGCATAGCTATCATTTCTAATTATGATGTGACATACTGCTCGATGCACCAACACATCCTTACCAGGCTGGTGATCCCCTCATTATCTACGACCCAGTCCTCCTTCTCAGCGAGCCTCTTGACATCTGAGTGTCAACAAACAGCACAAATATGAATCAAAATGGCAATTACTAGAAAGCTGTGTACAATGAATTGAACTTTCAGACAAACAAACCTTTCTATCCTTTCTATATATAATGTGTGACACTTTTCTCACAGGGTCATTACAAATGTAGACATGAAGAGAATTTAAAAGCTTCTGAGGAAAACCCACAATATGATATAGAATCAGGTTTCTCTGACGAGATCCCAATTTGATGTGAGTGTGGGGAAAGTTAAGTGAAAACCAGTCACTCTTCTCAAAATGACCATACCTAACCACATGTGAAACTGAGCATGTCTGGTTTTAGTCTCATAACACTTTCTCCATTACTACCCTGTCGGTTTTAAGAGGTAAAAGGTGACAGTTGAGGACACTGACCACCAAATACTCAATGACACAGTGTCTATAGTGTGAGTGTTAGCTTTTATAATTTTAAGTCTTCAGTTTGATTTTTTTTAAATACCTTTTTCTTTTTTTGTCCCAATTATACAACATAATACTTGAAGCAGCAGAGACAGGACCAGGTAATTGCTTTGCAAGTCACAAGTAAGCGTCAAGTCTTTCCACTTAAGTCCCAAATCAAGTCCCTCGTCAACACTGAAAAATCCCAAGTGAAGTCCCAAGTCCTGAAATTTGAGTTTTGAGTCCTAAACAAGTCATAATGCACTCTTTACCACATGTTATGCCATTTTACAATGGAGTAATAATACATTAAATTTACAAAAATCATGAGTGCTTTTTAAAATATTTATTTATTCATTAAAATAAGTTCGTTGGAAGTTGATGCATTTCCATCTGTAATTCTAGATCCGCACATTTTGTGTATTGCATTTCCTTTTTAATTGCCCCCCTATGTGGTTGGTGGTGGTGGTGGTTTTAGTTCATAAACAAAATAATCTTTTTCCATTTCATTCCATTTTTCATTAGGTTTTCATGGTTCTCTCCTGTGACTCAACTTGATATTGTCGGATTAGTTCAAAGTGGATCTGGGGAAATAGGGGTCAACTTGCTGAGAATGAAAAGCATTAATGTTGATTCAAGAAATTCAGAGAAATTAATTTGTAAGAAAATGTTTCAAATTACAGTTTGTAATATTTGGGCAAGTCAAAAGACTCAAGTCTAAGTGAAGTCACGAGTCACTGGTGTTAAAGTTCAAGCTGAGTTTTCTTTGAGTTTGTCAATTCAAGTCTAAAATCATCAAATTTGAGTCCACAACTCTGGTATGAAGTATATACTACTATACACTAAATGTTATAGTATACTGGGTTTTTTTCAGTTAGTAAACACAAAAACAAATGTAGTTGACCGTTCTGTGCAAACAGGAAATGATACATGCACCAATCAAACTGCGACTTCAGAATGACACAGACAATCAAACTTAACATAAGAAACCTTGTTGTGTTTTTTTAAAAATTTTAAATTCATGCTTTAGTTTTCTAGAATCTTCCTGGCACAGTTGATCTACATGGAAGTGACTGTGTTAAGTGTGTTTAACACTTACTTACTTACTCAGTTTTCTAGTGTGAACACCATTAACCAAAATCTGCTTAGGACGGTTATGAAGTTTTGCATTCCGACAGAGCTTGTTTTATGCCAATAATTAAAAAAAAAAAATCCATGAAAAACAAAAAAAATGTTGAGTTGAAGATCTAATAAACCAAAATCCAAATGAAAACAGGATTATATTAAAAATATAATTTCCAGCACAAATGATATAGCTTTCATGTAGTATTCAAACATTTTTAACCAACTGTGACGACTTTGTTGCATAATCAACAGCCTATTTGCATTTTGTAAATAACATAACGCAAGCATGGGGACATAATTAATTTGTGAACTGACGGTTTAAAAATCTTGATAATATTCAGTGATCACTTCCAACTTAAAAAGGTCAAATTTTACTTATACCCTCTTCCATCCATTACTGCATCTGCTCACCTTCTGTCGTATGCAGCAGAGTCACCATGAGGCAGTGAACTCTCAGCTCCAGCAGCAGATCCTGGATCACCTGCAGCAAATCATTTGGGATCTCCAGAGCAGAGAGAGCCTCATGACAAGCCCTGGATGAGAGACATGAGAGGCAACAGAGAAAGTGACAGAGAGAGGCAGGTCAATAAATGGTATGGCAGGCATGATGTTAAAAACCCCTTCATATAACCACGCCAGCACTGCATATAATCAATAAGAGACACAATCGAACCTGACAGTGTGTATGATTTGTGTAAGCCAGGCTCCAGTGAGCTCCGTCTTGTTCTCCCAGCCTCCATAAAAATTCAGCTCCCCCTGTGGCAGGGTGGTAGGGAGAAGAGCCCCACGGATGAGCTTCACCAGCCGATTGGTCATCTCCTCAATCATTTTCTAAAAAACATGCAGCGAGACACACAAACAATAAGGTTTATGTGGCACGTATTTATAAAACACAACCTTGGTGAGTAATGATCTTAAAATAACACTTTAGTGTAAATAGTCACAATGACACATACTTTAAAGTCATTCTGTCTCTGTCTGGCATTCTTCTTGGATTTTTCCACTTGTCCAGATTTCTCACCAGTCTGCGGAAAGAAAGAAAAACAAGAAATACTACTACTACTACTACTACTACTTATACTAAATATCTGCAAATTCAAACAAGTCAGCAATGTGTCTTTTTAAAGACTTTTTGTTTGGTCTTGCAGCAACCTGAGATGTTTCTTGACCAGATCAATTGACTGTTAATTATGATGCCAACACCAGGCCAAACACTGTATTTATGCAGTGTGGTGGTTCTTAATTTTACCATTTCAAAATGTTTGGTTTTAGGGCTTTTGCTAGACTATCTGAATTAAATTTCCAGGAACTACAACACAAAATGAGGACAGACCATCCCTTAATGTTTTTTTGACATAACCAAGTGGATTCCATTCATACAGGCCTGTAACATACAGTGGAGCCACAGTGAAACAAGATCGTATTCTCGTCAGTCCTGTCAAGACAATTGCTTTGTGGTATACCAAAAATGTGTTTTGTGAATTCATTTCTGAAAAGACCCGTTGCTGTGGATTACAAAAATACAGTCACTTTTCCATAGTCTGAGCATTAAAAACGAAATTCCGATCTCCTCCTTTATTTTGGGGTGGAGGGAGTAAAAGAAAAAAGGATATATGAATTATGTCTAGATACCACGAAAGGTAAGTGGGACAAAATGTTTTTTTGATTAGGGTGAACCCATGTGAGGTATGTGCAGTATCATTTTCAGGTTATTTGTTTCTTATCACTGTAAAAGCTTCCCAGGTATTTACCTCACTGAAAAGGCTTCCATTAACATAGGAGATCCAAAGCTTCCAGAAGTTGGGCAACTGACCGATCACCACATCTGAAAGCTTCTCCACAAACTGCACCTGCTGTGGGGTTTCAAAGCGCCAGGCTGGAACAAAGACACACACATACTGTAATACACAAACCCCCCGGCACATAGTACTTATTTATTATTTGTTTATTTATTTGTTCTTGAAGGTGATGGGGGGGACTTAAAGGATGAACTACCAAACCACACTGGCTTGAAAATGTCTTCTGTATTTCTAAGAATTACAGAAGAAGTTATTTAACTTCCAGTCACCAGGCTGCAGCTGTTTGTACTTTTACTGTACTGTCTGATTTAAGGAGACACACTGCATTGCACTTACGCATGACTCCTATATACTGTGATTCCCCTAAGCGCTGTACGGGGCGAAAAGTGTTACAAACACAAACAAACAAATGCACACTCAGAGTGTGCCTCAGAAAGGGAAGCCCCTCCTAAGCACCAAGTGTGTGGGAGAGTTGTAATTTGTGACTGTGGTACTCACTGCTGGGTCGTGGCGTCCGCAGGCTGCCCCCTCTCTTCAGAGACGCAGTATGGCTGAGCCTGCCGAGGGCCGACGGACGGGTATCCCCCTCTGGGTCCAGAGCTCCGACACCCACTGACAGAAATAACGGAGGGGGGGGGGGGGGGGGGTGAATGAGAAATGAACTCGCAGGGCAAAGAAACACATACTTCAGATATCAAATAATCAAATAAGCCATTTTCATAATTCCACATTCCTCAATAAGCTCAGCAGGCTTTCACACCAAACAATCCTCCCTCGCTCCTCTTGGCCTTTCTTTATTTGTGTTCTGATCCATCTCTGCCGTGGCCCACAGCTGAGAGAATGCACCCTTGTTTCCAGGGCGAGGAAACAGAGCTGTGGGCTTTGTGAGAGCTGGGGTGAAGTGGGTTACGTCTGATCCTCAGGCAAGCACAGGCACTCCACTAGATGGCATCGGGGAGCTTTGCAGCACGGACGAATGAAAAAGTCCTTCTGCAACCACACACTCCTATCTTGGCTAGTGAGATAACTTTAGTACAATGAATCTGTGAGATAACTTTAGGGTAACAGAAGAAAGGGGCGAAAGTTGACAAACAGGAGTGAAAGTGAAACACTGCAGTGCTGAGAGGGGATCAAACTTACAACAATGAAAGTGAAACTTTAAAAGACAAGTTCGTGCAACGCTGCAATACGCCTACATGTAGTTTGTCTAAACGAAGGGAGATGGATGGCCACATTTCCAAAACATGTGTCTGACACACACACAGAAAAGTGTATTGGTGAGTCACAGACTGAATGTGTGTAAGCAAGTATTGAGAAATCCCCAAGCAAAGGAGCAAATGCAGTTGAGCCGGCCATGCACACAACACAGCCATCCAGTCTAGAAAATGTAAGGAAATTCTCGATTGACTCAGATTATCTGTAAACAAACGACGCTTTCTCACATCACACACACACACACCCACCCACACACTAACACACATTGACACACAGCGCATATGGAGCTGTGCAGAGTCTGTCTCTGTGATGTTTTTCTCTCTTTTTACAGGGATGAGAGCTGCTGTTGATCCAGGTGTCAGCTGAACCCCCAGCGTCCTGAGATACACAAGTGAGTGTGCGTGTGAAACAGTTTAGGTGTAAGTGCGTATGTGTGCAGGGCTGCTTTAAGTGCTCCAACGAGTCATTATGCCGCCATGTTTTTTCCTTCTAAAAGTCTGAGGGTTAAAATATAGGAACTGCTGTGTATGTGTGTTTAAGACGCTGAGACAATGTGTGTCACCTCTGCTCACTTCCTCATTAGGTCTGATGCTTCTCTGCAGGTCGGATAAGTTCCCGTTCCCTAAGCGGTCACTGACCCTGACCACATATACACACCTGCTTTCTCTCTAAACACACACACCTTTCTGTCTTCTACTTAAATGTATTTTATTACCGACTCTACAAAATTAAGACTCATCATTTTTCACTAATTTCCACCCAAAAAGTACAATTTTTTTTTTTGAGTTTTACCCACTAGAACGGCAATGATTAATCAGTGAATCTAGAAATTATCAACGAATAAATTAATTGCCACTAATTTGATAATCGATAAATCTGTTTTAGTAATTTAAAAAAAAAAGTCTTGTTTCTTTTGTCCTCTATTAAAATAAACTGAATATCTTTGGACAAAACAAGAAATTTGAAGACATCATTCCGGGTTTTGGGAAATACTGATCGACATTTTTCATCATCTTCTGACATTTTTTAGACTAAACAACTAATCGATTCATCGAAAAAATAATGGACAGTGAAAATACTTATTACTTGCAACCCTATTACCCACATTTTATGTCCTCAGAGACCTAAAAGTTGTTAAGCTATCGGCAGCAAAACACTGAAAACTGTTTTTTTATAGCAGGTTCTTTTGAGGCATTGACAGTTGAGAAGATGCATCTGGTAAGATGATAAAAATGAAAATAAACTGATAAGTTTATTGACACCACCCCACACTCATCCTGTCACAAACATGCTAAATGAAGAGTAATAATTTACACGACTCTCCTAGAGGGGTAGTGAATGACTGAGTCTAAAATCACAACCTCATGTTTCCCAGTCAAATGTATGAACACTAGAATCCCTCTAATTGTTCACTGACAAACCTATTTTCCTACGAGCAAAATTTCCTGCTAATTGTATTGATATTGGCAGAAGAAGTGCTGTTCAGGAAATAAGAATACTGCAGTTTATAATTGAATCGGGCAGAGTCAGATTGCAGCACCAGGGCACGATGGGACTGTTTAGACATACGGAAGCAACTTGCGCTGCTCTGCTCCCTCACAAGAAAACTCCAGCTTCAGGCTTTTGTTTCAACAGAGATGGATGGCTCTATTTCACATTTATGGCAATTTATAGGCTAATTAATGGAATCATAACTCCAGCAGAACGACCTCTGGCCTCATATTCTGGACTCGGAAACACAGGAGACAGAGAAAATGACATCAGTTACCTCGGATATAGCTGATCCATCACAGAAGACTAATCCCTGCCACGTGTGATGCTGACAATAGCATAAAAGATGGCGTATAAATACACTGAGCTGGTGAATGTGATACGAGGAGGAAAAAGGAGGCCGCCAGAAGAGGGGTCGGCTGTGGGGTACCGGTAAGGGGGGATTCTGGCTATTTAAGAGGAGGGGTAAGTGTGGGAGGAAGGGGGAGGAAAAGTGGGGTCGGGGGAATGTAGTGGATGTGGTTTTATGATGGTGGCTGTTCAAGAACTGCCTGGGTGGAGGGATGTTTCAAAAGCATGGGTTTCGTACTTGGGCGAGAGGTGAGCAGCAAGGAGCAGGGATGGTAAATAGCTACCAGGTGTGTGTGTGTGTGTGTGCATGTGTGTGAGAGAGAGGAAGAGGTGGGGCTAGAGGGGCTCTCTGTAAAGTGTGACAGCAGAGGGGACAGGATAGAGCTGGCTGTAGCAAACTACAAGAGTAGACATGATCAGTGCACGCACCTCTCTGTACGTTTGTCTGCTTTCCGTATAATGTCAATGAAAATTGTCCTCACCAGAAAAATTTCAGTTTTGATCACTTGTTGAAACAATTAAGAGTACCCTGTGGAGTTTGCGACCAGTAGCCTTGCTGTTTAGTGTTGTGTGCTGTGTTATCAAAAGGGTTTTACATTAAAAATTCAAGTTTCCAAGATTTGTATAGGTAGCCAATTTTGTGCAAATCAGTCAGCCACAGAGGGACCCTACTGAGCATGCTCTATGCACCCAAAATTAGCAATGTGCCAGCAAAAAAATCAAGGAATAAGAGGACTGCTTGCATGGATTTTAGGTTTCAAAATATTCCAAATTTCATTTGTAAATCTTTTGATGAGAAGCACAGTACATAAACAAAATTGTGTTTATTTATAAGAAAGCTTTACAGGGTACCTTTTTCTTCACAACAACCTAGAGACGAATTTCCTTACAAGTGGCTGAATAATGACTGTCCTCTCTTGGTGGTGGAGGCGGAGGTAGCGTGACGTTATTCATAACACTGCAGAAAAGTCTTGGCAATGAGGCTGGGGTGGATTTACAAATCGCATGATCTCGACAGCGATGACCACAACTCATGTCCTGTCTGCTGGAAACAGTGAAGTTGGGTTTCTTTTTAATACGAAAGTGATCTTTTCCTAAACTTAACCAGTTAGCTTTAGTTGCCTAAACTTAAACAGAGCTTCACTAGATGACGTGGCAGATCAGGAAACAGTCTTGTTTGGAAAAGTCATATAGGTCACTTTGGAAGACAATGACAAATGTGTTATGTGTTTTAGGTAAGAGGACTTGTGTGCAGTAAATGTGTCTATTTATGTGTTGTCAGAATTGTATATAAAATATTGTTTGGATATAATGTTTCTCTTGAGTCACTTAAAGTTTATTTCATGTAACTTGCACTGTCATATTTAAGTAAATAAACTCCCTATAAATGTGCATTTCTGCAAACTAACAATTTTCACAATAGCTGGGTTGCGTTTGATTTGCATGCAATTTCAGATTCACTCCCTGCAACTTGTTGCTCTGCTGTGGAATGCATGTGTGGACTGAAAAGGGGCCATCCCTGACATGATGATCGAGGTGATATTTAACTGTGGAGAGGCAGGGAGCGCACCAACCCCCAGATCCATCAAGCCTGAGCCCCGGAAACCACTGTTACCCTTAGCATTAGACATGTTTATGTTTCAGCTGCACTATGTGAAGCAGCCACCCACTCACAATGTATTTGTATGGGTGCCTTTGTGTGAGTATGAGTGTAGGAGTGTGTGAGTGTGTGTGTGTGTGTGTGTGTGTGTGTGTGTGCGCGCGTCTAAGTGTGGCTGGCGAATCGCGGTTCCTCCTGAGCGAACGGTTTCACATTTTTCTGCTGGCTGATTTAACAGAGGAACAGCTTAATTGGGGTTAATTGTTCCAATCCATCTGTGAAGCTGTGTGAGCGAGAAAGAGAGTTTGTATGCGTGCGTGTGCAGCAACATGTCAAGCCCTGAAACCTAAATCCAAAGCCAATGCTCCCTCACTTTCATCTTATTCATACATTCATGAAAAAATAAACACGCGGGCCTCGAGCAGAGCAGAGCAGAGCAGAGCAGAGCAGGGGAGGGCGGTGATGGAGAGGGGAATGCAAGCAGAGAGCTGGTACGACGGAGGGGCAGCTGGCCCTCTCTCTTCTCTTCAGACTCACATGACATCCACCAGCCGCTTGATTGGAAACGCTAAATAGGGGCTTTTCACTTCATGTGTAATTTGAGTCATCTCAGACATGTGCGTGTGAGTTAGTCACCTCTCTGGCCACTGATGAACTCATCCCTGCAGTTCTGCATCAGCTGCAGGATCCACTTGTGCTGAGCATAGATGCACTGCCATGCTGGGTCGCCTGGAGCATGGAGGTCAGACAGGTACCTACACGTGCACAAACACAAATGTGTGAAACATTTACATTCAAAGAAGAAAAAAGGAAAACCACACTTCTTCTCATGAGGTGCAGGCTTACAGGTACAGTGCACATCAGAGAAAGGAGGCGAGAGCAAAACACCAATGAACTGCAGATTCTATTCTATCCACAAACACTTCACCACTTCACTTATCCATCTGTCATAAACCAATAATCATCCTTCTCCCAGGACTTTATTTCCTGAGCATCACTCAGTGACCTGTGGACCGTCAGATGACTCAGTCTCTGAGCTGTGGCCTGGCTCCCTCTACTGTCATCCTATGAACCAGCTGCTCATTTGTTTCTCATTAGGTGGCATCTTTCAAAAGAATGAGCAAGACTCACACGGACAAACACACACAAATGCACACAGCTCCCACCATCCACAGCAAGAGTAAACAGGAGCTGAGTGGGCGTTCAGAGCCGTGCCTAATGCAGCAGGATGAAAGATGTTGCCGTGTGGTTGAGAACTGGTCTCTGTGATCCTGACAGGTCGGTCTTAACAATAATAAATCGGAAAAGACCACAAGTATGAATGGGTAGAAGGATGGAAGGGGGAAAAAAGGGGGGAAAATAGAAACAGAAACAAGAGAGCGGGACAACAGAAAGCTGGAGGTTCAGAGAAAAGTGGGAGGCAGATAGAAGAAAGTGGATGGAGGATGAAGTTCTGGTAAATGATGACAGAGACAGACATCAAACAAACCAAAGGGGGTGTAATTAAGAAGTATAAGAGATATGTCATGACTTTGTATTTCATATACACAGACTGTTTTCAACATGTAGAGATCATGTGACACGTGTCACGAATGAAAAATGTGGAAACTGCCGGTTAGAAAAAAGACGCTTCACAAGTAGATAATGAAGCCGTTATGTGAAAACAAATCAAAGAGTATGAGATGTAAAAAACATGACTTCTTGGAGGAATGCAGACAGATGATGTGGAAAAGTTGTGGGATAATAAAAATGTAAAGAGACCTGATGTATCTTTTCTGGTCGTGCAATGTTGATGGGGTCTGCAGCAGTTTTTCCAATAAGAGGCTCCTCAGCGCTGCGATCCTTGTCTCAACCTCAGCATACACTAGAGCAGAGTAACAGGTAAACAGTTGTGTTCAGAACAGGGAGAATTTTTGAGATTTTAATCATTTCATGCATCTGTTTCTGAAAAAACACAAACAAAGGACAAAAAAAAAAGTTTACCTTTTTTGAAAACAGGGACCTCGGTATTGCCGAAGAGAGATTTGGCTTTTTCATAGTCATTGATCACCACATCGTAATCACCCTGTGAGAGAAAAGTCAGTTCACTATTTTTATTTATTTATTTTTCAGTTTTTTTTACTTGTCAATCATGACACACACTGTGTATTTAAACCTCTCTGGCTCCACCCTCTGGATGACAGCCATCTAAGCTGAGTCTTCAAACAAATAAACTCTACATACTGTAATACAAACACTATACTAAAAAGCACTTTGAACTAACTATTAATAATTAAAGGGCTGCTTTACAAGAATCATAAAATATGAAATGCTCTTTTTCTTGTAGGGCTGTGGCAGTTCTTAAAGCAGCTTAAGACAACAAAGTTTACAATACAAATACAAAACTAATACACAATTGTCTTTATTAAATGTTATAGAGAGCGTTTTGAAAATCATGACAGTGTCCGTTAAACACAGAAAAACTGCCCAAATATTACTGCCTTAACAATTACCACAGACTTTAATCAGCATCTTGTAAAATCTTCATCGTGAGCTTCACAAAGTCTCTATCACTACCAAATGGGTCCTACTTACATCAAAAATCTGTGTCACAAACAATAGATACAAAACTGATTATTAGCTATTATGTTTTTACATGTGTAACATACAGGGATCTTACACATTTTACATTTAAAAATTCCATACTTTTACAGATTAAAGTTTCCAGTCTTCCAGTCCCACTGTCAAATATCTAAACCCACAGAGGAAGTACACTAACAGGTGCTACCTAGATTTGTATTATATTTCCTTGACATACTGAATAAATAATACTACATTATTCACATTACACATACATTATTTTAGTCTTTATTCATTATCTTAGTTCTTTCTCACAGTTTCTGTGAAGCCTTTTTTTATTCACTGTGCCCATGAAAATGACGACCAATAAAGGAATTGTTTCCTTACACATCAATGACAATACATTTACTGTTACAATGACTAAATCACTGCATAAATGCTCATATATTTGGTTATGTGACGCTATGTATTTATGCAATTCAAAGATATTGCTGTAAACTTAACTTAACAAACTTATTTGGTTGCTGATGTCTGGATCTGGTACATTTACAGGGCACTTGGGGCAGAGCTGTTTTGTAAGCTGTGACGCACACGTGTAGAGGCAGCTCAGTCTGCGTACAAGATTGCGTTCAGTCACAAGCCCTACTTCTTGCTTTGCTTCCGATGACATCAGGCTTGCTCTGCCAAGCGGTAAACATTTTGGATGAGCTAGCTGCCTACTCTGAACGCCATGAAAAACATTCTGCTTGTGTGTTAGGTTTGTTTTTAGAAATTCTGAATTTCAGCTAATATTTTAGAAAACAGAACAGGGACAATAGTCTAGAAACACAAATATTTTTACACACTCTTTCCTTTTTGCCATATTAATCCATTTCAAACCTGGAAATCAAATTCCACATTATACTGCAAAGGAACCCTCTAAGTAGTGACAGCTAGGCCCTTATTTTGTTTGCTGTCCTTATGGGTAATTTTTCTATGTCTATACAGTATTTATGTATTTAATCACTGCTGAAAGTCCACTTTTCTGTGAAAGGACAATAAAGTTAAGTTAAGTTAAGTGAAGTGAGGGGAAGTTTCACATAGTGGTAGACTGGTAATGACACGGAAGGCTTCTCATGGGAGGTTTTATGATTGCTCTGCTGGGTTTTATAATAACTGAGGAATATTACGCCAGTCACAGGATCAAATATTTCCCCCATATTTTTAGACGTCAATGTCCTGTTATGACAGCTAGATGAACACAATATTAGTTTCATGATCACCAAGATAACAATAGCCTCACAAATAACCAGACTTAAATACTCCATGCTAAAGGAAGTTCTGAGACTACAGGCTGTAAAACTGATTTTCATCTCCTTCATCACTGAGAGAGCTGAAGGCTTTCCCCTCTTGGTGAATGATTTGATATCTCACCACACACAGCTCATTACAAATGTGCTGGCATGGAGGCAGAGAGAAGCTTTATTTATTTTGTATTAGGCTCTCAATAGTCATACATGTGCTGGTGTTTTTTTTTACTGTTGTTTTGTACATGCATGTATGTGGGTAGTACCTTTTGGATATTGCGTTCAATGTTGAGTGGCAGGTTAAATAGAAACTTGAAACGTTGCAGGACATTGAGTGCATTGCGTGTGGAGTCAGCTTTGTCTTTCCGCCCCAAGACCTCCTGGAAAAGAGTATCTGCAGTATCACTCGCTCCTACGAGAAACACAGACAGAAAACGAGTGAGTGAGAGTGCAAGAGGCAGGAGCAAATGAGAAACTGGGATACTATAAAAATAAATGTTGATACCACATTTCCCTTTTAATGTCGGTCTCTGGTTTTCTTCCTGCTCTGTATGCTATTTGACACAGTATAGTGAGCTGCTAAAGAGAAAGTGACAGCTATCTCTTAGTCAGACAGCTCAGTGGAACCTTCGCACGACTCACTGGCTTCGTGGGTGGCCTTGAATGTGCCGTCAAATAGGGAAAAAAAAGTTCTTCTAATCAAAACAAAACCCCACCCCCAAAACAAAATCCCTGAAGGAAAAACAGCATGGGACCCAACAGAGACATATTTGACATTTTTCAATCGCCCATCTGAGTTGTCACGAAACTAACATTCCTACTTCGTGATTGGCCGATTGGTGCTGTGTATTTGACGCATTAGGGTTTTGGGGGGTGAACAGTGGCCTGGGCCCACTGGACCATGGGCCCACAAGTCTGGAGCTGTGGGGATGAAAGCTACGTCCGGCTTGGAGGTTTATTTACTCTAGACTCCGGGAAAAGGACCTGCTTATTGACCCTCCATTAGAGAAGTCACATTATCATGTATGAGATGAGAGGGTGGGAACACAGAATTTGCTGAGGGATCCGATTGTTAAAAGCGGAATATGTACAAAGGGGACTGGACATACACAGTGTACATGTGTTTGGTTTATGGACGACATATCAGTGAGTGATAGGTTTGGCAGCAGAGCATCAGACGGTCTTTCCTCATAATCACTTTGACCCTTGTTCAAATCAACACAAAGACGTACCTTTGAAGTGACAAGTCAAGGCAGGGAGAGAAAAAAAATCCCAAAAGGGCTCCGTAATTACCTTTACCTAAACAATATAAAACAATGCACAGTATACGTAGAGAGAAATATAAGAAAGAAATCCATTAAATAACAGACAAAACAGAGTTCAGTGTTTTGTTTTTTTTTATATTAACTGTCAGATTTGAGTGTGGGACTTGTGATCAGTCTCAACTCAAGGTCCACTTACTAGCTTTTCAACCATCAGCAAATGGAGACATATTAGGAGCAGATCAAGGCCATTCGCTGCTGACACCTTAGATCATCTTTTAACTACATGATGATATGACGTGCATGCATGTGGGCCAGTTCTACTTGCTGAGGAAGACAGTAATTGAACTTTGAGATGGGACAATTTTGTCAGTCCTGTATCCTATCCACAGAGTGGATCTGTGAAGCCATTTGAATTAATGACAAATTAATAAAGAAGTTGAAGTTTCGGCAATTAAGGCACCATAAGGGTGCAAGGATTTGAAGGGTTTGGAATTATAAAACATCTCTGGAGGAGAAACATTTTCTGCAGGGTTGCTGAAAATGAACTTGCAGTATGAAAAATAAAGCTAAATCAAAGAATAATAAAGGGTGTACAGAAAGTGATTGTCAACAACAACAAAAGAAAAACTCATCTTGCTAATTAAACCAATAGATTTAGTTACGCTTTACTGACATAATCAAAGACTACGTCTACATGCACACTAATATTCCAAATACGACAATACTCTGAATATGATACGGGTCATGTAAACGGCATATTTCATTTGGATTTCCTGAATTAGACCTTTTTTCCGAATAAAGTCTTTTCCGATTAAGACACACAGGACATGCCGGTATTATTCATGTTTTAAAAGCATTCTTTGGACATGTATGCAGCGCATTCAGAATATGTGTCTCAATTGAGGACTGTACCACAGTTTGTGACACAAGGCGTCTTGCCTGTTTACGGTCAGCTCTGTGAGTTGTTATGGGTGCCTGGAATACTGTCTTTTTAGCTGTCAAACAACTACAAGATTGTGGAATTAAGCTTTGCGTCTAAACTCAGATCTAATTTCTCAAACCAGTCTGGGATACAATAAATATGTCACTGTCATCTGCGACTAATGCATCAAATAACACATGAAATGGAGCAATTATGTGCTAAAAGGTTGCGTCTTGGTTCCAAAAACTGAACCTTTATATCTGCAAAACACCTGCAGTTTCTCTTGGGGTTGGACTCTCAGTAAAATGTTGCTTACTGTTGAGGATGTTTTCTAGTCGTTGCGTCATCGATCCCTCCACTCTTTCTGTGCCATCAGATTCCAGCCTCTGGTGGATCGCTGCAACACAAAAGTCAGTAGTGTCAAGGACTGTGATTGACAAAATATAGTGAAATCCACTGAAATAAAATCAGAAAAATGATAAATGTTTGTATGAATGTTGAGGTGGAATGTGGACAAAGAAAATGTGGAAATCTGTTCTCTACACTGTAGAGGATCCAGCGTGCAATCCCCCGAGACGGGAATATTTTCAATTTCAGGAACCGAAGGTAAAACAATAAACAGGCCCTACCCCGGTGATAGATGGGAGATAACCTCGCCGGCTCTCCGCCCACAGATGCTGCTATTGAACCCACCTCCCCTTGTGCCTGTTCCCACGCAACAGAGGACCTGACCTTGTCCGAGCGGTGACTGTACTGGATCAATTAACCTAAGCAAAGCCATTAACAGCACAGTTTTGTGGTCTTGGGACATTTGGAGCCCTTTGACCTGGAGGTAATGTGAATCTAAAATGTTTCAACTCTCTGAAAAACAACATTTGGGAGACCAGAGCTGGAGGTCTGGATGCCAAAAATGACTGTTGCTTAGGAGGGGCGGGAGGAAACTCTCTGATGGTTTGTATCCATCACTTAACATGAAGAGCTTTACGCGGGAGAGGGAATTTGAAAAAAAGGGAATGAGGGAAGAAAACAGAGAGAAAAAGAGGCAGAGCTGGTGGTGTGGCTACCCCAGTGAATAAATAAATGGTGTGCAGTAGTGGGCAGCTGGGTGCTGAGAGCGGCAGTGTGGGTTTATTGACAGAGTGGAAGAGAGGTGGAGAAGGCTTAGGAGACCTTCTCATACATACTTGTGAAACGATTCAAATATGCAACAGGCAGACATCTCAAGAATGAAGTTAAGAGACAGAAACATGGAAAAAAGGGAAAAGGGGTAACAATCTTCTCATTTCTGTCCTCTCCCATTTCCCTGCCTTCCTTCTTCTCCCACAGTTGCTCCACTACAAATACTTGCTGTTAGCGAAGCTTGGAGACAGCAGAGGGAGCGGGAGGCAAAGTAAAGGGGGGAGAGTTCTGTAAATAAATATGTGGGTCCATTTCTGACAGACAGAAGCCTCAAGGCAGGGAATGAGGTATTCCTAAAACACACTGTTCAAACATGCCATTGCCTAATCAGTTCGGACATCACTGGCCCTTTCTTGGACCTCTCCCTGCTTGCCGACCGGCAGAAAATGCCGCCAGATGCACGTTAGGACAAAGGCACGTAGATGTGGGAGAGTGTATACGGGAGAGCACAGGATTGATAGGGCTGAACACACAGGAAGAATAAGACACACACACTGCAGGTCTGCTTCACGTCTCCACACTCCCCCTTGCCCTGCTGCCAGCTGTGTGTCCTCTGCATCTGTCACACACTGAAGGGCTGATGACGTCACAGCTAACCTAAACATCAGGTCAGAGTCCGGATAGCACACGCAGCCAGGACCTGAGGAAGAGCTACAGCTCCCGCTTCACTTCCTGGAGCCGTTGAGAAGGGGGAAGAAAATGAATAAGAATAAAAATACAGTGTCCCTGGATTCTAAAGCTGGAGATGTTTTGACTCCTGCCGGGGCTGGGGGCTCGGGGAATAGGCCCTGGGAATCTGGCATTTTTGGAACACGGTAGCCGTTCCGTTTCCTGCATTGCTGGGAGACTTCCTGTTCACACAACAATGAAAAACCTCAAATTTCAACATTTTAGTAGAAACAACCCTGGACTCCCTGACAGACTGTCAGTCAGTCAATCAGCCATAGCAGCTCTCCCAGATACATGGCTCAGTCTGGCAACAAACAGTCGCAAATGCCCAAAATCTTCCATGTCTTTCACCAGTCTGTGGCAGTTCACATAGAGTGTTTACGGACCACTTGTTTTCTCACTGCAAACAAAAATCCCTTCTGCAAACAAGTAAAATATTACATCGAGCAAAACAGCCTCAAATGGGGCAGCAAAAATTACTTCAGATTTCTTGAAACTAATATAAAAATCAGACCAAAAAGAACACATTATCTGACCTTGAAACCGATAAGAACAACTTGATGCTGTGACACTTCAGGAATTGAACATATAGGTATTTGAAATTACACTATTTGATTTAATGGCCACTTGCCCTTACAACATACCTCCAACTTTCTTTCCCCAACAAGTGTACCTGGCAAAAGGTAAAATAAGCCTACATCTAAAGCATCTAACTTATGACTTCATGTGAATCCGTCTGACTCTGACACCCTGTCTGAGTGATGCTGTATTACTTCTTTGGGTCAAAGCCTCAGGTACAGTAGTATATCTATAACTCTGGCCAAATTCATGTCCTGAATTGTCTACCCACCTATATACATCCTAAGATTTTGAAGTTAAAATATATATTTTAATAACATAAAATGTTTTGGATTCCTATCTCTTTCCTCCTCAATTTGGGCTAATTTTCTGGAGTACTTTGCTCAGCCTTTAGCCCCTGTGTCCTGGCCCCGGATGAGCGGATCAACATGCATGGACGGATGGATGTTATATAATGAGATATATGCTTGAAATTTTACCTTTTTTCCCCCTGGTAATCAAGGCTGCACAGATCCAACTTTGTTTTCCTGATACCTGCTCTGGATATCTGCTAATACAGAATCTTGATCCAATTAGCAATGGTTGCTTTTCCCCAAATTAAACTTTTTTTAATCCTACCACTTTTATGTAAAGTAAGATGAGGCCAGAAATGACTGGTGCCTAGAACTTAGTCGGCAGCTGACTGTGACTCAAAAAACACAGCAATAACACTGAATTTCACACTGACACTGACATTGAACTGGTAAATCTGGTCAATATTACATCTGCTTACTGAGGTCAGTATCCATACTGATCTGGTGATGGGGGTGGAATCCTATATCTAATTAAAAAATACATACACCAATAGTGCCATTTGGATACATACATCTGCTAAAGAAAGGATGCTAATCTGGGTCAAGTTCATTCCTTACACCAAGCAAATCTTTTGAGGCCATGCAACTTGATCATGCACTTCTGTCTGGTCCATTGGAAGCTCTTAGAATAAAACCCTACCATAAAAATCTGGCTGGAGCTCCCAGTCTTATTTCTCCAAAAGCCAACATCAGCTAACTAACCCAAACAGCTCTGTAATTAACAAGATTTGTGGTTTGCAGATGCAGAAGTCTAAACTGTGTGCTAAAGCAGAAAGTTCATAGGTTATTAAACAGAAACATGGGATTTTGTTTTGCTTTTTCTGTTGAAGATGGTTAACTATACTGGAGGGCAATTAAGAAGCAATTAGTGAGGACAAGAAAAAGAGGAAGGGAGAGGAACCTCACTGATATTGAGGTCAGAGTCCTGCTGTTTGCTCTAAATATTTTCTATCTGCTTCATTTCTTTTCCAGATTTGACTTCTCCTCCTTCTTTCCACCTTGCTGACAGCAGGACACTTGTATTAAAAAAAGTAACTCCAGACTTCTATTAAAGTCATCAATAAAACTCTCACATGCAAGCAGAAGTGAAAATAAACAGGAGAGGAGACAAAAATGTCTTGATGGTGACTGAGAAGGCTGGACAAACTACAGCAACTTCCAACACAGTGAATTCTGAAGAGGGAGAACACACAAGTACCCTGTTAACTTCCTTTTTTTTTTTTTTTTTACAGCTAATTTCTTTTAAATGTTCACAGCTACATCTCAGGTGAGGTTCATTTGGAATGACTAAAAACAACAGAGACCTGCCAAACGCTGCTGAGAGACAAAGAAAGGATTCACAGTTGCTAACTGGGCCTGGCAGTGAGCTGTTGCAGAGCTGTCTCGAGCTGGCCGGCTGCTAGCAGCTTGTCGGCTGGTATGTCGGTTTGGCTGACCATGCCTAGTATACAGAATATCTCCACTTGAGCTATCCATTCTGGGCTACCACTTCATTTTTTATGACTGGGAGCCAAAAGTTGGCCGAGAAAGGATGTTGTAGTGCTGTAATGAGTCATGTGAGAAGGCAGGAGCCAGGGTGTTTAAAAAATGAATTTTTAAGTCAAGTTGCTCAAGGTCTGAGTATGAGACGGTGTTTTTATGTGGAAATTACATTTGAAAAGTGGGAGTAGTATGATGTTCAAGGACAAAGTAAGTACCTGCTGTTACAGAGTGTTGCCTGTTCCTTTATGATAATGCAATTACAGTTGTTTGTAGCCTTATTGTTGATGAGCTAGCAATTTTGTTGATGTCCATTTATAGTGGATATGTTATATGTAGTCAGCCCTACCTTACCGACTAACAATTACTAGAGCGTCATATGTCTTCTGTAGATTATGTTTAGTTGGACAAAAAGAAAATCTGTGGAAGTTATGGAAAATGTCAAGCTCAAAAAGGACAGTCTGAAAATGCTAACAGCTACAACAATCACTCGGACCTTTTCCAAAACTGCTGACCATAAAGTAGTGTCTGTTTGCTGCACTTGAAAACACAGCTGGACAAGCTACACAGATGTGAGATTTATGTTTTTAAGCAGGATCATTTAATTTTATTTAGGTAACTTGGGTCAACGAAAAGATTACGGTGAATTCTTCTTTTCTATATGACTTTATTATTCAGTCTCTCGCTCAAAGTTGGTGCCGACTTAACTGTTTGAGCGCTGCATGGACTGAGACAGATGGTATTTCATAGCGACCTGTCTTTGCATTGCGCTGGCAAAAGGGGCTAAATTTAGCGTGTCCAGTTAGATGTCAAATTTCCATCACTGCTAATTGGAGCTGGAGCTGATATTACTCGTGACAACTGCAGAGTCATTCTCCCTGAGAGCAGATGCTGATTGTATCCTTTCCCATTAAATGCAAAATTAAGATTTAAGTTGGTTTAAGTGGTTTTTGTCCAGTGGGAAAGAGGCTTTATAAAGTTGTTAAGGTTGTTAGCAAACAGCTGCATATTTAGACATCTAACAGGCTGAGAGCAACATTGATTCCCCTTGAAATGATACAAAAGAATGAAAAAAACAAACCCAAACAATTTGACCATCATTTGTCATGCTTGTTAGTTATTTTGTTTTAAACTTTTTTACTGTATATATGTAGGTAAATTTGACGATACATTAAAAGGGGCTCTGTGCAAAGGGTTATCAAGATGGAGATGCCTGAGCTGGAGGATAGTAGCTAATGGAGCTAACTCCATGCACAGCCCTAAATAACGGCAACAGTGCTGGAAGAGCCAATGGTATTTACCGGGGGGAACCAGAGGATCTACATAAAGCCGCCATCCTGATATCAGCGTTAACAGCTGTATGAGAGCAGTGCAAAGCTGCAGTGATGAGCAGGATACAGTCAGATACATACATGTACTACTAAGCACACACTGCACACTGACTTACCATAACAAACCACAGACAAAGCATACGTAGGTAGCATGACTCTCTGCTCAGGATGCCATAACTCCAGTGAATCTTTACATAGCAAACAATGGTTTGTGGCTTTATTAATACTCTGATTGTTGCATACAGACCCTTTAAAATGTGTTGAAGACATTATTTCTGCTCATTATACCTTTTCTATTCAAAGTGCTCCTTATTAAAAACAACAGGTGTAAAAGAGCAAGTGGGACATCTTTTCATTCTCTTATATTAATGCCAACACAATGACTCTCATCCTGTCACACAGGTCATAAAGCATCATTATGCCCTCTTGATTCACAGGTCACTTAAGTTCTTCCATAGTGTACTGCTTCCTCCATCTGTACATTTCCCATTGGGGCAGTGGGCACACAGTAGGCACGCTCAGTCTGAACGTGAGAATGACTGTGTATTGTTCCCATTGGTCATATTGGGTCTGTTATCAGCACTATCAGTCCTAATACTCTGGCCTGCATTGTGTTGGGCTGCTCCGTTTATTTAGATTCAGCCACTAACAATGAAAACATTGCCTCTCTCCCAACCGGGACACAAACATACGGAAAGCAATAATAATAATGATGGAGGCAGAAAAGTGTACGTATAAATAGTAAGGGGAAGTAACTGAGTGGCTATGGTGGGAGGAGAGAGTAAACAGACAAAAGTATGAATGATGAAGTGAACAATTGATTTGAAGTACCTGGCAGAGCGACAGCAGTCACTCAGTCTCTGCTACCTTGAAATCTTTTTGCCATCTGAAGGTTAACGTAACCAAGTGTGTGTTTGTGTGTCCACTTCCAGGCTCTCGGGAGACTCAAGTGAGACTGTGTGTGACAGGTGAGAGCTGATCTCATTTTGATGAAGGTGAATTAGCCGTGTTGTGGTTGGCTGGTGTAACTGTAGGATGAAGTGGAGGGTTTTCACACAGCGTCCAAATGAGCCTCTTTAATCAACCGCTGCTAAACCGCATGTGTAGGGAAAAAAAATCCAGAGACACGCATACTTACACGCCTTCCAAAAAATCAAAAGCTCTTTTCTGAGCAGAGATGAAGAGTGATGATTTGGAAGTTTGTGTATTAACTGTAGGCCATTTGGTGCGAATCCATAGCACACAGAAATGTGCTAATCCCTCTCACCTGCCAGAGCGTCCTGGGCCTCAAAGAACGTACTGAGGCCTCCTTTCACATAGGCCAGACTCCCCTCATTCTTCTTGGTAGCCTGTTTCTTCAGATTATTGGCTGCAATCTTCAGCTGCTCAAAACTGATGAAACAAAAATAAAAATGGTTATGCCATTATGTTAGGCCTCCAACTTGTGACTACTGTAATTAATTACATTATTTTGGTTTATAAATTAATTAGTTGTCACAAAAAATGCACAAGTGTCCAAGGTGACGTCTTTAACTTGCTTCAATATATGTAGGTATGTCTTACTGCACAGCTCATACACAAGCATGTGCTGTATCTCAGAAACACAATCACACACAAATTTCAGCCAATATGAGCATGTGTGTGTTTGTGTCTGAGTGTCCCAAGTGAGGTTTCCTCCGCAGGAAGAAACAGTCACCCAGCGAGCTCCAAACACAGGCCCCTGGTCATGCTGGATCCTGGGGTCTGGGTTACTGGAAGGCTAAGCAGGGGGAGAGGAAGCCAGGAGAGTCCAAAATAACTCTCCTCTGCCCTGACATGACAGTCAACCAGGCTCAGGGCTTTTGGGTCAGCGGGCTGCCTCGTGTGCATACCTAACTGCTCTCTGAAGGACCAAATAGCCATGTGAAGATTCAGCCAAGACAATAACCTCAAAATGAACACCATAAAACAAAGTGTTTCTGTATTTTTTCTCCCATGCAGTCAGTCTAACTCATCTTCAGTCTTTACCACAGCGCTGCAACTAATGATTATTTTCATTATTTATTAATCTATTGCTTATTGCAAGTTGATGTCTTCAAATATCTTGTTTCCTCCAAAACCAAATACATACAGTTTACTATCAAAAAAGAGCAAAAGAATCAAAAAATATCTACATGTGAGAAGCTGAAAACTGAATGTTTATTTATAAATAATTATCAAAGTTGTCGCCAGTTAACTTCCTTTAATTTCAAGTGGTCTACTAATTGCAGTTCTATTGAACTATAATCTTCTGTTTGGCTTGGTGAGGGCATAGATTTACCCGTCACTGATCTCACCTGCCAGCAAGGAGTGTTACTGGAACAAAGCGATTTGAGATGTACAAGTGCAGTGTCAATGACATGCCAGACTCCCACTATAGTTTATTGGTGTACCCAGCAAAGCCACAGGGACTAATCCTAAGCCTCAGTTTTGCCACTGAAGCACCATATAAGCCTTCGTCTCTTGTGTCTCTTGTGGAGTTACTTCAGTTGAGGACAAAATATGATATAAGCCAAATCCTGGTGGTTCACTACATTACAACTTGCATTGCTTTCTGGAGAGCTTGGGTCAAGGCAACAGAGACATTTACGCCCATTCTTATTGGTAATTATGAGGGATGACAGCTTAATACGGTGATAATGAAGGACCTACCTGGAGCCTGTGTGGTTTTCTATGAGGTACAAGGTGGCAGAGAAGTTCTCACTAGTGAAGTCTCCACTCATTCCTGGAAATGTCACCTCCAGGTCTTTCTGTGGGATTTTGCCTCTGGGAGAAGACAGATAAATATTGTTGAACACGGAGGCAAGGCAAAACAAAGAAGAACTTCGCTGTGTTAAAGATGTCCATGGTACGTACAGTACTATAAACACTAGAAAAAAACAAAGGATCAAATTGTGTGGTACAATCTGTACGACAAATTGTGAGTAAGGAAGGTTTGGCAAAATAATTGTGAAAATTGTGACAGCATTAATTCATGTGATGTTGGCCTCAGTTGTTCCAGCAGGGGGGCAGTGTGCAGCCAAAAAGTACCCCAGGCTGGGAGAGCTTGGCGTGGGAAGTGCAGTGTGTGACGCCTGGGTGCCCCTGGAGGACCGAGCACTCATTAGGGAAGCTTGATCTCTACTAATGACCCATGGCCAACACAAACCAAACCCCCACCACCACCACCACCACCACCACCACCCACTCTGCAGTTACACACACATATGTAGAAATCCAACACATGGCAGTACAGTATTAAGGTCTAGGGTCTGTCAAACAGAAAAGCCATACACTTGGTGACGTATGCACACACAAACTCATGCACAGAAAACCAGAAGCACTAAGTAGTAAGTACAAACACATCCACAATCAGTCATGTATATGACATAATATATTATTTCTGCAGAGTTGCTGCAATGGTTAAATTACTATCACAACAGGGTTAATGTGTATATGGACATACAATATTTTGGTCATTAAATATTATTACTTAAGGTAGAGTATGCAATAGTTAAGATGGGAAACTGGGTAAAATTGCAAGCTGCAAATGTATAAAGTGTCTGTATCAAAGATCAAAAATTGTGCTTAAGAAAAAAATTAAATGTAGAAGAGGTGAGTGTATTTGCAGAAAATACAGGACAGCATAAAATGCTACTAGTCTCATTCCCTTTACAATCTTCATTGTTTTGATACCAAACTGACATGGTTCGTGAAGACAGTCCCACACAGCAGTTGTACCAACTCTTGCTCTCCAGTCTAACATTAAATGGTCATTGGAGTCCTTTTTTTGTATCTTCAATTAGTGTGTTAGAATGAAAGTAAATGAGGCTAGCTGAAAGCATTTCTCAAGCCTCATAGTATTATTCATTTGTTTCTGTAAGCGACACACTTCAAGGCTATCACATGCGTTCAGCCTGCAGAATACACTAAGTAGAAAGGAATGTAGCAGCTTTTTTCTGTCCAAGCTCAGCAATGTAGCCGGCATCAGGCGTTGTATTATTCAAATATTATGTGTGTGAGACCATGGCTATGTATCAAATGAACAACAAATTCTTTGAGCAGATAAGACAGTTTCCTCTACTGTCCTGGACTGGTAAAAAAAAAAATATATGTATATATATATATATATATATATATATATATACACACACACACACACACACACACACACATATATATATATAATCACTCAATTTATCAAGTTCTTCACTACGTTCTTAAGAACTTCTAGCAGTGTATCACTTAAGTGGGTTGCACTGTTAACTGAAAGATAGTGCAGTTTTGTAACAAGCAATATGATCTAACTGGCAATGGTTAAATTAACTTGTTTATACTGTTTGTATTTGTTTTATTCTTCATACATACATACATGGAGAAATATACATTTTTCATAACAAGTATGCGTGAAGTGGGGAAAAATGTGACTATGCAATAATTTTGTGTTGCTTGATTTAACTGTGTATAAAGAAAATGGTGCCAGTTTCTTGACACTATTGGTGAGTTTAGTGGATGTTATTATTCACTGACATACTGTTGAATGAGTGGAGATTGCAAATATATCCAATCTGAGTGTCAGGTCAAACATTAACCCTCCTCACTTTGAGCAGGTCATATTTGCATGTTTGTTGTAAGATAGTTTTGTCAGTTGGTTCAGTCAGCTGCTCAATGGTTATACCTTGTAGCTAAGCAAATGGACATATGCAGTAACAACTAGTCTCTACATTTTATATAGTGACTACTTCATCTCCATTTATGAAATGGAACATTTACATTACATCTAGGCCAAGTATGACGTTACAAACAGCTAGTGCAAACATCTACAGCTGAATAACCATCCGGTGACATCACCATACAAAGATGCGCACAAGAGTGAGGTTGTTTTACTAACAAAAACAGCTCCGCAGATCAAATGATGTAAGGAGTATTTTTTCTAAAACTCTATCTGTATCAGATCAACACAGACCATTACAGGCACAGATGACAGAGTGGTCATATATTACTGTCAGAGCAAATTGTGTGGACTTTTTATTCTGGATGTTTAACACAACCGTGGGAGACGAGTGAATGGTACAGCCTGTTTATGGGGGTCTCGTCTCTGGCCACGAGCGGTCACTTGCCCTCGGCTCTCTAAACCAAACAAACACTAACTCTGAAAAGCCAGAACCTGACAACACAAACTATATATTACAACTTCTGCACTCCCTGCCAGGCGCGTGGGAGGCAGCACCACGCTGCCCGCTCCAAGGCTGTACACAAACATGTGTGTGGGTCGCTGCCTTGGTTCTTTCCAAATCCCTTTCTATCGCCGTCCTCTCTGCTTTATACACAATTATTCTGTTTCCACTCCCTGTGAGCAGCGGTTAGAGGCTGTTCAGCCATTGCTGTGTTGGCATAATATTTCAAACGTCTGCATATGGGGAGAATTTGTTTCTGTTTAGGGATGTAAACCATGACTCGATGACTAGAGCGTGTGTGTTTATGGCGGTGTGATTGTGCCGAGCGACTCTTGTGTGCGTGTGTTCTTGTGTTCTCTGTCCGTACTTGTCTATCTCAATGCCCAGTGGATTGCTGGGCCGCAAGGACAGGGGCGAGATGCCTTTGTTGCGGTCTGTTCTCATGTCGTAGTAGTTCATCTCATCCACCCACACGGCAGACTGGTCCAGGATACCTGCAGGACAGGGCAGGACAAGAGAGGCGTGACACACGTCAATGAGCTCAACAACACATACCAGATGTGTACTCACACACTCAAACACACACTTTCTCAAACAAACAAACATGTATATTCATCAGAGCCATTTAACTTTTTATGTTCTTCATATTTTTAACTTTGTTCGTCCATAATTAAACTGGTGCACATTCTGTCTACTCTACTGTTTACACATGACACCTATTACATGTTCGTCGGTTCTGGGAAAGAGACCTCTAGTCGTCATTCAACACTGCGACTTCAGAAACTACAGCCAAATAGACAAAACACAAATAAACAGAAAAATCTTCTGAGTTTGACAACATGTGCATTACATTTAGAAAAAACTACAAATAAATATTACAAGCAATTGAGACACACATTCATTGATTTGACAACACATACACGGCACAAAGAAAATGTGCTGCAAATACAGTTTCGAAGGGACACAGAAGTCATGAGTAAAACGCTAACAGTATGTATAGCCGTATCTCCAGTAATACTGAAATCATGTCATCAGATTAAAATAAACATTGTTATCTCCTTCTTCCAACATTATCAACTTATGGCTGATTTATCAAATCACATGACTAGGTGTGTTCATCATTCTTTATCATCTTTTTAATTATTTGCAGACTTGTTATTAATGCGATACATCTATTGCCAAAGTAGTGTTGTAAAAAATATGTATTTATCGATACATAGTGACTTTGAATATTTGAGACCATTTTAATACTCATTATCTGCAGTGTTGGTTCACTGGTAACAGCTGCACTTTATGGCTCTCTCTTATTGTTAATGTTTACTGCAGTCATTCTGCTGTTCTCTACTAACCAAGAAAAGAAAGTCTTTGTTGTCATGTTATAGCCTTGTTACAATTATCTTTTATTTAAAATAATTAAACTGTATGCCCTAAATGTCAATTTTACCATGTGGTATTGAATAGTGCTATTTTTCATTGTATTGTATCGTAGTTAGAAATTTGGACATTGTGACAACACCATGCTAAGGAGATGAAAAATGTCTTTTTTCATGTGCGTTATGAGTTTTGTCCATTTCAAAGTGTATTTTAAAGCTGTAAACCGCAGAACTCTCTAGTCTTCATATGTTGCTGTTCCCCCCCCCCCCCCCCCCCCCAAAAGAAAAATGAAAAAGAAGTCCTGACAAAGTGCGTTATTGTGCAACATTTTGATAATCAATTCATTGCTTGCTTTCTTTGTTTACCAAAATTAAATTTGAGGATCTACTGCTTTTCTCTGCTGCTCTGCTGCTAATTGTTGGTTTCACTGCTTTACGGCATAGACTAAACAGTTAAGCATTTTTAACAAAAAAAGAGAGAGTTTAATTGCTAATATAAATAATCATTAGTTGCAGCACTAGCTGCTCTAATTGTTTAGGCAAGCAAATAAAACAGACTTTTAGTCTTGGGAGTCTTACCAATCCTCTCTGGCCTGAGCAGTTTGAATGAGACTGTGGAGGTGCCGAGACCTCCGGACTTGGTGGTGACAATGATCTCTCCCTTGTCGTCTTTGGCAGGACCCACGCGGCACACTATCTTGCTGGCTGACATCCACTCAGCTGTCAGCAGGCAGTTATGGCCGCAGATCGACAGACCTGAGACGGAAGAGAAAGGGGAAAAAGGTGAGAGATACAGCCACACTGTGACAGCACAAATAAACAACATGTAGCACCGACGCACTCACACACAGACAATCTATAACAAAAGGGGCTCACTCAGACAGAACTGCAACTAACAGCAGGTTTAGTCAAACTGTCACCAGGGGGTCAGAGTTCAAGTTGGGGTCAGGATGGGTGTGGGTGGCCGTGACCTTCCTTCCTCTCACTCCACTCCTTTAAGCTAACGTGTGTCACTTCAGCGCTAAGTGGCCCATTACAGGCACAATGTGCACTCTGCCCCTACATCTGTCGTCCTCTTTTTAAACCCTCTTGAAAACTATTTGGACACTAGAAGACAGACACAGGGATTACTTTGACAGTTCCAGCCGAGGGAATTCAGAAAGCTTCACGTGTGTATAATCTAACATCATAAAAGCCTGTGAAAGCTGATTAACAAATAGCCCATAAAACCGTGAATAATATGCCAATTAGAGCCCCATTTCCTGCCTCTGTTCTCCCCTGGCCAGTTTGTTTGAATACATAAGCACTCACACACATTTGTGCATATCTAATTGTCTAATTCCAGGCCCCAGGGACATTCATGGTCAGAAATAGACCCGAATCACTGGCCAGAGCACAGCTTTCCAAGCATGGAGCAGTGTGTGAGTCCTCTGGACTGTGCACCCCCCTTTCCCCACCTCCGCTCAAACCCAAAAAGTAGGGTAGAGGAGAAATTGGCGAACATGGGGGAAAATATCAGCACAGAAAAAGTGTGACGTTCAAACACATAATGAGAACAAGATGGAGGTAGTCCATCTGTGTGGCTCTCAGAAGTCAAAAGTCATAAAAAAAGACACACTAACAACAACAACAGTTCTATTTTCATATGAATGCATGTTGATAAGCACTTGAGTTTCTCAAACTAGGCATACAGTAATCTAAATATTTAGAGAAACAAAAGTTTTGTGTGTTGAAGAGAGTTGGCAGAATTGTCACAGAAGAGGCAAAATTGAATTACATAACAGTAAAATATCCGCTAAAATGCTGAAAGGTTAGTTTTTTGCTGAAACATTTAAAGAATAAAGCAAACGCAATCATTGTACATGTACAATAAATTGACAAAAGATGTCTTTCAAATTATAACTGCACAATGAAATTGAAAAATAGATTTTAAATTTCCAAATGAAGTTTCTTTTATATTGTGTCGACAGAATTTTAAGTACATTTACAAAAGAACCAAACTGCCTTAATTAAAAAAAATACTTGTTAAAATGCAAGAGTTATCTAAACATTTTAAACATTGCAGCCATTTTAAATTAACAGTTTATCATCACTCCGTATGAATGTGGGTTTTTTTTGTAATGCTCTACAAAAGGACTTTTTTGCTCAACTCATTAAAATGTTATGAAAGCAAAACCCATATAGTGAGAAAGTGATGAAATTATTATTCTGGGGTGGGGGGATCAGGCGTCCTGTCCACTTACGTATCATATAAACAAAAACAAACTTTACACCAGCCTGTTTAAAAAGGGGCCGCTGTGGTTTGTTGATGGATAAGTTAATAAAATCTGTTAATATGACTAGAGTTACAAAATACTCTACATACCAGAACAAAAAATAAATGACAAAAATAAAGCAGCTATATTTACTCAGCATCAGTGTACCTCTTTTTCAACAAAAAGTGACTACCACAGAGATATAAACAATAAAAATCATCACCTAAAAATTATCATTTACAATAAAACAAATAAATGTTAATTACATAATGTGCTGACATATTATATATCTGTCTGCTGATTCAAGAAATATCTATATTTACTTTATATTTATCTTGAAGTATTCACTTATATACCTACATGCATATTTTATCAAGGAAGACGAAATATCACGGGGAGGTATAAAAAGGATGAGGTTTTTATTCCCCATGAATATCAATATTGCTGAACAAAAATACACTGGGGGAAAAAAAATAAACAAACATAGAAACTTCAACATTTTACCAAGACAGAGTTGCGTGTGCAGTAAGTCATGTAGTTATAAAATGCATTATTGTACCGATGAGGTCGGCTGGGCCCGTGCCGAGGTTTTCTCCACGGATGGTAACTTTGGTCCAAGCTGCACCCTCCTTGGGAGAGATGCCGGTGACCAGCGGGGGCTGACGGGCACGAGACATGGTGGCCTGACGCAGATGGGAACACCGGGTTGATCAGCACCTGGACATGGAAAAAGAGAGCAGAGAGAGGCATGCATATGAGGACATGGTAGGTAACACAAAACTCAACTCCACACACTGACAGTTCAGTTAAAATATATAAACAACATCTCATAATGAAGCAATTGGTGCCAAAATTAAAAAAGAAATTAAGAAAACTGAGAAATTAAGGGTTTAATAATCAGTTAATTGTTTAAGGGATTTATTGAGCAAAACTTGTTGGTCGCAGGCTGAAGTCAGAGTAAAAGCTGCTGTTAAAATGGACAAAGCATTTTCAAACGGTTGCGCAAAACTGCACTCAATAATACCCACCAGGTCTTAAAGAGGGCATAAAAAAAAAATCTTAATGCTGATATGGGTGCATAGCTAGTGAATCCCCATCCCTTTCCTAAAATAAATATAGTAAATTATTTTTTAAAATTGACAAGACGCCTTTACTGAATTACCAGGCTCACGTATATTTAGATTTTTAGAACTGACTGGGGACAGCAGAATACGAGCAGCATTTGGCTGGCAGTGAGCGTTAATTTCCCACCCTGTAGGTCTCCAAACAATGTATGCATTGCAGCAGTTATCTCTCAGATAATAGGAAAAATAGAGAAGGGAGCCAAGAATGAAGGAGCAGACAGAGAGCAGGGAGGAAAGGAAGAATGTAAACCTCACAGCGAAGGATAAATAAACCTGGCCTCCCCAATCATTCCACATAAGCCCACACAATACAGTACAGATTATGGTACCAACGAAGGAGCACCCATGCAAATCAGTTCATGTTGGGGCTGAGCAAAGGAAGAGAGGGAAATATTCCAAATGAAAAAATGAAAGGATGTATTTCAGCAGCACAGATGTTTGCTAATAAATTACTGCCAGGTCTCAAAAAGGCTGACCAATCTAGACGCTGAAGCAGCTTGAGCGAGGCTTCCGCCCTTTTGCTCCGCAGCCAAAACACGTTCTCCACAAACAATGCAGGAGTTCACACGGACCGGACCTGCAGAAAGTTCATGGTGGTAACCCTTTGTACATTTATATGGTCACTAATTGTGTAGGCGTACAACTGAGGTGCAAGAAAACTTTCAAAGGGCCAACGGGGACGCCAATATTAAAGGAAATCAAAACTGACAGAGTACGACATTGATTAGTCTACTTGTTAGAGAGATTTCCTGTATTTAAAAAAAACAACAGATTTTTAACCCCTGCAGCAGCCAGTGCAAGCACCAAGAACCATAAACCAGGGCTGCAATTTATGATTATTTTAATGATGTCATGCACTATGTCATATTAATTGTATAGCCTACAAATTGGTAGAAAATAGTACAAAATTCAAATCACAATCTCACAGAGACCAGGTTCATCTTCAATATGTTAGTTTGGTGAGGCAAGCAGTCTAATATCTAAAAACATTCCACTTTACAAAGATATTAAAAAGAGAAAAGCAGATAATTGACATATTTGACAAGCTGGGACAAGGAATGTTTAGCATTTTAGCTTGATACGCAAACAATTAGGCCTACTCTGTGCTTTCCGAACCCTGCAGTGGATACTTCATGTGGTCGCCTGATATGCAAACAGGATCACATGAAAATTAGAGAAAAACAGATTTTCAAAGATAATTTAAATCAAGGTCATTTTTTCCAAGTTTCAAACAAAAAAAAAAAAACATTTAAAAAAATGTTAAAAACAGTTTGCTTGAATCATGTACGTTGTATGACCACACAGATCACAACAGAGCTGAAAGGCAGGAAAAACTGAAGTGTGGTCTCATGTGATGCAGTTGAGGTTTTTTTGTTTGTATGGGAAGCTAATAAATAATAACAAATAATAAAATGTCAAGTACAGCATAGTTCTTCTAAACCATCTCTTAACTGAATTTTAAGAAAAAGTAATGTATAGTGATATCTACTGTAACCATGATGTCAAATTACATCCTGTTTGTCCTTATCACCCACCTCTAGTACAACACCATCTTTCACTGTGACCTCAGCAATACAAATGCAATTTCGTTTACACATTTTTGACAATGTCACCAAAAACTGACCATTACCAACTTCACAAAAGCAGAACTTATGGCAAAGCTGCTGTATTTAATTGCAATATATTGTAACAGGTGTAGAGTAAAATGATATGTCATAAATGTTGATTACAATATGTGCCCATCATTTTAAATGACTGCTTGCGAAGACATACTTTCATTTTTTCATTTTCATTAAGGTGTCTTTGAACAGTTTTTACAGTATGGGAATATAGGTAGGACAAAGCATGGGACAACAAAAATCCACAAGCATAAAAAAACAGCAGTGGGACAGCAGCACATGTAATGACCTAAAAAACCTCCAAGAGTTGAAACCATTCCATTTTGGGAAACTTCTCCGCCACAAGCCCCCCTGCCCAAAGGCCCTGACATCCAGGAGTTAACAAGAAAACTCCAACGGGATTTACCTCATGTTGTTGCTGCTGCCCTGCGCTTGTCAGAGGAAATAGAGGGGCTATGGATATGACATGGAGAAGATAAGAGGTTAACAGGTCTAAAACAAGAGCCTGGTATATCCTTCATCAATCCCATATGTTTAGAGTGGGAGCAGTGAAAGGGCAGAGGACTGGGATCCTTATTTTGTACAATTTTGATTCTGCTTCCAGGAGTGTTTCTAGATTACCCCCCACCCCACCCCACCCCACCCCCACTCCCATCTTGGAAATACACGTGCACAAACACACAGATAGCCTGCCCCCACACACACACACTTACACACACATACACCCTGGGCAGAATGACAGCTCAGCTAGGTTGCGTGCGAGGGGCCCAAGCTGGTGTTGTGTGGTCTGTGTGTATGCGAGTATGTGGAAGGATCCGCGGAGAGGTCTGGGCAGTGTGTGTGTGTGTGTGTGTGTGTGTGTGTGTGTGTGTGTGTGTGTGTGTGTGTGTGTGTGTCTGTGTGTGTGCGCGTGTGTGGTCTGGGTGTGTGGTCTCTGGCGCGGGCCTGGGGAGAGCCTGCTGACGGCTGGGATGAGAAAAGAGCCGCTGTGTTTACTTTACTCTGGGGGCTGTGCATGGACACGGGAACACTGCCCAGACCCCTCTCTATAACACCAGCGTGCACACACACACATGCAACAAGTCACGCAGAAACTAAGCGGACTCTTGCACAAGTCTCATGTCACACACCACCACAAATACCCTGTAAACTAGGCAATAGAAACTAAAACTTTATACAGACCGGGCACATGAATTTTTCCTTAAAGTAGCATGAAGAGGAAAACAAAAGAAAAGGTTTCTGAAGCTCCAACTGGAAACTTATGAGGTAGACAGCATTTTCCACAAGGGGGATAAAGGTATTAGCCTCCAGGGGGCATCAGAGGATACCCATAACACTGCACGCCACTCTCTTCCAACATGTATCAAACTAGTCATACTGTGAAGGCTAAATTTGATCAATGACAACACAGAACCAGTTTTAGCTCCTTTTCTCTCACTCGATTCCCTTCCAACCATGATGCTGTTAGCCCCCAGCCCCAACCCCAACTCCTCTCTCTCTGGTAATAGGGCTAAAAGGCAGGTTTGTTTTCCTTGGAAGCTGACTTACAAACAGCAGGGTTGGCTCTAATCTGTGTGGTAGCAGTGGAAGTCTGAGGCTTGGGATCTTCTTGCAGCGCTGCTAACAAGTGACAACCCTTTCTTGGCCTTGTGCTCAAGTGTGCAGACACAAAGGAAAGACTTTTCATTAAAGCTCTAAACAAATCTTTTTGTCACATGAAACCATTTAATTTGAAAATGCCACACGCAATACACCCCAAAAATGCTGTGCACAGTGGTCTGGGCTAGATGGCAGCAATGGATTTCTTTTTCATAAAAAAAGGAAGACTGAGCTGAGTTAAAAGATATTTGCTAGTGACTTGATAGTGTCCTATAGACACTAGGTTTTCAGATGAGGAAATGTGGATGATTTCCCCCTGCTACTGGGGCTGGAGAGACGATGGCAGCACACATCAGAAAAGGCTACTATAGAAGTAAATTTGATCATCACAATCATGATTTTGGCTTGAAAAATAAATCAAGCTTTTGATATTAATCCCTTGCGTTTTAAGTACACACTCATTATCAAATGAAGTGTTGCCTATTCCCGTGTAAATTTTCTAACCCATCACAGGGGTTTGTTTCAAGTACTCTCTGATTACCTGGCCTGCAGTGAAGAGCATTTACAGTTAACAAGGCAACTGCATTAGCCATACAAGATAAAAAATATTGTAATTTTGGATGAACAGTATTGTTCAGTATTTGCTGCTCCTAAAAATAAAACAGCAAATTAAGATTTACTTATATGACTGAAATCATGATAGTAAAAATAAAATGTTTCGGATATTAAAATAAATCACAAAGGGTAAGTCAAATGTAAATTAATGTAATTCATATTAAATGCTATTAACTGTGCTTCACTGTTACCCAGTACATCTGACAAAAGACTTGACAAATGTCATGAACTGATTTTGCAGGGGTTCCCTTTACAATATGCTTGGAATCATTAATTTAACCAACAGAAGTTTGCAAAAACAATAATCTCATCAAAAAGATACACTTGACCATGATTAACAATAACATAAACATGACCTAGAATTAAAAACAATTTGTTGATTTATCAATTATTTGATAGAAAGAATCTTAAAATGAATCAAAATCCTTATTTGTTAAAGTCTTTTTAAAGTCTTTTATAAGGCAAAACATCTGCTGATCCCAGCTACTTCTATGTGAAGTATTTCTCAGTTGTATATCATTATAAATTGGCCATTTTGGGGTATAAAACCATTTGATGGACAAAGTAAGAAATGTGAGACCATCACATTATTTTTTTTTTTTACTATTACTTGACATTTACACACTAAATACTTAACTGATAAAAGACAATGCGATTCCAATATGAGTCAGGATTTTTGCGGGAATGCTAATTTTTGCATTTCATTTTCAATGACAAAACCATAAAAGTGATGATGATGTGATGTTTGCAGGGGTCTGTACCAAAAAAGTGTGTTCGTTTATGTCTCACATGACTTGATTTATTTATAATGGTATGTTATGAAACATTTTACCTTCATCAAAAAATTGCAGCTCCTGCTGTTTGGATATTTCCCTTGACCATATTGTGATTTTGAAAATAATTTGACCAATTCTGCAACCCTGATGCAATATTCCTAGTTTACAAAGGCGCTTTGTTACCTGTCATACCTCTCACTTGCTAACCTTTTCCTGTCTCTCTCTGTCTCCTACCAAATAAAGCGAGAAAGGTATATCATCAGCAAGAATCTTAATAGTTCTCCTGATAATGCCCCAAAATGAATTACATGGGGTTTAAATACCACAAGTCCTCTGCTTTTTTTCATTTCCATAACTTCAAACCATGACAAACTCTCTGCAGCACCACAGACATAGGAAACTATCTACCTGATCCACCATATCAACACACATAAAGCTACATGACTATCTCATGAATAAGGCGTTTATAACTTAGATCATTTGCTGCTCTAAACTCAAAGGTGTCTCACATATGGCAGTGATTGGCAAGTGTGTGTGTGTGTGTGTGTGTGTGTGTGTGTGTGTGTGTGTGTGTGTGTGTGTGTGTGTGCGCAAGAGAGAGTGTGATGGGTTGAGGGGGCACAAAGGGACCCATTTAGACAGCTCATCACCCTCACCCCCTCCGTCTCCCATCAGAGCAGCTAACTGACTACGCTGGCGGCTCAGACCCCCCCCCCCCCAAAAACTCCCAAACTAACACCATTTCACTTCGTGCTCCTCAACATTACACAAACACCAGATTCCATCAAAGATCCCCCTCCCGACTCCTCTGAATGGACAGAGCAGGCCAAACATCACCCAGTCTGACATGACTGGTCTGATCACAGAGGCTGGGCGAAGCTCTGAACAATCCTCCACAGTGTTCACTCACACCCAGGCGACCACATGCCTTTAAGATGTGGAGAGGGCAACGTTGCCAAATTAACCATAATATGTGTCAACTCTATCGTATTTCAAATAAATGGATCGTATTTACATGAACTGTGCAGGTTCTGTTTGAAAACAGATGCTGCGACCACTGTCCAGTCCTCATTCTTCCACAGTGAGTCAGCATCTTCTGGGCGTGCGGACCATCCCAGTGCTCACGGAGAGTCTTTCGTGACAGAGAAAGAGGACAGAGTGATCAGATGTGTGCCTCTGGCTCACTATCCGACCATCATCCGATGTCTGCCCACAAGCTTTGTTATCTTTATGGCTGTCTGTTTGTTTGTTTGTCAGTCTCAAGTGCTTTTCAGAGTTAGGCCTAACGAAGTGAAGTCCACAATTTCCCATATAAAAATCCTGGAACAATAAACAGAAATATGAAGTGTAGGCCTGCAAATGCAGGAAGATGTTTTCAGAGGATTAGGAGACTGGAGACAGGCGGCTTTGCCCAATGACATGGCGGAATGGAGAGATTTGAACCTTCATGAGCCAGGCTATAAGTTTAACGTCAAAACCAGCAGCGTGAGAACCATCTCCTTCACCCTAACATATAAGAATTATACAACCACTATAGTTTAAAAAAAAAAAATCAAACATTTTATTGAGAGTTACGCCTAGCTACTAACATTTTTCTCATCAAGTAATCTGTTGATTATTTTTTCTATTAATTAGGCCTAACTGATTATAGGGCTGCAACTACTCATTAACTGTGTGTTCAATAAATCATCAGGAAAAAAAAGCCAAAAAGAAGCAACAGAAGAAAGCCACTGTGTTGTCCAACCAAAACAGTCAAACAGTCCAAAACCTAAAAAAAAACAGCAGCAAAACATATTTGAGGAACTAGACTAGCAAATGTTTCTGATAACTACAAGACATTATCAATTATAAGAATGGTTGTTGATAACTGCTCTGAAAATGGACTGCTTCAATAATCAACTAGAGCTGCCATTAACAATGACTTTACTTATTGAAAGATCACGTGGTCAATAAATGTCAGTAAAATGTAAAATAGTTAAAATGTCTACTGTGTCTAATGTAATAACTTAAAATTGTTTATTTTTGTCTAAATAGCAGTCTAAAACACTATCTATTAAGATTGCTATTACATAACAGAATAAAAGCAACAGGTACTTGGAATTAGGAGAAAGAAAACAAATTGCTTGAATGATTAATCAGTTAGCCTATAGATTATTTTGTGTCAAATTCTGTCACTCTATTATCAACAAATTGTTTCAATAAGCTGACTCCATAAGTATTGAGCTTGTCTCTCCGAGCTGTGCTGTGACCTGTTTTCCCAGCCCAAAGCTCCTCTGTCTGTCTGTCCAGGTCTGACTGGGTCACAGAAATCACACTGTGAAAACCAGTGGCCCAGCAAGCCTGTCAGCAGGGAGGAGGCTACCAGGTGGGGCAGACTGCGGAGAACAGACAGGGGTGAGAGAGGAGTGCCGCTTCACAAACAAGGCTCGGTCTAACCCTCGTCACTCGATTCACCCTGAGGTTTATGGAGCAGCGACACTAAGGAAAAGCCTCAAAAAAACAAAACAAAAAAAAAAACAACCCACCACATTCCACCAAAACAAACAAGCAGGGCCACCCAAATTTTTCAATTAGAGCCCCAAGAGGGGGGCAGGAAATGGATCAGTGCAGCATTGCCCCCGCCATCCCCCAGCCAAGCAGTGCTGACTTTGGGGAAGAGAAGGAGATACACAGAGCTCTGCAGGCTCTCACTGAAAGGCTGAGGACTTGTTAGCATGGACATCGAACAAATGATGGGGGAGCTCAATGACAACTTATTCCTGCAACCGACCTGTCAATCAATTACTCTCATTAACTCTCTAATATAATCAATCAGTTACACAAACACACAGCATAAGGTACTGTTTACCATTAAAAAAAAAAAGCTTATTTAAAGATAGTATGTTACAACAATATTTGACAAAAATACACAAGAGTAGGGATTATAAAGGCTTAGACTCTATTCTGTTTAAAAACACTTCTCTTAATGAGACTGAGCCGAGAGAAGTGTCTATATCATAACTGGGAGGACCAGTATCCCTTAAAGGGATAGTTCACCCGAGAAAATACATATTTTCCTCTTACCTGTAGTTTTATTTCTCAATCTAGATTGTTTCGGTGTGGGGTATATCAGCTGTAGAGATGTCTGCTTTCTCTCCAAAATAATGAAACTACATGGCACTCGACTTATGGTGCTCATAGCACAAAAAAGAAACGTTTGAAAAATAGCAATGTCTCTTTCAAAAAATCATGACCCTGTTACTCAAGTTAACCCACAGACCTTGTCCTGAGCAGCTTCATGTAGGAACGCGTTTCATTCTACAGAAATACCCCCACCAACTATATCAACATGCAGAGGAAAACTAATCATCTTCAGGTTTTAGACTGTGAGTCAAATAAAACAAGCAATCTGAATGTATCACTGCATCAAAACACTCAACTGCAAAATCAAGAAAATAATCAGCAGCAAACTCTAAGTTTTACAAATCAAAATTAGCCTCAGACCTCAAAACTACTGTATATAGATGTTATAATGTCTATTTCTACAGTTCCAAACATTTTCCCAGAAGCCTCATATTGGCATGTAATTATGCCTTTGCCAATTTTCAACCATCTCAATGTCATTTCAGTGTAGGACGTGTGTGCAGATTAACAGTCTTTGGTTTCCCCTTGTTAAAATAGCTTCACTGGTCTGGAGGTTCTGACTAAATGTAGCTCACACTGTAACATTCATAGTTTACTGCTAAACTGATGTCCACCCTGTGCAGGGTGCAGACACATTGGTGCACTGAACGCTTCTCTAGAGGCTGCGGTACACGCCATTGGTTTCTGACAATATTTACACTTAGCTTTATTTTGTCTTGTTTTGTGCCCACACAACTGACAACTGACTGTTTTTTTTCTTTTTAGGGCATTTTGTGCCTTTATTGATAATATAGCTGAAGATTGGACAGGAAAGGTGAGAAAGGGAGGGGGGATGACAAGTATAAGAGGGCCGCAGGTCAAAATTGAACCCAGGCTGCTGCAGTGGACTGAGCCTATATGGGGTGCAAACTCTACCCAGTGAGCTTCTGACATGGCATCTATGTATACCAGCTCCTTCTCATCTGCATTTTTCCAGGATTTGAGCTGTTTTGTCTCTGTGACTGGACATGCAGGTTTGAATAGGGGAGACCAGGGGGCTGTTATAGCAATTTTTGGCTTTGATGCCATTACTCAAAAACCTTCTTTCACTATTTGGATACAGTTCTTACATAAGGAACTTATATCTATATCTGTACATTTACATACAGCTGGAGAAAATCACATTATTGGCTTAGTCCGACTAACACAGGACATTTAAATGCATGTAAACAGCTTAGTCCGACTGAAATTGGACTATCCGTAGCTCGACTAACACACCTAAATAATTCGATTGAAAATCATCCACTTAGTCTGACTGGAGTCAGACTCTGCGCTCCGGCATGCACCACTTTTTCCTTTGTGGGCTTTAACCTGTAGCAGCAGTTCAGTATATAGCAGTCCAGTAGCTCCCAGAAAAACAAACAAACAAACACCTGCGACCGAGAAGCTGAAGCTTCCTCTTTGGGACAACTGGAGCTAGTTCAATACACACTATATGAAAAAAGACACAGCACCGCCTATCGAGGTGGAGTCAGAAGTACTTGGTCAGAAATTTGATTTTCTCTTCTGCATGTATACTCAGACAAGGTGAGAAGTCCGACTTGACCGATTAGCCGAACTTTGAGCTTAGCTCAACTACTGCGTGCTTGTAAACATACGGTGTTCTATTTGTAAACAGTCATCATTTGTTTTTAGAGGCAATGTTAGAGTCACAGTATTAGTTGGGATCCTGGATGTCAAATGCTACATCTGCTCCAACATGCGGGATGATCATAACATATTATAATAATATATAATAACATATAACTGTGCAGAAATATGTAAACATTTATTCTCGACTAAATTGAAGTACAAAAATAAAGTCATCCTTGTGTTATTCAATTTTTATAGAGCATTATAAGTTGCATTTCTGTTAATATGTCAGCAAAACAGCAGTAGTCAGACAATGCTGATAACTTTATTGAATAAAATTAGGAAGAGTTACTGTCACTTTTGAACATGTGAGCTTTGCAAGATTCTGTCCTCTGATTCCACGAAATTTCAGGTGGAAATTTTGTATTTTGTAAACTCCTCTAGACAACAGTATTCAATTAACATACAGAGTAATCACAGTAAAATATAGTGAAAACAGAGTAAAAGCAACTACTTCTATTTGTTGTGCACTCCAAACTGCAATATAATATACTGTTTGTATAATACACAGGCTACTTTTATATTAGCACACTTTGTATTATATACTTTATATTATCAAAAAGCACGCGGGGAATAACAATATGAATTGTTGAGTGGAGAAGGGGTAGGATTTAATAAGCTTTGCTTCTTCCCACCCCCTTTACGAACATGTCAAGTATTTTTTTTGATTATTAAACTGTTTTAATTGCTTTGTTGTTGTTGTTTTGTCATCTGTTTGACTTACTGTATTGCTTTTTCTTCTCTTTTTTTTTTTACTTTAATGTTCGAAATAAAATCTTCAAACAAACAAACACTTCCCACTTTGTATTGCAACTGCTGCATCTACGTTAGTTAGATAAAATAAGTGACAGCAACTAAATAACGCAATAAGTACCGTTTAACGTGACAATAAAGCGCCCAACTTACAAGGCGTTGACGACAATCATAACAGTCTTAACGTTAGAAATGTTCTCCAACAGAACAGCACCGGTAACGTTACACAGATAAGTTACTCCAGTGGATTTTGGTGCAGCTCGTCGAATAGACGTTAAAACGATGCAAGATGACAACACGAGCCGCATCTGTCAGTTATTTCTGCAACCACAGACGCCCGTTGAAACACACTAAACAACCCAACGGTGATTCTAGAGAAATAGAGATTAGCTATATTGACAAATTTGACAGCTAACATTAACCTTAGCTCGGGCTAAGCTGTGCTCGCTAGCAAGCTACTCGTTATGCCGGAGGGTAAGCGGTGACTGTCATTTGTGTTCGTCGTAAATTTACAAAGCGGTTATACTATCACCTGTCTCACCACAGTGAGTGTGACACCACGTCGGGCATTTAGGAGAAAAATACGTTAGAGAAGATGGTAACTTACAGTTTACAGCGACTGGACTGCTGCGACCGTTTCCTGTATCATGTGACTACTTCCGGCTTTCCGTTCTCAGCCACAGCCTTCAAAATAAAATCATTAAAATTAGGTTAAATTAGGTAAAATATAAAGAAATAAAAAATATATACTGTGACTACACACACACGCACACACACAGATAGATAGATAGATAGATAGATAGATAGATAGATAGATAGATAGATAGATAGATAGATATTTTTATGTTGCTTTATACCTCTAGTCCACTACAGTTGAGTTATAAATAGTGTAATTATTACTGACGTCACATCTGACAGTTGTAATGACTTAACTGTCTAAGATTTTACATACAAAACATATGATTATCTCATAAAATATGAAAAAATATTATAGATTATACTACCCACCAGTCTATAAAACTGTTGCAATAAGTTCTACCTGAAAAAACAACATCAAAATGTTGCTTACATGTTAATGCATTAATGATCATAACCCAACGGTAAAATATAAAAGGAAACACTGATCTGGTTGAATTTCTGTTTTGTTTTGTTTTATATTTGCCTGACACCATACCAATTTCTTTGTTGGATGGTTGGTTCTGCACCTTTCTCTTGAAGGGCATTTATAAGAAATAATGAATATTTATGGGCTGTAAGAACATCTTATGAGCAGTTTGATCTATGGGTCATCTGGTTTGTACATATGTCAGATTAAATGCAGTAGAAACAGCATTATTAGCCTAAATGCTCCTCTGAAGTATTGGATGTCCTTTGTGTGAGAATTCTGAAGCCGAGTGGGAGCTTTGCTTCTTTCCTCATCTCTCTTTTCACGGTGCATCACTGAGGTATTTCCACTTGTTCTGGGAAAGGCGCAGCATCATTAGAAATCCAACAGAGACCACCCAGGCACACACTAGAACACTGATACCATTACATTTATCTCACCAAATTGTGCAGGGCAGAAAGAATTTCTGTGATAAGGCAAGGCCCAATCCCCGGGGAAACCACATTGTCCAATTAGACGGGGTAATCTGATAATTAAGGGATCAAACTGTGACTTGGGAGTTTGCACAGATGCTGATGCAACACAGGGGCTGTTTGTCTACATAAACATCAACTTAGAGCAATGACGCTGGAAGATTTTGATCTTGGTCTCACTGGTACAGCCTCTGCCAGTGAATGAGAACATTGGTTGCATTTTACACATACCAACTGGTGCATCTAGAAATCAATGGGTTTTTGTGCACATTATTATGTGTCATGTCTTGAGATATATATGTAATGTATGGGAGGATATTCTCAGAGAATGTTTAAACTTGTATCGATTTTTATCAATATTTAAGCAAGCTCAGTTTTGACATTGTATGGTACAGTGGAGCAAGAACCACTTATTCAGAATCTTGTTTTTGATTAAAGGAATAGTTTGACATTTATTTACCACTCTCTTATTTGTTCGTTAAATATGAAGGTGGCACCAGAAGACAGCTAACTTTGCTGTGCATAAAGGACTAGGTCACCCCAAAATTGAAAATACATATTTTAAATTTTATTAAAATTGTTTTGGTGTGATTTGCCAAGTGTTGGAGATATCGGCCAAAGAGATATCTGCCTTCTCACCAATATAAAGATACCACTAGGCGTATGGTGCTCAAAGCTCCAAAAATCCACATTTTAAAACTCAACAGCAATGTCTCTTCACAGAAATCATGACCTGTTTGATAATCCACAGACCATGTTTTGAGCAGCTTCATCCAGGAACTATTTTCCTTCTACTGAATTCCATCCACAAACTGTATCACTGTGCAGAGGGAAGCATGCATCTACTACCAACTCACCTAGTACCATTGAGCTAACTCAAGTTACAGCTCAGCCTAGGAGTACATTATTAATGTTTACATCTAATGCTGTTTCAAAACAAGCTTCTTGTCCATGAGTAGATGCAGACTTCCTTCTACATGGAGACAGTTGGCTGGTGTAGTTTGGTAGAAAGAAAATAGCACCTCCATTTAAGTGTTCACCACAGGTCTGTAGATTATTTTAAGTGACTGGGTCATGATCTCTGAAAAGAGACATTGCTGTTGAGTTTTTGTATTGATTTTGCACTTTGAGAACCACAAGCTGAGTGCCCTATAGTTCCATAATTTTCAATGGATGGCAAAGATCTCTATAGCCAGTCACTCCAATGCCTAGTAACTCACTCCAAAACAATCTAAAAATTATAGCTGCTGCGCAGCAATGGTCGGGGGCCGGACAATTTTAGGCAAAATTAGGCAATTCTGATCAACACACACGCTAAAACAAAGCCTATCACAAAATAAAAGTTACATCATATAATTATGGCATGCCCTTCAAATTGTGGATGAGTGGCTGAAGTGATCAGACTCATAATATACAAAGGAAAGAAAAAACTCAAGAACAAGAAAGTAAGAATAACATTAACTGCTAGCAATTATGAACAAACTGGCCTGATCTAGCTTAAAGCTAAACATTATCCATGATCGCAAAGATGAAAACATTTTTTAAAATGTAAAAGTAGCTATTGGATAGACTCTGCATATTGACTGATAGCTAAGCCAAATAAACAGGGAAAAGAGACAAGGGATAACAGGGAAAAGTGTTGATAAAGAGTATTTGTCTCTCCGCAAAACTGTCTGGATCATAATTATTATAGTCTGTAACCAACATAGCATGATGCCTGAACATAAGAGTTTCACATTAGAATGTCCGTTCTGCCTTAGCTGAGGCTTGAACTCACAACTTCTGAGACTAAGGCCTATTTTCTAGCTCACTGAGCTAATTGGCAAGTGACAGTTCATGTGTGGCTTCACAAACTGACTAAGCCAAGCTTCATGGTGCCAGACAGTGGAAAAGCAAATTTCAAAGTGAAAGTTCCAAAGCTGTAACACATATGGTTGATTTGTTATGAATTTTCAAAGTTTTGAAATTTAGAGGCTTGGCTCGCCACCATCAGGACTATTGTCTTGTGTTTCCAGTTGGGGACATCTGGCATGGGACTGGACCTTTATGAAGAGTTTGGGTAGTTTTCTCATATGGAAATGTTCCAGGAGCTGAAGCTTGAACTCACAATCTTAAGAACCATCCTCTATCTCACTGAGCTAACTGGCAAACAGAAATGTCACATGTAGCTTCACAAATTGACTAAGCCAGTCACCTGAGTGCAAGACAGCAGCAGTGTGTAAAGGCAGATTTCAAACAGCTGTCAAAAATTCAGGTTTGAGATTTTTAAATTAACATTGAAAATGTATTTAGCAAGAATAAGTATATGTTTACAATACCATTTACAGTCAAACATTTTGATGCACTGTAGGCTCAGTTTTCGATAAATCAAAAATCTGTGTGAATTGTTTGTGTAGGACAGTCTAAAGATGCTCTGTAGCAGCATGTAATAGTTTGGTGTCAACTGAGCAAAAATTATGGGAGGAGATAGGTTTAAGAAGTTTTACAATTTTTGAAAAAAAACAACAGAGTGATGGACTTCATAATTTGCAATAGGTTTAAATGTACAAAAATTTTCTTCAGTATTGGGGCTACATTTTGGTGAAAGTTGCAAATCTGTAGCACGTATGGTTGATTTGTTGTGAATTTTCAAAATTTTGGACTTTAGAGGCTTGCTGTAGCGCCTGTTTTTGCAGCTGCATCTGGCATGGGACTGGACCTTTGTGCAAGGTTTGGTGATTTTTCGCACATGGGAAGTATGATTTCCTTGGAAGAAGAAGAAGAACATGCAGCAAAACAATAGGGTCCTGGCCCCTAATAAATAACACTACAGGTAAGATGAAAAATATGTGTTTTTTACTTTGGGGTTAACTGTCCCTTTAAAGACATGAAATTAGGGAAACAGCTAGCATGGCACTATCCAAAAGTAACAAAATCAACATCACTAAAAAGACATTGTGTTTATGTCTACTATATTTGTTCTGTGCAGTTCTGGATTTACTTGCTGTTTGTGCTGCACAATTTTTTGGATTAGGCTGGTGAAAGTGACTAGTTTTGCCCTGTTCAGCCTTCATGCTCTGCTGTGCTAGCTGCAGATTTATATGTAATGGACAGATATGAGAGTAATATCAATCTCCTCATCTAACTCTTGATGAGAAAGCAAAAAGCGTATTTCATGAAATGTCTTTTTCTTTACACAACTATACCCACCGCTGACAATATTCTCATTTGGTGAGGAACACGTGACTGAATGTTGTGTTTTTAAATAGCACAGGCTCTCTGAGCAGGTGTTCAGGTGTGCTCCTGAGGGACACTGCTGGTGCCTTGATCCTTGCTGTGACCCCCCAACCCTCTGTAATCCACATCCCGTAGTGGCACATGCTGCGCTGGCACCATTGCTCATCCCTGAACCCTATTGTTCATTGTTTGTCTTCTTCAGTTTTTTCCCATGGGCCCCTGGCCAGTGAGAGGAAAAGGTCACTGTAAATATTGCACTGAAATCCTCCCTCCCTCCCATAGAGCTCCTGAAGATGGAACAGGCGACCAGTGGGTGAGCACTTCCTTCCTGCGCAGGGCATTTCAACTGTAAGACATCAAACAAGTATGAATCCTTCAATGTCAAAGATCGCTGCAGTGTGATCATGTGCTCAGTGTTGACATTACAATAACCTGGGCAGGTCTCAGCTCTTTGTTAAGCCCATCAGATAGCATAATATCTACATATGTGTCTCCATGCGCCATCACAAAGATGCAATTTATCAAGAAAACTGGACAGTACACGTGAAACACTTCTGTTTTCTCACTGAAAGAATGTTAACCACACATATCCCATAGCTGCTCTTTAATCATTCTCTGTAACTGGATAATGAGCGATACTATGATAATAATGACTGGGCATGAATCCAACCCCTGCCTGCATTTTGCAAAACAGAAAATGTACAAAATATAGATCACAAGGGAAATTAAGTGAGGCTTAGCAACCCCTGACCCATGTGTTGCTAATCACTAGCCTGTAGCACTGCTGTTAATATAAGACAAGGAGATTTTAAATAAACCCCTGATATTTGGGTTTGTTTTGCTTTTGAGTGGCGCTCCATCTCCCGCTGCTCCCCTTTCCCCCGAGGAGTCCAGTTCCCTGGGCTCACAAATTTGGGCTCCGGAAATTCAGGCCTGTGCCAGGCTTAGCTTGGAAAAGCATCAAGATGAACACAATGGAAGAGAGAGAGAGTTAAAGGGGAACAGAGGGCCTTTCAGTATGAGAGCTGACACATTGCTTGACACACTGGCTAGATAACTTGACCAAAAAATTGATGGAGAGATTAAGAGGGCAGTACATGAATGATTTTACAAGAGGTGGTGAAAAATAATCTGATACATCTCATGATATCTTTCCCATTACCTTGACTTTAACCAAATTGCAAAAAAACATTTTCTCACTTAACATTAGTGGCATCTGCAGCCATCCCATTTTGGTTTCATTTGATGTTTCAACAAAAACAACAGTCTACAGCCACTGTAGCGGCTCAGTGAGGCTGCACTCAGGCACAATGGTGGTTTGAGCTACATGCTTACATCGACATGCTAGCACTTTCGAAGTGACAATGCCACCATACTGATGATTAGCAGGTAATGCTGACCATGTGCACCATCTTAGTTTAGAGAGTTAACATGCTAACATTTGCTAATTAGCAATAAACATAACGTTCCGAAGAGCTGAGGCTGACGGGAATGTAATCAGGTTTACAGATATTTGGTCAGGGGGGCATGAATGTCTGTAAATTTCATGGCAATCCATCTGATAGTTCTCAAGACATTTCAGTTAAACCACAACGAAGGTTACGACATTGTAACCCTTGTTCTATTAGCACAGGTGGAGCCCTCTACTGGATTCTATGGGTAATACTATTCTCCAATCACGAGCATGCATTTGCATCAACCTAGCGTGCCAATCAGGATGTGCCTACCCAAAAACATGCAAAGCATACAGTATATAGCAAGGTGTATGGCGCTGTCTCTTGGGCCTATCATACACCGTCTTCAGTGAGTGACATAACAGCGACAGGGCCTCTAGGTAGAGGGCTCCACCTGTGGTAATAGAATTAGGGTTACAATATCCTAACCTTTGTTCTGTCCCACACAAGCTCCGCCCTCCGAACTCTGTGCGTACAGTGAGTGGAGCTTGATGAATGACTGCCCTGTTGTGACATAACATCAACCCAGCCACACTGATCCTGACGAGCCAAAGGTAAGTCACCACAGCCGGCCTTCTTCTTCATAACCTAGGCTGCCACAGCAAAGAAGTACGAGGCCCCAGCCAAGCCAAATAATATGCAACCAAACTGGGCGGAGCCATTGCCTAACTTTGCAGGAGCCAAAAGACAGTGGACAATCACTGAAGGGAAAAAGGGTAGTTGAGAATGTCATACGACTTATTAGATACAGTGGGCTCCGGAGATATTTGAATAGACAGATCCTGATTGACCAGCTATGTTTCTGCAAATTTCAGTGGGCGAATGCATGCAAGTGGTTGGAGGAGAGCATTAATCATAGAGTACAGTGTAGGGTGGAGCCTGTGTGAGATCGAACAGTCTACCTCATTGTGGCCCTAGAGGAATAGTCAGGGGATCAGGTATTTCCAGCCTGGTCCAAAGTGGTGGGCCAACCATCACGTTGACATCAACATATATAGAGCTGTGCCACTAGTGTGATCACAAATTAAACAACAACTCTTTCCAGAAATGGTGGTCTTTATTTCTCCAGATATTCCATAGAACTTCCTGTAAACAGTTTTCACAGGAACTATTTCTTCAGTTAATAGAAGTTCTGATGAAAAATATATACAAGGTTGGTCATTCGGGACCACAGCAGTTACAAATGATGACACAGAACATATGTCTTAGGTGTTATCCCTGGAAATTTGGGGACTTAATCAAGCTGAGAGGAAGTTTGCATTTTACAATATATAGTGTCAAATATTCAAAGCTGTTCCAATCAATGTTTGCGTATTAATAAAGGATCAATGACTTTGTGTAATGTGATAGGAGTCAATGGTAGTGACAAACCCACAAGACACCCAAGTCTGCAGTCCCCCTACTTTACAGAGGGTTTTGGTGTCTTTAAGGTCACTGTTTTGGTTTCACAGGCTGCAACTTTACTGTTTTGGTTCAGTCTCACAGCTCTCACACCCTTTTTTAAGTACAGTGAGAAAATATGTTTTCTCTTGTTTGTTTTTGTGTAACTTGGGTGGACAGACCCTTTAATTATTAAGACACAGGGAATATTGGAAAATTCCTGCAGTTAGGTGTAAAAACTTGACAAAAAAGAGTGGGTGTGAGAGGATATAAAGGGGCATTTTCCCAAATATGTTCAGGCTTTTACCACCCAGGTTAACATAACATGTTCTTTGCCTTCTCATAACACCACTCCTTCAGCCCCCCTAGGCCAGACAACAGGCTACTGTGTCTCAGGAGGCACAGACAGGATCAGCCCTGAGAACTATGTGGGGAAAAGTCTAGAAAGTAAAATGAAAAATCCACAAGGGCTCCGAAGATGTAAAGTCGAGCCAAAAAGACTTCCTCTTATACATATTGTCTTCCAAAAGGTTGTTGTGGAATATGGGCTCATATTTTGCTGTTACATGTTCATGAGTAACATAACTTTGACAGGAAACAGCTTTCATCCACAGGGGCCAGCTGAAGCCATCGATGCGTGCTGCGGTGTGCGCTCCATCTTTGATGAGATGTGACAGGTCGGAGTGTGTTCATAACTGTTTGTGTTTATAAACAGGTGGACTTGGTTACAGCTGAGGGTTATTTGTGTGCTGGATGGGCCCGAGCCAATCGCAATCAGGAGGAGAGCATAATAAAATCATACACTCACCCGGCTGATGTTATACGCTCAGGCTCTGTTTTCTGTCGTCATTGGTCAGATCTTTTTTTAATTGATCTGATGCTGCCATATTTTCATTAGTAAGATTATATCCTTTTTTTTGAAGACATTCCCACTGTAGCTACATCAATATAATTTAACCTTGAAATGATAGCTACTATTTATTTTTTTAATTTGATGATTTCTTTTATTTTTGCAGATGTGACTGACTATAATTTTATACCATGTGTTTTTAGTGTCTGCTATTTAATTGTGCTCTTGTGGTAAAACATAAACAGTATATTTCCCTTAAAAGAAACCAATTGTATTTGAGTTGAATGTAAATTAAATGCAGACAGAGAGAGAAAGATATGTACCGTAAGATTTAATAAAAATGATTTAAAGCACTAAGAAGTGATAAGAAACTTACAGTTCAGTGTAATTGGAAAAATAGGAGACCTATTTAAAATGAGTGGATTAAAGGGGACATCAGGGATTAAAAATACCACATGACGCAAACTGAAAATAAAATTATATTTTATTTTCCACTGTGTGAAAGGAAGAGAGGGTCTTAACTTGAATGAGCCCTCTAATGCCACACATGGGTTTTCTATCCCATGGATCAGCCTGTAAGGATTTAACACACTCAGGAGGAACCCAATTGGCCTCGGTGAATATTAACTGGACTTAATGTGCAGCATATTGGCTCACAAATGATTTAATAATATGTCTTCATTTCCTTTGCTAAATCAATGACAGTAAAGATTCAGGCCTTGGCGGGCAGCCTCACTGTGTCCTCAGGATTTTCCCTCTTTTTGTGCAGTCCAAATATTTCCAGAAAATAAAAAAAAGAACATTGTGGTAACAGACCAGAAGGGGGCGCCCAAGAATGTCATTTATGAACTGTGCCTCTCCTCTGTGGTCATGTTTGCGGAGGAGGAGAGCTGAAGATGTACAGTGAGAGACCAACAGAGAGTTTTGTTAAAAAGTTTCAGAGATGCCAATGAAATGTGAAACAGCAGGGTGAACTTACAAGAGCCCTATTACTGTACTGATTGAGACTCTATACACGAATTCCACATTAAATTATTATTAACCAAGACATTTGTTGTAAAACAAACATACACAGGAGGTGGCCAAATTAATTACAACACCTTACAAAATAATGCAGGCCAGTAACAACAGCATCTGAAACACCCCCTAAAATGACTGTTTGAAATGCTTTGAAAGATGTGGAGATACAATTCTTAAGTTTGGCACGATACCAAAACACTACTGTTTGTGACACCTTACACTGGAAAATATAAATGCAAACACAAGCAAGAACTTTGCAAAATAAAAAAAAGGCATTAAATTAGAAACATTCTCATCTAAATCAGGAACTCTCTTACAAAAGAATAAATATGACCAGACATATACTGCCAGCTTTCAGTATTTAGGCATATTGTGGTGTGTGCCAAAAGTATTGAGCCTTAATAGTTAGCCCTTACAATGATAACAGTAATACTGTTTTTAATAAAGCACTATTCAAACGAGCAGCACAAAGTGCTTTGCTTTAAAACTGTGCAATAATTGGTGCAATGATTCAACAACAACAATACTCTGTGCAATTATTCAACTGTGCAATATTCTTCTCACTCTTTAATGTATATTGAAGCACTCCTGAATGTAGTATATGGAACATGTTGTACATTATGTATTTACTTATATTTCTTAATCTTATTCCTACTTATATATTTTTTTGTCTTACATTGTAGTATTATACACATTCTTATATTTCATAAAATTGCACAATAGTTTTATTGATTGTATTGTAGCATAAGGTACATGTTTTTATATTTTTTACACACTTTATATGCTTTGCACATTATACACATGTTGTAGTTTTAAATATTTTACATACTACTGTTACATTGTAGCAAATTGCACAGATTTATTTCTATATCTTAACACACTGATTCTTATTCTGAGAATAAGGCAGACTAGAGAATAGTATAAAAGGAAAATGAAAACAATAATAATTCAGACACAAGCATATAAAAGCAATAGACAAAGAGATCTTTGAAAATAAGATGAGATGGTTCAATAATTATACAATAGCCACACCTCTCTGACTCAGTCTCAATAAACACTAAGATGCACTATTTATTGTAAGAGTGCTGTGTTGTTTTTGTCAATTCTATGCATTAAGAAATACATTTTGCTACATGTGATGTAATGTAGTGGTGGCAGGTAAGAATGCATTAACTAGGTAGGTGCTTATATTTGGGTTTCAGAATCCATGCACATTTAAAAATTTGTTCATGAATAGCTGAATATCTACACAGTACACTAGACAAAACCTACAGGTGTGATCAATCAACTACGTGCCTTTAAATCAGCAAGAATTAGGATTTCTGACTAATTGGGGGGGCATGAATTTACGGTTGAGTATATATGTACACAAATAGTGTATGTGTATACATTACAGTATGTATGTGTGTGTGGGTGGGGAGTTGAAGTAGAGAAGCTGTTTGTAGTGAAAACAGTGAGAAAGAAGACAGAGAGGAAGCTAAACACAGGCTGCTCTTTGAAGTGCAGAGCAGGGTAATGCTATTGTGAGCAGGTTGTTTAACCAACACAACCACATGTTATATGTTGGCCCAGCACATATCTGATCATCTGTACATCTGATAATAAGTGATAAATGGTATAAAATTGTATAAATAGTGCAGATTAAAGATAATATGTCGTGGCGGCTATAAATTGTACTATTAATGGGTCGAAGGTGGCGAGAGATTTCCTGTGTTAAGTGGATGAGGTAGTGTGGCATACAGGAAGGGAAATAGCATGTGTGTGGTTCAGTGGGAGGTGGTGGAGGGGATATAAGGAGAACTATAGGATTGTGTATGTTCGAGAGGTGCGGAGTGCGCAGCAGTGCAAATTGAGGTCAGTTTCAGCCGAGTAGCCTTTTAGCTTTGATCCCTCAGCTGAACTGGATGAAAGACATCCTGCTTCCCTCACTAAGGAGGGAGGAAGGGGAGGCGAGCACCAAGAGGGCCTCAGTTTTCCACCTGACAAATGTGGCTTGATGCAGCACAAACTGTTTCCTCTATTGCGCCAATAATCTCTTATTATCATCTGTCTGGCCTCTCTTCTGCCTAACTTGTGTTCTCGCCCACTCCTCTCTGTAACTCACCCTCCTCGCCTTTTTCCTGCTAATATAAATTCTGCTGGGCTTTATCAATGCTTTGTCTCTCCATCTGTATTTCCCTGACTCCCTCTCTTCTCTTGTTTTCCTTTACAGTGCATTCAAAATCTGAACTTTGATCCTCCCACGACCTGTCAGACAGCAGACCTGAAGCCTGGAGCAATCCACTGTTTGCGTGTGTGTGTGGCCTGGTGTGTGCAATCTGGTGCAAAAGCATCTGAGTTCATGTCAGTCACTGTGTGCGTGTGATCAGAAAATAATTACTTAATGGGATTAGGGTGTTTAAACTTGACTCACTGTGTCACTAATGTTTCTTAACACTGTATGTGAACAAAGCGCATGCGCCATCATTTAGTGTGACAGCTTCCAGTCAAGCAGTGGGGTGATTATTTTGTGGAAAATCTGGTTTATTACATTAATAGATATTTTCAGTTTATTACAAAATGGGTCTTCTTTTTGTAGTTTTGAGCATCTTTTCTGTCAGATATGACAGACTGTACTGTACTCACCAAAATGAAATGTAGCCATCAGGGGACACAGGGACATCACTGCAACACAGAACAACATGGAAAGTAGCAGTGAAGTGAAAACAGAAAATTATTACCCAAACTGTACCATGTAAAGAAGCCACCACAACTTTCAGAGTTTTAATTTTGACCTTCAACTGTATGGTTCAATCAACAGAGACAACAGCCCAGAAGAAAATGTTGCCATTGTTTCTGCTAACTACAGATGCAATACATTTGTACATTTCATACATATCATGTTCATGTTTCTAAAGTGACAAGGTAGCCTATATGAGCTGACTTTGTCAGTGGAAGGTGGAGGGAATGGTGCCTTGTGTGACATCTATGTGAGATGACTGTAAAGCTGCAGACCACTGCAGACAACTGTTCATGGCCAAAAAACAAAGCTGGTTGTTTTTAGTGACCCGGTTTTTATGCCTAAACCTAACCACACATTAACCCCAGCATTGTAAAAACATGCATTTGATCTGCTACATAATGTACACATGTAAGTTAATGTATGGTTTGAAGAAAGATAAAATGGTCACACTTATTCTGATGAGAGGTTGGAGAAAACACAAACCAAAATGCAGACAAATTTGATAAATGAACCCAATATGGCACTTTTATTAGGATACGCATAAACTGGACGTTGACAGTGACATTTGTGGGTTGTTGGAGTTGCAAAGCAGATAAGTGGCATAGACTGCAATGAAGGCAGAGAGACAAAACAGGCAGAGTGATTTCAATATTCTTCAGCTAAGATGATCATTGGATGAAAACCAAGAATACCAACAAAGTCAAGTTAAATTATTAGATAATAAGTGTTAGGTGGGGCCACTGAGGGACAATGAAATAAAATGATAGTTGTCTTTCTGCTTGAACATGTACTAAAAGCTTCATTTAAAGGTGCACCTTGTGTAGCAACATTTTGTGTGCCCTCATGTTCTGGTTTACCACCAAATAAAGATGATTTACAACACCTGGCCAAATTGTCTGACTTTGTTGCAGTGACATCACTGTGTTCCCCGATCTCAGACATTAAAGGTGCTCTGTGGCGTTTCATTCTTGAGGTTTGACAAATATATTAAAAGTATCTCTTTCCCCCTAAACTTGCAAAAACCAAATTTTATATATTCTAAATAATGCATTGTTTGCATCCACATTTGCTATCTGTGCTTGTTGGCCTGTTACCACCCCCAGCTGTCAATCAATCAATCAATCAATTTTATTGATTGATTGATTGATTGATTTTTCCAAACCCAACCACATGCTTTTGTTGCCTAAACCTAAGCTAGTAAACCTATCGATAAAGATTTTTTTTAATTTACGTTCTATATTTACAAGCGTAAATTGACACACTGTCCCTGAACGTCCAAATCTGATAAGGATACCCAGTACGTCATAGTTTGAAGATTAGGGCCACTGACCAAGTGTTGGTATTTGTAGTTGGGAGTGAGAATTTGTTATAATCGTAACGAGGTGAATAAAATGCTGTCCCATTGAAGGTGAATAGAAATGGTGTCCAAAATTATAAAAATACAAGCCAAGTTGTAAGAAGCTCTCTCCTTATCTTCATTTTGCTTGTTGTCATAACTCATTTTGTGTTGTTTCTTTGTCGTCACCTTTCTGCTCTGAAGCTGAAATACTTCAAAGTGTTTCTTCACACTGGAAGAACAGACACAAATGGAACATAAATGACAGGATGGACCTATAAGTTGAAATACAATAGAGCTCAGGAACAAAGAGGATTAATAGAAGGCTACTTTCCTGTGTTTGACATTGGGCCAGTAGAACGTAAATGTCCTGTATGATCTTCATTTATTTATACTTGTCAGCTTGTAAATGTGGAAACCAGGAAAACAGTCATCTGGAAAGAAAGTTTTGACAGTTGAAGTTCATTTATCATCACAAACAGAATGGAAAGACGACTTAGAGTAACATTTGTGGACAGTATGTGATGTGTGCATGCTAGCATGGAAGTCTACCAGAGAAGTGGGAAGATGCAAATGACATGTGTGAAACAAAATGGAGCAACAACCAAATTCTGAGAGATAATCTGCAGTGATGTAACATTGAGGTAATAACTGATCTGATCTGGCAACCATTCAGTTTGAACCCTTTCACCCTGTGTGTGGGAACACATCGCATCTTTACATCAGTAAACAGTGTGTCAGTAACAGAGAAGAGGCTACACTCCATAGCTGACTTGTAAATACCATAACAGATGTCAGATTACCTGGTTATACAACAATGCAAATCTGCATACTAATGATGACTCACATACAGCATGAAAACATGCACACAAGGAATGCAATTTTGAAATAGCCTCCATCACAATGCATGACTAACGTTAGCATAAACAATCCAATTATGACAAACAAAAGCGAAAAAGATTTACGGTTCTGAACTGTTTACCAGGTTCCTAATTTAGAGCTCAACCATGATTGATGGGCAGACTGACAACTCACACCCAAATGCTAATATGCCTTGAGGAGGAACACAACAACATCGGACGAACGGCCCTTTGTTTATTCAGCCATCCTTCTTCTTAGCATGGGGATGGAATCTCCACCTACGTTGTATAATGAGGCAAGTTCCAACAGCCGGGGATCTCTCTGGCTCTCTAAACTAATCTTCCCTGACAACTTCTCCGCAGCTAAGGAAGCACCTTATCCAATGAAACAGGTTCTTCTACCATGGATTAGCACTCAGCTCAAGTCTGAAATTAACAGCAAATAGGTTGTTATTAACAGGTGTTTGTGATGCTGTACATGCAAGTTGTCAGTTATGCTTTTGTGGAAGAAGTATTAAAGGGACAGTACATTTTTCCTCATACCTGTAGCACTATTTATTATTAGTCTAGGCTGTTTTGGTGTGAGCTTCCAAGTGTTGGAGATATCAAATGCAGAGATACCTGCCTTCTCTCCAGTATAATGGAACTAGATGGAACTGGACTTTTAGTGCTCAAGGTGCCTGTTTACTCAAGATAATCCACAGACCTTGTTGTGAGCAGTTTCATGTAGGAACTTTTTTCTTTCTACCAAACTACACCTGCCGACCATACCACTGCGCAGAAAGAATTATGCATCTACTCATGGATGAGAGGCTTGTGCTTGTGACAGTGTGAGATGTAAACATTATTAATTAATACTCTTCAACTGAGCTATATCATTAGCTAAATCAGTGGTGCTAAGTGAGCTAGCTGTAAATGCAAACATGGCTGGAAATGTCCTTTTGTTTTTTGGTCCCAAACAATGGTCCGCTGCTTTCTGCTGGTTGGCAGCCACCTTGCCTGGGTCTCACACAATCCACCTTCCCCTCTTCTCCTGATGAGAAACTCAGCTTAAACACATGTAATTTGAACTACATCACTTTATAAATGTTAATATGATAGGTATGAAATGGACAAATGTAACATACCTGTGGTTTGCGGAAACGTACAACACCAAAAATTTATTCTGGCAACAGGGCTGAGTAAAAAGTAGAATTATCCCACCTGAAGTATAAATTAGAAAGTAAAACTGAAGTAAAGTAGGCTACAAGTACTTCAACACTATTGGTCATCAGAGGAGAGAGGAGAGCAAGTGACTAGGTAACCTTGAATGCAGGACAGTACTTCCACATTGTGAACAGAGCCCAACAACATCCCAGAGAGCTCACATCTGTTTAAGTGTCTGTAGGATGAGACAGGAAAGGTAGGAAACTCTAAAATCAATCTCCCATTCCATATTTAATTACCTCCAGCTCACACACAACTCTCCCCCAACCTGCCTGTGTGCAGCAGGAAATGGAATGTGAGGTTTTTGCATTGGTTAGTACATTTCATAATCACAACAATCAGAGTATCATTAAAGATTAATGATTTCCTCATCGCACATCCATCATGGGTCTACAGCCGGCAGACAGTGTTCCCGCTGCGCGCGCACACACACACACACACACACACACACACACACACACACACACACACACACCTACACACACACACACGCGCGCACACACAAATTATCAAATACAATATGTTAGCATATAGACAGTATAGAGAATTCCCTAGATTTAGGTAGGTGTAACTGTCATTTGGTTTACACAAACGCATGCGCGCACACACAAACACACACACACACACGTACGCATGCACACGTACACAAACACACTCACTCACACACACAGTGACACAGAGGCAGATCCATGTTGCGATCTTTCAACACCCAAGGGTTGCCCATCGCGTGTGACTGCTGTGTAGAAGGCGAGTGCACAGGGAGGTTTCTTGGATGTGTAACATGTCATCCAACCAGTTTCAGCTCATAATGAGGTGACAGTTGGATTGTTATCAGGGAACCAAACAAAAGCAGGATTGAGACAGGCTGACACCTCCGTCGGCTGCTCATTGACCTGGGATCAGCCTGACATTTAGGTGCATCATCAAACCCAAACTGTCAAAATATGATAATAAACTATGATAAGCTATGCATAAAACAGTCAAACAATACAGTAAATGTCTAGATATGGTTGATAGGCATGACAAAGAGAAATTGACACTGTGTCATTAAGTTCTTTCAACAATCTTCAAAAAATATTTTCAACAGTCTAGTGGTTTTCATTCGCACATTAATCTAAAATACCTGACACTTGGTTTTCTTTGTCTTGCCATAGCAATAAAAATACCACAGGTACAAACACATATGTAAACACCTGCGTGATACTGTGTGTAGTCCATGGAGCAGCTGCAACTTGTGCTTGCTAATAACTTCAAACTGAAAAGTATATAGAATATCTTTATTCTTTTGCAAAAATACTGGTCCAATGGTTCAGGAGTCGCAGGTAAGCTGGTAATGGGGGAAAACAGAGTTCTCCACGTGTTCTTTGTGATATGACTTCCTTTGTCCCTTTGTTTTGTTTTGTTGACAGGTTGGATCATCTTAAGTATGTTCCAATCATTTCCTCCCACTGTACTGGAGTTTGCTTTTGAATGGCGACAGCTAAAACTGGTGACTTCTGCATTATTTTCATTGGACTGAATTATTTCATAGATACTTTTTATCATTTCCTCAGGGAATTTACCTGAAAACAGTTCAAAATAGGGACATTTACTTTCACTTTGTTATTTGTTTTCAAGTTGCCATTATTTGCAGCCAATGATTTTTCTGTTGTCTTTCTAAAATTAACTTAATTCAAGCAGTGGCATCCCCAAAGGTGAGCCAGGGGGTATGGCCAGCCTGATATAACTTCTGGCCTCCAGACACAGTGTTTTAAAGAGGTTGTAGCATGTTCATCTTTTGAGCAAGAGTAAAGTTACTGGTATTTTGTGAAGGCGGAAGCATAAGACACCCATTGCTACCAACAATGCAGGCATAGCTTGCTAGGAAGGGGGTTAATTAATGCTCCAATGTTAAGCTAAATTTTGGCAAGGCAGCAACTGGCATGGCCATTTCCCTTGAACTCCTGCTTCAAGATATCTGATTGAAAATGGGTTCTATGGGTCCCCACAAGTCTCCCCTAAACTTAAGAGGGATTGTTTCCAGTAAATATTTTGTTCCCTACAAGCAATGTACTCCCTCACATAAAAGCTGTGTGTTTTCTTTTTAAGGAATGGACAACCAGTCTATTGTTTCACCTAACATGTACAGACAAATAACACATCAAAACAGGAATGTTGTAGAACTTAAGATGACTGGTGTTAGTCTATGCAAATCGTCATAATGATAATAATAATAATAATAATAATGATTAATAATATTAACTGGAAAATGAGAAACCAAAGTATATCAATATGTGATTCCTTAACTTTCAAATTGACATAGTTTTCATCTAGCCTATATACTTCAACACCATAATTCAATTCCTTATTTTCAGTTATGGCTTTTGATTTTTTGATAAAGATTTTCAGTGGGTCCACCTGGCCACCACTATGGAATATTTCCAGTGATGCCACTGCTTTAGGGCTTGAGGATAATCTTTTAAACAATTCCAGCACAGACAATCCCAGCTCAAATTCATGTTCATGTGCATGAAGCATGAACTGCAGTCTTGACATTTGAAATAGGGATGTTCTAGTATGAAACAACGGAACTGACCTCAAGCCTCCAGGAACAGCACCAGGCAGTGAGTCACAGTTAGAACTGTAGGTCATACGACACCCACTGACTCTGAAGAGTTTCCCCCAAATACATTCATTACGAAAGAATCAGCCATAAAGGAATAAATTGATTTTTCTGGGTGTCTCAACAGGACAAAGTATTATCACAATCTGATCCATCAAGTCTAACAAACAATAAAAACTTTTTACGAGCTCTATCAGTAGATGGTTTCAGTGCTGTTCATCTGAGGGGGGAGACAACAGGAAACCAGCTGGCTCAGCCAGAGAAGGACATTGATGCTGCTCAAGCTCCAAAGAACTAAAGAGGCCTGAAAAACGTTTTTGGCATATGTGGTCGATGAGCCACTTTCATTGGAATGACTGAGACGCAATCTTGGAAGACTGCATTCAGATCTCTAAATATATACATGCTTTGGGTTTAGTTTTGTTCACAATAACCATGCCTGACAAGCACTGACTCCATAGGGACTTTATCATCTCTACAGGTACACAATGAGTACGTTTAAGTTGGTCATGCATTTGCACAAGCTAGACCAGGCAAATTTGTGCTTTCACAGGGTATGCTAAGGGTCTAAAACTGGATACATAATGCAGTGTTTACAGTCCTTGTTTTGCTTGGTGTCTGATAGAGATCCATGATTGAATGTATTTAAATGCATGACTTAGTATGGGAACATAAAGCAGTGAGCAGATTTTACATCTGTCTTTAGTGTATACGATCAGCATCGTTTTAAGTACTGAACTGAGGTGCAGATGACATTTAAAGCCAGCACTCAAGGCCTCCTTCAGTAATGTAAATCAGTGCGTGTCCACAACAGCGACAGCAGCAGCAACAGCAGCAGCAGCAGTAGTGTGGATCTACAGGCTGCAGTTAGTGTTTCATCAGAGAGGCTGTGTGGTCCTCCAGTCTCCTGCTATTAGTTTGTTTACAGAAGTTAAAGCTGTGAGCTGCTGAGTGCCCGGGGCCAGCATTCCAATACAGTGGCTCATACAAGCATGCACGGGCACACACTGCAACGCTGTTGTCTCTCAGTACAATGTATGCAAACCCGCAGCACTGAGCAGCACACCTAAACTCTGATTTTGAGCACTTCTTTTCTGGTTTCTCTTCTAAGAGAATCCACCCCTCTTCCTCACTGCACAAAGCTCATCATTAGCTCTTGCTATTTATCCATCTGTCAGAAATCCTCACTTTGAATATAAGCTACACAATCATCCTGTCAGACCACCAAATATAAACACACAATGGCCTCGCTATGGGAATGGATGGTCTGGGCCATGAGGTCTTGAACGGCAGGTGATAGCTGTTGCATGCTTAAATGAGCCGTTACACATGTATTTGAATGTACAGGTGAGATGTCTCGTGCTGATACTACATGCCTGACATGAATAGTAGGCTTGTGTGCATCATATACAAATGAGTAATCATCCGCTTACTGCGACCAACTGTCAGAGTTCAGCTTGGAGCAGATGAACTCGCAAAGTTAATGAAACCAACATTTGATTGATGAGATGACACACGGCTGTAATTAGTTAGGGGCCTGACAGCTAAAACTGTTTCAGTCTGGGGGGAATAGACAAATATGCAGACATCATTCCTATAGAGGATATACCCTTATTTGAAGAATCTGTCTATCCATCTATAGCACGCACTGTTATGTACCTGCATGTCAAGTGAAAAGGAAGGAATTTAAATAGCTTTTCAATGTGCAACCATACAGAAGGAACAAAGCAATGATAAAGCTGTACTGCAGTAATTAGTCAGGGCCAAAGGGTATTTAAAAAATGCTGGTTGAATTGAAAGGACTGTATCAACTGCCTCTGGAATAAAATGGCTGTCATTTCACATGCTGATAAGAGCAACATAGTCATCTCTCAGTCTTTGTCCCAAGATTTTAGTAGGTAAACTTTTGAGCCACTTATCAGTACAGGTGTTTCGCGTGTTGACTCGAGAGCTTCGATTTTGAATGGCTACACACCTGAGCTGGTAATGGACTTGCTTTATCTCGTTTAAACAGTTGTGATTATTGATAGGCAGGCATGTTCACACCTAGAAACAAGAAACAACACTGCTCCAAAGCTTAGCTGCCATTGTTCTCTCAAAATCAGCTCGCATATAAACTATTTTCAGCATTGTGTTGTGAAAGATTGTTGGAAACTTGAGTAATCTCAAATCAAATTCTTACTAAAACGCATATACAGTTTCAGTCTCAGACTCTTGTGCAATTGTGAAGAATGTCATACTTTGTTCAGTTCTTCATGACACCAAACTAAAAAGTGATCTTTGGAACGTTTCCTCACAACCATTTCACCCAAGTCGCTCTGTACCTGACAGCCACATTGCATCAATATTTTACTCTCCATTCAACGACCATAAAGCTGTCATCTCATTTGGGTTAATGGGAGCGCTTAGTCATCCACACAAAGCAGAAAATTGGACAGTATGCGGCACACCCTGCGCTAATGGCCCCAAACGCCGTTGGCCACAGGTATTGCCGTATTCTCCACTACTTGGCGAAAGCCCAGGTTCTTGAACATAGCAAATGACCTCAGTTTACAGTCAAAGCACTTGTGCAGTCTGCACGCTATCCGGAAAAACATTAAATACCATCCTTCAGTGGTCCCCCTTCAGTCTCAGATGGCTTTCTATTTGTCTTTGCTTCTGTAAACTTATTAAAAAAATTTAATTCCAAAAGAAATAATTACCAGGAACAAAGATATTAAAGAAGCAATAATGATCTCATGTTGACAGATGATGAAATAGCACTCAGAACCAAAGGATTACATTTAAAGAATAAATTACAGTTTGGCATTTTTACTAGATTAGAATGAAATTATTGCTGTAATATGTCTGTAACACTGTAACATTAGTATTACATACATGAAAAAAAGTACAGTCAAGTCTAGTTTCTAAAAGGCAACATTTAATTGCTTAGAATACCTTTTAAACTTAGTATCTTGAAGTTGTAAAGCACATTAAATTAAGGTGTACTAAACTCTGTACTTAAAGACTTTGCATATTGACAGCTGAATTTGAATACATGCAAACTCTATTCAAAGTGTGCTGTTGTTATAATTGGATGACCATATGTGAGACAGAGATTTGATGCAAATTTGTTCATATAAAGCAAACTTCACCGACTGCTTTCCTTTGTCTGCGCAATATTGAAATAATTAAGCCTATCCTGTCCCAAAAAGATGCAGAAAAATTGGTCCATGCCTTTGTTACCTCTAGGCTGGATTACTGCAATTCCCTATTATCAGGTAGCTCTAATAAGTCCTTAAAAACTCTTCAGCTAAGAATGCGGCAGCACTTAGCCACAACAACATGACATTTCTCCTATTTTAGCTTCTCTGCACTGGCTCCTTGTTTAATCCAAAATGTAATTTACAAAGCTCTAAATGGTCGGGCTCCGCCATATCTTAGAGAGCTCATAGTGCCATATTATCCCACCAGGGTTACTCGTGGTTCCTTAAGTCTCCAAAAGTAGATCAGGAGCCAGAGCCTTCAGTTATCAGGCTCCTCTCCTGTGGAATCATCTTCCTGTTTCAGTCCGGGAGGCAGACACCGTCTCCACATTTAAGGCTAGACTTAAGACTTTCCTTTTTGATAAAGCTTATAGTTAGGGCTGGCTCAGGCTTGCCTTGGACCAACCCCTAGTTAGGCTGACTTAGGCCTTCTCTGCCAGGGGACCTCATATGATACACAGAGTCCCTTCTCTCCTTCTCTGTCCCCTCAGTTTCTGAAAAGTTGGTTCTATCTCATTTAAGCAATATCACACGAGAGGGAGTGATGTTGTACTGTATATCGTCATGGCTGTGATTCAGTCATAGGTATGAGGCCGCAGGCCAACTGCCGAAGATAATTACAGCCATGACGATATACAGTACAACATCATGACCTCGAGTGTGATGTTGCTTTTATACAACAGTTCAACAACAGCTTAGACAGCAATGCTGAGTAAGGAAATGTTAACAAAAGGTGATGAAATAAATTATTTAAGTATGTTATGTAGCTCCCCAGTCTGTTGCCAGGCAACACAGCATACACGGCAGGAACTCACAAGCTACTTTTTATTTGCACTGATCTGCAACTGTGTAACTTCGCCCAGTTCAGCTGATGAAACGCTGGCAAACCTGGATGTTGGCACGGCCGGATTCAAACACACCTGGAGGTCTGCACAGAAGAGTCCTGGCTTTCCTTTTCTTCGCCCTCTCCTGACGACCACTCATAATTTAATTCAAATGTAATTTTGGGGAAAATATCTATCTTCCTGGTGTAACGCTATAGTGTCAGTTTGTGTCGATGTAGCGAGTGTGACAGTTGGTTAATTAACGGTTGTATTTATATCTATAACACCTGTGAGCGGAGTGATTTTACTGTTACAACTCCCATTGATTATACTCAGTCAGCACTCACGGAATGCCTCTCGTCCAATCAAATTACTCGGTCAGAACTAACTGTTGTATAATTGCTAATATTCATGTCCTGTTACTGCATATCGCTAACTCGGCTTTTTCTCCGGAGCCTTTGTGCTCCACTGTCTCGCTGGTTAACTCATATTGCAACTACACCTGAATTGTGTCATGGTTACACTGCTGCCACAGTCCTGGCTGATGCTTCCTAATAGCCTACTGCTATTATTAGTAGTCATACTTATATTATATGTTATTATGATTATTATTGTCATATACATGTACTTTCATATATTAGTATATACTTACAACATATGCTACCACAACTACTGTTATTATTATTATAATAGCCTATTATTACTAAAATAAATATTATTGTAGCTATTATCATTACTGTCTGCCCTGCATCTCGACTTTTCCCTCAATTTTGACAAGATGTTTCAATAATGCCCTGGCAGAGCATGCTGATAAAGGTTCAGCATCCATGTTCATGCACAGACAGCTGAAAGTAAGAGTGGATGGAATCTGTGACTCTTTTTAACAATTATAATAATAAAAAAAACAAAATTTGTTGTCTTGTTTTAGACTCATATTCACATCCAGTTAGGCATGCAGATGCAGCAGCAGAATATTTGGTTTGTACGGTCTCATCTGGATTTGACATATCCAGTGATTGTTTGTTGTTTGTGTGAAAGCGGATGTTACTCCATAACAAAAATGAAAAACAAAAAGAGAGAAAAGCTAACTGAAATGCCAAGGGATCAACTTTAAACTTTCTACATTTAGGACCTGAACACACTGAAGTACAGTTAGATAAGAGAAAAAATACAAAAAAACAAAAAAAAAACAAAGTACAGCCACACACACTACGGACACATGTGAAGTATCACAAACTTAACTTATAATTCAAAATATACCAGTTCTCCATTTGGCGTGTGTTTAAGCAAAATCAAATCAGCGTTGTGTTAACAAAGGTGTTTTCGTAAAACACTAACCTCTAATTATTGCTGCTATTGTTGTTATTATTATTATAATTGTATAATAGTTGTTTTTTTTTTCTTTTTGTTTTGTTTCGTCTTTCATTCTATGTGATTTTATGTGTGGACCCCCATTAGCAATAAAATAAACAGAATAAACTAACCCAAACACAATCCTGTTATGGGCTAAAAATCATGTGTGAGATAAGTTTACCACCTGCAGCATGTAACTGCTCATTGTATCTGCATCAACAGATCTATACTGTAGGTTTGCATACCCTGGTACTTATCAGATAGAGACATTCACATTGTATATGCATCGCTATTTAGGCGTGGATAACCTACAACGGCTGTGGCTTTTTCATAAGGTTTACTGCCTCACCCTAAGGCCACACACCATTTATAAGATATCTCTGTTGAAGCCATGTCCCATTTACTGATTTACACCTTGATGCCACATATGCACAAACACTGGAAGGAGTGCAGTTAAGGACACAGGGTAGCCCATGGATGTATGTTAATGAACAGGCTATTTAACTAAGTCAGTGCAAGACAGCTGTTTGCATTAGTGGTAGAAAGTTCATGAAACCAAGAGGCATGATACTCTACACCCTTAACTTGTACCACCTTAAGGGCAACTTATTATGCTTTTCCTTAATTTCTGTCTTATAATTTTACAGTGTCTGATGTTCATAGATAGTGAAGCCATAATAATGAGGTGAACGTATGTAAAAGGAACCCTTGTGAACAAAAACCTCAGGCTTCAGACCCTTCTGAATACTCTGTTTCCAACAGTTGTTCTGCATTGGAGACAACCTGACGTCAGTTTGTGATGGATTTTTATATGGTCATCTGCTCCAAGTACACTAGCCTACTGCAAGTGTTTACATAATGTAGCCTACAGTGCTACATGTAGCTACATGCTAATATCAGGAAATTATATGTAAACTTGGTTCCCCAAATTGTTAATTTTTGCCAAATTTTGGATCATATTCCTGTTGGGATGTGTCCAGTTGTGAAGATTTGGGTTCAGAAACTTTTATTGTGGTGTTACAGTTTTTCCCCAGCTGCAAGTACACTGCTACATGTAGCTAAAAAAAAATGCCATTACACTTCATTACAGTCATTCCCTGGCTGCAAGTACACTGCTACATGTAGCTAGATGCTAACGTGAGGGAAACAAGTACTTTTGGTTGCCCAATGTTGTTATTTTTTCCCCCCTGTTTCAGATTTTAATCCTGCTGGAACATATCTGGTTGTGAGGATTTTGGTTTAGAAGTTTTATTGGGGGCGGCATGGTGGTGTGGTGGTTAGCACTGTCGCCTCACAGCAAAAGGGTTGCCGGTTTGATCCCAGGTGTGCGAGCCCTTCCTCCCTCAAGAGGATGAAGCAGTTAGAAGATGGATGAATGAATTAAGTTTTATTGGTGATTTTTCATGGTAAAAAAAATCTCACTATACTTTATTACAGTTTTTCCCCAGCTGCAAGTACGCTGCTACATGTACATGCTAATATCAGGGGAAAATGTAATCTTATTTAACATTAAGAATTTCCTCCCAATTTTAGATCATATTCCTGCTGGGACATGTCTGGTTGTGAAGATTTTGGTTCAGAAGTTTTTTCTGGTACTTTTGTCAGAGTAAAAAGTGCCACTATATTTTGTTACAGTCATTCCTGGTTGTCTTCAAGAGACAGGTGCAAAAACAGAGCAGAGTATTTCATACAGAAGATAAATAGGTGTAATAATAATACCTGAAATAAGTGTTTCAGCACAGAACAGATAAGAAAAACAGGGTTTTTAACATTACAGCATGTAAACATGTTCTTTTAGAAACCCCAAAACGAACTATGAACCTGAAAATTAGCAAAATATGTCCCCTTTTATCACTTTTAAGAAGTTAAGCACAAGTTTGAATTTTCTAAAGAGCAAAAAACATCAACGCTGTTACTTCACCCAAAAAAGTAAAATCCAGCCATAAAGCAGTGATGACACCATCCCTCCTGATCTACTGTATGATGCTGGGACATCATTTTGATACATGACTGAAAAGACTATATGGTCACATCAGAAAGAAATCAGATGATTTCAATTTAGTTGATCCAAAACAGCAGCTGGAAGTATAGCACAAGCACATCTACAGCTACACTGTATGCTGGAGAAACATCATGTTAAAAACAACCAACCAACCAAACTTCATATTGTTTTCCTACGGGTACTCTTCACTCTTTAGGTTCTGAAACTATTTATGATGGATAACGATTTGAGAGTGTAAAACAGCATTTTCTGAAATAATAGATGGGTATGAAAAGCCCTGAAGACAATGCATTGTGTTCAGTTATGTCACAGTTTGTGCGGTTAATATGCAAAATGCAACAGATCTTTATGACTGACACCTAAACCATAAAATATAATGATGTGTTTATGGTACAAATGTGAAACATGATACTGACCGACCGCTCTGATGACGTCTTGCTGATTCCCCCAGGAGTCCATTTGAGTTGGGTGATGTTCATTTATGTAAGACTGCGTGTTAGCGATACAGTGATATGGATGACACGGTCCCATCTTACATTTGTTGCTTTATTTTATGTAATAGGGATAATTTATATAACCATGTGCACAATACAACACGTAACAGACACCTAAGAAGTCATTCAGAAGCTGTATTGTGTAACTGTCATGTTCCCAGAGGGTGTCTTTATTTGTAATGTCTCCTGAGAGTGTCTGTGTCTGTATATTGTGTAACTGCTACATGTCCCGAGGCATCTGCCTGTGAAATAACCATTTCTATTTTTATCACTTTCTCCATAAACCCAACAGGCATCATATACCAAAAAATATAATGTTGTGTGTTTGGTTATAGTTCAAAGAGTATGTTTGGATTTAATGCATTTCAATAAAATAAATCAGGAAATGTTTCTGCAGAACATTAAGATGTCACAGTGAAGCTGACCTTTGACCTTTTAGATGTAAAATGTCATCACTTCAGAATTTTGTTCTATTAGACATTTGTGTAAAATTGTGTCATAATTAGTATAAGAATTCTTGGCCAGAAATGGTAATGGTACTAATAATATATCTGCCTCGCTTCGAGAAGGCACTGAAATTTGACAGAAGCTCTGGACCAAATAAAAACAAAGCAAGACTGACAACAACATAGTCCTCCATGAATTAAAGATATTGATGTAACTGTGAATTAATGAGGAGCAACCTTTAAAATTCAGTTTTGGAAGCAGTGTTTTGTTAGACTGTCAGCATTTTTCAGGATCTTTAAACTAAGTCTTTAGGCTCCAGTGAATCTCCTGGAATTCTAACCAGTACATAGTTACTGTACATGTGACTCTGTGTGTGTGTGTGTGTGTGTGTGTGTGTGTGTGTGTGTGTGTGTGTGTGTGTTTGGTCTCTGGCTATGTAACCACAGGGCAGGTGAAGTAATGCCTGTCAGTGAACCCACGCAGGATGGCGTGTCTGGCAGAGCCAGCTGCTATAGAGGTGTCGAAAACCTCTCTCTGCTCCTTTTGGCTCCATCCTTGCCCTCCAGCTTTTTTTTGTTTCTCTGTTTACCTCCCTGGTTCAGTTTTCAGTCCATCTTCAAAGTAATACCACCTTACATATTTAAGGTAATATTCCTGTACTTGACTATTTCCAATTTGGGCAGCTTTCTGCATTAACTTTGCTACATTTATTGAGCTGATTTAATTTCAGGTTCTATGTTAAACATTGGATATATTCTTATAAAATCATAAATAACAACAATCTTCATTTCCTTCTTACTGTATTTTTTTTACTTTGTTTCCTTCTTGCCTTCATCAGCTGATCTGAATGCAGGAAACTGTAAATACAATCTTTGTGTGTTAAAGCAAAGCTGTACTTCTTCATAATGAGTATTTGGCTGAAGGCACATCAGTATACATGTACTGTAGTTTTCAGAGGTGTAAGAAGAAATCCATCAGATGCTTTATTTAAGTTAAACAATCACAAGCTCAAATGATTAGTTTATTAATTTAATAGTTGCTTGACAGAACATTTTGATAATGAATTAATTGATTATAATAATTTCAAGGAAAAAAATGCCCAAAATTCACATTTTTTCAAATCTGAGTATTTACTTCTTTTATTGAGACTTTAATTTTTTTATTTTCAAGCTGGGCTGTAGGATATTATAAATGGTATTTTCACAATTTTCTGACATTTTATAGACCAAATTATTAATCTATTAACCAAAAAGCAGTACTTAAAGCAGCTATGCGAAACTTTTCGTTTTTGTTGATTATAGCGCCCCTGGTGTCGTAAAATTCCAACTGCAGCCGGCATTTGTTTTGGAGAGCGAGGGGATTAACTAACCAGTCCAAGTAATTAGTGGAAACAGCAAAATTACTCAGTAAATTCTCCTGTTGTGTAGGGCTGCGCGATATATGCGGTAGACAGTAGAAATGATATAAATTTTGCCCACGCTACAGATTTGCGCTCTACCGTCCTATCGTCCCATGATGTCATCGCACCTGCCTCAGTGTGAAATGACAGAGACAGCGGAGCAATAGGAGCTACGTCCGTGATTTGGACTTGGTTCGGCTTTAAAAGGTGAGTAAGCAAAAAAACAGTGTCGAGTGACAGTGACAGCAAACAAAAGTAACACAAGCAAATTATTTTACCATCTCAAGACAAAGCATATTCGCGGTGACGGTAACTTAGCGCAGTAAGAGCCACTGCTTTTGTGATTAACGTTACCTTCATACCGCAATACTCAGCGGCAGAACGGGGTCCGGCCTGCCTCACGCACCTTCCTCGCTACGTGATGGAGGTGGCCTGGCCAACCTCACCAAACCCAGGCCCGCGGGAGAAGGATGCCCGGGAGCCCCTGGCCCTCCTCTTCCCTCTAACGTTTATACACACTATATAACGTTTATAAACAATAATAGATGGCTTAGCAACTGTTTTACTTCTGACAGTAAATAGTTTCTATCCTAGACTTGAATGGCTTTTTAAATTGTTTTATTTAAGGTGTAAAAAAAAGAGCGAAAACAATACTGCGATATCATACCATCACCGCATCCCCCCAAAATAATACTGTGATAATGATTTTAGGCCATACCGCCCAGCCCTACTTCCATTATAAGTTTTACACCGCAACATTTATACCACGATATATACCGTTACCGTGAAGGGATTCAGTTTATATCGTGATATGAATTTTGGGTCATACTGCCCAGCCCTACTGTCGTGTTTCTGTTCTGATCTAATCTAATCTGTTGTGTATTTTGAGCTACTAAGGCTACTGTAGTAGTGTGAGCCTCAAGTTCTTCTGGGTAATGTAGTAACCGTTGTTGTGCTACTGAGAAACAATGAGAAGCAGCCATGTACGTTCAGTGTAAGGAGGAATAAACAGTTAACAAGTCATCTGCTGAGTCCGCATTATTATGTGAAAAGAAGACTCAGACGATTTGGGAGTTATGCCTTTTCTCTATCATTTTCATATTGAGACAGCGGTTAGCATGGCACTGTCAGTACATCTTGCGCGGAGGGATACATCGGTGAGCAACAGCTGCAGCTGGCTCTGGGACAGGTCACCAGGTCACTCGGTAAAAGCAAACAAAGAGACGACACAGACAATATTACTCACCCGACTGAAAGCTGTCCATCAGCTCCTGCAGGCCTGGAGCGTTTTTTCCAGTTCATCTTAGGAAAATGAAAAAAAAGTTTCAATCACAACAGGATTAGTGATTGCTGCAAAGTTTTCATTCCTTGTGATGCACTCTCTGCGGCAGTTTTCCTCCTGATGATATATCTCCCCAACAATGGTAGCACCGAATCCCACTATGTGCAGGAAAATAGTAGCGGAGGATTCAGCCTCTCTCATCTCTGCTCATCATTCAACACATGGAGTTCCTCATCTGTGTGCTCCGGCTCAAACAGGTATGGCTCTGGATCTGTGTCCGCTACAAGAAATTCTTCAAAATCGCGTTCAAAGTCGTCCATTGCAGCTGCTAAAATCCGTAGATATCGCTGGGCTAAATAAACAGCCGAGTTTTGTTTACAAGCTACGTCTGTGCCTGCTCACCGGTGTATCCCTCCGCGGATCACAGCGCAGGACGTACTGATCCTCTATCAGCGCAATGCTAACCGCTGAGACCCAGCCACTGGACGCACAGACACAAAAAAGATATCGATCATGTTGTCTCAATATGAAAATGATAGAGAAAGGGCATAACTCCCAAATCATCAGAGTATTCTTTTATGTGAAGATACACAGTGAAGACATAACATAATCCTAACACAGCAAAGCTGTTACCTGCAGCCTTCGCTTGCAAAGCTAACGCTACTAACGTTAGGTCAGTCCAAGTTATTAGTGGAAACATGCTAACATGCTAACGTTACACACAAGTTAGGAGTAAAGTAAGACCTGTTCATAAATGTTATGGTGTAGCTCTGAATTTCTTATAAACTGGGGACAACTGCCTGCTGTATATTTGTGTTCATGGTCACACTCACAGATAATTTTACATGACGCTCCTTCTTTATCCCCCATGACATCAAAAGTACAACCAAGTCCTCATAGATACATCTCGGGTAAACTGTTATGTGTTCAGCAATGCCCGTTGTGTACTGAACACTGTAAACATGGCTCCTTCTTCTTCTGTGGTTTAATCGCTGCGGGCAAGCAGAATCACTTCCGCTGTGTGTCCGACCCGAGCTAGGCTACACTAAATAGCCATATAGAGAAAAGCTTTTTTGTCGCTGTTGGGTTCAAATAAATATGCAGATCTCCAATGGGGGGTGATACAAACTAGGGACAGTTTTATTAATGGTAAAAAGTTCTGCACAGCTGCTTTAAAATACTTTACTACAATTAAAGGTCCAGCACTCAAAATAGTGCTTAACTAAAAGTAAGAAAAAGTAAAGTATTAGAAAAATATATATCAGTTGTGAAAAGTAAAAGCATTGCTTATTGTATTCAGGCAGTGTAGGTCCTGTCAGTTGCATTTCAATGTTGTAGCTTGTTGACAAGAAGCTATCGACATCAATTTATTTTAGAGATGTTTCATAATTTATATCTGAAAATCTGCAAAGTAACTAGTGAGACAATCTGTAAACAAACATTTCCCTCTCATATGTAGTAAAGCAAGAGAACAATGTACCATAAAATGAAAATACTCAGTAGTTACAGTATTTGAGTAAATGTACTTAGTTACATGTGTTCACTGGGGGTATTTTTCCTCAGTGCCTTCGCTTGGAAAAGGGATTTGAGTACATGTGTTGTTGTGTTATGACACATAAACAAAATATTTCTTATTTGTTTATCTTGTAGTCCTTACACTCCTGTCCTTTCTCCTGACCTCCATACTCTGATCCTGAGGGCAAAGGGTGAACCTGCTGAACTAGGAAGCTAAATAAGGGCTGGTACGACGTGTTCTCTCATACTGTCTTTCTCAGACTGTCAGACTGAGGTTTTCGCACTCCAGATGCCCTCAGACACACCTAATATCTGTACAGTGTAAAACACCCTCATACGAGAGCAGCTGTCATGGTTCACCTGCAGGACAGGGGAGCTGTGAACTTCTGGTCCTGGGTCGATCAGTCAAGAAGGGGGGGGAGATCAGGGCACCAAAACCAACATGTACCTCCTCTTAACCTGCAAGTGTTTGAGTGACTGGGCAAACAAAGGCTGGAGGTAACACCCACAGCTTACATGAAGTGTATCTGCAGTCATTACTCAGGCCTGCGTGCTGCTGCTAACACAGAGGGCTGACCTTAACTGTTGTTAGACGGAGAAGGTGCATGTGTTCATGTATTATATCACCGAATCCAGTCACGGAAGGATTGTTTGTGCAGATAAACAGCCTTCTTGTTTGATATCTCACTCTCAGCAGTCCAAAGCACCTGAACACATGGAGCTAACTGTGTGAGAGACATACAAATACCTGCTGGTTTTTGGGAATGCACGACAAGCTACATGCCACTCAAAAACCAACCTCTCATTGTAAGAGGTAATAAAGCCGTGCATATGCAGAGTGGGGATGTGTAGCACCCGTATTGTGTTTTCTATACAGATGCATTCAAAGCAGTGATTTGCTAAAGAACAAGCCTGCTGTAGATTAGACACCGTTACAGCGACCCTTGCGGCTAATCCTTGCACGCACGCCACCAAGAACGTGCCACTCCCAAGACACAGGCTTGGATTAAAGCTGGGAGTTATCGACATGTGCAGCACACACACAAAGAGAGAGCCATTAACATAGAGAACGATACAAGCTGCTCTCCTTTGTGAGGGGCAGATGGAGCCGAGCAGCCACTTCTGCATAAACAGAAGTCACCATCGAAGGAGCAGCAAGAGGGGAAACAGACAACAGCGATGACAAGGAGTGAAAAACTCCAAACCCCTACACACCGCGAAGCCACATTAAAATGACAAAGGCTGGGAACTTGCTCTTTATGCTGTGGCAGTGATGCACCCTCATAAACTCGGAAAAACATCCTTTCATATTTTACAATATGATTCCCCCAATTTCCCTGTGGAGATCATTAAAGTTTCATCCTTCTTACGATGACTGAACTCATTGTTGTACTCCAACAACCAAAACTACTATTTGCAGTTGTGTACACTTTGAATGAGCTAAATATGAGAAGCTTCTTGTTGATATTAAGTTGCAACGTCTTTTCAAATCTCATGTTTAAAGCTTATAAATCCTTGTCTGTTTCTATTTATATCCTCTGTGGTGGTTGGGAATCAATAACATTCAGAGCTAGTTTCCACATATTACAAAATGATATTTTCTGATTTACCTTCAGTTGTATCGAACCATGCAAACAGTTTGTGCAACTTCTGAACATATTTGTCACTACAATTTCCATGACCACCATAATAATGAAAGTGAATGTCATTTAGTTTTTGGTGTTCGTAAGTATTAAAAATTTGCATTTGAAAAATTCAACGGCCGCATCTCTTTCCAGAAACAGTATCTCTGGCTTCTGGCTTCTGATCTCAGTGTATTTCAGTGAAGGACTATGACTGATACTGTTATGGTGGGGCAGGGGATCATGGTGACGTGGCAACATATTTTTCTGGTTGAGTGTAGGGTGAAAAAATCTGAAGTTGGTTCAACTTGTGGGATGAAGCACTGCAGATCACCTGTCAAACCAGTATTATACTAATTCAAGGATATGTTTCCTTGGTTAAATCCTTCTGACCTGTGAATTTGCAGGGTTGCCTATGAGAAATGATGCATTGTGCATTTTGCCAGCTCATAACTGTTAAGTACAATATTACAGTTTGTGATCAATCAACTAAATGTATGTTTATTATCAGAATCAGAATCAGATTCCTTTAGGGACTGAGAGTTTGAGCAGTTTTATTAGACAGAGGATAATGTCACTGTGCCTTTAATCAGTATAATTCCAGTCCAGTTGCCAGAAGAACCTTCCTGCAAACCAGAAATATTTTATATCTGTATGTTTCATACTGTATCAGTGTTTCTACAGTAACATAGTATATAAGCTGACTTTGTCATTGGGAGGTGAAGGGAATGGTGGACAGGGTGTACCCTAAGTGAGAAGTCTGCCAAGCTGCTGAACATTGTTTGAAACCAAAAAACTGGCTGTTTTTAGTGAGTCATTGCTGAGTTTCCAGCAGACTTTGAGATACCAAATGTGGGTGTTTTGTAGCAACTCATTGCACCAAGACATTGCGGCATTTCCTGCAAAAATGATGCCACAAAAAGGGATTGTTTTTCATATAGACATGGCTGAGTTTCCAGCCAAGACAGCGCCATTGTTTTTTACTGAGACATTGACGGCTTCTCCAGCTATGATTATGCTACAAAACCCGGTATTTTAAACCAAAACGTAGTCTTTTATAAAAGTGTTTTTTTTATGCCTAAACCTAACCAAATGTTAACTACAACACTGTAGAATTGTAACGTTTCAACTTACCTGCATATCCATGGTTTGCCGAAATGTACAATGACAACATTTATTCTGGGGATTGGGCTGGATAGTTCACAGACTACAATCAACAGTTTTAATTGGAACTTGCCGTGTGGAGTTTCTGACCACTAGTAGTGCTACAGAGCAATGCATTTCAAGTGGGTCCCCATTTTGTCTGTATGACGCACACGCACAAGGACGCACTAGCATTCGGGTGAGGCAATACACAGTACTGCCAACTGACATTTGGTCATAGCAGCCCTCAAAGAACCAACTTAGGCGAAGAAGACAAAAAAGAAGTAACAAGTATGATTGTAAACAATGCTGGATTTTAAATATCTAAAAAAAAAGTTTTATAAATGTTTTATGAGAAAGGTAATGCATTCAACACAGACAAATTCCATTCACTTCCATTGCATTGGGGTGAGTGCAGAAATCAGGTATTTAAAAAAAAATGGAATAAATCAATAAATAAATCAAATACCTGGTCAGACCAAACTTGAGGTAATTTACCTCATCAGCGTGCTTTATGCAGAGCACCAAAAATATTATTAATATTCTGTGTATACGCAAACTGTGTGCGTTTTTTCCTCTGACCCAACCATACAGTAGCCCCGGCTCTCTGTGTCCCCTCAAACTGCTGCCTGTCACAGGACACCAGGAGTGTACATTATGAGCGCATGCAACAACTCTAACCAATTAAACAACCGCCCATGTTTGTGCGAGCTCCCAAGGCTCTGAAAAGTTCCCGAGTTTGGTGACTCATAAAGCTTGGCTGCAGCTGAATGCTTACAATGTGTTTTCTTCTTCTGCTCAGGCGTTCATGTTCAACATCCAGCCAGGCATTGTGAAACCTGGGAGTATCCCAGCTTCATTAATCCACCTCCCAGACAACAGCGTCAAGAGAGACAAATGTTTGAAACATTTGTGTTAGTCAACTAACTGACTTAAGCACCTGACTGACTCATTGTTTTGAGCAGCATCAAAACAACCTGACAACTGGTTCAAGAAAAGCTCGGAGCCCCTCAGATGCCAGCATAGCACCAGGACCTTGAGCCTAACCCATGTCAGAAAAATGTAATTAAATAACATTGAGAAAACTGACCACAGGCAGTTTAAGATGATAAACAGCAATTCAACAGTTTTTTTGCACTGTATCAATAAAAGTTGGATGTATTATTTAAAAAAAACTAAAACCTTAAAAATTCAAATGTCAGTTGAATAACATATAGCTACATGAGTGGATAGCAAATTATCTGGCTCTAACTTTAACATTTACTTTAGTCTTGTTCAGCAAATTCATCCCAGGAACTAAATGATTCGGCCCAAACTTTACATAAACCCCCAAAGTTTCACTGTGAAAAAAAAATGCACACACACGTGCGCACACGCACACACACACACACACACACACACATATATATATATACATACATATGTATATGTATTAGAAATGTCTGCTTTCAGATAACCTTTCTGTTTGGTTGTTTATTGTAAACTGTGCCACAGTGCTGCCATTGTGAGGTGAAGCGAAAAAAATGCAAAGTGATCTTGCTTGATTAACCAATATTGTGTGGTGAGCCACATACAGCATACTTTTTGAAAGCAAAGACAAGAGTCATTTAAAATTGGTCCATGGGTCACAATTGGCCCCTGAGCTGGACTTTGGACATGTCTGGGTTAAAGGTAACACAGTCTATATAATATTCATGACATTACACAGACTATTACACAGACTTCATAAAAATAAATAAACACATACATAAATACAAATAAATAAATAGATAATTGGAGCGAACTGATACAATTCAAGCCTGGGGGAATTTTGAGAAACTATAGCCCAACCTGGCCCAAACCCCACGTGTTGGGTCGGGCCCAGTCAGGTCTGGGCATAGAATCCAAGCTCTGTCAGTAAAGGAACTCAACTCAGGAGCTGAATATAAATTAAAAACATTATAAAGATTTGGCGAAACAAATAAAGGAATAAAAATTGACTGCGGTTTGTGTCATGTTTCCTACCAGCAGCAAATGTTGGTTTCTTTTGGACATAACAGCAAAGTTAAACTCTTTCTAACCTTAACCTTAGAAATTTTAGACGAGTCCCTTAAAAAGAATTCAGTTTAAAAAATAACTAAATAAATGAATACAATCCAGGCTCATTTACCAGCTATTTCCAGTTCTTCTAAACCATCTCTTGGTCTTCATCAGCAGCAGGACTTTGCTCAGTTGCCATTACTTAACATAACTTGATAACAGGTGGTCGTATATGGGGACCAGATTGTCTCAGTTCAAAGATGGTCAGATGTGATTGTCTTCATTGATTTTTAAAGTTAAAAGCTCTGGAAGAAAATATCATAAGAGCTCAAAATGTTTTTTCCTGTTTTTCTTTTTCTTTTTCTTTTTCAAAATTCCATGCTTCCATGCTCAGTGCCTATAAGTACTTTTTAAAATGTATGTTCAACCTATCAGAGAGATTTTTGTACTGTAAACCCTAATACCCTAATACTTTCTGGGTCATCGGTACCAAAACTGCTCCCTCCTGATACAAAATGCCCATTCCTAAAAAGGTCCCCATAAAAGTTAATGTAGTATAAAAGTGCCTTGTAGCTGACACCAGGAACCACAATCCTCTGGATGTTTGAATCATCCTCCAAATGTTTGTCCTGCTGCTAATCTCTAACAACCATGGTTGTCAATGAATTTTGAAACCTTGATCTGTTGCTCAAGTTGTCTTGTTTACATTTTTGTGAGGCTGCATAATAACCCAATTTTCTGGGGGGGATTTACGAGGCCGACACACATTCTGCAACTGTTAGAGGTTGAGCTGTGTCCTCCAACTTCCTCCTGATTCCAACATCATCACTGAGGCATCATGATATAAAAACAAGTGTTGCCATATTCTCTGTTCAGTAGGCAGAAATAAGTCAGTTACTAAGACATTAAGAAATGAAACACAAAACAGAACTTTCCATCAGTGAATCACATGTTGGTGAACTACACCTCAGGTGATTCATATCTGAGTAAGATTTGTATTAACCTCAACCACACCCTGATTAACCAAGTTGTTTAAGCTGCTTTGACTTAATCATTAGCCAGCCTTTTAATGTTATAAAACAGGTAGGTTCGTTATGTCCATTTTTACCTGTTATCATGACATAAACCAAATTGTGGTTTTAGAATGAATGTTTGTCCACCAAACACCTAATCTGTGTTTAAGGATCTGTACTGATTGCACAAAATGGAGCCGAATAGTTGTTGAATTCGTGTGATTTTAATGTTATTTTTTAGTTTCAATACTTCACCTCAGCTCTAATGGTTTTGCAATTGGTTTATTGGTGTTTAATACATATCTGTTTCCCTGCATACTGCCCTTTGGTAAAATAGGCAACAACCAAAGAGCTACTGTGTGCCTTTGAGGTGTAGGTGTGTCCAAGCCTCACCGTAAGAAGGAAGAAGAAATTAAGGTCAAATACAACATGAAAAAACAAATTGCATTATATATATATATATATATATATATATATATATATATATATATATATATATATATATATTTGCTAAGTCATGTCAAGAATTACGTAACAGTTCAAACCACTAAACATGACATGACAATTTTTGTGTAATGTTGAACTTTTGGCTGCACAGGCCGAGAACTGCTGTTGTAAAGTAATATCACATATTTTGATAAAGTTGTGAACTTTGTCATGTGTGACCACAAGCTAATTCATTTACAGACAGTCGTTAAAACCATTAATCATCCATAATCGATCATGCTGACATATATGACCTCACAGTCTACACAAGATTATTTTACTGTTGAACATCTTTTACTTGTCTTTGGTCTGAAACGTTGTCCACAAACTAAACAGTTGAGTAATTTACAGTGAAATTAAGAAATATGCCAATATTTATTCCGCCAAGGAGGTTAATGTTCTTTGGTTCAGTGTGTTTGTTGGCTGGGAAAACCACTGTTCCAGTTTAGTTGAAACATAGTGGAAAGGTGTAGCAAGGGCCAAGGAAGAACCCAGTACATTTTGGAGCCAATTCGAATCACAGGGCAGATACACAAAATATATTTTACTTTGATTAACACTGCAAGATGTGGCACTTGGCCTTGGTGAAGGTCTTCGCCCTCTGAGAGCCCTTCTAGTTTGTTTTATTTTACAGTCCATGTGTTCATGTTCAAATTTCTGATGTTTTTTACACTCAGCATTATAACAACATTGCCAGTAAACCTCAACATAAATCAATACCGGCTTCACTATAAGCTTATCAGGCCCAGTAGCTGTATATGTGTATGTCATGACTTTACAGTGTCAGCCCTCTGCCTCCTGGCTCCCATCATGGATTGGTTAATAAGCGCAGCGTGTGTAAGCAGCGTTTGGCCTTGTGCAAGCCCTATCAGTGTTGACAAAGACACAGATGACCTGCAAGCTTGGGCCAACACAGTGGCAACACACCCGGTGAGGGGAAGAATTGCTCAATAGGCTGATAGTGCAGCTCATGCTATCTCCTTCTGATTGCTTTATAGCTGTGTAATCCAGGGACAGTTTGTTTTAGAGCGTAGGTGATCAAATATGGCTGAATGTCACCGCAGCAATCTGTGTTTATTTTATAATTTTTTACAAGAGCATGAATTGATGTTATTATCTGTGCAAATAGAAATTATGTTAGAGGTTAATGAATGATAAAGATTGTTAAAGACTCCCTATGGCGTAAAAGTTATCAGTCTGCAGCTTTCATTACAAGCATGAATGGATCCTACTGTATTGTCCCTTAACAAAAAAAACAAAAAACAAAACAAAAAAAAAAAAACGCCCTGGATTCACTCTATACTCTCAGAGAGGATGTTGCATTACATGCTATGATATGGCAATTTATGTAATAAGCCACATCCTGATCTTGATTGTGTTGTTGTGTGAAGTGGGTCATGTCCACCAGTGTGTCAGATACTCATGAAACACTGTCCCCAGAGAGCTTTGATGCCTATTATCTGGAGCCGAGTCAAGAAAACAAAGCGGAGGTTAGAAGTGAGAAGTGAGAGTACAGTGTGTTCTGTAAATCCCTTTGCTCTGACGGATTGAGTTGCACCAGGTATTCATGAATCCCAGTTCTTTGTAGCTACAAGCTACTTTAAAACTAGTGATTTCCCAAAATCTGATTGCACCACTACCACTTAATAGGAGAGTTCGGGAATTTTTTTTTTTTTTAAGATGATGTTTTGGAGATTTTAAACTTTAATGACAGGACAGCTGTAGATGGACAGAAAATGTGTGAGAGAGAGAGAGAGAGAGAGAGAGAGAGAGGGAATGACAAACAGCAAAGGGCCACACTGCAAAGGTCTCAGCCTACATGGGGCACACACTCTACCCCATGAGTTAGAGGGCACCCCAGAGTTCAGGTATTTTGAAGTGGGGTTGTTTAAGGTACTTATCATTGGTCAGTGTATTATATAGTGGTTGGCACCCCCATTCTGGTGAGGCTGGCAGCTAACTAATGTACTCCTGTGGACGAGGCAGCAGCAAGATGTATTTTAGCCACCTACTACTTTGCTGCCAGACAGCCCTTTCCTTGGCACTACAGTTTCTTAGCCATAGAACTTCTGCAATCCTACATATAAGCAAAACTCTATAGTGAACATTTTTTATGTTCATGTATTTGTTGTGTCTTTCATAAACTGCTGGAAGTGTGACTCAAACAAATGATTTCTGGCATAATATATGTCGTATATCATATACATATACATACACAGCCACAGCACAGTTGCACTTATGTGTAGGAATACAAAAATTTCATCGCTGGGAAAATGTAGAGTCAAAGTACAGGGCTGTCAAGGTAAAGCAGTAAAAGTATTCTAAATATAGCGTACACTTAAAATGATATTGATTCTGAAAAATGTGGGCCCATTTTTGGTTTGCTAAAATCTGTTTTTCTGCTGCAGTACATGGCTGAGCTTCTGTTGCGGCACTCCTGTCTGTCTCTCCAAACTGGGGGCATGCTGACTGTTATCTACTGTGTATAATACACTGACTATGAATAATAATAAAAAAAATTAGTAACATGTTAATGGGTTAATAGGAGAAATCTGTAATGCTGTTTAAGCAAAAGCAATCAGGTAGGATTGTGTAACATAACTTTTAAACTATACCAGTTTTTGGGGTGAAGGGGGAGCAGTTAAACTTAGTTGTAAATGCAGGTGTTACTTTGTTTTATCCATAACTGCATGCATGAAGAAATATGTTGTGAGTTAGTAATATTTATGCAGTTTAGCATGAGTGGGAAATATCCAATTTAGCTTACTTAACCAATAACATTTGGTCATTTTGCTCAGTCTAACATTATTTATTTTGTAATTTGAGGTAGGTCTTACATTTTTTGTCTTGTATTTTTTGTGAAATGTAATTTCATATCATTCACATTGTTACCAAACAGCATTTTGATCAAATGTCGAGTCAAATATGTTGCCCATATTCTTTACTCTTCACTCTAAACGGGTCATACTGTACAATAGCAAGCTAACATTTGAATTAAGTAATGCATAAATCTGTCCTTAGTAAACACTTTACTTAGTGTAAGCCAAGTTTGAGCTTCCAAAGAGCTGGTGACTCTGGGAGAAGGAACATCAATCTAGACCTTTTGTTCTGTCTCTGACAGATGCAAAAGAAATACCCTGATCACTGAACAGCCTCCTGCTTTCCAGAAGCAAACCTGAAATGGCAAACAAAAAAAGTACATTGCAGCGTTTTTTGTGTGTCTCTTCTTTTCCTCTGGGACCTACAGTAATGAACCACACAGTGAGGGACGACGTGCCAAATGGGTGGCCTGGGGCAAGGAACACCAAGAAACCATCAAGTTTGGTGGTTTGAGCGCGAGCAGGGGGAGCGATTGGTTTGGTTTACATTGAAATTAAGGCAGAGAAATGAGAAACTGCTGTTTACATTTTAGGTGGACTGTTCTCTGTATTTCCATCCACACCCAGGGAAAACCTAAGTCAAAGAGTTATGAAAAATGCATCTTGTAAGTGAACATGCGAAATGTGAAACAGAGCTTCGACTTGCTTTGGTTTACAATTCAAAGTGCAGGCATTATAGATTGGCTCAGGGTTATTATGCCATTCAGTCACCAGCAATGTGGACACTCTAAAAGGCTTTCTGCAATGTAACATATAGGCTATATACAGTAAATAAACATAAACACAATATTAAAAATTACTGCAGGACCATGTTAGAGGAAGTAGTTTAGAAAGTATTTACATTGTGAAAAAATAATATATCAGTTGGATGGACACAGTCCAAGATTGTCTTACTTAAATGACCTCAGTGTTTTTTCAAATTTTATCTTTGATTACAAATGATAAATACTTCACATTATTTCTGATTGTTTTCAAATACATACAAATTCTGATTATTCAAAACGCAATGCAAATTTCCATCACATTGAAAATCAGTGTGTTGTTTTGCCAGTTGTTATGATGTTACAAGATAATTAAACTGAAAATGTGATTTGGTTTAAATGTGCACCTTACTTGATTTGATTGTATGACTGTATGACTCTGACAAAAATGACTTAATTTAATGTTGTAAAACATGATGGATTACCCAGTACAAACACATTTAAAGAGATATTGATATGTACTGAAGTTAATGGCTGCCAAGAAATAAAGTGGTTATATTTTGATACCTGGGGCGGCACGGTGGTGTGGTGGTTAGCACTGTTGCCTCACAGCAAGAGGGTTCCCGATTCGATCCCGGGTGTGGGAGCCCTTCTGTGCGGAGTTTGCATGTTCTCCACGTGTCAATGTGGGTTCTCTCCGGGCACTCCGGCTTCACTCCCACAGTCCAAAGACATGCAGATTGGGGACTAGGTTAACTGATAACTCTAAACTGTCCATAGGTGTGAATGTGAGCGTGAATGGTTGTTTGTCTCTATGTGTCAGCCCTGCGATAGTCTGGCGACCTGTCCAGGGTGTACCCTGCCTCTCGCCCAATGTCAGCTGGGATAGGCTCCAGCTCCCCCGCAACCCTCAAGAGGATGAAGCGGTTAGAAGAATTTAGACCAATTTTCAATTGGTCTTTTGGATTTATAAAAATAGGAAATTTAAATATTTTCCATATCTAATTATGTTGTGGGTTGATTGAGGGCAGAGGAACTTAAAAAATGTAATTGATAAGCATCACATTTGGTGATTTTTAGATCAATAAATCTGATTAGGTTAAAACTTTCAATGAACAGTTAAAGTTGTTTTTTTTCCACGTTTAGATTACATACAGTATGTTGTTGTTACAGTGTTGTTTAGACAGCACTGCAACAACTACATCAACATGCAAATAGCACTAACTTAAAGTTGAAACAAAGGTTATACCACATGTAAACATGCATTCATCCAGTAGTTATACCTGCTTAACCTTTAGATGGTCACAGGAGGCTGAAAACATCCTGAATAGGTTCCAGGTTTTTCAGGGCTAACACATAGAGACAGACGACTATTCTCAACCACCATTTCAACTCAATTTTTCCTGATTTAACAAATGCATCTGTTTCTGCAAATCACCACATTGGTGTTTACTAGGAAGCGACATGAGAGTTTGTCTGAGCCACTGTTTTATTTTTAGCAACCAGCTCAGATTTAATTATCACCCTGAGCATGCTTTAAGTAAAGAGTCACAATATGACACCATATACACAGACCACATGAAACAAAGACAGAGATGTCCATTGTCCTGGCGTATTCTTCATAGGTGTGACTGTGTCCGTGACAAAATGACCGCAGGGTGTTTTGTACTCTCAAGGGGGATTATTATGCAATGAAAGATCTCACCTTCTAGAAACTGTAAACCCTGTCATCTAATCACCAACAACAGAACGAGGACAAAGAGAAGTGATTGGAATCATGTAATCTGCTGCTGTAGATGTTTTCTGCACATGTCAGTGTGGTGGTGAAACTGTCAGTCATGTGCTCAGCTACAGTGGGAACAGCAGGTCAAGACAACTGTGAGGGAGGACGTTAGTGTTTTTCACCACACACAGTATGACGTGGACAACAACCAACTTTACTAATAAAAAAAATGATTTATCTTTAATGGCCATATAGCACTTGTGTTTTTTATGTTTTAGACTCCCTATTACAAATCCCATTTCCTGAACACTGATGGTGTCTATTTTTCCAAGGTATACCAAAGTGTTTTATAATTTTCAGCGTGTTCCTCCCAAAGTATCAGCCAGGCAACTGTTTGTTTTCATTCATTTTTAAACTCTTAACAGACTCGAAACTTGATTGGTGTTATGTCATTATGGTAACATTTATCAATCTGTCTGTCATTTATAGATACGATATCTCAAGAACAACATACTGTAGAAAATTTAAAAGGTAAAACTATCAAGTAGGCCTACTGTGTGCTGACAATAGTCCACAGCACTATTTACTCCTATTTGAGCAGGCTGTTCTTCTCATTCACTGTCCTTATTCAGTGGCGGCATGCATCATAAAGACGCACTTAACACACCTGGTCCGCCAGAACAATAATAATAATAAGAAGAAGAAGCAGACGTAGTAGAATGGATCCAAAGACCTCTCTGTACAAACTGTGGGCAAATAAGTCCAAAAGTGGTCCGAACAACTCTAACTCATCTTGCTATGTTAGCCTGTGTCTGTATTAACATAGCTGGAAGCTCAACATGTGCAGCGACATTAACTCACGCTGTTAGTAGTGTTAACTGCAGCGCCAGTCCTGTAACTGCTCGCCCCCATTAATCAATTACAGCAGCGGCACCAACGGGCACTGGTGGTTGTTGCGCCGCTCCCATTGCCGGTGCAGCCGCTGTAACTGATTAACGGGAGCGAGCTGCTACGGGACACAAGCATTGCTGTTGCACTACAACTCTCTATTTTACGCGGCTCCTCTATTTTTGTCACGCTACGCTCCCCTACGCGACCCTCCAGCAGATAAAAACTACATGAAATAGTGTGCTAAACGAGCACAATGTGTTTTTAAATGAATAAACCATTATTATGTGATATGTGATGATTTTTTGTCATGCATTTACCCATGTTTATCTGTGACATTGTGTAAATGTCTGTGGCGGACATTTGAAAGTGAGTAGATGACAAACAGTACAGTAAACTTGTAGATAATTCAAATATAGATTCCTGTCCTGCAGGAAACACTGTTACTTATACTTATGAAAAGTAATGCACTATAATTGTATGCAATCATGAGCCAGGGTGCTGTGATCGCATTACCTATGTGCTGCAGGCTGTCTATCGTCGTCAGTCATATGACAGTAGCATAGGAGGCAGTCAGGCAATTAGAAGGACAAAGTCCAGCTCGGGAAGTGGTCGGAGTGGTCAAACAAACACAGGACTTTGACTAAGGAGGAGAGGCAAAAGTCCTATGTGAAACCAAAAGTTAATATTCTGTACAGATGTCATGAAATGTCCAGTTACATCATGTCATGTCATGTCATGTCACGTCACCCAACCATGACTCTTTTCTGAAACCTAACCAGTGGGGCACTAATTTGTGAAATATCATACGAACAGTGTGCATAACTTTTTGTAAGATATCATAGAAACCACTGTATGACGATATGTTAAAGTATTGCAGCTGTTATTACTGAGCATTAACAAACAATGAAATGTGAAGATTGATGTCTTCAGTAGGAACCATATCCTGTAATGCAGATTTGTTTCCCTGACAGTAGTATTATATTTTGGAGCACCTTGCTGCCTACATTTGTAAATATTTGTTGTGCTACAACAATTCAAAGCACTTTAAGAACAGTGTTAGCATAGCAATGTTAAATAAATAAAGCAGAATTGATGTAGACTGGACTTTAAAGGTGGCTCTACAGCTGTTTTATTATTCAGAATGCAGCTGCTTTTACCAGAAATGTGTTTGAATGAGAAGTCATAGGGCTTTCCTTGGAAACGGTGACACCCAAGCATGCAGCGCAGCAGGTGTGCTTGTACATGCACCTCTGATGACGGTGTCAAACTCTATCAAGGTGTTGAGTGTACACTGAAGGATGGCACGCAAGTTTATTTATATATATCATTTGTCTACCTCTCTATAATTTTTTTGTGTTGTACGTGGTTGCGTATGTGTGTATTTATGTGTGTATGAAAAGCAGGTATGCACCGCCGCCTCTAATTAACTTGGTGGAGATGCGTATGACTCAGCAGCAGTTGACAGCATAATCACCCTGTGGCTCACCTGTTTATACGTGCAAACACACACTAACACATGCACACACGCATGCTTGCACACACACACACACACACACACACACACACACACATTGTTGTAGGCTGGCGAACCCTTTGTGAACCCCTGGGAGAGTTCTCACTCTGCATCAGGGTGAAACTCTTCCGTGTCAAATAAACGCAACTATAAAACACAGGCATGCCTTAACCCATCATTGAATGCCAGCCGAGGTGCGCGCTTGCCAACGTGAGTGTGTGTTTGTCTGTCTGTCTGATGTAACCTGGCAGCTCAGGTGCAAACAGAGGGCAACATGCTGTTTAGTGGTGGCAACCTGCAGCCACAGGCAAGTGAGAAAATTAACGTTCAGGCAAATTAAGCAGCAGCTATTTAAGAGAAATAAAACATAAACAGACACAAACAAACACCATGGTTTCACAGAGCAGGAAATCAATTTTAAGTGTACACTTAACCCATAGCAGCTTCTATAAAAATTACAACTTTTCTTTTGGTCTTATTTTTGCAGGTTTGGCACACAAAGCCTTTGTGAATTTCATCCTACATTGTACAATTCCCAGTAATAACTTTCCTCAGCTGTACCAGGTGGGTTCACCGCAGGGGAAAATTCTTTTTTCCAACATGAGTTGGAACAATGAGAAACGTGTTATTATTATGTGATTAATTATAGGAAAAAGAGTGGCCCAATGAAACAAATATATTTTAGAGTGAAGCTGAAGGTGAAGGTGAGCCTATCCAATGTAGATGTCATCATGGGTCCACTTGGTTCCAAGTGTGCAAACCTTGACTGACAACCCAAGTCAGGAGTCAGGATAGGTCAAAAATGGGGTTGCTTTTGAATTGATGCATTTTTTTCAGTGTCTGTAGGTTTTCCATGGATCAGTTTTAAAGTTTTTTGTCCACTGTTGACTCTTCAAAGTTCATACTATAATCACACTGTAAACTAAATATGCTGGTACAGAAAGGTGAAAATTAACCAAAAGTAGTGAAGCAATGTCTAATGGGTGTTTACAAAAGGACAGTTTGTGTATCAACTGTTATGTTCTTTCAGTTTTGTTTTCATTTCCAAATAGTACAGTTAATTAAACTGGGAACTTGTTTTAAACCTGTCAGACCACTTTAATTGTTTGTCCTAATGAACTCTGTTGTGTAAAGAGCGTGTACAATATATGTTCCCATACAGTAAACCTGGAAATGAGTTATAATAAAATCTGAAATTTCAGTTAATAATGCAATATGTCTGTAACAGGACTCACAGCATGAGACTGATCATCTATCTGAGACTAGTGCACGTCTACTATCACATACATTTTTCTTGGTTAAAAAGATGAGATACTGTAGATAGCTCTGCCTGCCTCTGAGGTCACACACATACACCCATAGGTAGGTGCACGCAATGCCAGTTGAAATGTGTCACACAGGTTATATTTAGTTATTCTAAGTACATATAATTACACTATAGTGGGGAAAGCACCTGACGTCAAATGTGAGATAGGTATGCATGCATGTACACAATGCCTACACCTCCATACGTACAATACATATTTTCCATTACACATATATTGTATCTTATGTCATGTGATACTGTTTAAATTGCTAACTATCCACCTCAGCTCTTTTATACCTTTACCTAAGATATGTTTGTATACTAAGTATGTATTTGCTAATATTAATGGGAATTTAAATTTGTAGGTATTTTTTCTTTTTTTCCCCCTTTTTTCTCCCTAATATATATTTGTGTTTATCATCTACGTTATTATGACTATTATATAAACAAGACAGTAAGAAGAGGAAGGAGCAGGTACTATGGCAGAGAAAGTGAAATTTTACCCAGGTTCCTTGGGTCATGATGCAGGTAAAGTACCTGAACATTTCAAACACTTCTTGGGAAAGTTCAAAAGGTCTTTTAGTTTCTGTTGCACTGACAGTCTGTTGTTTGACAAGCAGGAATAACACACAGCAACACTGACACAACAACGGACAGGTTCATCAGACTAAAATATTCCAAACGCAGTTCATGACCTCCACTGGCATGCTGCAACAATCACAGCCTCATCATACTTTATCTTGCATCCTTTACCCTGACCTCCTGAAAAATAACAAGTTATCATGTGCCAGGAAGCACCTTCAGCTCTGCCAAGCTCTGGTGAAAGTAGTGAATTTAAAGAGATGCAGGTGGTGGCATAAAGGACCTTAAAAGCTGAGCGTGGCGATGTGGAGGAGTGGAAAGTTTGCCACTCTTATTTGTAAAAATCTTCCACTAATCCCATCAGAGGAAGAAGAAAAGGCTCTGGCGTAATCTGTTGATAAGTGATCAGGCCTTGTTTACCACAGTGTTGATTAGTGTATGAAGTACTGCAAAAAAAAGAAAAAGAAAAAAGAGATTAACAATTACAGAGAGCGCTTCTAAAGAGAAAGGGAGGAACAATTTCCAGAAAACAATTTCACTTTCCAGTTTGGTTGAGAGAGACATGAGAAGTTTCTTAGATATCTGAGTTTAATTCCAACAGTTCCAATATGTACAGTAGCAGGTGCTAACTCGTTATAGGATGAGGCAAGCCTTATTCTAAGTCTTCTTTTGTGTATCTTGGTACTTTCTGGCTCCCCTATCCTGTCTGTGGTTCTGAGCCCTGAGCCCACTGGTTCTTCGTTAAGATGTAAAACAAATTTGATCATTTTTTAAAAGGGCTCAACCTGGACATTAGTTTTTAACAAATGTTACTCAAACAGAAGGTAAACGTGCATTAATTGGACACTATGTCCAACAGTGTATCAACACATGTTTGCTGCGCTAGTGAGTGGGGTGGCAGGCAGATGTATGTGGGATTGAGTCAAAGTAAACTACAGTGTGTTTGTTCATGGTAACGAAGGAACATGTCCCCCAGTGCAACAGTGTGGCTCACTGATGTGTTTTTAATAGTTCTCAGACAATGAGGATCATACTTGTTAGTTTATTGTTGGTTTTGGTCCCTTTGTTGGATTTGTTGACAGAAAGAAATATACAGGAGGATGTTCTATTGGAATACTGTAGAGTAATTAAAATGCTATATGGGCACGTAATGTTACTGTGTCCGGCTTTGACTCAGCCACATCCAATCTGACCGGTGGCTGACTCAGTGCTAAATCAACGGTGAACGCTGGACAATGATTCAGTCATTTTGTTGACTCTGTTAAAGAAAAAGCTAAAGTAAATGTTTAAACAATATTTGGATAAAAAGGTAAGCAGATGGACTTAACTTTAAAACCACTGAATTAACTTAAAATGTTACATAGGTAGCTAAAATGAAATATAACGAAGAAGTGGCCATGCAGGATACAGCGATGCTAACTATATGTGACCTATATGTCTAACAATGTTTTCAGACAATTTTAGCCTACATTTACTAAATTCAACCAAAATTAATAACACCATCACACATATAACTCATCCTGAGTGGTTGGTCACACACTTGTAACATTTTGGACTGAAATTCATTATTATAGAGTTCACATTGGTTAACTTTGATGTGCAACTTGCTGTCACCGTTGATCAAATTCAAACAGTCTTGACAGTGCTCACATTTGAGAGATCAAAGGCAGCCAGCAATTGCAAAATGCAAGATGCTATAAAGTGTTATGGGTAACATGTTACACATTACTATAATCACGTTACATCACATCTGTTACTGTCCTTTATTCAATAATCACATTACCATTACAGATCAAATGATTATGTTGTTTCTTGTGTTACATAAGTTCTTCAATTGTCTGCATAACAGGCAGATAGAACGCCTGTGATGTGAGAGAGTCCTCCTAATGAGATGTAGAGATAAACACATCATGTAAGCTGAACTAGTGATCTGCTGATGTATTAATTTAAAGCAGTTGATATATTTACTTGGCAATGTTAAGAAAGCCAAACTCTTTTTTAATGTTTCATGTATTGATACAGTTTTATTTCATTTCATCTTCATTCTCTTGATCCTTGTTTTATGCTTGTATCTGGGCATATTTAAGGTTTAATGAAGATATATTGTTAAATGGCAATTACACAACATGCATCTCAGGCAGTGTTGCCAAGTAACGCAATCATATGCAATGAGTCATACAACAAATTACTTTCCACATGGAGTAATTAAGTACTGCATTACTTTCTTTAAAAGTAAAGAGTAGTATGTAATATGTTATTTTTCTGTGTGTGTAATGACACCAACACTAAATGTTCCACAACCACAACCTACTGGGTGGCTGCGTGACTGGGTGTTTGTCCAAGTAAACAACAAAACAACATCAACAACAAAACAGTCTTTGTCTGTAAGTTTGCTTTTTGGTGGTCTTTGTCCTTTAAGTGGAGCCATTTGAACCTGATAAAATAAATGTTTTCTCTGTAAAATGAAACAAAAGAAACTGTTTTTTTTATGTTGAACCAACACTCAAACTGATTATGTGTAAGTATGAAAACTGAGAAGTCCATGAATCAAATAAGGTCAACACAAACTTACTGGTAATGTGTAACCTGCTTTTCACAGGTGTGTAAACATCACAGTGGTTCAATCCTCCCACACGCTGTGACGGGAAGATGGAGGGAGAGATTTCTGAAGATAAATGAACGGACAATCTACAGCACAGGCGTTTATCGGATACAATCAGAAGGAAGCAATGTGTAATAGTCTCTAATGAATCTAACGAAATCAAATTAACCGCAGGGCTCGCACAGGTTGGCCCTCGCAACAATGAAACCTGTTTGTTTAAGTATAATGTGGGAGTTGATAACTCCAGGGCTGCTGCCTTGGAAACAAAATAATTTAAACTCTGTGTTGCGCAATGTCTTGACTCTGCATCTATGATGACAATCTGAGGGATCACCTATGCCAAAATCATCAAACGATTTTTACCACTGAAAATGGAGCTGGGATCGGGAGAGAGCCTGCTTATGCACACAGAAACTCTGCATCTTGTACAAATACACCTGGAACACGCCCAGTATACATGGCAACTGGGACCAACAACCACTTAAAACACAACCACAGAAAAGAGGTGTTTGCAAGCTGCTGGGATTCACTACACCCCGGTCAAGTCTGTTGACAATAACTGAACAGCAAAACATGAACTCACAATGTTAGTCTGTTTGATGTTCCCCGGCTCTTTTTCCCCGTTCTTCTTTTTTTTAATCTTTCCTTCAATAGAGGGGAGTCTGAAAGGCAGAGTAGAGATGTTTAAGAACACGGTTTGCGGCGGTAAAACCCATGGATAACAATAAGCGTTTTACACTGAGCAGGAATTCAAAGAACTTGAGGAGAGAAACACAGAGACAATACTTGGCTGTGAAAGAGTGACGATCACTCTAACATGCTAAATCTCTGCCTTTGTGCCCTGAAGCTTTGATCCCAAACTTCCAGCGAGCCTCTTGTTGAGTCTGTTTGCTCTTATTCAGATATATTAAGACTTGCCATTATGTGCAGACTTCAGAAACAGCCTGTGGTATTTGCTCAAAGATTAGTTTACTTAAAAGCCCAAAAAAAGGTCCCGAAATCAGAGAGGAAAACCTTCCATTGACTGAGATGAGAGGTAATCTGTGCACATTTCAAGGCTCTCCTCGTATGTGTATGCAGATTGCGCGTGTGTGTGCATATGGCTGTTTTTGTGTGTTTCGTTTGCTGTTAGATAAATATGTATTGAAACTGTTGGGCTTAAAAGAACAAGCAGCAGGAGCATAAACTTCTTCTTTCATACTGCGAGTTCAAAACTGTTTACTGAGACACACAGAGGTTAGAGCCAAACAACCTCTGCGGAGCTGATGCAGACCTGTCAAGCTTTTGTTTGTGTGTGTGTGTGTGTGTGTGTGTGTGTGTGTGTGTGTGTGTGTGTGTGTGTGTGTGTGTATGTGTGTGTGTGTGTAGTTTAAAGGACATGGCTTGTTTGGGTGATTTGTATGTTTGAGTGTTGCTGTTCATCTAGTGAGCAGGCAAGGTTCATGTAGGTCACTATGGTTCCCCGAGGAAACGGACTGTGCCAGCGACTGGTTGTGCTAGCGAACATCACTGACCTTTGACCTTTACCCTTGTCACATGACTGACCCTGCCAGATGATTGACTAGAGCCTGGGAGGTATCTGAAGCACCAATGAGCTTTAACAATGTCAACGGATGACCTCAAAAATATCAGTGTTCACACCAAGCTTGTAGGACGGTGACGCATCAGGAATACCATTCATGTTGGACAATTTTGCTTGAGGACTTGCGTCCAAGGTCAGTCTATTCAGTGGCAATGAAGAAAGTAGTGTACCATTTATTCAATGTGGTAAGAATACAAGTGTATATGTCAGGACAATGGATGGGCATGTAACCTGTGAGTTTGATGCCACTGAGATGAGCCTCTTCTCCGACCTTTTGTTTCTTCAACCATGACCTTTCCCTAACCTCAGCCAGGTGTTTTTGTTGCTTAAGCTTAAAGCTTCACTACTCAATACAGCGACTAAATGAATACGTAAAGTAAACTCACTACAGACTCTATAGTGCGACAGAGCATTTTAGCCTCTTTTAGCCCCTTGTTTTGATATTATTGCACCTTTATAATATGGTTCAGTCTTAAAGGGGAACTATGCCCATTTTCAAAATTCATACGTTAATCATATGGCCTGAGACATAAACATGAACAAATCTCTTCCAAATCCAGAACTTCAATTCAAATTTGTGATGTCATAAGGTTTAAAGTCTGAAAGTGCTCCATTGACAATGAATTGGGAAAAATGCTCTACAGTAGATGACACTGAGAGCACCCAGGGGAATGTTCTGAGTATATGGGTACAGTTTCTGTTTCAGAATTAAGAACACTACAAAAGAATTGGGTATAAAAGAAGAAAACAAACATTCTGTGGGTCTTCAAAAGCAGGCTCCCATTCATTGTCTGTGGAGCAACTCCAGACTTTTTACCCCATGACATAACAAGTTTGAGACTTCTGTGGTTTCTGGCTTTCAAGAGAGAGTAGCTCATGTTCACAAATATTGACTGAACTTTCCTAGGCCATGGGAATAACAATTGGATTTCTTAATTTCGGTGGTGTTCCCCTTTAACGCTCTTAGCAACCCTATTTTGCTCTGTCAAACTAATAGCTGTTTCTAGCACAGAAGCTCTGATAAAGCCACTGTATGCTACCAGGCCAGCACCAATGGCTAACAGACAAAATTAGTGACTAACAGGTGAAGAAATTGGAACATGTAGCTGGTAAAGAACCAGATATTTTTCTTAGGAGTTGATGGATGCCAAACCAAAGCTAAAAGGAGAATGAATATTGGACTTGCTAGCAGGAAGACAGAAATCTGTGTCAGCTGGGCATTTAAATAGGCAGCTGTTTGACAATACATTAGTCAACAACATTCTAAGATGATGATTTGTTGGGGCTGGGTGTTTGTCAGCTTGATTTGGAGTTGTTCCCCCCAAGTGGCCAAAAAACTAATAACTCAATGGAGCTTTAAAGCTGACATCTGTAACTTTTGGTGAAATGTTACACTCTATCATGTGTATGATTGAGTGTTGTAAAAAGCCACATTTACTGAGCTTGGACTTGCTGTCTATGTTGATATTCAGGCTGATTCCTTTGGGTGGCAGCTAGCTACTAATCTGACTGACAAATAAAATCAGTTCAAACCAGAGATGTTGTATGTAAAGTGATGCAAAATGCAAATTTTGTGTAGTTCCCTTCATAAAATAAAATCTACACAATCCTATAAATGTCATAAGTTTAACAATCAAACAGTGGAAAGGGTAAACAGCATTTAAACATTGTAAACATGGTGAGGCAATATTACAGGTGTTATTGCAGATGTCCTGTCCCTTATAATTCCATCATCATTTTGGGCATTTCTAACCAATAAGATACAGTCTTTAATCATAACAATGCGCACTGCATTTGCTATGTTTGATTATTATTCTTGTTCCTCAGTCCATTCCTCAGGACTTTTCTGGATAATCCAATGTCAACACAATGTTTTAATATTGGTTGTGACACACCCACACACCCACACACACACACCCACACACACACACACACACACACACACACACACACACACACACACACACACACAAACAATTTCTCAAATTAGACGAGGCATGAGGCATCTGTATGGTATGAAAATCATTATGAAAACAAAGACAGGTGATGAGAGTGTGTTGTGTGGTTAAGTATGTGTTAAAGGTTCATTCCAAACTAAAGTGTCTGTGTTCATTTGAGCAGCTGATTGAGCAACATAAGTGGACTGAATGTTTGTGTTTGATGGTTTGCATATGGACAGACACATACACACATACCACAGCCATACTCACCTGTGCCATTAACCCCTCCACCTCCCATCAGAGGCTCTTTGGAAGGAATGTGAGGCAATGAGTGACAGAGTGTTTCTGTCTCTCAGGGCCTGACAGACTGTGTAAATACAGCAGGCAAGTTGGAGGGTTCAGATCTCCTGAATAAAAGGCTGCCACTCTAGATCACATCACTACTGAAGAAGTGCAAGGACGTGTTCATCATGTTCTACATCTACTCTACTTGTATTTAACATATAACCTACTGTAACAAACAGAATCACAAACACACAGAGACATGCATGTTCACGAAAGAGAGGTTTTTTTTCTTTGAAACTCAACAGATTAAAACAGGTTTACTAAATGTGACTCAACCTGGGATGATTAAAAGCTTAATTTGCTGTTGAGGAAGATAAAAACACTAAGTCACATCTTCTTATGAACAACTCACACAACCAAACATTTCTACCTGTATTTACATCCTAGCACCAGGTGTTTTTGATTTGATTTTGTTTTGTTAGCATTAATCTCAAAGATGATGGGATTTAGTTAAAGCAGAATTGATTTTTTTTTTTTTACTTTGGGCAATGAAACACTCTGTAAACACATTTGACATATTATCACTTTATAGTTGTTGATATAATGTTAACTTTGGTTGGTGTGAGTATTAATCTAGTTAGCAAATGGTTGCACACATCCACCTTACACTAACAAATATTATCATTCATTTGGAGTTGTTTTTTGTAGCTACCTTGGGAATGTAAGTCCAGGTCTTTCTTTTTAGCTTTGTTTTGGTTTCCACCAAATCCCATGGGCTAAGACCCACTTAGCTAACATTAGCTAACTTGCTGCTAATTTTATACTATTGGCCAGGTAGCCTAACTTAAGGGCGCGCGCATGTCCATATTGTGTTATTCTTTGGCAGAAAAGTGGTGGCAGGGCGCTAGTGAGTGCTTCATCCCAATGCTGAAAAATGTACTCCTCCCACTTATTTTAATGATGTACTGCATGTGGGATTTGTTACAATAACAACATCTTGACATCAGTGTTAGCTCGGCAGCTAATAACGCTACATGGGTTGACTCCAGTTAACAACAAGCTTAAAACATGTACAGTTAATAAAAGCATGCTTACCAGCAATATTCACGGTCTGGTGACTGATATATCATACAGGACAGACAGTAGCTAAAGGAGCAGCTGTGATGTTAGCGCTTTCTGAAAAATTTTAAACTAGAAATATGTGGAGCAGCTGCACAAAAAAGCTGGAGTGCTCTGAAAAAAGATGCTGAGTGTGATGCTTTTTCTCCAGGTGGAAGCATGCAGCTGCATAAAATGTCTCCTCTATTGGAATTTTAAAAAAGACGCTGGCACTTAAAAAAAAAAAGTACGTGGACACAGGCCCTAAAGTAGCAGGACGTTCCAGCTGCAACTGTAAAACAGGGGTGATGACACCAGTGAAAATGAACCATAACTGTAAAGGGCTTTGCACACTGAGTCTGTTTTTATCGTTGCACATCTAAAAATACATACGACCTCATGTTGTGTCAATCATGTTTGCACACTGAGTTCGAAACTTCAGTCCATCATTAAAATTTTCTTCTTTCTTTCTTTCTTTCTTCTTCGCATTCGTCACGATGAAGAGGAGGAGAATGTGGACTGCACACACAACAGGAGACAATGTGGAGGACAGCTCGGCCCCTTCATGCAGCTGTGGTGCCAAATGCAAGACCGGGAGAGAGTAGTGACAGTCAGCCAGGTACCCCAACTTCAGCGGAGAGAAGCAAGGAGAATGTATCTTTTCATTTTTGTCACATATTGCGAATTTACGCAATGAATAGAACATTAAAGCACATCAGAATCAGTGTGCAAGGTGTCTGTGCGTAACCATTTTTTTCGGCTGATGGTTTTAAAAAAAAAACACTTCAGAGAAAAACACATACTCAGTGTGCAAAGGCCTTGCAAGTTGGAAGTCAGAAAACCAAAACAAGATGCTAAAACACCCCATAGAGCTGCTAGAAAATGCAGAGACAAGGGATAGGTCTATGTGGGATTGTCACCAACAGCACATTACATGTGAAAGGTGTAAGATGTAATTTATATGATAACACTGATTAGTGCCCCTTTTATTAGTTTCAGCTTGACCTTAAGCAATGGACGAATGACAAGTCATGGCAAAAACAAAAATTATATGATACTACAGAAGTTATTATGCAAATGTAGCAGTGAACTTAACTTAGTAAAATCATATTTCTTCATACTTGGTGTAGAAGATCAGAGCCTTCTGGGGTTCCAGTGATGCAACCCATCAAATTTATTTCATAAAGATTTTAACCTGCTGTCACTTTTTAATTGATTTTACAAGTACATCTTGATTATGGATGTTTACTTCTGCTGTTAAGTGTTTGTTTATATCAGTGATTGCTTGTTTACAGAGCAGTAAAACAGGCCAACATATTGAATTATGATTAAATGAGAAACATACAAAACTCTGATTATCCATCAATAACTGAAACTCTTCAATTACATAAGTAAATAGAACTTAAAGAACTTGTCACTGGACTGATGATGTTATTTCTCAGACATTTTTGGGTTACAGACTTACTTTCCAGCTCAGTGTTGACAGTCAGGTTTAAAGGTCCCAGCGAGGCTAATTCTCTGTCATAATTACCTTGACAGTAACATTGCTGTTCTAACTGCTCTCAGACTGATTGCCAACCTCTGACCTGAAGATGACCTGTGATCACCTCTGACTGATGTGCTTGTTTGCTCTGAAACGCCCATGTCATTCTGTCAACTGGTAAAGATCAACAGAAGGGGAAAGGGAAAACCAAGAAGGAAAGTAACACTGTTAAGATGAGAAATACTGTGTTTGTTTAGGATTTGTGTGAAGGCTTGAGAATGCTTTTTGGCTGTTCTTGCTAACCAGCCAGTCTACAAAAATGTTAAGACACCCCTAAGCATTTTTTCTATTAGTTTTATAGCTCACCACATAAGAGTTTCTCTCATGGACAGTTATACGTTCAAATGAGGGTCCCTTAGGAGTTCTATAAAGTGTTTATCAGAGCACCAGGGTCCTGTTGACAAAAAGTAATAGAATTAAAAAGGCTGCATCAAAGAAGTAAGTTTGGCGCTCCGTCCTTCTTTTGCCAACCTCTGTGAACCAGCACCAGATTTCACTGCTATTTCTCTACGAGAAATATAAACTGCCATATCTTGGCACTACTGTATAACCTACTAATTTCTCTGTAAACCCATTGTCACCCTACCTCATAGTCAGTGGTGTAGTCTACGTGATACGCAGGTATACGCCGTATACCCACTAGAAAAGGTCCAGAATTTCCGTATAACCACTGAAAAATGCGCAAAGATACGTATCAGCATGGTTTTGTGACATAATTTTCACTTTCCCGTTAATAAATTCGCCTTTTCTGTGTTACGAAGCGGGCACTTTTGGACCATGCGGGCTTCCGTCAAGCATGACGTGATCCGACGTTGATTGGTGAAGCAGTGAAGTTATGGCACGCACCTTTCAAAATAATCTTTTCTTGCAAATAGTAATGAAAAAGAAAAAATGAACTCAAGTTAAATTTGTTTGTTTTGTTTTTGAATTGCTGAATATATAAATTTTTGCAGCACAACAGTATTAAGTAATGGTTTCTGATCGTACTGATTAAATTCAGCCATGTTATATTTGTGTTAGTGCAGTCAATTTTATGCAAACTTTATACCACAGTGTTTACAGTTACTGTATTTGTTTTTTTCTTTTGTAACCAAAATAGAAAAGAAAGAGGTGGCAGCGTCTTCCTGCCCCCTTGTTGGGCAAGCACGCTGTTCTGTTTGTTTTCCACATGCTGTACCTGACCTGAACTATTTCTATAATTGAAAGTTGAGTTGAGATGTGGACCAGTGATGTAATTTGTTACATTTTTGAATGTTTACATTTTTCTGATACTACTGATGTTGTAATGATACAAAGCTGGTTGAAAATCAGCAGTTACTTTAGTGCCTTTTCAAGCTTCAAAGAAGTTTATTTGTGTGGTTTACATGATTTTTTTCACTTTATTGCTGAAACTTTATTTGTGTAAGTATATTGTTATTTATTTATTCATTATTTTTTCTTTATTTTAAACTTATTTGTCTTGTCTTGTCACTGGCTGTTAAGTGGTTAATTAAAGTCCAGCTGTTAATGACTGTTATACATCTTGCATTGTTTACAATACATTTACATTTAGATAATACATAAGCAGTCTTTCAGGATCTCAATTATGTGTTGATGCATACTTTATGCATTAATGAGCGTGGTGGTTCTTGTGTGGGGCTGTTTTAGAGCAGCTGCTGCTCTGGGATGGGTGCTGCGGGACACGTATACGAGGCTGGGATTGGAAAAATCAGGGTATACCCACTAGAATAAAGTAGACTACACCACTGCTCATAGTCCAATTAGTGTGTCTTTGTTGTTGACACAATCTGAGCAGGGTTTCGGAGTTGAGGATCTGAGTTCTGACGTCATAGAGTCTAAGACCATAAACACTGTCAAAAATAGGTAAAAGGGAATAGAGCGTCCTTAAAAATAGGCTACAATCTTAACATGTGGACCTTAACAAGGGCATATCTTTTGATTCACAATAAAGTTACATGTTTTCTGATAAGTTTTGATATAAATTTTTGTCAAATTTCATTAAAATAGCTTAAAGAAACTGGATTGGACAGGCAAATATCACTGACCATACCTGCAGAGACAAGGACTAACACACATCTCCTTTGATGTTGTCGTGGTAAAAGTACAAAAAGGCAGTTGCTTAACAAAGTTGACAGCCTGAACTACACATCCTTTTGCCACCTACGGTGAGTAGTAACTCCAATATAACTTAAACCATGGCTCTCCCCACAGTGATCTGACTCATGTGTACCAGAGAATAGAAAACAAGCTCAGACAGGTAAGTTGGAAATGGTGATACTGGTGTGTTTTTAATGAACCCCAGAGAGCTGCAGCAGACGTCATAATGCATTTTATAAACGCTCCCTGGTGGAGTATAACAGAAAGTATTCCAAACCTCCTGCTGGGTTTGTTTTGGACTCTAAATCTAAATTCAAGCAGATCATTATGGATCAAACATATACGTTTCTTCAGTTTTCAAACTATTGTTATTAAATTTGAATACAACACTGGTCTACACCCTACCTGCACCAAAACTGGAGCTGTATTCTGAATCACATACTTTTCTTTTTACTTGTAGTAGGTACTGCAGCTGCCCTACGTACACAATCAGGTCATACTACTTCTTCATAACATTGCACTCTGAACTTTGACTCTCATGCTCCGTTACCTTGGAGATAAAACAAGATGCCATTTGCCAAACTTGCCAGGAACAGAGGTCAACCTGGAGAGTTCTTCTAGTTTTGCTTTGCAATGTATGTAGTTTAAACTTTTACGTTCTAAGTGTATACACTGATTCTGACATACGGTATTAAATTCCTGATAGTAAAATTACATATGCTTTTCTTTTTCATTGTTATTTTCATAACTATGTCCTTTTGGTTGGTTATCTTTATAATTATTTTGTTCACCTAAAAAAAGGGATATTCCCATTATTACTGTTCGACTGGCCATCAGTCATATCAGCTTCTGACAGCTGTCAGCGAGATTTCATCAGTTTGTGTCTCAGCTGATGTGAGCAATCTTCTGCTGCAGAGGATTGTGGGTCAGAGGAGCCAGAGAAGCACACTGGCTTGCATACTGCAAAATGTGACTGGATTGAGTTAAACATACTAACACTTTTGGCATACTGCTTTTGGAATATTATGCATTGAGACATACTCAATCTTTTCCTAGCATAAAACAATAAACAGTATGGTGGTATGGGTATTGATGTGCACATTGAGTAATAGCAGCAGAGTTGGGACCAAATCATTGTCTTTTAAGTCACATGTAAGTCTTTGCACTCAAGTCCCAAATCGAGACACGCAAGTCCCAAGTCAAATCCCAAGTCGTAAATGTTTAGTTTCGAGTCCCAAACAAATCATAGTGCACTTTTTTATCAGAGTAACAGAGTAATATCAAATAGAGTAATGTTCCATTACAAAAAAAAATTATTTGTTTTAAGAAGTGCAAATGAACATAATCATAAAAAAGAAGCGCTGACATTGCACTTTCATAGCATAATGTCTAAAGTCATCAAATCTGTGACTCAAGTCCAGACCTCTGATCAGCAGCATCAAGTACTGCAGTGTGGGGGGACACTGGCCTTTCCAGACTGGGGATAAAAGGGAAAAATATCCTACTGATTAAAAACTTTTAAAATACATATGTTTTCTAAGTTTTTGTAATGCAATATTTTCTGTCTAAAGGTATATTGTGGTCACTTGAAGTATAAAACTGAACTTGTCCAAGTGAAAAAAGGGTCAAGAAGTGTCCCTAAATGGATATACAAGAAAGAATATGTAGATGGAGTGGTACTCTCTAATGTAGAATACATCTTTAAGTTTAAGTTCACCAGCTAAACACAGCCGCTATTTTCTGGGTATGGGCGCATGTGCACAAGTGGGAGTGTCCGTGTGTGCAAAGTGCAAATGAGAAGATAAGCGATCCAGTTGGAGGCCGAGCCAGGGCTCCATCCTGTGATGTAACAGCTAATGACAGTAAATGAGCTGAGTTCTTTGCTTGGGCAGATCAGTGGCTCCCGGAGGAAAAGAGCCCGCGGTTCACTCTAAGTGCTGTGTTGTTATTTCTAAAGTGAATGGAGTTTGTTATCACAGCTTGGCCCCCCTTGCTCCCCCCTCCGTCACTCTGCAGAGCGACAGAGCAAAACCCCCACTGCGTTTCTCATGCTAAACACCACATGACAGCACACACACACACTCACACACGCACATGCACACTTATGTGAGGGGTGAAAACATGCATGCACACACATTTCTGTCGCAGTACATGGAAGCATGTAGAAAATAACTGAAGGTAAAGGAGATGTGTTTGAGGTTGGAGGAGCTCATGGCGTGCGACTCGCCTGCTACCGCCATGACTCTGCTTACATGTTACTTATCTTATCTGCTTATCACGTTGGTAGACAACAAAACACACACATAGACACACGTGTGCACACGCACTCTTTTTGGTATGTACCAAAGTAACCAGTATTTTGGCAGGTGCTCCCCAGTTTCCTTAATCAGGACAAGATAAGCCTCCCTTTGAGGCACACACACACACGCACACACACACACACACACAAACACACACACACACACACACACACACACACACACACACACCAGTCAGAAAAAGTAACCAAATACATTACTCCGTTACAACTTTGAATGTAGGTGCAGGTATGTCACTTGAATATTTCTAATTCAAGCAACTTTCTACCTTTTACCTTTTGATTTATCTGTGAACTGTAGTAACTAGTTACTTCACAGTTAAAGACTCTATACTGAAAACCAGTTAAAAGTATACATGGAGCAGTTAGACATTCTGTTTATGTTAAAACATCTCAGTCTGAAAGAGACCATTCCTCAAGAGTACTTCTACTGTTAGTATGTAAAAGGACAGATGCCGGCTGCAGCATGTGTAAACCTTAATACTTGGCTGGCAGTGAAATATGCTCTGCCCTAAAAGAAAACAATAGCATCAACCAGCGAGGCAGGTGAGTCTGCGTCACTCTGCTTCACTCCTCAGAGCCACAGCGTCAGACGTGGGCTGTCAGTCGACAGGACGGAGGAATGTCTGGCTCTGCGTTCCAGCCTGAGCCTGCGTACATCAGGAGAGGGCTGGCTGCAGCAACTGCTGGTGTTAATTGTGATGAGTGTGTGTGTGTGTGTGTGTGTGTGTGTGTGTGTGTGTGTGGTGTGTGTGTGTGTGTGTGTGTGTGTGTGTGTTTGTGTGTGAGCATAGCAACTGTAGAGGTGAATAAGGCATATTAACCAGCAAGTGGCATGAAACGCCAAATTAGAGGAAACACACTGTACAGGAGATCCTAAGGAGAAAGGACAGAGTGCAGCAGTAACTCTCACTGATCTCAGCTGTATCTGGACTGGTCACAGCGTTAACGGTCAGACCCCAGCTCAGTGCTTATACAGGGTCTACATCAGTAAACAGATTGGAGGAGGCAGTAAGTGCTGCTATTTCCCAACCTGTAAAACTGTGTGAGACAGATCCTGACACATCACATCATCAATGTACTTACTAAATGTCTCACTCGTTAAATTGTCCACTGCTGCTTTTCCTTGATGATTAATTAGCTTTATAACATATTTCAGAAAAATGTAAGAACTTCTTCTTATGATCTGTGCTGGGCAGGGCACCTCCACTACGACATGTTCTGGGAAACTCTGTATTGAGTCATCATATGATTTATTAACCAGGACTGTTAAATTCATGTTGAATGAAAGCCAATATACACATATTTTTGCATCCAAAAACAAGGTGAAAGTTCAGATCATTTGACCTTAGCCTACAAGAGTGTGGTGTCAAAGAGGAGTGCAATACTCAGGCTAGAGCTGCTGTGCATTCTCTTTATCACCAAAACTACATGGTTAAGTTTAGGAAAAAATTGTGGTTTTGTTTAATTTAACTACATTTATTAAAAGTGGGGTGACATAGTGATGTGGTGGTTAGCACTGTCGCCTCACAACAAGAGGGTTCCTGGTTCAATCCCAGGAGGGAGCCCTTCTGGGTAGAGTTTGCATGTTCTTCCTGTGTCAGCGTGGGTTTTCTCCAGGTACTCCAGCTTCCTCCCACAGTCCAAAGACATGCAGGTTGGGGATTCTAATTGGTGACTATAAATTGCCCGTGAGTGAATTGTGTGTCACTCCAGCCTTCTACCATCCTGGACTTTCTCACTCTTTTTACTACCTATGGGATTGTAACATTAACCACCACCTACTGTATGATGTTGTTTAACCAAGGACTTAGTATGTCATGACATCACCACGGCAAAGCATCCTACTCAGCTTTCCACTGGCATTGTCTCTGTGGTACCACCATGTAATTTTCATCACAATAGAATTGAACTACAGATGTTAACATTACCCTCAAAATGTATAAAAGTATGTAGTCAGCAATAAAAACTGTTAGGAAAATGTCTCCAGCTGACACCCAGTCACATTAAGTGCACGCATGTTTTGGCCTTAAACATACGCCAACAGTAGTTTAGTCTCAAACTAAACCTTCAACACTTCTTTTTTATTATAAATAAATATGTCCAGTTGTTCCCATTGCAATTTTTCTTGTTTCAGAATGTTCTAGAAACAGTATTGGAAACAAGTGAAATGATTTCACCCCTTCCGCAAATTCTTTCCAGAAAATGAGATTTTGAGATCCAAAGTTGTCAGTTAGCGGTTCTGTTCGACATTCAGCTGTTGTAATACAACAAATTAGACATTTGTGACATGTGTTTTTGCTCCAAAAATATTTAGGATTCCATGTGCAGCCAAAATGGTCTGCTAGATCAATCTTTAGCAGAGCTCTTGAGTGAAAAGCTTTAGGATATTTGCCCTTTAGTGGAAATTTAGTGCAAATACCTGCAGGATTAGCACATGCTCTGTGAGCTCTGACGCAAAAAAACAGGGTACAACAATGTGGAGTATGCACCTGGCCTAGACCATGTGGTTGAGCCCAGTGTGATCACACCTGGGAGACAGGCTCAGGTGATTTTCGAGAGCCTGTCAGTCACAGTCTCGGTCGCCCCACAGGCAGGCTGCCAGCTCAGATTTACTGCCCTGTTTGGGTTTAAACCTGAGCTCCTGTTCTGAGATCTGTCCTATATAAACATGCAACCAAGTATTCTACACACTTGTATGAGTGTGTGTGTGTGTGTGTGTGTGTGTGTGTGTGTGTGTGTGTGTGTGTGTGTGCCCACAGTCACACACAAGCACACGCACAGATTATCTTGGATGTTTATACAGAACGACTTGAGCACAGATCTGATAAGGCTTATCTGATCCGGTAGCACAGCTCATTTAATCAAGTGTAAGAAATTGTCACGCACCTGTGTACTGCGCAAAGAATGTGTTTCTTACTTCAGACAGAAAATGACTGTAACATATTTATGTTTGTTTCACAGATGTTGGAAGTTGTTTGCTTTTTTAGTGCACTTTAAAATGCACATTCCTTCACCTAGGTTTTTGTCTTGCACAGTGTCCGTCAGCTCCTACATATTTGTCACGAGAAAGTAAACTAACACCAACAGTAACACTTGACATGGAAACATTGGTCACCTACAAAAATAAAGTTAAGCTGTTTTAAAGTGCCAAAGGATGATAAGATAGTGGCAGCATGCTGTGAGGTCTTAGTCCAACCTGCTGCACCACTTAGCTCATCTTTTGTGTTTTTCGCTTCCTTGATTAGACTGCAGATATCAACAGTTATACATGTTACAATGTCTCCATGACACCTATGAACCATTACTGACTACTGTAGTGTCACATAACATACATTAACAATGTTTAGTGATACTTTTTTTTATGTATGTTTGCAAAACTAAGGTTCATGCTATAGACTTGACTTTTCTTGTTCCACTGTGGAAATTGTTGGTGCAGCTATTTGTGTGTAAATTTATGCACACTGATATTAAATGGCAAAAAATATAGCTATATATAATTTACTAAATAGCAACAATTAGTGAATAATGTCCTTGACTATTTTAAGCAGACTTTTTGGTAAATGTGCTGAATTCTGGTTAAACTGAGACACTTGTCAAGCTAAAACATGGCTGACCAAGCAGCTGCTTCTACGCAGATGGTGCAGTATTGTACATTTAGCAGACTGTCAGTCCAGGTGAAATAAAGTGAGGATGCACCTGCACAAATTAAAAATGATTATTTGATTTTTGCAGAAAATGCATGCTTACTAAGAATGTGTGACATCACTTAATGAACACAGACACAACATAAAAAAGATGAAACAAAAAGAAAAAAAAATAGTTTTTCAGATCAGACACACAATGCAAGCAAGCTAACAGCTACAGCTAATGTCAGTAGCCTATAGTTGAAGTTTCAGGTTAGCGTAAAAGCTCTCAAATTGCTCACTTTTGCACATCCCCCCTTAAACCAGAATCTTCACAATCTTCAATCTTCAAACCAGCAGGAATATAGCCCAAAACTGGGAAAAATTAGCAACTAAGATTACATGTTTCCCGGATGTTAGCATGTAGCTACATGTAGCAGTGTACTATGCTGGGGAATGACTGCAACAGAGTACAGCAGCACTTTCTACCATGAAAAATCAGCTATAAAAGCTTCCGTACAAACACAAATCACTCTATGACAAAGCATTACAAACTGCACCAACTGAATGAAATACACTACCCCACCTAAGTGGGTGTGTTTTCCTCTCCCTCTCATCCCCTGACCTTGTTTGGAACGATAGTAAACATCGGATGGTTGCATGAAAGCAGGTTCAATAGGGTGTTCACTTCCTGTGTGCTTTTATTTTGGCGCTCTTCGGGCGGAAGTACCCCGTATTTGTACATAAGTTTTCTTCGCGTCATTTCACACCGTGGACGGTACAGTCACGACCGACAGCTCTTCTACAAAATGATGTATCTTCAGACGTTTAAGCGCCTAGCTGGAGTTGGGAACAAGGTATTGTGTGTAAATAATGTGTTTATGTGCAGCTATGTGTGCCTCCTTGTTTTTATATTTACTGTGGAGAAATGTTTAATGTGTTACCATGCTAACATTAACCTCTGTGTATGTGTTTTGGGCCTCATGGTGGTGCTGTTAAGCTATAAGAGTCTTTTGGGTGTTTATTGCAAATGATATGTTATGTGAAATATTGATTAATTCCCATATGTAAGGTTATGAGGCATAGTGATCATTTTTATTTGTGTTGTAAGAGCTTATTTTATTTTATTTATCTGCCCATCAGCTCTTATGGTGTGAAAGAAGTAACGAGAAGGATTGAAAGATTTCTGTTCAAATATAAGGATGATGGCCGAACATAAATAAAGACTTCTAGAACATTTGTAAGCTTCACCATTATTCTAGTTGGGGTTCGCTATATTTCTGGTTATTTGGTTGGAAAGCAATGTCAGTATCACTGTAGTGAAACCGGACTGACAGTTCAGCACCAACAGAGAGAGGAGATTCTGTGCTATCAGATGTCATGACAGTGAGTTGCTGAGACAGAGACAGGTCCTGATTTGTTTTCCAAAAATTTCCATTTTAGTATCAGAATGTTCGGAAGATATGTGACTTGTGAAAACTGTGAGGTGGGGCAGTGGCAAAACCTATGTGACACAGATCAATCAATCAATCAATCAATCAATTTTATTTATAAAGCCCAATATCACAAATACAATTTGCCTCACAGGGCTTTACAGCATACGACATCCCTCTGTCCTTTAGACCCTCACAGCGGATGATACAGGATACAGGATACAGGAAATGAATCTAAAGTGGGCTGTCTCGCTTTATTAATGGTCTCTAACCAAAATCTTCACCACCGCACATGTTCCAGCAGGATTATCATCTGAAATTGGGGAGAAATTAACACCTGTAACCAAGATTAAATGTTTCCCTGATGTTAGCATGCAGCTACATGTAGCCATGTATGTAATGTAAACATTTGCAGTGGCATGCCTGGAGCAGATGACCAAAAAAAGTATGTGATAAGCTGACATCAGCTTGTCTCAAAAGTAGAAAAAAACACTTTGGAAACAGAGAACTCAGAATGGTCTGAATCCTGAGGTTTTTGCTCACATGGATTACTTTTACATACATTTACCTCATACACTTTGGCCATGTTAAGATTAGATATGCAAGCATGTGTTTAGTATCTAGACATTCTAGAGATGCACTCCACATAAGCATCTAAAAGTCAGCAGTACTCTTGTTTCAGTTGTTGGTTCAAAACATGAAAAGGCAAAGAAAGAGTAGAATCTCCACTTGATGTTTTTGTCATGCAAAACTTAATTTGAAGATCAAAAGAACAAAAATCTTGTTTCCTCTTTTCTTTGAAGTGTTAAGACCTCTCAGGGAGTTTGATGTGCTCTTAAAAGACACACGATGTAGAAAACAACTTCTTTAAAGCTTAGTGACACTATCTGATTGATTATTTTGTCGGCCGTGTTGTTGTTGTGCTATGCTACACAGTGTTCTACTGCCGCTTGGCACAGTCAGATCAGATCTACAGCCCCGCCTCTGTGACATCACATACCTCACTGAGCGTGCCAACACTCTGAACTGACAGAAAATGCCCGCATACGCTGGCACGTTATTGTCGCATGCGTGATAATCTGACTGCAGCAGAAACAGAGCGGTGATGAGGGGGCTGATAGGCAGCAGCCAGCCGCTGGTGGAGCTGCTCTACTGAGTGTGCAGAGGAGGTGAGAAGGAGAAATGTGATAAGATTGTTGTTACATCTCTGTTTCTGGTCGCTGGTAAAGTACATGGCTCCAAGAAAAATATTTGAGCCACAGTAACATTTAACAAGTTTTCTTTTCAAGTGAAATTTGTAATTTGATATCACATTCAGCAATCTCTGATCAAAGGGAGATGGATTGTAAATACTTCACATGGGAGTATGGGATAACAGAGGCATCTGCATGATAATCCGGCCACTGACAAAGAGCTGCTAGCATGGCAGAAAAGACTGTTTTGTTTAAATGGGGACTTAAAAAAAACTTGGTATTTTGCCCAAATGAGTCTGCTTTTGCAGGATGCAGCAGTGCACACTTCTGCAAGCTCTGTGACCATCTAAACCCGTGCTCTGAGTGCATATTCATACTGTAATTGGTATCCTACGTGCACCTTTGTAAGAAGGCAAAACAAAAATTCTGCATCATTTTGGTTTGATTAAAATGAGAAGTTGCAGTTACCAGGAGCAAAAACCTAAATGTATCTTCGTAAATCAGTGATTGCTAGGAAAAAAAATCTCTGAAGTTACAATTAGGTGTGAGGTCTCCAGTAGGTTTAAGCTTGGGGTTAAGGTAAAGATAAGATTACTAAACAACTTTTTAGGCTTTGGTTTTGCTAGCTTATCCCAAAAGTGACGAAACAACCTGATGCGAGCTGTTGAAAAACATACATCAGGCACACAACATGGTGTGACACAGGACCTAAGGAACCGCCCCAAACAATACCAAGTTTTTAGGGAGTCCCTGTTTAAATGTGTTTACTCTGAAGTTCTGTTGACTACCGCCAACATGGCCTGAGGCGTTCCAAGGAATTCTGAGAGGTGACAATTTATCCTCAGTGCCACACCTTGCATGCTAACACAACAGCAGCGCTAAAAATAAACTCATGACTGTCGTTGAGGGCCAGGACTTCATGCCATCAGTCAAAGTTTCCATAGTAATATAAAGCCGTTGATTTTGGTGCGCAATCAAATCAATTCTTTCTGACATCACAGGCTGCGCAAAATCTGGCAGATGTATTACCATGCCGTAAATCGCCTGGCGAACACACGCATACACACACATACCATAAATCAGCACAGGTGCTAAGCAGGAGAATAGTAGGGAGTGGAGGAGGGGGGCTTTAGGTTAAAACCATAATTATGTACTTTGTGATATTTTTAGAGCTGCAGTCAGAGAGCAAGCTTTTAGTACAAAAACAATAACAGAAACTTCTGCAGCACTTAAGCCACATACAAACATGTCCTTACCTTTTATCCAAACCCATATGAGTAATGTCAGCCTGATTCATCAGCATTACAGGCTAAGCCTAAATATCAAACCAAAGACTAAATAAAAGTCAGGAAATCAAACTGAGCTTCGTTTGTGACCGTGGAGGGAACCCCCTGTATCTGGTGATCCCTGCGCTATTGATATCTGTCAAAACAACATCTCAGAAGAACCAGTTTTTTAATAGCGCCTACACACTCACACACACACACAAGCCTAACCTCAACTGCTCAACACACACGCGATGGCATTCTCTCAACAATGACTCACAGCTATTACCTGACACTATTAAGCATTGTGAAACATGAGCTGGGTTACCCCCAGAGTCACATACTGTCAGTCACTGTGTTTCCTCATATTTCATACTAATCCTTTTTACAGACAAACATGGGCGAGCAGCTAATGGCACAAGTATGTTTGGACATGCTGAGTGAATGACCAGGCTACATGTGACAAATAATCTGTCATGTACACTGTTCATAAACCATCAGTGTGCACACCAACCCCCGCACAGTAACTTGGATCAATATGATAAGATACAAGATAGGGGCTGCATTTACACCAGGTGATGGGACAGCGGCACCCCAGGTCAATGTCATTCATGAAAAATGCTTGACCTGAGATAAGAGAGGCCACAAAAAACACGTTAGTTATGTAAAATCCTATCTAAACATTGCATAAAGCAGACTGGCGTCTGGTATTGTTGGTGTGATTCCTCACCTGTCTTGAAGATGAGGAATACACTCGTCATGTGACGTGTGTGTGTGTGTGTGTGTGTAGGTGTGAGGAATGTGTTTTTCCATCTAGCAAATGCTGAGCCGTTATGGCGTGGCCCTGTGCTGCGAGGCCTGCGTCTGGCTGGAACAGCTCAAAATATAAACTGTAAAGTATAAACAAACATAGGACCAGAGTCCTGCAGTTATAGTCAGGCCCGTGAGGAATGAGCTTTTAAGAAATACTAGATTATGCTGAGTTTGACAAACATGCCATTTGAGACCAAAAATTTCAAAACCATGATCTTCATTTTGCCTTTTCTGTTTGCAGTTACAATCATATGATTGGATTTGGGTGTGGATCAAACTGGAAGGTGGCTGTGTTTTCATATTTCGGCCATGCTTTGGAAAGCAGGCTAAATGGTAAACAAACCTGGCACTACACCGGTAAGGTAAGACAACACATTTACATGTAGTTTTTGTTATGTTCTCTGACATGTATCCTAACGATATGAGGCGGTCTTTATGGAAAAAAAGCTTGTTTAGTGGACTAACTTAGCACTTGAAGTATGCCCTTTCACTTACGATTTAACAGGTCTGACGCTACTGTGCACCCCGGCTGTATCTAGGCTAACGGCCAACATGCTAACTATTTTTATGTCACTAGTCACTTGAAACAAATTTAGGACGATAGGGGACAGGTTGAAATAAACTGAAATTTCCCTTTAAAACCAAGCCGCAACCCCCGGAGCTGAAAAATTAAGCCCAATCTAAAGCGCCAAAAACTGCAGTTCTTTGAGTGGCCACTTGAGGCTGGCTCCTAAAGCCAGGTATGTTAAAATGCCCAATTTTACAGCAGAAACAAACATTTTTACAGTCTTGCACAAAAACTCACCCATTTACACCTCATTAAGGCTAAAGTTTGCATGTTTATAATCTCCAGTGACAGACTTTCTGCAGACAGTGTCCTCTGGCTCTCAGTAAGATACACCCCTTAATCCTCCAAGCGTCCAAATATAGTCACCTCTGGCTCCAAAAAGCCAGTATGACGACTGCCAAAAAGCCAAACTTGAGACTTTATATCACAGTGGCTCTATCCAGTATATGCTTAAAACAAATGTGGGCCAGAGGTTTAAAGTAGGGAGGCCAGTGGCCGCTTTCCCATTTCCTGGCCCCAAACTTCCAGCCCCTTTGCTCAGACCACACCCATTTCATTTTCATGTTTATTTGATAGGGACAGATACATATACATAGAGAATTGGACAGCAATTAACCAATGAAATGTATCACAGCATTTGTAGCTACTGCTAATTTCCAATGCCCGTCCCTAGAAGGGCCTTTAAAAAAAACATCCAAAACAACATATACATACACAACAACACAAATACACATATTTACATACAGATACACATCATATGCATATTGTATACCTACCCTACCCACCCCTACACATGACTACATAACTGATTACCTTTTAAAAATTCCTTCAGTTTAATTTTAAAATGTCAACAGTTTTGTTCTGTTTTAAGTTGGATGGGCAGTCCATTCCATATAGTAGCTCCCTTTATGACAAAGGATGTCTGGCCAAAGGAAGTCTTCCGGTACAGCACTTTATAGTTCCCTGCAGTGGTATTCCTAGTGACCAGTCCCACAGCCTGTAATGGTTGTACCATCTCACTGAGAACCTGAGGGGCCTGGCCATGTAAACACCTGCGTATAAGATTGGCATTTGCAAATGCAATATAGTTGTCAAGCTGAGCATGTTCAGGCCCCTTAGGACATGACAGTGGTGTGATCTTATCAGCCTTTTGCCTAAAATGTTTTATAGAAGTCATCGAAGTCGGCTTTCATTCTGATCTCAACTATGCATCAAGTTTTGTGACTCTGCCTTGCGTGGTTATGACACTATTGCTTGGACAAACAGACATATTAACACCTGGCAAGGGGTGTCGTTAGCGTAGTGGATAGTGCCGGCGCCCCATGAACAGAGGCGATGTCTTGCTGCAGCGGTCACAGGTTGGACTCCAGCTTGCAACCATCTCTGCATGTGTGTGTGTGTACCCAACTCTCTCTCTCATCCCGTTTCACTCTGTCCTGTCCATTAAAGGCAAGAAAGCCCCCCCCCCAAAAAAAAACAAAAGGGAAAAAAAAAAAAAAAAAAAGACACCTAGCAAAACATTCAAAAACACTTCTGCGATAGGTCTTGCTACAGTGGGTGCCACCAGCACCACATTTTGCCATGATGACACACACACAGACTCAAGAGGTGAAAACAGCACTAGCCATTGTGACGTTGTTGGTAATGACAACTCATAATAACATAGACTTAAAGGTGCATTCTCTTACTGACTTATCTTTGATTAACATTAAATTCTAGAATCTTTTAGTTAAATTTTATAATGTTAATTGTTTCGCTTGTACATTAAAATCTAGATTTTATTATGCAAAGAAGACAAGAACAGTTTTTGAATAGTGTTTGCAACAAAATGTCCCCCTGCGTGAGTGTAAGGCAGCCTGTATGTACCCTGAGGTCTGGCTGCAGGACAAAAAGAAAACATTGTCTATGCATCATGAGACATGTAAAGGAATCAATAGACAGAATCTATAAGTACATACAAATGTATGGTTCTGAGAGGTTTGAGGTTTTTATATAGATAAGGTTCTCTCTATCCACCAACACCACAGATGTTGAGATATTGAGGTGATAAATTCATTGGTCTACAATCACAAACAGTGTGCTGTGAAACAGCTCCCTTTCTACTAAGTTAAATACTTATGATCCTTTTAAAAACACCCACGGCTGCTCATTGTGTCTCCTGGCCTTGAAAAAGTCCACAAGTCAGAGTTGAAAGTTGATCTCTCAGCTACTAAAATCCTGTGCTGCGTCCCAGAGAGTAAAGTCAGTCTTCTTTAATTCCTTTGTGCAACAAAAATCATTTGGTGCCAGACAGCTGTAAATACTATGAATCAGATCCTCATGGCATCAGTAGAAGTTCAGACTTTTGCTAAGAGACAGAGGGAGCTCCTGAAATAAGAAGATCCAGGTTTGTGATTGCAGCAGCAGGCCTCTCAACCAGCGCTCTATTCCCTCTCTCACACATGGACCACCTGGGTGATCTGTTTATGGAAGCCATCCCAGCTTCTGGCCCTGAGCACATTCGAGCTATTCATGCCTCTTTTGTTTAAAGAAAGTCAATTTATAAAGTCTCCTGCACAAGCACTATGCAGATTAGAAACAGAGTGACTTCTCCAATCAGTCCAATGCTTTCAATCTGGACACAAGGCAGCTCGGTCCTATAACATAACCACCACAACATTAAAGGCTTATTTCAATGTTTTGGATTAACATTATTCCTTTGGTGGATTACATGTAAGAGACATCCCCTAAATCTCTAGAAATCTTATAAAAAATTTTCCATGCTCCCAGAGGAACATCATGTAAACTCATGTAAGAAAAAAAAAAAAAAAAAAAGGAGGAGCAGGTATTACGTGTGTGTGTTTCGTGCGAGGACAAAGTGTTTCCACAGGTTAATTTGTAGGGAGCAGCTCCCGCTGTTATCACGCACTACACAGCACTTTGTTTTGCCCCTGCCGTGAAAAGTGTTTTTGAGCTAACCCAAACACAGTCTATAGTAACAGTGATATTATCTACCTGAGCACGCGGGGCCCACCTGCAGGGCTCTGACACAGTGAGGGAGATGTTTTACCTCGTCTGCACGAATGGGCCCGGAGCAGAGGAGGGAGGCAAGGGGGGGGGGGCGTGTGGGAGGAAACACACGGAGGGGGGGGGGGAGGGGGGCGTGACGGAGAGTTTTACAGGCTAACACGCATGATGCTGTTGGGGCAGGTTGAGCCTGCAGACTCGCTGACTTTTCATCAGCTAGTTTTTCTTCACCTTAACGGCCACACTATAATTAATCAGATGTCTGGGTTGGATAGGCACGCAAGGGCTGGGTTCAAGACCTTTTGTTTGGATAGATGCCTGGTCAGGTGTGTAGCTGTATAAATAGTTACCGCCTGTTTTCTCACAACGCCTTTCAGAGAAAGTTCAATTAGAGTGGTGTGGCAGCGACACATCTCCTGACATGAACAAACCAAATGGAGCAGCGATTATGGTTTTCTTCTTTTTTAGCATAATTGGACATCATAGAACTTAAGTGTAGCAAAGGAGCACACCATTCACTGACAGATGATTCTATTCATATGTCCTCTAACCCATCATTGAACTGTTAATGCCTCGTTTCAGCTCTGGAACCGACAGTTTCTCCCAGAGAGACTCTCACTGTGGCACAGCTGAAGGTCATTTGACTGAAAGGGTTTGGGATACAATCACACTGCTGCATTATAATCCCGTATTTCCACCACTATCATGTCACTTATCCATGACCGCTCATCCTAGTCATCAAGCAGGTGTTGCAGTTTTTTGCCTCTAAACTTTTTTTTCCTCCTCTTCATCCACCTGGCTGTCCCAATGGCCAAACCTGTTTCTCTGGTATGCAGGGGGAGTTAACGAATCTTAAGGCTCATACATTGAAAGGACAGATCTATTTCCAAATCAAACAGGAGGGTTGGGGATTGGGCCAAAAATCACACCAAAAACTTGGTCTCAAACAAGCAGCAACCTCTGGGTCTGAAAAAGAGACAACACACAAGTGCCAAAAACTGGAGTTCCTTCCATGGCCATACGAGGCCGACTCCAAGAGCAAATCAATCCCCCATGTTAAAATGCTCAAAGTTTACTCCTGGTACAAAAAACAGGTTTGGTCTTGATAGTTAATTTCCCCCATCCTGACAACTGTTCAGGGGATGAATTTTCATACATCTCACCCATTTAAGTTTCATGAAGGCTTAAATTATGAATAATTATGAGTATGGCTGCTTTGAGTAACAGGAGGGTTCCATCCACAGAAATGTCACTACCATGACCTACAACAATGTTTTCAGAACATAACCATGTATCCCCAGAATTACAGATCATTAGTGTAGCAGTAACTGTCACTATTTTAGTGTGTTTTCAGTTCATGAAAGCTAATTGTGATGTTTTGCTTGCCTAAAAAAGTCTTGTTCAGCATTTGGTTATAATAAAAAGGAACTATACTGTCTAAGGAGTTAGATATTTAGTTTTTCTGTTCAGTACATTTTGTTTTAATGGTTTTAAGCCTGTTTTCCACTAGCAAAAATAGGCATTAGCATTAGCCTAGTTGACAATAGCTGTAAATGCACCGCAGGTAGTAGCTAGTGTTAGGGTTGTCTTCGTCCTCTTAACTAAATATAGTCACTTCTGGCACTAAAAGTCCAAAACAGTGAACCGAAATACCAAACTTGAGGCTTCAAAACACGAGTCCACAAACCAGTGGATGACATCACAGTGGCTACATCCATTATGTTATATAGGCTAGTATATGGTCTCAAACAGCTAAATATTAGCAGTTGAAGTATGGGTGGTGTTCATCATTGCTGATGATAAGGTTTTATTGGACGCATAAGCCTGGTGTTATTTTATCTTTTTTATTCTTATCAACAAATGCCCTTATGAAGCCATATTTAAGCAACAATGCAAGTATTGTCGGTTAATCCACAGCCTGATATTGCTCTACTCCATCATCATTAAAAATGAAACAAACAAAACATTGTACTTTAAATACATAAAAGAGTAATACTTTTGAATTGGGTAACAATAGAGTTTTGGCCACCTTGGTTCCGGAAGACCCATTCATTTGTCAGTGTTATGTGACTCACAGTTGAAGCCCGTCTACCGCGTGGATCCCAGCCTAAGTCTGTAGGGTCGTTACATTATCCCGAAGGGTCCTGTGTTCCTATGACCTTAATTATTTTATCACATAATGTTTAAGATATGTTGAAAACTGTCTATTAGGCAACACTGTCAGACATGTTCTATTGGCTTACATTTCATATTATCTCATATGGGTTTGCTTTGCAGCCAAGCAGCTGCTGTTTGCTCCGGTGGATCAATGCAGGAGCAGAGGCAGGACACATTATAACCCCACGGCCAGCTGAAGGAGATTAGGCCTTTTTTTTTCCAATCAAACTTCCGATTCTTAATGATAATAATTTACGAATTATCACTGGATCAATATCTAATAGCACTTACTACAAACAGTAGCATCTGCTCAGGAGCCCAGGTTTCCAATTACCCCTGCAGTGAGCCATGTAAAGTCTACAGAGATCAAAAAAATTATATTTGAGTTGGGAGGGTGGTTGGTCTAGAGTTTCTCTATTTTTAAGGTCAGTATGGTCAGAACCCACCAAGGGGTTAGACAGACTCAGATGAGGTAGATTTCAAGACCGACATTTAATTTAATTCATTTAATATGTTTGTATTTATGATTTGGTTTGAAATCTATCATTTATTTACAGTCTATGTGGAGATTTCTCTCTGATGAAGAAGTAACACCTGCATAACTGGCTGATGTCATGAAACTTAATCAGCCTCTAAAATGGGCTGTAGACCAGAGAAGTTTGAGTAAATTGAAGAAACACACACACACACACACACACACACACACACACATATATATATATATATAGATATATATATATATATAGATATATAAGTAAACCCACGAGCCACACCAAGAAATGGGAAAGCGCCATTGATCCAGTGACTAAAGTGTTGAAATGACTGATGTGCCAACGTTATAGGTGACCCGTCTCAGTTAGTTTCTTTTAAATGAAAATGAAAAGCAGGCTTTTTAAATGAAAACAAAACATCTGTATTTTCTCATAAATGCTAGGAATGTTTAGAAAACCCCTTCAAAAATTTTGAAGAAATTTGTATTTAGATGAAAATGTAGACCTAAATTAATGGCCCTTGTGGTGAAAAAGTTAAAAAGTACAACTTGATACTCAAGTACTGTGCAATGTGCTGAATGACCTAGAAAAGGTTATATTATATTAATCAAGCTATTTAAAAAAAAAAGTCCAGGATACAGTCCTTTTTAAATGGTTAATTGTGATAATAAATACTGGTGAGAAAAGGGGGATCTAAATATAACCCACACACTAATGTTGTCAATCAGCGAGGTGTTTGTTGGGATTGTCTGTGGTATGACTCCTTGGTAACTGCTCAAAATCAGTGCTATGTTTGCAGTTAAAGCCCCCGAGCTAGATGTTCCACCTCTCAATCAAAAGAAATAAGAGGGGCGGTTAAGGTTCATATGGTGCAAAAATAGCGCTACGGAGCCCCGCGGTAGGTTGAGAGGCAAGCGAAGCATCTCGTGCAAACCACTATGCGTGAGTAGAGTGTTTGGATCCTATTTCAAGTTTAGACAGAAAAGGGCTGAACGGCTGCCAGGTAAACAGTGCAGCGCAGGTACTGATTTGGCTCTGTGTTTATGCTTACACAAAAACAGCCTACAGCACTGCTGAATGGAGGTAGGTCCTATCAGCTGCAGCGATAAAGCAAGGTGTCTATGGCAAAGATCAATCATTGCTCCTTTTTCTTCTTTATCCACCCCCTCGCCCTCCCACCCCTATACTCCCCCCACGCCTCCCAGCTCGGCATGCGAGGGGACTCTAGCGTGTGAAGAGCTGAATTGGACGATAGCAGCAGATAGGGTAGGTATAAAGCCTGTGTTGCCCGCATGGCAGAGGTTCATTGACAGACACGCACTAACAGTAACGTTTTTCAGGCAGGATTAAGAGGTCTACTCAAGTCTGCTTTCCCTTGTTGGTGTTATGGGTTTCTGTAGATTGCAGACCACCATCTGATCACAGGTTTTTGAAAAAAGGCATGCAGGGTTAGGAAATTGCTTAGAAGAAGTGGTGTAACGACCTTTTCCACTTGGGTTAGGATTCATGTTTAAGGTCATGTACCACAGTGGCAAATGAGCCCACCAGAGTACTTTGGGCTAACCTGAGGGGAACGGTGTCTTAACAGAGGGCACTAGGTAGGGGGTCATTTGAGGAGCAAGGGGGTTCATGAACAGACTAAATGGGCATGTGGGCGCAGGGCTGCTGCTGGTCATTTGGGTGCCAGAAGTGCAACTGCCTTGTTGTTCACTGAACCCAATGGCAACACAGCTTAAACCACATTGTATCTGAAATGGCCTTAACTGGAAGAGTTATTGAAATATATAAGATTGTGATTGATTGATGATCATCATATTGGGCTGTTCTGTGTCCTCCAATATTGGTGCCCTTCGCACAGCATTTTATGCGTGTGCCTGGAGCAGCAGAGCTGCTTGGGGTCCACAGGGCCACTTGGTTAGAAAGAGTGGCTCTTTAGCAAGCCACTTTAGTCAACTGCAGGGGCATTTGGTTTAACCAGAAGTAAACATGGGTTCGAAAAGGTCACTTAGGGACCAGAGAAGCTCTTTTGCCGACCAGGGTGCACTTGGGCCAATCAGAGCTGCGCTTAAGCTAAGCACAGCGGCACTTTGACTAATCAAAGGGATTGGGGTTTACGTCAGGACCCTTTTGACTGACCATAGGCAAACTTGGATTCTCATACTTTAACGTATCCCTGACGATGGCATAGATACAGCCAATAGGTGGCACTCAAGGGCAGAGTCAAAAGACAGTGGAGGAGGACATAATAATATAATAATATATTAATACTTTAAACAGAGGCAGCGTTATAGACAGCGGTGGTCTTTGAGGCCAATAAATACATCACGATGTGGAAGGAGAGTTCTTTTCGCTATATTACCGATTCGTTCTGTTCTGCCATTATTTAAATTCCTTAGTTGTAACCATGGTCGTATCTCACCTGAACTATGCTACACTGTTTCCACGATCTCTGGTGATACTGCTCCATTTTGTCTGTATCCGTAAGCTTTCGGAATACTTGCACGAATTCAGATGAGATGAATGTAGAATGTAGTGTAACAGAAGGCTCTGTCTCTCTCCATGTCTACATTGAGCATAAAGGACCCCACTTTACCCCCTCTGGTTTAACATTAGAGCAAAAGGTGAGCACTGGAGTTAGTGCAGACATGTCCTGGTTCAAGTAATGACAAAAAAAAAACCTCTTTGCATGCTACTGGTTAAAAATGTAAAAATTTATTGCATGTATCAATGCAATAAGATACATAGGGGACCCAGAATGACATCACTACCTTTGCATGTGATTTAGATCCTAGCAGTGCCAGGCTGCCTTTCACCTGCACTTCACCTGTACTTCACCTCTTTCCTTAATTACTTTAATTATACCCTTGTTGGCTCCGTTTATTTTTATGTATCTATTTTTTTTTTCCCTCAGTTGGTCTGGCAGGGTGTGAGCACCTCAGGTAAGAATGCAGGAGAACCCAAAATAGCAACATGTGGTTGCCAACTGACTGCAGGATATGCTGCTTCATTTGATCAGATTTCATTTATTAATCGCTGACACAGAAGCAGCAGAGATTTATGCTCATCAAACCATGCTTATGAAAACTCTGTGAGGCACTGTATGTACTGTAATAATGTCTTTGTGTGTATATCAGGTATCTGCTACATGCAGTTGCTTATATGTGCTCTTAATATGGAAAGTTCTTGCTTTATATATCAAAACAGCTTCGTGAGAACTTTCTGTTTGTCACAGTTAAGTATTCAGGTGTGCCTCTGATTACATGGACTAGTCGCCCCCCCACCATTTATCTTCCAAAACACAAAGGTATGATTCTACACAAGCGCAACAAAGCAGGCAGCAAACGTTTAGAGGGCCGCATTGTTGGGTAATTACAGTAATCATTGTTCGAAGAATAAACTAGATGGAATGTATGCGTCTTACTCTTCTATTTACCCGAAGCACATGCGCACCCTCACACACTTTCACACCCACACCTGAGCAGACGCACAGCTGCAGACAAACATACACCCCCATACACAAAACCCTCTATCGGTGCCTACTGTGCTGAGTGCAGGAATGAGTGGAATTGATGTGGAATGTCTGATTTTTAGGGTCGGCTGTGAAGTACACACATTGCCATACCTACCTGTGCGCCCAAATGAAGCATGTCGACTATCAGCGGCCTGTGTCAGAGTCTAAATCTGCTGCAGGGAATCTTGGAATCTCAGCTACGCAGCGCTTCTTGTTGCCGTTCCTCCCTGCCCTGCACACCCACAGCCCGTACTTTGTTTATACAAAGACATGGGGGCTGGACACCCTTCACTCACAGAGAAGAAAGAAAACAAAGATGAGATACAGGTAAGAAGTCATCCACAGACATGCAGACAAGGGTTAGCGTGTGAGCGCAGACCGCCGCAGAGGTGGGGCTATTTTTGGAGCGGCAAAGGATTCACCCAATGAATTTACATGACTGGAATTCCACTCATGTCAGCACTTAAAAGAGATTTCTTGTCTTGCTTAAAGGAGACACTTTAAGTCTCAATAGGTGAACTAAAACAATAAGGTGCCAATTTTAGATGAGACACGTCAAAAGGTTATATAAGTGTGATTTGTTCCTCTAGTGTTACAATAGATCAGATTTGACTCTTCTGACCTCAATGACCTTGCAATTAAAGCAATTTTCCTGAATTATATATATCCTTTTCTGTCAGAACCTTAAGGTAAAAGATGATCCTGACCTTCTCAAATGCAGCTATGTTCTGAAATAAGCCCAGATATCCGGAGAGGAATGATAACATGATACTTTATTGATCCCTGTGGGGAAATTGTCTTTCCACTTCTGATTTCAAATTGCCATGTGGAAGATTAAAACTGAAAACAGGTGTGCTGCCTTTCACACCGAATCACTTCAGCGCAGGTGTGTGTAGCTGTCTTGGCAGAGCACCTGAAATCAAATACAGCCTCATCACACCTCTGCAAAGACGAAAAATACACACAGGCACACCTACCACCAGCCTGGCGGTGTAAAATTCTCTTTGTGCCTCGTCAGAGTGTTGTACAGTGGCGGTGATAATGATAGCGCACATGCCGCTGTGTTCCTCAGCTCTGGTTTTAGGCTCACAGTGGTTGGCCTCCTGAGTTTCAACAAAAACATTTTGGTTTCAACTCTCCAGCTGCTGCAGCAGTGTCCCGGTGAGAGACGGAAGCAGTTTCCAAAGTCTAAATTTGATTAGAGGATGTCTGACGACCTTTGGTTTCTCCAACATCCTTTTTCCCATTGCAACTGACACCACTTCAGATGATGCACCTATGATCCTTGAGTTTGGAAGGCAGAACATGTCCAAGGCCCAAAGTGGTTCACCAACTTAGACTCATAACCTCCAAAAAACTAATGGCTTATTTTGGAATGCCCTGATATGAAGACTTGTTAAAAAAAATTAGGGCTAAGAAGTGGATTTTTTGTTTTGAGGTGACATGAATGCAAGCATATTTGCTGCCCCTGACAGAAGTCCACACTGAAACATTATTATATCTACAGTCCCCAAAATGCTCCCAGACCCCTGACCCGACCTGGGTTCCTGTAATCATCAACACCCTAAGACACCCCTGTTATAAGAAAAGCATCTACTTTATGGATATATTCAAACTGCTTTCATATTGCCATATAAGATTTTACATTTTTTGACAAAACAAGTCAAGGTCAAACTACAAGCTTTGTCCACTATGCCAGTATGATTTCCTCATGGCACCTTTAAAAACTACTGTAAACAGATCTACCTCCATGACAACTAAGCAAAGTTCATCCCCTGATGAAGACCATGCAGTTGAAAAAGCAAGTATGTGAACCTTAAGTTTTGTAAGTCACTATTTTGAAGATCAAAAATGAACTTTGATGTCAAATTCCACAACCCTTGCCGCCTTAGGTTTGTTGCTTCAGACATGCGTACATGCATTAGCATGCTAACAGAGGGACGAAGCACTAAATTAACCCACTGATAAGTTGCTGCAAATTTACAGCAAATCATGGTAAATTGCTTGCTTTATAGATAACAGTCAAGTAATACGTATCTGTTCCATTTCTACTCCAGTATTTAAGATGAACAGCAATGACAAACAGATCAGCTATTGAGCCGCCATCAGGGCTTTCATTAACAGGACAGAAAAAACAGACACAGACTTAGATTACATGTACATGTAAATGATTGTCTTAACCTCCAGATTCTGTTGCTTTCACACACTCACACACACATCAAACAGCTCTGCATGCTATGAAATCTTTAATCATGTCTGTCATGTACACCCAAGGTGATAATTGGGTGATAAAATTTAAACATGTAGACACAGAAACCGCTCAGGATGCCAAACATAGATTCATATCTCAGTGCTGTGAGGAACAGACTGGTAGTTTACAGTGACCTTATCTTATATCCTATGGCATCATGCTGAAATTCTTTATTTCTACAGGGGGCTTTCATGTGGTTTTTGTTTCACATTATTCCCAAAATTCATTACAAGGTTTCTGTAAATCTTTTCTGCGTTGGTGCACACACATGAGTGTAGTCATTCAGGTCCCAGCGAAGTCCAAGCAGCTACGACAGGAGGAGTGTCTGAGAAGACAGTTTAATGATTATTACTGGCCTGAGGCCAAGCTCATAACTCTTGTTAACTCTCCAGCCTCTCTCTGCACAGCCAACTGGCTGAAAGCTGTTGACAGGAGAGGAATAAGTGGGACAAACAGACATTTGGTTTACAGGTGTCGGGGACGTCAGTTTACTTGAAACCTGTTAGGGAGGCTACACTCCCTACAAATAATAGCTTATCAACTATTGCTTGACAAAACATCTACAAACGAATGTGACGTGGCACTGATTTATGGGTCATATATTAATTGGTCAGGGTCAAAACTGTTAGGGTGCCAAACCTGTGTCGCAACGATGCACACAGTTTGAAAAGACTGACAGTGCTGAATTCTCCATATACTCTTAAAGGGGCAAAAAGCGAAATTGTTTCACTGCTGGGTTTGCTGTTGTGCAGACAACAGCAGACAGTCAAATGTCAAACAGACATTTGACTTTATGCTGTTACTTAGGCTACCTGTCCAGGAGAAGAAGAGCTAGCTCCGAGTCAAATTGTAGCCCCTTTAGCTCTCGCAGTGCTCTCCACCTTGGAAATGCAAGACCAATGTTAATCTGGGTTCTGTCCCTTTCTTTATCCGACAGCTTCTTAGCCAGCAACTGTTTCTTTAGAGGTAATGGTCGTCATCAGGTGAATGTTTCGTTCCGCTCTCCGCCATTTTGCTTCGAAAATATGCATTGCTTACTGGCTGTAGTCTTTTATAGGGAGGGAGGGAGGAGGTGGCGATTCACATGAATGTACATGAACGCGCAGCCAGACCAGCTTGTCAATAAGGGGCTGGAGATCAACACAGAGAGAGGGTGTGTGACATCATGCAACACTCTAGATGAAATTACACCTCTAGTTCTTCACATAGCGCGATTTTTTTAATTCCTTCAATCTAGAAATTATGAATGTTTGCTTATTGCCCCTTTAAACACTGTAACTTTCTATTTGCTGCTCTTTTGGCTGTCAAAATAAAAAGTTACCAGTAGGGGGCGTCCCACAGAAGATTGATGTCATCTGTGCATTTCTGTTTGTTATAACTGATTAGATAAATTTATTTTATTTTATTTTATAAATGTACAAGGTTATGTTCCTTTTGAGACCTTGCAAGAATATAAAGTCACTTATTTTTTAAATACCTTTTCAGCTAACTTGTGTCACCTTACATAATATCACAATGACATTCATGCACTGTATGATATTATTACTGACTAGCCAACCAGTTGCAAAAAGCCTTATTCAGTTTCAATTCTTAACACTTAAAAGCCACAACTTGTAGACTTTTTTTTTTTTTGAAAAGGCAGTTAAATTTGATGAAATCTCTGTCTGGAATTCATGAATTGCAATCATGCAATACCGAATGCTGCTGTTTGTGTGTCTGATACTTCTGCCAGGAGGCGGCAACAATGCAAACTAGAACCCATCTTGCCATTGGATCCTTCCAGTCGCCATACAGCAGTCTGTAATTTTAAAGTGAATATCAGCCAGGGACATAAAGTCAGGGGGCCCATGGCCCCTTCCCAGTTTCTGGCATTCTTGGACCCCAGCCTCCCTGCAATATGAGGAATTCGGATTAGGACCATAGAATCTCTTCTTCCGGCCCTGGGATTTAAACAGTATAAGATTTGGACTAACCTAAACTCATATGCCATGGTATGACCCTGGTGTACTTATTTGTACAATAATCAATGCCACTGGTTCCACATAAAAAAATGGACTATGAGGACGTTTTATAAAGAAACAAACAAACAAAAAACAGACTTAGAAAGAACTATATCCAAAATATGGGTTAATCTAACTTTAAGTCCAGCAAACTAATTGTACTTCCAGCAAATGAAAGAATAAAGTCGTTGTTAGGGTCATTAGGATCAACATTTGCATTCATCAGTGAGATATTCACAACTGTTTTGAGAGACAGACACTGCCTCCCTTTCTCTCTACTTATTTGCATCACCGGTTTTGACGCAGAGTGATTTGTCTGTTTTCAGGCTTCTGTTGTTCTGGTGGGGGTTTTTTGCATGCAGGTGCGATGGTCCTCTGAACTTTACATGACCTCCCAAGCAATCTTTTTTTTTAATTCCCTCAACCCTGTTATCTAACCTAAAATCTTACATATCAGTCATTGCGCGTTAAGTGGAACTCATCCAAACACATCTCTTTTATTTCACTTGTTACTTCCCCGTTCCACCGGAGCGCCAGTGGAGGGAGTAACAGGTTGAAGTGAACAGCCTTGTCTGTATTTCCATTTATTCTGCTCATCTATTTTCTGCCAGTCTAGTGTTTCTTTCTGATTAGTTTACATATTTTTAGCACTCCCCGAAGGTTTTGCTGTTGTGCGCAAAAATGTGCCCTCTCCTCCACCGGACAACCTAGTCTAACTGACTATATCGCAGCTGTTAAATGAATAAAAATGAAATCACACACTGCAAAAAAAAAAAAAAATGCATTTGAAGTCACTTTAATACATTTTCACTGAATCTGGACAGAAAAATGGACCTAATAGAACTGTTAATGTTGATTAATAGTTGAGCGGGGAAATGTTTATTGAATAGATATAAGGCACACATTATAATTCAGGAAATGTGTTTTGTTAGGAAACTGTGTTGCCAAACACTTAATATGTACGATAGATAGATAGATAGATAGATAGATAGATAGATAGATAGATAGATAGATAGATAGATACCTGTCCTCTCTTTTCATTTCACTCCCTCAGTTTTTTTCCTCTTCCCTGGTGTGGCACAGTAGCGTCCAATTGTAAACATACATACACTAAATCACTCAAACGCTTCAATGCTCGGCCATGAAACCCCGCCTGTGGGCCGTCCCTAGCCGAGGCATTATATTATAGCAAGACAAGCGTGTCTCCGGAGACAGATCTGTATTCTGCTGCTCCAGACTGAGGCTCAGGGTGCCTCCAGCGCTTCAGACGAGCCTCTACAACACACAAACACTCAGAGACATTTCAACTGTCAGGACTCTTACACCTGCTCTGCTGCTCAGCTCACACGAGACTGTAACGGAGGAGACGCTTAAGGGAGAAGATCCTCCATCTATTTGGGAGAAATGAAACTTGAAGTTTTCTCTGCGCACCACTTCGCGCAGAAGCCGCTGGAGTTGTGCATGGACGCAGAGGGGGGAGTCCCGTCTCCTCTATCCGGGGACGAGCTGGGGTCGGACGGGGACTGCGTGGCCAACAGCCCGGCACCTGTCGCGCAGAGCGGCGACGGCAGCAAGGGGAAGCCCTACACCCGCAGACCCAAACCCCCTTACTCCTACATCGCCCTCATCGCCATGGCCATCCGGGAGTCCAGCAGCGGCCGCCTCACTCTAGCTGAGATCAACGACTACCTGATGAAGAAGTTCCCGTTTTTCCGCGGCAGCTACACTGGCTGGAGGAACTCGGTGCGCCACAACCTGTCACTCAACGACTGCTTCCTCAAAGTTCTGCGGGACCCCTCCAGGCCCTGGGGCAAGGACAACTACTGGATGCTCAACCCGCACAGCGAGTACACCTTCGCTGATGGGGTGTTCCGCCGCAGGAGGAAGCGCATCGCCAAGAGGTCCAACAAGGAGCGGGAGAGCCCGGACATCCTCAGCGAGGACACCCGCCTCCCCGCCCCGGAGGAGAGGGTGGGAGCCAAATTCTCCAGCTCCTTCGCCATCGACAGCATCCTCAGCACCCCCTTCAAACGGAGAGAGGATGTTGATGCAGAGACCCACGCCCCCCGGCTCTACTGGCCCCCAGGGGCCCACATACTGCCTTACACTCTCAGCTACCCGGCACAGCACGCATACCTGTCAGAGGGGGCGTACAGCAGCAGCACAGAGCCCAGCAGGGATGCACTCACATACCTCCAGCAAACAGCACCGGGCATGGCCCCACCTGAGGCCGCTCTCCACGCGCTCAAGATGTCCAGCAAGGCGCGAGGTTTCCATATAGACTCTTTGCTGTCATAAAGCACCCAGACTGCTGTCAGACTTGTATGTTTTGACCCATGATGTGCACTTTTGGGCGCTCTTAGCTTTCAGTGCTTTAGCTGTTTAACTGTTTGGGACTCTGTCTGTCACATCATGACTACTGTAAGTCATTCTGCAGTGAAAAAAAACAACCAAGACGTGTCGTCAGTATAGATCTAACTGTGTGGTGACTTTGCAAAGAGTTGCTGTCATCGCAGGACATTCCACTGTGTGTGCGCGGCGTGTGTGTATGAGTGCGTCTGTGTGTGTGATGAAGATGTTTAGAGAGACTGTTTGGCTGTCATGTATCCATGGTTCATTGGTCATTTCCACTGTATGACGGCAACCAAGCGCGATGTTGAAACATTAAACTATTAATCTATTTATATTTCCATGTTTTGTATGACCTGCTGTATAAAATATTGTTGTACATATATATGTATATATAAAATATTGACCGAGCTGCGATGAGAATCACGTGGCTGCACTAGAAACGCATGGAAATGCCTGATGTTTTCCTAAGATTGATTCATGCATGCCTGGTATTTTTATGAATAAAAAACGTGTCACAATGGGATCCTGATGTCCAATGAGTTGTTCATTACAGACATGAAAGAGAGCGGGTGTTTGCGAGATCAGAAGCAGGTGTACAGAGCAGCGGGGGTGGGAGGGAATGAGCCATACACCTGCTCAACAGGAGAGAGGTCTGCGCTAAATTTGACTGTAAAGGCTTAAAAGGAGGGGATTGTTTGTCTCACAATCTGTTGAAAATTAACTTCTAAATCAAAATCATCAAAGTCAAAATTACAGAATTGAACTAAATTCCAGCATACTGCTTTAGGGCTCCCTTTACACTAATGGAAATTTATGAATATTGGCCAGCAGCTACTTATTAAAATAGCAAAAAGAGAGTCGATATCTATTAAAATCAAGGCAACAACCACTGTAAACAATTAAAATGACAGATCAAAGATTAAACATGAAATATCATTGTTATATTGGTATGTTATAAGTGTGTCATGCACACACATGTGCCCCGCTCACATTGATTCATAAGTCGCCAAAAATACTGTAGCAGGGGTGAAACATTTGTCAGACAATAAAAATAAACAGTTCTTATAAGATATAATATTTCAAATAAAGCGCTTTGCCCCAGGCCACAAAAAGGTTCCCTTCATAAAATAAGTTGTTTATAGTTAACCATCCAGAAGAGCTCATAAGAAATGAAAAATACTTAACTAAGAATATTGTTAAATTTATGATTTTTTTTGTCTTATATGAACAGTCCATTTATTACTGTTTATTAGCCTATGTATTACTTTTACTGTTTTACGTTTTACCAAACCAACAATATAACATTTAAAATATGCCACAAATTGTTTACTGAAAAATATTAAAATGATCTGGTACAATCTGCTCTATGTCGTGATCAGTGCGAGACTGTTTATTACAATAATAATAAACAAGAGACTAGATAAGGATGCGATGTGTCCGCAGTGCGTTCCTTGTATGCGACAGAAACAGTCACCAAAGCACAACTATTTATGATGATGTATGTCAGCCAGATGTTCAGATTTACGCACACACAATATTATCTCCAACAATATGCGCACACAGACCTGAAGGCTGTTTAACGGGAGACTGCAGTTGCTCTCCGCGGTCCTGAAACAGACCCCCGACTCATCAGCTGCTGGTCCGGTGACAAGACATTGTTGGTGTGAAATCTCAAAGGTATTGTCATAAAGAAAATTACAATAGTAGTCCAAAATCAATATAAGGAGGAGGAAACCCTCTTTGACTCCGGCACAGTTTTCCTTCACATTAAAATGGCATTCCTTCATTTTTTAATGACCTCATGCAGCCTATTTCTGGTGTCCACTGTTTCGTATAACACCGAATAAAAACTTGCGGTCTGAGAATTTTTTTTTGCAATATGCCTGCTAAATAATAAGATCATGTTTTACTATAATGCAATCACAAAACAAGGAAAATAATACCACAAAAATAAGATGTCATTTAACAGACTGATGTCACCGAACTACAAGAGTTGTAATTTAATGGAAAGTGAGTGTAACATCTTTATTATTATTCAAAATAACTAATCGTCAATGAAATATATTAAATGACAAAATCCAAAAAAGGTTTTGAACCGGAAGCTGGAGTTTTGGAGATGAGCTCTTCTGCTGCAGGTGGATGAGTCCAAATGAAACTGTACATTTAAACACTAAATATCCTGTAATTTTGTCACTGACTCATTTCAACATTTAACCACGTGTTGATAACACCCTTGTATTGAGTACACACTGATCAGGCCTGTGCGCTTTTATGCCCCTTCTGATATTTATGCACATGCATGTTGAGGCTTTGAAGCAGAAGCTGAGGTCTGTTTGAGCGCACCGGGCAGGCTGACAGGTGACAGGTGAGACCTGCTCCTGTTTTCAGGGACAATGCTGCAACCTGCAGGTGAAACGCCGGAACAACACACCTGTCTGCGGGGCTGTCACGTGGCTCTAATCCTCTCACCATCCCTGCATTGAGAACATCCTTGTTTTCATGACGCGCATCCTTCATATTTGTAAACAACGTTTCTCTGCATTTACATTTCAGCCGTGCCTGCTCGATCCGATCCACATCATCACTCTGCCTGAGCAGAAACTCGGGCCTGTTCCAGGGCTCACTGCCTATGAATAAGGCCCACAGTGTTATGAAACCAAACTTTATGGCAGGCACAATGTTAGGAAGTCCAAACAGTCTGTCACTCCGGCAAACTGAACCGCGCCTGACCTCCCAGAGTCCCGGAGAGGCAGCTCCAAAGCTCCCGGCACCGCCACAGGAAACACAAGCGGAGCAGCCAGCAGAAACCCGGAGCAGCCGACAGAATATTAGATTATCGTTAAAGGGAGCTGAACTCAGTGTTTGTTATAGTTTTATATAATGGATTATATTTTTTACAGGCCTATAAGGACAGTAAAATTATTATTATGTATAAACATTGTACGTACTATTTGGGAAAACCTATTTATAGTGTATTCATATATTCATAATTGTTGATATTATTTTTAATGAGAAAAAGAGGATCCTTATGATTTAGGTTTTGTAATATATTTCATTTAAATTGTAGGCCTCGAGCATTTTATTTTAAAATACCCTGAATTAGGTTACCTGAGGTCAGACAAGCCCGACAAACATTCTCTGAAAATCTTATCTACCTAATATTTCATGGGGGATAAACAATATATTTCAGCCTAAACATGAAAACAAACAGAAGGCCTCATTGTGTCGGCAATAGGCTCATATGGGCCTCCAGCCGTGACTGTATTCCAAAGGCAAACTCCTCTATCAAAAACACCTCTGAATAGCTTTCGTGGTGGCCGCTGATCACTTGATATTTTCCAAAAGGCTAAATTGGGAGCTCATATAATCTCGGTGCGTAAAAGCAGCCGGAGCGCCGTCTTCAAAGCGCTCCCAGAACAAAGATTCCCTCTGCAAGCCGAGGCATCCTGATCTCGGCGGGGGTCATAAGTTTTGATGTCGCAGGAAATTTCTGGGGCCGTTAAGCTCCTCCAAACTGCCCTGCGTGTCATGGTGGAAAATGATTTTATCCGCACATCCTTTGTTGTGCAAAGTGCAAAGGTTATTGTTGCTGGTTATTGTTTGGGAAAATCCTCCAGGCTATATCTAAACTTAAAAAGCTCGTGACGGCAAACACGTGCGCAGACAAAGATTGGAGTGTGTGAAATCAAATATAAAAATATGGAACTATGGTTTTTTTTCTGCAAAGTTTCCTCTGGTGTTTGCGTTTTTTATTTGTCCCCTATCACCATCATCATCATCATTACGGGCCTGTGGGAAATAAAGGAAGCAATTAATATGCACCTAAAATTATATTCAAATATTTTTAATGCATGAGTACAAATTTAAAAGCATAATTTGAAAAATCGTGGACAGCGTGCACAGCACCATCAAAAGCTCTCGGTTTATCGACAGCCACAAAACGTGATGCTTTCCCCCTTCAATGATCTCCGCTCCGTCGCAGCACGGATGTTGATATTACCTTTATGGGATATATAACTCCATCATGTTGGACAAATCTGTGTGTGATGTCTCCATAGGGGAGGAAACTGTCGACGCCCGCTCGCCTAATTTCGCTTTTCTCTCTCTAATGAACGTGGGGCCCATGGGACCGGCTCTGGCCCGGGGCGGTAAGCTGACACTGGCGCGCTGTGTGTGGTATCCAGGGCCGGGCTTGATGGAAAAAGCCTGCTTCCACTCATGTCAAAGTCATTTACTCAGAGCAACCCCCCGCTTACACACGCACGGTAAAGACCACCACCTCTCCATCTCTCACACTCCTCGCCCCAGCCCGGCACCGCGACAGTTTGTTTTTGTTATCCTCTGGACCAGTTTGGGAGGAAATTATGAGCAAAATAATACAAATAATACAAGGTGGTGCGTTTTTTATTGCTTCGCAGCGATGCGTTTTGGGTATCTGCCGCAGATGATATCATGTAGGCCCAAGTGAATGTTTTGGCTCATCATGGTTTCAATTGCAAGCTGGACCTTTTGCACATATTGTGGTGGTTTATGCGTGTCAGGAAAATGTATGATCTGTGGCACATCACAACTCCATACATGAAGGACCAGAGGGGGGAAAAGCTCGTTTTTTAACTTGTGCGTCTGGCGTGTGGCGCTGTTGATTGGGATGTCTGGGGGAGGTTTGATAGATGGCTTAATTGCGTGTAGTTGGAACTTAGAGAGAGGGGGTGGGAGGGGAAGAAAGGACGAGGAGAGGAGAGAATGAGGGGCTTTAACGCTGCTGAGAACGGTAAGTGGACTTGGGCCAGATTTGGCAAGAGGGTGGAGGGGGGTGGCTCTATTCGTCACTGATTTCAGGGAGATTTGCAGGCGCAGAGTTCGGATGAGGAGAAGGGGTGGGGGGCTCTCGCAGAGGGAAGAAAGATTTATGAAATGATAGGTGGCCGAGATTTGTTTGGCTGCACTGTTGCGCGCAGTAAGTCGAAGGGCTTTCGTGTTTCCTCCACTTGAGGGATTATTAAGGCGGTCGATGACCACCCGGCGCGCCACACAGCGCCACTTAGCGCCGCTGTGACACCCAGTGGAGCCCCTGTGTTGAGCTAAAGCCTGGACACTCCGTCTCCAGTGGATAAGCAGCTCCCCCCACTCTCTCTTCCTCTTCCTCTCTCTGTCAGTGCGTACTCGCCGTGCGTTCTGCATGCGTCAAGGGAACACCGTGCGTAACGGGAGAGTCGTGCGTAACTGGAGACAGATTTCACTCCATTTTGCGCTGAGATTCTGAGGACCACTGGCGGTGTAACGCTCACTTGCAAGGACACTGACCACTGGATCCCGATATATTTCACTTTTGAAACATCTCACGGCTCGTCTTTTCTCCCTCCCTCTCTCCACTCTACGCCAGTCGTACGTCAGAGCTGACATGACGACCGAGACCCCTCAGCAGCAGCTGGACCCTCCGCCTCCTCTGAGATCCAGCCCGGCGTCCGGCGCCTTGCACGCCGCCATGCTGAGCCCACAAGCCGCCACAGAAAGTTCGTCCACCGCCATTAAAGGAAAGAAGACGAGCTCTGGTTTACGGCGACCGGAAAAGCCCCCGTACTCCTATATTGCTCTCATCGTTATGGCAATACAGAGCTCTCCCACCAAACGACTGACACTCAGTGAGATCTACCAGTTTCTGCAGGCTCGCTTCCCATTCTTCAGGGGCTCATATCAGGGCTGGAAGAACTCGGTCCGGCATAATCTTTCGCTGAACGAATGCTTCATTAAGCTGCCCAAGGGGCTGGGCAGGCCGGGGAAAGGCCACTACTGGACCATCGATCCTGGCAGTGAGTTCATGTTCGAGGAAGGCTCGTTTCGTCGCAGACCCAGAGGCTTCAGAAGAAAATGCCAAGCTCTGAAGCCCATGTATCGGATGATGAACGGGATAGGCTTCGGCACCTCCATTCTCCCGCAGAGTTTTGACTTTCAAGCTCCATCCGCCACTCTCGCCTGTCACAGCAACAGCTACAACTTGGACATGATGAGCAATTCAATGGCCGGGGGGTACGATGGGCTGAGCGGCGGCCACCACGTACCCCACATGTCCCCAAGCCCCGGCTCCACATACATGGCGAGCTGTCCTGTGCCGTCTAATGGGGAGTACGGACCGGACAGCAGCAGCAGCCCCGTACCGTCCTCTCCAGCCATGGCCAGCGCGCTGGACGGCCACTCCCCGTACGCCAGTACATCCGCACACTGGGCGTCCTCCGGCGGGTCCCCGTACATCAAGCAGCAGCCTCTAACCTCCAGCAGCCCCGCATCCTCTGGTTTACACTCCGGCATGTCGCCTTATTCCTTGGAGCAGAGCTATCTCCACCAGAACGGCAGGGACAGCCACAGCAGTGACATATCAGGTACCACAAACTCACCGATGGCTCATACTGAGGATGATGAAACTCATCTTTGAAAATAAATCTGTAAAAACACATGATAATAAATAATCCTCACAGCATGACATCTGCAAGACAGGCTGCAATGTGCAACATTTGTTTCTATGTGCAGCAGAGGCCTGTGACAAATTCCAAATTCCAAAAACGCAATTATAAAATGATATATTTATAAATATAGCAAATAATTAAAATCAGGATTGTCGTGTTATTTGAAAGCCAAAATAATGCCAAAGAGGAGTTTACACATTCGTGCAAGGCGAGTAAAAAAATAAAAACATCATTTAGTACTATCCATTTTAGCTTTATTTTAATTGTATTTCCCTTACATTATTTGCCTGTGTGTTTAACTGTGGGTGACAAAACAATTTAACAATTGTTTAACTAATTTTATTGGATAATAAAGTTACACTGAATGCTAATTAAATAATAAACCCCACAGTCAACATGCACTGACCCCGGCTTGGTTCAGGAAAATTAATATTAGTTTTCAAAATTATTTTGAGGCCAATAAATAAACATAATTCAGATTTTAAGAGCTGCTGATATGTAATATGTAACGTGTGTCTCTTGGATGCACAGTCTGCAGGATTTAAGTCACATCTGTACAAGTGTTCACGGGATATTTTACCTAATAAGCAGATTAAGCAAAACAGCTATTTTGTGATCGCGTTCTTAATGCACCTCCCCTATTCACGGTCATTTACTTTAACATAACACACTGAGGCTTTACTAAAGTCTGGGGATTTCACCGAGGCGAGTAAGCCATGCTGGAGCCCGAAAGGGTCCCAGAGGTTAACCAAACAAAGACTGCGCAGGTCGGACCACACCGGCGGAGGATTTCAACCACTGCGTATCCACAAGAGACGGAAGGCCTTGTTAAACTTTACGCAGCGTCTTAATTGAGCCTTTACGGAGGATAAACGCGCTGGACCGGCTGCACGGTGCTGGGTCGGTAACTGTACTGTCATTCAGGGAGGCTTGTGTGTTGTCTGTGAAAACGGGCGCAGGGCAGCGAGCTGTGGCCCGGAGGATAAAGCCTGCTGTCTTCCCCTGAAAAACACAGTCACATCTGGAGTCCTTATGACCTTGACGAAGCCACAGCCTCCCCATTTATTTTTCTCCTTGTGGAAATAGAGGTTCACTTACAGACACAAAATGACCGTCACGGAGTCTCATTTAAATATCCTTGCAGGTCTGGGGCTCTCCAGGGAAAATTTAATCACATCCTTTATTGCTATTAGTTAAAAATCAAAATAAAAGAAATATTTGATTTTTAGAAATAACTTAAGGAGGGTGCGAGGCCATTTAAAATACAATTTACTGGAAATTATTGCGCTGTCACCTGGTGGAAGTGTATAGAAGGGACATTTCCCCCCCAAAATATTATTTAAAAGAATTATTTATTTCAGCTTTTATATAAAGAAATACCAATTTATATAACGTCACATTTACCCATAAAGATGTCAGACAGTTGGGAGGAACGTTATATTTTTCCATAAACAAAATGTTTTTGTAAAACAAGGCCTGTCCGTCCTCAGCAGTCAATGATGTTCATTTTAAATGACATAAATGCACATTTTGAAACATCTTAAGCCACTTTATAATTCCTTTTGAAGATATTTGATACATAAAACATTAATTTCTGGTCAGAAGAAATATTAATAGAATAATTTATTGCAAAACTCGGTTTATGATTCTCAGATAAAACTATCAGGGTATTCATGCAGTAGAATGAATATGAATGTCTTCACCTGTTTATTTACATGTGTTTAATGTCTCCTGTGCAGTGGGGATTCCACGCTATCAGAGCCATTCCTCGGTGTGCGACAGGAAAGATTTTGTGTTAAACTTTAACGGCATCTCGTCCTTCCACCCCTCGGCTGGCGGATCCTACTATCACCATCACCACCACCACCATCCCCAGAGCGTCTGTCAGGACATCAAACCCTGCGTGATGTGAGCCCTCCTGTCACTGTGGACTTCAAACAAGAGAGGCAACGACGGGCCACAGTCAAACTGCAGCTCCGTCACAAGAGAATAAACAAGCGGACTTTTTCCAGTTTTTTATTTCCTTTTTTTTATTATTATTTTTGGAGGATTCATACGAGGATGTACCGTGGCGTCCGCTCTCACATGTTTGCCTCCTACATGCAGCCAAAGTAGCTCTCTTGGTTGAACTTGAGAAATCTATGCATTGAAGGAAATGAATGAAGAAACCCCAGAGGCCTTTAAAAAACCACTCTGCCAATATGAACCCCGACAAGCGTTTTCTTCTTCAAAAGAAGCTTCAGAACTTTTAATGTGTTTGCTCTTGTAACACGTGCAAACAAATTATATTCTATGTAACTATGTTCTATCCTATTAGAGTAACTACACACACGACGCTTTAGGCTAACATGAACTGCAACAAACCTTGCACTTATTGTATAATCCTTTGCCAACTTTTTGTCCTGTAAAAGGTTTCAATAAAGCTGATTTATATTTTAGGCTACACTCCTGCAGACTTCTGTCTTTCCGTGCACAGTCATGTAGAAAAGTTGTTTACGCTGCATTAAAGGGAGGTGATATTGAGTTTGCATATAGCAGAAACACATAATTACATATTGAATATTGCTCTCTGGCCGTTAGCATATTTCCAGTTATGGACAGCAGTGATGGAAAGTAAATTTAGGAAATGTTAAGATATTTGGACTTTGATAGAGTGTTTCCATTTTCTGCTGCTTTATACTTGTACTCATTTATTTGACAGCTGGAGTTAATTTGCAAAATAAGATCCAAAACCTGCCACCAGTTTATAATATTTAAGCATGATTATAGTTTAAACTACTCAATAGCGGAGTAGTTGAATACATCTATTGCAAACAGCTACAAGATGAAGATTTTTATTAGATTTTAATACAATAATACAAAACACAGGGGTCATTCTGCTGCAGAATACGTTTAATACTTTAAGTATACTTTGCTCTTAATACTTCTGTACTTATATATAAGAGACTGAGTGCAGGACTTTTATTTATTGTCGAGCACTTTTATAGTGTGACATAAGCAAAGGCTCCAATTACTTCTTCTGCCACTGATAATGAAGTTTTAGATTAGTTTCAATTTCTAAAATCAAAAACATTCAATAATACAGGCACACATACAGCATGACAGCCTCATCTGCAAAATATATCCACCCCAGAGAAGACTGCTTTAAAGCTTACTTTCCATTAAAGAAACACTTTATCAGTCAATAAATAAGGTTCATTTTCAGAGTGAATTTTCTTTTGTTTTCACAGTTTCTGTTTAGGTATGCTGTTGTAATTATAATGGGGGCGTTACAGGGTGAAAAAGTATTCAGATGCTCTACTTGAGTAAACGTAGCAATGCAGCTATTCAAAATGTCTCTGCTGTCAATCCATTAAAAATAAAGATACATTTAAACTGTTCTTAAGTAAAAGTACATAAGTATTATAAGCAAATTGTACTTAAATTTGAATTTGAATAATCAAAAGCATTGGATTATTCAAGTCAAAGTGGAGATTATGTATATCCTGTTGGGTAGTTAAAATCATACGTTATCAACCTGTCATTTAGTTTTCATAATTATAATCATAACTTCAAAGTAACTGCAACTGTCAAACTAATGCAGTAAAGTAAAACGTACCCTGAAATGTGGTGGAGTTTACTTTAAGCAGCATAAAGTTACTCAAGTATTTTAAAATTGTACTTAAGGACAGTGCTTGAGTAAAAGTACTTGGTAACGTTGCCACCATTGTTGATAAGTAAGGGGCATTAAGACTTTGCATTAAGATTACTTTAAAGCGGTATACAAAGCCAAGAGCCACACAGGCTGATCATTAAAGCATGCAGCCTGCTGATATGAGGCTCAAAAGATAAACGTCCTTTGAAAGTTAGATTACAATGTAAAAGGAAAAAGACACTTCTTAGAAAATCTGATTATTCTTAGTTTGAATCTGTCCACATTCTGCATGTTTTACAGCCACCTCCAGTCTGTCTCACAGCTGAAAGTCCTTTTGCACCCTGAGGCTGCTCCTTTCCATGTGGACATCCAGGGTTTGCCAACATTTGAAAACGCCATATAAACAAATGAAACGACAGGGCCCTCGTCTATGGAAATGCAACAGCTTGGTATTTTTAGAGTGCGGTAAACAGATCAGACTTGCAGAGAGAGCTGCCTCGTCACACAAACACACAGCAGACTTGGGCGGCTGCACTTGTGCTGCTACTTTCTGTCTACATGGCTTTTGGTCATGACTCAAATGCAGCATCCCTCATGACTAACATATGCAGATAGAGATTTGGCAGTGGCAGCACCATATTAGGCCACTGACATAAACACAGTTTCCTAAAATGCTCTGTGGAGGGACTATTTGTGTCTTGAATTCAGCGTCTGAGACAATGTTTTCACTCGGATGTTTAATATCTGTTACCTCAGTGTTTATTTGTCATGTTAAAGTGCACTGTAGGTTTCAAAACTGTTCTCTGGGGCTCACAACTTTCTAAATATTTTTCCCCTGGTCACATAAAAGTAACTGTGTGAGAAATTTGAACAAAATTCAGCAAGTTTTTAAAACCCAGTGTATTACAAATGAAAACCCCATGTAAAATTCATGCTTTCACGTGTTCTTTTTCACATTTGACCTGACCAAAAAGCCACACATGAAACACCAATTCACATGTGGAACAATTCAGAGAATAAGAAAAGATCAAGCAGCAAATTATACGCACGATCTTTATACTTCATGTCTTCTGCTTATAAACGTGCTTCAGATCCAGAATTATAGAAACACAGGGGGTGAGGGACTGACTGAATCCTGTTGGTCTTACTGAAGTGGCCTCCCTCTGGTGTTTTGAACACTTTGGGGGTACAACAAATGTCATATGGGACTGGTAACGGAGAGAGGAAAGAACAGCATCAGCAGTCACATATCAAAAAGAAAAATGTCTTTGACTAGACAACAAAGTCCTGTCTAATTTTCTCGAAGCAACCCTCCATGATGAAAAGTCACACAAAGTGGCCCTGCAGCTGCTGGATTTTCCATGACAAGATTTCTGAGGAGTGCTGATCTTTCAATATGGTGGAGTACAGTGCCACCTAGTGGCTGAGAATCGCATAGTGATCATCTCTACAGTATGACGATATAAGGGACACACGGATGCTCAGATGCATTAGCCTATTTTACATTAACAGTACTCTGAGAGAGCAAAAATAAAGATTAAAAATAACTCTCTTACAGAAATGTTAAAAATGTGACATCTATCCCGGGCAATAATGAACTACACCTGATACGTATGTGTATATTATATTGTACTACTGATCCAGATTTGCTTGAGGAGTACTTCAGCAACGTTTCAACAGGGTTTTAAGAGAGTGTAAACTAAGAGTTGAGCACCTACAGTATACTTCCCTATGTGAACACATTATTTAGAGCCATGATCAGTTTAACCCACTATGGTACCAAAATGTAAAACTAGCAGTGGGCCCCCGCTGCCCCTTGTTTGTGGTAATTTGGTTAAAAACAAATTTGTTTAGAAATAAAGAACCCCTCAGAACAGGTGGACAAGACAGCTATTAATTCAGGACTCACCTAAAAGTCTTTATCGCTTGAGTTAACATAGTGCTTCAGTGGTGTGTATCTCCTAACTAGTTTGCAATTGAGCAAACATGTAAAACAGTTCTGCAGCAAAATCAGCAGTGAAGTTCAATGATCCAGTTTGAGCTGGTTAATAATGTAGGCCTTTCTGAGATCAGTTTGCTAAACTGGCTATTCATACACAGATGCAGCTGTAACCTCTTACATTCTGAAAGAACCTTGAAGGAAAACATTGGTACTTTTCACCCTGCACACCATTTCCCCATGTTTTTGTGTCTAAGAGCTTGTTTACATCTGGTACTCAAATGCATCTTTGATAATCCAATTACAAGTGGACAGCACTCAATATAAGTGTAAACATCTACTAAGACATATTGTGATTTCTTCACTGAAACCTCAGGGACGCATTTGATCACACATCGTTTGAAGTGTAAACACTAATGTGTCCTGATGTGTCTTCCACAAGCACATAAGAGTACATCATCAACAGTGCAGGACATGGTGGCTGTTTTGGTGACAGCACGTTAACGTGCTATAACTTGCCCATTTTACAATGAGTTGGACAAAGTGTTGTGTGACTGTTGTGAGACACAATAAATTCTGCTGACAGCAATACCTCCAGCCATGCCGAAACAACCCCTAACGTGACTAGCGAGCATGCTAACAAGCAGCCAGGAGAGTGTGGACTTAATAACTGTGTATGGGGCCCTTTGAGTTTCTAGCATAAGTGACGCACAGGCAGTAACAAAATCTGAACACATGTGGACAGCTGGAGACACATTATAGACACAGGTGTGAATGGCAATGTGTTTCAGCTGTCCATTTGTGTTCAGATCACCAATTTTTTTAGTACGCTGCAGCAAGCAGCTGCAAAACAGGCTGCAGTGTAATATTTGGGGCAACAGCAGTCCATCAGTTTACATCCACTAAAAGTTTTCTTTGTAGAGGAGTTTTTCTTTACCTTTTCTTAATCCAGTCTGTTTGTTTTTGTCTTCCTGCAAAAACGTGACTCACAAGACTTCAGAACAAGACTTCTCCTTGATTCTCCTTGGTTAGACACAATAACTAACAGACCGGATTAAGCGAAAAGGTAAAGATAGGCCTAAATGTTTTATTTCTCAGTCAGACACTTAAAAATAACAATTTGAGTCTGTCAGTGGCAAAAATAAGCAAGATTACATTGTAGCCGGTTGCACTGCTGCAGCTGCAGCACTCTTCCTCAAGACTGGACCACTTTCAAAAACTGTTGTTCCCATTTGTTGCATAGACACAAAAACATGGGGAAATAGGGTCCAGGTTGAAGAATATAAAGTTTCCCTTTAACGTTTCTTAAACTGAGCAGTGCTAAGCCAACCACACCATCAAGCACAAGCAAATGATAAAATATTTTGTGTCAAATACATTTTGATGCACAAATGGCAGTTTTGGCCTCACAGGCCAGAGGGAAGGTCAGTAGATCCCAAAGAACAGTGAACCAATTCAAGAGGCCAAGAATACAGTTTTGAAGTACAGTGCTATGGACCAGCATGCTGGATGGACAGGGACAAGTGGACAAACCGACCAAATTGAAAAAGAAAATTTGATATTTTCTCTTTTCTTATAACTGAGGCTAACTGCTTTCACATCCTCCAGTCATTTAAATCACCCAGGCTAAAGGAGTCCCAGACCTCGTTCTCTAGCATAGTGGACACACACGAAAGTGATGTTTCATTGTAATTCTGAGTTAGAAGGCAAACAAATGTATATCTCAAAATATCATAGTGTCTCTTAATATGGACAGCCACATCACAAGCTGGGCAAAACCCACCCACTCACCATGTCCACACAGACATGGTCATGGTCCACCGTTTTTTTCCAGATTGTGCTGGATTAATAATGTCACCCCGCCTGTTGTATCACTGAATAAATACCACGAATGTCTGTATCCCTCGTAACAGGCCAAAAAGGTTGAGGTTCTTGGGAATCAGCATCACAGAGAACCTGACATGGTCATCACACATCTCCACCCTGGAAAGGAGAGCTCAGAAACGGCTGTATATCTTCAGGAGACTTAAGAAAGCAAAATCCCTCTACCGAGCTGTTGTCATCTGTTACAGAGGGGCAATAGGAAGCATGCTGAAGGGAAACATTATAAACTGGCATTGGATGTGCACAGCCCAGGACAGTAGGGCTCTGCAGCAGGCTATTGAAATCACCCAGAAAACAATTTGTGCCCGCCTACTGAGCTGCCTTCCTACAACTGTAAGACTCCTCAGCTCATCCTACCACCATAAAAAATAGTCATGTTTTGTCACTGTTCTTGTGTAGCATAAAGGGACTGCAACTTGCATTTTGTTGTGCAATCCTGTGAAGTAGAACGACAAGAATCCACAGATGCAGACATCAGTCAGGCATAACCTGAGCATTTCACTGAAAATACTTTTGTTGATTGGCTGGAAATGGTTGTTAAGGTTCCATCAGGGGTTTAAAGATCCATTCCAGGCAGGATATGAGGCTCCCTGATCTTTTCTCCAACATCTGTCTCAGAACAGATCTCCAGAAGTTTTGGACATGACAACATCACATCCACTTACCACTTACCGCTAACACAAATCTTGTGCTGCTGGTGGCTCTGAAGCTGCTGCATGGCCTGCATCGTGGCAGAAATGATCCTGATTGTCTCTCAGCACTGTCCTCCATCTGCTGAGCTGTATAGGAGGCCAGACTCTTCCCCAGGGCCTTCAGAGCTGCTTAGTTGACTTTTAAAAAGTCTCCTTGTTGTATGTTCATCATGGTAAAGTCTGAATACTCTGAGCTTTTTTGGAGTTGCTCTTTCTACAGCTGCATGTCACGCTGTCTCCTTTTCCAGTTCACAGACATTAAGCCTGAAATCCTGTGATCTCACTGCAGCTGTGGCTTTTTCCAAGAAGCAGGTTTACTGAGTGATCTGGAAAACATGCTCCGTAAAATCTGGAAGCTTTGCATATCTGAAAACTGGTGTAAGAAATGACCATTCCAGGTTTTAATCTGCAGAGTCTCAGCTAACCTTCTTTCTGGAAAGCTGCCTAAGCTGGAAATCTTCAAGCATCCTCAAGAGAGAGTTCAAAAACAGTGTCTTCACAGATTGGGTGAAATGAGGTACAGATGAAGTGGGCAGTGAGACTGATAATCTGTTACAGTAGCTGCATGTGGAATTAGAAACCCATGGTTTCACCTAAGGGCTTGTTGGTGAAGGCTCACCTAAACAGGCAGGAAAAAAATCTGGTGAGTGAGACATAAATAGTAGTGTTTATTATTACCAGCCACTGAGATGCCTTTAAGGAAGGTGTTTATCTCCAGCTGCTTCAGTGGAGCTGTTGAGGAACCAACAGATCACTCAGGCATTACTATGTGAATGGCAGAGCATTTTCACCCAGAGAGCCAACGCTTACAAAATAAAGGTTTTTTGAAATTTAACCGTGCCTCTTCTAACAGATGAGGCTGCTTTACAGAACAGAAAAAAGAGAAGAACAGAGAGGCAAAGCAAAGGGAAACCAACCCTGAAGAGAAGGGTGGTGGTGGTTGCTTGTAATCCTCTAGGGGGCAGAGTTTAGCAGCAGGCTTTTAGTAGCTTGTACTATCCTTGTACTCTACTATCCTTTATTTTCTTGAGAAAGGTCTGGTGGGCGAGATAAACTGTAGAGCTTGTTAACTAATGCACTATATATCCAGTAGCCTCGTGAATAAAGCCACAGACACAAAGCCAACATCAGAGTGATCAAACGTTTACCAATTGCAAATGCCACAGGGGGTGTAGCCAGGCAGTATGGTTGCACAAGGGCCCATTTGGTGGGTGTTTGGGGAGCGTAGAGAGAGCTACCCTTCCAAATATGTGTTGGGTGGAGTTGGATAACTCATTACAGAGTGGCGTGTTACTGTGATTCCACTACTTTTTGCAGTAACTAGACGTGTAACTAATCACTTTCTATAAATAAACAGCACAATAACCATTACTGAAATTTAAATGAGCTCTTACTCGTTACTTTTGTCTTGATTATAGTAAACACACATAGATTCACCAGATTTTTTCCAGTTAGGATCTAACGCCACCCATAGTGATGCATGGCTCAGATAAGCAGCATTCAGTCCCTTCGTCTTGTGTGTCCTAGAGAAAAAGAGACAGAGGGGAAGAGAGGGTGGAAGGTGGACTATTGCCCATAATGTTCCTGTAATTGATGAATAACTTTATGTTATTTAAAAGGACGCAGGACATGCGGTGTATCACAAGTTCCCCAACCTTACTGTGGTGCAATAAATTGCATGAATCATCCAATCAGTCAACATTACACTGTCAAACCATACCGTGATACACAGTTCAGGCAATCTGAGCTCACTTCACTAGAAATATGGACAAGTATCTTTCCCACTTGGTAACCAAAGACACTTGTAATTACAAATGAAAAGGCAAACCCATCCTTGTCATGGTTTTCAATTATTTGATTAAAATAGTCAGCATCAATCTATAACAAGACCATATGCTTATTTTACATGGACTACAAAAACTACAAATAAACTATGAAAAGACATAGACTGTATAAAAATAGCCTAATAGATGTTGCCATCATGACACACTCGTTGGTTTGTGGACTCACATTTTGAAGACTTGAGATCAGCATTTTGGCTGTTGCCATCTTGGATTTTTGGAGCCAGAGGTCATAATATCTGGACGAGAGAGTGGAGCTGTGGAGGAGCAAGGGGTGGATCTCATAGAATGTGGTGACACCTTGAAGACACTCAAGGCAGCCAAGTATGTGTAACTTTAAGTCTCAATAACATTTAAACATATTGACCCACCCTACAGTTGTCATGAATGGATACTGTAAACATGTTTATTTATGCTGTAAAGTTGGGCACTTTAACATGGGGGTCTATGGGGATTGACTAATTTCTGGAGCCAGCCTCGATGGCCATAAGAGAAACTGCAGTTTTTGGCACTCCTGCAATGAATTCATTTTTCAGCCCTGGAGGTTGCCATTTGTAAAACACTGAAACTTCTTAGTTTGTTTATTATTTCTATCATGTATAGATATGCAATGGTGATTGCTGAGTAAATGTGAACTGATGTTTTCCAATGTCAAGTCTCTATTTGATCATGTGACAAGACAATACATATGGTAAGTAATTAAGGCACAAATCTGATCAATGATGACAAGCTGAGCACATCTGCAAGCCGAGCAAGCAATCATGCTTCATAAGCAGAAGGATAACTAGAGTGCACAACAGCCCATCATAATAGAATGCACTAGGGACCATCATAACTACCTTACACCACTGGAATAAGACGATGATGTCCATTTATTTATATATTTTAAAATGGGAAATGTGGAAAATTGACCTCCATGTTACAATATCCTACAAGACTTGCTGACACTAATATTTGTAGTTTATTTTTTAATGTTTTAGTTAGCCAATTTCACACTCAGATAAAAAATCCCCTGTAAGGTAAGTAACACTGTACAGATCATTAAGTTATTTAATGACTGAACAGGGAACTAAATCGCACAGTCTTATTCAGGCTTTTTGTCCATTGTTATTTAGACAAAAATAGTATAAAGGGGCCATTTCTCAGTTAATTTATTGATCATAAATTAATGCAAATAGATCATATGTCTTCTGTTCAGTTTCCCTGCTAATCTTGATTTCATTTGAAATGGCATGCAAATAAAGATGGATAAGACAGCCATCATGTGAGAAAATAATACAGCTAAATCAGAAACAGCTCAATCTTAAAGAATATTTTTCCTCAGTTATTTCTCATGGCCTCATTTGGATTTTCAGGCAAGCTCTGTTCGTTTGACTGTCTAAATGTCAAGTTTTGGGGTGAAGAAGGGAAAACTGCCACAGTGTGAGGCTCGTTGTGGCCTTGAGAACAGCTTTACTCTCTTCAAACAAGTCACAGCCGGAGCACCAAACACAAGATTAATGTTTTGCACATGGATGATTGGCAGCTATTTATTTGAAAACCAATTCCAATGTGGTCCTTGGGCGCAGGACTTGAGGTCCTGGGATATTTTGGAAATCTGTCTGTGTTTAATTAAGCACTTAATATAAACACTGTGGATGACACAGTGAAGTGCCTGCAAAACAATTTCATACTGGATCCCTCAGGAGTGAGACTTCAGAAGAAAAGACTACAAAATGATGTAAGGTCATCAATAATAATACTAAATTAAATACTCTATGGTAATTCCCTATAGAACCGTGGAGCTCAATGAAGTCAAACTTGCTCATAAAATCGAGGTTTCCTTTTTTATTTCCCTAATGGTGCTGCTGATGGTGCATGTGAGTCAGTGAGGCAGCAGAGGGCGCTATGTTACTGCTTAATGCCAGTTGTGTGCGATAAAATGACTTGCAGGCTCCTGACACTGGGGGCAACACAGGCATTCAGCGATGATGATGATGAAGATGAAGATGAAGATGAAGATGAAGATGTTGATGATGATGATGATGATGATGATACGTTAAAATGAAAACCAGAAATAAAGCAGATGTTGCATTGCTTACAATAACTATTTATTTATTTGTATGTATTGGAAGTCATTAAACCTGACTTTGTTCTTAACAAATAAGAAACTGATATCTATTTAACAATAAATGATTGCTGTGTGTTTGAATCCAGGTATCTGTGATCAGTGTCAGAGCTGCAGCATGAAGCCATCATAATCCTGTGGATGGGAGAGTAAAGGACAAAATAAGCTTCATCAACATATCTTTTGATACAAATAACCATTTGTATCTATCGTGAATTATTAACCTGAACCCATCAAAATAAAAGCTTGCATTTCTTGGGGGAGCTCTCAATTTTCTATGAGCCTGTATTGCACAGATCCTGCATTTGTTGTCTTTTTCTCGCATGATTATCAACAGTCATAATCAGTCTCTAGCTGGTGAAACTCACCAAACATGTTGCAGCTGGATGCCCTGAAACATGAGAAACTTTAAAAGTTTAACGTGCTCTGTCACATTATCACTACTTTCTCAAATTCTCTGCTCAAAATAGAAAATAACTGCCTAGGCCTATTTATGTATTTAGTATGTATTTATTGTCCGTATTTATGATAAGCATGTAATAATATAAATGAGGAAATTGTTGCTGTCAAGATATGTGGCATATTTAAAAAAACAACAACAACAACAACAACAACAACAACAACAACAACAACAAAACAGATGTCCTGAAGATATACAACAGCTGATGAGGGAAGACAAACGTTTCTGTACCTGTGCTGTACCTGTGCTGAAACACCTTAAAGGTCATATGTAGGCTAGCTTTTGCTGTTTCATCAAAACGAATATTTAAAAGAAAAAGAAATAAAATAAGTAATAAATAAATAAATAAATAAATAATAATAATAATAATAATAATAATAATAATGATAAGAAGAAGAAGAAGAGGAAGAATATGGCCATAGAATGTCTAGAAAGGTGTAGAATTAAAGTCTATATTTTCCTGGAAAAAAAAGAAAAATACGGTAGTGAAATAATTGTTTTAGAAATTTTTAGGGGTCCAAAATATGTTCTTCTGGACAGGTAAGCTAATGTTTGCTAACTAAAGCAGCAGGGTTGTAAAAAGATATATACCTGCTGATATCTAATATCTAGTAAAGCCGAACTAGTAATGACACTACACCTAGATGAACTATGTTAAGAAAAAGTAAGGATGATGGTTAATTTCAGATATTTTAGCAAGTACAGAAACTGTGTTTTTGGGACGGGATCTTCCGGTTGTAGAGTTGTGTAAAAAAGTAGCCTAAATCTACTGAATAGGCCTATATGAAATATCTAGTACAGCCGAACTATCATATTATCATTATTATTATTATTGGTGGGAAATTATAGCCTAACAGAGGAATATATTTGCCGTTTTAAGATCAAGAACACTTTCATGTTTTTGTGTATAGCCTACAGGACCTTGTTGAATCAGGGAATCCATGTGTCCACCACCACATCAAAGGATCCTAACTGACTAATTAGGCTACCTATGTTAGCATTAGTGAGGAGTAGAGCTAAAAATGCTTTAAGGAGATTGTTACAGTGTGTTACAGGGCGCACAAGAGAGGACTCATGACTTATTATTATCATTATTATTATTTTTTAATTACTGTACCACAAAAGATTCTTCACTTGACATCGCTGTCTCCCGTGTCTGTCATTTACGAATCTGGCAACCTGGCAAAGGTGTAGCGAGAGCGGGCGAGTGTGAGTGTGACACCTACTGACCGGGAATAACCCGACTGCTTGATGACAAAGTGTGAAAAAATAAATAAATAAGTAAAAGTTTTGTAAAGTAGCTTAGTCCATGAATATGATATTAGGTACTTGTTCTTTATTTAAATATTCCCACTGTCTGCTACTTTATAACTCTCTGACTTTTGATGCACTATGTTTATTGTATGACTTACTCTGCAGTTTCAGATTGTAGATGATATGATAGATCATAAAAACATAAATTCTGATCTAATATTCCAAAAATAAGATGAAATTGATCCCTGGGGGCAAATCCACAGGCCACTCAGCAGTATACAGTGTTGAAACTATCTCCACCTTTAGCAGCTGCAACATTAAAGTGATGAACACATTCATGCATCAGTAAATATAATTCCATTATGTAATATTTATCATTCTAAAATGTGCCATAGCCTACTGTATAATGAGTACTTTTACTCTACTTTAAAAATGGATGCTAATACCTTTATAGGCCTACTTATATTTCAGTAAAATGTTAAATGCCGGACTTTTACTTGTTGCTACATTGTGTATTTCTACTTTTACCTAAGTGAAATATCTGAGTACCTCTTTCAGCACCGGTAAAAACTCACCGGCTACTGATGACAACGTGACTCCATCCTGCACGTTTACAGACTGGCCGCTGGGGGGCAGGAGTGTGTCGTACATAAAGAGAACTTGCATTTCAATACAACCTTCAGCTTTCTCTCAGCAGGAATCTGTGTTTAAAACCTGTTCAGTAAAAAATAGTGAAAATCTCCAAACCAGTCATTTATAGCAAACACACATTACTGTAGTTATGTAATATTCACACATAATGACGTTTATATTCGGTGTGTTTTTGTATTCGGACCAAACTTATTATCTCAGGATGTGGTTGGTTTTCATTGGAACCTCAGCAGTGATGGATGGAGGGACACGTGCTGCAGATATGAGCGGCCTCATCCTGTTCACTGTCAAACGCCCTGAAACAAATGCACTGACTAATTGACCTAGTAATTTAATTAGCTGCACAAACCTTTAATCGTTCAGTACTCCACAGCTACAGTCTCATCACGCATCCACCTGTGGGTTACTGGTTCAGTTCCCTGCAGGTCAGGTTTCCCTCCACACACACCGACAGATGCTGTGAAGAAACAGGCGACCTTCACTCAGTGTGTCAGCAGGGGTCTCTGGTCAGTCGTGGCCGATAGGCTACAGAGAGCTCACAGGTGTCAGTCCGCTCTGCATTTGTCTCCTCACCAGTCCTGACGACACATGCAAATCACACAACAAAGAGCAGAAGTGAGAAATTAACTCTTGTCACGGATTATCACCTTTTTATCAGAGTTTCCTGGATTTATATTTTCTCTTCTCTTGTAACCTAAATAAAACCCTGCAAATTCTGAAGGAGTTAATCTCTCAATCAAATGGGGAAATCCCAGGATTAAGATAAAATAAAGAGGCTGACTTGTACCTGTTTTATTGTCTTAGGCCTGTGCTATTTTTTATTAATCCACGGGCTCTTAGATGGAATTTAATACCAGTGAAATGCGTGTTTGTTTGGTTTTTCAAATAGGATAGCAAGTTACAGGGCAGAATCTGAACTCAACAGTCAAGCCTTTTGTTAACTTCAAAGAATTTATTGTGACAATAACGAGATTTTTAAAATATTTTCGTTTTGAATATATTTGTAGAATTTAAAGAACACTCAAGTGAATTTCTTAAACTTGCTTATATTTTGTTGTATCCATAAACTTCAAATCCATTTATAATTTTATACATATTATAGAAAATCTTGTGTTGGAGCTGCAGAGATCAGAAAAATAAACATTATTTGCAGTATGCATCCTTTTAATAAACAATTTTTCTTAGCTGATATGAGATCAGATATACGAGTCTGCAGCTAAAACTAGTTACAGAAATGTTTCAAATAGACCCACTTCATGCCATATGCACATACTTTTAAAAAAGATTTTATACATTATATCTATCTATTATCTATTATCTTTTTCTGATAGACACAACAACGTAGGCCTATATTTAAAACAAATGTGAAGATGGATTTCTAAAGACATGGTATGCCTAAAACATACTGAATTAATAAAATGTGCAGATAACAAATCACCAACACAACAAAAGAAAAACAGATTGTTCAAACATTAAATATTAGTTAATTTACTCTGTTAATTGTATGCGATTTTTTTCTCAGTTTAATAATAAACAAACTTCAAATAAATTATAGAAAATTAATTAATATTCTGTCAGCCTAAAAGATATATCTTCACCACATCCTCTCTTTAATGGTCTCAATCTCTGTGATGTTTTTAAACCATTATTTCCATGAGGCTGGAAACACAGTCGTGTTGTTTTTAAGCTTTGCAATCAACACAACGAAACGTGACTTCCCTGAGGCCGTGGGGGGAATCCTGATGGCTCTGTTAACACCCGCTCAGTGAGAATGACATTTGGAGGTTCTCATCTTAAAAATCCCACCCGCGTCTCAGCAGCCGCTCGCACCCAGGGGGGACCCTTTCTCACCCACATCGACCAAACGATCTTCATTTAACCTTGAATTAGTTTCCACACACCGCAAAGCACCGCTGTCGGGGAGCAGGGGGAGGAATCCACACTCTTTGATGTCCGTGTTTGTTCAGAGGCTCAAATGCAGCTGATGACAGTTTCTCACAGACTGCAGCTTGATTAGTATAAGCTCATTTTGAATTCCTAATCGGTAATACCTCTGGTCTAATTAGAGGTTTAGGCATCCGAAAATATTTTAATAACATCAGTGTGATCAATTAGTTTTGTTAAAGGCCTGTAATTCCCGGGCCTGGGGCTGACATGACAGAGACGTAACGGGAAACACTTGTGGATGACCTTTTTGGTGAATTTTGAGAGCTCTGTTTTGGATCATTTCTACTTTTTCGCAGAGTTTTTAAATTTTGGAGATGAAGAGGAGGGTACGCTAATTTGGTCAGACGTTTTAAAGCTTGTAACCCCAACTAGACTCACATTCCCGTTTTCAAAGTAGACTAATAATAAGTTAAATTATGGCTCATAATATGATAGATGAATACAAAATAATAAATGTCTCGCAATTTGAGTCATTAGGTGAAATTTTCAGCATTTTAGGCACACCCTTAACAGCATTTTAATAACTGTGTCTGTGCTGAGAAGACAGAAGGAGAGAGGGGAGGCAGAGGAGGAGGACGAGGAGGGGGGTGTAGTAACTTTTGTCGCCATGCAGCTTTTCCACAGGTTCATTTCGTCCTCCAATTGGATGATGGAGCACACATTCGGGGAGGAGCAGCCCGAGCCAAAAGGGAGGAAAAAATGTGAAGGGTAAAAAAAAAAGTTCCTTACTGCGCCTTCTCAGTTTCCCAAATGTTCACGGCGGCAGTGTGCGCTCTCTCCGGCTCACCGCGGCGAGCTGTGGCTTAAAAAAAGGACTTCTAGTCGATACAGAGAGAGGAGAGAACAGTCACAGAATCGGAGCACACGCCGAAGTTGTGAGAGTTTCTGGGGGGACGCAGTTTGGGGAGGTTTTACGCATTGCGCAGGATGCAGGCGCGCTACTCCGTCTCCAGCCCCAACTCTTTGGGAGTTGTACCGTACATCAGCAGCGACCAGAGCTACTACCGGGCCGGCGGTGGATACACCGGGATGCCTGCGCCAATGAGCATGTACTCCCATGCGGCCCACGACCAGTACCCGGCCAGCATGGCCCGGGCGTACGGACCGTACACCCCTCAGCACCAGCCCAAGGACATGGTGAAACCTCCCTACAGCTACATCGCTCTCATCACCATGGCCATCCAGAATTCACCGGAGAAAAAGATCACCCTGAACGGGATTTATCAGTTTATCATGGAGAGATTCCCCTTCTACCGGGACAACAAGCAGGGCTGGCAGAACAGCATCAGGCACAATCTGTCTCTCAATGAGTGCTTTGTCAAAGTGCCCCGGGACGATAAGAAGCCCGGTAAGGGCAGCTACTGGACTCTTGACCCGGACTCTTACAACATGTTTGAGAACGGCAGCTTCCTACGGCGCCGGAGGAGGTTCAAAAAGAAGGACGTGCTGAAGGACAAGGATGAGCGGGACAGACAGGGCAAGGACCCCTCTGCCCGCACCCCTGGCAGGGAGCAGGACCCGTCGGTTCAGGGCTCTCAGCCGGTGCGGATCCAGGATATCAAGACGGAGAACGGGACGTCAACGCCGCCGCAGGCCGCGTCCCCGGCCCTGAGCGCCGTACCCAAGATCGAGAGCCCCGACGACAGCAGCATGTCTTCAGGCAGCCCGCACAGCGTGCCCTCCAACCGGTCTCTCGGCTTAGATGGACCCGAGCACCATCAACACCACGGCCAGGCCCCGGGCTTCAGCGTGGATAACATCATGACCACCCTACGGGGGTCTCCGCAGGCCGAGCTCTCCCCACCACTCATCGCCTCCTCTCGGACAGGTATCACACCTTCACTGTCACTCAACTATTCCCCCAACCAGCCGTCCGCGTACAGCTCAGCGACCTGCAACCAGAACGTCATCTCCTCCAACACCAACGCGACCTATCACTGCAACATGCAAGCCATGAGCCTGTACGCGGGGGACAGATCATCCGGCGGACACCTGGCGCCGTCCACCACGGTGGAGGAGGCTCTGCCCGACTATTGCATCACCACGACCACCGCGTCCCCGCTAGGACACGGCAACCTGAGCCAGGCGGGCCAGGACGGCCACCACGCGCACCAGGGGCGGCTCGCGTCCTGGTACGGGGACCTGAGCCACTTGAGCCCGGGATACCCGGCGCAGCAGCAGAACTTCCACTCTGTGCGGGAGATGTTTGAGTCCCAGCGGATCGGGCTGAACGGCTCCCCGGTCAACGGGAATAATAGCTGTCAGATGGCTTTCCCATCCGGCCAGTCCATCTACCGCACCTCAGGAGCTTTTGTTTATGACTGCAGCAAGTTCTGAAAACCAAAGTGTGTCTTTTAAATTAATAACTCTAATATATGTTTTCTATATTTTTTGTACTTTTGGTCTTCTATTCTCACTCCGAATGGACATAAGAGAGACTTGTCTGTCGAGGCGTGTGTAACACCAAAAAACACGTAAGTTTCCTTCCCTCTCACTTTGAGAATTGTTTATAAAGATGGCTCAAATACCAGCTTTTATGACCATAGACTGTAAATTATAGCCTAATATAGTAATTTATTTTTTAGGAAAAGGGAGTGGTTGGATATTGAGGACCAAACACTTAAATTTTTTTTCTCCAGTTTTCTTATCGCTGCCTTTATTTGTCCCAGTTCTTGTATAGAAATAGAGGGGGGACTGTGTAGTCTATACTGACTTATTTTATTCTTTTTGTCTTATTTGTTAAAAACTATTTTGAAGGCATTACATTTTGTTTGTTTAATAAAGTGCCGTCTATTTGATCTTAAGCTGAGTGATTTATTAGCAGTGGTAAGGGAGAATGTTTTAAATTAAGAGATATATATAACCAGGTAGAAGTTAATAAGTGTTTGGAGTGTGACATATTGAACATTATTTTTATCTTGAAAAAAAAATGGTGCCCACTGAAAAACAGTCTTTTAAGGAGTGTGTAGTTTTAGTGGCGGTTTGGCCTGCGTGAGTGTCTCAGTGAATCCACATAATTTGGATTTTCTAATTTATGAAAGCTTAAACGAATGAATTGTAATTTAGGGTGTATATGACCAGTCTTTTTCAAGAAGGACTATTTTATTAAAAGTTATAAGGGGGTCTGCGGCCCTGCCTCGCGCTGCACAGGCCAAATCTAACCGCACAGCCGAGGTTACCCGAAATATTAAACTTTGAGAGGTGAAACACATTGATATTTATCCTGACTCTCAGTATGACAGCTCCAGGCTGACCTGCAGGTTGTATATTTTCAACATTCATGCGTAAATGCAGGCGGTAAATAAATACACGCGTGGCAGCAGTTCAGCAGTGCGGTTTGAACTCACTAAAGGCCTTGTCAGCAAAACAAATCAGTCATTAGGAACCGAGCAGGCTTCCGTCTGACTGCTGCTTGTGAATCATGGGAGGGTTGGGATGCAAAAAGAACACGAAAAAAAGAAACTGCAGCTGTATTTATTTTTAGGTGTCTTCAGAGGTACATTTGCAGCACGAGCAGACCCTGAAGGTCCTGCTGATGCATGATTGGACGGTCTGATTGATACGATGGTCTGAGGTGGAGGGAGATGGATCCTGCATCCTGTGTCCTGCAGGCTCCAGAATCACAGCAGCGCTGGCCTGTTCTCACTTACTGAAACATCGCTGCTGTCACATGTTTATTTATTTCAGTGCTTCCCTGATGACACGGCGACCCCTCCAAAACACACAGATTCTTATGGAGATCAAACCTTTCTTTTTCTTTCTCTCTTTTTGAAAATGTTTATACATACAGATCCACGTGGCAGCGTGTATATCTACTGAATATCTAGATATTATTATTGAGATTATTGTATTTCTACAATATTTTTACGATATTCTAGATAAAGAATGATAACAAAAATTTTGCATTATGAATCACTTAATAGACTGAACTTCTCAATGGTTTTGCGCACGCGATAATAAAGGTAAAGGTGACGGAAATGTTTATCAGAAATTAAAATTAAAACCACTCTGACAACCTTAAAAATAGCAGTAATAAAAATACAAAGTAAAATAACAAAAATTATTATAATAACAACATGGATAAAATAAATAAAATGGACAGTTTGAATGTTGATTAAGAATAACCGGATTTTGTTTTGTGTTTATTTGAGCTCTTGCAGCGTCTCAGCCTCCTCACCTCTGCTCTGATCCTGCAGCCTGCAGGCGCTGACGAGACATTTTCACTCTCTGGCAGACAGTAAAACACCCTGGAACCAGAGCAGTGTGTGTGCGTGTGTGTGTGTGTGTGTGTGTGTGTGTGTGTGTGTGTGTGTGTGTGTGTGTGTGTGTGAGTGTGTGTGTGAGAGAGAGAGAGAGAGAGAGAGAGAGAGAGAGAGAGAGAGAGAGAGAGAGAGAGAGAGTCCTTGCAAGACGGTGAAAGCTTAAACGTGACTGTCAATTTCAGGCCTGTGGATGAGATTTTTAATGAGTCAGTGAAACAAAAAAAATCCAGCTCACAAACGCTCCCCAGGGCCCCCAGTCAGATGAGTCAAGCCCATAAAGCTAACGTAAACAATGCCCTGTTGGCTCCACTGCTGCACCTTCCACAGCGGGGTTTAATGCGAGCTTCACAATGACATTTAAGATCATAACCTATTACGCACAGAAAGTTGTCTAATTACAATAATAATGATAACTAGATTATTGCCTCTAAACAAACGTCCTTGTGATTGATGCGGCACTCGAGGGTCAGGAAGGAAAACGCAGTCACGGCTGAGAATCATTTTTCATTGTAAGGACAAGACAGGAGGAGGTGATGGAGGTCAATGGAGAGGATGTCAACAATGCACTTTAGGAAAGGACGGTGAGAAGCCTGCAGCAGAGCCTGTCACTGCCTTATCTAAACCACCTTCACTGGGACTGCAGGGCTCGGGCCGGTGCACCGCTGTATTGTTGTGGCAGTTTATAGGCCTGCAGCCTGCGAATGAAAAGACTCCCAGAGGAGGAGAGGAGGACTCTATAGAGTGGAAGCGCTGCCAATCCGCGTAAAAAGCGAACCAAAGGCGCATTCAAAAGGCCTAATTAAGGATTTATTAGGTTATTGTGCCATGTTGTGTTTGAGGTATTTTAATGTTCTCTTAATAGACACCGGTTTCAAATACACATCGCCTCAAGGGATCACAGTTGTGGAGGTGTCTGTAGATGTCATATTCGGCCAATTCACCGCAGTGTTCACACTATAATGAGCATTAAGACGAGTGTATTATTAACATATCCTACTGACGTGTTATAGCGAGTCTTAAAGCAACCCGATAGCCCACATCTAGTGTATCACATGTCTGGCAGATAGATGTATTTACAGAAAACGTATCAGCGGAGGAACCATTTTCTTGCGCAGACACTAGATTTTTAAGACGCTTCTTTTTTTCACCGTTGCACCGCTGGATTGAATGTATTTTTTCATCTATTACATAGGCTAACAGCAACATTATTTATGTGTTATATTTTACTTTAAACGTTTTTTTTTGTCGAAACGCAAATATTAAAAACTCACATGGAGATCACTGATAAGTAATTTTACTTTTTTCTGTTCAGGTCGGAAGAAACCCCCCAAACATTAAATGTAATCTACGTGTGATGTCCTTTACGCTTATTTAAATAATTAAAATGTGTAGTTTACATAAAAACCTTACAAAAAGGACATCTAAGAATATTGGACTAGACGTTGAAGGGCTTTAAGATGAAATGCTGATAATTTGATTCCTCTTAAAACTAATATGGAGGCCTCAATGTGCGACTCACACACTCTTCACTTCTTCAGTCTGATGCGTGTGTGTGTGTGTGTGTGTGTGTGTGTGTGTGTGTGTGTGTGTGTGTGTGTGTGTGTGTGTGTGTGTGTTCAGTTCAGCTCTATCTGTTGTGTCTCGGAGGAGTAGGGGCGATGACTGATTCATTCTGTGTTTGATCCAAAAGCATTCTGGCACCAGAGATTTGCCTTTTGTGTCTTTTCAGCCTCATATGTTGGTGTCCTGAAAACATCCACGAACTCTCGCTGAGCTCAACCCTTGATACAGTTTACACATCAAAACCCTCAGAGGAATGATGGCCGCTATTTAGCGCGTGTGAGGTGAAATAAAATGATAAATATGTCCTCTGATTGACTCAACAGTGATACTTTGATGTGGATTCTTTAAAAAGAAAACTTTACATTAAAACTTACGGACAATATTTTTTTTTTATCTCTTACAAAGATCTACAGCCAGCGTTATTAATTTATTCATCCTCCTCACAAGTTCATCCATTTCCTTTTAGTGAGGCCACGTAGCTTTTTATTTGTCTTTAATGTTTATTTGGGATGGCTGTAATATCAACAATGCTGTAAATTATATTGCTGGTATTTCTTTAGTGTCCCAGTTATACTCGTTTTCTAGCAAACAGCATCCAGTGTCCTCTGAAAAGGGAAAATTGATATGATAAATGATGCTCAGCATATTTGAGGCCTATTATATCAAATAATGAAAACACCAGGTGTTGCATGCACCAGTGGTGATGATGATGATGATGATGATGATGATGATTATTTAGGTTATTAATAATACATTATTACACAAAACAAACGACATATGGACATCGAATTTGTTTCCTCGGAATTACTTTTTATGACAGTTAAGGATTTATTACAGTAAACAGCTCTGTCAAAATGTGCTCACAAGCAGTTAACACAATATTAACTTCAGGTTTTTAATTGGCCAGCTTTTCTTCTCCCTCCTCCAGCTTTAATTTGCGAGTTTATGTTTCCCTGAGGTCACTCACTGTGCATTAGGTCTGACAGAAAAAGGCAGTAATATTCTTATCTTACAGGGACTTACGGCATCATGAGGTTAAATTGACCGTTTCATCCCCTTAAAATGTTTGTTTAGCTGCACGAAGGCTTTTTATTTCTTTACATCCGCGGTCCAAATCCACATCAGCTCTACTTTCTTTGAGTGCCAACAGTAAACCTGATCACAAGGCTCGCCTAATTGTTGTTGAGCGGAACACAGTGCACCTGCGCGAGGCTCCGGGCTCAGTGTGTGTTTTCTGCTCTCAGCGCGGTTTCAGGGGCCCAAACAACCTCAGAGCAACATCTGTTTCCAATCCGGAGTGCGCACAGACGCTGCGCTGTCCAGGACGATCACAGAGAAAGCTCTAAATGTCCTGTAGGTGTTGTCTCTGAAACACACAGAGGCGATCCCACCCTGCTCACACCGCTCACTGAGACCCTCCGGCCCCCGTACAAGTTCAATGTCAAACCGCTCTACCCTAAAATAACACCAGTGACACAAAGTAACTCAGTACATTTACTCAAGTACTGTACTTTAGTACAATTTTGAAATACTTGTGCTAAATTATTATATTTTCTGCTCCTTAACACAGTATCTTTTTAAAACTGCTGTTTGTATGACACCTTTAATAACGATACAAATTAAGATTTTAAATATAAAATATTGGAAACGTTCATAAATATGATGCAGGGCTGTAGATTAAACGACCTATGCAATGTGGTTAAAATTAACTGCAAGCCTACTTAAACTTTAATAGCTATATCATTAACAAAAATTAAATGAGTTTAAATTCTGCTGCATCATGACAACTTTTAATGTAGATATTTTGCTGATGTAGGATTTGAATTCAGGACATTCAATTGTTTTTACATTGTGGTGTTTCTCCTTATTTGAATAGCCTACGTCTTCCACCGATAGGAAATCCCCCAAAATACTTTGAATACATCCACTGTTGTGGGCCAGATGGCGTTTTACGGATGAAAGACTAAAGAGACGTTATTAAATATAATTAACATTATTATATTATAAAGCCTATACATGCATTTTATTAATTATTAATGAGTCGGGGATGTAAGAAAATGAGAACTTGATATACGGATAAAGGAAACTCCTAAAAATAGCATTTTTTAATTGCAGTCACGGACTTATTTGAAAGAGAGAAAAATATTAAAAGATGTTCAAGATTCAGGTGTTCCCATGCAAACCGCGTTGCTTGACGGAAAAAGTTTGAATTATTCCCTCACAACAGTTTAAGGACTTAACTCTTGTATTGAGTGTGAATTTACTGCAGATTGAGGAGGGAAAACATGTTGCTTTTTTTAAAGGAAGCAGACGTGTCAGTGGGTTTAAATAACGTCTGTACGATGGGAAGTGTTTTCAGTGTTTTAGCGTAAATAACTTAGGACTATCATCAGGACCAGAGCAGCCCTGGGTCCAGACGCTCACTGCACCCTCGCCATTAGCAGCCGGTGTGGACAGACAAGAGGCGTTTAAGAGCGGGACAGTGGGACTCCGAGCGTGGGGAGAAAACACATCTACTGACGAAAAAAAGAGCGCAGTGTGCCCGCAAATACCTATGCATGGAATGTCAGTGCAGACAGGAGCAGAGTCTGGCGACCTCTGCACAACCTGGGCAACACACACACACACACACACGCACACACGCACACACACACACACACACACACACACACACACACACACACACACGCACGCACGCACGCACGCACGCACGCACACGCACGCACGCACGCACGCACACGCACGCACTAATAAATATTTATCTTTACCTAATTTATCAGGGGTTGTGCAGCATTAAAAAACAGGAGGACAATATGAAAAAGGATCCGTCTTTATTGTACCAAACCATTTGTTTCATCTATATGTCAGGACATTAATAAACCCATTGATTCCTATTCTCCAGTAAAAGATAAATTCTTCATTCTTCTATGTATTTATATAATCTGTCATTTCATCCTCTGATAGAAATCAATTCAGTCACAATCAACAGAAACAAAGACATAAATAAACCCTCAAAAGTTGCCATCAATATAAATTATGACATGACAGTGGAAATATATAAGGCATCTCTGCTATGTGATAACAAAACAAAATCAAAATGGCATGATGCTGGAAATAGACACAAACACAAAGGCAATAGGTTGAGTCAAACCTCATTAAAAATTTGAAAGGACACAATTACTTCATTTGGAAAAGTCATCAAGGTAAAAATACAACATGTTCCCTTCCACTGTCGGTAGAACGCAGGAGTGTGTAAATGTTCCCGTCCTGGGGGGATGGACTGAAGTGGACTCAGGCGTTTGGGTTTTCCTTCATTAGCTTGATGTCTGAATCTAACATCTCCTTCACCAGCTCCTGCAGAGGGACACCATCATCACATGTTAACACTTAGTTTCATAAAGGAAGAGAACTGAACTCTGACTATTCAACTTACATAAAACAAATCTCTTATTGAAACAGTTAAGAAACTGATTGTAACCAAAATGCTTTGTCTTTACTCATTTTATATTTAGGTCTGCTATTCCTGAAGACACCAACTCTGTTCAGTATCAGCAATAATTCAATATTATCATTTACTGACTTTCAGACAAAATGTATAATTCAGACTGAATGATGATGGAAGCTGGATACTGGACCTCCATATATATAGATTTTTTTTTTACCAACCTCAATGTGTGCATTGCACAGAATATAAAAACTGTGGGGTTAACTAGCATTTCGTGTGGGATCAGATCTGGAGTCTTGTTTGCTTATTCTTTCATCAGTTAGTGATTTCACTCAAAATGCTGCCAGTTTAATACCATATTTTATTTATGCAAACTCTGTCTTTGGTTTCCTGTGTTTATTATAAGCATTTAACATTTGTGAACTTTGCCCTTTTTTGTTTTCCTTGTAGAAGAAAATGTTTTTACTTTAAAAAAAAAACATACTTCTGGTATCAGTATCAAAGCGCAAGCATCACATTAACAGTAACCAACATTTTTTTAAACAATATGCAACCCTTTAGTTACTACAGCATATTATCATGTTATTTTTTGACTAAATTCTGTTGTCCATATTAGTGCTTACACATAGTAAATGTATGTAAAAAACAAATCGTTATTTGAGTCTTTGCTTTACAAGTGTGGAGACTTTTGTCTGATGTAATACAGCACAGTCAAACACAGTTGATTTCCAGTAAACTGTCCAGTTTCCAGTAAAGTGATTTTATATTCCTTCCCATTTAAATACAGTAGATTCATATCCAGCCGACATAAGACTTGATTACTCTCTGTAAGACATAAAATTAGGCCTGTACTCTGACATGCTGATAACTTGTTGGTTTTCTGCTGCTTCTTGTGGATGCATGGGCCTCTGTAGTCTAGTGACAAAATCTAGGCTACATTTACTCACTACAGAAAATAATATCACATCCTTTATCTCACTATCCCACCCACATACCCCGCTAACCCCACCCACCTTCTACAAATGTAGATACACATGAAGACATACTCTCATGTACTTTATCTTTGGACATTGGCTTTCTGTGACTAAATAATATTTCATCGAACATTCCACGTTGATGAGCGTGTGACAAAATATCCTCATTAATATCATCATATTGATTTCAACCACATCACCCTGTCAAGCTGTGCCAGGTGTGTGACACTTACCTCAAAAGTCACCTTCGGCTTCCAACCCAACCTCTGATATGCTTTGGTGCTGTCGCCCTGCAGGTAGTCCTGTTAAAAAGAAAGACAGAAAAGAGAGAGGGATAAAGGGAGCGAGGGGGAGGGAAAAAGAGAGAGGGAAGAAAGAAAAACAAATTATCTGTCATGTACAATGTGATGTCTGTGAGGAGGAGAGACCTGCGGCCAGCTGATGGGTCGCCTTCATATGAAGACATGCTGGATTCAACTCAATGTCCAAACTTGATGTCTTCAACAGGATGCGAGGGTTGGGGGGTGATTATTACTCTCTCTCTCTAACACGCACGCACACACACACACACACACACACACACACACACACACACACACACACACACACACACACACACACACACTATCTCCTCTCTCAGGGAAAAAGGGAGGTCACAGAGTCTCGCTGGCCATCAATCCCCCCTCTCGGCTCCCCACCACCGATCTGTCCAGACAGCCCCCGTCGGTGCCAGAGGATGATGAATTGTGGGACTCCGGTGGTGTAACCCCCCAAGCCCAGGACCCCCCACTCACCCCCCCCCCTCTCTTCAACCCCTTACTCATTTTCCCCCCCTGTTGTGTTTTGCACCGGGTTCAAGATCCAGCGAGACCCTGCTTAAGACCACCAAAGAGCCAGAAAAAAACCTTTTCCCTGTACGTTCTGTTTGTAAAGGTTCCTTTCTTTCTCTCTCTGGCTCTCTCTTTCTCCCACTTCTATTTCCATCTCAATTTTTGGGAGGACTTTTTTTTCATCTCTCAGACATCATGCGTATTAAGTTTGTATCAAAAACACACATGTTGGCCTCAAGGGGTCTAATAAAACATTGTGGTGAAACCTGATACTGAAGAATCTCCTTTTTTCAATTAACTGACACTGTATGTTCCTTAATCCTGCAGCTAATTGCAAAATTAATGTCTACTCGGAGAAAATCCTTTGTTGACAGAAGAACACAGACTTCTATTTTTCTTTCTTTTTAGTTTTTTTTATGTTTAACACAGTCATGGTGCTTTCTCAAGAAGTATGTGCTGGTCTTCCCATTTCTTTCTTTGTTGTTTTCCCTCTGCATGGAGGTTAAAATTACATACACTTCATGTCCAGAAATATGTGGACACCCAAGAGTTTCACTCAAATGTGATTGCTGTGCATCTCACTCCAAAACCATGGATATTAATTGCTGCCATAATAGCCTACACATTTCTGGGAAGGCTTTCCACAAGGTTTTGGAACCTGGATGCAGGATTTGCTTAAATTCGGCCACAACAGCATTAAGTTATTTTATACTTGAGCGTTAAGGAGTTGCAGTGCAGCTGCAGAGCTTATGCATGAAGCTGTTGTCGCTGACGCACCCCTTCTGAAAAATGGTGATGACATGGATACCACATGGAAACCGGATGAAACGCAATCGGTCAACTTGTTTCTGATGCCAGCAGAGATTGTTGAGAGCGAAGACAAAATGAAGCATGTTGAAAAACAGCACAGTGATCTTCTCCATTTTCTTTTACTAACACACAGCAAGCAAAGCCAACCCCACAGCAAATTTTATCATCATTCTCCCTCACTGCGAATCAAAGTACGAAACATGGTCAGTAACTGTCATTAAATAGTGTCATATTCACTAATGAAACCAGTCAGACCTTAAGTTGTATCACAAAGTCAATCTAAGAATGTAAACACAATTACTGTGGGGAATATGCAGTACTTAGATAATGCCAGATCACTTCTGTTTCAGTGATGCTATCAACAGGTAAAATCCAAAAGGTTAAAACCCAGAACTCTGTGCAGGCCAGTTAAGTTCTTCCACACAAAAGTGGGAAAACCATTTCTTAATGGACCTGGCTTTGTGCAAGCTCAATCTAACATATCAAAGTAATGTAGTTCAGATTATATGAGATGAGTTTCTCATCAGAAGGGGTGGTGGTGGATGGTGTGACACATAGATGAGATGGCTTATCCCAGCCCTAACCCCTAACCCTGCCAAACAGCAGACAGCCACAGACTACTACTCCAGACCAATGAAAAACAAACAAACAAACAAAAGATATTTTTTAACATGTTGTGACATTTCAAGCTGAGATTGTGGCGACAAAATTGGGTATTTTAAGCCAAAACATGATCTTTCCGGACCAGAAACACGTTGTTTTTGTGCCTGTACGTACCCATATATTAACCACAGTGTTGACCCACCTAGGATTTCAACAGTATGACATTTCTATGGTACAATAACCATATCAGAAAATATCACAGTTTCACAGTATAACTGCATACAGTATTACACAACTATTACTATACTATTATCAGTTACAAGGAACAAAAACACAGGGATTTTTTTTTTTGATTGGACAAGTCCTTAATTATAATTAAAACTTGAAACCATTTATTTAATGGACGTATGTGTAAAAATTCTCCCTTTGGAATATAAATAAAGGTGAGATTCTCCATCTTTTTTAAAAACAATGTATGGTATGAGAACCATCAGTTTTCATAGTGCAGTATACAGTGAAACTGATATACTGCTGCAGCCCTAATCACAACATAAAAAGGGAAAATTGAAATATAAAGAAACATAAAGTTTCAACAAAACTGTTAAATATGAGCTGTAAAATAAAACATATCTGTGGTTTGCAGAAACACACAGTGCCAATTTTACTCTGGCGACTGGGTTGTTTGTGTACTGGGTCATTGTCATGTTAAGACAGGAAAGGGTCTTCCCCAATCTTGCTACAAAGAGGAACATCATTATTGTCTAAAATGTTTGATGCTGTGGCATTACATTTCCATTAATTGGAATTATGATGTTTAGCCCAAACCATGACAAATAGCAGAGACCAGAAGTACTCAGGCAGCCATAGAGTGTAAAAAGAGAGCAGTGTTTTTATCTGATACTGAACCTCTTGAAAATGTCTTTTCTGGGTGATCTTATTACAGAGGAACGCTCCCAGCAGCACTGGCATAGTTCAGCCTTTTAGAGAGCAGGGACCCACATCTCAGAGGCTCCACTGCGCTTAATCACACTCTTCTGATTACACACAAAAGCAAGAACACTGAACACACACATAGTGAACAAGTACGGGCCGATTCAGTCTATGACACCGCTCAGTTTCAAAACGCAGTTCAATTGTGGGTCTTTTTTATTTTTAACTTCACGTGGTACACATACAGGCCAGAAGATGAAAGCTACAGCCCATTTTCTCCTCCGTCTCTAACGGCAGCACAAACAGCTCTTTCTCATGTGAGCAGCTCTGTACATTACTCACATCCATTTTTGGCTCTAAAGCCATAACTGGAAACATTTTCAGACTAATTACCTACAGCAATGAGACATAATTTATCATGGGGCTGAATGTAATTATTATAGGGTGACTTACTCCACAATTATATTAAATAATCCACTTGCTTCATAATTATATTGATTAGGGTTTGTAATGGAGATCATTTCGTAGCTGGCATAAAAGAAACATCAACTGGTCTCGTCACGAACACTGAAGCTGGTCTGAAGTCAAGTAATACAGATTAATACATTTTCAGTAGAAATTCAACCTTTTTTTTTTTAAAGATTTCGATGTCCTTTGTTGATTGGTTGCTAAATGCCAAGAGGGCGGGTCTTAACTGACATGAGCCTGTCAGAGGCAGATGACAAATAAAATGGAAGGAAAACAAATGCAAGAAAGCTGCTGCATAGCAGTGGAAAAAAATCCTGAAGTAGCCTTTTGTTTAGTTTCAGTCTGCGTGCATATGTAAATTCAGTGAAATGAAATAAACACCAAAATGTGATGTTGTGCCCCATTGACAACATGCCAAAGGACACTGCAACGAGTGAAAGAACGCCACGGGAGAAGGCCCTAGCTTACTGAGGCTCAGATAAGACCCTTAGCTGACCCATCTTGCTTTGGCAACAACAACCAATGCACTTAATATACACAGTGACCTGTAACTACCTGCTGAGAGTCCAGGTGCCATCCATCTCTCATTCACTTCAACTGGAGCCAGAACAACAGAGAAATTCAGAATGTAGTCTCTGTTACTAGTTGAGCTCCGATTGGTTCCAGCTGACTCACAGGTGAAAGTTCACCTTTGCACAACTTTAACTACTGAATTAGCAAAGAGTGTTGTTGTAATAAATCTTGTGTCAGGAGATGGAGAAGTCACTATTATAACCATACGACACCACCCTGTTTTGTACAAGACTGCATGACCAGACTACAAACTGAGCTGCAGGCTGACAGTCCACATGGACTTTTGTGGAGATAGGCAGATGATTATACTTACGTCACAAGGACCCTCGTGGCCACATGAATGTGGAATGCAAAAATGTGCTTATTGGTTGAATGCTTATCAGTTTCTCAATATGTAAGAGTGATCATTTTATTATAACCATGTGCCAAAACAGACACCGAAAATAATTACTGATAACTCATGTAGCAATGTTTATCACAGGGAAGATGATTGACTTTTAACTGTAGACCAATTACATGTTTTTGTGACTCCACCACTAGTAAAAATTCAGCTGACTTCTCTCTTTGCTCACCAGTTAAAATCATTGAGACCTGAGACAGGAAATAGTGCTGAGCATCAAATCTCCAAACTTTCTGAGTATGAACAAAAAATGTAACACATTGGAAATTGACATCAGACATTCTGTTAGATTGGTAATCTTTTTAAATCTTGATTAAATATCCTTTTCAATTTTATTTTTCTCTGGCACACTTTATGAAATTAAAACAGGATTTTGTGGAGGAAAAAAATCTTTAAACAGTGAATGTAGAGTCTGTAGGCAAACCCCAGAGATCTTGCCTCCAGAGGGAGAGCGGAAGAGCCCTGGTTTCCGGTTGTAGGCTGTTTGTAGTCCGCGTGATATTGACTGATCACGTTTGAGCCGGCTGCAGTTGTTGCCACGTTAAACAGCCTGTGCATTGAATTAATGAGACGGAACATAATTGGCGTCACTGCAAACTCTGAATCCATTGCAATGGTTCAGCATATTTACTTATATATAAATGGAAGTCGGAAACAGAAATTCTCCTCCTCCACCCAAATCAAAGCGGAATGCCAAATAAATTGGGGGTCTGCCCCCATCGGCTGTATCTACATCTGCCTGAAGTCAGACGCTGAATACAGCCGATGGCTTCCGAGAATTAGACATTCCAAAAATGTAAAATTTGCGACCAAAATCTGATTTAGGAATTAATATCAAAATGTTTCAAATTGAAGGGGACATGGAGAACACAGACCTTTGCCTATGTTAAAAAAAGAGAAACATAATTTGCGCATCTGCCTCGTGATTCGGATCTGCTTTAAAACTGTTAAGTCTCATTCCAAGGTTGTCAGGTACCAATGATTTGGGGAGGTGGTTCAGTCCAACTACCAGTACAAAGCATTGGTATTTGATGACCTCAGGTGAGACTCAACAATCAACTATCTTTCTCCAGAGTTACATACAGCACCTTTAATGGGTTCTTCTTTGGCCCCTGCTACACCCTTCCATCAAGTTTCCTAAAAATCCAGGCAGTAGTTTTATTGTCATCCTGATGATGAACAAACCAAATTGAAAACATAACCTCCTTGGGGGAGGTGATGATACCCAGTGTTAACAGAAAGTGTTGTGCCATGTATTATTATCAACTTCGTCATCATCATCGTCATGCGTGGCCTCTGAAATCTCCATCTGAGGTTGGCAGGAGAACATCTGTTGAAATCAGACTCCTGTCTGCTAAGTCTGCCGTCTTAGCAGACAACCACACAGTTCAGCATCCAGGAAGGTAATCCAGCGCCTGGTCTTTCTCAACCAGGATTTCAGCAGGTGACAGACAATCTCACCCTCTCAGATCCTTCTGCAGAGCGCGACTCAGTAGAATAAAAGCTGCTTCCAAACTGCTAACAAGAGCATTCTGCGGCCAAGTGAACTCACCCCAAACAGAGCATGTAGCAAATAATTCAACATGAACTACTAACAGATGGAGGCACAATATAATCTTCATATGGATCCGATTTGGAACCAAACCCGACGTTTTGGTACATCCTGTTTAAAGCAGCGCTCTGCCCATGTCTGAAAATATGCAGCAGTAATAATAACAACAATTGGTACAAGAAAGCTGAAGATTAGCTGAGACAAAATGTGTCTCTCACCCTGTGAGCATTAGACACATTTTAGAGATTAAATGACATTATGGACTACACTCACTCACCATCTGACACCATGTTACAAGCTTGTAAATCAGCATAACAGTTTCTGAGGACTGATGAGTATTATGAGTAGGAATTAAGAAACTCATATGCAAATGGATTTTATATGTGAACTAGGGGTGTGACGAGATCTCGCGAGATTAAACTCGACGATATTTCTCGCCGCATTAAAAATCTGTCTCGCGAGATTTGTGAGCTATCTAGGGCTGTAGTCAACCAAACAAAATTTTGGTCGACTAAAGTTGCGCATAATCTTCAACTAACTGATTAGTCGTGGGGAAAAAAAAATCTGCATGTTACTTTTACTTCTGCAGTGATGTCTGTGACACTCTGCAGTTACACCTCCAAAACAAAAGTCGGCGGTGGAGGACCATGTTAAGTACTGTAAAGTTTAGTTCAAATCAAACTTTATTTATAAAGTTGATTCAAAACACACATTAAACATGGCTTAATAGAGACAATTTCAAACACAAGTACACAAATCAGCTTCACTATAAATCGCAGAACTGACAGACAAACGCTTGTCTTTATCTGGACACATTTCCCCCACCAATACAACGTGCTAACGTTTTTAGCACAAGTCTATGGCATTTTACATTGTATAAATTAGCCTAGCGTCTAGCGATCTTTTCCTCTTCTAATATAAAGCCAGGGACGACAGCAACATGTAACAAAGGTAACGGTGCATAATTTGGCTCCATTACAACTCACAACAGTCACCGACAAAACAACTGTCTTATACTAAACATGTTTTCCAAGCATACACAACACGCTAACGTTATTAGCGCCAGCCTATTGCATTTTACATTGTATAAATTCGCCTAGCGACTAGGGCTGCCACTAACGTGAATGTGGACATGCTAATATTCTTAAAAAAGAACATGGCTGTGTAGTTGCAGCAAGCTGTCAGTGACATACTTGGTCAGGCTCTGTTTGCACTATTTGCACTCTGTATTGACAGAGTAGAACTTTGATTTGGTTTTGCACATAATATTGTTTGCACTTGAAAAAAAGCAAGAAATATTTAATTTTATTTATTTTATTTTAACTTTTATTTAGTTTCAATTTGTGGAAGAAGTTTATTAAAAGGTCATGCTTACATCATGCATGTAAAGAGTTATAATAAAACATTTAAAAATGCATGTGCAACTTGATTAAATAAAAGTCTGCTGGTCCAGTCAAATATTTTGTCATTGTAGTTTTCTTAAAATCTCGTCTCGTCTCACTCTCGTGAACCCAATATCGTGTCTCGTCTCGTCTCGTGAGCTGAGTGTATCATCACACCCCTAATGTGAACCAAAGTTGGAAATATTGAAAGTAGACATCAATTTCTTATGATTGCTGATGGATTTAGAGCAGGCAGAGTAGTGGGAATACAGAAACATCACAGCTAATATATAATAATATTGCAATATGGTGATATGCTGAGTATTGCCATACAATATATTGTGATATGTTGCAATTTATTGCCTTTTTATCCAACTACTAAATATTTCCCCAAAAGGAAAACATCAACATCAATTTTACCTAATAAGATAAGTTTTTCGGTCTGTTCATCTGACTTTCAGAATTTGTATTACAACAAAATTTAACACCATCATATAAAACCTGCCAGAAAGGCTACATACACCTGACAAACTGAACTGTTGGCAGATTTAACGCCCTCTTCGAGGCCAGATTAAGCATGTGAGCACTTCCCATGCAGATATCTTGCTAAATGAATGGCAACACCCTTACTGAAGCGTTGTCTGTTACAGTGACAGTCCCCTATTTTTATGTCGCATTTCGCAGGAGGTCTGCAATGTTTTCTCTGGCGTTACTTTCGTGTACTGCTCTACTTTCGAGAATGTGAGACAGCAGTCTCCAGTATAGTGCCATTATATTCACACACGAATCCACTGACCTGTGTTGGTGAAAAAACAGAGTCACATACTGATGGTGTGTTTTTGGCATAATAAAGCTTCATTTTCAACAGTGCTGTATGGACGCAGATCTTTGCACATGAGGTAGGTGATGGACTGTGTTATTTTCTCTGCTCTCTCACAGTTTGATGGTAGTTTTAACAACCTAAGTGTGTCCAGTATTGATTTTTTGGTGGAGCAGGTTTAGCGTTAGCTTGGCTGTCAGCGGCTGACACTATCTCTGGATGGTGGAGTGGGAGGTGAGCCCTCATGTTCGTAGTATTCCCAGAATATTTTACTCTCATATGACACTACTTGCAAATCATATAAGTCATATCCAAGTCCTTCTTTCCTTCCGTCTTAAAATTTTTGAAATAAGTCCAGACGTTTAATTTAAATGCTAATGCCACATCTCTGATTTCTTTCTCTGGTGCCTCCATCTTTGTTTGATGAACGTCTTGCCTCTGCTGACCTCACCAGGAAAAAGAAAACATCAACACAATCCAGTGGACCGAAAAAGCAATTGATTTTATTATTCTCGTATCAAAAGTTGTATTAAAATATGTATGTTAAAATTAACGATGTATATAATAAAAAAAAAACATTGATACTAGGCGTCCGTGTATCAATACAATATACTCATGCAAAATATTGTGATATTATGCTGTATCAATTTTTTCCCCCACTCAAGTGTGAGCATATGCAGTTTACTCATAACACAGAAAACACAAGTGTTTGTTTAAGGGTTGTACCAAATGTCTTTTTTTTAAAGTTTCTATTGATATGAGGTTTCTGAATGAAGCTTTGATTCTTTGGTGCTGCTTGTTGCCACCCCACTTCATTAATACAGGTGTGGGCCTCCCTGTGTGTGCTAAATGACAACAAATATTGACTGAAGCAGAATATTTCCTTAAATGAAACCATATTGTGAATTTTGAGCATGCAAAACCCAACAAACAAACAAACAAATAACCCAACAAACAAACAAACAAACAAATCATAATCAAGCTTTGAAGCTTTGAAGTATTTGGTACAGCTCTAATTTGTTTGAAGCTTTATAGTCAGTTTTATGTTCTACACAGTATCCATTAGCCTCAGTGGCTGATGCTACGCAAGAGATGCCAGAGCCATGAAATTTGGCACTAGCAAATTCAAAAAGCTATAACAACTGACTGCACCATAGTTGCTGAACAAATCCCAAATTGTTGCATAATCCAAAACTGAATTGTTTCAAGATTCTAAATTAAAGACAAAGCTTACCTTCTAACTTCACATCACCATAAGCTGCATGGCAAATTAACCGTAAGTCCTGATTGAATGTTGTCACTGCGATGATCTCAGTGGGAGTTTCTCCTACTGTTGTCATACACACAATTGTGTATATTTCATTTTTTTCCAAAGAGCCATTTTTAAAAATAATTCGCTAATTGATTAAAGTGATAAACCAAACAGGAGATTTCCTGGCTAATTAAGTGGTAGTCATGCTCCAGCCATGCTCATCTAACTGGGACCAAAGAGAGCTGTAGTTGTGCTCATGCATCCAAGTCTCACAGAAATACTTAAAATCAATACAAATTCTTAACAATGCATTATCTGGAATGAAGTGAAACTTCTCTTCAGCCTTATAAAACATCTTAACTTCAATATCTGCTCACCAGCTACATGGCCCATCACCGTCCATCTCTCCCGTCTTGCATTTTTTCTGACACTCTCCTCACTCATAAAGACGAGACGTTGTAAGAAAATAATCTTTTGAAATGTAAAAGTGAGAGATGAATAGAGTGTGATCATGGTCCATAAAGCACACAGGCAGTAAAAGGCACTCAAAGAAGGCATTTAACGCAAAGGAATTCTGGTATCACTGCAAGGCCTTTCAATAAATCACACGGCACACCGGGGCTGACCCCAGAACACATAAGGGCACACACACAAACATGTAGCAGCGTATGAACACACACACACAAGCTGGAAAGGTGGAGAAAATGCTAAATTTCCCTAATTTTACTTAGTTTTCATCCTACTGGAAACCCACCCACTGACGGGAGACACATCAAACGTTCTCAAGAAAACAACTCTCTCTCTCTCTGTCTCTCTCTCTCTCTGAGGGGTGCATGCTGGGAGACTATGATGTGGTTTTGGAAGTCCAGTAGCGTCTCTGGTATTTGTACAGTAGTGGACATGAGGCTGCAAATACATAGACTTCAAAGAAAATCAGATAAAGCATCCGAGAATGCTGTGAGAGTCTGGAGCCCACGGTCTCCATGTCCCCAACAGACCCAGATGTTCCAGCCAGACCCAGATGTTCTGACCTTTGACCTTGTTGGGGTTGTAAAGAAGGAACGCAACCCTGATCTTGAGCTTTTTATACCCAGAATGAAATTCTATTACGACAGTGACAGAGAATCAAAGAAGGGACAGAGAGGAAAAATCAGTTCTCTGTCCGGAACCCTAACACTGCTGCTTGGAGGCAGCTCGTTTCACCAGGTGTGTGAGCTGGTGTAAGTGTGTGCAGGTGGGAACACGTACCCAACAAAAAAAGGAGTGAGATTAATCTTTCGTAGTTGTTCAGACTCTGAGTCACAAATCTGTCACTGGTCAGTTTCTAATGCACCTCCACCAGCACTGCTTCAACTTAGCACTTCCTTTAAAGCACAAAAGGCCCCCAGTTTCAGCTGAAGGGAGGAAATAAGAGGCTTATGTGGTAATGTGCATACAATAGGCTGTCTTTTTACTTAAAAATTCAGAATTTTATACTTATAGTAACCTGCAAACCTTGCACAGTACCATTTGACATTAGTGCTTAATGGTCATGCCAATAAAACTAAATTGAATTTGACTGAAAATAGACTCATAAACATTAACTTGGGACAATGGCATTACAAAACAGAAAAAAAGAAGACAGGACACACACAATTATGCTGACTGTTTAACCCAACTTTTCTGAAATATTTATGTTAGACTTTAGGTATGCAATATTTCTGATACTGTTTCATTTTCACTTGTACTTCACGTCATACCAATAAAGCAAAATTTAAAACTCAATTGAAAAAGTGATGCAGAAAGAAATTGAAAAACAGATCATACAGAATTGTATTGTGAGAAATGCATTGATTGAGTCACTCTGACATTTACTTAAATGCATCATATTGCATTTCTATTTTCATCTGTGGAGTGCTTTGGCAACATAAAAGTACATTACAGGAATAAAGCTCATTGAACTAAACTAAGCTGAGCTATTACATGATGTGATGTTACAATATACGTTTTTACATTTTTAAAAACTTAAAATACATTTTTTGTATATTCTCCTTTCAGTTAAGTGAAGGTTGGGAATAATAAATCAGTTAGCGCTTTAATTACATTAAACGTTTACACCAGGTGAAATCTGTAAACTCAAGACTTCACGTTTTTATTAGGCTGCACTGTTTCTTCAAGGGGAAACTTTCTACATTTAGCCTGATATATCTGGCATCTCACCACAATTTAAATGAAGTTGTATAGGTTTGATTTTGATTTGTGTGGATTGGAGTATAAAAGATTAACCATCTGTGTCCTTGTGTAAAATACTTTGGCGACACAAACCACTGATTTTATGTTTATTTTTACATCAAGCTAATAAAGCATCACTGAAATACACTGAGATGAATTGTGAGATGCTGTGTCTCTAGGAGATCCTAGACAGTTATTAGCCACTCCCAGCCTGAGGGTAAAGGTCAGGTCCAGTGTGTGTGTGTGTGTTTGTGTGTGTGTGTGAGAGAGAGAGAGAGAGTGGGAGAGAGAGAGAGCTATGTGAGTTATAGCTCAGGTTTCCTTCCCTGACTCCCCATGCAGCTTGGCCTGCACACAATGTGTTGAGTGACCTCTAAAGGGTGGCCCTGTCACCCTGATGAGTATGTACACTACTCTACACTACACTACACCACACACACCTAAACCCACACACACGTATGGCAACTTCAAATCCTAAAAGAGTAAACATCTTGATTTACAGATGGACCAATGCAGGACACCACGCACACACAGAATAACAACAGGAAACAATTACCAGAAAAGCAGGAAAGTGTGAATCTCCACAGGAAAACAGTAAAAGCCACTTGTGATATCTAAAAGCCAAAACATCATATTACAAACTGTCACTATACTTCATCTCCTCGCCTCCTCTCTCCTCTGGGCTCTGCTGTGTTGATTGCTCTCCATCAGTGCTCATTAAAATTCCTGGGGGAGCCGTGTGATAAATATTTACGTGGCTGAGGACACACTCAACACACACTCCAAACACACTCGACAGTGGCTGAATCTAACTGCCGATAGTGTTAAGTGCCCAGAAGTCTCTGGCAGCTCTTTCGAGGGAGGTCCGCAGCCCACCGCGTGGTTGTGTACGTGAGGCGTTTACTGTCAAGATAACGAGAGGAGGGCGTCGATTTATGGCTGTTAATCAAGCTTTGAATTCGGGTTTCTGTATGTGTGTCCACGTCAAAGGATAATCTCTTAATGTGTGAAGTTTATGGAAATGAAGAGGAAAATATCGCACATTCGCACATCTGGATATAAACGCATTTGCAGACACACACACACACACACACACACACACACACAGTGTAACCACAGTAGAGCTGGACTCCTCACTACTGTTCCACAAAGCTGTTGCCCCCCCCCCCCGTATTCTATTATTCCTGCGGACGGGAAACAGATCATAATTCCTGGAGTCAGCAGAAAGCTGCAGACTGAGAGAGTGAGAGATGGAGGGAGGGAGGGAGATAGAAAGAGAGGTGGTGGTGGTGCGGGGGTGGGGGGTGGGGGGTCAGGTGACTGTTCACTTCCACTGAGGTCAAACTGAAACTGTGCTGCAAGTTAAGTCATTTCCAGTGAAAAGTTAAATGTCTGTTTAGTCTGTTTGCGCGTTTGTATAATATAGTTTGGGTGAAGTAGCGCTTTGTGCCCTGTGTGTGTGTGTGTGTGATGAGTGCTTTTCTATCAGCCTCTGGGTGTTTCATATTTCAGGAGACATCAAGGCGAACATAATTTGCCTTCTTTAAACAATCTTTGAACAACATTCTTTACAATCGCACTACAAAAAGAGAGAGAATGAGAGAGTCGGGAGGGAGAGAGGAAAATGTCATCCTGTCTTATCTTAATTGTTGTGTAATCTCTGTAAAGCACTGAGGGGACTGTCTGGGCTTTGACACCCAGCCGCGATGTTTAGGTAGATGATGATTATTGGACAGCCTCTTGTACTCTCACTTTTTTTGGAGAAACAATCTGGCTTCAGTATTTGTAGTTTTGGCAATTAGTTTTAGTCAATTAAAATAAACGTGTCACCAGCAGCAATTCCAACAATGCTAGATACGTTTTAATAAGAGGGTGCAGGGGGCATTGCAAAACAGGCAAACCACTCATTTTGAAATGACAATTGTGTTTAATGTCCCTTATATTTGTTTTAACTTATTGTTTTGCAGACTGACACCAACATGGTCTTTATGGTTACTCAATATATTGCATAACTGCGTGCATGTTCATTCTTATCTATGATACAACTATGAGTCTCTCCTGACTGTGGTCTTCATGTGGGAGTAAGGGACATAATAGTATATTGTACTTGTGTTCTTGCACAACCTCACGTCGGGGGCTGCAATTTTAAAGACACAGCAAACAAATATTTTAAAGTTTGTGTTTTGTGTGTTTTGTAACACAGACCCCTGGGTGCCCGGGCCTAACTGAGGATCACTGGTTTGGATCAGCTGACTAAACTGGACCTGTCTGAAATACTGTTTGATTGCTGAAGTTGCAGTGCACTTTTAAAGCTTGTGGCTGATGGGTGAAATGTTATCATATCAATACCATCAATGGGAATGCTGAACACAAACTACAGTAAACTACAAAAATGCGCCAAGTTGACAGAGTGGGTTTTCCTCTGTGCAGTTAGTCTAAATTTGGACATTTCAATTTGATCTACAGTCCAGAACTGTGGCTCTGTATTTGATAGAATGAATCCAGGAAAAAAAAATGTGGGCCAATATTATCCAAAAGTATATTAAGACAGCTGTTTCGAACCTAGGTGTTAGCAATCCTGTCTCCTCAACATCAGGTTCGTATTTTACAAAAATGTTTTCAAAAAGTGTAATTGCTGCCTGAATTCTGTTTTTTTGGGTGAATGATACATAACATTTATGTACCATTCACAGGAAGGTGGTTGGGGTAAAAAAGCAGACAAACAAAGTGTGGGACACTAGAATACCAAGTTCAGATCCATCCTCTGTGGTTAGGGTTAGGCAACAAGAGCACTTTGGTTAAGCTTAGGGAAAGATCATGATTTCGGGTAAATATTAAAACAAGGGAAATGATAGAAAAAATAATGGTGGTGTCACTACGAGTTAATAGTGTATTGCGAGATTGCCTATTTTGCACCAGAAATGTTGGTGTACTCACTCCTCGCACAGAGAACTGCACACCCTCCTGCCCTTAAGCTCTGGCCTCTATCACATGAACAATCTACATTCAGTCACCCATCAGCCCCGATTATACACAAACACACACCAATACATACATCCTACATGTAGGTTACATACCAACCCCCATTTGAGGAGCTGTTTTGGTAAAGGTGACATAGATGTTAGATGTAAGTGAGGGAGAGAGATAGAGAGAAGAGTTATGGTTGTAGGACATACCGCACTAACACACAAGGTAGCACACATATGCACATACACAGTAAATGTGATATATGCGGTCTCATTCAGGCCCCGGCTGAGCACTCGCGGTGTCGGGGTGAAGCGAGGTGGTTCCACACAAAATCTGCTGTCTGCAACTCTCAGCTCCCAACATGCTATTTATTAGTCTCTTGCTCTTTTTACCTCAGCTGCTCTCTGAACATGTTAACGTACAACCATCTCCCTCCTCTGACTCTCACAGCCATCGCTCACTGTGTGCATCGGTGCTTTTTTATGCTTTGTTTTATACATGCACACACAAACACACACAGTTTGGATCAAGCAGTGCGGTAAAAAATGTGATCAAAGCCAATAAAACATTCAGTAGTTTTCAGAAATAAAAAATACTGAGAGTTTGAGTTCTGATGATCGTTTCCATTCTGGATTGATAAAATATGTGGATATGTTAAGCACCAAACCAACAAATCTCTTAGCAAATATTTTCTATTTCTATTTTTGTTGATATTTAAAAAAGGTCAGCGGTTGCAGGACAAATCTAAGGGACTGTGAGACAATTACAGTAAGAGGATAGATAAACAATTTTTCTTCTGACTTTTCTTGTATCTTGTTAATCAGAATAAAGAAAATGTCCACATTTGGCTTCACAGATATTTTCTTCAAAGGCTTAAGCACTATACGTGTTTCAAAAGGTTTCAAATTCAACAAGCAGCTTAAATTCTAGATTAAGCCTCAAAAAAATTATGTTAAATCCTGGCCCTATGTCCGAGTTGGCAGATATACCTCAAATACTGGTGATAATTTAATTTCCATAGTTCAGACAAATTATCACCTTGAAATGGCTGCAAGGTTTTTAGCATCAAAACGAGCCTTTAAGAATCCTAGAAAATGACTGAATACAGTGGATTCATATTAAAAATAGGGTGAAATGATCTCACCACAGACTGTTTTTGCATGTTTTAGGAGAAAAGTTTTAAATCATTCAACCAAATTAAGAAAAGGCATATTTCTCTTTTTCCTCTGGTGGTATTTAGCCAAAGGAAAGTTTTTGGCTTTCCCCCCCTAACTTTTGAGATATCAGTCTTACTTTTTTTTTTTTTACACTCCAACACAATGTGGTGAAATATCATACAACTCAACAGTAACATCTTTTTCCAGATACAGTTCTCTGGATATTTTGGATAATCTGCACACTTCTCTCAAACAATTTTCCTATGAGTGATTTATATCATTAGAAAGTGGTTCCAGTGAAACTGTTTACTGATTATTATTTTTTTGCAATGGCATTGCTAAATTTTCTTTTGCATCTCATTACTGAATGGAAATTAAGTAAAAAGAAGGTAAAATGAGGGCGAGCAGGAGAAAGAAGAAGGCGTGAATGGGCATGCCCATTGGTTCTGGGTCAATGGATTTCAATCCCTGCTCCTTTCCCTTCTTTCCCCCTGACGTCTATAACCCTCTACACCAGTGCGGAGAAAGACAGAAGCAGCGGAAAAGCCCGGTGTTGGTGTTGGGAGCATTGGATGACATATTGGGAGGAGTGAGGGAACGATCTTCTATAGGCTACATCTCCTCCAGAATGGCGTTTCCTCTCTGAGCAGCATTCCTCATCTTATCAGCTCCAAGAATCTGCTGTTCTCATCGTGCCCAAACAGGGAGAGCCAGAACCTGAGAGAGTGTGAGTGTGTAGGAGAGACTCCTTCACCCACTCTCCCTCTCTCACACTAACTCTCTCTTTCTATGTCTGTTGGCTGGTGATAGAGCGATAAAGCCGGGGGAAAAACAGCCAGCTGTCTATTGCTCAGAGGAAGTGGTCGCTCCATCCCACAGACAGCAGAGTCTCAAAGAGGGTGGAAAGAAACTAAACACATTCAAGTACTGTTCTTAAGATCAGTTATGAGATATTTTTGCTTGAGTATTTCCATTTTAGGGTTTATACTTCATTTTACAGGTAAAGATTGTACTTTTAAAGGGACGGTTCACCCCTAAATCATATTTTTCTTCTTACCTATTGTTCTATTTATCAATTAAGATTGTTTTGGTGTCAGTTGCCAAGTGCTACCGAGTGAATACAATGGAACTAGTTGGCACTCAGCTTGTGGTGCTCAAAAACAAAAACAAAAAACTCAACAGCAATGTCTTTTTCCGGAAAGCATGACGCGGTTACTCAAGATAATCCACAGATCTTGTTGTGAACAGTTTCATGTAGGAACTACTTTCTTTTTACTTTCTTTCAGGTTATGATTTTTGGAAAGAGACATTGCTGTTGAGTTTTTCAAATGTACTGTTTTGGTGCGTTGAGCATCACAAGTCAAGTGCCACCTAATTCTATTATATTTACTCGGCAACACTCAGCAACTCACACCAAAACAATCTAGACTGATAAATAGCACTACAGGTAAGAGCAAAAAATGTGTGTTTTTGACTTTGGGGTGAACTGTCCCTTTAACTCTACTACAGTTGTAATTACTAGTTGCTTGGCTGATAAAGATTTTTCATACGGGGTGTCGGTGGCTTAGTGGTAGAGCAGGTGCCACAAGTACAAGGCTGTTGCCGCAGCGGCCCTGGTTCGAGTCCAGCCTGTGGCCCTTTGCTGCATGTCTCTCCCTGTCTCTCTACCCCCTTTACACTTCACTGTCCTGTTGATTAAGGGGGGGGGGTTGGGGTAGGTGTGTAGAAAAGCCTCCCAGCATGCACCGCTGGCATCAAACCTGTGGATACAAGTTTTATTTTGTGTATTCGTACTTTGTTTTTGGTGTAAGTGAAAAAATTGTGGTGCACAATGTAGAACAGTTTCCACACTTTACCTGTGGTTAGGCCGCAAGCTATGTTGGGTGCATGAATGATGACGTTCCACCCAATGTGACTACAAAGATTAGCATGTTGCTACCATAAATCTGCTGTTCATGTTGGAATCTGCTCTCCAGTCAGTCCTGCCTACCTGTGACTCCTCAGTGCTTAAAAAACTAACACAATACTTTGATAGGAGACATTCTGCATAACAGTGATGAAACTTTTGAAACTCTAAAAACTTTCTGTAATACTTTACAGAAACACTGATATAACTTTTAGTTTTTTTGATGTGACCATCAATTCCTCTGCTTGTGATAGCTCCGATAGCTTGGGACAGAGAACATATTTAAAGGTAAGACTGTTATGTAAATTGTTTGTTGTAAACATCAATTACAGTTACAGACTGATTTACCGGTTGTACCACCATAGCTGCAACTGCACACACATACAATTTTATTGTGCCATAAGGTATTATTAGCAATAATTTCTGGGACGTTCACTTTCTGTTTTACTGTCAAATACAGGGGTACTGTTTATCTAAGTAGACCGTGCTGACCGTTGTACAGCACTTTGGTCAACTGCAGTTGTTTCTAAATGTGCTATATCACTAAACTTGATTTAATTTGATTTGATAAACTATAGTTTTTCATTAAATATTCTTAATGCAGGACTTGGAGTGGAGTATTTTTACATTCTGGTATTGCTACTTTTGCGCAAGTGACATAAGTGAATACTTATGTCACTTGAATACTTAAGAGGGAGGCAGGAGGGAGCACAATATGACGGATGAGCGAGTTTTGAGAATGATTAAGTGAGAAAGAGAAATAAATTGAGCAAGAAAGAGAGTGGGAGAGAGCGAGAGAGGAAAAGTAATGCAACGGAGCAGCCTTAGGGTTACAGGAATGTGGGGGCTCCTGAGTTCAGGAGGGTTCAAAAGTGTGTGCGTGTGTGTGTGTGTGTGTGTGTGTGTGTGTGTGTGTGTGTGTGTGGTGTGTGTGTGTGAGAAAGAGAGACATATGAGTGTGTGAATAGTGGGGAGACTGAAGAGAGCAGCCCCAGAATTAATTACCCAATCAAGATAACAAGCCAGGGAAAGACATTACAGAGGTCACACTACAATTAACCTCTTAGTCTAAACTTCTCACAGACACACACAGAGACACACGCACACACACACACACACACACATACAAAATGAAAAAGTCATCGAGGTGGAGGCTCATTGCAGACAACACTGTGCATGAGAGTCACAATTCGATATCAGCTTCCAGGACTGACTTTTGCTGACCACTTGTTTCGATGTGCTTTTATTTTGAAGCATTTCCTGTGGTCTGTTATTTTTGGGGGGTTGTAGTGACTCTACCTGTTCTGTTCCAGAAACTTTGGCAGAGGCGGGTTGTTTACAGTGGGATATTGAGTGAGTCGGGGGCTCGAGTGGAGTGGAGTCGGATGTGGTTCACACATTCCACCAGAGACTCAGATTACACTGCAGGAAACACCGGCCCTGCAAGACACACACTGCCTGACTCTGTGATTTATAAACACACCGCACACACTCTTGCTGAGACACACATTAAAATCTCAGCGACTCAGTCTAAGCTGGTGCTACACCTCCATCCCTCTTTCCTTTTCTCCTTTCCTTTCCTTCCTTCCTGCCTTTCCTGTCATTCTCAAACTCTCGACTGTTAGCTCCGCTTACGTTTCTGTCGCCGATCACAATAAAGACAAGAGACACCAGAGGGATGACATCATCTCAAGCAGACATCATTTTATGTATGTAAGAAGTGATGTCTTAGACTGACAACTATCACAGTAACCTGCATCACAAGAATGCTACCAAAATGTTATTTAAATAATATTATTCAACACTGGCACATAAACATGTCATCATAAGTAATTGTTGCCTTAGCATCAGCTGTGTTTACATGGCGCCTTTCACTACAACCTCAGTAAGCATAAAGTGGTCATCTCCGATTTAAGCAAGACACATTCTACTAATGCCTGCCTTCATTGAAGGCATTATATTCAGTGTTCAAGGGAGACTGTCCTAAGTAGAAAAACAAGTGCATTGGTCATTTGTTTCATCATTTTGTATGCTTAAGACAACTGACTGGCTGTGTGAATAACAGCTATTGCATGATGATTTTTAGCCTCCTCAAACCTATTAGGGAGGAGGCTGAAGTGGATGGTTGGGTGTACAAAGTTTCTAACACAAAGCCTATTTTGTCTTTTAGTTATGGGAATTTATTTGTGAGATTCTAAAAAATGACAGGTGCAACAGGACAAGTGACAGTTCAGTAATCGCAGAAGTAATAATACCCGGACAGAATTGATGCTTTAGTAAAAAGCGTAGCAGGTAATGATTTCATCAATTCAACGCAGAACTGTATTTTTCTAAACTTTGCACATGGCAGAACGTTGGATTTAGGTCCTGTCTACACTTCTACAGATACTGTATTTTTGAAAACGTGTATTTTCCTTTACGTTTAGGCCTCTTGTCCACATGCAAACACAGTTTTTGGTCACTAAAATAGAGCTTTTACAATACTTCTTCTAAGGTGAAGAATTTTTAAAACTCAGGTTATTGGGCTTTGTGGTGGACAAATAAAACAGAGTGTTTGAGCAACGGTGATGTAATCTCCTTAATCTGCACATCATTTGTTGCTTTGTGCAATGAGCATGCTACAGAAACAATAACAACAACAACAATGCAGTACATAACAATGGCAGACTAGCAGTATGTTTACATTTTCTCAACACTGATTGATCTATTGACTACTTTGTATTTATTCTTAGTACTGCTGCATCACTTCTTGACTGAACAGAGGCATCTGCTGCACCCAGTGTTATTTGGTCCACCAGAAATGATAGTTTTGGATGAGGCCCTGTTGAACCAGCAGATGGTGGGACACAGGGCCGCCCCTCCCTAAACGCAGAACACACGCTGTGCGTAGGGCTTCATCTTCCATTGGGGGGGCCACACTTTGCGCGAGGGGACGCATTTGTGCATATGTGCAATGGATGCGCTACCGTGAGGCGCGCGTAGAATCAGACCTGACCGCCCATGCGTTGCTGCAATAATTGACAGCGCTCGGCATCTGAACAATCAGAGGTGTGCGCCGGAAGGCACTTGCAGAGCTGCAGCAGGTGAAGAGTTGTCGACATGTCGTCCAAAAGAGCCTCAGGAGTATGCGTGGGGAAGTTCGGGCGGGCGGGCTCCACGGAGGGGGAGACCCGAGCCTCGGGGGGTATGTGCAGGGCGGGAGGTTGGACACACCCAGAGAGGGGAGAGGGAGAAATATAGCTAAATAAGATGAAAATAGAAAAAAATGTCTCTGTATTTTATTTCTGTTTTCAGTGTTTAATTGAGGTGGGGGAGGCAGAGGGCTGAGGGAGAGTGGATGCCTCCAGAGAGGGGAGAGGGAGAAATATAACAAAATAAGATTAAATAGGAAAAACCTGTCTCCCTCTTTTATATTATTTTCAGTGTTTAATCAAGGGTGGGGGATTGAGGTGGTGGAAGTTACTTTCTTTTGATGAGTAATTGATGGCTATTTGTGACTCAGATTTGTTTATTTATTTATTTCAGTTTGAAGTTATTTTTATTTAATGTTTATTTATTTATTTCAGGTTGAATTTTAATTGACTCATAAAGCCAAACTACTGTATCTACAGTTCATTTGTTATTGCCAATAAAGGTTGTCAAGTTAAATGGCAAGTTGTTGTATGGTCATTTTGTACCTATGATACATTTGGGATGGGGGCCTCCAAATAAAATTTCGCTTAGGGCCCCAATTTGGTCAGGGGCAGCCCTGGTGGGACAATTTCAAGAGTGGGATTATTGTCGATGAGTAGTGGAAGACAAACTTTCACAAGTCCAGAGCATCGCTTGTTGCGATGAGATCTCTAGTTGTCATTTTGAAAAAGGTAATGTTAGCCTATGCACTTCACTGCCTTCGCAATGAGAAGAGACCGTGGATGACAGCCAACACTAGTGAGCGTTTAGAGTCCTTTTTGCATGTGAGTAGTATTTTGAGTGTATGGAGACATTTTTTAAAATAAAGGTAGTGAGGACAGAATTATCTTTTTTTTAACATAGGGGAAAACTATCTGGTTTTAAAAATATGTGTACACAGGGCCTTATTGTCCTTCTGATGTTAAAACTCTTCTCTGTGTTTTGACCACTGTAAACAGGACACCTTGCTGTAATGTTTGTGACTAACTTGATTTGCTTAATTGTTTTGCAATTTTGGCAAACGTGCCGTTGTCAGCTCTTCTCAAAAGTGAAAAAAGCATAGAGTGTAGGGCTGGGCATTATGATAATACATACCATGAGATAAAAGAACTTTGTCAACAGTCAGAGGTCTTTCTATAATATTATTAGCCTTAGCCTTATTGCCTTTGCACAGCACTTCCTCCTGGCATCATTGGACTCACTGGAGTTTTAGCGTGTCACTTTTGGAAGTGACACACTACCTTGAATCTTTGAGTATTTACTTCATCTAATTAGCCAAAAGTGGACATTCCCACTTGCTTATCCATACTGCCTAAACTCAGTAGAGAAATAAATAAGAGTATACTATAATTTTCTTATTGGGGTAGTCGATTTGCCGACTCGTCGACGTCAGTGGCACAAGTCGACGCCCCCCGGGAGGAGTTGACAAGTCGTGTGTTTTCACAGACACACATCACATGTGTGGAGATACTTCACTTTCCTCCACTGTGACAATGTGATGACGTCATCAAATGACGTGTCAGTTCAACTTCGACTTTATTGATAGATAAGTCGACGTGAAAAAAATCAAAGTCATTAATGCCCTGGATATCAACAGGCTTTATGGGAAATGTGGTCCAAATCAAAAATACTGCATAACGAGAGATAACCTTTAGGAATTGAACTACTTTGGGAAGATTCTTTTTTTTTTTAAATTTTCATTCTCATAATCCTCACATTACAGCCCAACATTCAAAACAGAAAACAACATCATTTATAAAAATGTCATAGCAGTGTAGGCGAGTGCTGGTCCCAGTTCAGTCCGGGGGTTGAGGCCTGAAAACCTGCCCAGCTCCTTCCCTCTTCTCCCCTCTGACAGTCTGACGGCCATGTTCCCTGAAGCTGTTCAGTGGAGAACTCTGGTTAATCAAGTCCATCTGGGACTAGGGGGCAAAGACACAGGCTGACATAGCTCACCCTTCTCTCCCTCACCCTGTCAACAAGAGTCTCTCCCTCTCTTCCCCTTCTCTTTCCACCTCGTCTGGCAGGTTTCTCTCGTCAGGCCCAGCGCCGAGTAAGGCTGGCTGATAGCGCAGGAATCCTGGCCCACAATCCTTCGTGCTCCCTTGCTATCTCCGGGGCAGAAAGCGGCCAACGAATTACTGTAAGGTGCTGAAGATACATCTATCCATCAAAACACTGACATCGAAGTACAAATAACTGCAAAGCATGCAAATGCAGGCAACACAGAAACAACCAGACTCTCAGACCTTTGGATGGCTGCCTACAGCCTGAAGCAGAACTGGAGACACTGCCTTTGCTTGGCGAGACCACGCGTTCCTGCCTTAATAACAACCTACTCCACTGTTTGTCACCATCTTTATCAATGCTTCTTTATATTCATACATCTTCGTATCTAATGGGGCTCCACACTGCTGCCATGTCTCTCTGTTTCTTTCTGGGAGCAGTACCGGGTCAGTCTGTGGGTTGGACTGCTGAGGGGCCCAGGGTGGTTCCGCTCTGACGGTAGGAGGAAACTCCTTCAGGAAATACCAAACTGCCAGACACACACACTCACACACACAATCCACAATCTCTCTTTTCTCCGACAAGCAGACTAAAGCTCCTGCTAAAACTGCTTGAGTTAAGAAGCCCAGCACTACTTTTTCAGTTAGTTTCAGCTCCGTCAGACTGAGCGTCAAACACAAAGAAGCTGTCAGAAAACAACTCTGCTTGGTGTAGTCTCTTATTCTCAGGTATAGTAGTTTGCATGCCAAAACTGTAGTGTTACACAACCCAGAGTTTGGCTGGCGGCCAGGCTTTTTATGGCATCAATTACAGCTAACTTTAACGAGTCAGCTCAATTAAACAATAAATCACTGTAGAGCCAAGTTTCTGCCCCTGAGAGCCCAACCTCTCCACTCAGACTAGTAAAAGCTGATTGAGTTATTTGCTACCTGAAGAGTGAGAAAATGAGGTCAATTAGCATGCAAACATACAGACATCTTTAAACCAGATTTTACAAAAATGAGAAAAGACCTGCTGGCTGCAGTCTGGTTAAGTTTAGTATTGAGCCTCAACATCTTATTCTGTTTAAATAAAAATAGTGTGAGATTTTGCATCAGACTTTCAGTTTATTTCTTGAATTGAGACACGAAACTGATACTTTTTAACAAACATTTGAGTTGTTTTGAGACTATTTTTACTGCAAGTGAAACAGCACCTCTCCTCAACATCAGACTGAGGGAATTTTTTTCAGAGTAGGGGAAGACGGAAAGAGGAGAGATATACATCCAAAAAAATAAATCATGTCCTCCTCCCCTGACATATTCAAATCCTTATAGGTTAGTGATGACGCAGCATGCCCATGCTGTTTTGCATGCTGTTGACATCAGTGACGCTCAGTCAGTGTTCTTTGTAGATAAGCTCTGTCTCATTTTCATATTTTCTTGAAATCTTAATGGGCTCAAACACTAAAGGTCAACTGAGAACATAAACTATTTTTATGTGAATGAAAACTACGTAAATGGTGACAAGTTAGAAGACAAAGTTGCAGAGATTTCCATCATGGTATCTTCCTGATTTGATGTCTCTCACTGATTTAAGAACAGTACTCATATTTGATAATACAACTCACTTGAAGAATGTGAGTGCAGATGAGATTGCTAAACTAGCATTAAGAGAATACCACTTGATTAGCCTAAAGAGAGTTCTCAAAACAAGTTGAGTCTTATTTTGTGTGATGCAATGATTTCAGGTTTACTGCCATGTGCATCTGGAGTGAAACACAGAGACCCAGGTTCACTTCAATCACCAAATTAAATGTTGGCATTGCATGTTTCTGCATATCACAGAAATGCTACATTTGTACTGTTACGTAGAAGATACATCAAAATCAAAATTTACGTTTCATCGTTTCAACAATGCTGTGGTTTAAGAGTGAATACATTTAGGCAAAAAACCCCACTTGGTTATGGTTAGGAAAAGATCATGTTTTGGCTTAAAATACTTGCTTTTTGAAGCACAATCCCTGCAGGATACGCAGCAATGTCTCAGTAAAAAAAACAAAACAACTATTTTCCGTGGTGCTACCTCTGCAGGAGATGCAGTGATGCTTTGGTAAATAACGACCAGTTTTTGTGGCACTATCCTCGGTGGAAACACAGCGACGGGTTGCTGAAAAACACCAATGTTTGGTGGCTAAAAAGCCACTGGAATCACAGCAACGACTTGCTAAAACAACTGGTTTTGTTGACTGTTGGTCTTGAACAGTAGTCAGCAGCTTTTTCCACTTTTAAGGTCAGATGCTGTTCATGGTGGCCTGATTCTACAATATTTGGCATGTTTGTTGAAGGATTCTTTTGCAGTCCAGCCCTGCCTAAGATGAGGTAGGTTTTGATTCTGATTGCAGGGCCAAATAGTTTTCAAAAAGCAACATATTTGCCTATTTTACAAATATTTCTATGTACTGTTGAAATGTAGGTGCCTGCGTGTGTGTGTGTGTGTGTGTGTGTGTGTGTGTGTGTGTGTGTGTGTGTTTCCAGGCTGCACCACTGTGGCTGACCACAGGAAATTCTAATCAGCAGCACAGTGTGGCTGCTACCTTCCCTTTCCCCTGGTGACCTCCTCCCCACCCCTCTCCCTCCACAATAGAGATACCAGGATCACATTACCGACTCTAAGGGTTAAGGGTCAATCCCATTTTTCAGCCCTCTCCGTCCCTTTTTCCCCTTACAGATCCTTTCCCAGGGGTTAAAGTCTCCTGTCACCTAAATTCACATCAGTTCACGCGTGGCGAGGGAGTGGCATACATCGGAAACCCTCCATCATCTCTCATCCCTCCTCCCTCACCCACACACCGTTTTAGCGTCCCCTTGACGGACAGTTCTCTGATCTAAGGGACCACTCACACAAAGAATTGGACATGGTTAAAAACATGTTTAAAACACTGCAGGCCTCTTTGTGTCATTGTGTTGGTGTGTCTCTGTTACACCTCAGTTAAAGTCTGCACTTTAGTGCCGCAGAGGATCAGGTTACTGGGAGGTAACACTGAGCTTGTGATGACCTCCTGCAAAGACAACTATTTTACAATAATAATGCAAAGTAGGCGGCTATATTTTGGACATCCAGGGTTTAATGGGTAAAAGGCCTGTTTATATTCTGCACAATTAGCTCTTTTCCAGTACAGAGAAGGTAACCTGCCCCCTGAGGCTTCTAATAACCTGAACCTTAGGGTTCCCTGAGAGCCTTTGGTGTTACTTACGCTTCTGTATATTTCAGGTAATGGGACATTTAGAATACTTAATAATAAGGCAAGAGCCAGGCTGACTTCATAATTTTCATGTGCTTAATGTAGACAGACAAAAGGAAAAAGTGGCACGGATATCATTACCGATAAACATAAGATACTAATTTATATGCGGTTAAAGAAACCAGCACATTGCAAGGGTCGGCACAAACCAGTCAGTGGCCCAACACAGAGTCTAGCACATCAGACTGCTTTGTCATTTCTTGGCTTGCTCCACCACACTATGCTTTATTTTTCTATAATCTTACTACAGCTTTCGATTTTTGTCCCTGCAATATTTGGTTGCATGTAATATTACCATTTCAGGCCATGGGATGTGTTTGTTGTAGTTGTTGTGATGCAATGACACATCTGCGTGACCAGTCACAATTGACAGAGCAGCTGACAACCCTTGAATATTCCTGGAACCTGTATTCTGTATAACCTTCTAAACTAATCTAAAATTCCTGGTTAAATCATCAGAACAAAAAACTGTGTGTTTAACTGTGTTAAAAAAATTATCTGGTGCTTTCATTAAAAGTCAAAGGTGGAGAAGTATTTTGGTAAGAGGTTTAAGCCGCTAACAGTGGAGACACACTTAACATTAGGTTTTACATAGGATTGGGCAATATATCAATATTATACTGATATCATGATATTAGACTAGATATCATTTTATATTTTAAATATTGGAACAGTGAAAGCATTGTCTTTTTTTAAAGTCTGTATTACAGTAAAGTGATGTAATTTTCTAAACTTACTGATGTTCTAGCTGCTCTGTTATTTTCCTTTACCCACTGAGTCCTAATATCCACATTACTGATGATTATTTATCAGAAATCTCATGGTGTAAATATTTTCTGAAAGCACCAATGGTCAGTAAACCCATTATTGTTGCAATATCGACATTGAGTTATTTGATCAAAAATGTTGTGATCCTTCATTTTCCCCATATTGCCTGGCCTTAGCTTTGCGGAAACCTGATTACAACATTCAGTAGGTCCAATCAGCCCAATTTGGGTTTTGGGTCACTTTTGGCTAAACCGACTATCTGTCGTGCAGCATGGTGGTGCAGCGGTAAGCACTGTTGCTTCAGAGCAGTGTCAGCATGGGTTTTCTCCGGGTTCTCCCACAGTCCAAAGACATGCAAGGCAGCTTAATTGGTGACTCTAACATGCCTGCAGGTGTGAATGTCAGCGCATGTGAATTGTTGTCCATCTCTATGTGTCAGCCCTATGATAGGCTGGCGACCTGTCCAGGGTATACCCTGTCTCTCACTACAATAAAGTGTTCTGAATTTGCTCCAGCTCTGATTCAGTCCTCTGATTGTCCTCCTCTCCATAGCAATGGCCTCAGAGGCTCATGGATGTTGAAATCTTCTGCTTAACTTATTAAAAACGTTTTTCTCACAAACTGAAATAATTAAAAATCGCGGCCATATAATATAAATTTAAAGTAAAGAAGTGTCTCGTGTCTCTAAGTTGGGGATATTATTACAAAAAAGGACATTAAAATGGGATTCAGCACAAAAAAAAAAAAAATTCTGTCACCAGCGGCTCCTTCCACTCTATACATGTGGCTTACTCGAAGAAAAAGAATACAAGTCCAACAAGCCACTTAGTATGATATACACATGGCTGACAGCAGAGCAGTGCTTTAAATCATAGCTTCTATACTAAAGAAAACCGCACCCAAACCTAACATGAGCATGTGGGTGAACTGTGCGCAAATGTGCTCTCCCTCAACACAAATCTGCTTTTGATCATGTCGTGGTTCCTCAAGTACATAATCACTTTTAATTACAGTTTGACTCTCAATCAAACAAGGGAGCAAGAGCTTAATGTCACTGAAACTGACAGGTGATCATTTCCTCAGATACTTCCACACACATACACACATTAGATCCCCACATGTTTTGATGCTAACTTAGAACTGAACTTGGTGAGATTCAGCCCACTTGCTTCTGTGGGTGTGCACGTCTCTCTGTTTTTAAATTTGCTTCACTTTTTAAAATATATTTATTGTAATTTCTGTAATTTTTTTCCTTATGTGCTTACTGCATGTATTGTGTACTCTGTTTATATACTATAAGCTTTGGCATCAATACATGTTATAAGGAGTCACTAAACTGAACTAAAAAGAGAGGGAGGAAAGAGACAATGGCTTTATGAGGATAGAGTGATAGTTGGTGTGAAAGATCAGAGAGGAAGTTAAAGACCTTACCAGCCATCATCAGATAAGCAGGCATATGGAAATGTGAGTGGAGACATGACGAACATGCTGCCAAACAATAGATGCTGTTACCATGAAGACACATCAAACCCTGCACTTAAACACCTTCATGGCTCAGTGGTTGGATGGATAAAAAAACTGAAAATAGCAAATCATGTCCAAGACCTATAAAGTTATTGATCAGTATCTGGGTCCATTTGACTGCCATTTTTTGTAATGTTAATCACTGTTGTAAAAACACCTACATTCAAAGGGAGGAGATGAAAGAGGCAGGAGATGAACTTAAATATGAGTCACATATATAGTAATCGTCTCAACGGATTGATGCACAGACCTGTGATGCATATTTGAAACTATTGTGTTTATGGTACACCAAAAATCTGTAAATGTATAAAAGAAAACAGCTATGCAAACAGCACCTGTAAACGTTCATTGACATGCAGACGGAGTAGCAAGTCACTGACTTTACAGTCAGGTTATCAGCTGAATCATCAAGCAGCATCAAAAAATGTGATATCAAAAAAAAAGACTGAATGTCATGTACCTAGCTAATTTGTATGAATAAAACAGACACATTACCTCTATTTCAGTCACACTTTTTTCCAGGTGCACCACACCTCTAAAAAAATTGTTTTTTTAGAATTAAACTTAAAGCTCAAATACATCATTCATGCAATGAAGAGGGAATGTCCAGGCCTAATTTAGGTTAAATGTGCACTGTGCAGCTGTAAAATATTTAAAAAACATGAGTATTACAGGACAAAGGGCAGAAAAACCTGACTGACTTCCCAGGCATTAAAAAGTCTACTAATCTAGACTAAGTAGATCTAGTCTAGTTGTTAAGTTATTTTAGCGAAACATCATTTTGAAAAGTTTCCGGGTCTTACTTCATTAAAAGCACATCTAAATATATGTGGAAATGGGCTGACAAGCTGTAATGGACACTGACAAATTTTAACTATGAGTGAAAATGTGCGACCATTACTGCAACCTCGCCTTTTATCGTTTTTATCATTTTCCATCCAGAGCAGCAGAGAGCCTGGCTGTCAGCAGTCTTTCCAGGGAGCAGAATTCCAGGTAAGGGGAAAGTGAATGGCTTTACTGTGAACCATCTTGGAAAACGACACCCAATTTCTCCCTAATATACGGAAACCTTTTAAAATAATGCTAATATTTCATGCTTCCTTTCTGTGGAAGTACTGTGGACCTCTGCCAAACATCCAAACTCGGCACTGATAGGCGCTTCGTGTGTCAAGTGTCATAAATTCAGCCGGCAGAGCTCGACAAAGCTTGTTCAATGTATAAATCTTGCTGCTCATAAAAGCCATTTGCTCCTTTATGTCTGTCTGGTGTTCAAACATTCACCTCAATCCATCACCGCTGCAAACTGCTGTCAGAACACTAAGGCCTCTCCTTACCTCACATTTCCCCTTATCACTGGCTTCTACTAAGAGGAATCTGAGGAATCCTGGAGCTCAGTCTGTTCGCCAACACCCAGTATGACATGGTGAAATGCAGACACATGCTGCTTTTAAAACACAGACTAAATTCTGACATATAAATCACACAAATTGATCACAGATGCTGGTGCTAACTACTGCAGCTGAGAAACAAGTGTGGAATCAAACACCATAATTGACAATGATGTGTGAATCTGAGCTTTGGGACGATGTTTGCATGATAATAAAGTCACACACTGGCTCACAGCCGACCGCCACCTCTTCTTGTTTCAAGACCTATAGTACAGTATAGGAACTCCACCCAGTGAAACAGACTGAGTATGCTGCCTCAGCACTTCTCTATCCAAACGGCTGCGGTTCAGTTAGAGGTCTCGTTGCCTCGGCCCCCGAGATGAAGCACCTCAGAGAGCCAGCAGTCCTAACCGGGCCCTGGCTTCCACCGCCGGCCTCTGACTGACACCACTGCACTGCCAGAGACATAAAGCAGGATAATAATAGCTGCTCATTCCTCCCGAGCCTGTACCGACCAAACAGGCCCACATTGTCCAAATCCATATTTAACAGCATGATAAAGGTGAGTACCTCAGTCTACAGCCTTACTGAAATCAGATCTATGAGTCCACTTCAACATATTTAGCGGGTCACTATCTTGGCAGGTCACTGACTGATGAATTTTGTGACAGTAGAAAAGAGATAGTCCCTTAAAAGGAAAATTCCATTATTCTTAATGACCATGGTGTTATTTTGGTCCATCTTTCCTTCTGCTTATGATGATACTGTACTTACTAATTGTGATTGATAGAAACAGCTTTTGCAGCGAATGCATATTGGGCATCACTAAACTTAGAAATAAAAAATGAAGGCAGACATTCCCAAAATGTCCACTGGAAAAAAAAAAGTGTAATCTACAGTGGAAGGGTACCAAGTAGCATTGCCACATGAGCTATCAGTTATTTTAAACAGGTCCTCATTTAAAGCAAATTAACCAAAAAATCTTCAGTAGTAATAAACTCTGAAGAACTGATATATTAATACAAAAATGTTTCAGGCAAATGTGCTTCTTTAGCTTGTAAACTAGCGAAACTGGGAGCACAATGTCTCCGCGTGAATGATAGAGTTTTGGGTTTGTGTTTTTGGATTTAGCAACCAGCTATACACAGTAGAGCGGAGTGTGTTGATTCATCATTAAATTCAATTACCTAAACCATATACTGAAACAGTCTGCTGCGTTGTAAAACTGTGAGTGTTAACTACCAAGGAAGATACAGAAGGTCAAAGATGGACCATGAAAAAATGCTGCAGAGTGATGGATGTTTAAGAGGGACAGACTGGAATGACTTTGACTTTTATTTCTATTTCTGACTCTGCCTGAATTTAAATTTTTCAAGTTGAATCTGAATCTGCAGTTTGTACCATCGCTCACTGAAAATGTCATGGGCCAGCGCTAGTAAGGTTAACATGTTGTATTTATGAAGAAAACATGTTTAACAAGAGACAAGCGAGTCGAATTTTGTACTTGTGTTTAATGTTGTGGCTATTAACACATATATATATACATATATATATATATATATATATATATACAGTCATGGAAAAAATTATTAGACCACCCTTGTTTTCTTCAATTTCTTGTTAACTTTAATGCCTGGCTCAACTAAAGGTACATTTGTTTGGACAATTATAATGATAACAACAAAAATAGCTCATGAGAGTTTAATTTAAGAACTAAGAACTATTCATTTTCCATGGTTTTCTTGATAATAACCAAAATTACTTAAATTCTTACATCAATAGCTATGGCATTGTACCGCCAAAAACACTACTTTTAAACATTCCATGTTTTCTTTCTGTTTGCTTTAAAACATGATACACACAAGAGTTAATACTTGATTGCATAACCATTGTTTTTGATGACTGCAGCCATGCGTCTTGGCATGCTCTCCACCAGCTTCTGACATTGTTCTGCTGTCACAGCAGCCCATTCCTGTTGGACAAATTCAAACAAATTTCTTTGTTTTTGGGCTTGTGGTTCTCCATTTTGAGTTTGATGATTTTCCACAGGTTTTCAATTGGATTAAGATCTGGTGATTGAGCAGGCCAAGGCATGGTGCGAATGTTGTGGTTCTCCATCCAGGCTTTAACTGACCTTGCCGTGTGGCAAGGGGCATTGTCTTGTTGGAAAATCCAGTCATTCGAGGCAGGAAAGAGTTTTCCAGCTGATGAAAGAAGACTGTTTTCAAGGGTAGTCCTGTACATGACCTGGTTCATTCGGCCTTCACACAATTGCATTTGCCCTGTTCCACTCAGACTGAAACAACCCCAGATCATGACTGATCCACCCCCATGTTTTACTGTAGGGGCAAGACAGTCTGGGTTGTAAGCTTCTCCAGGCTTCCTCCTAACCAGTAAGTTGGCTGGAGTGGGCATCAATTCAAAATTGGATTCATCACTGAAGAGAACCTTAGCCCAATCATCAACAGTCCAATCCTTGTGGTCTCGAGCAAAGAGTAACCGGGCCTTCCTCTGCCTTTCATTGATGAAGGGCTTCTTGCGTGCTCTGTGTGACTTCAAACCAGCTTCAACAAGTCGGTTTCGAACTGTCCTTGCCGAACAAGTCACATTTCTCGACAGTGCCCACTCATTTTTAAGGTCCTGGAGGTCTGACGACGATTCTGACACAGGAACGGATGAGTGCACGGTCATCTCGTGGGGTAGAAAGACGTTTCCTGCCACGGCCAGGTAGCAATTTGGTAGTGCCATGTTCAGCTTGTTTTTTTTTTGTTGTAATGAACGGCTGTCTTGGAGATCTTCAGTTTTTTCGCTACCTGTCTCTCACTCATGCCAATTTCCAGCAGTGCCAAGATGGCTGCCTTTGTGGCTTCACATAATTCTTTTGTTTTAGGCATTATGTGAGAGCTGACAACTTCTGAGTTGTGCTACGGCTTGAATGTAAGCAGGAAACCACTCTAGGCCTTTGCATGTGCAGTGTGCTTGTGACATGAAATGGCCTCTTATATACCCTGGGAATCAATTAAGCTTAAGAATGTCAAATAGGACATAAAGTATTATGTGACCAGCTGCATTTTTTGTTGTGTTCATTGTATTATACGTTTAGTGGTACCAGATATTAGAATGAACAAGAAATTGAAGACAACAAGGGTGGTCTAATAATTTTTTCCATGACTGTATATATATATATACATATATATATATACATATACATATACATATATATATATATATATATATATATATATATATTATATATATATTATATATATATATAAAAGATATGTTAATCGAATCAATCAAACTTCACATAAACGCCACTGCCAACTAGCATTTTGGAGATGTAATTGCAAAGTGACACAGACACGTATAAATGCTTACAATGGCATAGGCCATTTGCGTAGGCTCTGCTCAGAGCCCATGCACAGCTATAAATCAGCCTTTAGACAACACAACAGGAGGCAGAACATGAGTGGTAGCATGGTTTGGGAGTTACGTATGTAACGTGGTTATGAGAAGAAGAGAGCAGAAACAAGGGTGAAAAAAGGGGCAGTGTGTCCTTACAGTCCTTTCTACACATTTTCCATCACTCTTGTCCCAGTTTTTATTACAGTGAGGTTGACAGGTATGTAATTTTGAGACAAGATAGATCTGTATAGGTTTATTCTCTGTTGTACTGTAGACATAATTTTCATGGTGGAAGTCTCAGTGTTCTTTATTGTAGTGTAGTATTGCAGTGTCACCATGGCATTGCATCTTTATAATCAAACTGGCGGTTAAAATGCTAAAAAAAATACAAAAGAATAATGGCCACAAGAATGAAAATAAGACCCACATTGTAAAAGAACTGCAATTTCCTTGAAGAAGAAGAATATGAAACAGCTGATGGGTTCAAGAGCCTCTTGTGCTTTGAAAAACCTCTCAACTGGATGCCTGAAGAAAATTCCAACCTAATACTGGGAAACTCTGAAATAGCCTCCATATTTCAGGCTTCATTAAATAGCAGATATTACGCAACAAAACAGGCCAACTGTTAAAATCTTCTCTGGGGCACAGGGACAGAAGTGTATGAGTTACTGCCTGCCAGGAGCCATTATGTCAGCAGTACACACACATGTGTGTGGGGCCATACCTGTTTTTCTCATTGTTAGGATAAAGAATTTGCTCCACAGCGGGATCTGACACTGTGGTTGCTGAAATCTTACCATCTCTCACTGTGTCTGTGCATGAGTTGTCTACCACTAGTGTTATGGTGTAATAGAAAGTTAAGAACGTAAAAGCAGTAAGTGGTGTAGATTTAAGATGTGTTCAGCACTATCTGCTGAAAAACTATGACATTTTACAGCAACTCAAACAGAGCTTGTTTCGTCCTCTTTCAATCAAAGAAACTGTAATACTCATTCTGTGTGTGGAGACAGCACTACAAGGATCCTGGGAGTGGATTTATGAGGTCTGGACCGCCTGCACGGAGTCAAATGAAACCCAACACCGGCTCTGTTTCTTCAACAAGGCCTGAGAACCAAGCACCTCATGTCTCCTGCTGCAACAGACACCGTACTGACTCCAAAGGTGTCAGTCTACTTCCACCAGGATGCTTGTTGCAAAGTCAAACAGCATCTACAAACCCCTCTATTCACCATCCTCCTCAAACCAATTATTGGTATCAGGATTTGGACGTGGGACTGAAATTTATTTTCCGAACTCAACAATGTGACAAGCAATGGTGACAAAGCAGGCAGGGTTTGAACTTCTTTCTATGGCTCTTGTCTTTGTCCTTCATGCCAATACTTCTATTATAATTCAGGCGCAAAACTATAAATGCTTTTGAGGAAAGGATACCCAAAAGGTGGAAGCTTTATCTCCATTTTATTGACTATAATGACTCTATAATGGACAGCCGTTAACCACACCTTCACTGTCACCATTCAGAATGGTTACAAAAATGCTTGCTTTCTAACATGGTTGGACGACACCTTTTACAAACTTGAGCCTACCCTCTCCTTATGGTCCCGGATTGTCCATTGTTAATTATTAATGGTCTTAGTGGGGAGTAAATCACAAGTTTCATTACGCTCAATATATCGATTCTTTGGACATCGATATGAAATTTGCTAATACTGGAATATATCTAGTCTTTTTCTTGGCAGCCTGACATTGTCTGCCTAGTGTTAGGCTGCTGGCACTGTTTGAATATTTAGGCAGGAGATGTGCTTGGATGGAAATGGTGACTTGCCAAAGGGAATTTCAAAATAAAGGCATATCTTCAAGATGACAATATGTATCAATGTTTTCACTTTGCATCAATGATATTGAATCGTAGATCAGTAAATCAATATATGAATCCAGATCATTGTAATGTTACACCCCTACTTATTGGTGAGGCTCTCTGAAGTGAATCTATGAATTCATGCCCTGATCAAGGAATTATGGCTTGGGACTGACTCAAACCTGAGACCTTGAAAAGATTGTATGGTCTACTGCTACTGCTACTACTGCAACTAACTTTGGTGAAATTTTTGGTTTACCTTACTCAATCTTTTATGTTTTAGTTCCTTGAGGAGGATTTCTTTTATTTAAACAGTTTTCCCATTTGCTTTTTAGTGCTGTTGGTTTTTAATGATTGTCTTGTAAGACGACTTGGTTTTGGAATAGTGTTTTACAATTTGGGATTACTATGAAATTATATTCTTTCCATCCCATAACTACTTTCTCAACCTGTAACTGCTTCATCTTTGCTTGTACTAAGCTAAGTAACAGAGATGTAGTAATAAAATCAATCAAATATTTTAGATACATACTGTTCCTCTGCCTTGTTGTTCCAACTCTACTGAGCAACAGACTGCATAATCCTACAGCTGCAATGTAACATATAAAGTTTTATTTCTTTTCTTTCTCTCTCTCTTTTTTGAAGAAAGTAAGAAGAGACAGAGATGAGAGAGATCAGAGATAAAGGATGGGGGTTCCACAATACTGCACATTTGTTCAGCCTTTTACCACCTAGCAGACCTGCTTTATATATCATGAGGCTGTAAACTCTTGAACTCCCATTTTCCACCTTAAATTTCTTTTTTAAGCAGCCCTGATGTTAGAAAATACAGCTCTTTTCCACACTGTATAACTACATCTCATATATGTTATGTCTCTGCTTGTTGTAACACTTCATTGAAACTATATGATGCTTACACTGAATGAATTATTGAAACCACCATGTTTTCATGACTGCACCATAACATCATTTGGAATTTTCAAGCTGTCATGTGATTTTGTACACACTTGTCATTTTATACACATTTTCCCACAGTTTCATCTTAAATGTTTTACATCTCGCGAGTCCTTAAGACCTTGACTAGGAGTTAAAACAAGGTTTGGTGGGTTTGAACAATGCCTGGCTGTACAACAAACATTTGCAACAATAATTCAAGTTGAAAGTGGTTCAAGGAAAAATGAGTAGCCTGGTTCCAGACCACAGACCCCGCCAACTCAACTGAGTAGGCTTGCATCTCTGGTCTGGCATACTGCAATGAATTTGCGATTTATCTCGTCCAAGAGACGGATGGACCAATGAACGCAGGGGGTGGGGGTGGGTCTAGCGATTAGCCAATCAGCACCATGCTAATGGTGAATGCTGCAGATCCTACAGAACACATTAACGATGCTATCGAGGTATTTCGCCACTATTCGCGTTAATGGAGGACCAAATTAGGGAAGCTGCTTAACTGGATTTAACGGCGATGCAGCTGGGCGTGCATGATGACAGAGACATTTCAAACGGGCAATGCTCGCTTGTTTTCGGTACCCCAGAGGCATGGATACTAATGATGTCAGATTCTGGGTGATTCATTGATCTCTACTGATTGGTTAGGGAAAATTCAAATTCCCTCCCCCTCGTAAATCGCCTTCAGTGGAGGCAATGTCAGACTGAAGGTTCTGGGAGCTTCAGTCTGACACTCAGGCTAAAAAATGAGCTCAAACACACTTTGACAAAGTAATATATATGAGTACCATACATTGTGTTTTTCTTGGTACTCTGAATATTTGGACAAAGACATTTAAAGTGCAGGTACAATTCAGCTCAGACCATTTTATTCACTCCATTTCAGTCAGCTACTCTGCAATGTCTATATAGCTGCCTATGTTTTGTTGTTTTGCCTCTGCTGATTGTTTGTTTGTAGTTTGTATTGTAATGTGTTTTTATAACATAACAGGTAGCAGCTGAAAACGAGTTTTTAACTTTGTCAGGCCAGTCTTAAAACTGTAACACACAATGTTACTTTTAATTCCTTTGCTGTATAAATAAATTAAATGGTCACAGGTTATCATTTGTCATTTATAAGGCAAGTCTAATATAACATATACACAACCAATGTTCATGCTACTATCGCAACAAGAAAAGAAGCACTGTCTCGATAAAAAAGACCACCGTCATGTGCCTAGTAAGCTGAAGGAAAAACAGTGACATATTGCTACAAACCCGACGTCTGGTGCCTAAAAAGCCGCTAGAAATAAAGAAATGACTCACTAAATCAATTTTGTTGTTTGTTAGTTGTGGTCTGCAGCTTGGCAAGCATCTCACCTGTGTGTAATGCCATACATCGTCCCCTTTTACCTTCCAGTGACAATGTCAACTCATATACTACATCACTTAAAAAATGCTGGTATGATACATATGAAACATGCACATGTAACACATTCATGGTTTGCAGAAACGTAATGCCAGAATTGTCTTCTGGTTACTGGGCTGTCTGTGCATGTGCATGTCAGGGCTCAGGGCCTTGTACCTTGTACTCTGTGATGGCTTTAGGGGTTTGAGTAACACACTGCTTGCAAACTAGTTTTCCCGATAGCTAGCAGGTTTTCTCATGTCCACCCTTGCTCATCTGAGGCCCCGTCTGTGGGAGCAATCAAAGGACACTGTGGGACTCATGAGATCACTAACTGAAGTAGTAGAGGCAGGTCACAACACTTCATCACAAAGCCACAAGGAATGCATTCAACATCACACACTGATCATATCTAACTGTGGCATAGTATTCAAGGGCGGAATTATCCTTTAAACTCAATAAAGACAATCCAAAACATTATTTAGTAACCAGATAAGTCAGGTATGTTTTTGTCATGTTGATGACCTCAACAGGTAGGATAACTCTGCTTGCCAACTCTCATAAAAACAGTTACCACAACAACAGCCGCCGTCTTTATTCTCCAGAGTCACTGGAGCCATTGTCTGAGCTACCCTTCCAATGACGACAGGAATGATGACGTTGAGAGTACACAGCAGAGTGCGTTTCTGGTGAATTCGTTACGCACATCTCACTGCTGGAATGACAGCCATCCAAAGCAAGAAGGAAATTTAGAGTTGAGACTCATGCATACCCACTCATGGACAGGCGGTTGACAGACGCTGAGGTGTGGTGTGTCAACAGGGCTATTTTTAGGGGCTGATGTGGGAGCTTTTGATTCTTGCCTGCAGTCTGAATAAAACAAAAACAGGCCTGGCAACTGTTCTGTAAAAATCTCACAGGTGCGAATGCAACCTACATTTTTCTGCGTAACATTTCATGCCAGTTTCCGCCATGCTGCAGGAACTCTTTAATTTCTGTATAAAGTTTCAGCATTTTGCATTTAAGTTTGAGTCACTGCTCTTAACCAGTGTGAAAAAGTGAAATTTAGCATTCAGAGGACTCTTACTGCCAATAAATAACAAACAATGGCACCACTAACCAGCCAGAACATGGTCTGATGCAGTATCAGGATATTGCTTGGGGTCAGAGCAAAGATAAGAGCAGGATTTATTTGATCAGTGTCTTTCCTCTCTTTGCATGAACACAAAGATAAATCTTAACCTGGAATGTATTTTAGTGTGTCTGTTAATGTGTTTGCAGCATAAACTCAACACTCTGAGTCACACAGGCCAGTGCAGCAGCAGTGGTATGCAGTAATCCTGCTTTTCACACTTGCTTGTGCTGCGCAAGAATTAACTTGCATGTTTAAAATAAAAAGATGATCATTCACATAATGACAAAACATGGCAGCACCACAAGGAATGTGTGTACGTGACTCTAACAGAGCCTAATTTACATTAGTCGTTTTGGTACATGGGAACTTTTGAGGGTGATTCCTCTCTGTCAATCAAAACATACCGCAGAGATAAATAGCCTCCAACTCATGCCACTGTGAGCCACAATAAATCAGTGTCATGATCAAACAGTGATCTTGTGCTGAATTACTTGATTAATTGACTAACAGAAAATTAAAAAAACAATTTTGACAATCAATTAATCTTTGGTGTCATTAATCAAGCTTATCATTTAAGATGTCCACTTTCCTATTATTTTCTTTTTTTTAAACTAATATTGTCTCATCAATTAAAAAAAGATTATTGATGAAAAAAGATTAGATAAAAATAAACGGCTCCACCTTGGAACTCAAGCAGAGGTGCTTCTGGCTAGCCTGCCTTACAGCTTCCAAGAGAATGATAGCTCATAGATTGAAATCTCTCCAATCTGTCAATATACAAAGACAACTTCTAGATTTTATTGATAAAGACAGTGTGGAACACTCGGGAGCTATGCATCATGCTAAAACTGATCAAATCTGATGCCCAGAGCATGCTGTTGTCATCAAAGAATCTGGTTATGTATGAAATCACATACTTGTAGTTACTCATATTTGAGACCTAACTCATTTTTCCCCTCACTCCTAAAAAAGCTGTGCCCATTCCTATGCCATTTTGATGGAACTTCAATATAAGCAATCAAAACAAGAGGAATATTGTTAGTTGTAGTCCTACAATAGAAAGATCTTCGGCAGAGTGAGTAAGTGGTAGGTGATAAAGGGGGCAAGTGTCTGACTGCTTTTTTTACAGGAGGATAATCTTGCCTGGAAGGGCATTCCTGTGTTGCCCATCAATGCTTGTTACATCACTATGACAGAGACAGAGACGTAAGTGCAAAAGGGTCATAAGGGCGAGGAGGAAAATGACAGTGGAGGAGTCATACGAAACACTGATGGGCTACAGAGAAAGATAAAGACAGATTGAGAGACAACTTCCCATTAATCACCACTTCTCCTCCTCCTATGCATGAGATGTTGGACAAAAAAACACAACGCTGTCACTCTGTCAGCAGTTTATCCCCCACAGCGACACATGAACTTGGAAGAATCACAGCCAGGCTGCATTAGCGCGGACACACACAACTGTGTACATGCACATGGACACGTACTGATGTAAATACGTGCACATACTGACTTGTGTACAAACATTATCGCTGTAGTCCAAAACTAAGTCTCCATGTACAATTCCAAATCAAACTGAGACAAACTGGGATTTGCAACAAATATTTTGAAAGAAACTACTTTAAAGAACTTCTACAGCTCTTGTTAATCACATGACACAAGTTTTTAAGTACCTCAAAAACGCAAGATCAGTTCATTGTATATGTGGGTTTTTTGTTTTTTTTTTATAAATCTTTGGGCCAAATCAAACTACTATACTGAATACATTATGTAATTGGGGGTATTAAAGGGAAACTGGAATGACATTCAAAGGAAACAATATTTCTGTATTAGAAGTCAGAGTATTATTAACATTAAAACTTAATTGTGATTGTAGATTTTGTTTTAGAATGTCTGTCAAATGACTATTTGTGGGGCCATGTTTATTTTGATATTATGTTAAGATAATGTTGGATTTTTCCTTCTACGTATTACATGTAACAAATGATCAGTTTACAGGTCATGAAAATTATCCTCTGTGGCTTTGGTGGAGCTTTTCAAGTCCAGGAAATACCCCTGATTATTTCATACTGATGTCATCAGGTTTATCATGGCTTTTCCTGGAGGAATAAAAATTTTAATGCATGCAAATTCTAATGACGAACTGGGGGTGTGGAGGGCAACAGGCATTGATGTTAACCAGGCAGGCATGGCCCAAGAAAAGATAGCATAAGTCTTTCAAAGTGTGAGGCCAGAGTTGTTGTTATTTTGCCTGGGCCCACTGTTTTGGGTGGCTCACCAACAGGAATCTGATGGTCTCAGTGTATGATTTCTAAAGAAATGCTAGCTAATGAAACCATACATTTCGAGGAGAGTTATAAAGACCCCCTCCAATGAAAATCCAATGAAATTTTTTTTTTTTTTTTTTTAATATGCTAACAAGTCATATTATGAGTGAAATAAGTTGCCAAAGTCATGGCTTAACAGTTTCGCCATGGAACTGCAGTTTGTGCCAATGACAGTCTCAAAATCACACATTCAGACAGCAGGAGTTCCGTATGTCACGAACCTTAGACATAAACACAAACCTTACACATCATTAGCATAATGCCACAAGGAAACAAGGGGTATCAGAGGAGAAGCAGGTATAGCTAAGTAGCAGTGTTTTGCAAGCTAAGTTATACTTCCACTTGTCAGCGCTGGTGATCAGCACCACGGTTTATATAACATTAGCAGCACATTATGAGCTGTTTAATAACGCAGTCAAACTAAAGAATCATGCTATCTATTACTGTTTGCAAGCAGAGGTTTGTGTGTTGAAATGAAGAGTTGAATGTCAGTCTTTGGAAACTTCAGAATTAGGAAGCGTAGGATTCAGCATTTTTTGTGTTGGACCCATACGAGAGAGTAAAAAATCAGAATATGTTGGCTGAAAACAAATTGAATCCTTTTATTAAAATCCAACTCCTTGACTTACTGTATGGTGCAAAATTAAATTGCTGCAGTGCCCCTGTAATGGCTTTTGTAGTCTGCACTTTTCTTCTTTCTGGCATATGCTGGTCTCAGCTTTGCATGACAAAACAAGTGCACAAACCCCTATGCACAAGATTATTCCACCTAATTTGTCTGTTATTGTGTACTAATTCACAAATGAATTTTAGGATTTCTGTGCCCTTCATGAACCTAATTCACACACAGACGGTGATCATTTCCAGCCTTGTAAATCTCTCAACAAGGTCTAAACACAACCGTGAGAACCAGACAGAGGGAAACATCTGAACACACCAGAAATATTCATGGCCATGATACTGTGTATCACCTGGTAACCAAAACTAATCGCAACTATTAGAGCATAATATGCAGTGACACACCTTTGCAAAGGCTCAGGCAGAGTCCGCTCACCTGAGCCAAACCTCAGCGCTGGCAGAAACCCACAAGCTGACAAGCGAGATTGGCAGCTCTGCAAATACAATGGAAACAAACAGCAGCCATGACAGTTGGAGCAGTTTTAAACTCACCTGGAACTTTATTCAAAACAATCCTGACAGCTTCAAAACACACATCTTTTGCTTTCACATCTGCAGAAAATGGTGGTAGTTTTATTTTTCTTTTTTAACCTACATGTTTCACATCCACTAAACAGCTCCCACAAACACAGAAAACTCGCTGTCACCTCTGAAGCCTCGGGGCATTGTACCCCAAATAAACACAGACAAGTGCACGGTTATACACAAAGAAACACACACACTAACACCACATGTGAAGCACACCTGCATATTTAACCCCCTCACATCCCGCCCTGGTTGCTTGCCCCTGTCCCAAGGGGCTTGGGAGATAAATGAGCTCATGTCAGACACACACACTGACAGGGATAATGATGAATTACATATATATATTAGCAAACAGCCTGAGGACTCACTTCTCTTACGTACAGCCACACACACACACATCTGCACACAGGCCCCACACTAGTCCAAATTTTCTTGCACCTTAACAGCAAACACAACACACGGAGAGTCTTAGTCAGCTGGATTTTTAATGCACACCAACTCATGTACACACACACACACATACACACACACACTACTTGATGACAGGTATTTCCACTTCAGGAGAGCCACAATGCTGAGCTGTGAGCCTGGTGTCAGTCACTTCCTGTCTGAAGGGGTCAGAGGTTAAACACTCCTCAGCCTCTTTAACCCCTCACGCAGAAAAGAAAAGACAGTGAGACAGAGCAGAGAAACTGCCTTCTGTAACTGAACCTTTTCCATCTCGTTATCTTAAACTGTGGTTAAAAGATTAAACAATGCCGTTTCCACATCACAGTGGAATTAGTAAAAGACTATTTTGTTTGCTAAAGGGTTGAATAGTATGTCTTGAGGTTGTAGTTAGTGGTGGCATTGTATTGGAGTCCTCTGCAATAAAAGGTGTTTTTAATATTGTTTACTTCCCTTATATGGAAGAGCAATGCTTGACAAAGGTTCATGGCAACAATGTTGTATCTTTGATAAACTGAGAACTGACTGTGCAGGAACATAACTTGATTAATGTTTTCTTTTTTCATAAACACCTGTCTATCAGCAGCACACAAAATTTAATATGGATCATATCATGTATCACAAAGCTCTTGTTACATCCAACTTTTCCTTTACTGATAGGTCACCATTGGCTGACTTGACCAGTGTCTGGATTAGGTTTCAGTGCGGATTCAGGGTTAAGATCTTGAATGAATGAGCCAACATGCACAAAGAATACAGGCCCAGGTGTGTGACCAGTGCTTCCATCACTTCAGCAGTCAGTCAGCAGGGCCTCCTTGTTAATCCTCCGCTATCACTCAACTGGATCTTAGCTCTAATCTCGCCAGGCCAAAGCTCAGCAGAGGGGCGCTCCAGGCTTTTAGCTGAGAACCTGACAGCTAATCTCGGCCACAACACCCCTGGGTAACCCTACACTCTCCCCAGGGAGCAGCCACAATACCCCTGGGCCACAGCAATGAGACAAAGACCTCCCAAATATCAGACACTTCACACCTAGAGTGATCGAGGGATAATATGATGGTTCACTTTTTGGTTTTGATGCTCACAGCTGTTATAAACATGACTACAGGAACACTTTTCTATGTGCAAGCTGATAAAACAGACGCATAATTTTAACCTCTCATTCAGCAGAATTGAGTAAGTCAATCCAGCACATGCCCTTCTTATTAAAGAGAAAAATTCAAGGTTGTTGCCTGAATATGAGCACCCATTCAGCACCAACTGGCAGGATGCAGCCTACATTACTCTTAAAAAGGCGGACTGGCTTGTTTCCAGCTGTTTAAAAGCATACAATAAGCAGCCTGAGCCTGTCAACTGGACCAGTTACAGCTGATAAGTGTACGGTCGCAGACACAATGACCGGCGATCAGATACATGCAGACAAAACATGTTACATTTATGTTAAGGTCAGGTATATAGAACAGGAAATATGTGCTCCGCTATGTCATGAATTATAGAGAACTACATGAATTGCATATTATTATAGTAGGCCACTTTCATTCTGCAGCAGTGAGTGCAGTGTGTTGATGCAGTCTGCAGCCCTGCCTGATAAACTGCACAGCAAGCAAGACATCAGATATTGTAAACCATTTGATTCAGTTTATAAGTATCACATATTTGTAGTTATTTGGCTTAAACATGGAAAATCACCAGTAAGGTCCTCTGAGTTATCATTATGTGACGCATAAGCTTTGGCTGAAGTCATGAATTTCTAAAGTCAAATGTAAAAATCTGTAAAGGCTGATGCACACCTTGAAAAACTTTTGTGGACAGGTGCGTAGGAGCATAGAGTCCAGACAAAAAGGAAAAAGGTGCTCGCACACTGTCCTTTAACTTGCAAAGTCAAGTAGAGAGATCTCTACTTGACAAAGGTCTGAGGACCGAAATGTTGCTGTTAATAAAGTACTTTGCAAGTTAAAGGACAGTGTGCAAGCTCCTTTTTTCTTTTTTTCTTAAAGTCAAATGTAAAAATGAATATGCATAGTGTGAAGATCACATTGGTCTGTGTGTTATGGGCTCACTTGAGGTGATGTCAACAACACAACACACCAACACACATGACTAGGACAACTGCTGTCAACTTTGCTGTTGGTGTAGTCAGAGACTGTAGCAGCGCTTCTTATGTTAATATCAAGGAGCATATTTGACAAAATAATTTTGACTGGACAATGGGAAATGTGACAGCTAATGCAGTTAATGCTAATGTGAACACACATTAAAGGAATACTTTAAAGTTGAGTTGTAAGAGACCATTCATAGTCACTGTGTTACCCACAGTAAACAACAGTGGGCACGCTCCCTGGGTGGCATAGCAGGCAGTAGTACCACCACAGATCAGCAATGTTCTGCTGTGGACAGGGGTCAGCAGCAAAATGTATTTTAGCTGCCTTAAAAAAGGGCCTTTGTAAAGAAATAGCTATCAGTCTAAGTGGATGCTTTATTGAAAATAATTTTACCGCTTTACCTCGCCATCAGACAGCCTCTTTTATCTGGCACTACATTTTCTCAGCTGTTGAACTTTGGTATTCCTATGCATAAGCACAGCAGTGTTGTGCGCTGTATTATGCTGTCTAGGACAGACTTTCAGCTGTTGATGGAAGAGATAACAAACACAAGAATATAAAACTAAAATTGCCACCCTGTGGTTGTGTGCCTCCTTGTACCAGTCAAGTTTCTCTTACAGTTTTAAATATTTCCTCTTCTGTTCCTGAGATATGGCGCTGAATAATGGAGAGGAATGTGTTCTATGCAGAATATTATGATGTCACAGTGATACTGACCTCTGACCTTTTCAATATAAAATGTCATCATTTCATCATTTTATCCTGTTAGACATTTATGTGTAGTTTTGTAATAATTAGCATAAGAATCCTTGAGTTATTGCAAAAAAATGTGTTCTGTGAGGTTACATGAGACTACAGAATATCTTTATGTATCAGTGTATACAGAAAAATAACTTTGGAAGAGGGAGACTGAACCTGCAGAAAAAAAGAGGGGAACTTCTGTAGAAACTGGAGGTCGAGAAAGAGCCCAAGCTAACTGTGTGAACTGTAAACACATGTCCATGGACCTACAGAGCTACTGCTGCCTGGACTTGATCAACACTACTTTACTTAAACATCTCTCTGAACCAGAGGATGCAAGTGGAGGATTTGGTGAGTTCTTTCATTTCTTTGCAGCTTTTCAGCATAACTGTACCTGATGGATGGATGGAGTAGTGCTCCTCAGTCTCTCTTGTTTATTTGGCAGTGGTTTAACATTATTGTCTTGTGAGAAATGTTTACCACAAATGCCAAGTTGTCTCAGTCTTGCAGGTGAAGTGCTGGTTCTTAGTGCAACTAGCCACAGCTATTTTCATTTCTTTGTTTGAAAAGCTCAGAAAAGCACTACCTTTGAAATCTTGAATCTTGAAAGTGAAGATTTATATTAGTCTGATCCCACTTTCTGACCGGAACATTTGACCCTTGGTGTAATACACTGCACAGCACAGCTGCATCTTTGTGTAGAAATAGCAAAGTTCTACAGCTGTGAAAATGTAGTACCAAAAAACTGGGCTGTCTGACGATGAGGTAAACTGTGAAAATATTCTCAATATAGCATCCACTTAGACTGATATTGATTTTTTTTTAGGTGGGCTTTTTTTAAGTGGCTAAAATACATTTTGCTGAAAGCCTCCAACCACAGCAGTGCATTGCTTTGCTTCTATGGTGGTATTCCAGACCACTTTTCCAAACTTGGAGCGTGCAGACTGACAACTGCTGTATGTAATACACAGACTATGGTCTTTGAGTTCCTTCAAAGAACTCTAGCCCCATTGATTTTATAACAAGTAAATAACTCTTATATACCTTGTTAAAATATTGCTCCATTAAGAAGATATTAATGCCTAAATTTCAAGCCAGTAAATGATTTAAACCACAATAAACAACCAATACATACTCAAACAAAGGGAGAACTTTGACTTACCACTTCAGTAGGACGAAAGTATTTAGGGTCCACCTTCACATGTACCACCCCTGTCTCCTGGCAACGGCCAACTTCCTTCTCATCCTTACCCTCCCACCTGGAAAGACACAAATCTTAGCAGGAAGGAAACATTTTCCCACAGCTGCTGGAAGGTTCAGCTGTATGTTCCGCCGTCTCCCTGATAACTTCTTGTGTGGTTTGTTTCTTTAACATCTTGTGCAGACAAAACATGTCACCTGTCTTTATTTTCTGAAATCAACACAGCCGTCACATACACCTTCACCAACATGTCAGTGTCTTCCAAGACACAAGAGGGAGGTGAAATAGAGGTGAGACAGAGGAGGGGACTGAGATGTGGCAGAACACAGAAGTTTCCAAAATACAACCTCTTCCAAAATACAGCCTCACAGAATCTGTAACATTGCCTGATTCTTACATTTTTGTTTGTTTTTTTCATTTTATAGCCTTGTCTTAGATGATGTCATGTTCTCTCATATTTATTGTTTATTAGGTTTATTTAACTAACCTTTAAATGAAAAATTATAATCATATGACAAATTTATTACAGAACTCTCAAGAAGATGCAAACTGTGCATTTAGTATCGCTATGAGTGCATGCGATGACCTTTTGTTGATGTGACAGCATTCAAATCAGGGTGGAAAAGTGTTGGAAGTTTTATAGAAGTGTTCACAGGTATATACATATAAAGTCTGAAATAGTATGGTGTATGTGTCTGCATGCACTCACACAATAGTCTTCCCCACATGTTTGAAGGCCTTCTCCACAAACTCCCTGACACTGTGCACCTCCCCCGTTGCGATGACAAAGTCCTCCGGCTCCTCCTGTTGCAGCATCAGCCACATAGCCTGAAAGAGACAGAGGGATAGAGAGGTTAAACCACTGAGAGATCATAAAGACAGTTCATGGCTCCATGCTGGACCCTGCCCAACTTGGTGCTGACAGACAGGAAATGAACCTGCGACCTCTGAGCGGGGCATTCGCCCGTACCTCTGCCCTGACGTCACTGCAGGGGCTCATGGGACAAATACCGTGGGAAAGGAGGACAGTGGTCTCCCACAGGCCCACTGTGGTGCTGGCACACAAATGCACACGTGGCGATGAATGCATATGCACCTATGCACACACAACTGACATGGTCCAGTTGCATCAAAACTAATGGAAAAGTTAAGGAGATGAAAAATTTCCAGAAATTAATGTGCAGCAGCATCAAGTTCTTACTAAGTGACAACATCCAGGGCTTAATGATAAAGCCAATGTGAAAGTTCCTCAAATGGCCATTTGAGGATGGCTGCAACAGTGAGTTAATCCCCATAGACACCCATGTTAAAATGCCCAACTTTACAGCAGAAATAAACAAAAACAGTTTTGTCCATATAGCTAATTTCCCCCTCCATGTTAAGTGAAAGGTGGTTGCATTTTTGTATAACTTGCTTGCTTACATTTTATTAAGGTTTAAAATTACAAATAATTAAGGGTGTTGCCACTGTGACTGACAGGCTGTCTGCAGATAGTGTCCTCGGGCACTCAATCAGATCCACCTGTCACTCCTCCACAGCTCCACCTGCTTATCCAAATACAGTCACTTCTTGCTCCAAAAATCCAAGATGGTGACAGCCAAAATACCACACTCGAAGCTTTAAAGTGCAAGTTCACAACCCAGTGGGTGACGCCACAGTGGCTACATCCGTTATGTTTATAAAGTCTATGGTTCTGAGTTATATTTCTAACTACACAGTGCAAGCAGTATTAACATTAGCCTATATACCCAGTGAAAGCTGATAGTCTGAGTCCCTTAGTGGACCCAGCACAATATTAATCAGCCAGCGAGGGTATTTGTGTGTGGTTCCATAATATTTATGGTGAACCAGAGCCAGCAGGTCAGAGCTGCAGACCTCTGGCACATCTAGCCAGATTAAAAGAGATTCGAAGAGGACACAGGCAGACAGGCAGACAGACAGGCAGACACATGCCCACATGCATGGACATGTATAAACAGTAAGGGTGGATATCAGTTAGATTTTATTAATTCTGCTGATTGATTTCAGTTCATTCTAGTATGGACTCTTGGTAAACTATCAGAGCAAGAAACTAAAACCAACGTATTTTGAAATCTAAATCTGCTCATTTTCAGTACATTCACATTGTCATTAATAGCCACAGATGTCAACATATTCTGTGACTCCTCAGTGTCACCCCTTACATATCTTAGACAAGAGTTCATGATTCCTAACCATAAAACTGCAGATCAAAAACTCAAAGCAGACATGACATTTCCTGTTAAGGTCTCAGTCCAAATGCTTCTGTTGTGACACAGTTGCATCTTCTTGTAGTCTCAGTACCTGACATCGAACAGTCATTGCTGCACAAAAAATGTTTACATAAAGAAACTGATATTTTTTGTGCATGACTCAGTCGAAAAAATTATAAAGAGGAATGGATAAAGAAGAAACAGCTGAAGTGAGCTGAGCAGATGAAGAGATAAATACAACAAGTGCTTACAGATGTTTGGGCGAACATCAAACCTCCAGCACTTCATGGAGGTAAGTGACACCTTTTACCTCTTCTGCTGCATGGAAAACTACTTGTGCAATGAAGCTTTAGCCACACAGTTAACCACTAGTTCTGGCCTATTGTAAATGGGTCCAGCCACCCACAGCTGCTGTCTGTTCTCTACAGCAGAAAGGTGGATATGTGTGGAGTTAGTTTCCTCTCTGTCTCTACAGAGGTAACTTAAACACTTTGCCTGTCTCATTCTCTGAGGAGCACATCAGCACAGTTTATGTGCTCTACTTCGATTTGTACATAATGGTGTGCGTGTGTGTGCCATTTTTCATGTGTGTATATGTGTTCCATCCAGCCACATCAGGATGTTTTATGTGATGAACTTGGATGGGGCCACGGCAGGCTGTCTCCCTACATTGAGCAGATTCTGTGTTCCCTCTGCAGTAGTATTCATAGGTGTGTCTTTTGTAGACACAAACACAAAAAGACTAGCCCCTAGAAGCTTTAATGTTCATCACAACTAGAGCTGTACGCAACTCAGAATTGTGTCAGTCAACTCCGATTTGACCGTTCAATACGAATATTCAATGACTGAATTTCTTTATAAAGTATTAAAAGTGTATTTACGTAATACAGTAAACAAGCTAACCTTGCTAAATGTTTAACAACATTTTTTGCCTACACTAGATATCAAACAAAAGCCAGGAATTGTTTGGTATTAAGTAACTGAACTGTAAATTCACCACTTCCAAGCAGTAGAGAGAAGATTATGTTATCTCAAAGCCTTCTGGTCCGGAGTCTCTCCTCCTCAGTGCTGCTGCATGTGTTCACAGCTGTCTGTATTAAAGAGTATTGTAAATGTCAAGAGCGCTCACTCTGCAGCAAAATCTGGGGACTAAAACGACCCCAGAAGTACACTATGCAGCACACTGACTAGCAAACAAACAAACAAACAAACAAACAAACAAAAAACTGCTTGACTTGATGCATTCTCAGTTTACTGAGCCATCTCCGAATGATTCAAATCTCCAACATTACAGGAGCTTTTACTTTACTTCAGAGCATAAATGTGCTTACTGAATGTCATAACAATCTAGCCATTAGATTAAGATATTATATTTAGAAAGGTAAACATATTTGCAAAAAAGTGGTGCCAGAGGAAATGTCACGGTGTCACCAAAATATTAGGATAAATGCTTATTAGCCACAAACAACCACGAATATTACAAAAGGGTAGTATGACTGTTAGACATGCAGCATACAAAGATTGCAATGTTTTGGGGGTGGGGGGTGTCACCAAAATAATAAGGCATTATTCTTTGGAAGCATGCAAACTGATACCAAATTTCACAGCAATGATATGTCTCTCTGGACCAAAGTGTCAATCAGAAAAGACAGATATGATATGTTGTGAAACGTATGTGCAAAAGTACTGTATGTGCTGATCGTGGTATTAAATAAGCACATGCCTTGCTCTGAAACACACTTATACACACACACAAACACACCAGCGGTGATGGAATGCTCCTCCTCAGGGAGGCGAGGCCATCCTATCTCAGGATCGTTCAGGGTCAACTGACCGCTCAACATTGATGGCTCCCCTGAGCCTGACCTCTCACCCTCCGGCCCCTGATGAACACACCAGATTCTCACACTGCCACATGAGCCAATAATAGCACCTCGGTGTATGACTGACAGCCGAACAAACGAATCAAAGCATGTTCAAATTTCCGCGACCAGAGTGCCATCAGATTCTGTGTTTCCAATTGTTTCCACGTTTTGAGCTTGTTAAGTTGACAAGAGAATTAAATTATCTTACAAAACCATGTGCATCCTCACAGGAGTGCGTGCAGGAGATCAACAAAACAAGGATCCACTCATAGAAAACAGCTCCATAGTGCTACTAGAGGTCTAAAATGGCACAAGGGAACCTTTAAGGAGGTAGAACCATGAAAAACATACATGGAAAGTCTTTTTCCTCTGTCAATGATAAAACAAAGCAGCATTTCAGCACGTGTAGTAAAATAAGTTACTGGTCTGGAAACAATGAATCACGGAATTAATGCAAGTCAGCTTTATGACTTTTTTTTTGTTTTTCAATATATATACACAACATACTTTGGATAACTTAAATAATCCTTTACATACATTCTTTTCAAGCTAAATGAGAAACTAAGCTGTCATTTTAGTTTCCAAAATGTAAAGATTTGCTGCTTTTATGTCATTGTAAATTGACTATTTTGGGGGTTTAGACGTTTGGTTAGACAAAACAAACAACTTAAAAGAAATGTGATGGCACTTTTTTAATGTTGGGGCTATTTTCTCAATAATAATTATAATAAAAGCAATAATGACAAAAAAATAATTAGTTGAAGCCTGATACATACACTGTAATATCTAAGAACACATAAACAATACAGACCATAGACCTAGCCTGAGAATTTAACCAGATAAAACATTCACATTCAACCATTTTAAAACAATTCAACCTTCCCCTTCTCGATGTGAACAGGATTAATTATCACTGAAAACGGTGAAATATCAAACACTGACATCTAGACTGTGATTCTGTTTTGATCATCTTGACTGGCTGATTATTTGAACTTGTAATGAAGCAGGCTCTTTCCCTTTTCCTGCCGACCACACTGATGAATGTGTGGCCTGTAGTAAACTGGATGGCGGTGATGACGGGAGTTGGGAACGTGGCTCGGCTTCCTTCACAGCCAGAGAAAATGTTTACCGCCGGAGCTGAGTGATATGGCCTCTGCTGATTTTTAACCAGGAAATGTGATAAATAATATGATGTGTATTTTTCTGCGCGTTGTAGTGGGAATAATGTGAAATCATGGGAGACTGTGGTACATTCTTCTAACCCCGTTCAGGGATAACTGCTGAGGGGGAGAGTGCTGGCTTTACTTTGGGTATTCCCACATTTTACTCATCGTCTTCTCAAACTGCTTTGCATCAGCTCACTCTTCTTTCTCTTTCTCCTTTTACCTTTTGCCCCCTTTCTCTTTTCTGTCCCCCTCTGCTGCCTCCCTCCCGTCCCCCTCAGGACTGCTCTGCTTCATTAGCTATCTGATAAACAGCTCAGGGGTTTGGTCCTTCACACTGAACCCGCACCTTCCTGTTCACATGGCCACAGGATGACCCCCATCACACACTCCACACTCAACTCCAGCACAGAGACAGACACTGACCCCTGCAGCCACCCACAACCCCTTTACCTGAATTATATTCTGACACACACACAAAAGGGGAAAGCTGATGACCTAAGTTCTAATGCTGTGTTTTGTTCAGAGACAGCAGGAAAACAAGGATGTATAAAATGTTTGCAACACTGATAATGTTGACATACACAAAATACCCTTATTTCACCCTTATTTCAAAAAGGCAAAATTCCAAGTAAGCTGTTAGATGGCTAATGAAAATGAATATTTCATTATATAGAAAAGTGGAATGCCTTTGAGCCACTTGTCATTTTGTTTCTTTGCATCAAATGCAATTGCGTCTTGTTCACCTGTGTGAACACAGCCTCCCTCTTTTATTCCTTCGACCACCATCTAGAAAAGGTTGGCGTTGCAGTGCATGCAGATATCCAAAAACCTGTTGATATCCAAGCCTTGATAATGTTGCCCGTTTCTCCTTCCAACCAGAAATTTAGGGTTTTCTCCAGAGCATACATACATGCAAACTGTCGGCAAGTTTATTTGTGTACAATGTATTCATGAAAATGCAGAGCTGACTGTAAACAGGCAAGAAGCAACATGTCACAAACTGCAGTAAAATGAGATGCATATTTTGAATGCGCTGTATACATGTCCAAAGAATGCTCCTAAAACCCAAATAATAGCAACATATCTCACATGTCTTAATTGGAAAAAGCTCCATTTGGCCTTATATATTGGAATATTAGTGTATATGTAAACAAAGCCATTTTAAGTTTCTGATGAAATGATTTATATTGGGTTTACAGGATTTTTACACCGATGTGACTGTTACCTGTTTTGTCAGATAATCAGCCAAAAAAACATCTGAATAACAACAATGAAAATAATATTAAAAACAAAACTAGTCAAATAGTTTCAATAAGATTTTAAATGAATTTAATCTGATAAAATACTATTCAACCACATCACTGGCTGATAGCCAATGGCTGAAACTACTTTGGGTCAAGGGAACCTGCTGTAACATACTCAACTATAAGGTTTTAGATCTTCTTAATGGTACTGTAATTTTCAAAATAAAAGTTTAAACAGCAATCACACACACACACACACACACACACACACACACACACACACACACACACACACATTACATCAAAGTGAAAAAAAGCAGCAATTCTTCATGATCAGCAAATTTAAGGATGTACATTTCTGGTGAAAACTAAAACAGTGACTTTAATACAGTTTGAGTTTTCATGGCTTTAGTACTCTACTTAGCTGTGGTGGCTGCCACTTCTTTTTTTTCTGAAAGTGTATTATATTTAATCCTTTCCATATGCCCCTGTCAGATAGAGCACAGATAGAGCACAACCAAAGCTACTAGGCTGCGGGAAAATCCCTGGTACAAACCAAAGGCAGCCTGCTGACTCAGAATACTTCTGTATAGGTCACGCAGTACATTCTCACCACTGTGATACCAAGGCTGCAAGTATGCTCTTTCAGGCATAAACTCTTTATTACTTATGCCTGAAAGTATAAGAATGTAATACATTATCTGTCTCTGTAGATTAAGTCATTCTAAATGCTACGACAAAACAGCCTCTCAAAATTAAAGAATAAATGAGTGTCTTGCTTGAAGACACCTCAGCAAGGTGAATGTTCAGTGGGTAAAAAAAAAAAAAAAAAAAAGTACAAACCAAACTCCCAACTGCAGCTTAAGTGATGACTTATCTGAACCTCCCTCCTCTGCAGCCAGCTGACCCCTCCATCCTCCCCTTTCCCCCCTCTGTGTCTCGCCTCCCTCCCAGCGTCCCAGCCTGTTAGGGCCCCTCGGTCCTCCATCTCTGCCTGCTTGACTACAGCTGACATGTGGAATGGCTCACAGTAAACACTTAATAGAGCTGCTATTATGGTCGCAGAAAGCCATCAGCCCCAATCACGGCCTGCTAATGCCATTAACCCCAGGGTTTCTCTCACACACACGCACGCACGCACGCACACACACACACACACACACACACACACAGGTATCCACATGTGAGCAACTACACACACACACACACACACACACACACACACACACACTTTCAGCCTCACCCATACATGCAAACATATGACAGAGTCACTTTCACATGAAACCACAAATGCCCTTCAGCAGGGATTCATTCAAATTCCTGCACAAAAAACAGAGCTTTAAGTTAAACATTTGAACTTTCAAACAAACTATAAATATATATATTCGAATCACTAAAGCCACATGAGTCTGTCTGAATAACTGTGGCTTTGCCAACAGACAATGTATTCTCACAGAATTTAACATGAGCCCTGATGGTGGCGCAGGCAGTTCTGCAGAAGCTGCAGGTTCACATCTTCCCCACTACAGATCTCGACCAGAGCCGGCTTTTCCAGACCATTAGTAGCTTAAGAGGTTCTCAGCTCTGTTCCACAACATGGTTGCACAGCTGCCAGACAAGAATGCATAAGTCTGAAAAATAAGAAGAAAAGTGCTCTTATTCTGGCGTGGGCCAGAGGGAAGCCTTGAATCGGAGCATACACAGCCCCAGCCTGCCAGACCCACCTCATACCACTGATAACTAGATTAATGACCTGCACTCACAGCTATGATACAAGACATTCATGCAACACAGTGCGACGTCACATTCGAGCTCAAACATGGTCTCGATCATGCACGTCATAAATCGGTGTTATCAGCTGGTCTTTTCGGACCCACATCCATCAAGGCCACTACTTCCCGGATACACTGGCAATCATCTGCAGCCATCTTGTCCTGAGATTAGGCAAATAGTATTGAAATTACAACTCCAGAATGACCTAGGCCCCCAAAACTGATACCACACTGAGGCCAGATAACCTCCTACTACTGTACATGTTTACATATGACTATATTTAACTCCAGATTAATCCGATTTCTAATTATGTACAGCTTAATTTACATCACATCATTTCAGAGAAGGACAAACACCCTGGGTTCCTTTCTCTACATTCTCATAAAGATCTCAATCTTGACTCCAGTTTTAGTATTTAAACTTGGCCAATGTCTGAATGCCAAGCTTATCATTATACAACAAATACTTTGTACGTGTTATGCAAATGCTTTTTGTATACTTTTCTATACTACTTCCACAGCACAATGTACTGTATGAGCCGTCGTGAAAAAATGCCAATGGGTAAGACCTTGTCCATATTAAAGAGACTAAACTTTAAAATGCGTATATTTCTCTCAGCTCTGGCCTTCTATCAACAATAAACAAGTATTTTTCATATTTAAAAACAATGTGTTCAACAGTGGATGAACATAGAAATGTTGGTCTTGCACTATGAGGTGAAAGAGGCAAAAGGCAGCTTCCCAAAATTATGACATACTGTGTGCTCTAACATATCACACTTACATTACTGGGGTGCAACAACTGAACATATTTGCACAGAATTTGCACTGATAACAGAAGCTGAGATGTTTTTTTAAAGGAAAATACCCGAGTTTATCATTGAGGTGCAACTGCAGTAATAGGGGCTTACTTATTTTTGTCTAAAACCCAGATTCGTCTAGTGGTTCATTTGCCTGAAAACAATACCATAAGAACATCTGCACTATGATTTGCTACACTACAACACTAGATAAATGATTATGGGGAGTAACTTATCCTGGGACGCACAATTTCGACTTTGCAAACACAATTACAGGCACTGTTGCTTTAAAAAAATGTGTCACCTGGAACTGCAGTTTAAAGAGCTACAATGAACAGCTCTCTAGAAGGCAACAACAAAGCAGTGCTGTCTATCAATTCAATTTTGGTCTTTCGCCATCATCCACATTTTTTGGCGATGAGTTGATCACCATCAGCCCTGATTTTTGGAAACAAGTATCTGTGCCGTATAGTCCCCCTAACGGATTTACGTGTTAGTGCACCTCTCTAAGTACATAAAATCAGGAATTAATTTATTCTTTTAAATGTGACCTTTATTTACATATTGTCATATATGTGTTTCCAGGGCATTGCCATTTGTGTTTGCATACATAAGAAGAATATGTCTGTAATTTAACTAACCAGGCTGTTAGCAGTTAAAGAGAAGAGGCCGGACAGACGCTGCCTGTATCATGTAGACAGTTTACATTCACAGCCATTTAACAAGTGGGTATGTTTGTCACCTGAGCGAACAGAGAGTGTATGAAGTAATATGTGAGTGACTGACAACACTGTGTTAAACAGCATTCCATAACAGGGCAGGATAATCCCAAACACCGGATTAGAGAAGAATGGACACGTCTGACAGCTTCCTCTGAAACTCTGCTCTCAAAGGATCCCTTTGTTCTTTGAACGTCCTTGCTGCCATACACATAACACACGTTCTCATACAAATGCCGCACACACACGCGCGCGCACACGCGCATGCACACACAGACACACACAGACACACAGACACACAGACACACACACACACACACACACACACACACACACACACACCCCCTCTGGGCTCTGACAAGCTGTTTGTAACTCTAACAATATGCTAAGTGGCATCTCTTATAACAGGTGATTTGAGTCCTCCCTTTCTCTTCCAGACAGCATATCACATCACATCTGCACAGTGCTGCCAACACAAGACTGACACACAATCCATATCAGTACAAACATTTTGACACAGCAGAGCAGGTACACTGAGCAAAAATGCAAATGCAGCACTTTTGTTTTTGCTGCCAAGTTAAAGATCTATGACTTGATTTTGTTCTGCACTAAAGAATTATTAGTCGCAAATTTAGGTTGCAAATTTGTTAAAATCTGTGTTAGTGAACACTTTTCCTTTTTCAAACATTATCTATCCACTAGCAGGTGCGGCATATCAAGAAGGTGATTGATCATTACTACACAGGTGTGCCATGGGATGGTCACAATAAACGGTCACTCTAAAATGTGCAGCTTTATCACAGACATTAACACAATGCCACAGGTTGCAGGCTTTGATGGAGCGTGCCATTGGTATTGTGACTGCAGGAATGTTCACCAGAGCTGGTGCTCATGAACTGAATGTTTATTTCACTACCATAAGCTGTCTCTCATGTTTTTTTTCCATGAATTTGGCAGTACATCCAACCCACTTCAGACAAGAAATGGGAAACAGACGGGAAATGGGAAATATTTTGTTCGGTGTATTTTCACAAGATTTTTCAGAGACAATGAAAATACAGAGGTCATACTGTGTACAGTATACCATGGGTTGTATGCCATTGAGAGCACCATGCGAAATAAATATTTGGGGCCAAATGCTGATGATTTATTGACCATGAAATTTCATGAACAAAACACTGATATTCATCTGAACATGTATTTAGTATATGAATGTCCTTTAACAATAAACAAAGCTTATTATACAGGATCCCACAAGGGCTATATGCAGACTACTTCTTTAAAGTATGTTGCATAAAACAATTTCCTGTGACACTACGTACAATCATCCATAACAACGGAACAACACAAAACTCATGTTTCTCAAATTGGGCCTGCAGAGACATTCAGTCTGAGGCTCAGTGACTAAGTCCTGCCATCCATTATAAACCAGTGCAGATAAACCAGCTGGTAAAAATAACATTTAAATGAATCTCAGTTTAGCACAATGAGGGCCTACACCCTTCAACAAGCAGCCAGAGGGAACAGATATCAAGTGGGAAAGTGCATTAAAAGTACTGAAATGGAGAGCGGTGGGCTAGCATTCCAGGAGTTCCTGAGTAGAGAAAGTTTCATCAAATGAGTTTCCCTTTCCAACATATTTTATGTGACTTTACTCCGTTACGTTTGACTACAGTCTCTTTTCTCATATAAGGACTAGGCTTTTTTATTCTGCGCCCGCCTGCATCCCACAATCCCTGATGGTCTTGTTGTGAGTCAGTAAAGGGCAGGGGTGGATTTGGCAGAATCATGAACCAAACCAGACCATACCAGGACAAACTGGGCTAGAGTAGGCCAGGCCAACTCAAGGAAGACTGGGCCATATCAGCCCAAATAAGACCGCTTTCCAACCATATTCTGCGTAAATACAAGAACCTCAATTATTCAATTTAGGTCTACATTTACACACACATACTGTATATTGCTGCTACACACACACACAACACACAGAGTGACATGCTAGTACGCACAGCTAACTTTCCCAGGCTCCACCTCAGGGAGCACACATCATCCAAATGGCTGCTATGGAGCTGTGATTTTTAGCAGAACAGCTTTTTTTTCTGTTACTGAGCCCCCTATTTTTAGAGATGGCTGAAATGATTAAACCCCCTCCCCTTCACCCACACACACTCCTCCTCCTCCTCCTTTCCTCTCCTCTCTCCTGTTGTGTTTTGACCAAAAAAGTCAGAGACTGCAGCGTTTTTCCTTGTCAGAGAGAGAGACTGTCTGGACGTCGAGTTGAAGACAGACGAGGCTATATTTACAGTCTGACTTCACCCTGAAACGCACATACGCACACAGAGACACATGCACACGCTGCTGTTAACATGGTCGGGGATGACGCAGAGATGACCGCACCTCGGTTCTGTCTGTTTCACTCTGACCATGTCTTGCTGGCTGAGCCTCACGGCGGTGGTCAACCTCAGAGGATGCTCTTTCACAGACAACAGACCCGTTACCCTGAAGAGGTCACAGTCTGACAGAGGAGGGAGGTTGCAGTCGATCATAGTGAGTCCAAAACATTTTATTCACACAGTGCTGCTTGTGGTGGGTCCCCAAAGGATTTTAAATCAAGACTGTGTCCAAGAGAAATAAAACTTAAAGGAACACACCAACATTCTGAGGGTTTTTAACTCACTCAATGACAAAATCACCCCTGTTAGCCCAACTTAGCAGAGAAAAGTACGAACAGAGTAGTTAAGTATTTTAACATATAACATGTAACTTTTCCACATTAAATGTCTTAAAACAACCAGACTTGTGCTGTATATTTTGTTAAGGTCTGTACTGACATTATCCCAAACATTTCCAATGATGTTCAAATCCCCAAAAAATCTGTAATTTTTTATTCAAAGACACAGTCCATGTCATTGTTCAACAAACACAAAAATTAATAATTACAATTAATGGTTTTAGAAGGAGTTAGATGGTGGAGCTGTTTCTTGGTGAATAAAAGCTAACTTTGCAAAGTCTTGGAATCATAGTGACAGTAAATACAAAGTTTAACCTTGAAACCCAGATTCTGATAAATTCTTGTTATTTGTTTCATACAAAAACTTAACTAATAAAGCTAGAGATACAGTAAAGCTCCTACACACATTGTCCACCCAACAGGTGTTTTCATTCATCTGCTGGATTAGGCTTCCACACAGGGCTGTCACTTTGTGCTTGACTGAAATCTCTCTCAGTTGTACCTGTTAAGGTGAGACTGCTTACACCTCTATCACTTGTGTCAGTGGATAGACTTTGGTGACCTAACATAAATAATAGCATAATGCTGCCCAACTGGAACCTGTCCAATGAGCCTATTAGCTCACTGTTACCCTGTTCCCACCAGCTCCAACCAAGTTCTCATTCTGGGCTGGTGCCAGTTAGTAGTTGGTTAGCTAACCTTCTAAGAACCGGATGGTTTTCCACAGAGAGTCATTACACCCCTGTATATGTCGCAGGTTTCCTTCAAAACGCTAATGCCAACTTCAAGCACAACAACATCGATGGACTACATTGTCAGTTTACAAGTGTTGCTCCTGGCTTTGCAAGCAGGCTTTGCTCTTGATCCTTCTTCAACTTTATGTTGAATTTCTGTGGAGGACTACATTGCAAGGACAACGATGGTCTCTTTCAAGGACCACTTATATGATTTTATGTCCACAGAAAAGCTCTAGGTCACAAAAAGGGGCGATCACAAAGTTATGGCTGACCATGACAAATCCCACCTCCCCAGCCTGTGACATATGCAATTCGTGGTTCTCGACCAACCAAGTATTGATGCCACTGCTAAGACAGTTTTTCTGGCTGAGATCTGGTTCCTACACTGTCGAAAGGGGTATATGTGGCTGCACAAGGCTTTACGTTATCACACACAAGCTCTACACTAAAAGCAAGAAAAATTGATCTTTTTGTAGCTTGAAGGACCTATTTTCAATAACGTGTTCTTGTTAGGCTTGTTTAGGGGATTATTAGAACATACAGAGAGGATGACCCATGTGACTTCACTCAACAGCAGAAAATCTGTCGTCCTGCGAGCATTCAACTGTAGCAAATTTAACAAGACTACTACTGATTTTAAATGGGTGTTCGTGACTAGACTGCAAAGGTGATGAAGATGGAAATTGCGGTTTTGGTCTGAAGAACAGAAATATACAAAATAAAGAAATAAAAATCAATACTAACTTGTTGATTTATTTTTATATGGATGATGCATGTCACTGGATTTTGGTGAAATACACTATGCTAAAGCTTTATTAGCATGTGCAGTGGACAGAGGAGGATAACACCTCACAGACTACATTCTGGTGCAGAACCTCCTCCTTCGATAATTTGGTACTATCTTTGATAATAAGCTGTTGCTATGTCATCAAATTGACTTTCAACACTCTTCTTCACCAATAAAACCACTGCTGCTGCTGATGAAAACATGAGAGAATATTTTTGGGCTAAAATGTATATATGAGTGTTGTACCACAACAATATCTTACAGATCATATAAACATGTAGACAGATACATTGTGATGAAGCAAAAACTCTCATAAAGGAAAAACAAAAATCCCTCGCCCACCTATGTTCATAACATCAAGCCTGCACCCATTCCTTTGATAATATCAGTGTGTTTGTACATCTAAACATAGCTGAGTGCACGGGGAAGTCCACAAACACACACACACACACACACACACACACACACACACACACACACACACACACACACACACACACACACACACACACACTTGAACTTGGCGGTGACCTCTGGCTCTATGAACAGTGAGTCCTCAGTAAACAATCTTTCCATGTTTTCACCAGAGGAAAGGAAGGGGTCTCATAAAGACTGTCATTCACTATTTAACGTTAAAACACACACTGCAAACTAAATCGCCCATGCACACACACACACACACACACACACACACACACACACACACACACACACACACACACACACACACACACACACACAGGTTGGGCTCAGCTCCATGTAACGTGGACAGAGCTGCTCATTCTCGGAGCTTGGCGATAGCGTCATTTTTACACCGTGAGAACATGAGAAACACATTTCTCAAAGGAGCCCTCTCATTTGCCGTGGGTGTGTTACCATTTTTGGGGGGAAAGGGGGGACAGGAACACACACACACACACATTATTTAAATATAGTAGCTACATGCTAATCTGTCATAGCAGGGTTATGAATAGGCAGCGTACAGGGGCTATAAAGGATATGAAAGGCATTTAAAATAGTCGGTTCAGATTTGTCTGGACTTTTTTAAATGTACTGTAACCCACTATCACACATGCATATGTACACACACATCCTCAGCTGTCAGAGAGAGGGTATCAATAGCAGAGGACTGAGTGATGCTGAGCCAGAAAAGCTCTTTATTTATTTTTCCTTCTTTGAACAAGCAGGAAGAAAAACAAATATCAGCAAGAGGAGGAGAGAGACATGAACGCTGACTCTCAACTTAACGGACCCACTGACTGTTTAGATTTACTTAAAGATCCCTCACCATGCACCTCAAACTGCCTGCAGAATGGAATATCACAGCACTTCGAGAGGGAAAAATCTGCAGGATTTGCAGTCAATATGAAAGAAATTTCCAAATGGAAACGGCGGACTATGATGGTATGGGACAGGGAATAGGGCATAAATCATATTAGTTATGAAACAATTGGTTGAATGGTTGAACAATCAATTTGTCAAATGACAATTTTGTCAATGCCAGTTACAACTGCTCAAGTCTCAAATGTGAAGATTTACTGTTTTTCTCTATTTGATATTCTGAATCCATTAGCTTTAGGTTCTGGACTGTTCTTTGGGTCTGTACTTCAAAACATAACTGGGAAAATGTCAGTCATCTCAGTAAACTATGTCAGATGATGTTGCCTCCCTTGCTAAGCACAATTAGTATAAAAAGTCATGCCTAGTGGGGCAGTCACACTGACTGCTCTCAAATGCTGCATAAAGTCAAATAAAGTCAGTCGGCAAGATGTCTTCACAGAATCAAAGCTGGTTGGTCATTGTATTTTATCATCTCTCTTATTTACAAGTGGCCCCAAATAGTCAACCATTCGATCTAAGGACCCTGAATCAACTGCAAATCTCAAATTGAATAAATGGTTATATAGTAACAAAGCATCATTCCGCTGGGTCTATATGGGAGTTCTAAATATCTGACTATACATAGAGATGCTTGGTGTCTCCCAGTAAAGCATAATATATTGGCTATTTTGGTATAAAAGTATTAATCAGGGCACTTAATAAGAATGTAGCCCTAGCAGAGTGCGAAATATTTTCTGAACTCATGAATGAGGGCAGAAAAAGTGGTTTGCATCTCTTACACTCTCTAAGAGATGGTTAACAATTCTATTTACAACCATGAAAAGTAAGCAGGCTAAAAAAAAAGTGATGTGTTCTGTCTGTCTGTCTCCTTTGTTTAATTTCAGTACTATGGACTGCACCGCACCTACACATCCACCCCCCACACAGCATAATACACAACAAACAGCACTGGATGCAACGTGTCTTTTTACCTAAAATTCTTATCCCAGGTGCAAAGCCAAGAAGACAAGAAGACATGTGACTTCAGAGAGTGGCACTGTCCATAAGGGCTGAAAACAAGAAAAAAATGAACGCTCCCCTTCTGCTGTCCTCATACACTCATCCCACTGCCACCATGCCAACCACAGCTAATCACTACATATTGTAACGCAAAAAAAAAATACAAAGATAGACTTTTAACATTTAAAAAACATCAAGCAGTGACCTTAATGCAAGGTGGACGGAAGAGGGGGTGTGTTTTCCCCCCTCCGCTGTGTGTGAAGTGGAGATAACAGAATACACAACACAGGAAGCTCATTTTACGTATTTTTCATTATCAGTGATAGTGTAATGTGATTGGCTGCAACAGCACGTCTGATAGTAGGAGATAGATGCAGTTTGAACTGTGGGAGTTGTAATATTTTTAGTCTTTCCACGAAATCTGAAAACAGATAATGCCATGGGAAACTGGGATGAGACAGACTAGATGAACAAATGACTAATGTTGTTTGTTTTGTTTGTGGAACAAAAGGGAAGAAAGGAAAGAGTGAGGAGACAGAGAGTCAGTGGAAGTAAATACAAGAAAAGTGAGAAGTTTAAGAGAAACCAGAAGCAGGGATGGCAGTAAGGAGGCGTCAAGTGAACTGTATGGGTGTCAGTCCGAGCTATCTTTGTGAATTGAATTTCCAGACTTCCTCCATGGTTAAGTTTGAACTTTGGCCCAGTGACACATGACCCCTGACCTTAAAGCTGGAACCAGGAGCAGCACAGTTAAAAGAAGACTCCGTTTACACTGTAAATGCTCATAAACCCTCCACTGCTGCTCATTTGTCCCTCAGAACAATGCCTGCTTTCCTCTTCACAGCTGTGTGGTTGTGTGTGTGTGTGTGTGTGTGTGTGTGTGTGTGTGTGTGTGTGTGTGTGTGTGTGTGTGTGTGTGTGTGTGTGTGTGTGTGTGTGTGTGTGTGCACATGCTGGGCTCAGTCCCTCTGCTTAGAATATAGTTCCAGCCGCAGTGATCTCATGTGAGATGCTATCAGCCTGTTTACTGTTTCTCTGCTCCCCTGCGGCCACTGCATCGCTTACAAATTGGACAATCAAGAGCAGGTGTGTGTATGAGATACGACGGTGTGTTTGTGTGTGTGCGTGCGTGTGTGTGTGTGTGTGTGAATGACTAAAGTAGCTCAGTGTAATGGAACTATCCTCTCCCCTCCTCCTTTATTCTCCAGTGCAGGTGGAAGAGGAGCTCCTCCCTCGTTGAAAGGGGGGAGCACAAAGACACCCAGCCTGTAAACTTAAACAGTATTTTGTCACATATTTAAGAAAGCTGTTAGTGTATTTATGGAGGTGGAGGGGCCATGGACCCTCCGTGGGCTGCCGTCTTAACGAGGGCCATGTTGGATTGATTAGGCAGGCAGGGAGGGGCTTCAGGGAAGTAATAACTTGACAGCAACAGTTTTAGAGCAGATCTCACACTGCAATTAATGGAGTCTGGATGAAAACAATAATAGCATTTTTCATCACACCTGGGGCCCGTTGCACAAAAGCAGGATTCAGACATCCAGGATAAATGACTGAACTGGGTTCAACGAATCCAAAACAAGAGTGTCCAGGCTTAATTGGCTGCACAAAGACCAAGCCAGGATGAGCAGACATGGATTAAACAAGCCAGGTGAAACCAATCCTGGATCAGTGCGCGCATGTGGCTTCCTCAAATAGACCCCGCCATCGATCACATATTCACCGATTCACCATGGCAACAAGAGCGGCGTACGTTTCCCCGTTGGAGGCAGAAATACTCATGGAGGCTTACAAAGAGGTAAAGGATCAAATCAAAAAGAAAGGCAACACCACCACAGTTATAAAACAACGTGAGCGTGGCAAAGTATTGCAGACCGCCTGAATGTGTAAGTAGTGCACAAATACACACTCACTGCTCCGCTGAAACCATCACAATTACAATCCAAATAGTTAATTAAAATCTCCGAGGACTCCTTCCAAATTAGCAAGATTGAAACTCAGAAACAGTGACATATGTTGGAGATGTAATAAAAAGGTGGGAACTCTGGTGCATACGTTATACAATTGCGACAAAACTAATGACGTGGAATGAAATAATTTCGTTCTTGAATAAGATGTTTGGTATACTGTTGATTAAAAACCCCTACTACCAGATAAAGTTCAAATGTCAAAACGCCTAAAATCATGGTGTCGTTTAGCTATGATAACAGGGTGTAGGATAACTTTACGCCACTGGAAATCTCCCACCTTGTCCACGTTTAAGGAATGGATAGAGGTACTAAGCTCAATGGCAAGCTATGAGTGGGTCATCTATAGGGTGGCTGGGAGGGAAGATCTATTTAATGAAGTATGGGGCCCATTCCTAGCTCAGTTGCTGTAAGCAATACACACACACACACACATATATATATATATATATATATATATATATATATATATATATATATATATATATATGACATATAATAGATGAGCTGTTAGATAATTGAATTTCCCCTTGGGGATGAATAAAGTTATCCTTATTCTTATTCTTAATGAACACTGTGTATTGCTTGTGAAGTGGACTGATTGTGGTTTACAAGTCGTCATCTGATAATTTCAGATGGTCTGCAATGCTGACTATCTGATCAGCGACGTTGTGGCAAAGTGGCCCTGCTCGGTCCGTGACTCCCGAGTCTTTCGGCCCTCTTGAATCTATCAGTGCCTATCACAAGGTGAGCCACACAACCTGTTAATAACCACTTTTTACATGATGGTTGTGTCAAGAATGTCACTCTATTTATGAGGTTGTGATGATGAGATTTTGTACTGACAGGTGAATTCTCTGGTGTGTTGCTGGGGGACAGGGGGTATGCCTGCCAGCCTTTTCTCCTCACACCATACACAGACCCTCAGGAAGCACAGCAGGCCTATAATCATGCCCATGCCAGGACAAGGGCCAGGATTGAAATGACCTTTGGCCTCCTGAAGGCACGCTTTCACGGTCTTCACCACTTAAGGGTCAGCCCTTTGAGGGCATGTGACATCACTGTGGCCTGTGCTGTCCTCCACAATGTGGCCTGTCTGAGGAATGAGAGGGCCCCCATCACACATGGACTGGAACAATCCTGCCATCTTCCCTGATGACGACAGTGGTCGGCTGGTCAGGGACCAATATGTGTTGAATTATTTTAGTTAACATGCATGCTTTAAATTTAACTTAAATGTGGCCTGCAGTGGCAGAGATGCATGCTGTGAATTTCAGTTAAATATGGCATGCATTGGCAGAGGAATTTAAATTGATTTGGCCTCTTATATTGTTTGTGCTGTATACTGTGTGTATACAAGCTTGCAGGGAGGCTACTGCATCCATTCATTTGTCTGTTCATTTGTTGTGTATGGATTTGTCCTGCATTTATTTCAGTGTGCAGACATGCAGGGTGTATCATATACAGACCTTTGAATGTCTATTTATTCTTGTGTTGTATAATATGCTTTGATTCCATGCTTTCTATCTTGTAGAGTTACTGTGTGACTTCAGTTTTGAAAGAAGCTGATGGTTTACTTGCTTTGATTTATCCTTATTCAGTAAAGGAACATCATATTACTCTTTGATGTGTATTTATATTTATATGGGATGTGTATTTTATATATAGTTTATGGGAAACTGTAAATTATCTAATGATTGCAAAATAATTTAAAATCATCATTTATCTAAAAAGATTGCAATTAATGATCACAAATGTTTAAATAATGACAGTGGGTCTGGTTGAATGTGATAACAATGAGCAGTGGGCAGTGGAATAACTATTGGTTTCCGATTTGTGGTGACTGCTGACTGAGATAAGGGATGAGATTAAATAGATCCTGGAACTTAGCCTGGTCTGGAGCAGGCTAGCTCCACAGAATAAATCTCTATGGTAACTTATGTCATAACATATCCCGCTTTCCACTATCCCGCTTTTGTGCAACTGGATCACAGATAACTTGATCCAGGATAACCAAGATATCCTGGCTTAATCCATTATCCTAGTTTTGTGCAATAGGCCCCTGGGCGTCATTTTTAATATCTTTTCTTCTTTTTTGGGTCTAACAACAAGGTTTTTATTCTCACACTGTTAACCTGCCCCAATTTAACTTAATGTCACACTTTCATGTTGCAGAGAATAATTGTTGTTTTTTGGCAATATAGAAAGGGACAGACATGGTTGAGACACTGATGCAGTACTTCGTCCAGTTGAGTCTGTCTGTGAGAGCCAAAGACTGCTCCATATGTTGAGTTTAAAGGGGCTTTATGTAACATTCACCTATGAGTATGCACATGAATTGTCTGGACATCGTCCTCAACATGAAGGTGGCTGAGCTTGCAACGAGCAGCAAATAGTGCTTACTCCATAAACAGGGCTAACAACAGCAGAAGTGCTAACAGCAACAGAGAAGCTAGGATTACAACATACACAGATGGAGCGTGACTTCACTCTCTGCCCAGGACGCCATTACTCCACTATATCTTTACATAGCAAATATTGGTTTGCTGCTACATTAGTGCTCTAAAATGTGTCAATAAGGGAAGTACATTGGGTATTTTGCAGCAAGACAAAAAACTATTGGTGGGGGTATCGGAAATGTGAATAAACACAAAGAACATACAGCTTAATGTAGAAAAAAAAGTTTGTTTTTAGTCTTAAACCAAAAATTAAAACAGTGATTTAATCCACCAGAACCATCATCTTTCTCTAACTCTAATTAAGTAGTTTCAGTTGCCTTAACTTTATCACACCATTTTCATACTGTAGTTGCCGTATATTGAAGGAATGAAAGAACAAAATGTCAAGTAAAGTTCAAAAACATCAGGACTGAACATATTCTTAGTTTTACAGAATCGTCCAACATCAACGCTGTCTGGCAAGTGGTTTGCTTTATCTTCATATGCTGAGACAACACTGATAAAGTACTGGGTGACAGAGAGAGAGAGGGCTGTGAAATGGTCGGTGTCTTTGGGGACAGCTGGGAAGCTGCACATTCATCATTTTTATGACACATGAGGTGGGCACAACATAATATTTTAGAAACCGATAAAATCCCCTTCCATCCTCCATCCTCTTTATCTTTCTTTTGAGTGACTATTGACTCATTAATGTTATCTGACCACCGCAGCAGGAGCGATGGGAGCCATGAAACACGACAAACACAAACACACACACACACACACACTCACCATTTCCTGAAGCACACAGGCACACACAAGTTTCCTGTGGGAATTTATTTTCAAATCAGCTATCTGCGATCACCTGCTGTACACTGCTCCTGCTGCCAGCCTCATCCTCCGGCTTCTATTACATCATTAAAACATCAGTGTGTACTAGAGAAATCAGAAAGAAAGTGAGGACTACAAAGATAAAAGGATGGAAAATTGGATGACAAACATGGTGATGTGGAAGGTTAAAGACAAGAACAAGGCCATGAACTGGAGGTAGAATAAAGTTGTGACATGAAAAATAAGCAGAGAAGAGTGAATATCAAGATGAGTGAGCCGAAACCTGGGAAATCATCAAAGCAGTCATCTATGAATGTCTGATATCAGCAGTAATGTCAAATATGTTACAACTGTTACTGTTTCACACTGATGATGACTGAAAATAAACACGTGTTGATTCTGGCAAGGATTTTCATTTTAGTTTTTAAGTAACTGACATGTACATTTTAGTCATGAAATGAAAACTGAGAATCCTAGTTTTGGTCTTGCAGTTCAAACACTAATTATTTCTTATTTGAATTTTATCTCAATAAACTGTATCATACTTCTTTTATACAAGTTTTTAATCAGACATGAGATTATCTTTCCTTTCATATCAATGACATGATATTAGAAGTAATTTTGTAAGGGCAGTAACACTATATTACATTATATTAAATGTTAACTGTTTTAATAAAAATATCAGTCAGTAGATGTTTTCAAAGTTAATAGAATAAGAGCCCTCTTCCACCAGGCGATGGACAAAGTGTGCCGTTGTATTGTTTCCACTTTTTCTTCCCAGAACTGTGGCTGAAAAAAATCCGTATTGATGCCACACTGACAAAGAACATCAGTGTTACACTGAATCTTCTGCCATACTGTGACCCTTTTTTAAATTGAGGAGCCTTAAAATAAAACACACTAACATTAAGATGCAGTTTTTCCATTAGGGGGTTTAATGAGATGACCCATAAAATGGATGAGCTGTATTCTGTTTGGCTGACAGTAGAGTAAAATATTCTACATGCCCATTTTGGTCACAGAGGCTTTTTTAATTTTATAAATTTGTCAGGTTCTTGATAAAATACAGATTCATGAAATATCTACAGTACTCTGCTATGTTCTCACTAAGATCACTTTTCCATCATGCTGCATCATATTGCTTGTCAACAAAAATGTGCCGTCATGACTCAATGACAAAATGAAAAACACACACAAGCACAGAAAAGCTGATGCACTATCACCACAAGCTCAGATCTCAAATCTCACAGTATCTCTCTCATTCTCTCTCTCATTCTCTCTCTCACACACACACCCTTACTGGGCCCATCAGAGGTGTGTGTTTTTGAAATGTTCCTGTGATGTTTCCAGTGTGTAAGATAAGACAGGAGTAGTGTAAACAGTAGAGTGTGTATGAAGTAGAATGAATGTGTAATGAATGTAGTGCCTCCAACATGTTGAGCATAGGAAACAGATGCCTCAACACTGGCTATGAGAGAGAGAGAGAGAGAGAGAGAGAGAGAGAGAGAGAGAGAGAGAGAGAGAGAGAGAGAGAGAGAGAGAGAGAGAGAGAGAGTGTGTCTTGTGGCTGTTGTTCCACATCGATCCACAGTCAAACACCCAGAGGGGTACAAGGATAATAAAGCAGCAGTGAAGTTCAGCCAGTTTCAGTGGTTCATGCTGACCTTTGCAAATTCTTCACATATGGCAATCTGTGCGTCAAAGGTGCTCGAGAGAGGTTCTCAAAGTCTGCACTTTTATCCCATGAAATACACACGGAAAGTTAAAATGGTACAGGAGCTTTGTGGAGGTAACTTCAACTTCAACTTCAACTGACAGAGACCCACAAGCCAGTAAAAGCCTGACTGTAAAGATTGTTATTGGTGGTCATTTTTCACTGGTGACACCCATGTTGAATCATGTATATGAAACTTAAAATGTGCTAAACTCAATTTATGTCACTGACTATGGATAAAAATCTTTGAAACGTCCATTTAAACACATTCAAAAACTTATCTTTTCTTCTCTTTGAACACAAATGACAAAAGTTCAGGTCCTCCCTTTTTTGGTTCTGCCAGTACATAATTAACAACATACAAAAATCATTTATTTGAATTTGTGAATCAACTAAGAATGGCTGAAGATGTGGTTTTCGAGAATCCCAAGTTTTTCTTAAAGCCCAAACAATGACCAGAACAATAAGATACCTTGCCTTCTGTTACAGAAAAACAAGGTTACACCTGCATCTTGCTAACTCCGCCATTCTGGATGTCACTAACTTGGCTTCTTCTCCGGAGCCTTTGTGCTCCACTGTCTCTCAGGTTAACTCATATTGCAGCAAAGCCTGGCTTGTGTGACGTGTGTGGTTGTTCTGCTTCCGTGGTCCTGCCAGATGCCTCCTGCTGCTGTTATCATTAGTCATACTTCTATGGTTATTATACAAATATGATTACTGTCACATATGTATACTATCAGATATCAATATATACTTTCAATATATTGTACCACAGTAGCCAGATTTATAACTATAATATTATTACTTTCATTGATGTTGTTGTAAGCTACTGTCATTACCGTCTGTCCTGCATCTCTCTGTCCCTCTCTCTTTCTGTCTCATTGTGTCATACGGATTACTGTTAATTTATTATGTTGATCTGTTCTGTACGACATCTATTGCACGTCTGTCCGTCCTGGAAGAGGGATCCCTCCTCAGTTGCTCTTCCTGAGGTTTCTACCGTCCCCCCCCCCCCCCCCCCCCCCCCCCCCCGTTAAAGGGTTTTTTTGGGGGGAGTTTTTCATTATCCACTGTGAGGGTCCAAAGGACAGAGGGATGTCGTATGCTGTAAAGCCCTGTGAGGCAAATTGTAATTTGTGATATTGGGCTTCAGAAATAAAACTGATTGATTGATTGACCTGCATACTTTCAGGTGAACTGATGTAAATAACCTTGGCCTTATAAGCTCCTGAGCGCAGAAGGATCAACTCATCAACAACTGGCAGCTGCATGAGGCACTGATAGTTGCATGGTCAGCTTTAACACCTGAGATGCTACAAAAGAGTTACTATTACAATGCTATCAAGGCCAAAGGTGGTCTACCAGTAGTGACCATTTCTATTTTCCTGATCATTACAGATGTATATAAAAAATTTACCCATCTATCTCTTCCCTTCCTCCTTCTCTTTACCTCATCCATTTCTCACATGTTCTCTCACTCAGTCTCCTTCACTCAATCTTATCCCATTCTGCAAATCCCTTCCCACCATCTTTGCCCTGCCCCCTCCCAAACTAAATGGATCCATCCCAGTGATGGTGCCTGAGGGTGCACTAACTCTGCCCTTACACTTCTCCTTCAGCCCTTCCTGTGGAGCTGCAGTGGGAGTCACTAAAGGAAGTCTTCATCTCAGAGGACAGCCCACTTCCTCCTGAGAAAGATGACGGGTTGAGGGTGAGAGAATTACAGAACAACAAACCTGTTTGTTTGCAATAAACTGAGCAACCCCTCTATGTTTTAGGGCAGTAGATCCAAAATATTGGACAGAGGTCTTTGTGGATTGTGAGCGTGTGGTTCAGTCTTTTTTCCAGTGCAATGCTGAAATTTACCAACAACTTTGGTAATTTGTTTTTTATTCTCATATTGTTTTAAGCAAAGCAACATTTTTTGTCCTTGTCCTTGATATTATCAGACCTATTAAGATGTTATGCTGTAAAAGTGTTAGAAGCCTGAATAAGCCTAAAATAGCTCTAACCACTGTTATAAACCATCTAACTCACTGGTTTGAGAGCTGAATGCACTTGTTGCTTTAATGCTAAATGTTTGTCCACATTAAATAAAAAAAATCTGAATGGGTGACCTGCTGACTTTCAACCAGCTCTGTATTAAAGGAATGTGGGTAGTGTGTGTAAATTAACTATGGTAAATTTCCCGCCATCTAACCAGCGCCCAGATCTCCTGCTGATCTCTCTGCTCAAATTTGGCAGATTTTCATTGACTCTTGGGTTGGTGGATACAAAGGGTACAAAGATTATAGAACTGAATAAAGAGAGACCTCAAAAGAAACTCGAACCAAATTGTAAAACTAGGCTTTGCTAATCAAATATAAACCAAGATTCTGTTACTTTATATGCCCAGTCTCCAGAAACATATCTTAATGCACTGTTTAGCTGTAATACTAGAATCTAAAAACATTAAGTGGGTGCCATACTGTTTCCTGCATTGTAAAAACAGAGTCTGAAAAAACTGAGATCAAACTGCAAAACTATGCAGCGTTGATCAAATATGAGCCAAATCTCTGTTACTACGCTGCCTATTTCTTACCTCACATGTTTTCAGAAACATATTTTAGCTTCCCGTTTAACTATAATACGAGATTGTTTGTTACCAGCTGGTCACCATATATTTTCCTGTGTCAAAATGGACAAGCTCCCATTACATCACCCACCAGTAGGAGCGTCTATTGGTTTAATGCGGCGCAGTGCATTCTGGTAGCTGTAGGTTTTCTACCTTTTGAGCAAAGGCCAACGCCACAGCCCTTTTATCGTTTTTCTCTGGTCCCGCAGTACTAATTTTAAAAGCTACTGCACCTTTCTGTTGCACAGCCTGACAGCCTAGTTTTATGAAAATGTTATCTTTCCAGCAGTAAAATACTTCTTGAAGTTAGCATACATTCTACAAACCTATCAACAGGCAGAGTGCTGATATTGGATGATCCTGTGACAACATTAATTTTTTATTTTTTTTTTTTTGGGTACAATTTCAGTGCATGGTGACTACGGTAGGGTTACAGTAAGGGTAGGCAAGTAATACACTTGATATATTTTGGGAAAAATTGTGGTTAGGTTTATGAAGACAAAACAAAACAGACAAATAAATTGTTGGTCTGCAACTGGAAATGAACATCGATTTGCAGGAAATCCAGATGGGCCCATCCACTATATGCCCTCCACACCCTTGTTCTCTGCACACTATTTCCTGCACTGGCACTGAACATTGGCACTGCACATGCACCATGCACTGCATCATCATTCAACATGAATATAACTCATAGTGACACCAGGTTGGTGTTTAAATGCATAAGAATGATTGTGTAGCCAGAGCATGAATCAGCTGGTAATCACTGTTCAAAACAGGCTCCTGCTGAGGCATGATTGAGAAAAGAGAACTGGCTCAAAAAGTCTGATTTGAAATTCAATGTAACGCAGTCAAAAGAAAGGTAAGCTGCTGGGCAGTAAACAGGTGGGTGGTCATGTGTTCAGTGCATGTGAGTATGTGTATACCAGCAAACTTTATCCAGGAACCTCATTGTTTCCTCCTCACGGTCGAGTACAACTTCTGTCAAACTCTTGGTAATGCTGCATAAATCAGTGGAACCACTTAATATTTCATCTGCTGCTGCTGGCCAAAGGTCTTGGCATCTACAGCCATGAATTTCCAGCGTTTCAGCTGTATGAGCATGCATAAACATTCTGAGTAATGAAAACATGCACCTGCACACACACACACACACACACACACAGCACATCATAAACATGCACACACGCTAAGAAATACTGTAGACCAAACTATAAAGTCAATCCAGCAGTGTAGTAAGACAGGGTTAAACAATTCATCTCTTCTGTAACCAGCCTCTGAACAATAGAGCCAGTGTGATCTGAGGTATGTACTATGAAAAAAAAAAAAAAGATCTGTCATTCTCGTTCACTTTCTCTTTCCCAAACATAGAACACACAATCGTTCTGTCTCTACACCGCACGTTATTGAACAAAAACCTCAAAAACTGCATGCACTTCCAAACTGGAACACTCCTAGCTATGGATGCAAACATGAACAAAAATTCACAAGAAACAAAAGCACTTTATATACACTAGCGACAGTTGGCAGGGAGTGCTGTACAGAACAAACGACATGAGTGTTTTGAATTTCCCCCAGGCACACTCGCCGAGACTTAGTGGGAAATATTTTCCTTCCTATCACACACACAATTGCCTGAGGGTGTTTCCCTGCATCTAAATATTCAAAGAATCCTTTGTTTTGATAAGATAACAGTTTGGACTGAGAGGGAGGCAGCAGCTTGAGTGAGGCACTCATGCAACAACAACAATTCCTCTTTATGTATCAGTAAACTGTGATAAAAGGCTCCCTCATTGTGCTGAGTTTATTATACACAAGGGGATGTAAAGACAGCAAAGGCAAGCTTTACTCTATATTCCTAAGGTTTCTTTTGTTTTTGTTTTATTGTAAATCACCCTTGACTACAACTTTTCCATTACAACCCATAACTGGCACTTGCAGCCTCCATTACCTTCACAATCAGGATCATGTTGTCATGTTAAGTCAGCTCTCCTAAACCCAGACTGATCTGGGGAAATCAAAGCTGCTGGCACACTCACCTTCTGCTAATTCTCATATAATTAAGGGATGCTCATGATGTTTTTCAACCTGACATTTAAATGCAAATGGGGGCTGCGATATTAAAAATGAAATCAAAATAGCATTTTGTAGCTTTACTTGCTACAGATAAGACCATTACTGTTAAAAACTGCAAACTGTGGGTTCACCTTAGAAAAATGAGCTGCTATCCGGTCTCTCTTTGGTAGTGATTCATGCAAACTGTAACTAATGATATGAGATGATTAAACTAGTGAGGAGACATTAGAAAATGCATCGCAGGTGCACATTTGATTTAGAGACCATAAACAGCTCAACAAAGCAAAAGAATGTCTTGTTTTTTATGTAATTGTTTATTCTCAAAGATTTTCTTTCATTATAGCATTCTTTGTAGAAAATTGTGCACGGTGTTGTTTTTTTTGTTTATGTTGTTAAATTACTGTGCAGATTCAGGGGATGATTCTCTGTGAGTTCATCAATACAAGGCTCCTACAATTATTTTAGTTTTGGAATTTTCTCTAGTTTTTATTTATTTCATAATTTTTCTTTCCAAATTTCCAGAGTTTAGTTTCATCCAGTTTTTAGAGTGTGTTTACTCATTTCAGTTTAGTATTTATAGTTAAGGCTTATACTAAATACATTTACAGTATATTTTTATTTCATTTAGCTATATTTGTAAGAACACATTATTGTTTCAGTTAGTTTAATTTTTCTTATATTGTATAGTTTTTATTTTTATTTTGGCAAACTAAAACTTTTTTTCACAACTAGTTTTAGTTTTTAGTTTAGGTTCAGTTAACTAGAGTATAATATATAATAAGACACGAGCGGCACCTTTTACACTGTTTCAAATTGTCATTTGATACACCATTATAAAATTATGAATTATAGCCACTTTAAGTGTCAAAAGCACTCAACATGCAAAATGGCTATTTAGAGTGTTGTATTGCTATCATATAGGCTACTGTACATTATAATTTGTATTACTATTAGTGCATCAATGTGTAATCTGCTATTAAATGTAACTGGTCAGGGTGGAGCCAATTTTAACTGCTTTGCATGTTGTTGTAGTTCTATCTGGCATCATGGTATGTAAAACAGTAACTTTAGCTGTAAGACATATAGGGAAGTAAAAAGCACAATTTCTCCCTCTGAAAGTTAGCAGAGAAAAAGTATTAAGTAGAAAAAAATGACAGTACTTCAGTAAGTACTTCAAAACTGTACTAATGTACAGTAAAAGGACTGCATCATTCTGAGGTTACATTATAGACCGTGTACACCCTGCTTTAGCAGGCCTGTATTCAATTGTCGTCATGCCATTAAAGCTAATTTGAGAAAGTTAAAGAGGGAGAGGGATTGAGGGAGAACAGGGGAGCAAAGACGCAGATATGGTTGGGGTTAACCTTGAGTGGACCTTGTGGGTGGGTGGTACAGAACCAGGCCGGCATCTTTACATACTTGAGTTAAAAGCTCGTTAAAAACCAATTAGGCAAAATAATAATCCACGCCAAATTAAACAAAAACTCACAATGTGCAGCTCTGCCTTCTACCAAAATAAAAATGAAAGCAGATCATTTTGAACAAAGGAAATATGATCTCCAGTAATTTTTTTTTTTTTACTGTGAGAGTGTGTGTGTGTGTGTGTGTGTGTGTGTGTGTGTGTGTGTGTGTGTGTGTGTGTGTCTGAGCAGAGAGGCTGGTTCCCAGGCTTGTGGACCACCGGAGTGAGCAGGTCGAGCTCCGAGGCAGTAAAAGCCCCAGGCGCTGTAAAGGATTCAAACTGCGAGGCCAGAACTGGACTGGGTCTTTTTTCAGTGGGACAGTTTATGTGACGAACATGAGGGGCCATGTGTGAAATTTAAGGAGGCTAATCGCTGGGATTCCAGCAGCCTCAACGAAGACACCAAGTGGCCATAAAAGCACATGGTAGTGATTAGGCAGCACTGATAAGTATCTACAGTATGTTCCTGTGTCTTTTTCTTTCTCTTCTCACACACTCACAGAGCTATTTTTTAAAAAAAATGATGCAAAGCAGGCATCTACAGATAAGCATCTGATAAACACACACAATCTAAATGGAGCTAAGAAACACCTGCAATAATGACATCATACAGGTGTGGTGACAACTAACAGTTAAATGCTCGGTTGTCTTCACGCTAAAAGGCTCCGATTAATAATTTTCCATGCCTGAATCAACACTGATGGTTACGTCAAGTGCACGCAACCACACAAAGACCCTACGGCTGAAACAATTATCTGCCATGATTGACAATGTCGGCAACAAATTATTGAATAATATCTCTGTTGTTGATTCTGCAGTTTTGTACGCTTGCACTTGGCAGAGGATCATCCTGACCTAATGTAAACATACAATGTATTAGCATTAATGCTCAAACTTTGGATGACTTCAAATGCAATATTCCTTAATGACATGTTACGACACAGCCCAGATATCTGGAGCTTGCTGTCTGCACTGCAGCGGCATCTGAAGCTATTGTCTGTTTAAATGCAGAAGCAAAGGCTGTAACAATTTCTTCAGTGTCTATCGTGACAAAGACATCGTTTCTAATTCTCATCAGCACACACGTTTTTTTTGTTGTTGTTTTTTGCTGTTCAAATATTAACTCAAACAAAGTATGAACAAAAGTGTTGGATTTTGACTGATGACTCAAAAAACACTGAAAATCAGAAAAATATGACAACATAAAAGTGGAAGTGTTGACTGTGTCTGTGTATGTACTTAAGTTATCTCTAGTTTTAAAACCAGAACAAGATGAACAAGTTTGGTGATACCGCTGCCATTGTTCAAACATGGCACACTGCAGTGCCAGGGCAGTTCCTTACATACCAAAATAACCTCAGAATACATATTCATTCAGAAATAGATGATCAACTGTGCTTGAAAGTCTCTTTGTCAACCTGTTCTCATTCCCAGCTTGTCAAATGCCGACACACTGTCACACCCCTTGGTGTTTCATAGCAACAAACAGGGCAGAGAGGTCACAGAGGATACATAATTGTACTTTTGAAGGCATAACTTGCAGAGGTACAAAAACTAACTTGTTAAGGTGCATTTAGATAGAAAATTAAGTACATTTTGACTCCACATCATTTATGCAAATTCAACTGCTGCACTATGTGTGCAATTCGCGCTGATTTGCCCCAAATAGCCAAAGTACCAACTGCACACTGTAGCTATAAGCATACACTTGGTATGTAAACTGTTTGTTTGTTTTTTTTTTTACAGTTTTTAATCCTAAAACTGCTCGGACAGACACAATGTGGGTTCTTGTAGAGCCAGGCAGGATTTTTTGAGCCCAGTCATAGCTCTAATTCACATCTAATCTTACAGTACTACATGGGAATACCTCAACAAAAGACAATTTGTACTCCAAAAGAAACATTTTTGTCACATTTTTTATGACAGTTTATACTGTACTGCTACTATACTGTCACTCCTCCTGTCAAGGCTCCAAACTGCACAATTCCACAGTATGATTTCAAAACAGATGCACTGTGATGGGACATCTACAGTGGCTTTCATATCTGCTGTATGCCCTATCTCACCACTAATCTAAGATGTGCGATACTCTGCCGCTGCTGTATTTGAGGTGTACAAACACACATTCCTGCCCACGATTACTGTCCTCAAATCCAGATGTAGACCCTGGAACAACCTCGAGCAACATAACCTCACCCCCATGACACACAAAAAGTAAAAACACCATAAACTGCTTGTTCATTAAAACACGCGCTTGACACTAACAGGCTAAATCAGTACCATGTGGCTCGCAGGGAGCCTCCCTGCCCTCTGCTTTTCAATATAGTGGGATGCACATCAGAATGGATGGGCTGACGAGATACATATGTCTAACACTACATTACCACATGTGGGTGTACAGCAGCAATCTCTTTAGGTCAAGGGTTTCACATTTTTCAGCTTGAGATCCAAATTATGTCTAAACAGTGGTACCCTGGGAGCAAAATATATTCAAACACAGTTCTTCCATCAGACATTTTGGGTTTCAGGAAGATAGTTGGGTAATACTGCATTAAATTACTTCAAAATCAATTTCTTCAGTAAGGAAATATGGGGTTCCCAACTACTATTCGCTACTACAAAACCTTAAACCCAGCAAGATCCGCAGGTAGTCTACGTGGCTAGAAACTTCAGCAGACATTATTGCTGTGTAGGCACTCGAGCCGTCCCTCCTTGGAATGTCTTTGTCTGTTTTCCAGAGGGAAACCGTATCCCCGGTATTCCTGCCTCCGTTAGACCGTCGAGGAACGCCAGAGAGAAAGTGAGCCCAGCCCGCCCAGCACATACCTCCGGCCTCCCTCTTATTGGAAAACTGGGATAGCACACAGAGGAAATGCCTGGCATATTCCCAGAACAAAAGGGAGTGATCTAGACATCGAGGGCATAGAAGAAAATATATTAAGTTAAAATTAAAGACATTTTTGTCATATTCAATACACAAAGTCAAAAATCAGAATCAGATGAGGTTAACCAGGCGGCAGAAACGAGAGGAGCTGGGTGATACTTTCAGCCTGGTTTGGATACAGCTCTAAGCAGTTCAGACACATATGTGAGTGTGTGTGTGTGGAAGTCTGAAGTGTGTTGTGACTTGTGAGTGGTGTAGACATTAAGTGGCTGACATTAGATCTAGTCTTTGCGGGCTGGTCCACTCGCGTGCCTCCCGATGTGTGTATGTGTGTGTGCATGCGTACACGAGTGCTTTCCAGAGCGTGCACCTGTGTCATATAAATCCGCCATGAGCTTGCTCCCGTAGCAGCGCTACATTTCCAATAACAGTCACAGAGAGGGCTCAAGGCGAGGGGTGGAGAGATGGCTACTGTACATTGCCGTAATAGAGCACAGCTGTGTATGCATGAGTGCATGTGTGTGTTGTATGCACATGTGTTAAGACAGTCAGAGAGGTTCCACAGACAAACGTGTTTCCAAGGGAGGGAGAAGGTTGGCGAGCTGCTTCTAAATTTAAGAAATTGGCTTTTGATTGCATTTGGCTGCAGCTGAAACAAAGCAAATCACTTTTTGATGGGGGACCAGAATAACTTAAGATGTCTACAATCGTTCTTTCTGAAGAGTGATATACTCGTACAGTACAGAAGTCATGAAGACCATATCAGGGCGGATGGTCTAGTGTAAAAAAATCAATTGCAGGGTTCTGACCCAGGGTTTGCTTCATGGTCCTACGTGTTGTTACCTTGGGGAAAGATTGAGGTTTTGACTGAAAAAAAAGTTACTGCAACGTGTCAAGTCTGCACTCACTTTTTCAATATTTACCCAAGACCACAATCTTTTACTAAATGTGATCAAGTGCACTGAGTTGGCTATAAATAACTAGAAAAACAAGGGCTGGATATCGTTGGGATTTTTTAAAAAAAATTCTAGACTACATAGTTCTCAATAACTAAATGCTGTCACGCACACAGCTTATAATACAATAGTCGAAGATTGTTAAAACTGTGATTTAATTCAGAAACTTCCTGATCAAAGATTACAATAAACACATAAAAGACGAGTAATGGCAGCTATCTTTGACAGTTCTCATTACACTATGTAATGGACACGTCTGGTACCATAATAGTATTGCGGTTTATCACCCAGCCCTTATTTACAACCAAGCCCAATGGATGTTATCAGAGAAAAATCTGGATACTTGCCATGGGGTCAGCTCCATTTCTGTGTGCCAGTGCACTGCTTCTGTAAGCCAGCAGCAGCAACCATGTTACTGTCAGCTGACAAAATAAAGAACAATGTCGAATTACAGAGCAAAAGCCATGGTAGCTTTCCTTGTTGACAAATACTACAGCATGGACAACCATGTTCACAATATGATTTTATATAAGCCTGACTGAGGTTCATCAGGCTTCTGTTTTATCAGTCTTCCTTGTCTTGTGTGTGTTTGTCTGTGCCATGTGGTCGTGGTGGTAAATGCCACTCTTGCTGCTAATATTAAGCTGCAGATCTGGTGTATCTACTGGCTACAGTAACTGTCAAATGGTGTGCAGACTCAACCTACTGTACTTGGCGCAATGAAGGTGTTCATCGGCATCTTAATCATGAGGATCCAGTGGATGTTTTATGGATTAGTACAGCATGAGCATGAACAGTTTGCAGATATGGTCAAAATAAACACTTGAGCATTATGTTGATAAAGAAACATTATCTAGATGGCAATATGTTTCCTACAAAAATTGCTTGTTAATACAAATTAGTTGTGTGTGCACTTAAGTTTTAGGAGATAGGTGATCTTTGTGTCTGTTGGTTTGACTATGAAAAGAAGAAAAGTTCAGATACAAGGACATACTAAGAAAGAAAACAAACAGAAGGTGCATAGAAAAGAGCGACTGAGAAAGTATAAGAGGGTAGAGAAAGTTCTCGCCATCACAGCAAGAGCATAGCAGCAGGCTGTGTGAGGGCCCAGGATGCCTCTCTGTGTTTTAACTCTGTGGTTTCACTCTGGAGTTCTTCTTCTCTCCTGGGAAATAAAAACATTCTTGTTTTCCCTCCAAATGAGCGTTCTGGGGGCAGCCAGATGTGCAGGAGGGGAGGAGAAGGAGGAGGCTCTCCTCTCAGACTAAACGGAGGGGCTGGGCGAGGGGACCTCCAACACCAGCTCCTCTCCTCCAGGAGAGACAGCCCGCAACCTCGCCTTTCACCTCTGACCCTTCACCTCTGACATAAGGCATGGGGGTGGGGGGCGCTGTGAAGAGCTCAGGGAATGTAAACAGCCAAACACCATAGACAGAGTGACTTTCCCCAAGTAATTTTTTTTCGTCCTTCCTGGAACAAAGCCAAACAGATGATGCAGATAGTGTTCTTCTTTGTTGATTTGCACATATGCATACATATACTGTATATGCGTGCATGTGGGGGTGGCCCTCCTTTCGTCTTATTTTGGCCTTCCTCCCTCCCTGAGGTAATTGAGAGAATTGCGTCAGCCATCTATTCCGGCCTGTTGGACGATCAGGAGGAGAATACCATCAATCCTTCCGGGACCTTGCAAGAGACCACCGGCTAACACAGAGGAGCTGCTGAGGAGGAGGAAGAGGACACGGGTTCGAGCCCTGAACCATGGGTGGAGAGACAGAGATGGAGGGAGGGAAAGATGTAGGCAGATAAGAAGGTGAGGGAGAGTGGGATAGAAGGGAGGAAGGGGGAGGACGCGAGGTGTTAAGAAATAGAGGATAATACAAGTGCGAGGGAGTTGAGAGAGGAGTATGAGGTAAAGAGAGCAGGGAGGGGGGAAACGAAGAAAGGATGGAGGAGGTCTCAAGGGAATAAACCCAGTACAGGACGTCCTAATGTAGCAGAATGCTACTTCACTTTCTTCATCCCTCCCTCTTTCATCCAATCTAACTGAATGTAAAAAATAAACCTAGCAAAATTACCTGACATACTGGAGGAGTCTTGTCTTTATTCATTTCACATATTTCGGCACAGAGCCTACATCAGCCCATTTTACAGAATGGCAAAAAAGCAATGCCCAAATTACCAATATATACTCTAAACTACTCACAGAAGATAGCTCAGTCTTTATCAGTTATAATCAAACATATTGGGATAAAGTCGGAAACTTTTAGTTTTTCTTCAAAGGCATTCATGGTGTTGCACTTAGACGCACAGTACACATGAAATCAACAACAGGAAACCTTTCAGAAAATACTGTGAGCAGAACACGGTCATGCGAATGCCAACAACTGCATGGCTCGACAACAAGGACTACCTGATTGCCCGGGACAAGTAAAATGTCTCGTTAGGCTACAGAAAGTCTAGCAACTCGCTCGCCGCAAGTGGTAAAAAAGAAATATGCAATGTTCTTCTTCTGGAGCTGATAATGAAAGTAGCTAAGGAGTGAAGCATCTCTCTCATTTCTGAACCAACTGGACACCCACAAGAAAATGATGGTGGTTCAAGAGGAAATTCATTAACTAAAGCCCAAGCCAGCATTTCCGTTATCCTGGAAACAGGAGTTTAGTTGGGTGGTGTTAGAAGCTTCGACTATGTATTGCAAATTTGAGAGCAAGAATACAGGGATTAAATGAGGTTGTTTTTCAAAGACAAATTAACTTTAGTCTTTGTTGTTATTTGATAATTGCTTATGGAAAAAAACTGTGTCAGAGATTTCTGGCTGAAAGGATTAGTTGGACAGATTTAACTGCTAAGATTTTTGCTGGGTTTTTTTATATTTGATGTGTGTCTTGTTTTGAAATTTCTATGATGGAAATGTAGTGTGCTTTATAAAGAGTGAACATCCATGTTTCTAGTCTTCATAGATACACTCTTACCTACCATGTAAAGCACCCTGACAAAGGCTATAGTTGGAATAAAGTGCAGTAAGTCATTAAGTTATTTTCCCGTTTGTTTCTCTCTTTACTCAAGCACACAGTTTGTAGTGACAGCACACTCTTTCTTCTAACTGTGAAGTGAACAAATGTCCACTTTTTTTCTACCTCCGGGTACAGGTCACTGAGAAAGCAGCCCGTGGCAACAGTCCAGTGTTACTTTCACAACCTCTCACACTAACAGTTGTGAGATTGTTGAGAGTCAGATAGCTGGCATGGCATTCTTCTCCACAGGAAGCGGCTCTTTTCTCTGCTCTCCCAGACCTGGCATGCTAGGGAAATCAATGCACTGCCCTCATAAAAGCCCTCACTTCCTGTCTATACAGGAAACAGTCACTCACTCGTTCTCTCTCCTGATATCCTGCAGGTCTCAGTCTGTCTGTGAGATTGTTCTGCCAATCAAAACATGTTTATCAATGAAAACAAGTGCAAGAATGTGACCTTATCAGTGTGTCGTTTGTTGTCTGCGAGCAAACACTGAGATTGAATCATGTTGTGTGATGAATGTAGTGTAAGGGAATAAAAGCCAATGTGACATAAACTGTCTAATCACAGACATGTCAGCTCTATGGGAGCTGGGTGGTTGCAAAACATGGTTGAATATAATCTACACACACACACACACACACACACACACACACACACACACACACACACACACACACACACACACACACACACACAGAGTTTCACTGGGTCTGTCTTTATGTCTTTACAGCTTGCCTTCCTTTCTATTTTTCTGTGGCCTTTTCCACATCACAGATTTTCTGTTGTTCCTTTTCTTTTTACAGTTAACCTCATCTGCACTAATCCCAGCAAGTCTCATGTTACCTGCTGCAAAAAATATATTAGCCAATGTAAAACGCAATGCAGCACTATCAATAAAGTCTACTCTTGCCTCCTGCAAACAATCAGCACCTGGTTTGTGCATCTGCAGGGACCCAAAATATTACATGGTTAAGACAGAAAGACAGAATCCCCAGTAGCATCTCTTGTGGGAATCATTTTATTCTTCCGAACATCACTAATCTCTGAAATTCTGCCACATTACTTCGTCTCACCAATTCCCACACCAGAGGTGCTAATCCAACAATGGTTATAAACTCGTTGGATGGTTGTCAACTCTGCTTCCTCTTCAGGTGAAATATGCCCCCTCCCTTCAAATCAATTATCCCCTCCCTCCTTCCAGCTGCTGAGCTCTTATTTATGGACTGAACCTGGAGCCTGGGATTATGGCAACATTTGACCTCCCACCTTCGACCCTACAAAACGACCCTGTATGCCATTAAACTGCCTCTCTCCCGCTATTACCCAATCTGATGACTCACTTAAGGGGGATCCCAGGTAACATGAGAACAAGATGGCAGATCTACCTGCTATAATGGCAGCTGAGGAAAATGGCTGCCAATTAGAGGAGAGAGAGGTTTCGGCAAACTAAAACTTCTGAGATCACCAACAGCTCTTGAATGCAAACAGAGCTATCATCTTCCATCTCTATAGTTTGCCATCCAGTGGCACCTCAGGCAACATCTGCATTATGGTAAAGATCACCTATAAGCCTAAAGGCTCAATATTGTCTGGGCTTTTTGCTTTCAGTTTCCTTTTCTAACTAGAATTACTGCCTCGTGCCTGAATGCCTCCACAAACCAGTTAAGTTGCTGTTATAATTTACATCCATGTCTGTCCAGAGTCCATTGTGGCCATGACATAGACAATGCTTCAAATATGTATGTTCTGCAAAAAAGCTACAGTACATGTTCTAAAACATGGATGCTTCACACAAATCTTCAACCCAACAGCACAGAGATCTATACAGTCAGCCCAAGATTAGTGTCACAGTTTTACTACTTTACTTTTACAACCAAATGTTTTCCCTCCTGTTCCTGAGTTATGGTGTTGAATACTGGCCAGAAAAGTGTTTTTGCAGAACGTTATGATGTCACAGTAAAGCTGATCATTTACCTTTTGACTTTAACTGCATCGCTTCTGCATTTTAATCTACTGGACATCTGTAAGATACTTTGTTGTAAGTAGCATACGTATTCTTGAGTTAAGGCCAAAATTATAATTTGTGAGGTCACACTGACCCTAACCTTTGACTTTTGATCGCCATATTTTAATCAGTCCATTCTTAGTCCACATGGACATTCATGCCAAATTTTTGAAAATTCCCTGTAGACAAGGTTGAGATATGGCGTTCACGAGAATGAGACGGATGCAAGGTCACAGTGACCTTGACATACTGTATGACCACCAAATTCTTAATAGTTCCTTGTTGAGTCCAAGTGAACATTTGTGTCAAATTTGACAAAACTTACTCAAGGCAGCCTTGCGACCATGTGTTTATGAGAATGGTACAAACAGACGGACGGCACGACAACTCAAAAACATAATGCCTCCAGCCATAGCTGTCGCTGGTGCAGGGACATAAAGAGATAAATAAAAAGTAGGGATTTATGAGTTTATTTGAACTATTGAAAAATAATAATATAAAAAGCTGTATTTATTGTTTTTTAATCACTTAATCACTTTCAATCTGGTACAGCTCACTTTCATTTTCTTCCCAATTTTCTCTCTTGTTCCAATAATCAGTGTATTCTTGCAGCAGGAAGTATGAAAACTTTTGGATGCATGGTGAAATAAAATCCTGTCGAAAAATGAAACCTTTGTACAAGGTCTACCAAGCCTAACATCAAATAATGTTAGTGCAAACAAGTGTTGATTTTGCTTTCTCTCTCAATGTACAGCATATTTTTCAGGAAAACCCTTTAGAAATCAAAGAGAGCCATATGTACAGTTTGGTCAGTTAGGATCCCTCGCTAAGACACTAAATAGAGGTTTCGTTGAAAATCAGCCATGGGTGAAATGAGTCGAAAAATGAGGAACCAGCTAAACCTGAGAAAGCAAAATGAGAGCCAGAGCCACCACCCCACCTGGCCTTGCCATGTTTATTATTACCATTATCCAGTGGTAATGGAAAGCTGAAACAAACATTGGTGCACCTGTTAATTCCACCCCCAGGGAAACTCTCCAGCTATTTCCTGTGGCCTTGGGGAGGGTGCGGGATGGGCAAGCAGAACCAGATGATGGGGTGTTTGGCGGTTGTGGAAGTTACAGCTCAGTAGTGCAGTGGCCGTCGGGGAGGTAGAGTCAGGGGGTAAAGGCCAGGGTGGAGGGGGGTTTGGGCCGCACCCAGTAAGACAAGATGAGACCGGGAGGCGGGTGAGTAGAAGAGGACCTGAGCCCTTCATGTGAATCTGTTCCAGATCCAGAGCTAAATGACATTATATTGGATCCAGACATAAGCAGGAGGCTGTATGTGTGTGTCCACATGTATGATGTGTGTGAATCTTGAGTGATTGCTGATGATAAATTACATTAAGAGATTCACTTAGTGATTTATTATATAAGAGTAAGTAAAAATGATTTGTCTGTTCCAGTGTGGGCCCTGGGGGATAAAATCATACAATGTGTAATGTCTAATGATTCAAATGTTTTGCCTTTTAATATAGTCACTGCCCATAATTCTTATTATGATCACTTTAAACATGTTTTGTATTGAACAGAATAAATAATCATATTAAAACTGTCCAAAACTGCACACAAACCCTTAAGTAGTGCGGTGTGCCATGAGTGAGAGGGTATTATTTTATTATCCACTTCATCAGGTTTCAATGCAGATCCAGCTGAAGTCCATCTCTTTCTTAGGAAGTTTAATCACTTCCAGCTCTCTTCTGCAGAGTTTAGAGTTCTTTTTTCCAAAAGTCCCTCCATTCACCATCCAATTCAAATTAAGCATTTTCCCTCAGTTTATTTACCTTTTCCGCACGAATTACAGCATGGATTAGAGCAATTTAATATGGAGCGATTAAACTGTTTGAACTGCATCCACTTTTCGTAACGTCTGATGAGATATGTAGCTTTTGTAATATGGTTTTGTTGTTTGGTTAAATGTTTTGTATGTTTGTATTTATGTGGATTCTGATAATAAAGTGAAATCAAATCAATCCAAGGGGCAAACAGATTTTCATGGAGGTTCATGGATGGATGTTTGACTGCTTTGCTAAAAAATATCTGTGTATGTTGGTAACTTAATGTGTGGTGTGTCTGGTCTTTGTAAGTTTGAATAATCTATTTAGAAATGCTGAAATATGGGTGTAGTGACATTTCTAAAACAAAGTCCAGCAGGGTAAGCAATGATCAGTGACATCACTGAATCAGAGACTTGGTGCACCCAAAATGACAGTAATAATCTGGCTATGACTCAGTAAATAAAGCTGGAAGTTATTCTGTAAACTGGAATGTATGTTTACATTTAACAGTTTGGGTAATAATGTTATCATTTTCCTCCTTTTACTCTTTCAAATAAGTTTGATCACATTATCAATATAATATTGATAATAAAATATTATATCAATATTATATTATCAATATATGGTGAGTACAATGTTTTTTTTATCTGTAGGAAAAAGACAATGACACCCAGGTGGTAATAAACTCAAAACTCACATTATATTGTTTCCCTCTTTACTTTAGGCATCACCATCTCTAGGCCTCCAGACTTGAAGCAGACATAAAACCATAGATGTACACATATATACAAAGAGACGCTCCCTCAGCCCACCCGCCTGCTTCCCTTTGGTGTGAAAACATGATTCCTTCACTCTCATCATCCTCCTCCCCTTTATGCTCCTTCTCTTCTCTTTTCCCCCCTGCTGCTATGCGCTGAGGGGAATTAGAAAGCATAACAGCCGAGAGGTCCACTCTCATGGAACACCCAGGTTGCTCTCTTCTCCCCTCCCCTTCCCTCTGCTCCACCTCCTCCGAGCTTCCTGCTCACACAGCAGGCCCTTTCTTCTCTTAGGCCCGTGTTTCAGGAGGAGCCAGTTCACCGGTACACCACACCACTGAAGCACAGCCATAAAGAAGGGCTCTGAGCTGTGGGGATGAACCGGTTGATGAAATTGAGCATGGCGACACTAAATCCATCACAGAGTGGAGAAGGGGGATGCACATAAATATGGTCTACAGAAGACAGGGTGAGGGCGGAAAGAAGCAAAAAATAAGGGTGATGGGGAAAGAAGGCAAAAGAGGAGGAGGAAGACTGAGCTTAGGTCTTTGCAGTGGGTATAACAACAAAATCTTGATATGCGTCTGTGTCAGGGTTTTGCATAGGCTCTCTTGGTCACGAGGCTTTATGTGCACTTTCATCAAACTTGAAACTACACATCATGGGTACAGACAGTATTTATTAAATTTTAACAAGGGGGGCGGACCCTCACTTGAGTTGTAATGCACAGATTTAACTAGCTGAGTGGCATCACATGAGATGGTGTCATGCATGCAATTAGTCTGTGAATTTACAAGTAGCGAAAGCATTGCTACAGTGCTGCCCTGGTTAAAACACAAATGCTCCGTCAAATATATAATTCTCAATAATTGACTGGTTTTAGGTCTAAAACTGGATAGGACAGTGTCTTGGTCCAGACCTGGATGGAGAGGGATGGGAGAGGGAGAGGGTCCTTTTGTTAGTAAGGGGGATGGCGACCCCCCTCTTGTCTTCTCATACCTGTATATCATTTTCTGGTTACTACCTGTATGAATTTTTTTTCCCACCTATATCCAGGTATAAATGCACAGGTTTTATGTGCATACCTTATATTGCTGCAATTTGCTGCAAGTTTTTTTTCATAGTTTTAAATATTTTAAATATTTTGTCACAATGTTTTCTATGCATTTTATCTCACCTTTTACATTCATATATATTTTGCTAGTTTTCAATAGAGTGCCTAAGTCACGTGACGCTCATGGGACCTTAGATCGGAAAAAATATGAATGGCAGTGAACGGGGAGAGCAATGTTATCTTTTGGTCCCGTTTGAGTTGTGACATGAAATCCAAATATGTTAATGAATTTAAAACATAAATTTTAAGGTCAAGAAAGTCATACTTTGTGGTAAAACTGTTGAGATGTAAGCTTTTGAAATAGGGTTAATTAGAAAGACTCAAGAGTACACGGGAGGAGGTCGCGTATGTGACATCATAGCTTTCGCTCGCTTCCTGCAGCTTGGCCTCCCCGCTGAAATTCCACTGTTTATGATTAATCAATTTATGATTGAAGATGTCTGTGTGTTTTGTGCCAGGTTGCAGTCACTCCAAGCTGCTGGAAGCAAGTGAAAGCTATGACGTCACATACGCGACCGCCCCCTGTGTAGTTTTTCTAATTACGTTTTTTCAAAAGCTTATATCTCAACAGTTTTACCACAAAGTATGACTTTCTTGACCTTAAAGTTTATGTTTTAAATTCATTAACAACATATTTGGATTTCATGTTACAACTCAAACGGGACCAAAAGATAACATTGCTCTCCTCATTCACTGCCATTCATATTTTTTCCGATCTAAGGTCCCATGAGCGTCACGTGACTTAGGCACTCTATACTGTTTCATGTTCTGTTCAACCCTTTGAGACATACTAAGTGATACTATGATACTGGGCTATTATAAACTCTGACTTGACTTCTCCACCAACACAGCCACGTACATATTTTATTTTAGCCCCTTGCACCCACCAATTCATATTTATAATGCCAATCATGACACAGGCTAAAAAAAGAATACAAGACAAACAAATATATATTTAAAAAAAAGCTGTGACTCAGGGCATAGAGGAGGTTGTGCACTAATGGGAAGATCGATGGTTTGATCCCCGGCTCCTCAACTCTGCATGTCAAGTAGCCTTGGGCAAGATACTGAACCCCAAATTTCACCATTCACATTCAGAATCTATTTTTACCTCCGCCAAGGAGGTTATGTTTTCACCGGTGTTGGTCTGTTTGTCTGCAAAATAACTCAAAAAGCCCTGAACAGATTTTGATTAAATTTGCAGGAAAGTTTGATAATGGGACATGGAACAGATGATACAATTTTGGTGGTGATCGGTTGAAGAGAAGTGGATAAAATAATAAAATGGCGTGAAATCCGAGCTGCTTGGCGGAGGTCTGCGCTCTCCGAGTGCTCTAGTTGAAAATGAATTCAAGGTAGGTGTCATGAGTACACTGAGAATCACATTCGACAATAAAGCCATGGCAATAAAGCAGATAGGTCCTGCACCAAAGGCTTCTAAGGCAGGACCTCTTAGGCACCTTGATGAAGAAGCAAGCATCAATCTCAGGTGGGTGAGAGTATAAGGAGGCTCATTAGGACATTTATCAGCTCATCACAGTGGGAGCTGGGGCCACTGTGTGCCACTGGGTTCTGTGACAGAGCCGCCTTCATGCTCTCTCTGTCTGTCAGTGAGTGTGGGGCCTCGGCACCGACAGAAGGCTGAACGAAGAGGGCACACTGACAGACGAGACAGGGAAAAAAACAGAAACCCAAATAGAGTAAGACTGAGAGAATGGAGAGACAATAAAAAGAAGAGCAGGGGTGAGAAAAAGAGGGAGGTCAGAGAGACAAATTGACAAAAGCGAGAATGGTATGTTGTTCCATTTTAAGGAGGGGAGCTGGAAATGATTTACAAGAGCTGTGAGAATCCCTCCAAACACGATCTGACCAGACACGAGCACAAATCACTGTTCAGTGGATGGCTGCCATCACCGCCATGAATTAACCCTCCTTTTTCAGACCCGTGGCATGTGCCGAGGAGGATACTTCAAAAGAGTAGTTACATTACATATTACCAATCCATTATTCCTCATCTCCGCTGGACCGTTGCATCTATTAATCGTCAAACTTGTTAGAAAGGAGTGAATTCAAAAAGACGGCTATCTTTTTTCTCTCCCACCTGTGCAAGGAATTCCCTCTCTGCCCTCATCTCATATAACATGTTACATTAGATTTCATGTTCCTGCATGGCCTGCTGTGTGGGAATGTAGGCAGGTTAGTCAGTGGCCAGTACAGAGAGACATAACTCTTCGAGGTTGATACCAGCCTCACGACCCTGGAGCCAACTTTATCGCTATGGAGATTACCTACTTTGATTTATGATCCCGACCTCTGGCCAGGGATCCTGCTGGTAACATCACTCAAGCACACATCGACAAACACACACACCTGTCCCTGACCAGCTGTGAAAAATTACTTTACAAACGGTGTCATTCTCTCCCTGGCCTGACTGGATGCATTTGGCCAGGTTGTGCAGCCACTTTGCCAAACTCTTCTTTTGGTTTGGCCCTGTTACAAGGAGTTGCCACACAGTATTACATCTGCAAAGTTAATGGAAGCGGCCAAACCATTTGATACGGGAGAGTGACCATGGGAATTTATGCTGGCAGTAGATTTCTGTTAGTGGGAGGATAAGGTTTGATAGCTGGAGGATGAATGACTTCTGTTAATTCTGACCAGAATTCCTGCACCATGTTGTGGACACCTGGTCCCAGGGCTGCCAGTCTATACACTTTGAACAGAAACACCCTAAATAGTAGTCATTTTGGTTAGATCTCAAGCAATGTAGTCACTGAAACGGCAACAAAAGTAATGTTTGAAACTCATTTTTTCCTTTATTTTAGTAATGAGCTACTCTTATATCCTTCTCATTTATCTACAAGTTTTGACTTGAATATCAGGTGATCATGCAAATAGCCAAAAAGTGAATGAAGCCAAATGTATAAAAAGACTACAGTGGATAAAGAACCTCATCTTTGTTTTGCTCACAAAGAGGATTAAGCCTATCCTGACGATGGAGTGACAAATTTGAACAAGTAGAAGATATGAGTGTAACAATTAACTGTGTCTCACTATACAATGATACAAACAAGGACTGCAAAATTAGCTGAATCTGATTAACTAAACTAAATCTGATTAGAACACTCTGCAAAAATATTCCCTCTGCATACTGTAAATGCCAGAGGGATATTAAATGTCATACATTTTCAATGTAAGCTTTTAGTGGTCACGAGCGCTTTTTGAAGATGTTGTGGCCAAATGATGCTTTTGGAAAAGATTACTACAACCAAGTTTAGACTTTTGCTCTTTACCTTTACAAGGACATTTTTATCTAGACATTCTTATTTATCGATATATATATATATATATATATCTTATTTCAAAATGTGTTTTAAAAGAATGCGTTTTTAAATTTAATACATTCTATTATTTGCAGTTTGTCCTAAAACCTGTAAGCAAAATAACATTTCAGGTTTTGGGAATTTTACACCCCATGAGGAATAAGTAAATAATTTTTGTTTTGTCAGTTTGTTTTCATTACAACATCTTTTAGGCTTCTCACACTACAATGTCTTTGCCCAGGACTGAGGACAGCCTGGGCTTAGAGTTGACCCTGGACTAACTTGGATCCTGTTCACAAACACATTGTTAACCTTAGCCCAGGGCTATACGATTTACACTGCACTTCTACTAGTCCTTGGTTACATGTCACTTTGAACATGTAACTTAGCCCCATTTCACAGCGGCCCTTGATTAAGTACATTTATTAGAAGACAACAATGCAAGCTCAGGGTAACCCTGCTCCAGAGTCAGGCTAGCATAAAGTCAGGGTTATCACACTTCGGTCAGGACTGTGCCAATGTGAATGCTATTTTAGCCCAAGGCTTAAAGCCCCCTTGGCCTGGGGCTAACAGCAGTGTGAAAAGCTTTTTTTTTTTTGTACAAGCAAATTGAGCAGTCCGCCCTATAGTGTATCACACTGAATTGTGCGATGACTAATTTTAGTGTAAATGAAAACATTTACACTAAAATTAGTCATCGCACAATTCAGTGTGATGACTAATTTTAGTGTAAATGAAAACATTTACACTAAAATTAGTCATCACACTGAATTGTGCGATGACTAATTTTAGTGTAAATGTTTTCATTCTGTAGTCTAAAATAATTGTGAGACACATACAGTAGCAACCTGTTTCTGCATATCCCAATTAATATAAGATGTAGACTGAGCTATGACTTTTTATGTCTGACATTACTAATAGTTTAACTGTCTACCAGGCGAACAGCCATGACTACTCAAACTCAACCCCCCTTCACTCTGAAATGTGAGGAGAGAGTCAATCAAACAAACTACTGTCCCTTTAGTAACGTGAGTGCGACCTCTGACCTTGGAGTTGGATCGGGGTGCTGTGTCACAATAACTAACGCTCCTTCAGGAGCAAGAATTTCATGGTGAGGATAAAGCCAGCAAATGCAACAACAAATGGCAGACGTCAGCCATGTTGGCCTCTGATACTAACGCCCACATCTTCACCTCAGACTGGAGGACTCCAGAGACAGAGAGAAGATCTGCAATGGAGGGGTTATATGCCAAATAACCCTAAACCCTCTCACAGAGAGAGTAACAGAGAGACGACAGATGGTGGTTTGTGTTACACACACATGCTAACACACATTCTCAGGCACTCACACTCCAAAATCCATCAAACAGGGATGATTCATGATCCCTGGAGCCACAGGGGAGTAACAAACACACCGGACACACTTCATACGTGTGTCATGCGTGAGGCTGGGAACCACAAAGATCCTGTTATGCATGTTATCTTCACTGTAAAACATACTGTCCATAAAGTCAGTGTCTATAGTCCTTCAGAGGGGATACAAAAAGAAAGCCACTGTACTGAGTTTGTAGGCCAATCAATGCCATTTGTCGGAATTGAATGCACATTGCTCCAAAGGGCTGTTTTGGTCGGGTTGATTTGGTCAGGTGCGAACAAGAAGGAGATAGGAAAGCTGCAGCTAGTTCAGAACAGAGCAGCTCGGCTGGCACTTCGAGGCACACTAAGGTCAAATGTAAATAAAATGCATGTCAAGCTCTCCTGGATGAAAGTCATGGAGAGGCTGACAGCATCACTCCTTGTTTTTTTAGAAATATCAATGTGTTGAAATGTCCGAATTGTTTATATAAGCCACTGACACGTAGCTCTGACATACATACATACCACACAAGGCACCAGAGGTTGCTATGCATTTCCTAAAGCTAGGACACAATCAATGCAAAGAACAGTTATGTATCGAGCCATGTTAGGATGGAACTCTCTTCCAGAACAGATCATTAAAGAACAAACAAAAGCGAGCTTTAAAAGAAAACTGAAGCAACATCTAAAAGCCCTACACCTGTAAACACATTCTGTACATGTAAACATACACATATAGAATATTATCACACACATGCACACACACCCATAATTATGGGTATTTATGTTATTTTATTATTATGATTTATTTTTCTCTCTTTAATCTCATTTATGTATATATAAACATTTTTTTTATTGTTGTTAATATTATTATTATTATTATTATTTTTTAAATTTACTTAAACAATGGGAATATTAGTATGGATCACACTGTCATTGTAAATGTATACTGTCATGTTTGTTTGTTATGTGTGGACCCCAGGAAGAGTAGCTGATGTCCTGCATCAGCTAATGGGGATCCTAATAAATAAATAAAAAATTCTCTGAAAATAGGCTAACACATGCTCCTAAAGAGAGGTACAAGGCTATTACCATGCAAAATAATGTCATCTGACATTACTGCTATGGCAAAGGCATGGCCCGCCTTACTCTACCTCTGATTGGCTTAACCTGATATTCTTGCTCTAACCCTAACCAGTCTCACTCCTCATGCCTAAGCCTAACCAACAGGACCAACAAAAGCAAGGAGCAGTAGCCAATCCACCATCCATTACGTTATTCTGCATAACAATTAGCCATGTGCTTTCGAGAAAAGGCCCTTCAGAGCAACACTCATTTGATTATGGTCCAATGGGACATTTTTGGGACTATCAGGGCTTTGTAATTACAAGCTGTCAGACCAAGCACTTGTTCTGCAAAGCAAAAGCAACAACTCATAACTCTGATGCATCAACCAAAGCAAGTATCTTAAGAAATGTGTCCTTCAAACTGTCTTTTAAAAATAACAGATGGAGGTGCAGGTGGAATGTTTGCCTACATGATAAGCCTTAATATGTTCATATTCTATTCTTCGTGTTCATGAAGTCAACTTCAGAGATATCCAGATGGACCTTTCACGATGTAGGACAGAGGTATACATCAACACCTGACAGATAAGCATCAGCCTCAAGCATTTGACAGCCACGACTTAGGTGAACAGATGCGCTGTTCACTGCTCGTCATCGTGATCTGATGCGTAGTGCTTGAACACTGAGTCAAAAACTGAAGAACCAGATTGTGGGTGTAACACTACAGCCCCAATGCCAATATCAATTAAGGCTATACATTTGGTGGAGCATAAAAATGTATGTGTTGTTTGTATCTAGTTAGCTGGTTTTCACTTCTATGAATCTTGACACTGAAACTGAAAAAAACTGTAATAAAAGAACATAAAATTAAATTACAAACAATTAACAATAGAGACCAAAACGTGTACAGTGTCCAGTATTTGAAGCTGTGAAACAAAGACAGCCAGTGATGTTTGTGTGCTCATGGTTAATTGTTGAATGTGCGTCGACATGCTTTGCTGCAGGCGACTTGTCATCAGCCGTGTCTGAGGCAAAGTGGAGTGTAGCAGAGTAGATAGAAAGGTGCTAATACTCAGACAGACAGACACACGACTCTCAGTTAGAGATGAGCTGCAAACCCGTCACAATTCACTAGTCTCCTTTCAGCACTCCAGATTCTGCTGGAGGCTTCTACATGCCACTCAACACCAACAGACCAACACACACGCAAGCACACACAAGCACACACGGGATCAGAAAACAGTGGCTCTCTCTGTGTCTCCTCACACACACACACACACACACACCTGTCTTCACTCAGCCAGCATATACATCGATAAAAGACTATTGTACCAGGGATGACAGCAGACAGGAGATGGGGGAGAGGGGGCGTTAGTATTTATGTCAATTTATTTTCCAAGAAACCCCTTCACCCAAAATCTCATTTCAAGTTCTTTGTTTTCTGATGTTATCGACAATAAGTGCTCTGGGGATAAAAAGAGTCAGTTCACCCAATCGAGAGAATAACATTTTCCCACAAGTGCTATCTAGCATGTAGATAATTTGAGTTTTGTTTGCCAAGGTTTTAAGAACTTCACTGAGAACATCTGTGAGAAACGCAACTGCAATACAATAGACGTGAAGCTCAATCACAGCTTGAGCAGGGGAAGGGCTGCATAATATATATCAAGGGTTTTTTTTAAGGGTTTTTTTTTGTCATCATCGTGATTTCAACTTGCATGATAAACCCGTTGCAAAAGACTGTGAAACTGCAATCAGGGATTTTTTGAGCTAGTAGAAAGAGAGTATAAGAAGAAAACTGCACTTTAAAAGCTTTTTTTTCTAAATTGGTGCCTTTTGTTTTTGGTTTAATATTCACTTGAGAAGAAAACTGCACTTTAAATGCTTTTTTTTTTCTAAATTGGTGCCTTTTGTTTTTGGTTCAATATTCAATTTGTTCAATAAATGCTGATAATAATATCCTTTTTATTAAATTTACTGCATATTCTCCTTATATGATGCAGTCCTATGGTAAAAAGTGGAGGCACTAGTTTGAAAACAGTGTGAAGCAGGGAGGATCTAATATATGCTCTAGACTTGCATTATAGGAATGATAGGATCCAGTGATTTTGGAGCATGACTCATACTAGGGGCTATAAGTCAAGATGTCTCTTCCTATACTGTTTTTGAGTTCTCTATGTACATGTATTTATTTTTGTGGCCCAACAACAGATTTATACTTTTAATGCATTATAACATTCAACTTTATAAGAATTCTACACTTGGCAGTGCAACATAATTAACCATGTGTGGCGACAAAACAGAACAGCCACAGCACTACACAAATGTTTCAACAGTATGTTCCCAGCTCACAAAATGACTTCAAATCCTTAAATGACCCTTGAATGATACAATATTGTTGCTTTTCTCCTACTCTCTACTGTAAAAGGAGCTGAGCAGAGGAATGATAACATACAGTGGGATCAGGATGATGTAACTGTAGGTCACATGGTGAGACGAGATGTTTAATGTCAGACAAAAATAATCAGCTCAAACTCTATTAGATATCATTTTGTTTTGTATTTCTATGTGTTGTAACTAAGGAGCTAACTGAAGAGAAGTGCAGCGGACACTGTGGTCAACATGATGTCAGTGGTCAAAAAGCCTGCATGCAGAGAGAATCACATATAGTTTCACCACAAATGTCCACTTTCCTGTTCACACAACACATCAATAATCGCTGCTGTTTCACTCTCAAGCAGGCTGGTTCCACCTCATTGGCCGTGATTAATTGTCTATCATGTTTTCCCATGATTCTCAGCGTGGCCAGCAAAGACTGACTCCATCCTAGCATTCTGGGAGTGGACTCTGGTGGTGCTTCTCACCGAAGCCATGACCTCTACTTCCCTCCTTCACCACCCGCCTCCTTTAACCTTTCCACTCTACCCTCTGTGGGTTCAGGATGGACTGGCAGTGGTCGGGTGAGGAGGCCATGCTGGTGAATTATGGCCTGAGCCGGGACATGGTCAACATGCCAGGATTTCTCATGCAGGACTGAGAGGCATGGCAATTACAATTTTAGCCAATAATTGAAGCATAATGAAGATGGATGGGGTCAGCAGCGAATGCGGCGGGGTCACATCATGGGCTAATTCACAACATTTATCTCAGCGCATAGCAAGCTAATTTGTTGGGATACAACAGGTGAACAGGGCTAAACAGAGGAGGATGAATTCTACAACAGGTCAATAATCCTAAACACACACTGAAATCCATAGTGAACTACCTCAAGAGGCACAGGCTGAAGGTTTTGACATGGCCCTCACAGTCCCTGACCTAAACATCAGTAAAAATCTGCGGATAGACCTCAAAAGAGCAGTGCATGCAAGACAGCCCGAAAATCTTGCAGAGATGAATGGATGGCAGGGTGACCAATCTTTTGCTTCAGACCCTTTTCCTTTTTTTGTAATCTTGAAATTCTAAAAGATTGAAATTAAAAAGTAATTTTCCTTAAAATATTGAAGAAATGTGCCATCCTTAACTTCATGCCTTTTGGAAATGAGTTCATCTTCCTCTTAACTCATCATAGTAGATGAAATTTTGTCCAAACTTTTGCTTTTTACATATATCTGCTGTTTCAGTGACAGTGGCTTTTTGTTTAGCCACTCGCTGGCGATAAAGGCATTGCACTACTTAAAAGCTGCTACCAACGCTTTTGGCAAACTGTAGTCTATGCTACAAAAACAGCACCAAAATCCCTCATGCTCTGAAAAATGATCTTGTAAGCAGTGGTTGTGAAAATACACAAGAGCAGGACACGGATAACATGTTAATAAGTTCTAGTCTGTTCACCCCGAGCTGTATGAAACACAATAGTTCAGGTTTTTGTTCATAATCTGCGCTCAATCGGCCATAATCGCTTCATAAGTCGGAGTAATGCCAAGTAATATGAACAAGGGACGAGTCTTGGAGTCTCTCCTCCGTGAGTAAATATACAACAACCTGGGAGCTGTGGTTCTCATATCTGACCCATCTGAACACACTAACAGTCAAACACAGGACCATCTGTGGATCTTTGGAAGGACATTGATGCCTTATTGGCTTCTTGTGAGTGGGTTTGTGTTAGCTACAGTAAGCCTCAGCCATGCCCTTCCCAGAGGGAAGAGGGGAGTGGGCGGGTTGGGGGATTCAACACGATCTGGTTCTGCCTGAAACCACTGGTGGTCTCCACAACAAGCTCATTATACAAGATTACACACACTTACTGCTTATTAATCATTTTCCTTTAATCAATCTAAGTGAGATGCAAGATAAAATGTCCCAATATGTCAGTAAACAAGGTGCACAAACATGCAGGAGCACACACAGCGCGAACTGGACCTGAACCCAGCTCAGTGTCTGTTTAAACTAAACGATCCAAGTTAATGCGAACAAATATCCAGTGAGCTGCTCAGAGGTTTCCTCATATCCTGCCTGAGCCCACACACGCACACACAATATGGAGGCATACACACAAGCATACACAACATTCCCCACCCCAAAAAGGGCCCCCCTGGCTGCTGTAACAGTGTTAAACCATTCCTGTAGCAGTTGTGAGAGCCAGTCAAATCCCTTCATCAACAATGCCCTTTGTTTTTGTGTCCAGGGTGTATTTTAAAAAATGGCGCCTGGGCTCGTTTGTCAAAATTGATATTTTTGTCGCTCGAAAACTCCCCAGCATTCCCCGGCTCTCTTAGACTCTGGGCGTACCTCCGAGTGACTTTGCCAAAGCTTGTACAAACGCTTGGTAAAATAGTGCAAATGCAGTCTGAATAACTCGCCAATGCGTTTTGGCAAAACCTGCCTGCATGTTTCTCCGACAGTGACCCACTGTGTTTAATATGACGCTGCCTGCCAAGGGTCACTTTCCATTTGGCTTCAGCACGTTGAGGCTCAAACTGAGAAAGACGTGGAGAGAGTGAGAGAGAGAAGATGCAGACAGACAGAGCAGCCGACCAGGCATATGCTGCTGTTTAAGCAGGAAACACCCTTCCTCTGTGACAAATAGATGAACAAGCCCACCTCACACTTTTCCCCTAATCAATAATTCAACAGTGACCTCATATGAATATAAACAAGCTTTGAAAATTTAATAAGCACAGCTTTGTCCAGTGCAGCCAAGCAGATGTCATGTGTCTGCAGTTTGCGCTCTAAATATTCAAATCCTATTATAAACCTTGTGCTGTTAATTCAAACTTTGTGTGTCTGAAGATGTGGGAATGTAACACCCCAGGGTGTCAGTAGCCTGACACTGACTGCTCTATGTGTTTACAAAAGCTAATTCTCATGTCAAACTGAGCTCTTTCTCACAGCTCCTGTCTGCTTGTCTGGAAGAGCTAATGCTTCTCTGTCTCTTTCTGTCTCTGTCCACATCTGTCTTCCGCTGGCAGTGATCTTTGTTTGGAGCACAGCAGGAGGTCAATAACAACTCGTTCCTCTGAGGTCTGATTCCAATCTGCCAGAGCATCAGACTGACGTCTGAGAACAACAGAGGAGGGAGAATCTGGTCTGTGGTCTGAGAATGTCAGGACACACGACGAGGACGTCAGAAGAAAACGGTGGACTGGAAACTGCTCATTTTGGGCTCTGTGGAGAGTGGGACAATACCAGCTAAGGCTGAGAGACAGACATATGCACAGACAGGGAGAGAGGGAGAGAAACTGACAGAGGTAGAAGATGATAGATAGCTTTCCATGTGGAGCCCATCCATTTTCCAGAAGCTAAAAATGGGCATAGCAACTGAATCTGACTTGCTTTCAAAATATCTGAATATGAAATGTGCTTTATTTGAGCCCCACAACTGGACACAGCATTAAAGGGTAATTGTGGCTTACTACATGTTAGATCTTATTTTCATGGTTTTGGGCATCTTTCTGTTGGTTCGGATCACAGCAACATCCTTATAGAGCAGTGAGACAATGAGTCGCACTGTAAGCAAGCAAACACTTTGGACAGATCATCTAAACCATTTATGAAATGAATGTGATCACAACCAAAGATTAGAAAACTTCTAATCCTGTGTCGCTCAAGAAAAGTGTGCGGTAGCTTGAACAACTAACAACAATAGGACAAAGTACTTTCTGCTAACAGCGTATGAGAAAAAAGTATTTTTCATTTCATGTCCACTTCCTGGGGTTTTCTTGAGGTTTCAACTGCAAATCACAGCATTCATCAGAGGTTTGCTCAGTTTTCATCATGTATGGGGACACATTTTGACTCCAGCCCCAACATACAACTACCTGCTATCCCAAAGTTCTATGCTTAGGTCAGGTGACGATATCCAAGTTATCTCCATGACGACTGCTCAAACTCCATCATTTGATGAAGGCTGTGAGATGCGGTGGCTGATGGTTCTAGAAAAATCAAGCTGTAGTCAATCAATCATTTGTCCATGAAATCATCTCCAGTGAAATGTGATCCTGTCAGCTCCGTCATCTTGTGCATTATCATTAGTCATTTTATGCTGTTTATTACATGACAAGTTGTCCCTTTATAGTTCTACATGTTTCCAGACGGCTCTGCTAATTTATGGTTTCTGGTTGTGGAATAGGTTAACTGTAGTTTTGGGTACAGTTGCATCTGTTGTTTTACAAAATTAATCTACCACAGACTGTATTTACTGCTGTCATCTGTGACTTCAACGCTGGTGTCCTAGAATGTTCTCTTGACTCTGACTGGCTCTATTTCTCATGTGGGAATGTGTTGTAGTCCATCACCAGATACTGACCCCAACAAGACAGCCGCATGGTTGCTCTTTGTGAATGTGGGCAGAGCCACTCTGTAGCTGCCTCTGCACGGGGTACAGCAGTGATTCAGAGCAGGAATGAGAGAGCACCTCACCTTCTAACTGTCACATCAGTCACCATAAAGCACAGGCCTCCTCTCCTTCTCTCGAGTTTGTTATTTTCAGAACAATTCTCTTTTACTCTTAAAAGCCTGTTAGATAAGTGCAACCTTTAACTCTTCCTGTGTAAGAATTCTACCTACAATTTAACATTTTCTGCATGAGCAAATATGTCTCTGGACAGCAATGAATTTAAAAAAGTGGTTTATGTGTGGAATATTTTTGGTTCTTGTTAACAGACTGAATGAAGGCAGACCCCCATCAGTGGCACCACCCATCCGATTTTACTTCTGTTGCCAACTGGAGATATAAGGGGCAAAAACGACAATTTAAGGATGAGAAAAAGTGTGTTTAAGTGTGTATGTGTGTCTGGAATATGAATAATGTATGAGTGGCAGGTCTGATTGATGTGGCATATAGGGTTTCCAGCCAGCCAGTGGAGGGGCTGTGTGTCCGTGCCCAAACCCCAACACACTGCACTGCTGACTTCAAAGGGTGTGGTCTGGACTCAGTCATATACAAACACAAACTCGCTCTCTCTCTCGCTGTGTGTGTCTGTGTGTCTCTCTCTCTCTCTCTCTCTCTCTCTCTCTCTCTCTCTCTCTCTCTCTCACACACAAACACACACAAAGATGCACAAACTCATTTAGTCTCACTCAGACACACACATGCTCTGAACCACTCACACAGATGAAAATACACATCTGCACACTGTCTTTCCTCACAATTTTACACACACACACACACACACACACACACACACACACACACACACACACACACACACACACACACACACACACACACACACACACACACACACACACGCGTGCTGGACTTCCTGTGCTCCCAAACAGGAACACACAGGGTGCTGTGTGCTGGACGGTGGGTCTGGGACCTGGGTGGAGGGAGGCCTGGCTTTCCACACCTGTGTTTGCAGCAGTAATTAAGGGTGCATGCTATTTTGGGGGTAGTGAACGTCCACGCACTCATACACACTCTGAAGCACACAGAGAGAGCTCTCAGTGACTGCAGAGTAAAGTACACGTAGGCTGGTGTTTGCTGTGCAGCAGCTTGTGTTTTCTGTGGTTGGAGAGTGTGAATGCCAGTGGAAAGCTCTAAATGGCCTGTAAATACAAACAGTCATATTTCCAGTTCCAGGCCATTTAGAGCTCATCATGGTCTACCCACGTAGGCCTTTAGGACATGACAGACAGCAGACCTCGAGGACACGAGCTTAGCTAAGACATTAAATCACGTGATCAATCCACATCTCACATTTAAAGGTTAAAACTGGCAACATTTCAGCTTTTTATTATCATCAAAAACAATCTGGGAGACAACCAAAACCATCAGTCTATGCTGCAAACAAGTATTGTTTGTGTGGCAACAACCTGATATAGCTTATACATATGCAATAGAACTCTACCTAATAGTCCAAAGACACTTTAAACCCCATTAATCAATATATTTTTTTTATAGTAACATCAACTCAAATAATGACATGGAATTTAAAAGATCCCAGTGCCAAACAGACGGAAAACAGTCCCTTCTACCCTACAAAGCTTTATAGCCTTTATTAGCTCATTGTTTTGGTTTAGCAGCACATTGACTATTTGGTGAAGCATCATCCCTCTCATCAGCAGTGATTCTAGGAGAAGGCAGCTGCATTTTTTTTTAGCAAACAAGCTCTGATGAACCCACTGTAGACTATCTGCCCAGTATCAAACAGCAGAAAGAAGTTGAGTAACTGGTGAATAAGTGATGTATTTAGCAGCTAAAGAGACAGATATCTGAGAGTTGGTGGAGACCAAAACATAGCTAAAGGTGAATGAATACTGAACTTACCTTCATAGAGTGCCTAAGTCACGTGACGCTCATGGGACCTTAGATCGGAAAAAATATGAATGGCAGTGAATGAGGAGAGCAATGTTATCTTTTGGTCCCGTTTGAGTTGTGACATGAAATCCAAATATGTCGTTCATGAATTTAAAACATAAAGTTTAAGGTCAAGAAAGTCATACTTTGTGGTAAAACTGTTGAGATATAAGCTTTTGAAAAAACGTAATTAGAAAAACTACACAGGGGGCGGTCGCGTATGTGACGTCATAGCTTTCACTTGCTTCCTGCAGCTTGGAGTGACTGCAGCCTGGCACAAAACACACAGACATCTTCAATCATAAATTGATTAATCATAAAACAGTGGCATTTCAGCGGGGAGGCCAAGCTGCAGGAAGCGAGCGAAAGCTATGACGTCACATACGCGACCTCCTCCCGTGTACTCTTGAGTCTTTCTAATTAACCCTATTTCAAAAGCTTACATTTCAACAGTTTTACCACAAAGTATGACTTTCTTGACCTTAAAATTTATGTTTTAAATTCATTAACAACATATTTGGATTTCATGTCACAACTCAAACGGGACCAAAAGATAACATTGCTCTCCCCGTTCACTGCCATTCATATTTTTTCCGATCTAAGGTCCCATGAGCGTCACGTGACTTAGGCACTCTATAAGGTGAACACACACACACACACAAAAAAAACAACAAAAAAAAAACGAAAAGAGGGATATGATGCTCTGTGCCCTGGATATATATAAGCATAAGCAGGCAGTTGTAAATCTGACCTGATGCCCTTAGTGGCTAAAAACCATGAACAAAACTTTAAAAACACAGAGGAAACATATATTTGTATCAGGTGACATATTTTTAATGAGTACATTATTTTGAATCAAGTCCGCAATCAATCTCTGAAAAATATTTCATGTCACACAGATGTCCCTGAGCATGCTTCAGGGCAAAGTTCAGCATTAACACCACTAGCTTAACAAGCTCAGGGGTACAAACTATGATTGCCGAGGATTTGCAAAGACAGATGTGACAAAATTTTCCCACCACTTAATCAACTCCTGACACACCAGTGTTACCAATTACACCAGACATTTCAAAAGAAAGGATATCTGTCAATGATGCTCAGTATCTGTAGAGCGCTGTATTAAGGTACTGCTAATGCTAACTAAACATTTCCTGTTGCTGCAACTTAACATTAAAGCATTTCACTGGCAAAACACGAGTTGAATTTAACTATAAGGTTGTCACTGACAGTGAGATCAGTATTAATGCTTATGTTCATCAAAAATCTACAAAAGAAGACAGCTTTCGTTTTTTAAGCATTTGTTGACTGCAGTTTGAAATATTGCAGGGAACGATGGAATAGTCAGGAATGGCAGTGAGCTGTTAAATAAAGGGCTGCAGGCAACTGGCTGCTCAGCTCAATTTTTATCTATGTAACCAGCTCCCTTTCCTCATTTACATTACCAGGTTCCCTATTAGCATTAGATTTAAATTCAAAATATTGCCAAACAGGCTACTGTGCTTTTTCCCCTCAAAGCCTCCGCCATCATCTTGTTAGTAAACTCTCCTAACAAGCAAAATTGACTCCTACTCCTCTGTGCTACTAACCTGCTACTGCTGTACTGAGCACACATTTTTGATTGATCATAATATATTCATTTAACTTTTATTTTACCAGGAAATGTGAGTGGTCAGTGCTGTCCAACCCACCAAATGATGAAGAATGCAGTGGTGAGTTTACGATTGTAGCATACATTGTCTGACTCAGTACTGATTAAAATCATAATGATCATGGAAAACAATAATCAGTGTATGCCAAAACACCATGTAACACCAATAACACCGACTACCACAACAAGTCTAAATGAAAATACATGTCAAATTATTCATCCATATGTTTTTTATATGCCTGAAGTGTTGGTATTGTATGACACAGAGTCAGACACTATATCAGTTTGTGGTTTTGGCATTTTAACTGGATTAACTGATAATATTTAAAGGATAATACAACACCAGCTTCATCACATAATTATTCAGCCCGCATTCAATTATTCAAGTTGTGTTGGGGTACATGAGCACTGGTCAAAGGTCGAATGCTGGGAAAAGCTTGGAGAATCTTTGTCAGCCTCTTCAGCAGATAATCACACACCTCTCTTACAGCAGAATCTATTCTGTTCTGGATTTCTAAATTTGTAACTGATGTATTTTTGAATCCTCCCACGTGGCCGGCACATGAAAGACTATGTTACCCACCTCTCAGCATGTCACATCAGTCTTCAGCTCAACATTTCAAGGAATAAAACAAGCATGACAGGCCGTGACAGTCACCAATCTGCAAGGTCTATACTTTGAGGTTGCGCTGGTTTGGAGAGCAACGAGGCAAGCTATTGCATCGTGAAAAACGTAAGATTTGTGAAGACGGCGAGTAAACACAGGGAGGGTGAAATGTGCTTATTCATTCTCTTTCCTCCTCGCTCCCTCGCAATCTCGTAAACACACACGCACGGTAATTACGTCTCATTAGAGCACTCAGGGCCTTTCATGTAGCTGCTGAACATGGCCACCGTATCTCCCCTCTGGCCCGCAGACATAAACAAACACTTCAGCTGGCCTGCCCCCTGGAGCCATGGAGCCTCCGCTCCACAATGGAGAGCTAGGGATTCCCCTTCGCCGTGGCGCATGGCCCCACCTCTCACTCCACAGCGCCACCCACATCATTTTCTTTTCCTCTCATGCTTTTCTTCTGTTCTTTTCTGTTCTCTAAACAGGCGAAAAAATGAAAAACAGTGAGGGGGGGGGGTTGAAAACAGTAAAAGAAAGAGGGAGACAGAAGTCAGAGAGCTGCCTGCCTGCTGTGGGTCGGTAATGATATAATGAGAGGACTGCAGTGTTTAGTGGGCGGCTCTTTTTATAGCAACTGTCAAGACAAATGTGCAATCATTCACTTTGATTGAGTGAGTGTGTGTGCTCATGTGCATGCATGCATGGATATGTGCACAATAGCTGTGTGCACGCGTATGACGGCAAGCTGACGAGGAGATTGTGAGGTGGGCGAAAGAGAGAGACATAGAAAGTGAGGGAAAGCCAGGAGGGAGGGAAGAGAAAATGGAAGGAAAAGACGTGACTGGAGAAAAAGAAAAAGGCAAACAGAGAGGTGTCAATAAAAAAAAAGCCTGGCCCTGGCATTGAGCGAAGGGTCAGCAAGAGGTGACGGCCAGGTCAAGCTGAGGTCAAATAAGGTGCAAAACCAGTGACTCTGGGGCAAGTTTAGAATGAAAACAAACCGCTGCTATCACTACAGGTCACAGACAGGGGCCTACCCTCAGGTTACACACACACACACACACACACACACACACACACACACACACACACTGCTGGGGCCACTTAATTAAAAAAGAGATCCCTGGCACTCCCTTAGAAAGTCCCACCTTCTAAAAGCAAATACACGACTCTCCATCGAGGCTGTTTTAACAAGGATAGAGTTCAATACGAGCAGCGCCGAGTGAAAGCTTCATTGTGGTGGAGAAAGAGGCTCTGAACGCCGAGTCAGTTCTCTCCTCATCCATCAGACCGACACCTCAACACAGCATTTCCTCACCAATTATGAACAGGTCTCCAACCTTGCCGTACATTTGCCCAAGTGCACACACGCCTGTTGTTTTATATAAAGTCATCTCTACAGCATGTATGTGTGTCTGAATGTATGCACACCAACATTTAGTACAATGTATTGTTTATAACCCTGACCTTTTTCCTTAGATTGACCCACATGGAATATTGCAAATGTGTGTTTGTGCATCAGCACGTTTGCAAGTGTGTGCGAGCTCATGTGCCACACAGGGACGTGCGCCCGGTAATATCATAAGCCTGTGTGAACGTGGATCCACAATAAGTCTAATAAAAAACAGACAACATGAGGAAGCCATTTGGTTCTGCGATGAGGGAAGACAGGCTTTCAGTGCTCTGACCCAACAAATGTTTCCATTCCATTAAAGCCATCAGGGCCTGTTTGAAGTGGACTGGTTGGGATGCTGTCTCTGCCACGCTCAATAGACTACAGGCAGCTCTCAGTTCTCAGTGGGCCCGGCGGGAAAATGCTGCCTTGATGTGAATCACTTGCTCTCTGTACCTGGAGTTGTATTCAGCTCAAGAGAAAACACAATCAGGTTGTGAAATGAGGCAGTTCTGCCCAAGTATGGAGATCTCAGCGAAGAGCAATGAGGACAAAACTAATGTCTGACTTCATTATAGAGTTTTTAGCCTGTGACCCTGCTGCTACTTACAAGTGGATTCTTTTATGAAGAGTTTATTCACTCACACACGTTCTTTCACATGATGCTTGCAGATCTTTGAAGGACAGATTCTTGTTGTCGAAGGTTACGAACAACAATAATAATAATGATGTAAAAACAGTAAGAAATCTTAAAATAGCTCTTATGAAAAGCAGCATTACTACGTGCCTGACAATAAGCACAACAAAACAACAAACAGGGCATTAGTCATCAAGTCACAAAAATAGAAATACATGAACTGCTGAAAATACAGTACAAATCAAAATTTATCTACTGCAAAATGTAGTTTATGGTGAACAGAGTTTAATCTCATCATACAGGTACAGCCCAAAATACTGCTTTTGTTGGTCCACCACTAAATCAGATTATTTACAAATGAACATATTGTATTTCAAAGAGGATTTCTTTTACCGATTGCTTCTAGGGAACTGTCAGCTCTGCACATTTTCTGTGGGTATAAAGGCTGAACCAAAAAGTATTTCGGCCAACCTTATGGATATGAACCAATTAATAACAACACACAGTCCTAATGAAGAAGAACCTGTTTTAATCAATATAAAATTACAAAATGTGATTTTTATAGTTAATGTTTCTGTGGTTAAACTGAAGGGGAAACACAGAAAAACAATCAAGAAGGAAATAAAGCAGCTGGAGTACAACAGTTTGTATCACTGCTGAATCAAAACCACCTAAATCGAGTCCAAGTCAAGGCCAGAGCGTATTGAGGCCAAGACAAGACCGAGACTTTGAGGTGTCTAGACCAACTCAAGACAAAGACCAGACCAGCACGAGTTCCACACTGCAGGACACACTTGTGATAAAATGTGGAACATGCAAAGTATGGGCACTCCTCAGATTGATCTGAAAAATCTACATTCCCATAAAACTGCCCACAGAAAACAAATGAGGATTCCACTTCATTCACTTCCTTACTGATAAAATGTATATTTGTGTTGATGTATAAGTGTACCATGGATATGTCTTGATAAAATAAAATGCACTGCAGAGGTGAATATTGTGCGTTGGAATTTTCCTTGTTTTCTCTGAGCAAACAAATGCAAGCACTAAGGAGCTGAAATCAACTTAACAATCTTCATTCAACACTCCTATTTTGCACAGGGAATTTAATGATATCCCCACAGCTGAGGTCTTGACCATTCTTGAAACAAAATCCCAAGTCCCCCGTGAGACTGGTCTACAACACTGGTATATATTAAACCTTTAGTAAAAACAATATATCACACAAACACAAACACATGCAAACAAATACTTCTCAGATGTACACAATAGGAACTATTTATTCTCATAGAACAAGTAATGTTGATGCTCCCATGAATGCACACAAACACAACCACGCAAAGTGTGTCCAAAGAGAGCTAAGTATCAAAGGGGTCAGTCAGTGAGACAAAAATGTAATCGAGAGAGGGGAGGGGGGAAGCTGTGAGAGAGTAAAAAGAGCCGAGACTGTGACTGAGCTCTTGTGATATTTGGCTCGGTTTCGACACTCTGCAGTCTGGACGGAGAATCTTCCCACGAGCCGCTCGACCGTCTGACAGAGCGAGAGACACACGGAGAGCGAGCGAGGGAGTGTGAAGGAGCGGGAGAGAAGGTCACACACATTCCAGTCCCAAAGAGTCGGCCAGACTCCTCAGACAATTAAAACATGATGACCCCCACCCCAAACCCTCTAAACATCCCTCTACTCCATCAGTCCTGTCTGCTAGACCACTGAAAGCTTCACTCCACTCCCTGATACTCCCTAAAATGTCACTACATGAGACTTAGCCTTTTTTGTATGACAAACACACACAACTACAGACACACAAACACACACAACGGCCTGGGAGGGATTATTGCATTAGGGTGCCTCTCACACTTGTGCTTCCCAATCAGGGAGTGTCTCAGCTTCACAGACCAGCTGTGGACTCTCTACCTACTGCTGCTGCCCTCTCTCTCTGTTCATAATTGTTGATTCCAGAAAAAAGGCACATTTTGCACATAGCACAATATAAAAGTAAAATCAATGCAGAAGATTCAAGTTGCCTTGCTTTTTGACAAGCAGTAATATTTAACAGTTTCACGAAGGAGAGTCTGTGTGAGGTATTCTGTTGAATGGAAATAAAAAATATAGCAATATAGAGCAAAATATATTTGTAAAATCAGGGTTGGGACATATTAAATGATTACTTTACAAATATTTTGGGAGGTCCATGGACTCCCTTCTGCTTCAAACGCTCCCCTCTCACATACTCATCACCCCCAGCTGACACCCTTCCTCCTGTCCCGACCTGTTAAACCCCCAGCAGGGTACTGAGCCTTTCCTCCACCTAGCCCCTCTGGAACCCTTAGCCCATCCATTTCCCCTGCTCCTTCACCCTCCTCCTGCCCCTTTTCCTCCTGTTCTGCTCCCCTTTCCAGGTGGGAGGTAGAACTCTCTGTTGCTGTATGTGTGTGTGATTTTACCTCACACACACAAACCCATCACCAACCAAAACCTGTCAAACGCATCACTAAAACCACAGGACAACACAGATGCTGCGCTAGAAAATACATGTAGACTCAATGGCCTTTGTTTCCTGTTTTAAATTAGGATAACTGAAATTACCCACATAAATACAGCATTGTTAAGTCTGTGAAAAAAAATCATTCAAGTTGAAAAAAATATCGTACAATCACTGGAAGCCTCGGCCTTCATTTACTGAATACTGCATTGTAGAGCATTAGGACTGGGTATGAGACCACGTTTGATATCTGTACCAAAACTGTGCTTTTAATTTATAAATACTGGTTCAGATTTTGTAAAAAGTTATTTTTTTAAATAACTGTATTTAAGATTTAAACTTCATATCCTAAATTTTAGGTTAATTTGTCAATGTGTATATTTGTTGTCATTAAAAACTGTACTTGGCTCATATTTCTCTTCTTGCTTGTCAAAACAAATGAACACAAAGCAACAGTTTGCGAGTGGAGGCAAGACAAGTATTCAAAGCTTTTTATGACAAGAGGATACAACAGGGTTTATGGGAAAGATATTGTAATTTTTATTTTTTTTTGCCATTGTGAATACATTAGGGTAATTTCTGTCTCCTTTTCCCTGTGATTTTGTCTTTGCATTGCTGAAGCTTGTTATGGAGGACAGGGTTGCATTTGGGAAGCTGAAAATATTTTGTGTATCTTTGTTTGGATTTTTTTGTTTATAACATGGAAAATTCAATAAGGCGGCGTTGAAAAAGTTTGCCACAGAGTGCTATATTGCAGATGACTTTGGGGTTTCCTTCTTTTAACAAATAATGTGCATATTTTCATATTTTTATTCATCTGTGTTGTCTTTCTGTATGTCCCTTTGTCTAGCTAACTGTCCGCCTGTCAATATTCGCATGTGTGTCTTTGCTTTCTGCAGGACTCCGGGGTGCAAACTATCCTGCAGGCTTCATATGAAAGCTGAGGATTCTGGTTACACAAGGCAGCGAGGAGGAAGGAGAGAAAAACAGATCGGGAGAAGAAGACGGAGAGCATCTGCTTTCATCCTCAACCCAGCAGGGGAGAGCTTAGGCCTGTCACTCTGAGAGAGACTGCCAGCTGCTGCTGCGCACACACAGACACACAGACACACAGACACACAGATACAAACTTGGGGGGAAAAAAACGGAATATTAGTGGCTTGATTGTTTCTCTTGTTCTCACTATTAAAAAGATATATTCATAATATTTAGGCAATAAAACAACACAGAGAAAACCTCATACTGCAAAGTATAGGGTCTAATTTATCCAGAACATTCTTTTCAGCATGAAGAACTTTCAATGTATCTTCTCTCCTTTAAAAAAAGACTGACAGTACAGAAAGACAATCCTCACACCAGAGCCATCACAGCAGTCCAGCTGGACAGACCCTCTTTAGTTTGCACTTAAGGCAAAGACAAGCACTACTTTGGTGTTTTCGACTCCATCAGGCAGAAAAAAAATCATCGGCATACCTGCTATAAATCTAATTTTTGGTTCCAGATATTTAGAAATGATTTGCACTCGCCATCAATACTGTAATAAAACCCTACTAAATCTGACATACATTTGCATTATAATTTCCAAAAGTTGCTCTTAAACTGGAGGAGGAAGACTATTTTGGTACTGTATTTTCGTATGTTCTTGACTTCCAATGTTTTATGGACTGAAACAGCCTTGAAACAGGAAAGTAAAGTCATTACTTGTGTCAAATCTAATCACATTCAATGCCTACTCCTGCAAAAAGGGGATAATGAGAGCTAGTTGCTTCATTTTTGGAGATGCTGAGCCAAACAGAGTAGAGACTGGAAGACAAAACCACAACACTTCTCTAATAGCACACACAAGGTCCATGTAGTAGCAGTTCTGGAGCTTTAAGTTGTATCGAACAACTCCCTCACCAGATGGAGTTGATCGAAAGTTCACACTGAACTCATAGAGATTTGCTCGCACTACCATTGAAAGTATATGAAAAAGCAAATGTAATAATATTATTTCAGTTGAGTTAAGTCTTCAACAAATCAATCAACTAATCTTGCCCTGGCACACCAGAAGGTGGAGTTGTGAGGAGGTAGTCCATACGAGAAATAAGATAAAAAGTAAAACTGAAACAAAACACAAAACAAGCAATTGGGGACGCTTTGGCAAGAAACAGTGCCAACTAATAATAAAAAAAATATTCCTTTCTGGTCATCATTTTTATGGAAACAAGTAGCAGATCAGGAGACTAGTTTGGATTAGGAGGTGTGATCTGATCTGTAAAAGATGTTTAAAGAGCGAAGAATTATATCAAAACAGAAACATAATCGTATAATGAACTTTTGTACATCTGAATTTCATATCAAACTCTCCATTGTGGTGCTGTGTACCTTTTTTTTGCCATGTTAGCTAAAACTACTGTTGTTGTGTTGTTTAGGTAACCCTCTTCAGGCTCAAACATGAACTAAAGATGTTATATTTATAAACTTGATAACCATTAGGGGTATAAGTCACAAGTTTCATCATGATACAATATTATATCGATTCTTTGGCTAACAATACCATATTTGCTGATATCACAAAGTCTGCCACCATGCGATTCTGATTAGATTCAATTCAGGGGCCTGGGATCAGTGCGAGACAACATCAGTTAATATCCTTGTTGTCTATTTCTTGGCTGCTTGCCATTGTCTGCCTTGCACTAGGCTGCGAGCACTACTTGAATGTTTAGGACGGAAGTGTGCTTGGACAGAAATGGTGACACAGACATGCCATGGGAATATCAAAATAAAGGTGTATTTTAAAGATGATGATGTATTGATGTTCTCACTTTGCATTGATGGTATTGGATGAGTTATGGTTGAATCTGTGTATTGATCCAGATCATTGTATTGTTACACCCTTTATAAAACATTAAGGTACAAATCAATGGAAAATGGTTAACAGACTTGCACTTGTTTAGCTCCTATCTAGTCTTCTGACCACTCAATGTGCTTTTATACCACAGAGTCACCTTCACCCATTCACATTTGCACACTAATGGCAAAGAGTACCATATACAGTGCAACCTGCTGCACATTTTAGACATTCACATGCACTCACACACCAATGGCATAGTCATCGGGAGCATTTTGGGGTTCAGTATTGTGTTCAAGGACACTTGGGCATGATACATGCAGACTGGAGGAGCCAGGGATCTTCCAATTAGTGGACGACTTGCTCCACCCCCTGAGCCCCAGCTGCCCACTACAGGTGAGCCAGAAACGTACCTACAAATCACAACTAACGACATGATGTTGCTCACCAACTGCAGAAAACAGTATTATACGGGATGCTGAGGTCCCGACTGGAGGACTGCACACACTGCAGCAATCAAAGTGCGTTGTAGCAAATTAGGGGGTTGCAAACCTGCTGTATTGCCAGTAGAAATACTGCAACATTGATTTTAGTGGTAGAAAACTCCCTGTTTGACATAGAAGGTCTTCCAGCCTCCAGTAACCCTTCTGTCATTCCTTTTACAAATTGTGTTCCAGCCAATTTCAGCTTCAATCCAACTCTTACAGCCAATCACACAGAGCTGCACTGCCAAATACTGACTGAAGAAACAGAAGGGTAAATGAACAGAACAGGAAGGGAGAGAGAAAAAAAGCAAGACGTTCACTGAAAACTCCTGAATCTCACCCCAAAAATGAGGACACCTTCTGGGTCAGGTTTCAGTCTGTAAAGCTGCAGACCTTTCAGTGGCCCCTTCACAAAAGCAGTAACCCTAGAGTCTCTGCTGTCATGGATCTGTCTGTTATCTGTTCTTCTATTGTTGGAGCAGCAAGAGGGAGTCACTTTTACACAACCCTTCTCCATTTATCTTTCCTCAGCTCTAAATGATTTTGACTGTGAAAATCCATGGTATCGCTGCTCTATGACTCCCCCTGAACCCTTCCCCTGTCCCTCTGGTACAATGCCACAGTAAATACTCACCCCATGTCTGATGATTTAGTATTTGGACTCAGATGGTGCAAGAGTACCTCCCTGGAGATATATTTTAAGTCTCTCACCCAATTCATTATTCTTATAGTTATATCTCAACTCCTACGCCTCTTTCCTGTGTGTCTATCCAAATGCAACTCTCTTCTGTCTACCTGTGTGTGTGTGTGTGTGTGTGTGTGTGTGTGTGTGTGTGTGTATGTGTGTGTGTGTGTGTCATGCCTTCATCAACAACTGCCAAACAAAGATTAAACGCAAAACCTTAGCCTATGTTTTGTATGGATTTCTTACTCCAAATATGAACAATGAGGACTGTTTGCTTTCAAGACATACAACATAAAAATGTGTCTCTCCAGTTGTGTAAAACACCCAGATCTTTCCAAAAGAAAAAAAAAGCTTTGGTATTTTACCAGATCTTTTGTTGAAAACTGACTTCAAAATATCACACTAACGAAACAAAAGAAACTTCACATATTCTATGTGGAACGTGTCTTTGATAAGAAAATGTAAATGAAAAGTGATGACTGAGTTGCCCTCTCCGCAAGTTTTCATTTCCTTCAATTTAAACTAGCAGCGCTCATCTTTGTTATCTGCTGTGCTTGTTGCAAGAACAACTCTTCTTGAAGCAAAACAACAACTCGTGGTTGCAAGAGCATGGGCGCAGGAATGTAAGTGCTAAGGCTGCTGCAGCACCCCCTACTGACAAGGGGTGGAACACAGCAGTCTGTTAACTAATGGGCTATCTGATTATCTATCTTGAATTTTGAACAGCATATGATAAGAGGCCTGTCAGAAAATATATGGAAAAAAAAAAAGTTTAAAATGTGCAATTGAATTAATTCCTCCGATGTGACGATAAAGTATCTTGGACACAGGGGACTTCTGCTGTACGGTCTTGCCATTGGGATGGAGTTTATGCCAGATAATGATAGAGCAGACAACATACGGACATTATATGTTATGATTTGCCCAGGGCAAGTAAATGGGTTTCGCAAAGAGACAACTGGATGTCCGACATGATTCAAAATGGAATACAGTATTAGAAATTTTGCCACATGTAATCCGTGCACATATATGGTCAGGGGCGCACTTATACTGTGCAGCACCCCTCAGAGAAAATATGTTCCTACGTGCATGGCCTGATCAGTTCCTTGTAATGAATCCACATATTTTTTTCTGTTAAAGTCTGTGCACCTTCACAATTTAATAACTTACACTTTAATTCTAAATCCCTAAAATACAAGCAATTAGTCTTGTGAACCACTGCTAGAAATGTCTATGGTTGAGCCTGTGTTCTAAAGGACATGTTTTAGAGGCTCACTGAACCTATTAAAGTCTACAGGCCGAGGATCAGATATCATTTATCAGTCCTTAAAAAGGCAGAAAGTGTTTTTGTTATATTCAGTCATCAGGCTCTGAAAATGAACAAGTTGATGAAATAAGCCCTGTGTGTGTGTGTGTGTGTGTGTGTGTGTGTGTGTGTGTGTGTGTGTGTGTGTGTGTGTGTGTGTGTGTGTGTTTATTAATGCATCAGGTTGCTGGAGTTTCAGCAAGGTTTTATTGCTCTGAGCCACAGGGGGGCAAACCTCAAAGCTGCTGATGTTTACTCATCCTGCATATGTGGGATGTCAAGTCAACATGACAGTAGCTTCTGTCATAGTCTCTCACTAAATGATCTATGCACTAGCACGCACGCACACACACACACACACACACACACACACGCACGCACGCACACACACACACACACACACACACACACACACACACACACACACACACACACACACACACACACACACACACACACACACACACACACACAAATCTCAAGAGATGACATTATGATTATACCAGGCTGGGTGTGTTGGGGCAGCAGGAGTTGAAGGGGGTGAGGAGGTTTTAGTTGTAGTCAGGAGGTTTTGGTGATGAAACCTAACACGTCCTGTCCTCTGCCCTATTAGCTCCCATTTGAGCTCTTTTTCACTCCAGCTGTGTTTATTAAAACCTTAAAGACCAGGCAAAGGTATTTATCAGCACCATGAATCACTGCTGTAAAGATCCAGGCACGCATGTAACACACAGGCACGTGCACACACATACACCCACACGCACGCACGCATGCATACAGTACAGGTGCAAACACAGCAAGGAAACAGTGCCCTCTACAATACAAAGTGCTTAGTGAGCCTTTATAAGTCTCAATGCAAATGTGCAACACAGGGCTGATCATTAGTGGCAAAATCAAATACTGAACCTGGAGGTTGAAGTAAGAGGTGCAACAAATCACTGCCCAGCAACAAGACATACAGCTTCTTTCCACTGCAAACAAGACCCTAAACTGCTCACTTAAACCCCCCCAAGGAGACATCTAATCCTACTACTCATGGACATGCTCAAGTAAGTACAGTAAGTAAGTAAAACTGTTGCTGTGTAGTGGCACTAGTCAATCATTCTGTTGAATGACAGAAAATGAATCCGCTTAGACTAAGACTTAGAACATACTTTTAAAAGACAAGACGAATTTGTGTGTAAACTGTTTGCAGAAGGGAACTTATACATATTTCCGCATTCATCAATATCTTTGTAGCTCCTATCTTTGCGTAGGTACTAACAAACTACTTGTAGGTACTACAAACCTAAACCTGCTTTTGATTGCTTGTTGTGCTTGTGTAAATAAGGAATGCATAAAAATATTGCTGTTTCAAAAATTAAGATTTCTACTTAAAGTAAGAACTATTTGGTGGATCAGATACATGGAGAATCAAACACCGACTCTTGTTCACTCCACAACTTCATTAGTTTCTCTTTTGTTTCCACTGTCAAAGAGAACCAAAACTTGTTCACATTCTTGTGCCGCCCTGGAGCTCCCTCCAAGATAACTGCCTACCCAGTTCGCATGCTCTGTTTGGTGCTGAAAAGGGCGCAGCTATTGGCAGTTGACAATATTCACGTTATCTAATTTCAGTATTTGTATGAGCAAAGACTAAAAAATTAGGATAATATTAAACACCTTTGATTTTGTCAGAACTTCAAGACAAGGAAAAGGCTGTTCAAAGACAGCTTGAAATGATTTTTATGACCACCTTACACCTAACGATCAAGATCATAGGAGCGCACATCAACTGAGGTAAAATTCTAATGCTTTTCTGACAGTGAAATTTTTCTGTGACAGTAAAATCTCTTGCAAAGTTGTTTGGTGTAAGGCCAGCATTAGTTGCAGTTGCCTGAATTTAACAAGTTCGGATGAACCTCAAAAGCTACATGTATGTAAAAAAAACATCAAGGAAATCAAGTTCCTTCATCCCTCCCCCAACTCGTCTTACACTGCCATATATCCAGTATCCATCAAGTTTAACATTCTGTCAAAATGTCTTTCAGAGGATAATGAGGCCCTCTTGCATGCTGAGTCACACTGGATAAATGCCTCAGCAAAAAGCTCAAAATGGAGACATACATGTCTAGTTTACTGTACCAAATCCCAAAGCCTGCCCCCGCTGTCACCTTCCAGGCCAAAAACATGTGATGAATGGCCCAGCGCTCTCATCAATCATCTGTGATTGGCCCTGATCTGCGCTGTGATTGGCTAATTAGCCTCATCTGTAACCATTAGTGCACAGAGAGGCAGCTGCGGCAGAAAAAAAGGATAAGAAAAATAAAGGAGGTGAAAAATTACACCATCAGGGCTGTCCTGTCACCTCGCTGCCTCCACACAATGCCAGGAATCAGACAGCTACCACCACACAGGGGCAACCACACACACACACACACCTGAAGACTGCAAGGAAACACCTTCCAAAGCCCAGAATTTCACAGGTAATTATATTTTGAAAATAAATATGCGAACAAGACAAGAGCAGGGAGGAGGGGTTGTCAGGACTGTGTGTCAGCGGGTCAGCTACATCTCATCTGGCAACGGTTTCTGGTCCACTGTAGCAGCGAGAACAGCAAAACCAGCTCCAGTCAGGGGAAAAATAAGAGCCAGTTATTAGATGTCAGAGGGAAATATCTGGTAACTGGGTGGTAACTGCTCACCAGATGATAGCCGGACAAGAGGGAGCGACAGTTTGGTGGAGCACCGGTTTAGTGACGCAGCTTTACAGGAGTACAAAACATCAGAAAGTAAAAAGGTTAAGAGGCGGGAGGAACATGAAGAATGAAAAACACGAGGCGGGAGAGGAAACAGACAAACAGACAGAGAGAAAGTGAGGCAGAATGGAGCCCGAGGGGAGAGAGAAGGCCAAAACCACAACGCTGACTTCTGCTCCTGCTCCCTCCCAGCCAGCCTTCTTTTATGCACAGGAAATGGCTCTGCAGCCAGGAGGGGAGGTGGTGCGGGCGGGGGGCTCCAAACAGCTGTACCCACTGTGGGCCAACTGAGCCTGGGGCACAGGCTGAGAAGAGAGGTAGGAGTAGGGAGGAGGGCAGCCCTTGATAAAGATGGAATACTCCTACATCTTTATCGGCTCTGATTGAGTTTTTAGTGAGTGATTGCTGTGGGTTTCCTTTTCTCCTCGGCATGCTCAGATTCAGAAATTCATTCTGCATTGCCAAATCCTGGAAAACCACACTCAACAAAAAAACAGCCAAATGTTTCAAACACCATCACCAAACTGGAAAAGTTTAACCCCTTTGAGGAAAATGCGATCAGGAGGATTTATTTATTTTATTTGCCGTTTTTATATGAAAGCGTTCAGCATCTATTTGATAATAACATAATAATAATAATAAAAGGGCTCTATTTAGAGTAGCTGGGCAGCTCCAGGTCTGCCTGCCTGGGACAGACACCCGATACCCTACTGAGATGCCCAGCCAGCCGCACGCCTTCAGACGTCGTTAGAGCAGACACACAGCACGCCCCTCCTGCCACCCGCAATCCATCCACAGCCAATTACAAGCAATTTCCCTGTCCTGGGTGGGGTGAGGAGCGGGAGTGAGAGAGAGGGAGGAAAAGCAGTTGTCAGCCTAAAGCAGACACACATGGTTCTGTTTACAAATTGCCAGTTGTTTGGCTTTGCCATGGTAACACAGTGCTGACGCTGGCTGGACAGATATTTCAAAGTGAGACGGAGAGAGGGGGTCGCAGTGACAGTTGCAGCCTTTGATGGTCTGCAGGGCGGGATGAATTTTCAGCGGGAGGGATGGTCCATTTATGCATAATGTACAAATGTTCAACAAACACGCATCTGTTTCCCTCCTGCCTTCAACTTCTCCCCCTTCCTCCTCCTCCTCCTCCTCCTCCTCCTCCACATCAGTTCCCCTCAGCACCTCTGGCTTCTGTTTGGCTTCCCGAAATCCGCCTTTCCGAAACTGGAGACGCACAGCGAGGAGGTGCCTGATTCACCAGAGCTGGAATGTCAGCCATTCCCACAGGAAACCTGGGGCGTCTCAAGCCAGGGTGCCCTGGACAGGCGAGTGCACACACACAAATCCAGCAACACAGGGTTGCACGTACAACACATAAGTACAAAACTGGCCGGTCAGACTAACATAACAGGATGAGGAGACCTGCAGAATGTGACTAAACAACCAGAATTTTATTTGCACAAGAATGAGTCTTGTTTTACATAGGAGCTCAGTGGGCAGAGCAGCAGGTTCTGGAAGTTGCTTTTTCCTCACTGAAAATTTACATTTTTAATTTGCTGTTTTTTAGGAAAACCTCAATATTTCTCTAAATAGCAACATTACTATTCAACAGTTATGAGCCTCAGTGGCTGTTGGGATGAAGAAGACAGCAACCCCAGTACAGGTGAGACATACAGCATTGTTTCCCCTACCATTATATTAGGGGGGAGGCCCGTCCCTCCAACGGCACCGACCGCCCCCCCTTGAAGGTCAAATTAATTTTATTCAGTCTTATTTTCTAATTAGCGCCAGATCACAACAAAAGTCATTTAAAGTTACCTTTCCTATAGAACAGGTCTATACCTTGTCCTTTTATTAAACAAACTAAATAGCCTTATGTTATTTGTCTTATTAACATGACAGCATGTCACTTCTGTCTGTACATGGTCGCGCATTTACTATTCACCTCTGCCTTCTGTATCGTGCACGGTGGAGTTCCGCCCCAATGTGCACGCACACACACACACACACACACACACACACACACACACACACACACACACACACACACACACACAGGTGAGCACACTCCCACCAGCGGACAGAGAGCGTGTGTCGGAAAATATGTAGCTAACTGGCAACACACTGACCATGTGTGCAGAGTGTCTCTGTGTGACAGCTCAGACTGATTTCACAACTTAAAATTCCAGTTTTCTTTCATTTTCATCCAGATTTTTACCTTCAGTCTTCTGTTTCTGTATGTTCATGAAGCAGAGTCATGAAGAAACATTATCAACCCACATGGGCACGCCTTTACTGGGAATCAGAGTCTGTGTGTGCCCACTTGGGTTTTTCCACTGACTTTGTATGCAATTGTGCCGCTTCCAAAATTCGCTTTGTATTTAGTACACTCCACCGGTTTCATGTCTAAGAAAAATGAACTGGACAATTAATACCAAGATCACGTCACTATATTATTACATATACCATCCTTTGTTTGACAAATCTGAATCCATCCATATGACAGCAAATACCATCCCAAACAGTGTCTTTTTGTGCTTCCATTTTACCAATCCCAATTCAAGTCAGATTTCCTACCACAGGAGGCAAATATTATTCAGTGTGGTTATAATCGGATATGACTGAGCTAAAATCTTCCCGTATCAGGCGGTGACTGCTTCACTGACGCCATCGACACCTACGCAACCTGCCTTAACAGCGGCTTTCCTGCCACCCTGCTCTGACGCAGTGACCCCACACTGTGATCTGCAGTTAAACTGAGGTTTCCCACCATAACCTCCTCACCCCCACTCCCATCTCAAAGAGCGCCCCCCACCTCCTCCACCGCCATCACCTCCTAATAACAACACGGTCCACTGCGAGGGGTCTGCTGTCAGACATGGCAACCCATCGAGTCTTTCATCTCGACAGCCACACACACGTGTTCCAACCTTAACCTATCACATACACATAGGAATGCGCGCTTCCTTATGCGCACACACATGCATGGGGTGAAAACACACATTCAGACACACTGAGCACTGTCTGCTTCTGGACGTGGCGACCCCACTGTTCGTTTCATCTCCCCACTCCTTTCTCTGCTTGCTGCTGGCACCATTACGTTAACACAAACACCATATTTCTGTCATCGTCCCCAGGACGCGGCGTTCCCTTAATATCTCTCTTTCTTCTGCGGGCGTTCAGGGAATGGCGATGGGGGCCTGAAGGGATCTGGGACATGGGTGAGTTGTGGGAAACCAGAGTGCAGTCTGTGGCCTCACAGCATGCGGCCCTCTCTCTCTCCTCCCGCTCCCCGTCTCTTTCTCTATCTCTGTTTCTCTTTTGGCAGAGAATCATAGGAGGCTTCATGCAGATCGCATATTGCGGCCTCAAATGATCTGGGAAAACATGCCCTGTTAACGCTATGTGCACATCTGAACCCTGCTCAACTCTGAAGCAGTGCACGCACAGTATGTGTCTATTTCTCTGGGCTTGTGTGCGGTTATGGTTGTGTGTGTGTTTTACCTCCACGTAGTCTTTGGCATGGCCCCAGTCCCTCTTGGAGTCCAAGTTGCCCAGGCTGAAGCTCTCCAGTTGGCCAAGGTGAATCTTTGCCACAGAACGGCTGATCTTACGCGTCACAAAGTTTGAACCTAAAACACATACATTAAAAATGCTTTGTTGGCATCTTTTGAATTCAGTAACAGTTTACATGGGATATAAATATTACAGAGGTTCAACTCAGTCCAACACATACAAATACAGACAGTTGAAAACAAAAAGCAGATAAGTGAAATCGAGGCCTACACGTGGAAGAGGGAGTATAGAGATCCCTAACAAACATCTATAAAGAACCCTATCACCAGGCCCGCACACGCACACACAGACACAGACACACATACAGACACACACAGCCTTCCAAACCTCTACTACTGCTCCAAGTCCTCTTTAGCCAAAGCAAAAAGCCACCCTGAGTCAAATCAATTCGTTACCACCTCACATTACAGCCACTAGATCCTTTTAGATTCCCTCTCTCTCATTTTCCTCCCTAATTCACTGTTTCAGTGTCAAATCTGGGCTGGATGCCAAGATAAATTTCAGAACATCAGTCTGTCTGCACCGTAAAAAGCAACAGGGAAGTGCCACAGAAAAATGACAACCAAACAGGACCACCCTGGCTCTGGCGGCGTGCAACGTCCAGTCCAGAATCACCACATCGAGAGCCGATTCATCTGCCAGATCACACAGCGGTGCTCCTCGATCCGAGCTGACACACGTGGCGATATTATCTGCGGGAAAAGAAATGAGCTCCTAATGACTATTTCTGTGCTGCTAGGAGGGTTAGAGAAGTTTTTGGGTGTTTTTGGCGGGACACTAAGAGCCGGTGTCATGTTCTCTGTTCCTGCTGCGGGGGGAAAGATGCTGCGGAGAGCCTGTGAATAAATGCGCCAGTCCTCCAACCCAAACACAGCATTATACTGATGGAAATCAACACTAAATATTAGGGTGTCATGTCTAATAATGCCACCATCTTAGTTGAAACAGCTTATTAGAGCTTGAGGGGTTTAACTCTGGCTAGGCTCTTCTGTTTTATGTTCAAAACCCAAAATGGCAGATATGTGGGGATATGTGAAAGTCTTATTTCAAAGGAAAGCTTGAAGCTTGCATCAAAGAGTTGGCTATTTTTAGCCTGCACAACATCTCTGCTGTACATAAATCTCCCACAACCTTGCGTGAACCTTTTTCAAGACCCCTTAAGAGGTCCTCCATGCTGTTTTTTAAACTCATCTTGTCTGAGATGAATGTTGCATTTTAGCCCTGCGCCCATCCAGTCCATAATGCCGCGGCTCTGTCTCGACACTGTATCACTGTTGCCCTGACACGGAGCAGAGCCTCCGTTTAGACACAGGAAAATCCCATGAACCCAATCATGCGAATGCACCAAATTTGTAGTAATTATTTCATAGAAAAGCGACAGCTCTGGGCAGGCTGAGCAAAAACAGACCAGAGAAGGTTAGACACGCGTATTTGAGAAAATACAGCATGTTGTGTGTTGGTAGCAGGTCACATGGCCCCCATGTCAACGCTGCTCTGTCACCATGTTGAGCTGGAGTTTAAATGAGGCTCTATGCAGTCAGACTTCCTCTGGATTATAAAACAAAAATCAACAAAAATCTACCTATGAAATCCAAATCCTTCTATTACTAAGAATTCTGTGAATCAATATCATTGACACGTTTATTAGGAAATAGCATGTGCCTACAGAGCATAGATAAATTGTGGATGGAAACCCCCTCTACTGTCAGACCTGTCCTGTCTTTGCATGATCGTCTCATCTGGCCCCGGGGCCATTCTCCAGCATGGCAGGTCATCTGTTCTGGCAGGTACTACTGCTCCTGCTCCATTTATTCATCTGACACATGCATGATTGTCAGCTTTGCTCTCATCCATATCAGCTAAAGGCTTATCACAGGATGAGGGATGTTTGCCAAACAGCTACATACACATGAACATTCTCACATCATAAATCTGGTGCTCAAATGATTAAGCAATTGGTCAATGGACAGAAACTTAATTGACAACTATTTAAAAGGGGAAGTCCACAGATTTTACATATAAATCAGTTACCTAGTCGTGGGGAATGCTACTCAGCCAGAGACAACTGTATAATGTTTTCTGTGGCTCCAGAAGGGACTTTCTCAAGTCTGAGAAAACAACCTCTTGTGATGTCACCAGGGTTAACTTAGCTGGGCCTTTATAATAGAGAGCCTTTGTTACTAATCTGAGGGCATCCATTCTCGGAACCCATCGGGTGTATTCGGCGTCTGACTTCCGGCAGACGGCGATACAGCCTCTGGGGGCAGACCCCCGATTTTTTGGCATTCCAGTTTGATTTGGGCGGAGGAGGTGAATTTCCAACTTGCGTTTATATATAAGTAAATATGCTGAAACACTGCGATGGATTCAGAGCTTGCAGTGACGGCAATTATGTTCCGCCTCGTTAGTTCACCGCACGGAGCGGTTAACCTGGGAACAACTGCAGCCGGCTCAAACATGATTGATCAATATCACATGGATTACAAACAACCTAGCACCAGAAACCAGGGCTCTTCCACTCTTCTTCCGGAGGCAAGATCTCCAGGGTTTGCTTACAGACTCTACATTCACTGAATGTAGAGTCTGTATATAGAGACTAGAGGGCATCAAATTTTGTCGTTGTATTTTTTTGTTTTTTTTTAATCATGCAAGGACGGTCTAACGGAAAGATGCTATGGAATTGAATGGGTGGCAGTAGCTCAGTCCGGACCAAATATGGAGCGTTGGCTGGTGGCTGGAGAGGTGCCAGTTCACCCCCCTGGGCACTGCCGAGATGCCCTTAAGCAAGGCACCGAACCCTCCAGCCCCTTGGGGCGCCTGTCCAGGGCAGCCCCCTCACTCTGACATCTCTCCACTTTGTGCATATATAGGTCCTGTTTGTGCATGTGTGTGTATTTCGGACCTGTGTGATAATGACAATGGAGTGAAAAAACTGAATTTCCCCTCAGGGAAATTAATAAAGTATATAAAATTAAATTTCAAAAAATATATGTAGGTGAAGAATACCGTCCTATCTTTACCCCTGCTGCTTTGATTTTAACTGTCTTTTTTCAGAAAAAAAAAACAAAAAAACAAAAAGCTACCTGGTTAGTCTCTCAACTAAGGATGTTGATGGTGAACAGTTATGACCGCTGAGAATATTTTTGACTGGTTACACATGTTAGGAAATAGATTCATTTTGCTACTTTTCAGTTCACTGCACTGCACACCACCTGGGTCTGGTAGAAGCTAGCTAGCAGCCCCGCTAATTTGGCAGTTAGTGCTTGTAATGCTGTCCCGACCAAACAGCGTTGCTGTGGCCACATTGTGCCCAACCTGTGGTCTCCTCCCCTAGGTCGCTCCAGTGAAAAAGAAGCATTGAGCTGCAATTTCCCTTAAGCATTGATAACTATGTCATTGCTTTTATCACCGTTAGCAGTTTCAGCACGACTAGTGGTGCTAACATAGTTAACAATGCTAAAGTGGTTTTGCATCTCAAAATTAAGCTGCTTAAATACCGGAGTTACCTAGCAGAGACCAAAGGGTGGCCACCATGTTTAGGCAGTAATGTTGTCCCACCACTGGGACAGCATCACCAGCAGTAATTGTGAATGACAGGAGCTGCTAGCTAGCTCCCACTTGACCTGGGTGGCGCACAGTGCAAAGCAGCAAAGGCTAGTGTTAGCTAACCAGTAAAGACCAATGGGTGGGCAGTGGGCACTATGTTTCCAAATGTTAATACAGCTTGCCGGCTGTCTGTCAACAAGGCCAACAGAAAATACAATAAAAGGCAAGAAACTTACATTGTAAAAATATCAAAATGTCACCACCTCTAAATGCATAACATTAGTGCTTTGAAATACATATGCATCTTAAAGGCTGCAATGTGTGCACAATTTGCACACACTCAAATTTTTGTTTAATACTGTTTTTGTTCCTATTGTTTCCATGTGCTTTCTTTCTATGTCATTGTAAATTAAAGATTTAGGTGTTTTCAGCTGCTGATCTGATAAGCATGCCAATTCATGTCACTGAAACTTGTGAGGGTCAACTTCCATTTTTGATTTCAACATTTGTAGTTACAAACTTTCATCAAAAAAACACTCAATAGAGTACATGAATAATTACCTTTTCATAAGTTGTAGTTGTAGCTGCGGTATTTTTATGATTAGGACCCAGTGGGGTGAGGCAATGTAACAAAAGCCCGGATTGGTAACTACAGTAAATTGGAAAGCAAGGGCTTGATTTGATCCAAGATCCAAGGGAAACTCAGGTTTGCAGGTTAAACACAGGTTGTCAAAACTCTGAAGCGCCGTGTTGGCTCTTAAAAAGGTGGCAGAGGGATACAGTGTAGCACAGTACACCCAATCAGTAATAAAGTCCATTATTTCCCCCCAAGCACACCTGTAGTCTCCTTGTAAAGCTCACACCTCTGTTTGGAGTGGCTCTGCTCCCTGCCTGCTCTAATTGGTGTGGTGTGGACCAGAGCGTGGGCCTAATGGACCGGCCTGCCTGGCTGTGGACAAAGCCTGCTCTGTTACTGGCCCGGGTGTTAATGTGTTTCCTTTACTGGCAGCAGCACCGCAGGACAGCCAGGGGGAGGGGTGGAGGCAGGCAAGGGGAGCCGGAGGGGGCTAAGAGGAGGTTTCAAGCCCAAACGGGGCAGCAGTGGCCGTTTAACCTTGCCCGCGGCCCGGCGGAAAGTCTAATAAAACCACGGGCCGTGAAAACTGAGCAGACAGCAAAACCCATGCCAGAAATGGACACTCAATCTCTTTCTCTCTCTCTCTCATTCTCACTTAACCAGTTCTTTTCTTTTTTTCCATCATTCCTTTTCATTTTTTGGCCAGAGAAGTGACAGGAAAAGCGTAAAACACGGGCTGCATTGGCATAGCTGGGCTAAAGCGTGGAGAGAAAAAAGGAGGAGGAGGGCAATGAGAATTGTGCGGAGATGTCTCCCATCCAGAGCCAGGCCATGTGGGCCCAGACAGGATGGGGACGGGAGCTGTCAGCTGGGGGCTCGGGTGTGGGGGAGTCAGGGAGGGGACTGTGGGTTTGAGGGGATTTTGGCTTGACTGGCGTCGGTTACTCAACAGATTCTGTTGTTAGAACCATGCTGCTAAAGAAAGATGACTTATGAAGTCTGTCTTCAAACTGTGTGACGGCCCAGCCCTTTCTGTATGCACTCAGACCTCAAGATTTCTGACTCACACTCATCTATATAACTGTCTGTGAGTGTATTTATGTGCATTTACTAATTGAGATTAAACCACAGTGTGATTTATTCAAATCACTCTTCTGTAACATTTATTTTGTGTGGTCATGGCTCCGGCCAATGGCGCGTTAGCTCTGGAAAAAAACTGGAAAATGGTGTAAATTCAAGTCTTGAATCATGTTGAACATTTATCAAGTTAATCTTTTATGTTACATTTGCACAGGTAAAAAATCTACTTCCTTTTTAAGCCAAGTCTCCTCTTCTAACTTTAGACCTGGCGTGTGTTTCTCATCACGACAGAAATCAGCTGCCGGGTAATTTGAAGGATGTTACTAAATTCACATAAAAATGTGGAATGACTTGGTAACCCAGACTGCTTCAATGAGCCACATTCCAAAAATAGGACGGTGGATCGCCTACTTTCTTAAAAAAGTTAAATACAAAGACTCATTCCAAGTATTTTCCAGATATTTGAAAGTTGAGTCATTTCTTTCGTGAGCTTGTCTGAACTGGCCACATTCTGAAGCTGGTAAGGAAAAAAAGCCAGGACTTAATTTTGATTGCCACATAGCTGTAACAGAGACCCTTAGGTTACCTCAACACAGGGTTTACACACCTGTTTTGGAATTGAACCAGAACTGCAAATCCCATAATCCCACTCTGTCTTTGACCAATGGCCTAGGGGAGTAAAAGGCTTTGTGGTAGACTTGAAGTGGAAAACGCAACCCTTAATTTTAACCTCCACTCCCATACGTTTCAGGATTTAGGTCAACCCTGAAGCCCTGTTTACATCAAAATAAATGCGCACTCATCTCATACCCATCTCCTTTATCTGCACTAACATATGAACAGAATACCCGACTTGCAGGAGCACTGAGTGATTCTGCAGGAGTAATCTTCCCTTAGTCGGTGATTGGCCAAATTCCACCTAGGCCAAAGACCTGTCAGTGTCTGCCATCACCGTTATTGCACAATTCACATTCTGACTGATCTCTGGAGCCTTGACGAAGGGAGAATATTTGCATTACATCCAACAGAGGTCATGCGCTCAGCTCCGCCAACACAGCATCTATTCACACCTGACAGACTGCTGCACTCATTCTGAGCTGACTCAACTGACAGAGAGGGTGCAGAGGGAAAGAAATGTGATGTGAGGAGGGTTGGAATGGGGCTAGAGGGCTGTGAAGACAATGACTAAGAAAGTCACTTTTTAAAAAAAAAATTGGGTGTGATGCAACTAAATTGATAGACGGCACAGGGTGTGCAAAGGTGTGAGGAAAGAAAGGGAGGGTGTGGAGAAAGAGTCAAGAGTAGATCATACATGTTTTTCTTGTGCTTGAACACTGACAGCACCACCTCCACATTGCAGAACCGAGAGCAAATGAGACAAAGTGTTTCACCCCAGTATCGAAAACAATGATGTAATTGTGCCTGGCAGTATCCTGTGGGCCGACTACATAAAATGACCTTAGAACGATATCTTAGGGCTCGAGTGTCCTCTGAGAGGAACTGACGAAGCTTTGTAGAGGCGACAGGGAGCCCTCAACTGGTGGTGCAATTAGCGCCGCTCAAAGCGAACACTCAGTCAACAAGATTCTGGGATACCATGGTGATCTAGGACAACAAACACAGATTTAAGGGCGGCAATAGGGATGAGTGAAGGTAGAAACCTCAAAGACCACGTGACTTGTCTGAAACCACGCTAGGCTGAGGCGGAGGGAAGCACCTTTTTTGGCAGTGTGACACAAGGTGGTGAAGAGCATGGAGGGAGGGGAGCATCTGTCGTCAGCAGTGCTTCGGGGCACCAGACTACGCTCTTCAGCTGGCCACAGTTCAGCTGATGTTTAGACTGCTATCGCTCAGTCTTTTCTCATCAACATTCGACGAAACTAAAGACCAAAAACAAGAAGTTCTTGCTTCATGCCAAGTTCCTTCTTACAAGATAATTCCAAAACCCCTCGACACCCCCCTGACCAAGTCATTCCTATTTGGAGATTTCCTTACAAAATAACCTCTCCAATAAATGGAAAACATATCCTCTTACAAATCTATCATGCGATCTGACCTTTTGGGCTCAACCTCAACGAAAGCAGAAAGATGAAGCCAAGGCATGTAGCAGCTCAGCGGCTGTATGTGTGAGTATTTGAGGGGGCAGCATTGACTTTGGCAATGCTATTCTAACTTCCCCAATGCTAACCGGTCTTCTCTCCTAACATAACAGTATATTATTCTATACTGCCAAGCGTGAACCACAGAGCTCTCAGGGTGGAGAGATGGATGGGACTTCCCCAAATAAACCAGGGGATTAGCCTACAACTGGAGCTGGTCAGTAGCAGCAACGGAGGATACTCACACAAAACATATTACTGTGCTGATTTACTGTACCGCCTTAGATCAACAGACTGCTAATAACTATAAATTAAACTTGGGTTTGTCAAAATTAGATTTTGGGGGAATCTGAGGTGCTGTATGTTTGTTGAATATGACGACCAAATAAATACATGAACTGGTTATTTACACAGGTTTCACTCTGATCACTTTTCAATGGAGGCTGTAAGTACTGTACCGTTCATATGTCAAAGCAATATGGAGTCTATTTAGCACCCCTGCTAATGCTAATCCCCCTCTTCAGTGTCAGTGTGAGGGCTGTTTGTTATGGCTAACAAGTAAGTTAACCAGAAAGGAGCTAGCTGTGGTGTGAACTGGCCAGCAGATGCAGGCTTCTGTTTGCTTTGCTTCATGCTGGATTTCCACCGGGATATTTTTTCTCCCCGACTGTCCGATTACGACCTTTTGCTGTGGAACAATGGAGATCAGCTGATTATTTGCTGAACAGTCAGGTGTTTATGAGAACTGTAAGAGAAACTAGAAGCGCATTACTGCTGGGATTAAGTCATCCTGGGCACTGTGAGAGACAGAGCTCCTTGTTGAATCCTACAGAGGGACAGTAAGTAAGTCAGAGGGGAAACTGGTGTTGAGCCTCACTCTCCCCCCTCCAGCCATTCCCAGCAGCCATCAGAACCATCCTATGTGACACACCACACCACGCCACACCGCACTACGGACATGATTGGCCACTGGTAGGTCACTTTGGCAAACGCAGCTAGAGCAAGATTCAGTGAGTTTGTTGTTGAAGGGAAAAACTCCCTCATAAAGGCAAACATCTATTTGTTTCTCAGAATCAGGCACACACAGCCACTGGCACCCGGGGACAATGACATCACAGCTTTTCCTGTGTGTGGGAGGGGAGGCAGGAGAGAAGTGATGTCAGGGCCACTGACACCGACATTGTGCACTTCCTCCCTCATTAGTGACTAATTTGCCAGACGCACAAGTGTGCGTAAAAGGACAGGAGGGGCAGCACACAGGTAATAAATAAACCTTTATCTTTACCTAGCACAAGAGCGTTAATACACTTAGGGACAAAAATACAGAACAGAGATGTTCAGGGTGTGGCTGGGAACAGAGGAGAGATGAAAATTCCTCTGGCTCTGGTGATCTGCAATATGTTTCACTAGCTTCTTAAGTGATGTCATTGTTTTGGTGAGTAATTTCCCCCAAATCACTTGGGAATCAAAGAGAGCAGCCAGCAGTGCAAATTTATTGATTTTTATTTGATATATTTTAGTGTTTTGGGTGTAGCTTTTACTGTTGAGAATTTTCAAGTTTCTGTTTGTGCAAGTTTTATTTTTCCCTCAGTAAGCATTTGTCATTGTCTTCCATTGTCATTACTGCTGAGTTATTATATATTTGTTCATCAGTTGATTTTTTTTCCCCAAGAAAAATCTATATTGTGTCTCAATCCGACACTATACACTAAAAATATTTAGTACATACTGTATGTACAGTAATGTTCATGTACTGTTTTGAAGGTTAATATAAAATAAGGTGATGTTGGTCGATCTACATCTATTTACTAAAATGCAGAGATGTTACACTTTGTACTAATCAAAAATGCCGCAAGGTGTAATAAAAATGGTCACTTCAATTGAGTTTGTGACTAAGAGATCACTATCAACTTCAACAATTTTGAAGGTTAAGGAAGTACATATGTAAAAAGAAAAAGCATTCCAACTCAAAAGTAGACATTTTAGTGTGTATCTTTGCAGTTCAAGTATACATGAGTTTGTTATTCTTCTGGTTTGAATGTAAAACATACTCATGGCATCAAATATGTGAAAACATTGATAAACGCAACATTGCCTCAGTATTCTCTCTATACAGTATCAGTGCAGTAGTACTGTATCTCACACTGTGTAATTTATAGTAAAATCTTACACTCCAACAATGACAAAATGTGCCATGCCATGAGGGCATTTTAGGAACACAAAACATCAACTCCTCCCCTCCAAAGCCCTACTGTGGTTGACGGAGTGCATGGCCAAACGCCCCCTCAGTGTGGCAGCAGCCGGGTCATGGCGGGCCCAGGGGGCCTGGGTAAACACTGTCCAAACCAGCCAACACAAGCGCCACACCGGGTTGTGCAAGGCAGCAGTGGGACATCTGGCCACATCACAGCACCGCGTTCCTGCTTTATGAGCAACAACAGCCATAACTCTGAGAATAGAAGTGGCGGGAGTAAACCCAATGGCCCGCTGCAGAAATGCTGACTGTGGAAAAAGGAGGATGAAGACATGGAATGAAGCACGAGAGAGGAAGAAATAGGAGAGGAGTGTGTACAAAGAATGGAAAGATAGAAGAAGAATCAGACAGGGAGATGAGAAAGAGCTGACCAAGGACCAAAAAGCTAAGAACGTGATATCCAGCAAGCAGAAAGCTTTGCCCTTTTAAGGTCATTGTATGGACTTGTGGAAAAAGGATTCAAGCATCTCTGATTTCACAGTTTCACAGGGCCACTTAATCAGCCTGTTTGTTTATCTCTAGGGCTGCAACTAATGATTTTTTTCATGATTAATAGCTCTGATGCGTATTTTTAAATTAACTGATTTATCCTTAAGTTTTACGATTTCAAAAAAACATGAAAAGTTTCCAGAGCCCAAGATGAAAAATGTTTTTTGTGTCTCACCAGCTATCTAAACCTAAAGATACTTAATTCACTAAGGCAGCTGATCTTTTGATTGATAAAGGACCCTTACCAGTTAACCAAGTATTATTATTGTTTTAGACTAATTTTCTACTTATCTCCATCTCTGCTCCAGTCATCCAACCAATTTTTCCACTCCTCTGCATCACACATCATTCCCAGATAGACTGTGTCAACTAATTCTCCATTACATGGACCTCGAGGGTGACCACATCGTCTTTGCTGAGCTGGCTGTAAACTGCACCAGTTCCCACACCTATCTATCTGTGGTAACCCATTAGGGTTTACTGGCTGACCCCTGACCTTGGCTGGGGTCGTGGCCAGGGCCTTCATTAGGGGATAAATCATAAACACCTGAGCGGCTGACCTGGGCGCAGCACTGGGGCTGCAGTCATGTGGTATTCATTTTGGGTCGCGGTGGCGTGTAAATCGGGTTAAACCAGCGCCTGCGACCCTCAGGGCTCAGAGCACATATTAAAAATGTGACCACAACCCACTCACTATGTGTCAGAACGTGTGTTAGTGTGTGTCAAGTAGTTATGAGAAACCTGGCACCACCGGTGAATGAATATGACTTTATATAGGGCATGTAATTGAATACTTTTACACAGTCCAACAATGGTATACCTTCTGTTTTTACTGCTTTATCGTGGGTTCTGCCTGTTGCTCAGGCTTAGTGATGTCATTTTTTCACAGCGTAATTTTTTACAAAAACTGCCCTGTATGACATGATCTATTAATTTCTAATTAGCAAAATAGTTCATCAACAGGTCTTCTGATAAAACCACAATAGCTGAGGTAATAATTTACATTCAGTATCATTCACATGATTACTAAGATTACTGTTTACATGAGACAGTGTTCAGTTATGACAAATTCAAACCAACCCTGTACCCTGCTTTTGTTCATGATTAATTGTCAGGTGGTGCTTTAAAGTGCCAAAGTTATGCATTACAGTATCACAATTGTCAGGACTGAAGACTGAGACATGGACAGAGACTGTTAGGACTGAACAGCAGGCCGCTCTCCAAAGTATGTGCATGTGTGTGTTTGAGAGAGAGAGGAAGAGAGGGTGTAAGGTGGACTATTGCATGCAAAGTTTCTGGAGACCTAAATATCAATAACTTACTCCAAACACTGCTTTGTCAATTTTTGACCTGCCTACAGGAACCCATGATATTTATATAACCTTGACAGTGAATTTAAAACACAAAACAAAACAACAACAACAACAACAACAACAACAAAAGCCTTTTTCTAATGAACCTATTGTTCTTTGTTTTGTTTTGGTCTTAAATGACATTACTCTTGTGGTGCTCTGATGAAGATTTGTGTACTTCCATGTACAGCCTAAGGTATAAAATGTTAACTTGGAGACAAAAAAGTTTTGAGAGATTTTTTTTGTACTTTTCGTGCCAACTACTATAATTATATATTGAAATATATTGTCATTTTATGGCTACAAGCATATTTTTGCTGAGAAAAAAAGAAGCTTTTTTTGTTAAATTTTATTAGTTTCACAGTCTATTTGTAAGTAGAATTATTTAAGCAGGATCACACTTGAGGTCTCACTGTTGTACCAAATATCACCATACAGTTGTATCATAAGTTATATTTTGTGTGCAATGTGTAATCTAAATAAAGTAATGCAACTCTTTTCCAACTCCTGCCTGATCCTTCTAAACGGTGGCAGACAGGAAAATTTTAATAAAAAATATTTTTCATCTTGAATCAAAAAGCTCTATGAGTGGCATTTTTTCTTTTCTTCTCTTCTCCATTATTACTATCAGATGCAACCTCATTTCCACATAAGGACAAAAACCAACCGCAGTTTTGTGGTGACATAGAACAGCAGGATGCGTGTCGTGCTGTGTGCTCACCTCTCCTAGGGCTCTCGTGGTTAAAGAGGATCCCGTTGACAGAGAACATGTTGTAGGCCTCTCGAAAGTTCACCACGATCCAGTAAGCATAAAGCTTTGCGGCACCTGTGAGGAGAAGTGGAGAAAGACAGGAGCAGAGGAAACAGGTTGCCAGATGCATATTAGTACCAGAGAGGTGAAGTGGTATGACTTCACACAAAACCTAACAGTCCTCTCAGATCCACAATCGACTCTTCTCTCTGACATGATGCTTTTATTCACCCCATCAGTAAATAAAACAGTGATGCAGCCATAAGCTCAGTTAAATCTTATGACAATATGAGCAGAGAAAAACACTGATATTTCTTCTCAAAGCTGCAGGAAGACCCTAACAGAGAGAAAGACTCTGTGTTGTAACTACACTACATGTCATATTTGAACACAGCAGTACCGCAGATCATATTTCAACGTCAGGAACGTGAACCACAGACTCCTGCTGACTGACCAAAAGCAGGCTTGTACAAAAAGTTCTCCCCTCTCTTCCTCTCACCATCCTCCTCCTCCCACCCTCTGCGACGAGGGGAATACCAGAGCAAGCAAAGGGAGGCGCCCACTGATTAAGCCGTAGGTCAGGATGTACACTGGAGGTGAAGGGAGGTCGCCATGGCAACCCCTGCCTCCCCCTATCCTAAGTCTAATTAATAGAGGAGCAGCCCTCCTCATGATGGTATGCGCCTCCCATGCAGCTTCAGATTGAGTGCTGACAGATGGGGAAAGTGTCAGTGAGGAGAGCATTTAGACAACAGAGAACATGAAACCCTATCGCTCACACACGTGTACAGCCTGCCTGCGTGTGTCTGTGTGTGTGTGTGTGTGTGTGTGTGTGTGTGTGTGTGTGTGTGTGTGTGTGTGTGTTGAAAGTGAGTGCTGAGTGCTGTGGATATAAAGGTGTCTTTGTTAAAGTGAGAGCCACTCCAGTCTTCACTCAGACGTTTTGGCCTCAGGGTGTGTGGAGAGCTCAAACGCTGCTTGAGCACTGAAGCCCCCCTCTATTCACTTACACACACCTACACACACACACACACACACACACACACACACACACACACACACACACACACACACACACACAGATTCACAAGAAAAAAGTGCAGTGGAGGTATCAAGCAATCTGTGTTTGTATGCCCTTAAATGGCCATACGCAATGGTTTGACGAATGGTGCAATGTAGAAAATGTTAGGTGATCCTAGTGTGTGTGTGTGTGTGTGTGTGTGTGTGTGTGTTTTTCCACATGGATCTACAGCACATTATGTATGCGTGTATTACCATAAGGTGAGCGAGGGTAGAAGGGCGTGGTTTCTTTCTGAGGGATCTCCTGAACTTTGCCGTACAGCTCACTGGTAGAGGCCTGGTAGAATTTTACGCTGTTGGTCAGACCGCATGTCTTTATGGCATCCAGGAGACGAAGCGTACCAACGCCGTCCACGTTAGCGGTGTACTCAGCCAACTCGAAGGAGATCTAAAGAAGAGAGAGGGGGGAAAAAAAGAGATGGAGAAATTATTTAGGGACGCTGATAGAAAAATTTCCTCTATGCAAATCTGTGAAAAATTCATACTATTTGATGTAGAATATAGAAAATAGTGAGACATAAGATTTGGACTTGTCTCTGTTTGTAGTTAAGAACAATGAGGACTCGAGACTTGACTTTGACTGTTCAAAACTTAAAGAAAAAAAATTCAAGTATCAAGTCTTGACCTGGTGAAATCCCAGAACACGAAAAAATAAATATAACCACAGTCCAGTCAAGCCCTGCATTTCTGCCCAGTGTGTATAGTTACTTATTAGGCCTGTACACAGAGTGTATGCATGGTCTTAGCTATGTAAAATATATGTATATATATATATATATATATATATATATATATATATATATATATATATATATATATATATATGTACAGTACAGGCCAAAAGTTTGGACACACCTTCTCATTCAATGCGTTTTCTTTATTTTTATGACTATTTACATTGTAGATTCTCACTGAACGCATCAAAACTATGAATGAACACATGTGGAGTTATGTACTTAACAAAAAAAGGTGAAATAACTGAAAACATGTTTTATATTCTAGTTTCTTCAAAATAGCCACCCTTTGCTCTGATTACTGCTTTGCACACTCTTGGCATTCTCTCGATGAGCTTCAAGAGGTAGTCACCTGAAATGGTTTTCACTTCACAGGTGTGCCTTATCAGGGTTAATTAGTGGAATTCCTTGCTTTATCAATGGGGTTGGGACCATCAGTTGTGTTGTGCAGAAGTCAGGTTAATACACAGCCGACAGCCCTATTGGACAACTGTTAAAATTCATATTATGGCAAGAACCAATCAGCTAACTAAAGAAAAACGAGTGGCCATCATTACTTTAAGAAATGAAGGTCAGTCAGTCCGGAAAATTGCAAAAACTTTAAATGTGTCCCCAAGTGGAGTCGCAAAAACCATCAATCGCTACAACGAAACTGGCACACATGAGGACCGACCCAGGAAAGGAAGACCAAGAGTCACCTCTGCTTCTGAGGATAAGTTCATCCGAGTCACCAGCCTCAGAAATCGCAAGTTAACAGCAGCTCAGATCAGAGACCAGATGAATGCCACACAGAGTTCTAGCAGCAGACCCATCTCTAGAGCAACTGTTAAGAGGAGACTGCGCGAATCAGGCCTTCATGGTCAAATAGCTGCTAGGAAACCACTGCTAAGGAGAGGCAACAAGCAGAAGAGATTTGTTTGGGCCAAGAAACACAAGGAATGGACATTAGACCAGTGGAAATCTGTGCTTGGTCTGATGAGTCCAAATTTGAGATCTTTGGTTCCAACCGCCGTGTCTTTGTGAGACGCAGAAAAGGTGAACGGATGGATTCCACATGCCTGGTTCCCACTGTGAAGCATGGAGGAGGAGGTGTGATGGTGTGGGGGTGTTTTGCTGGTGACACTGTTGGGGATTTATTCAAAATTGAAGGCACACTGAACCAGCATGGCTACCACAGCATCCTGCAGCGACATGCCATCCCATCCGGTTTGCGTTTAGTTGGACGATCATTTATTTTTCAACAGGACAATGACCCCAAACACACCTCCAGGCTGTGTAAGGGCTATTTGACCAAGAAGGAGAGTGATGGAGTGCTGCGGCAGATGACCTGGCCTCCACAGTCACCGGACCTGAACCCAATCGAGATGGTTTGGGGTGAGCCGGACCGCAGAGTGAAGGCAAAGGGGCCAACAAGTGCTAAACACCTCTGGGAACTGCTTCAAGACTGTTGGAAAACCATTTCAGGTGACTACCTCTTGAAGCTCATCGAGAGAATGCCAAGAGTGTGCAAAGCAGTAATCAGAGCAAAGGGTGGCTATTTTGAAGAAACTAGAATATATAACATGTTTTCAGTTATTTCACCTTTTTTTGTTAAGTACATAACTCCACGTGTTCATTCATAGTTTTGATGCCTTCAGTGAGAATCTACAATGTAAATAGTCATGAAAATAAAGAAAACGCATTGAATGAGAAGGTGTGTCCAAACTTTTGGCCTGTACTGTATATATATAAATATATATATGTGTATATATATATATATATATATATATATATATATATATATATACCAAAAATGTTGTATTATTTTAATAATTGGCCTAGTTTCACTGAAATCATACGCAACACAAATCACAAATGCCTGTTGTTTTAAGAGGTTTGATTCACTCAAAGTGTACGAAAATCCTTTAAATCCGACTTGCTGAATTTGCACTGAAAAGCTGCCACTTATCAGGTCAGCCATATTCCAGGTGCAAGAGGTGCTAGCATTGTCGTACCAGCCAGAGTCAGGATCCAGGATTTAAACTGTTTTGCCTGTTAGATCTTAAGTTTTGGAATTCATTCAAGACATACTCTTTCATTTATCAACATATACATGATAAAGGGTATTGCTTAAGTATAACTGAACACAGAATGATGCAAAGTGAGGAACTTAACAAATGGCACAAGTTCACTGCACATTTCACACAAATTCACCAAAATCTACCATAAAAGAAGGCCGGGAGGCAACAATGATGTGGAATGTAACTGGAGAATGTGTCGTTTCTGGAGTCCAACAGAGCTGATCAGAAAGCTCATTCCTCAAACTAAACACTCCAACTCCCAGAATGCCTGTTGCCACTGCTGAGGGCTGGGGGTGGGCAAATGAACACTTGGGGGGAAATTAAGTTTAAATTAGATATGGATGTGTGCATGCATGACTGTGTGAGTTTGTGACACTGTGCACTTGGACTGTGTGTGCTTGTTTGAGTGCCAGCTTGGCCTCAGGCTCCAAATCAGGCGTGACGGTTAAAAGCCATGCTGGTTAGTGGTCACCACACCTGGAGTGAGCGGCATGAGCCACGTCTGTATGGAGGAAACGCTTTGGCCCTTTAGTGCTTCCACACCAGTGCTGTACACATGGCCAGATAAAGACCCCTTATTTAAAGCTGAGACCGAAGAACACTGGGCCTCTATTCCACTCACACACACTCACGCACACAGAGTGAGCAGGTTTGATCAGGTTCAATTACACTCCACAGCTCGGTGTAATTACCTGTGACGCTCCACTCACGCATTTACTTTGCATTCTGGCATTTTCATTTACATCATTTACAACAGAAATTCAGGGGACACTTTATGCATAACATACACTTTGTGTTACACTATGATTCCACAGCAAACACAAGGGGTGCACACAGCAGTAGCAATATCTATATAATAAACACCAATCTAAAATCACAACAACCTAAAGCCTAAAAATAGACCAGTTGAAGAAATCGACAATATCATTTACTGAGAAGATGCTGTATGATGTCCATCAAGATGTCAGAGGGAAGTCTAATTATTGACCTAACAGTTTCAAGCTGTGCTTGCCAGCACAGGTACCCATGCTGCTCAATGCTTTTTTTTTTCAATGCAACTGGTCTATTTTTTTTTTCTCTAGACACACCTCTGTGAACTTTGCAGCCTCTACCTCAACTGGTAGAGTGTGCATCCCATAAAGGTTGAGTCCTTTGCAGCGGCCCAAGTTCAATTCTGACCCCCAGCCTTTTGCTGCATGTAATCTCCTTCTCTCTCTCCCACCTTGCCAATAAAGGCAAAAATGCCTGAAAAGTAATCTTAAAATGAAAAAACAAACAATCCCCTTCACCGTGCCTAGGTGACGCGTTGTGTCCGTGCTCCATGTCTGCCAAAAGCCAAAAAAGAGCTTAAGACAAACTTTAAATGTTGAAATACAATGTAGAAAATGTGATATGAATACTGCATTTATTTGTTTAATATACTGATGAATGGAACATTACTGTTTCCTCATTGCTCCACACAGAGCTGAGGTGTCATCTGACATTATTTTCAGTCTCTTCAGCATTTTCCACTTGGACACACACTTAAATGTATGACTAGGGCTACTACACTATACAATATTATTCACATCACTGAGTACTGCAAAGTCAAATAAAGAAAGATGGAACCAAATATCAGGTAACATTTGTAATCTTCTTTACTTGTTTTTTGATCAGACAGCTCACAATTTAAACAAATATTTTGTCATTTTTTTAACATTATATTAAAATAAAATGTTTGGATTTGGGTTTAGACACTATTTGACAGGCTTAGCTCCTCTTGTAAAATAAAAAATAAGAGTTTCATCAAATTAACAAAGGGGTATATATTTCCTGTAGATGGTAAGGTGCAAAAAAAAGATTTGTTTTGGGATTTTTTTCCCCTTCAAGTATAAAAAGCATGGCCAACATTTCCTCCTCTTCTTAATGCAAGTCTTCAAATTAAATGTAAAAGCGTCACACTGGGGTTGTTCAGGTCAAGAAAGCTAATGGAACACATTGGCTCCTGATGAACACACACTCACAGATCTGTCCAGCAAAAGACAAAATGTAATCTCAGCTCTCTCAGGTCCAACTTCAGCTCTTCCTCCTCCCCTCCTCCACCTCTTCCTTCCTCACACATTTCTGCTCCTGCCTTGTCACTGCTCACTCTCCCTGGATCTCATAAACCTTATTTTATGCTACTACAGCACCTACCTCACCGACAACCCTCTCTGTCCTGCTGTCTGTGTGGGAGTCCCTCCATTCCTCTTGTTTTTCCAACACCAAGAGGTCTATGACACACACACAGAGACTCTGGGTATCAAAACCAGCTGAGAGGGGCAGGGTCCAGGATGCCTTGACAACTTAAATCAAACAAATTGCCTTAATGCCTCCATTCTCTGTCATTATGTAAGGCAGGGCCTGAGCGCTGACGGTTTAAAGGCCAGACGTTTGTGTTCACTGCTGTGTGTATATATATGTGTGTGTGTGTGTGTGTGTACTGCTGGGCCCCTCAGTCGACCTGGCAGATATTGTTCTGTTCTGGGAAGTCAGCCAGGCTCTGTCAGCATTGGGGGTCCGCGCCGGCCAAAAAAAAAAAAGCAATTCGTTTAAAAGGTTCTAAATGTACAGGATATACGTGCCGCATTTAGTGGTTTCATTTCTTTCCTGCTCACACAAGGCCTGTTGAAATGCATGCTTGAAATTGGGGTATGTGACTCTATGCGAGTGTGTGTGTGTGTGTGTGTGTGCTCACATACAGCAGTGTTGGTGTGTGTCTTGACAGATGTATAAATATGAGCTACATTTATTCAGCCGTGGCCTCCCTCTGCATACCTGCATGGTCTTCCATACAGGATAATATGAAGGCATTAAACTGCATATACACTGTGGTGGAAGAATGTGGAGTTCTATTGTGCGTTCAGAAAAAAGAACAAGTCAATCACTCAAGAACAGAGAAAAAAAGAGTGAGGTTACTTATTTTTATGACTGATATAGAATAAATAACATTTTTGGTGCGATCCTCAGAGTATTATAATTATTTTAACATTATTAAAGCATTAGCCCGTTTATTCTTTATTTAATATCATGAGAAGAAATAAATACATTTGCTTTGGCAGTAGATCCAAAAAAAATCATATTTTTGCTATACCAACAGTGATTTACTAGCTGTTTCTTATTTTTTGTTTTATTAGTATTTACGTAACACGTCTATATTTACGTTTACTAATTTTTTGTTTTGTTTTTTGTCTTTTTAGAAATTACAAAATGTTACAGTGTTCTGAATGAAAAGAAAAGCTCTGTAAATATGGGCCTGCAAAGGTATTAGACACTTTAATGCTTTTTAAGAACTTTTCAAGACAGGTTTTAACCAAATGTAAGGCAGGAATCATCTTTTTTTTTGTTCAAGCACTGTAGGTAAGTATATACGCAGACCCATGTAGAGGTAGGTTTTACATAGAAATATGGATATTAGAGTGGGTTACGTTAATCTTCATTTTGCTCACGTGTAAGTGCAAGTATAAAATAACAGTATTAGTATTAGGTAAAAAGACAGTATAAGGTTTGTGTTTGAAAGGTTCTTTACAAATAAAATTACCATTAAAGACTTGTAACATCAGCAATGTGGACTTTCACACAGGAAATCTTGATTCATTTTGACAAAAATATTTTAAAAGATGGATAAATTTAATTAGATAAAATGCTTGTTACAATAAATACATTCAAATTTGAGACAATTTAATGACTTTCAAGGCCCAAAATTTCCATAATTGAATGTGAGATCTTTGTAAGACTTCTCAAGGACTTGCAGACACTGAGGTTGTTTTATTTATGCACTTCAGTGTTTCATGATTAAATGAAAACTGTGCTTTTACATCTGAGAAATGCATATTTTTGAGCTCCCTTTCCAATTGTGATGAGAATTTTGGTGCATAGGATTATAAAATATTGGTCAAAGTGTGTAATGTGTAATTTTTACTTAATTACCAAATTTCATCTAGACTCTTCATAAAATCTTTTTTTATTAGTTTCCTAATGTCCAAAGTAAACAAAAAAAAATGTATTGTATTTTTTTATGAGCCCAGCACAACACCAACCCACTCCCTGATCCACTGCTGTTTGTTCACTGGAGTTAAACCATGATGCGGCAGATTAATAACCTCTGTGGTAAACCGTCATAACACCTCAGATTCCAGAGAAGTTACAGGAGAAAGACCGCCCCTCTTTGAGCGTCACTTTCTCGTTATCCTGGACTACGTTGTCAAACACTGAAACTCCGGCACATTCCTGCCAACCGCAAACACACAAATAAAGAAATCACTAAGACGCCCTGGAGGTGGAAATGACTGAGACAGGGAAAAGGAGAGGTAGGTATGGAGAAGAAAAAAAATAGAGACAGACAGAAAAAGGAGAAAGTGTGTATGTGTGTGTGTGTGTGTGTGTGTGTGTGTTGTGTGTGTGTGTGTGTGTGCGTGCACATGAGCATGGGTGGGGGTTTGTTGGGCGAAACCACAGTCAATTACACCTTTACTCATCACATTACAGGCCAACTGAAATTAGAGCAGTCGTGTGTTAACAGGGCAAAGACAAACAGGCTGAGTTCCCTCCAAGGGAGAGAGGTTTAGACCCGACCTGGCAACCCACACAATGCCAGACAGATCAATTACTCTGCTTTCATCAGCTCAACTACAGTGTCACTCATCTGCATTATGAAGCCAAGATATAGACCCTGCTTTTCCTTGCAAACATAAAAACTTAGTGCAGCACAGCTCCACTCAGTGTTTGGACAATGAAGTTTTTCTTACCATCAGTGATTGAAAGGTGCAAATACTGATTGGGAAAAGTAGTTTGTGTAAAAAAGTCTTTTACTACTAATTCACAGCAGTGGGAAAGTATAGCCTACAAAGGCTGCAGCTGGGCTAAAGATGTAAAACACAATTGCCAGAATAAATTGGCATTATACATTTCTGTGAACTACGACAAAGTCAGCTTATATTCTGTCACTTCTAAACTGTTGAGACGATATGTATGAAATGTACAAATGTAACATATTTGTGGTATGCAGAAATAAACAATGCCAACATCTGATTCTGGTGACTAGGCTTGGATGTAACACAAAATATAAGACTGGGGAATTTGTTCTTTGATAGCACATTAAAGTATGTAAGACTAGCTTCTAATAATTCACTGATATTTTTGATTTACTGGGGAAGTGCAGTTCTTACAGATGGTACCTGCTGTCTCAGTCTGGCTATTACTGTATAAATCCCCAAGTTTAGATGAATGTTGGTCATCTGATTCCTCCCTTACTGATATATGAGGCTGTTTAGCACTTCAGGAGAGATCATCTTCAAGGTTGAACAATACGAACATTGGCTACGGTTCCATGATGGCTTCTCATTCAGAATGAAATAAATCTGAATGAAATCATTCGGAACTAAAGTTTTTCCAGGTAGTTTACATGATAAATATTCATTCCCAATGAGGGTTTACACGGGAGATCAGTTTAATCACCTTTATTCGGGTCTGCCCAAGATTTGGGGCAGAGAAGGTTTCTGAATGGATAGGGGGCGGACGGGTGTTACGAGTTTACATTTACTGGAAGAAAACACTGTAGTCCTCGCTCCAGATAAAACAAGATGCTTGACAACGCCGTTCTTAGTGCCTTTTTCAGGCTTGTTTTGCTTATATTCTTGAAGCAGCAGTACGACGACAACCTTGTTCTGCTAATGCTTCACCTGTTGAGGAGGAGAAGGGAGGAAGAAGGTCGTTCATTCCGAATAAAAATGGAATTAAACTGTCCATGTAAACGTACTGAGTGACTGTTGGTATGAGACAGAACATGAACTATGATCTCCAGTCTCAAACATACACGTTTTGTACTGCCAACCACCCAATCCAACCTCCTTTCAGAAAGAAAGTTATTTTTCATATGATGGCAAAAAGACGACTGTTAAGAAAATCTAAATGTTTGAAGAGATGACAGATGCTGCCATTTTTTTTATACTAACCGTGCAGTTATTTTCATGCCAACTTTTTTGTTTATAGACATTATTTTCACACTGAGGTTGGAGAAAGTGTGAACAGGCCTTTAGGTCTGCAACCTCTGCAACTGTTAGACGCACATATGTTTTCATGTACAGACTGGGGTTTACCGATCACAATGCAAACTCATAAGCACTTTGAATTACTTAATGTACGAATTGTGATATACAAATAAACTTGCCTTGCCTTGTCTTGTCCTCGCCTTTCATTATCTTCAACACATTCACCACTCTTAACCTAGTAGTAGTATTGCATTAACCAATTGCAAAATAGTTGTTAGTTGCTGGTTCTTTTTCTTTGCAGTCAGTTAGTGAATTGATTGAACAACTTATTGTTGCAGCTTTAATGAAAACAAAATAAAAGGGTTGGGTACAGTTCACATTTGAACCTACCGTAAGCCAGCAGTGGTTCAGGTACTTGGAATTCGGTAATGGTACCCAACGGTGCCTTACGGTATTTTACTTTGTCTGTAACAGTAAAATTTCATTTTTGTAGAAGCTGCAGGGGTCCAAACCCAGTATTCTCACCTAGATGCGCTCTCAGGTACCAACATTTGACACAGATGGATTTAACGTGAATCTGTACTCAATGGTACCTGCTTTATCTGGTTGGTACCCTTAACAGTACCAACCCTACAAAATAATGTCACTGTTGGTAAAAATATAAGATGCTTCACAATGTGCACTATTTAAACTATTAATACTGAATATAACAGAAATACATTCAAGGGAATGTCTACAAAAATATAGATTATTACATCAACCACACAATGGCTAAAAGTCAACACAAAACATTACATTTCTCTGTGATTTGTATTTCAAAGCTCAGTAAAGACTGGTTGTAGCACAACATGATTTAAAATTGCCCAACAATTTTCCATGTTGTCACTCGCTACCTGCTGTAGCCTAAGCTACTGTTGCTGTATGGGGCCCACGCTAACAGCCCACTCTCCAAACAGAGCCATATCTCCATCCTCATGTGTTGTGATGAAACTTAAGGGGGAATCTCTACACCTCCAGTTCTGTCTTGTTGGAATTGTGTCACTCAAGCTCTTCTCTGCATAAACACACACACCTGCTAGAAAAACAAAGCACTATATTTTCCTCGCACTGTGCCAATTTGCCTTTCCCTGAGACGCAGACACAATACAATTCAAAGAGGAGCAAGAGGGTAAGAGTTGCACACAGTGAACGGTGAGTGACAGAGGCGGGGATAAATGACATTGCATCATCTGCCTGGAAAGTGTGTTGTCTCTTTGAGTGTTTCATGCTGGGAACCAAGTGTTCTTAAAATGGATCACAATAACACCATCACTCCCTGGCCTACACAAACACCAAGTAAAACTACAGGTATGACTCTCTCACACTGCAGCAACCAATTCCAAACATTACAAGCATGTCAAAGATTCTAAAATAACACAGTGCATAAAATACACACACACACACACACGTACACACTCAAGTCTCACACTCGAGAATTCCCTTGTAGCCAAAGTCCTTTGTGTTCAACAAATGACATGTGAAGGCAGAAGATTAAAGACAGACACAGTGACAAGCGGAAACAATACAAGCCTCTAAAGGGCGTCAATTATAGGGTGCACCTAAAGGAAATCCAAACAGTGAGTCTATTAATAGAGCCTGTGTTTAACATGAGCTCCCAGAATAGCAAAACAGGTTTACATGGTTTATACCAGTTGTTCTATAGTTGGGTTAACAATGGATATTAGTTTACAGAAAAAGTGTATAACGAAAAAGATGCATGTCTTTGAATACAAAGGGCTGCAAGCTTTGCATTTTGACTTGCAATTTCCCTTTGAAGACATACGCCTTGACTTGGACTTTCTGACTAAATATTTGCTCAAATTACACTCTCCACAGCTGCAAGGCCACAAGGTTTTTATTACCAGAGGATAAAAAGCAGAACTTTGTACAAGTCCACTGTCTGTACCCTTGCCCAATTTTAAGTCTATCAAAACACCATCACCAAGAACATCGGTACTGAATAGGGATGTCCGGTATCGGCTGCCGATATTAGCAAAAAACGTGCATCTGCATCGGATCGGACTGCATGGAAAAATGCCCATCCCAGAACTCCAATCCAGTTTTTCACAGACTCCGATCCAGGTTTTCCACCCAGTCCAGCGCTCCGCGATTCAAGCAGTCCATTCCAGTAATCCGCTCCAGCACTTACTATCAATCCACCAAGCCAGCATGCAGACACACACAGAGGGAAGGGTAGGAAGAGTAGCGGTCAATTTAGTTAATTGACTATTTGGTTGTCTGCTCTGTTTCTTTTTTTTTTTTTTGAGAGTGATATTTTTATTTGGTTTACACTCTTACGGTTTAAGTAAAGAGCACTGATGACATTGTTTTGGGCACAGTTAGTGAAACTGGAGCCATGGATGGACTATTGCTTGTTTAAACAGTTGTACAATATTGTGTGTGTTTTTTTTGTCCCCTCTGTTGGTCCCAGGAAACAGCAGCACCAGGCTGGCACTGACACTACTAAAATAACCGAAAAAGAAAGGCTGCATTGTTTGTTAAATGTCAACAATGTTTTGTGGTGTTAATCTTTTTTTTATTTATTAGGGGGCCAAAGCACAAGTGTGTGGAGTCTTGCTGCTATTTTAATTTCAATGTTAGACATTTTAAAGATTTCTTGTGTTGATTTATTTTCTATTTATCAAGGGGCCAAAGCAGCCAAAGGAAACCAGCTATATTTTTTATTTAATGTTAATGTTCAAGTTTAAAGTTTGTTTATTTAACCTTGTTAACAATAAACGGGTCAGTTGTGGATCATTCTAACTAACCTGATAAAGTAGTTGCTCTTGTTAGAGTAATATCGCTTGATTACACCTTTTCTAACATGACTGACAACAAAATAAGTGAATATGTATAATACGCGCTTGGATCAGATTGGTATTGGTATCGGCCAAAACTCAAGGCTGTAATATCGGTATCGGACCGGAAGTGAAAAAGCTGGATCGGGACATCCCTAGTATTGAATGATCTTGCAAAACCACAGATTATGAAAGATCATGAAAAATAGACTATGGCCCAGGCAGGGTTAGGTTAAGGCAACTTAAATGCGTGTCAGTTTGGGAAAGCATGTGGTTGTGATCAATAAAAAGATAAAGCTTGGGGGCGTTGGTGGCTTAGTGGATAGAGCAGGCGCCACATGTACAAGGCTGTTGTTGCAGCGGTTTGGGTTCAAGTCCAACCTGTGGCCCTTTGCTGCATGTCATCCCCTCTCTCCTTCTCCCCCTTTCACACTTGGCTGTCCTGTCCATTAAAGGCAAAATACCCCCCCCCCCCCCCCCCCCCCCCAAAGAAAAAAAAATAAAGCTTATTTGCAAGTAGCATCAAAGTACCTTCACCTCCACCTCAACACCCTAACTTTCTGTGTCACTAGGAGGCAGACTATTTCCAGCTCTGAGCACTCAATGTCAATCATGATATATATATATATCAGGGACTTAGGAGCCACAGAATATATATGAGGAACTAAATGTAAAAAGTTGTAATTGCACTGCATCTGAAGAATAGGAAAATTAGGCAAATTAGTCCAATAATGCATTAAAAAGGGACTTGACTATTTGAATGGATGTGAACAAAGCCTGCAGGCACAGAAACACTAAAAGGGACTGTGGTTCAAACTTACACCGCTTTCTCACCAGAGCTATCTGGAGGGAGACCAGAGGGTGGGCACAATGTTTCCAAAGCAATGCCACTGAGTCGCAACGGCATCACCAGCAGTAATTGCCATATGAACACTTCTGCTAGCTAGCTTTCACCTGGCCCGATTGGTGCACAGAGCAGTAAAAAGTAAAAGAAGAGTAGCAACATTAACCTACAGACCAACATACATGATCGGCCAAAAATATTATAAGTGGTAGGGCTGCGCGGTATACCGGTTCGTACCGAAAACCAGTATTTATTTTCGTTATAATATTAAAAACCGCAATACCAATGAATAGCCCAAACAACGTCCGGAACATGCAAGGCGGGAAAGTGTTTCAGTGGGGATCCATTTCACCACTGCACACCGCAGGCTTGCAAGAGCCATCGAGAGTGAAAAATCAGGTAAAAATTCTGACATGTTTGTTGTGGCAAGTCAAAACACTCACTCAGAGAGTAAAAGTCTGGCTCTGAAATCTCATGTCTCACGAGATTTGAGTTGTTGCACGAAGTTATTGCTGGAGTGACCTTACAAACGCGAGGAGTGTTTGGAGTAGTCATGGCTGAATATTTACCTGATTTTGACCAACTGGATCTGGATGAGCCATTTGAATTTGATGACCATCCGTATTTATTTGAACACAGAGTACACGGACGTACACAGACGCGGAGCTCATTAAAATTGAAGAGTGGACGAGGAGAGAGAGGGAGCAGCAACAGCCAGAGGAACATGTCCGAATCCAGCTAAAGGTAAACACAGACATTCATTTCTCCTTTCCCTTATGTTGTTGGATGCACTGGATGTATTTTGACGTTGTTTGACGCTGTCTGAGTGCTCTATTATTTAATATAGCGTGTGCTCACAGGCTGCAGGCAGGTCAGCCCTAGCTCCGTACTGGAGAAATTTCAAATATTGAACATCCTATCAGTCATTTAGACAAAAGTACATCGGAAAATAGGGCCCAGGTTGAAAAAAGCATTACTTCTCCTTTAAAGTAGCTAAGAAGTAGCTGAAAATGAGAACTTGTTATATTCAGTTTTTTCCTTATGATAAAGAATCTTTCTCGGAGCTTGAACAGAGAAAGAATTGTTGATGTGGCAAGATGTGTTCAGAATTCATTCTGAGAAACAACTGAAGTAGTCCCATTAAAGTTTAACTTTACTATGGGATTAAAACTATCACTGAAATGGCTTTGTGTTTCTTAGCAACCACCGTTTATACAGAAAATGAAATGCACCAGCATGCTTTCAAAATATTTTTTCAGGTGTTTCTTTTATTGTGGTTATTCACTGGTAACAGATTTAAAGTGCAAATACAGTGACAGAATGTGAGGCTGAATATCAAAATGTCGATATACTTACAGAGAGCTTATAAGATAGGATTAAAAAAATAAACTTAAGTACCTTAAACTTGAAGGCAAATTAACGTTCATTTTTCAAATCAGGGATCTGTACATGGCATGACATGCATCCACCCACTAATCCCCGTCACTGATGTTCACTCATCATTGCGATCATATCTCCATCCCTGTTTTTTTGTGTCTAATTACAGGCGTCTTCCACTCAGTTAGTGTGGAGGCCAATGCAGCTATGGCAATGAACAAATACAAGTCAAACAGATCAGGTGGATCTGAGAGAGACAGATTGAAATGTGGGAGTGTGAGTAGAGCACGTGTGGAGAACTACGTGCTGCGGCAGCGTATGTCAGGGCAGGTAGACTGAGAGTTGGAGATTGGCTGTCAAACTCAGGATTTATGCAGCCGAGTCTGGAAAGTCCCCGTCTGCCTCCCGGCACTCTACTCTACCCCTTTCACTCCTTCTCTCTTTTTCTCTGCATCGTTTTCTCTTGATGGCATTAATGTGAACAGGTGGTGGCCAGTCTCTCCACTGTTGCTGCCCTGCTCCATCTCTCAGGGCAACGACATGAAGGAAATTTCAGGGGTGCCGGAGCCAATGCAATCAATTCGTGGTCCAAAACTCCATCATTTTATTTTGATAGTTTTCCCGGTACCACTGCCAGACACACAACCTTACCAATGAATCATGTTACAATGAGCTTCAATGCAAGTAACACAACTTTATTAAAAGTAGTACTCTATAAAAATAGTTTTCAAGGCAGAAATGTGTAACAAAGGTTCCACAGAAGCCTCTCAAACCGCGAAACAGTTCGACCATATTTGGTTGTTTGACCAGGTATAATATATATGCTATATTGCTCAAATAAGCTCCAGTATTTTAATTTTTTTAGTCAGAGAAGTAGGAATCTGATCAGTAATGAGTATAAAGAGTGTTTATTAGGAGAGTTAAGGTGCAGTCAGTAAAGCCCATTTCTTTAGCGTTGGATATGAGCTCTTGGAATGGGAACTCCCTGGATAAGTCAATCAAGAAAAGAAGAACCCCTTCATTCCTGCCTTCCCTCAATCGCGTGATTTACCCTACAGACATTTACCACCAATCAATCACTCCAACCTCACCAATATAAACACGTGTGTAAACATGGCAACAGGTCTTAGAGCAGCAGATTGTGGTCACACCTCAGGGGCTCTGTGGAGCAATCACACGTGCACAAACTGACATACATGATTACACAGGTAGAAACAGCTTTGTCATCAGTGACACTCTTTTTAGGGATTTCACTAGTGGATTTTGGGGATGTAAGGCCATATTCACACTACAACCAGCTACAGCTACATCAGTTGTCAGTCAACTAATTGAGTGTAAAATAGTGATGTGATTGTGGGTCACTGAAAGGTTATACTATGCAGGATTTCTTCTGAAAAAAAAGTGTTGGGGTTTCCCATACATTCATGTATTTGTAGTGGCACACCACAATATCAGCATTTGACGCCCCATATTGATTTTCTTATGGCTGAGGTGAAAGTTGCACATCAACACTGACAAACATAACCATTGACTCTTAACATATCATCTCATCTTTACATTAATTTTTTTCTTTTACCCCATACATGGTCAAAGTTGTTTCTTTTCTTGGTTTTATTTGTGACAAATCTCTAAGATATTACACCTTATCAAGAGAGGGACTTGATGAGGTTGTCAGCAACCTTCCTGACAGCACACAGCTGAACACCACAGCATCACAACAGCATCCTTAGTAAGTGATAACATCTCTTTTCTCCCTCTCCCCGGGGGTTTTCCCACACTTCTTATCAGCTGCCCAGGACCAGATGATTCCCCCCCCCCCCCCCCCTTCTCTCACTCACCTTACCCCGCTGCCCCCCAAACTCCAGCTGTTGCCCTTGCTCCATTTGGCTGTAATCAGCACCTAGCATCATCTGTGATTAGAGAAGGTGGGGGTAGTGTGAGGTAAAACCAGTCCCCTTCTTCCCCATCTCTCTCAATCCTCTCTTCCCCTCTCGCATGCCCAAAGGCCCCACTTAAATCTGGCAGCACCCCTGTCGACCCCTCCACCCACTCAATCCATGCTGCATCACTCACTTTATGAATGCTGTCCTTGTGAGCAGAGGAAGCCACCAACACACCAACCACCTTTACAAACACACACACACACACACACACACACACACACACACACACACACACACGTCCCCTGCCCTGGCATTGCTTGCATGATCCTTAAATAGAAGTGAAGTTTGGGGACCAGCGCCCCTGCAGGTGCTACCTCTCTTTGGTTACACATACACATAAACACACACATAAATGGACTTGCATAGACCACCACAAGAACACACTCCCATAAATACACACACAGACCACAGTCAGCCACAATAACACATACCAACACACACTCAGGCTGCCCTGGTAGCTGTCACAGAGCCATGTGACCAAAACGGAGCCCAGATTATGATCCAACATTATGCCTGATTTACACAACCTCCCCTCTCTCTCTCTCTGCACTGCTGCCCCACCTCAAACCCCAGCCAGTCTATCCCGGGCCCACCCAGGACCCCCCAGATAGGAGCAGCACAACAGCTGCATGTGTGTATGCATGAGTGTGTGTGTCGTACAGAAAGGAGAACAAGCAGGACCCAGGTTATGGCCAGGCAGTTACATGGTGCCTGTTCAGTTATAAATACATTCTCGTCTGCGAGAATTACTGCAGAATTACTGAAAGTGTCTCTTTAGAAATGTTTATGTTGACTGTTTGCAAGCCTCTAAGGTTATTAAAAAAACAAAACACAAGACTGATCTGAAAGTACCATGGCATGACAGAGCAAGAAGCCAGAGACATGCTTGAAACAATACCCCTTTTAAAACAGAGATTTTGCAACACTGCTGTGAAAAAGATCCACCATTATGCCAACTTTGCTTTTTTGCACTGAGCCAAACAATGCTTGCATATTGTTGCACTGACCCAAACAATGCCAGCATAATGCTGCTCATGTGTATGATTTAGGACAGCGCGCCAGCATTCCATAAGCAGAAGAGACGTGGCATGTAACACAACAGCATCAACGTCTAGTGTGTAGTTTTACACAGATGTCATTTGGCTATGTTACTACCTTTGCTGCCAGCTTAATGCTGGAAGAACAATGCCCTCCATCCCATGTCCATGCCTTTTATGAAGACTGGCAAGGCAGAATAACAGAGCAACATTCCCACCTTCAACAGGCTCTATAGAAGAGGCTAATAAGTGTGTTCACAAAAGACGCCTACCTACTTTTGTTTATACAGAATGCGCCTTTTTCAGGGCAATGGGGGATGTGAGCAAGTAACAAAATGTGTAGCTTAGCGTGTGATGTAAACAGTGACTTGGGAGGGAAGCCGCGGCTGGTCAGGCCTTCGGCCCGTCCTTCACTGTCCCCGTCATTAAACGGTTAATGGCCTCTTTGTTTGCGAGGGAAAGGAGGGCACGCAATTCCTTCTCTCCCCAGTTGCTCATCTTTACAGTGTCTGTCAGGTTTGCGTTTCCCTCTTGCTACAAGCTGCTCGCTAATTCCTGTGATCAGCTGTTTCCTGTTTGTCCACCGCAGGTGGGTTGCACGTGTGGCGTCATCAACAGCTCCTCCCACAAGTCATCAACAGCCCCTCCCGTGGCAGAAGGGTGCCTCGTTCTGTTTAAACCAAAAAGGTTCCGCCAATATGATTACCCTATGTGGCGGAAAATTGGGCACCTCGAATCAACTCACCAAACCGGCCTTGTGTGTCTAAAGGTTCACAGCTTGCAGGCAAAAAAGCCCAACATTCGCAGAAAATCTGGCAGTGTAAAAGGGGCTTAAGACACCAGAGGGATGTGCTAGCCCCTTTACTGGAGCGATGCAATGAAGCACCACTACAAAATACCATCTATCACCATCCAAGCAGCAATTTAATATTGTTAAAAATTGTCAGCTCCAAGTTTGAAAGAGGGACTGAATAAGTAACAGATTTTTCTTTAAAAAAGATTTTCACTGACCTCTATGCTGCTTTCTAATGTTTACTAACCTGTTTTCTGACCTGTCCACTATGTCAAATGTGGCAAACCAGGGGGAAAAAAAATAACATAACAGCCATACAGCCATAGTTTGTACACGGCTTTGGTGTACTGGTAATGGGAGAGGAGACTAATTCCTATTTTTAGCAGGTTTTCTTGCATTCAAAAAATGTGCACATGCACACTGTGCGTTTAGTCTCTTTTACAATTCAAGAATAAGCCTGGTGATACTGGTTTTTCTGAAACACACTGGTTTTGGTCTGTTCATTTGTTGATAATGACAGCAATATTTAATATGATCTACCTTATCCTTTCAAATAAGTAAAAATCTGATGACTAGCCTGAAGTAAATAAACAGCAGTCAAATGGAAGCTGGAATTCTGTCCCCTATCTTGTTCAATGAGCATATGGATGACCTTCAAAACAACTGAATCAGTGTAACACAGGCTGCCTTGTTGGAAACTCTGTTGTCAATCAGCGCATGTATGCTGTAAATTCTTTTTGCTGTAAGTCTATTTAGTGCTGGGCCAGCACTGCAAAGATTATGACATTAAATTTAATGCCAAACAGAGTAATGCCATGATAGTGAGAAGAAGAAAGGAAAGGAAATTTGTCTTCCTGTGTTTCACTTGTGAGATATTTCTCTCATGACGTGGAAATAAAACACCTTGGTCATTTTATAACTGATGATTTGAATTATGAACAGAATGATTTGTGAACAATATTGTGAACTGTATGCTCAGGCCAGTATGTTCCAATTTTTGTATGTGTCCTGTCAATGTAAAGTGTTCATTATTAAGCACTTTCTGCACATCTATGTACACAGCTCACCTTTGGTGTAGCTACAGGAAAAGCAGTATGCAGAAGGTCACAGTGGCTTACAATAATGCACAATAATGCACTGGGGTTGGTGGCAAAGTGCCAGTCAACTTTTTGCATCCTCTGGTGTTCCTACATTTGAGGCATATCTAAGACATGTTCTGAACAATTTTATGGGTCACTTGGATGAGTCAGAGAACAGCACCATAGAGGCTTTAACCAGCTCTTGCATGAGCTGCTTTCAGTACTCACTGAAGCTCCAAAAACACTGGCAAGAAAATATTTAAGGTTTTTTTTAGGTTGACTAATAAACTGTGGTGGTTTTTATCGCGTATGTCTTGTCTTTTCTTTTACTGCGAAAATGCACTTGTGAGTCTGAGATAAAGTTTAAATTGAATTTATTGAATTGAAAGGTAGCATTATTATGTAACATTAAAATAAAGTGTGGTAGATACTTGTAGTCTAAGTAAGTCTATTTCCATTCCTGAAGAGTAAAATTGGCAATACAAGGAAGAACTGTGGCTCATTACTACAGAGTTTGTAGTAAACATAGGTTTGATTCAGAAATATGCGCACAGTGGGAAAGACATATGTAAATGCTAGATAAAGTAATAAGCAACTGCAATTATTAGAGTAACATTTCTTTTCCAGTGACGTTGTTTTCATATGTAAACATTGTGCGTGATGAACATAGCGTGGTGATGATACAGAAACCTGCAGAGCCACCCTGTGCTGGCACACTGCTAAAACAAAGACAAGCAAAGAAAGACAAGGGCTGGGCAAATAAGACTGGCAAACCACCTTTCCCCTCAGTTGGACAGGTACATGTTTGTGACCACGTATGTGTGTTGCTCTCTTTTATTACTATGGTGATGGGTTCTCTGACTGCATGAGGAGGCCGAGTCATAAAAGATGGTGTGATGTAGGAGTGGCCAACCTTTCCCATCCTTTCCCAACCCCATCACACCAACAGCTTTCATCTGGAACGGATTAGAGACATTAGCACTTTCTTATCTATATGCCTTCCTCTGCGTCTTTCACCATCTCCCCCCTTTTCCTGTCTCTGGCCTCCCACACAACACCCGTCCCTTTTATTTCTCCATCTCTGTACCTGTGCATTCTTAAAATACTCTAAAACGTGCCAAGGAAAAGAAAGAAATCAAGCTTTGCTAAATAAAAGTAAGATTAGACAACAAACTACCTTCTACACTGTTGTTGGAGTCTGTTGTTAAACTATTATACTTCTATTAAGAAAAATCTGGCTCACATTCAAGAACATAAATCAGCGCACAGGCTCATATTTTCATATGAGCACCAGCCAAGTCCACTCTGCTCTGTTTGAACACACAAAGAATGCAGCTTAGTTAAGGGAAGAGAAATTGATCAATCACAACTCTGACACCGGGTGTGCACGCAGACACACAGATATTATGCATTATAATGTGACCTTACTACAACATCTAAACGTGGTTGTGTTTGTGTGTGTTGTCGCTGGAATGTGGAAGAGGCTTACAGATATTACAGGAGCGTTTGCACAGAGACTAAAATTAACCTTGTACTTATGAACAAACACACATACACACAACGGTAATCCACATTAATACCAGTCATCAATCTTGAGGTGATGGCACGTTAGGCCGTCCTTATTGGGAAGAGATATGACAGTGTGCTCAGTGGGAGTACGTGTTGCAGAGCTTGGGCTGTGATGGGAATTTAATCTCTGTCATCTATCTCTATTAAAATGGCTCCAGATAGCCGATGGATTTGACACGGGTCTGACAAGGCTACAAGGCTGTTGCAGATTCCGAACATCACAATACATTTACAATATTCTGAAGCAATAAACAGGAGTAAGATTGTCAACTGAACAGACAAATGTGTGCATAACATGATAACCACCCTGCTTGATAACAACTGCATCCTGCTGAATATTTACTGTACATAAGCCAAGAGCAATCACATAAATCTTCTGGTCCAGTTTGTTTTGGTTTCACACTACATTTACTGTATGGTTCAGTCTCCATGCTCAGAGGTTGATACTTTTCTCAGGATTCAGTAGAGACAAAAACAGAGCTAAGAAAGAGAGTGAATATGAGACTTTGATTCATTAGGTAGACAAAAACTAAGAATGCTAATGTTGCCCCATGTCTACTAGATTTGTTTATAGGTATCTACTTGCTAACAGGTTAGCCATATCAACTTTATATTGTGATCATAAATCATGGCTGTGTGGCTGTCAACTTGCTTTGAAATTCTTCTATCTCCAAGTGGCCAAAAAAATAAAATAAAATCAGTGATTTCAGGTTTAAATATGTTAAGGAACACTTTGCAAATGACTAATTTTTAACATTAAGATTTGGTGGAAAGCTACCTCAAGTCCTTGACATAGCCAACTAGTAAACAAGCCAGATAAACAAGAGAGTGAAAGAAATCAGTTGGTCTGACCGTAGTGGTAGCCACTTCTAACTAATTATGATAAAAAATAAAAACAGAAGAAGTAAAGAAGACAGGTATATTCCAATTTCTCAGTTTCCTTCTTTTTATATCCAGGGTTCCCACACATTTTCATAATCAAATTGTCAAAGCTTTTTCTTAAGTTATCCTATTTCACCCCATTTCCATGATATCATTTAAGCAGTTTAAAAAGGTAGGCCTTAATAGCAATACAGTCATACATAATTTAACAGGCACTTCCCAGGCATTTGCAGATAAACAAAATGCTAGCACCTTATAACTTAACCTGCTTGTTAAGACATTCCCACCACCAACTGGCTGCATATGCCAATAGGCCAGACCAGTACATATGGGCACTTTGCAAAATGTCAAGACCACACCCCATCCTGTAGATGTCACTGCAATTTAGTGTTAGATTATAATTTTAACTGGTAAATGTATTTCTTGTTGAACAAATGTGTTTTACAGATTTGTCAAATAATTGTTTTGCAACCTTGCCTGAACCTGATGTATTCGTGATACCTTCAAAAATTAAGGTTGCCCGATGTCATGTCCCTTCAGTCTTTCCCCATCCATGTGGATCAATGACCCAGCACACTGACCAGCTTTTGTTTTTCCAGACATCTATACATGCACAGACGTCCAGATCACAATTCCTCGTAATTAAATCAAATATGTATATTTGATTAATCACCAGGAGTTCTTGGGCTAAGTGTTGTCCATAAATAGAGTGCTCCGGGCTGTAGGCTGATGCACAAGTTAGTATCGCCCTGGTTCCCTTGTCAAAAAGCCTACAGGATTTTTCTTTTGTATTTTGGATTATATTTTGAATTGCAGAAAAGAAAACTCTGTTTTTATTTATGATGAAGATAACAATTACAAATGAACACCAGTTTTATGATTTCTGAAGCCTAATTGCAATCGCTGGAAGTTAAAAGCTAATATGACTTGGTCACGCTACCACAGTAAGGCTTTAAAGCTGTGTTCCATGTGACGATGTTCTATAGTCTCATTTAGCCAATTGTTAGCAACTTGGTTTTTTTAAGACACATAAAAACTTTAAAATTGGCATTTTTTTTATTTTGGATATCTAACCGAAAACCCATTTGGGATTTTATAACCATATTTTTTTTTTTTAAAATAGCCCAAAATATTCTTTTATTTCCCAAATATTAGCTTCGGAAAATAGTTTTTCTTAATTGCTAACTTTTCCAGGAATATTATGACCGTGGGAATCCTGTATATCTTTTTCTTTTTCATTCTGATTATATGTTCGGGGTTGTTTAATGTACAGACAACGGGGGTGTCTTGAATTAGGAAAGCTTTTGTGATCATGTAATACACTGTCATTATTTTTCTTTGGAATGTACTTTTTTTCTGGGCTTACATTCCTGTTTTTGTTGTTGCTGTTTCAATGTATTTGTTTTATTTGCGAACTACACAGCCTCTGCAGTTTAATGTTTGTTTGCATGCCTATATGTTACAATAAATGTAATAAAACATAAGTCAAAAATAATGATATTTTACCACAACACTATAAAACAACAGTGCATTTTGTCTGTTTTACCGGCACTTATGTGAGCTGAACATAATCTTTTCCAAAACCACTGCCCTAAATGTGAGTCATCTCTCGTCACTTTAACAACGACTGTCTCCCTCTGCGAGTGTTTGGATCATCACTCTACAGCCATTACTGTCTGTGACCTTAAAATACCAGCAACATATCATCAGAAGAAACTCATGATTCACACTTTAACAGACCCACGTGGGCACATACACAAACACAAATACACACACACACACACACACACACACACACACACAGAAAGGTTAGGAGAAGACAATTGCTTGGGTTCAAGTCCAGCCCACCTCTCTCAACAGGGCGGGAACATCGGAGCAGGGGTCGGCATGCCGGGTCGGGCCAATGTGGAGTGGCTGGTCTTTGAAGGAGGTCTGTGGCGGGGAATGGTTTTCGGGAAAGGGAAGTGCTCTGCTGGAAGTTTTGGATATCAATGGAAAGGCTCTCTCTCTGCTATGCAGGGCAGCAGAGTGACTTTCCTTTATCTTCCACTACGTATCCCAACACATCGGAAAGACAATGTCAAAGAAACATGTACCAGCAATATTTCCAGGAAGCAACAGCCTAAACAACTGCAATCCAATCCCTGAAAAAAGAGATGCTTGTATGAAACTAAGTATTGAGGCATTAAGCATAAAGTTAAAACTGCACTTAAACAAGTTATACTAAAATCTGATACATTCATACATACAGTTGGAGCCTGATGGACAGATGATGTTGAGCCCAAAGGAGAACATGTAGGAACAAAGTCTGTTGACCCTAACTATCCCACGATCCAACAGAAACCTGGCTTAACCACAAGCACAACCTCTGGCTATCCAGCTGTTTGCTCCAAAAAATATCACTAAATTCACACACACACACACACACACACACACACACACACACACACACACACACACACACACACACTCGCTCACAGAGACACACCAGCAGGGAGTAGTTTGAGACTTACTCTCAAGTTACAGATAAGGCTGAAATGTGTTCTCTTACTAGATGGTCTGACAACGCCTCACTCATTGGTTTCAAAAAAGGGAATGGTACAAGCATTATATAGCAGCTTTCCCTGGGATTTGTTAAGTGGAAACTGTTAATACAATAGATCGATAACCAAGCTACTGGAAAAGAAATATTTTCTGTAAAAACGTAGTACACAGGTGCTCTCTGACTTTGACGCCAGTTCTAAACATGGTGGCCTTAAAGACAATAAGTAAAGGTGTGCAAATAGTCTATCAGTACTGTCAAGTGCATAACAGGGATGTGCACGATTAGTCGACTTGTTGAATTGCAGCCCTCAATAGTCAGCACCAGACATTGGTTAAAATTATCAATAAGATACGCTGAGGAAAACAAGAGGGGTTTGGATCAGCATGCAAGACCAGCAGGTCTGATCATCAATAGCTCTCCCTCTCTCTCTTTCACACACACACACAAACGCACATCTCAGACTCAATGGATGGCTCCAACTGACAGGAGAAGTACGCAACTGTCTACGGATGTTTAATGGAGAAAGCATGTCCAAGTCACACACACTCGCACCCAGGGGCGTAACACCAAATTCTGGGCCCTATGCATAAGCAGTCTCTGCGGACCCTGGCCTTCCTCTCTTGATACATGTTCCTCTCATGCACCTCTTAATTTTTTTTTTTTAACAAAATCACTTTCCTTTCTTTCCCTTGCCTTTCTGCTTTATTCTTCTTTCCTTTTTTTGGATCCCAAATTTCCCTTTTACCGGGAAACACATGACATTTGTGCTCCAGCAGCAAAAGCAGTCACTTACTGGGGTCTAGCTGCATTTAGAGACGAATCCTAGTGCAGGAGCGAACTATGCTATTTTCTGCCTTTGAAAGACGAGCCTCATCTCCACTGATTTTTAAAGCCAATTTTAATTTAGTTATGGCATTAATTTCTTACAAATAAAAAACAAAATCAAGCTTTTCAGTCTTGGCTTTTTTCAAAGCCGCTGTAAGCCGCTGTTAGCGGCCAGTTGCTAACAGCCTCATCCCTCTCCTCGCATCACTGTGCCGCTGTTAGCCGCTGGCCTGTGATTGTATTACCTTTCTCCTTCAGTAGCTCTCTCCACCTGGGAAAGGCAACCCCAGTGCTGACTCTTGTTTTTTTAATTCGCCGGTTACGCTGCCTTTTTGATTCCCTTTTGCACTTTCTTGGCGACGAGGATTCCATCTCCCGTGATGCTGCATAATACATGATCCTGCATTATGCTCAAAGAGTGGGACTTTGTTATGTGGCAGTAGTGCCGCTGGCCACTAAGCTGTTAGCGGCGCAGTGATGCCAGGAGAGGGATGAGGTGTGTGAGGTTGAGCCACTTGTCTGTTGTCAAAGGACAAGACATGATTTGTTTGTTTCAATTTACATCCACCCCAACAGTCCTACACTGTAAACACAGCCAGCATGGTGAGGAGGGTGTTTGTCAACTCGCGTCATGTGTGTCTGTGTAGGAGCCTGAATGAATACTCCATGTAGTATCAGATGACATGGTTTCATCAGTGTTATCATAGCTTTTTGGTACACAGCGGCTACAGTTGTTGCAATACATGTTTGAAACAGTGAGGCGCTAGAGTGCGCCATCTGTTTGAATACTATATATGATTTCAACGTTAGATGGGAGAAATTCCTACACACTGTGGCTTTAAATTGCTGGTTCAAACTATTCAAGAACAATGAGAACTTAAAAAGAAGTTCATTTTCTCTTTGGGTGTACATAATATACATACACAAACATTTACCAGCCACAATGCATTTGCTACTGTGCACACAGAAACACTATGATCCTGTCATCATTAAGAAAGGCATAACAAAAATCTTAAATTGCTGCGGCACTTTCCTTACAAGACATCAGTCCACTTTTATGGCTTTCAGTCACTTTGTGGCACATTATTAAGCCAACCACAGTGTATGTTGACATTTTGAGTTGAGTGAGATCCATAAATACATTAAAGCCAATAAAGCAGTAAAGCAATTTCACAGTTTAATTTTCAATTCTGCACAAATCAGTGAGCATTATCAACCTGATTTGGTACAAATCACCAACTACCAGATCATACAGACACGAGTCTGTGTGACCATGTCCCCCCTTGTTTATCTTTTTTCTGTCCTCACCTCTCCTCCACCACAGCAGCCAGAGCAACAGAGCTCCCTCTCCTCAGACCTCCGCCTTCCCGGCGAGGCTAACCACAACCCGTCCAGCCCGGGTCGCCTTACCCATTTACCGCGTGGGAGCGGATACTGACACAGAATCACAGAGACCCATTCAAAGCCCTGCATATGAAATCTCTTCCTCTGCAGTGATACCTTACACTTCATCTGCATATTCACATATTCAGAACCCGGTATTCACTTCCTGTCTGTGCAAGATAGAGAAGGAAAACTGGGCACAGACAACACTGGTGTGTTTTTATTAGTCTTCAAAGGGTTTTTGTCACTGCATCACAGAAACCAACGGAGGGGCAGATTGCTCGTACAAAACTCAGACTGAGTGGGCATCAATGATGAAACTTCAATATCTTAGCAGGAATCAAAATTCTATGAAATAAAGTGAGCCAAGACAGTAAGCCAATGATGTCTATTTCTTTTCAGACATACCATTGTTGCGGAAAGCAATAATAAAAGAAAAAAATCCATTGCGAATGTAACTGCCATTTGAGGAATTCTGCTGAGACCTGCCCATCACGTAGCTGTCACGGATCATCTCTCAATCCGACAGTAAGTGTCAACAGACGCACACATGGAAAAATGAGAGCTGCTATTGTGTGACAATCTCCCAGTGCGGTTACACTTGTAAGCAAACAACAACATACCACAATGACACTCTTGGTGCTCTGCCAAGTCAGCCCTGGCAGCTGCTCTGCTCGGCTAATCACTGGCTCATTGAAGTTGATGGTTTATTGCAGCATTTTCTGCTGCTGTGTGTGGAAAACGTCTGGAATAGTTGGAATACAGATTGACGCAGCATTCCGACTGCATTCAAACAGTCAACGCGTACCGTTCTTGATGCCATCAGCTCTCACATTTATGTCCTTTCCCATGAGGTCACCGTCTGAGGTGTGACAACCTTCTAGATTCTCCAAATGTCATGGCAAATAAAACTATTACAACTTATTAGAGAGGCTTCAAGCTGATGACTTGAAAGGACAAATTATGGGGTGGCTTGTGTATTGCACAATACTTGCATATATAGAACAGCAATTAGGGTCTGATAAGAAAAACAAAGCATATAGAACTAGTTTCCCATACAGAAATTAAGTCTAAAGCATGAGTTAAGTGATGTGGGTTAATTTTGAAAAAAATTAACCCACAGTGTCTCTTCTAGTCTCAAACTTGCGAATCTGACATCCAAAATGCAGATGACTCCAGGACAAAAAAAGCCTTTAGTTGTTTTCATGGCTACATGTTAATTTTCATTTCAGATATATACTGTGTTTGAGGAGCAACCTAGAAAATCACTTTCATAAAATCAATTTCAAAGATTGTTGCACATACAAAAATTAAATGCAGTGGAGATAGTTTCACTGCTGGGGCCCAGACTTACATTATTCTCAGAAAAAAAGGCTGAATCCTCTTTCTGCCAAATGTTGGTCAGCTTAAGGTTTTTGGTTTTGTGTTTTTGAATGTATTCTTTTTTTCTGCTCCTATTGTTTATGTCATTCTTTATTTCTTCAATTTCTCTAAATAAGGTTTTTTTTAGGTCTTGTTCCAACATTTTTGAAAACCTTCAAGCCAGCGGTGAGCACACATATCCTCACTAAAAGGGGACTGACAAAGATGGTCAATATTATTATTTTAAATATCATGATTGTGCTCACTCACTATAGAGGTCATGTTTACAATGTTAATCATAATCAATTGCCAGTTAGCACAAGAACACTGTTTGCAAAGTTTTATCTTTTTTTAATGGACTGAAATGCTTTAACATAACATTATTAACAACAAATCTACTGTTTGACAGCACAGAGCTCTCAATATTTATGCTCTAGTTTGTAAGTTCATTGTCTTCATTAATTTGCAAGTTACATAACTAACTTACACCTTAAGGTTTAAGGATTACTGCCTGTCAATAAATTTGTTGATTTATCCCTTAATTTTGTTTTAATGAGAACATCTAACCTGTGTAACTCAAATTTCCTAAATATTTGGATCGTCATATTATTATATAAGCTTAGATACTTTGTGTAACTGCCCATAAAATTAAACCCTTTCCACAAAACCCAGGCTCCGTTAATGACTTTTAAAAGAACAAAAATTCCACAACTTTCCAAATCCATTGTTTACTTTTTTAGTACTGTGCTGTATGTTTGAGTGGTCAGCTGATGTTTCTACATGTTGTGAGAGTCACACACACGCTCTTTAAAAATGCTAAAATCATCTCCATCATACCAATTTCTTAACTTATCTGAGCACAACGTAATGACAGGATCAGTGTCACACTAATTCAGTTGAGAATAACAAGGCTTTGACACAGAGCACTCTTTAAATTACAACAACTTCAGTAACATCCACAGCATGATCTATAAATCTGCAGAAATACGAAACAGTAGCATTGAGACTTAACATGTGGTTATGATGGGCCATATTTTCTTCCTTAACCCACAAGTCAAAGTCAATAAATGAGAGAAGAACCAACTCTAACCAGAAAACAGGCCTGCAACAATACACTTACCCATGGCTAACTCTCTGTAACAGTGCATATGTGTGCATGTACGTGTGAGCGTTGCTGCGTCCCTCCCTGGGGCGGTGAGGTGCTGACTGACACTTTGGAAATGCCTCCATGTCTCTTAAACCTGAGCAGGGTCCAAACACACTGAATGAACACATCTGAGAGCGGAGAGAAAGAGAAACGTCTGGCTCTGAGACGTTCTATTGCTTGATCTCAGAGGCCTCAGCTGCCAAAACGCTGCAAGTTGAGACACAATCCAGAGCAACAAAAGACGCTGCAAAACTATTCTGCAACAGCAGGCATCACCGGCTGTGGAGCTTGAGCTGTACCGTAAATATCTGTATATATTTAGTAGGCTATAATGTTACTTTTAGTAAATAATGGCATGTTCTTCACTTGATATTGATATCGCATTATTATCATTTTAATTGAAAGAAGACAAATAAATCAGATTTTTTTTGTCATTAAAAACACTAAAAAGTGGAATACAATAATAATCAGAATAATCAGAATAATGCTGCTTACTGTAAAAGTAAAACAATATTAAAATATTTTTTAAAACAGATTGCCAGCATACAGGGCCTGTATAATGCATTGCAATTCAGTGCAAAAGTACTAAAAATAAAAAGAACTTTTTATAGCTTTTATATTTTTTTCCACAGAATGTGTTTTAATTTTAATAATGTTGGAGGTTTTCTTTTTTAAGGCAGGCTATGTTTGATATATTGCCCTTGTGTTTACATGCATGTTTGTTTACATGAGAATGTCACTAAAATTTTAGCCAAAATGATGCCAGACTCAAGAGCAGGGTTTTTCCCAATCATTACAACACCAGAGTGTAGTACCTAAGAATTTTTTTTCTCAGCACCTGAGCCAAATGAACAGAATAAGTGCTATATTTATTTAGGGTTTTTGTTTTACATTCCAATTATAATGTCTAAATATTCTTAAGAATCAAAAGTTGCTTTTTGAAAGGATGTATTTCCACCAATATGCTATTATATTATTATTAAATTTGGAGTATAAACTGGTTTTAAAATCTTCCAGTAAAAGTACTTATCTTGAGAGGCCTACTGAAATCCTGTATTTAGTACAGTATTATAAAAGTTTATACAGAGATAATTTGGCCCGTATATTCACACTGTTTCAGTTTCTTAACAGATGTAGCCCATATTAACAGGTCTAGGTAATGAACCTCAATACTTTTGTGGTACCAACCAAAATGTGTCTGTAACATCCAGTCTCAGGAATATTACTTAGACTTATCATTGGATGCTGTATCTGATCTAAATATTTATCTTGTTTAATTATTCTTTCATAAGATTGTTCCCGTTTTAAATTGTGTTCCTGATTTGAATTACAAATCTGTAAACACTACAGTGACACATATTTGGTTTGGACATCAACACACAAAACAGTAGTGACTTTTAACACAACAAGACTTAGGTGCTTGAAACGACTTCCACCACAGTGCCTTCACATGCTGAACTAGCTGTGTATCATGTACACAATCAGTATCACACCTGTGTATGATGACGGTGGAGGTTCTGGCGAGCATGAATGTGTTTTTATTTGAGTTCCACAGTTTACGGCCTCGCTACCCGAGGCACGACAGTTTAATTTGACTATAATAAGATCAGCGCGACAGATTGGTTTAACTGCACTGGGCGAGACGCTTGACTTTTATTACAACAGGCATCACTTGGAGACTATTATTGTAAACGTTTAACTGTGGTGGTGGCCTGCGTTGGCCACACATGTATGTAAACTCCAGGCTTAGATTACTGAGCCAGAGCAGACATTACCATACCAGTGGCACGGATACGTAGGAAAGATTTAGCATGGGAAGATCAAAATCCCAGGTGTGTGTGTGTGTGTGTGTGTGTGTGTGTGTGTGTGTGTGTGTGTGTGTGTGTGTGTGTGTGTGATGGTCATCACTGTCAAAATGACTGGCCTTTCAGGGGAAAGTGTGAATACTGCCCTGGACAGTGTTTGTGTATCTATGGCTTTTCTTTCCCCGTCATTATGTTCATAATTTGGGGAAGGAATGCTTGGGGGAACAGTTGGAACCGTCAGGGGACCCTCAAGATTTGCCGCTAAGCTACGGCTACACCCTGACACCCAGAATGTGACAAGGTCACCTACAGCAGAGAGTGAAAGAGAAAAGGCCTAACGCAGTGGAGAAACGCTTTTGGAAACAGATGCACATTAAGTGCACGCTCACAAAAAAACAAAACAAAAAAATGCAACACCCACTCTTGTCTGTGTCCTTTCTTGCTTAACTGTCTGTAATCGCTTAGTGTGTGTGTGTGTGTGTGTCTGTGTGAAAAGCAGAGAAAAGTAAACAGTAGAGTGTTTTCTTTGGAGTTTACCCACACTGCACACACAGACGGAGGAGAGCAGAGATTATCTCCTGACTAATTGTGTTCTGTACTCTGAGATGGCACTTATCATCACCCCCTCACTCAACCACCCACCTCCTTTCTCATCATCATCTTCATTACCACCATCACACATGGATGTACAATCATGCATGCACACACGTACGGATGCAAATATGTGCTCAAGGCACCCCAAATACATAAACACAGATGTGTGCGCAGTCGTTGACACATTTGGCAAAACACACATGCACAAATATCACTCATATCTCAGGGTCACTTACTGTAGCTTAAGCATGTCTGAGTTGCACCATCCGCTAAGAGGGCACTTTCAGCAGTGATTTACATGGCTGAGAGGGGGCAGAGCCCGCCACGGTTTCATTCTAAAGAAAACAGTTCTGAGATATTTTTGACTTGAAAATGGTTTTCTGCTCACTTAGACCCAGTGTAATGGTGTACTCAAAAGAGATATCTAAAGCTGAAATTGTTGGTTGATCAATCAATTAAGGAAACATTTATTGACAAGAATCCATTTATTATTGTAACCATTCTTGAGGAAATAATGGCAAAAAATAATCGGTTACAGGAGCTCAAATCTCAAGATTCCCTGTTTTCTGTGTTTCATATGATTGTTAATTGAATGTCTTCTGGTTTTGGTCTATTTATTATCAAAACAAGCAATACCTTGCACTCAGGGAACTTTAGTTTATAGGACCTTATAAGTTTCTTCTTGAAAAATATTGTGTGATATAATTAAATGCTCAAGTACAGCTACTAAGATTTCAATGCTCAGTGTTAATGGGGCTGGGTATTGTTTAATAAATTAAAATACCAGAACACTTTAAATAATGACACCAATATGGTTCTTAATTTGATACCTTTATTTTTACTAGTTAATTTGAAACCATAGACTATATAAAATAATGGATGTAGCTACTGTAACATCACTCATTAGGTTGTGGACTGTCACTTTGAGGCCAAGAGTTTGGCATTTTGGCCATTGCCATCTTGAGTTTTTGGAGCCAGTATGCAAGCCAGCAAGTGACCGTGTTTAGACGAGAGGGCGGAGCTGTGGATAATCAGGGGATCTGGGTCTGACTCACAGAATATAGCACCTTGCAGACAGCCTGTCACTGAAGCAGCCATGCCCTTAAAAATGCAGAACTTTGGGACTTAATAAAATGTAAATGGATGAGTTACACAAATATCCCTGTGCCGTTTTTGAGCCAGCCTCAGGTGGCCACTAGGGGAACTGCAATTTTTTTTTTTGCAACTTCTGGACTGGCTTCATTTTTCAGCCTCAGAGGTTGCCACTTGTTTGATACCCATCATGTGTTATGTAAAATGCCACCTGACACCACAGGCATGTAGTATAGCTGTACTTTCAAACATTTTTGTGGCACGCTGAACTACCCTAACCCTTAACACTTCATAAACACAATACGCTTGACTTCACCACACCACAGACTGTGCGGGATGTAGCTGCCATAGTAGTAGGTCAATCACACGTTACATTAAATTGAAAACTGCTTGCACGAACTGCTGCGAGCAATACCAGAGAGGTAGTTATAATTGTTTTTTTCTTGATCTGGGTACAAAAAGGATCAAATGCACTTTGACTGATACAACTTGATACTGGACTTTTTCAAACAGTATCTTCAGTATTAAATACCGATAGCGATGTTAAGAAATAATTTTCAGTCTTAGCGTTTGAGTTCATTTAGAGACAGTGTCACTATCAGCACATAGTTTATCCACCAGAGAGCACTGACAGATTTATTTTTCACCTGAGACAACAAATGTAAGAAATTAAGGTATATTAATCAAAAACGCTTGTGTTGTGGCTTTATTATATACATATATCAGTGTAAGTACTGCATGTAATTATCTGATATTGGCCTCTAAAATCTAGTATCAGTCAGGCACCATCACAATTATTTGAAAAAATAAACCACGAGATGACCTGATAAGGAAATAATTAACTGCAACCTTACAGATAACCTCAGTTTCGTTTCTCTTTATGTTTAATGATTACGCCACTGTTGGCTGATTTATGTGATAATGATGATGAAAACAGGTTGGATTCAAACAAAAACAAATATGGGAATCTGTCTGCAGGATGAGCTCAGGGAGGCCGAGAGGTTACAAGCTTTAAGTCAACACTTGGAAGTTGGCGCCCTCTTGACAGTTCAGTGCTCGTCTGCCTTGCATGTCCATCAGCCTCACCCCGTCTGTCCGTCCGCCTAACCTGCCCTGCCAGACGCCAGCACAGATGATTGATGGTACCGTGGAAAACTGCAAACCATTCTTCTCAGTGACAGATTCAGCGTTCCCAAAAACCAGAGCAAGAGCCATTTATCACACTTTGTAACCAGCTTTTCATACTACAGGAGACGTTTCTCATCAATGCTGTTGATACCTGTACTTAGGATAATTAGGAGAAGTAATCATGATCTTAACTGCAATCTACAGCAGCCTGAGGGCAAGGAGTGACACTGTTATAGCCACCTTTTACACCTTTGAAAGATCCTGAGATGCATTTAATACATTTAACCAGACAATATAACGAATTTTATTCTGTAGTTAGGATGGAAAAAGTGAGAGGCAAAACAACCAAGGCAGGAAGACGAAGAGAAACAATGAACAAGTGATGATAGTTTGATTAATGATCGCTATTTCTATTTGCCACTCACACATCTGGCAGCACCGAAATGCTGGACAGAAGTGTGACCTCACACTCACCTCCTGATTCACACATGCACACACTCAAAGACGGGTCAACAACATTGCTACAAAGAGTGGCATGATATCTCATTTTCATACATTTACAGTAATTTCCTATTTAACTTCTTTTTCCCTCTTTATTTTATCTCAATCTCATCACTTAAAAGCTCTAAACAGCCAAAAGAATGTGGACATCACTGGCTATATATTTTGTGTATGTTTGGTCTGTTTTTAGTTCCTCTTAAATAAAAAAAAAAAAAAAAAAAAACAATGTACAAAGACATTTTAGGGCCTGCCATACCAAGCCAACAGTAAGCTGTCTGTTGATGTTGGGCTGTTTTTGCAGTGTGTCCTGCACTGTTGGCCCTTGGTGTAGAGATGGCAGAGGCCGTCTATGAATGAAATCACTCTTATTGGCAGGTTACATAAGGTAAGATTTTTTAAAGCCATTGAGGTCTTTAACAGAAATGGTTCATAAGGGCATGCTAAATATCCTTTGTTCTTTCAAGATCAAGTTGGGGCGTTGGTGGCTTAGTAGTAGAGCAGGCGCCCCATGTACAGGGCTGTTGCCGCAGCAGCCCGGGTTCGACTCCAGCCTGTAGACCTTTGCTGCATGTCACTCTCTCCCCATTTCACACTTGTCTGTCCTGTCCATTCAAGGCTAAATATGCCCCAAAAAAAATCTTTAAAAAAAAAAAAAAGAAGATCAAGTTGTGTAGTTAACGTGCCAAATGACTAACTAGCATCTTGAATGTATCCTCTCAGTCTTCTTGTTTGCCTTTTTTAAATGAGGAATAGAGACTACCTCTGCCTGCTGCTATGAAGAGTTATTTTATCTCCCATACACATAGAACATACCTGCTAGTTGTCTGTTGGCTGTAGTGTTTATGGTGTGTTCATTTGCAGCTTTTTAAGCCAAGAAACAGGTGACATGAGGCAATGCAACAGCCGGCCTCCGTCACCACTGGTTCTTTGACGTTTGTTTGGTGTGTCTAAGCCCTTAGACAAAAGTGTGCCTCCAACACTAGCAACAATTTGTGCTTGTCCCTTTCCTGTTTTTCCTGAATTCTAAACAGTGGAAGTAGATCGATGCCCACAAATTTGGAATAACAAGTTCAGCAGTCACGTATGGGTGGAACATTTTGATGTCCACATACTTTTGGCCATGTAGTATATTTATCATGGATTCTTTGTGCTTTTGTGAGCAGGCCGGCCCACAGAAATGGCTAGGCCCCTGAAAAGTTTCGGTATATACAATGTTTGTTTTTGTTGTTTTAACAAGTGATGGAATTAACATACTGGTTCAACATAAAAATGATCATGGCCTATATTTTGGATGAACATGACATTACTTCATATGAGAAGCCAGAACATGGACTGACAACTGGGAGCAAATACGTCTCCTGTGGTCCACAGCAGGTGATTCATGGAAGAATATGATCATCAAATTCTGTGTTGTGTGTGTGTTCAGAGACGGAAAAAAGGAAAGGTTTTGATCAGTCAAGATATTCAGTTAAAGTATTGGTCGTCATCATTTAAAAGTAAAATCTGAATTTTATCAACTGCCCACGAAGCTGTTGTATGACCCCTGAAACATCAGGTCTTGGAGTCAGAAGAAACAATGTGAGGAGAGTACATTTCTTACTCTGCTCCCTGCTGACGAGGCTTTCACTGAGCAGCTGTGTTCACTGTTTATTGAATCTGAATATCCCGCACTCTCTCTCTGAGAATAAAGGCTGTTTGTTTGGCTGACAGCAGACAAGGTAAGAGTGGCCCAACCCTTCATACAGGTATGACAGCCTGATTTAAAGCTTCAATTAAAAACACACAGGCAACGACAGCAGCCTACACACACAAAGAAGCTACAGATAAAAAATAAATTCCACACTGTACAATAACACCTTTATTAAGTCAACAAAGGAGTAAAACAATTACACTCTCTTCTAGATTAGTATCTAATGTCGTAACTCATCTCGTCTCTGCCCTTGATTCAAACTCTGCCTCTCCTTTCCTTGTTTTTGTTCCCCTGATCATCATTCCATGATGTGATCCAAACAAGTGAGATCATGGCTCATTACAGCAGGCTTTTGTAAATGAATTGCAATCCTCAAATTACCCAACAGACACGTTCGTATGCAGAGAACACAGAGTACACCCACGTGCACTCTTAACCAAAGTAATGTAGGGAACGGTGCCTCTTGGAAGGATTACAGATTATGACACTCTAAAAGGGAATTTAGAGATTGTGAAATAACAATTACACCGCCCTTTTTCAGGGACTGTGCCTTTCATCCCTTATTGGAATTAAACATTGAAACAGTTAGAAAGAATAGCTAGAGCAGGATCTGACTGGAGGCCACACTCAGAAGAAAAACTCCAAACAAATGGCTGAATTACACAAACATGCCATTAGCAGGGGAAGTGATGGCGTATGTGTGTGTGTGTGTGTGTGTGTGTGTGTGTGTGTGTGTGTGTGTGTGTGTGTGTGTGCGCGCGCGCGCGCGCGCGCACGTGTGTGCGTGCGTGTGCTTTATCTATGTGGGTGTGAGCACACAGCAGAGTGGGCAGCAGCAGTCAGGACTTGTGTTCACAGATTAGCAACAATGTTTACTGTGAGTAATGAGCTTATGTCACTTATGGAAGGATTGAGTGAGGCTGCATCTTTTCACTGTGTGTCACAGCCAAGTGTGGGTGTTTGGGGTTACTGTGTAATTAAGAGGTTGCAATGATGACAGATGAGGCGATATTATGACTTATTTTCTTCATGAAATAATAATAAAGTCTAGGTGCTGTTTGACACCCACCTCTGGATACAAACAAGTGAAAACAGATGAAATGAATACACAGATCTTTTGACGCATCTTCACTCAGCCTTTCTGCCTGTGTGCATGAATACAGTCAGTGAGTCTCCTGACAAAAATCCCTTTGTACATATGATATAATGTCTATGTAAACACTACTATGTATACACACCGATGAAAAATGCCAATACCGTCAAATCTCTGTCAATTGAGCTGTCTCTGTGTTCATTGTGTAAACTCATTTAGACAGTATGTTCACATTGGTATTTTTGTCACAGGTGGGATTTACCCAGTAGCGCCACTAACTAATAATCAATATTGAATTAACACAAATAGCACACAGCACATGTGTGAAGCCTTTACACAACACAAACTGTTTATATGTTACCTTTGGGTGCAGTTGCCTCAGTATTAAGCTGTAGCTGAAGCATAAGAGGCAATCAGTGAGGCATAAGAGGCAATAACAAAACCAAACCTATACTGACTGGCTATATTGAGTACCTCAGAGAATATCAAATTATGATAGATGTGCCCATTTTAATTTCAAAGGCAACCACCTAAAGAGTGGGAAATATCTGTAATAGATATTTAGTAGGGATGCAAGTAATATCAGCACATCACTGGTATCAGCAGATATGGGCTTTAAAATAATATATCAGCATTGGCCTGAGAGAAACATTTCTGCTGATACAGCAGGCAGATACACTTCAATTATGCAACTTTAACTGGCCAAAACAGGTCAGATTTGTTCTGGCCTGTTGTGGCTGCTGAGGCTGCTGAGGCGCTGTTATCAGATAGTTGCCAGAGAATAAACAACTATTAACAGCTACAAAAATATTGGCAAAGTTCCAATAATCGACAGCCGACAATATAGAGGTGTATTAAATAATATGGCTTCTAAAAAAGCCGAGCTTAAGAAGGAAAATTAAGTCTAAGAGGAAAACAGCTCCACAAAGGGAACGCCAAATAACTGACTCGGCATCTAAGGAGGAAAACGTGGAAGGATTCACTCAAATTTTGAGAGAAATCAGAGAATTCCGCCAGGAAACTGCATGGAATTTCGACGTGGTGAAGAAGGACATAAGTGACATTAAGAAAAAAATCAAAGAGCTGGATAAAAGAATGAATGAAGATGAGAAATCACATTGTCAAAGGTACTGATTCATAGCCCTCGTATTCAAAAGGACTTGGTAGAAAGATGTGAGGACTTTGAGGGCCTATCACGCAAGAAGAATTTGAGAATTTATGCAGCGCCTGAAAAGTCTGAGGGAAGTGACATGATCAGGTTTGTGGAAAAGGTGTTATGGGACACACTGAAAATTGAGGGGGACATACCTATTGAAAGAGCGCACCATTCTGGACAGCTGACCCAGTGCAACAGCAACAAACCCAGATCCATTCTAGTTCGCTTCCAAAGTTACAAGGTGAGACAGATGGTGCTCAGTGCCGCCTGGGCAAAGACGGAAATTCGGCTGGAAAATAACACCCAGATTTATTTTGATGAAGATTTCACCACCAAAGTGATCCAGGAGAGGGCAAAATACAGGGATGCCAGAAAGCAGCTGAAGGAGAGAGGGATAAAAGCGTGTGTGCTTTTTCCTGCAAGGTTGAAGATAATAGAGGCAGGAGGAAATGTGTGGATGTTTCGGGATCCCTGGCACACAGCAGAGGGTCCGCGTGACTATGGAGCTGACATGGAGATGACGCCCAGAGTCCGACTTGGAGTCCATGCTGAAGGCTGCCGGGTGGGAGACAGTGCGCAGGGGGGGCACGAACCCGGAAAAGGAGATGATGTCTGGAGTAAAGACATTGTTGAGCGTAATGAAAATGCACGAAGAGGGAGAAGAAGAGGAGGATGAAGAAGAAAACGGCGAAGAGTAGGTGAAGCATGAAGACTTTAAAGGAGCAATAAGCGAAATTCATCATTTCTAGATTAAAGGAATTAAAAAATTGCTATGTGAAGAACTAGAGGTGTAATTTCATCTGGAGTATAGCATGACCTCACACACCCTCTCTCTATGTTGATCTCCAGCCCATTGTTTACAAGCCGGTCCGGCTGCACGTTCATGTGAATCCGGGGCTAACCAGTGCTTCCTCCTCAGACTCCACTTCACTCGATCCACTGCCTCTCCCACTTTAACCTCAATAACAATCCGGAGCTAGCTGGGAGCGGCTGGCGAGGCGTTAGCCACAACATGACCAGAGGGAAGCACAGTCAGTTAGCCTCCGCTAGCTTCCCAACTAGCCCCGGCTCTCTGTTTGGATCCAACCGGAGCACTGAGCCCTGGTTTGTTATTCAGGTTAATGTGGGAAGAAGCAGCGGGTTTATCGGGCAGCTGAGTGACGCCGGGTGAAGTGGAGGCTGCAGAGGAAACACCAGGATGGGTTTGTCTGGAGCTTGAGTTATTAGCGACTCAGTCCCAGCAATGGGTCAGGCGTTACGGTTGTGTTAAGTGAGTAAGTTAGCTCGGCAGCCCAGCTAACATTTTCAATTAGCATTGTAAAATGCAGCCTCCCCGCGAGGCTACATTTTTGTACTATATTTGCTGAGATGGAGGCGAGGCTCAGTGACTGGAAGAGCTGATAGAAATGCTCCATAGCTGTTAAGTTACTCCAGTAGTCGGTGGCAGCCAACTCGGCTAACACCGGCTAACACCGGGAGCTAACGCTAACGTTCCTCCTCTTCTCCGTGAGTGAGAGCAATGTTTTAGCCTAGCAGGCAGCCCGTGAGCCTGGCAGGCAGCCTGGCGGGCTGCTCAAGCTCCAGACATCCATCCCGGTGTTTCCTCTGCAGCCTCCAATTCACCCAGCTTCAATCAGCTGCCCGATAAACCCGCTGCTTCTTCCCACTTTAACCTGAAGCGATGTTTTAGCCTAGCGGACAGCTGGCTCGTGGGCTGCCCGCTAGGCTAAAGCACTGCTTTCACTCATGGAGAAGAGGAGGAACATTAGCATTAGCTCCTGGTGTTAGCACTAGCCGGATCGGCTAGAGGCTGCCCGCCTGGCTCGTGGGCTGCTCAAGCTCCAGACATTAACCCACCCCAGTGTTTCCTCTGCAGCCTCGACTTCACCCGGCTTCACTCAGCTGCCTGATAAACCCACTACTTCCTCCCACTTTAACTTGAAGCGATGTTTGAAGCGGGCAGCTCACAAGCCAGCTGCCCGCTATAACCAACTATTTACCTATATTCGTAACTTATGGCTGTCATATGGAGATGAAGAATGAGGAGAATGTTTATAGGCTTTTAAGAGGGAGAACTGATTAAACAATAGATAAGTTCCAGAATGATCTCCCCAGAGAAGAATGGACTGGGGTGTATGTTGAAGAAGTCAATGATACATATGAGGTTTTTCTACCTGACACTGTATGATAAGATTTGATAAGATACAATCAAAATAATTTGTATATAAAAATAAATTGACAAACATATTGAGACAAGCAAAAAAAAAAAGACTATTATAGTAAAATGCTAAAGGACAATAAAAATAACATAAAGGGAATGTGGAAAATCTTAAACACAGTAATAGGAAATAAACTTGCATCTACAGGTCTGCCTTTTCACTACTGGTAAGGATGTTATAGAGAATATGAATGAAGTAGTCAATGAATTTTTTTTGTAAATATTGGACCTAATCTTGCAAACACAATAGAGAAACAGGATGGCCAAATAAACACTGGTTGGAATGGAGAAAATAAAGTGACACAATCCATGTTCCTTAATGAGGTGAGCGAAGAGGACATTAGATCTGTGGTCACAAAATGTAAAAACAAGACTTCTACGGACAGTGATGGAATTGACATGATTATCGTGAAAAAGACTACTGACTGTATAATAAAGCCTTTAAGTCACATGTTTACTCTTTCTTTTTGCAAAGGAGTTTTTCAAGATAGAATGAAGGTCATTCCACTTTTTAAAGCAGGAGACAAACAGAACCTTACTAATTACAGACCAGTATCTTTGTTGTCACAATTTTGTAAAGTACTTGAAAAAATATTTGTACAAAAATTTGATTCTTTTATTGGGAAGAATAATTTGTTAAATGAACGTCAATATGGCTTTCGAGGTAACCGTTCCACAGCTCTAGCATTAATGAACATAATAGAAGAAATCATAACTGCAACAGATAACAAAAATACACAGGTGTTTTTATTGATTTAAAGAAAGCATTTGATACGTTAGATCACAACATATTAATTTCAAAATTATACTCATATGGTATGAGAGGAGCTGTTTTAGATTAGTTAACAAGTTATGTACAGTACACGACAGACAACAGTATGTACAGTTTGCTGGGAAAATGTCTAATTGTTTAAAAATTGAATGTGGAGTTCCACAAGGCTCGGTTTTGGGGCCGAAATTATTTATTTTATACATTAATGACATATGTGATGTATCAAAGATAATGCAGTTTATTTTGTTTGCTGATGATACAAGCTTTCTTAGTTCAGGAGATGATTTAAAAATGTTAGTACAGAGCAGAGAGAATGAGATGGTTTAACTCAAAAAATGGTTTGATATAAACAAATTATCGGTGAATTGGAATAAAACTATGTTTATGGTGTTCACAAATAGAAAAAAAAAGAAGAAAATGCTTCATTGTCTATTAATGGTGTTGCGCTTGAAAAGGTTTCAGAAATTTGTTTTTTGGGTGTAATAGTGGATGATGAACTAACATGGAAACCACATATTGCTTATGTACAAAAAAAGGTGTCAAAAAATATTTCTGTTTTAAGTAAAGAAAAATATGTATCAGATTATAAAGCAATGAGGATTTTATATTGTTCACTTATTATGACATATTTGAGTTATTGTATTGAAGTATGGGGTAACACATATATGAGTAACACAAAGCCATTGTTTTTATTACAGAAAAGAGCAATAAGAATGATGTACAATGTTAATTTCAGGGAACACACAAATGAGTTGTTTATTAAATCAGGATTGTTTAAATTTAACAAGTTATCTGAATTAAGTACATTGTTGGTTGTGTTTAGAGCAAGAAATGGATTTTTGCCTGCAAATTTGCAGAGATTATTTGTTTTACTATCACAGGATGAAAATCATAGAAGGAGGTTAACTTTAAACAGCAAATGGTAAGGACTAATTTAAAGCAAATGTGTATTTCTGTTGTGGGTGTCAGAATGTGGAATTCTTTGGCAATGGAAGAAAAGACCTGTACAAATATTTTTCACTTTAAGAGGTTGTATAAGGAGAGAATAGAGAAGCTATAGAAGAACATGTAATGAAATAGTTTTACCTATGGATTTTGGATTTGTTTATTTTCTTTGACATCATCATCTTAAACTGTTTTTTATTGTAATAGCTGTAATGGCAACTTATCTGATGTAAGCAGTTATATGCTTTAAGAAAGGGGCAGGTATTATAAGTTTACTCCATCCTGCTCCTTTCCAATCATTTAGATTGGAATGAATAAATAAATGAATAAATGAATGGTTGTGACTGGTGTCAGGATTGTCTCAGGGAGTGCATTATCCAAGCCTGTTAAAGTAGAGAGAGAGCAGGTAAACAGTAGACAGCACCATGAGACAGCACCACTGAGGAAAGAAAACTTTACAGTGGTTACTTCTTTTAATGTCTTACTTTAGGCCTAAGGCCCTGTTTAGACGACAATGGTTTCTCTACAAACAGAAAAGTCCGTCCTTCGCATTTTAAAATCTTCTGTGTTTATATGACGACGTTATTGAAACGATCCCCATTCGCACAGAGCCACAAAATCTACTGGAAACGCTGTAGTATGCACGCCAGGCCGATGGGTGGCAGTGTAAATTTTCAAAGCAACGCCACGGCACGACGGCATGACGGCGTGACGCCATACATCTGCGCTGAAGCGCCTTCCTCTATGTCACGGTGATTACAAACCAAAACAAAGAAGACACAATGGCGAAGCATGCACAGATAACTTTGTCTGGGTGGACGACAAGGTGGAGTTGCTACAGTAACAGATCTACACTTCACTTCAAATCAACAGGGTGAGCAGCACAAACAGAACTCAGCATTGTTGTTGTGACGGTTGACTTTCTTGCGCATGCCTAGTGACTGGAAATGTAATGCGTATGTGCAAAAAGTCTCCGTTTTCAGAGGAACTGCATATTGTAAGTTTACATGACAACGGAAAGGCTGCCGTTTCCAAAAACATTGCACTCTGAAACCCGTTTTCAAAACGCTGCTGTCGTGTAAACGATCGGCCAAAACGCAACTAAAGTTTACCGTTTTCAGTTGAAATCGTTGTCGTATAAACGGGACCTTAAACTGTCTCTCTTTAAAACTCAATGCAGACCAATTTGGAATGATGTTTGAGGGCTACTTGGACAAAGACGGACAGTGTCTTGTAACGGTGCATCATTGCATCTCGCCGGTTGAGGGGCTAAATTTAGCCGGTTAACCCAGGTGTACTGTTCCCACCTATGCCAATCTGAGCTGAAGGCAATAAATACCTGTGACTACTGCAGAGCCACTAGACCTGGGTGTGAATGCCAAATAAAACCACTTCCATTGCATTAAAAAGTCAGATGTAAGCAGGTTTTTTTGGGCAATGGGAAAGGGGCTTTACAGTGAAAAAGTTCACATTGTTTCATCATAGAAAAATCAGTCTAAGACTATTGTGATGATTACATTTCTTGCTCAATTACTTACTAGTTGTTGTTGTAAGGCAAAACTCACTGAGTCGAACTGTTAAGTTAAACTCAGAGTTGTTGGTTCACCGTGATTTCCAGTCAGGATTATTTCATTTTATTGAAAAGCTGTTTTAGGTCAGATTCATCACTACAACACCTGATCATTACAGTTTCTGCTAAACTGATAACAGCCACATTTAAACCAGGATAGAGCTGATTTATCAATATAAAATCGGCCACTTTGTCTTCATCATGGATTGCATCATTTTCATTTTAACGAGATAAGACCATATAACTCATTTAAGACACATGTATACAAATGCACATATCACATTCTAATTGTTAGCTGGTTCTGTAAGTCCAAAAGTTTCCAGTTGAGGACAATGTGTTGCTATTCGTGGTTTTTCACACTTTGCTTTTGGCATGAGGATTTATATCAATATAGACAGAGTTATTTATAGATATAATAATGAGCTAAATACCACAATACTTACTCTAATTATAGGTTAGGTCTAATTATCATGAAAAACAAGTATCTTCATGCAGCATTTTTCTACAAAGGCGGATGAAGAATCTTTAAGCCATGACATGCCTTGTTCACTGATCACACAACCAGCAAAGCTCCAGATAAATCATTACAGAGCATCAAGTATGAAGCCATGAAGCTGATTATTATTGCCAAATGTCTCCCTGGAGGACATAGCAACAGGAAGATTGATGAGTTTGATAAATATTTGGTGTAATCCCTGGTTACCGTCTTCTCACCTCAGCTCTGCCCTCTTACCAACTACACCAAACTAATTGAGCAAACGATCCCATCTTTGAATGTGTTATTGTGGTAAGTTCTCGTACTGACAATCACGCTACAGGCTACTGTCAGTCACTCACCACAGAGATAAAAATGGAATAAATGACATGCAGTAGGAGGGAGGAGGAAAAAGTTTGAGGGAAAGAGGCTGAGGGATGATGTATCAAATGAGGAAAACAGTGATAACAGCTCAAATCCTACAAGTTTCTTCAGGGGCACCAGTTTACCAGTTCTGATGTCTTCCCTGTCTACCTTGCCAATCCCCCCCTTTTTCATTTATTTCTCTCTATGTTATTGTCATTTGACTGAAAAAGCTGAAAAGTAGGCATTACACCATGACCTCCCTCTCCTCCATGTGCCTATAGAGGAGCTGTAATGTGACTGACTGACCTGCAGAGGGCCTCATCCAGACCTGGTGTCTGAAACAAATGCATCAATCATCAAAACAAAGATAAACCAAACAGACACACTATTGTAGGGCTCTAACAATTATTTACATGATGAGCTGATTGTTTTCTTGAAAAAAAAAAAAAAATAATAAAGTATTTCTTTCCAGAGCCCAATGTGTTGACTTCAAAATTAGTCCAAAACCCAAAATGTTCTGTTTATTTTCACACATGACAAAGAAAAGAAACAAATCTCCCCATTTGACAAGTTAAAACTGAAGAATGTTTCGCCTTTTTGTGTGAAAAACAAATAATTAAAGATAGTTAATTTTCATTTCAACTCTGAAGACTGTATTCATTATTGAGTAACCTGCCAGTTACTTTTCAAATAAAAATAATTATAAATAAATTATAAATAAATTTAAATCTTTCAACTCCTTTTTTTGTCTATAACGTGTCAGAAAACAATGAAATGTCCATCATATCACTCTGGTATACCAGAAACCCAAAAGATGTTTTTTTAAGTGCAATAAAAATAGAAGGACTGTCCTGATTGTAAACAGAAAGTTTCAAAAAGTGTTCAAAAATGCAGTCCAAGCTGAAAAGTCCGAGGTACTCCGGGCTAATATTAAAAATCCTTTATTAAGCACAGGGATATCAACGCGTTTCGACTCAACGAGCCTTCATCAGGATATGAGCTAGTCAAATTACAAACAGGTGTTTAAATCACATTAGGAATGTGTGAAAAGCTCATGTGACTGGATCATGTGACAAATCAATCAGCCTATGCTGAGAACAGAAAGAAAGAAAAAAACTGTGTAAATGACAATTGCATGACTGTGTGTGAATCACAGCAATTGTCAGAATAATGAATACAAATACAAAATTTTAAGACGTGTGACTGTCAGATTTCAACAACATCAAAGGGTCCTGTGACCAGCCGTTCAGAATACGACCAAAGGAAGAGACAAGCAAGAGTAGCACAACAACAAAGTTTAAAACATCATAAAAGAGTCGTAACAGAAAACAATTACTATAAGCATTATTACAAGAGGGGAGAAAAGTCTATCTCTTCATTGAGACCAGGATGAGCAGTGGCCTTCAATGTGTAAATCCTAAAAGTCTCACGCTGTAGGAGGCGCTTCAGTCTGTCCCCTCCTCTCAGGCTATTGGGGACTGCCTCAATGACCATGCATTTCAAAGTGTCAGGACTGGTGTGCCCAGCAATGCTGTAATGTTGGGCCATGGGGTAGTTTGGGTTTTGAGTTTGTATGGCATTTTTGTGTTCAGCCAGTCTTTCTTTGAGCTTTCTTTTTGTGCGGCCGACATAGAAGCAGCCACATTCATATCCACATTAATGCTCGACTGATTGACTAATTTATTCATCTCTAAAGCACTTTTTTTGATAAAAATAAAAAAATACCATCTTTTAAAATAATTGAAAATTGATTACCGATATACTACAGTTAGATCCTACAGAAACCCATCTCATTACATTTTATTCCCCAGACATGACTGGTACCTGACTACAATCCTGTCTGAAACTGTCAGGGGAGTCGTCCACGTGGCTCACTGCTGCCATCTATAAATCACAGGTGAAACTGCATCTGCACTGTTTATTTTGGCTTCTGTATGTCACACGAACAAGACAGTTGATCTGGAATATTTGGGGTTTGATTTAAGATACAGACTTAGATGCAATCATATTTAGCTTTGTGATACTATTTATTGACTCTGTATATTTACTTAACAAACCTCAAACCCCCCCTCCTTCTCCTCCTCCTTTCCCAAACTGCATGTTTCCATGTGTTACAACTTTGCTGGAAAACAGAAAAAGAACTGACTCATGTGTGGAGCAACGAATCTGACCCACAAAGCACAACCACAAAACATTCCCTAACTCTGAACAAGTAAAGTGCAGACTTGTTTCTCTTGGCACAAAAGAGGCTATTCTTAAGCTAAAGTTCACTTTCGATCCAGGCCAGGCGGGCTGCCTTGTACGAAGGCCTAACCTTTCAAAACAGGGATCGGTCTGCTCAGGGAGCTATTCTGACCGCTGACTACCAGGCCACCAACGCAACACAGTCCTGTTTCTGCTCATTCAATAGGTGGGATGCATGAGAACATGTGGACTGGGAGATTATACTTCATCTCCATTTGGCCAAAACTACTAGGATTATGATCCTGAACGGCAATTTTAAAACAATGGAAAACATGGCACCTTAAATACACACAAACCACACACACGCAGCTAATGAGTCCTAGGAGACAGAAAACACATACTTCAGTGGGGAATGCGCTAATTTGGTTCCATGCAAGTCTTTATCCTAGTGAGATACACAAACCGCAGCAAGCGTGCCACTGAGGGCTGATTGGATAGGAATAATATAAACACCAATCAGAGAGTGAGTAAACCCAGCCAATGGGCTGTTACAGACACGAGACCGCTCATCATTCACTGAGGGGTTCGATACTGTCCTGTGAAAACCAGGTTTCTCCAGAACTTAAAAAAAAAACAAAAAAAAAAACGTGTCTGTATTTAAGATGCAGTGTGGAAGATTTAGGAGGATTTAGTGGCACCTAGCGGTGAGGACTGCAGATTGCAACCAGCTGAAACTTGGGTTAGATTTCCTTCAGTTCTTATTGTTCAAGAGAGAGCTGAATCATCCACAGACGTCTCGTCCTCTCCAAAACAAATAGATCCAGGGATTAAAACTGGTAAAAACACTGAATAAAGCGGTTTTGCATTTAAAAAAAATTGTTGGGCACTCTGGTCACAGAGGGCTTTCTAACTCTAGTGACCAATGCAAAAACACTAACATCCCTATCTAGAGCCAGTATTTGGTTTATCTGCTCTGGGCTTCTGTAGAAACATAGTGGTGCAACACAGCAATCTCTGCAGAAGAGGACCTGCTCCCTATGTAGAAATAAATGGCTTATTCTAAGATAATGAACCACAATGATTCTTCAGGTGATTATACACAAAAGAAAACATTCTTACTTTATGATATTCCATTTCTGCCAATAAATCCCCCTGAATCCTACACACCAGACCTTCAATTAACTTTGGAGACAATCTAACAGGTGTCAGCAGGAGAATGAAGAACTGGCATGTCCAAAATGATGTGTCTTGTCTGTGCCTTCTGAAAGATTTCAGCTTTTCTCCAAGTTAATTAAAGCAATTTTGCTTTGAGCTTTGTGTTTGTTTAAGAACATCTAATGAGATTTTTTTACACTACAAAAAGAGTCTCTATAAAAGTAGAGAAATAGTGATTCAAAAATCATCATCACTGTCTGTGACAACCATGATCAAGTGGTCAAGATAGTCTACAGACTGATTTTTAAGACAGTCGATTGAGGTTTTAGAGAGTGTTCTAGCTTTATCCACACCTCAGAGCTTCCATCAGTTTTAGGTTTTGGGTTTTTAGCACTGTACTATGATATCCAAATTTCTAAAAAATGTCAGCTCTTTATAATTTTATGATAATCTACGGAGTATCTTGTTTTAAGTTTTAAGACAATGCACTTTTTGGGTAAGTAGGACTGGCATTTGCATAATGATCCTTGATCAAAACTATATTTCCCAAAAATGTCAGCATATCAAGAAATAACATAAATAGTCTTGTTTAAGGCTTTGCAACAGTTGCAGACTTGAGATGATCTAAAAGTGGTTTTAAAAGGGTTTGAAAAGCCTATAAGCAGTATTGGCATTTTCGATAACTTTTCATGACTTAAGAACGTCTTGTTTCAAGCTTTTTGACAAGGCATTTTTTTCATAATCCAACGAGTTTTTAAAAGTTAGTGCTATTGGCCGAAGAAAAGGGAAAGTTCTGGGTGTTTTGCTGCAGTGTGAGAAAAGTGTGTTTCTCAAAAATATCAACTTTCTTAAAAATTTCAGGTCTTATTTTACACCTCATGACAACACATTTTTGACATAATCCAAAAGCCTTTTAGAAAGCATTGTATTAGCCTCTGATGAATAATCCCAACCCATACCAGAGAATTTAATGCTTCAGTTTATCTAAAAACAAAAATCCCCATATTGGGAAAACACATGCTTTTCACTAGAAAGTGAAGTCATGCTTTTTTTGGAGCAGAAATGGCAAGTGTTGTGTATAAAAATGCGTCCTCAACGGTGAGAGGGCTAATAAGGCAAGACATTTGGGTCTAAATAGACTCCAACATCCCCTACCCACACAACACACACACAGAGTCAAAACAACTGAATCACATTACTAACGAGTTACAAGGATTGCATAACATGCCCACAAACTGTAGTAAGTAGTGGTATTACCGCCTCAATCTGAGAGTAAACTGCTGGCATGCTGCACAATAGCTGCTTCAGGCCTATAAATGCATCAACACAGCGAGCAAACAGTGCGGAGCTTTGTGGGGAAACAGGCGTGTTAAATCCTGTGTGTGTCTCTGGCGTGGGAGCTTCTGCAAACCCGGATGGGGGAGAGACCAAAGGGTAGCAGAGAGAGAGCGAGCTGTAAGAAGATAATAGGATGATGATAAGTCCGTCTGAGGAGGAATTCGGATATGGATAATGAAGGATATAGATGAAGGAAGTCTGTCTCCTAGATGCAATCTGCACTTTTGTCTTCAAAAGCCATTAAAAACAATAAAATGGAAACCTACCGCTGCTTCAATTTACCCTCTCACCTCCCAAAACTCTTTCCACCTTCTCTGTCTCTCCAACCCCCCCCCACCCGCAACCGCTTCCCTGTCATGTCATTTTCCCTGTCATGAGCGAGGTGTGTTAATAATTCATCCCGTCTCCCTGTGTGTCTGCTGTGACAGCTGCAGGTGGGAACACTCGCAGGGCGAGAGCGACGTTGAGGGGTTTTGTTCACGGCTTTCCTGTGAAGCGCTTCAGTGGGAGAACACAATGGGGTCGTGTTGAACCCTCAGATGCATAACAGATTACTGTGAGCAGCCTATAAGAACTTCCCTATTCGGATTCGCTGTCCATGCATATTTCATGAGTTTATTTTCCAAAGTATTTTCTCAGAAAGATGGATAATTCATTTATTATTGCAGTGTTTATGTTTTTCCCTTTTTTTATCAGATTGGTCTCTTTTTTAATTTGGCGAGAAGCTGTTAAATACTAAGAATAAAGACATCAAACATATCCATATGTTTGTGTTGGTGCTTAATTCTAGCACTTCCTGCTACAAGTTAAGAATACACTCTGTAAAGCAAAACATATTTTAATTTTCCACTTTGGAGATCCAACATAAAATGAAGGTTTCGATCACTTTTGGTCAGCGAAGCCTACAAACCACACACACTACCTGACTATTACACGACTCCCTGCTGACCTATGACAATAATGTTCTACCCACTGTAAGACAAGCCAATGCAAGTTTAATTGGAAATGTAAGTAAGTTTGTAAGTGGATATTGCAGTTCTTTTTTTACCCTTTAAACAACATGTGACTTTAATGATCCGGTGTTTCACTGTAGCACCACCATAAGGTCCAAATTGTAAGGTCCTCTGACATCATGACATCATGATCAAAATGTGACTCTAATACTTTGGTTTATGACCAGGTATTTGCCATCTAATGACATCAGGGCTGTGCTTAACTCAGAAATATGTCAGTCAAATCAGAAATGGCTGTTCAATATTAATGTTTGACTATTCATTCCTGTTTTTCTGTATAGAGTTTGAATGGGGTTTGGCAGGATGCTCGGGCTCACAGCAATGGTCACATAATATAGTAAACAAACCAAGTTAATCCTCCAAGCTTGTGCGTGGCAACCACTCAACAGTTCTCAAATATACAACAACAACTTTGCGACACAAGATATCAAACAAAAGCCAGAGACCGCATCATATGAAGTTGCTAGGAGCTGTAAATTCACCACTAAGTAGAAGGTGGAAGATAACATTATCTCAAAGCCTGACCAGGCAAAGCCTCTCTTCCTCCTGGCAGCTGCCTCCATCTCACTCAGACTCACCCTGTAGTCAAGAACAGTGTGAAAGTGAAGAGCACTCACTCTCCAGCTAAATCTGTGGACCGAAACTTCCCCAGCAGTACTCTGCACACTGACTGACATTAAAAAAACAGAAGAATCTCAAACTGACTGTGTGGTCTCAGGGACGGACATAAATGACATTCTCAGCCTAAGCCTCAGTTGAACTTTGTCTTGAGTAATAAAACACAAAGGTTAGCATGCTAGAATAAAATGGTGAACATGTTTAACATGTTAACATGCTGCTAAACATTATAATATACTCATAATTATTTCCCTACAGTTTATACTAGTTGAGTTTGAGCAGAGCACTATCATAAACAATCCACCAGAAACTCATATGTGAAATACTGGGTTTTACAAGTATTTTGGCCATTTTTCCTGTGGCTCATGAGAATATATTTGGAATTTTGCTTTCAGGAAAGATATCTGAGTATAAAGACAAATCTGATCAATTCCTCTGCTGTTACAGCCACATATAAAAGACATAATATCCCTTCTGTTTTGTTTGTGTACTGGTCTTTTGATACTGCAGCTGGCTGCCTTTCTGCCTCTCCAGTGTCCGTCCACTATTCCCTGTACACCTCCACCCCTGCAGCATTACAGAATAACCTTCACTCTGTTCTCAGTGATGACTCTCTCCAGCGGAAACCAGCACCCACACACACAGACACCCCAACTCAAACCAATACTACAACTCAAATAATTCAGAAGGGATTCCCTGTAAGACGGCAGCAGCAGGGAGAGGGCTGATGGGAAGGAAGAGAGAGATGCTGAGTGGCCGGTGTGAGTGATCTTTTCCTCTGTGGTGGGACAGACTGGAAATTGCTCCACACCACTGCTGCCAGTAATCCAGCCGGCTCAGCTGTTCAGAGCGGGCAGCATGTGGTGAGGAGCTACCAGCGCCGGGTTTATTGGTGTGGAAACAAATAAACATAGGACAGCCTTGTACAGGTACTGGGATTTTCTGTCACTCAGTGTGCGTGTGTGGCCTGAAGATGATCTACCATGTGGGAGGTGGGAGCAAAGTCATGGCCTCTGACCACAAAGGATGTGGAGAGAGGAGTCATCATTTATCTCCCTTCTCACTCATTTTCCCACTCTCTTCTTTTTTCCGTCTGTCTTCCTTCATTCCTTTTTACTGTCTTTCCTCTTTTTTTATCCTCAGTCCCACTTCGATGCTCATTGAGCATCAGCAAACAATTATCCTTAACAGCGAGTAATCTATTTTTCTTTTGATCATTTATCAGCAAACACAATATGAAATTGAAATTATTTTCAAGTTATGAATAATTAAGAGTGCAGCCCCTTGAGTGACAGGCTGTGTGTGAGGTGTCCTGACAGTCTGTAAATCAGATCCACCCCTCGCTCCTCCACAGCTCCATCCTCTCGTCCAAATATGGTCATTGGCTCGAAAAACCAAAATGGCGACAGCCGAAATGCTGAACCTCAGGCTTCAAAACCGGAGTCTGCATTATTTTATACAGTGTACGCTGTAAACCAAATATCTTGATTAAAAATCCTATATATTTTTTATACTTACAATGTGTCGAATAACTCTTTAGCCTTTTTCACTATATGATCACAGTTATTGTATGACTGAGTCTCAAAGGTCATCTCGGGTAGAACTATTATTTGCCAATTATGTTTTTGATTAATCATTCAGTCTTAAAAAAAAAATTTATTTTTAAAATGCCTATTTCAGTTTCTCAGAATCCATGGCAAAGTCTTCAACCATCTTGTCTTGTCAAACCAACAGTCCAAAATTGAAATTTATTTAGTTAATGATACAATGAAATGAAACAGCAAAGCAGTGCTTAAAAACAGACAACAGTTTATCATCAACACACTTAACAAAAACACAGACAGAATGGCTTTTGTGGTAGTTCTTGCCACAGTAGGTGCCACCAGTACTACAGGCTGCCATGATGATACACATACAAAGTGAAAACAATACCAGCCGTCACAACATTGTTGCAACAAGTAAGATCTGATAAATCCATGGTTCACTACCTGCCCAGCACCAAACCGCAGACAGACATAATCCCCTTTTACACTGCCAGATTTTCAGCAAATGTTGGGCCATTTTGCTGGCAAGCTTTAAAAGATTTAAAGATTTTTTTTTTTTTTAAATTATGGCGAAAACGTAGTTTCTTCCAACACTACAATTAAGATGACTCAGAGCATCAGAAGTGTCTATGACACCAGACTCAGAGTGGACCTGTGGAACTGAAAGATGCATATTTTACATCAATAAAATCTATTGATCTTCATTAGGGAAACATTTGCCAGTGAAAACATAATTCAAAGATTATTGACACTAAAATTCATAAGTTTTCTGTTGATTTACCAACAAATTAATAAATTAATCTTTTAAGCAACGCTTGGACTACACCCCAGAGACATGCAGGCTGACCTGGCTCTTCCAGTTAAACTCAGGGATTCAAAGACTGGAAACAAACTGAGTTGAACTGGATGATGAAATGATTCCAGTCATATCCAAATGTGGCTGGATTCAATGAAGAAACTACTACTATTGAAAAGCAGTGTCTCATGTTCTTATTACAAATGGCCTTATTATCTATGATCTGACTAAGCTCTTGGCTCCGTATCCCACCCAAACCGCCATGGTGAAGCAGGATCAGTGCTGCCTGGAGACTGTGTGTCAGATCCTGGTGTGGAGGGGCAGAAAGAGGAGAGGGGGGGAGGCGCCAAGGGATCTCCTGGGATCACCGCAGAGTTCTGAGACAAAAGGGACATTGTGGCACAGACTGACCCATCCAAGAAAACATTACTTCCTGTCCCATCAGCTCCAGCGTCCTCCGCACATGAGCAGCTCACTTCCCAGAACTGAGTCCCTTTTTAACATCATCTGCTTTTAACCATTCACAGCAGCAGTCAGTACTGACCATATGCACACACTGGCACTCAAACACAGTGAACTATATTTGTGGAGGAACTGGCATCCACTAGGTCTCAAAATTAATTTGACATTTACATTTTTTAGATGCAATAGTGGAAAATAGGATTAGAAACTTAAGAGTTTCCTTTGTCTGGCTCTTTGACACAACCCATGCGCAGTGATTCCAGGGAAAAGGAAGTTACTTAACAATGTTAATGGGGAAGAGTGTTTTAAAAAAGGGATGGTCTTCATTTGAAGGAACACAGTGAGAATGCTGATTTGTTTGTGGGATCACTACCTTGACATGACTCTGAGCGCCCAGGTTGTAGATCTCTGTAGGCTTCACCTGATTGATGATCTTCACTAGGCATGTGCTATCAGTCAGATCGCCATAATGCAGCTTCATGTCTGGGAAACACAAGGACAAACACACACAGATACACTATCAGTAAATCACATTATTGATTATTTACATAATAAATCATCAGCCACATCTGAAAATGTGACATAGACAGGATACTTACTGCCTTCAGTGTGGGTCTGGGGGTTCTGGTAAAGATGCTCAATGCGGCCTGTGTTGAAGGAGCTAGAACGACGCATAATACCATGAACCTGCGAGGAAAGGAGACAGGCATTAAAATACCATATTTCTTATATGTTTACTATAATTGTTTAGACCAAATCAATTTTAACATCATCATTATTACAATCATTACTACACTTAGTTACCTTTGAAGACCACATTCCTACTGTCTTGAAACAATTTTTTTTAAACTAGTAAGTTGTTTATGCAAACTGCAAGACACAGCTCCTTCATAAAATAAGCCCCTAAAGACGGAAAGACTGCTGATCATAGTTTTTACTGTGAAGCAGCTACAAGAAATAGCTGAGTTACCCCCACATTTACAAGAACAGACAGGAGAAGCAACGGGATGCCATTCAATGTCAATCAAATGTTAACTAAACTAAATAAACTAAAAAATGTGTGTACAGTAATAAGTAGGCCAGCTTTAACATACAGAGGACCGCAATGTAGATCAATTTTCCATTGTGTGCTATTATTATATTTGGAGCTGTTCACATGTTGCAGTCTTTTGGCTGCAAAAATTCATTATTTAAATGGAGACCCGAGACAAGAACGCTCAAAACCGAAAGCAACATTGTCGCAGAGGGCATTTGTTGCCTTCAGATTAACCAGTTAGCTCTAAAGGAATTGCTGATTTTTTTCCCATCCAAGGGTGTCACACATCCATCTGAAAGGTCAGCAAATGCATAAGGGATTTACATTTCTGGAAACCTTTGTTTTGACTTAGTTAAGTTTGGTCAGTAAGGCTTACTGTGAAATTACCGCAACTTCATCATTATCATTATCTCAGCATGCAGTTTTTGGTTGCTTTGTATTGGCGGGTGTGTCAGTAGGACACCTCCAAAGCACCTTTACATAAAAGGATGAAAGCTGCATGGCTGAAACGTTCCTTACACAATTCTATTAACACATTCTTGTTCATAAACACTTTGCATGGTAAATATAATACAAAGCTAAAAACTATTCAACACAAATAATAAGTGGAAAAGTAAAAGCTACAGACTCATGAGGCAGCCAGCCACCGTTGTATCTGTATGTGGGTGAGGTGTTATGTTATTTTGAAGATCCAGCTTTTATCAGATGGGTTCAGTCTTAACCCCAGTTAAAGTTGGTCTTATTTTCTATTACTTTAACACTTGTCTATGAGTTGATCAATTTTCTAAACAAACTGGTTCTGCAAGCACCTACTAAACTGAGTCAATTTGATTATAAAATGTGATATTGTCATCTTGCAATACATCAAAACAGGCATATTCTATTTTTGGCGGCACAGTGCTGCAGTGGTTAGCATTGTCGCCTCACAGTAAGAGAGTTCCTGGTTCAACCCAGGGTGGGGGAGCCCTTCAGTGCGGAGTTTGCATGTTCTCCCCCTGTCAGCGTGGGTTTTCTCTAGGTACTCCGGCTTCCTCCCACAATCCAAAGACATGCAGGTCAGGTTAATTGGTGACTCCAAATTGACCGTAGGTGTGAATGTGAGTGTGAGTGGTTGGCTATCTCCATATGTCAGCCCTGCGAATGTACCCCACCTCTCACCCAATGTCAGCTGGAATAGGGTCCAGCCCCCCTGCAACCCCCAACAGGATAGCGGTGAGGGATATAAATGAATGGATGGATGAATTAATATTCTATTTTACCATCACTGCTCTGACCTTAACATACACCTGGGCTCTTCATACAGCTGGGAGGTTGTTATAAATGTCACATATCACGATCATGCTTGAATTTAGATGTACAATTTAGCTGTAGTTTGTCATGTTTACTGTATGATATGTATGTACACAGTATGTACTGTTCTATGTTTTTATTGTACTTTTTTTCATTTATAGGAAAGCTTTTTTCTTCAGGTCCTTAGCAACACATTTAAAAGATCTCTAATATAGTGACATAGTATCCAACTTTGATTTACTGTTTCTCCGAAAGATCTTTGGACCAGCATTATTTTGGATTGCAACAGTTGATCATATCAATATTGTGTCTCATGGCTCCAGCTTGCTGTGTTTTTAAGGTTGCCTGTGATCTGTACTCCATGTTCTATGGGGAATGTGTGAGGAAGCTCTGCTCAGAGATGATAACAGAACCTGATCAAGGGGAGTCCATTAGTGGGAGGACGCTGTGCCCTGACCTTACTTCCTTTATTCACTGTGCACTTCCTGCCTGCCTGTACGCTCCTCTTTAATGCCCCACCACCCCCACCCCCCATCCCCCATCCCACCCCCTCTACATGCAGCATCCCAGACCTGGACCCTGTCCATTTCCTCTGTGCTGTCTCTGAGGCAGGCAGCAGATGGCGAAGCTGACCAGGCAGGCTTGGATGAAGGTGTGTGTTTGTGTGTATTCTGCAACACATGTGAGGGGAAATGAAGTCATGCAGCTACTGTCAGGGAAACACAATGTGCACTAGAGCAACATGTATGTTTATGCAAGTGTGTTGAACTTTATGTATAGTCACTGTTCATGGTTGTGAAACCAATGCAGAAGCCTTACGTAGCAGAAACAGCTTGTTAACCACTGCATCTATCAACAGGCTGCTGACTTTTTTGCTCCTGAAAACACATCGCACAGCAGGTCAAAGTTAGTGACCTCACTCGTATGACCGTATAATAACAGCCATTTCCCTGTTAATGGTCTGACCCTGCGGTAAAAGGTGAGGGGTTAACAGGCTTGAGGCAGCTTATCAGGGTGAGGTGCGAGTCAGTCCATGCACAAAGTCACAATTACGTCAGGAGCTCCCACACACTGCTAGGGCTGGATGAAGCTTATCGAGAGAATGTCGCTCTGTGTGTGTCTGTGTTCGTTGGCATTCATCAGTGTCTGCATTCATTTCTGTGTATGTGTGTGTCTGAGCTTTCACAGGACAAATTCTTAGTACTGTTACGCCTGCAGTCTGGATTTCTCTCTCACCTCATAGCCTTTGGCAAGAAGGAACTCAGCCAGGTAGGAACCATCCTGAAAAGACAGAAAACAGCACTGTTTAAAACCTGTAAATTGTCAAACACACAAGTTCATGGTTCAGACACACTGATTAGAGTTTCTTGCACTGATTGAATCACACAAAAACAAAACATAATAAAACCTTCACTGTCCAAGTTCGGGCAAACTGAATTCATGATATCACCAACTTTAAATGATTGGTGCGCTGAGAGGCAAACTCTGCAGCATAAAGGGGTTTTTTTCTACAGGACAAGAAGAATAAAAACTGATGGCCTGATGTGCAATCAACAACAGATATACACACATAGGCAAGAGGATACAGTACCAAATGATGATGTAATAACTGCTATGTAAAGCCCCTTTCACACATGCATGGAACCTTGTGCAAACATTATCCGAAGGAGCTGTATGAGAATGCAATGTCCGGATCAATTGACCGGATATTATACAGACGTTACCCTGCAGGGTCCCTAATACAAAGTCCATGTAATGTAATGTAATTTAATTGAGCCCATGTGTGAATAGGACAGGTCACTGTCTGGAAAATTCACAGCGAGTGGACTTGTTAACGATATTTGTATCATGCAACTGGCACAAAATTGGAAAAATACAAACACTGGAAGGTGAAGAAGAAGGGTCATTTACACGAAGACGCCAACAAAAATGTCTGACTGATAAAAAATAAGATTTAGGAACTTCTGCATGTACGGTTAAATGCTAAAATTGCCAGACAAATTTAACGAATGGCAAAGGAACTTGGTTGATTATGACCAAATATGAACCACCTATGTAAACACTGTGAAGGACAACTCCTGACTATGTCCAAAACTGATTGTCCGTACATTGTGCAGAGTTAATATGAGAAAACGGCTTAATTATAAAATTATTTAAATAACAACAGAGAGAAAACAGGTTAAGTTAAATAATAATCAAAGTTAATAAATGATGTAAGACAGACTTCATTGTAATAGCACAAGTTATTATATTTTAATCTGTCACTATCAGGTCAAAATATTTTACAGCAAAAACAGTACAAAAGACACACACATATCAGCATCCAATGGAGTGGCTGCTGGACCAAAGAAACATCTGGCACAGTAGAAAACGGACTTTATTTGTTGTCGTTTTTTTACCTTGCCAAAATATGTTACAGCCCTTAATAATTACTAATTGTCTAATAATGGCTTAACAAAACATATAATCTCTGGCAATATTTAACATTAATATTTGACATTAATGTTGAATACAGTTTGCTGCTGCCGAGAAGGGAAAAACGGCAGCAGTGTTTTAATACAGTGCAGGATACGGATTTAGTATTATACGTTACATGTCCAGAGGAAACATTCAGACTTTCATTAAGCAAAGACTGTTACTGTCCGGTTGGGGGATGTACCAAACCAAGAGACCAGAACAAAACAGTTTGGTGTCCACTCAGCTGACAATGTGTAAAGTAGCTACCTGATTAACTAACGTTAGTTAACTCATGCAGCAAGACAGTATCATAAGAAAGGGCAATTGTTTATTTATTTAACTACTAATATCATGTCTCACCAACTAGGTAACAACATGAAGTCAGAACTTACCAACTACTAAACCAGCTGAGATGCAGAGAGGTGCTCTAGACTTGCATTTCAGTCTGTTAACGTTAATTACATAACTTTAATCACATAACTGTGCTGACGAAAACTAGCTAACACTACCTTGCTAACATGGCTAACAGATGGGTTAACAGCAACAGGCTTAATGTTATATTAAATGAAAATGGTTGGGTCATTATTTATTTATATTCCAGTATATATTTCACAAACTAGTTCATAACTTACCGAGAGGAGACCGCTAAATGCTCAACAACCGCGTATTTCGTTGTGACGCACTTCTGTTCATGTGCTGTCTGCACACGGCCCCACAGTGCTGAGGGCACTGTTAACAATGGAGTCGAGCGCACTCTGCTGAACAAAGTACGTAATTACATCATTGTTGAATTCACCCATAGGTTTGTTTAAAGCATTTTATGTTCTGTAAAAAAAAAGTTTTCATATCGGTGTATATCGAAAAACATGTACGCCCATACTGATACATCAGTGATAAGACCATATCGGCTGAATCGGTCGCACTCTTTAAAGTTCCTTATGCGTTCAGTTAAGTATATGTCACAAGTATGGACAATCATTATTGAGACTTAGGTAGGCTACAATAGGATAATCTTAAGCAATGCAAAATTCAAAAAAGAGAAACATTAGAGGCCAGTGACAACAGAAAATGGGTATGAGAATCAATGTGGTTGTTCAAAGGTGGACAAAGGACTTGTCAGTAAGGCAGAAGTTGTTTTCTGTTGAGCAGGTCTGGTAAGTGGCCTACTTGTTGTTATCATTCTATCTGTGCTTATGCCAGCATATCTCCAAATGTGGTGTTATAGGCGATGCTTTAGAGAGATCCCACCAGGAAACCTCTAAATGATCTTTTAATACAATTCTTGGTGAAACTGGCCAGTGTAGTGATTTGTTGGAAAGTAAACCTGCACATTGTTCACTCGATGACACATTAATGGACATGACAAGAAAAACTCTTTTATGGAGCTGGACTTCAACCCACCTGAAACCTCCACACTGTAGCTTAGAACTGTGTCCTGGGATCATTAGGTATAACATCCACATGAATTACGAGCTTTGGGCAGACATTGGGCCAGTGTGTGTGTGTGTGTGTGTGTGTGTGTGTGTGTGTGTGTGTATGTGTGTATTGGTGTGTGTGAGAGAGCGAGCCCTGTCAATAAGGTCTTGTTCCCCTCACCCATGTTACTCCTCGTCTTTTTTCCCTGCTCAGACTTTCCGACCGCACATTCTGGAACACTCTGGAACATTCCGAACTAGTCATGGCATTCATCCCTCAATCCCCCTCACATATGTGCGTGTACACACACACACACACTCATACACACACTCATACTGCCAGCCCCATGTGTCCTCTCCAGGTCTGGGGGTAACCGTTGAGGTGGAGGGCAGGGAGCAGTGAGGGGAAGGGGTTTAGGAGGACTGGATGTTGGAGGACACCCAAGAACCTGCACTCAGCACTGGGGCAGGAACATGGCTGCATTGGCACATGCTCCTAGAGAGGCTGTACAGGTGGGCGAAGTCTGACATGGTGCAATTTGCCTGTGGAAGCCTAACCTCAAAAAACGGATAACTATGTGCTGGAAAAACGCTGGTAAAGCCAAGACTTTATCTCTCAGGTTAAGTTCTCAGTGAGTAGCCTTAAAGCGGTAATAGCTGATTTATAGCCACTAGGGGGCAGAAGAAAACAGGCCGACAGACAACATTGCCTTGACACATTGCAGGTAGTGCACAATGGGTGTATCTGAACTTGTCTGACGAAAACAGCTTTACCGTGCTGTTGGAAACAGGGCTGGTGTAACAAAACAAAAGACAACAAAATCTCATATACATGTTCTCTTTTCTGGCTGCTGATGTGGCTGTTATTTGGAAGTATTGAGGCATGCATCAAGCCATGACAGTGACCCTAAAAGTACATTAGCTAAATAGAATCAAGTCATTGCTATTCTTATATGCAGACCTGTGCTTTTCCTACTGTAACATGTCAAAATGTCATGTTAAAAAAAGGCCTACAGTCAGTCCCCATGACATCATTATCCACAAATGAAGACTGTGAGGCATGGTTAAGAGGCGTGGAAAATCTAATATGTGAGGATAGTTAAATAAAATCAGATGAAAACAGGTGTTTTCTTGATTATATTGCCTTATATACTGTACCCCCTGGCTGTGGCTTAAACACCCTGAAGAGGGTGTAAGCCAAAACATGTGGCTGTTTTCAGCTTCTTTTTACCCTCTTTAATAGACTTTTAATTTGGATTTACACACTTCTCACTTACGTCATTGTTTTTGCTCTTAAACAAAGTTGAATGGGCTAAAGCATTAGTACAATCCTCTATAGACTCACTACTAGCATTTTTCTTGTTTTATAAAAATGAATGTGTGCCTATGTACCACTGAAATGTTTTCTTAATATAATTTCAGTTCTGCAGGTTGAGCTTTCAGGTTGTGCGGTCGTTGGCACTGATACCCAACCTGTTTCTGCCTAATCCAGGAGGGGGGAGATGGGCATGGGCACTGGCAGCCCCTTGCCCGTCCCCACGGTGTTCAAAGCTCCGGCCGGTGTCATGTTTTCCTGCCCCTGTGCCAGGGTCAAAGCGTTCCACGCCAGACCAATATGGAAAACAAGCCTGAAGAGCTGCAGCTCTGTTTCAAAACAAGAAGCTCCTTTGAGGCCGTATTAGCCCATAAACCCTGGCCTCACCTCGCTGTTTCCTGTTATGGGGAGCTGGGCGCTTGGTGGGAGTGGAGGGAGGGGTGTCCACACACACACACACACACACACACACACACACACACACACACACACACACACACACACACACACACACACACACACACACACACACACACACACACACACAAAAAACACACACACACAACTACTTGCTCACCTGCCAGGTCAATGTCATGTCACACCACGGACTTCTCAAAGACACACTTTGGCCTTTGACACAGTGAGATCTCTCTGCTCTATAGCTACATGAAAATAAGCCCAAGGGCTGGTTCAGCAACAGGAGAGTCAAAGTTACTCGAAATATAAGACAATGTTTGTCTCAAATTCAAATACTGGTGTTATGAAAGTGTTAAGTGAATCCCTCCTCTAAATGCCAAGGATTGTCTGCAGTAGCATGAATCATCTGCAGGGGGCGCAAGAGTGTAAAATACCCATGAGCTGCATGCAGTTTCGGGTGTGAACCTTTTCCTACTCTACAGGGGTAGTAGGGGTTAGGGTAAAATCAGAATAATTTTCTGAAATTTGATACTTTTACTTTCATGTTTGAGGAATCTATCTACTTTAGTCCTTAAATGGGCCTTAATTCTTTTGCATATTTTTAGGGTACAAAAAGACAACACATTACAAATCAAAAAGAAGATAAATCTAATCCCTGCCAGTAATGTAAAGGCATATACTCACAGTCCCACACACTGACCATGTTCAAAGATCTTTAAAAATAGTTCTTAGACATTTTAAGGACTGCAGCGTGCAAGTGGAGCTGTTTGGATGCATAGCTTTGTGTGTGTTAATATCTATGGTCAATATACACTTCTCAAAAAATTTAAATTAAGGGAACACTTAATCATCATCACAGTATAACACCAAGTCAGATATACTTCAGGGATATCAATCTGTCCATTTAAGAAGCACAACCGATTGTGAATCAGTTTCACCTGCTTTGGTGCAAATAAAAGTGACAATGGCGAGGCAAAAGCAAGAAAACCCCCAAAAAGGGGATAGTTTTGCATGTCGTGGCTACACACAATTGCTCTTTCCTTATCCTTCTTGACTGATTCTTCTGTAGTTTCATCCACTGCTAGTGTCCTTGTCACTACTGGTAGCATGAGGCAGTACTTGCATCCCATCAGGTTGCACAGGTAATGCAGCTCCTCCAGAATGGCACATGAATACATGCGGTTGCAAGGTTTGCTGTGTCTCCCAGCATGGTCTCAAGAGCATGGAGGAGATCCCAGGAGACTGGCCATTACAGGAGGAGAGCTGGACAGGGCCATAAAAGGGCATCAATCCAGCAGCAGAACTGGTATCTGCCCCTTTGTGCGAGGAGGAACAGGAGGAGCAGTGCCAGAGCCCTACAAAATGACCTCTGACAGGCTACTGGTGTGCATGTTTCTGACCAAACTGTCAGAAACAGACTCCATGAGGGCAGTATGAGGGTCTGTTATCCTCTAGTGGGACCTGTGCTTACAGCCCAGCACCGTGCAGCTCCACTGGTGCTTGCCAGAGAACACTGCCGCTGGCGCCCCGTTTTCTTCACGGATGAGAGCAAGTTCACACTGAGCACATGTGACAGTCAGTGGTGGTCTGGGGAGGCATATCCTTGGAAGGTCTCACCGACCTCCATGTCATAGCCAACGGTTCCCTGACTGCTGTTAGGTTCCAGGATGAAATTGACAGAGCGACTGTCTACACTGGTGCAGTGGGCCCTGGGTTCCTCCTGGTGCAGGACAATGCCTGGCCTCATGTGGCCAGGATGGATGACGAAGGCATTGATGCAATTGAATGGCCCTCTCTTTCCCCTGACCTAAATCCAATTGAGCACCTATGGGATGTTATGTACCTGTGCATCTGACACTGCCAAGTACCCCTACAGACTTTACTTTGATTTTCGGTGTGATTTTGAATCCAGCCCTCAGTGGATTGATGATTTTAGTTTCCATTGACCATTGTTACATCATTGTGTTCTTAACAAATTATACAATGTATGAGGCGTCGGTGGCTTAGTGGCAGGCGCCCAATGTACAAGACTGTTGCGGCAGCGGCCTGGGCTCGAGTCCAGCCTGTGGCCCTTTGCTGCATGTTATCCCCTCTCTCTCTCCCCCTTTCACACTTAACTGTCCTGTCCATTAAAGGCAAAAAATATCTTTATACAATGTACATCAGTGAAGATTTTCAACTTGAATAACTCATTCATTAACATCTGATTCGGGATTTGACTTTTTTTTTTTAGCAGACTATTTCAAATATTTTTCATGTCTGTTTCTTCATTTTCTGTATTTTTCTGTCCTAATTTTCAGAAAAATACAATAGGCCTTTAAAAATGTAATAATCAAAACAATTCTATTAACAATATTACAAACAGAAAACAAATGGTGACACAGGGAAATTCAGATAGAATTAATGAAACAGGAGACGGTGAAAGGACAGAGGGGGAAAAAAACTAAAGCTGATGTTGATGTTAGACTAAATCAGTCCATGTGTCTGAAATATGTTCACTATGTTCGCTCATCAGAACTGCCTCCCTGAGTGCTATCATTAGCTCCAATCAACATTCCCATCATTATCACATCATCATCTCATGGTTTCATTAAGAGGGCGGGTGCACATCAATATCAGTAGGTGGCACTGCTGTGTGTGCGTTTCTCACAAGAAAGCTGTGAAGTTTTTGGCCTTTCACTTTAAAACTATTTCTTCTATTGACGTGCTGCTTCTACAGTACAGAGAAGAAAAATAATCATGTCACTCCAATATGTTTAATCGCAACAAATGCCTCAGACACTAGCTATATGTTTTTCAATGCCAGTGCCAACACAATGCCCGAGTTTCAGGACAATCCAAAACTCTTCATACCTCACTTCAAGAATTATAAACTTGTTTCCACAAAAACCTTTTTTCATTTCATCATTTTCTACACAAGAAAAGAGTGCAAGAATCAGTAAAGGATATGGGGAGATAGGTTGGCAGATAACTATCTCCTACACAAATGGTTTGATAAGGCAATTTAACATAAGATAAACTACAGCTTTTAAACAAATTAAATTATTTTTCAATCTTAAAATGGTGATATAAACTCTTTGTGAGGAAAGCTCAACACATGATTGGTTTGACAATAAAACAATAAATGCAAACTCATCAAGTATCATATGATAATAAAAAGGCAATAAAATTCAAGCTATAGCAAAAAAATAACTGACTGTCCCATAGAAAACAATAAGTCAAAGATAGAAAAGCATCAGCTGACTTCAGCTAATTCTGATTGTAATGAGTGTTTTTGAGAATTTATGATGAAATATTTACATTTATATACCATCTCTTCAATGACATATAATGAAGTTCTTCATCTGTTGTCATGGAGGTCACTAAATAGAAAGCCTAAATGTATATTGTGTGTAGGCCCATTAAATTGCAGTATGTCCTATCCTGTCCTGTCTGTAATCACCTAGGGCCCAAATAGACTCACATGTCCAAAATCCATATTCAGTTTACTACCACTAGAAACCAAAAAAGTAGCAAATATTAACATTTCAGAAGCAAGACATTGATTTTTTTTGGCAGTTAAAGATATATTTGTACATACTGAGAGGGGTGCACAAATATAATGTAGTAAGTACTTCAAACTTCTTTAACTAATAGGACTATCAACCAATCAATGTCAACTTCAGCCAAAGCAAACGAGGGAGTCTGTGATGTCTTTGCACAACCCCAGCACTATGAGTTTAGTGCCCCCTGTTGGAGGAATGATGAATTATTGGGACCTTAACCAAATTGTATCACTCGAGACGCTCTGTGACCTTTAGAACCTAATCAAGGTTAGGTCGCCTGCCTAGCATTAAGGCAAAAAATAACAAATGTAAAGACCAAAATTTAAAGGGCATGGTCCGTGTGCCTGGAGGCACTGTGCATGTATTTATGCAAATGTAGAATTCATGGCTGTACGTGCGTTTGTCATTGTGTGTAAACTACAAATTATTGACTTTAATGTGTTTTCATTAGACCACAAGGAGCAGCTTCTAAGCACGCCACTGGTCTGCAATTAGGCCTGATATGGTTTAATGATGCTGTGATCACATCCCACAATGCATACAAGCATAAGCACACACATAAGCACACACAGACGCACAGCAGTAAGAAGGAACACTTGGTGTGCTATGGATCTCTGTCTACCCCCTTTACTTCAGGGAATCAGGTTGGTCACTGGAATAAATGACGAGCGCTTCCTGATATCAATATGACTTCCCGTAATCTTCATTTCACACACTGAACGTACAGTACGCATATAAAACTTGAGTTTAAATCCATATCCCTGTGTTCACTCCAGCTGAAGTTACATCTCTTCCTCTCTAACTACAAGTTACCAGACTTCATTCAGATGAGGAATCAGCCTTGAAGGAGCCATCAGCGGCCATTATGAGCGACAGAGGGGATGTGTGCACGGATTCTTAGTTTTATGATTATTATTGCTGGCATTCACTCATATTCTATCCTGTGCTGCTAACAGAGGAGTCAGTTGAAGGAGGCAAGGACGGAATGAGAGAAGTGTATCAAACGGCAACAAAGGATGAAGAAAAGAGACTCATAGGATGAGCATCAAACAGCTCGAGGGGTCGTATCGCGGTACAGCCTTATTTTCCCAACCAGAGGAGCAGAAGAAAGACGTGTGAACCTCAAAGCCAAAATAAAGTTTTACCATTGAACAACACAGAGGCTGGAGCTGTCCTCTTCATAACCCCGGATCATAAAACAGCACCATGAGCCAGAGCCCCTGCCCGGCTCTGCAGCTCTGCCTTGGCACTCAGGTGGTCTCCCATAACTCACACCCTCTCACTCCGATACTTCACACTGAGACAACAGTCAAAAATATTCAGACTGAGCAGCATGCTGCCCTGAAATATATGAACAGTTAGCCAGCCGATTTATAGCATCACTGTGACCCTGACACCCCAGCTAGTGACTTCTGAGATGATCTATCCAGATGCTGCTTGCCTCCTGCCTCAAAGTATTCAGCAGTATCGCCATGATCAGTGATATAAAAATGAATTAACACTGTTATTCTTTGTTTCTTGTTAAAGACAGTGAGGGGGGGAGGAGGAGCTTTGGAAAGTGCTGTTTGAGAAAAGGAATGCGAGATACTGAAAATTACTTTCCAAGACCTCTGATTGTGAAAGGGATAGGGCTGCATTCTGAGAACGGTCAACTTACAATTTTCACCTCAAACAAAAAAACACTCCCCAGGTCTCTGCTCATTTGCCCTATTTTGTTTGAAAATTAACTCCCAGAAACTAACAACGCTCTTTTTGGACACACATTTAAACACCTATATTCAAATGCAACCTGAGATGCAAATGTATCGGACAGGTTCACACTGCTGTCATTGTTCGAGAAATAGCCATGCTGAGAAATTTAAATACAGAAAAGCTAGCTTACACATTAAACTTTCTGAAGAGCATCAAGCCACTTCTTTATTGTAGAGATGGCCAAGAGAAATGGTTGACCATCTTCCATGATGGCTCTTCAATTCTATTCCAAAATGTATTCCCAACATATATATAAATATGTAGAACATTATGCAATATGCATTTATAGAAGATTTTTTCTGTCGGCTGTGTATTAACCTGACTTCTCCACAACACAACTGATGGTCCCAACCCCATTGATAAAGCAAGGAATTCCACTAATTAACCCTGATAAGGCACACCTGTGAAGTGAAAACCATTTCAGGTGACTACCTCTTGAAGCTCATCGAGAGAATGCCAACATTGTGCAAAGCAGTAATCAGAGCAAAGGGTGGCTATTTTGAAGAAACTAGAATATAAAACATGTTTTCAGTTATTTCACCTTTTTTTGTTAAGTACATAACTCCACATGTGTTCATTCATAGTTTTGATGCCTTCAGTGAGAATCTACAATGTAAATAGTCATGAAAATAAAGAAAACGCATTGAATGAGAAGGTGTGTCCAAACTTTTGGCCTATATATATATATATGTAAAAGAACAGAGCAGCAGGAACAAGGAGCGAGAGAGAGAAAGAGGTTGGTCTTTAAAATCAACTTTTATACTCTTGGTGCCTGTGGTTTCACAACAGATAATAAAAATACAAAGACACACATTAAGCATAATTACAACCAATATCAAAAACCTAAACCCAAACTGTGACACATTAATGTTTGCAATTAGGGAATCATAGAAGCATTAATGGACTTAAAAGCGTATGATATGCAAATCTGAATACTGACTACACTTAAAGGTGAAATGAAGCACAAAAGCTGTTTTAAATCTGCTTACATAAGGCAAGGTTTCAGTCTCAGTCTCTAACCATGATAGTGAATGGACTTAGGCATGTTTTACTCTCAGGGTAGGTTTTTCATGACAATCAATTTGGACCTTGTCCTTTCTCATTGTAACCATGACAATGACACCACTTCCTGACCTCCAGGCAAAGAAACAATGACAAAAACGTCATAGTAGTAAAATGAGAGCAAACACACTTGACAACATCGTCACTCTTTCACTTAACATTTAACATCGTAGTGTCATTTAAAAACTGACCCATGCTGATGTAATTTACTCTGTAACTAAATACCAGTAAGGCCAGTTCTGCCAAGCTACCACTCTTCTATACCCATTGTTTAGATCTTTTGCTTGGATAATGATCCTTTAGGTAAAGGTGACAATTATGTCTTATACAATGACAAATGTTTGCCATCGCAGTAGCAGCATGTTGTCAAACAGGAAGTCCTTTTGAAGTCAACCTGGTACCTGCCTTCCCATAGATCATATACAGAATCACCTAGATGTTTCCTAAATTTTCTTTAACAATGACTGAAATGTGTCCATAGAATAAACACAAATAATATAACATTCCTCCATTTAAGGCCTCTCAAAACTAGTGCGGTCCAAAGTTTGAAACAGACCAGTGAGACCACACATTACTGCTTATAAAGTCCATCAAATGGCTTACTCTCAGACACATCACATACATACACTGTCAAACAGATGATTATCTTTATCCATGTTGGCCCACACATCCAGTCATTTTGGTTGAGGTCATGAGCAAACTGTCAAGGACTCTGAACCTCAGCATCCTCTCTGCCCTTACATTTTCCTCTTATATTCCTATATAATTCAGACATTGCTTTGGAGCGCATGCAAACAGCTTGTTCCTGCTGCCCCCACATGGACCAAAAAAAAAAATCAATTACTGCAGGTTTTACCACTCAAAGGAAGATTGTGCATGTAAACTGGTGGGATCTAATTAAAATATCCATTATTCATTCATTTAATTAACTTTTTTTTTTTTTTTAACAGCAACTGAGTAACATAAACCTAAAGGACCTTATCTTATACCAAAGCAAAGTGTAGCACAGCACAGGACAACTGTCATTGCTAGTTTCAGATGAACACAACTGTCATATTCATGGCCAGTATCTACACTGTATAAGCATCAAATGTACTTAAGCACATCTGTGTGTCCATGGGCATGTAGCTCTTAAAATGAAGTTTATCCAAGCACATTGTTGGTGGATTGCAATTTTGAGGCAGCTGAAAGCAACTGACCCCTCCCTATGCTCTGCCCCTTCGTAATGGTCCATCAAGCTGTTGGAGTTAGCATGTAGCCCACAGTAACAAACTGCACTCCCTTAAGAAATATTGTGGGGTTTTTTGTTTGTTTTTTAAATTGATTTCAGAGAGAGGCAGACAGAGGGATCTACTTGTGTTTGAAGGGTATATCCAGGATGTCAAACTCACTCCGCAGCAAAAACAGGTTGGAAAGAAGCTATCGTTAAGGCCTATGTATAGGCTACAGGTGACAGTGTAAAAGTGAACCACCACATCACTGGCGATCCAAACAGAAGACAATGAATATAAAAGGAAACTTTGCTCAGTTTCAACCAGCTGTGTGTCATCATAGTGTGTGTGAAGAAACAGTGTTTGTCTATCCCCGTGACGGCAGCCACCAGTCTTCTGGCGCTGGACAGGTGGGGAGCTCCATGGGAAGCTTAACAGCGTTCATCTGCATACACTACAATAACACACAGCTAATTGAATATTGTCAGTTTCCCTGCTTCCCTTCCCTGGTTCCTCTGAAGCAGGGTAGGTCTTTATTCAGTGAATCATTAAAAAGCAAAATAGGCATTCTTATAATTTAATAGGATATAACTTTGATAGTTTGCTAACACTTGTGCGGAAGAAACGTATATCCCCTTACACCCTCTCCAGGTAATATGTATCATTAATATACGAAGGAAATCTGAAATGATTGTATGAAAATATATGGAGCATAACTGTGTACTTGTTGGCCCTTTGTTGGAGGTGGTAGATGCTACACTGTGATTGGCTAGTCTGCGTTCTAGGGGCGGGACACTATTGCACCACTGAAAACAAAACACCTATGAATATGCCCACAAACTGTTGACTTTTTAGGAGGGCTGATATCAACTGTGCTTTGTACTCTGTGTCTGAGCTGACAGGCACAAAGTAAATATCTTCAAGTAGATTTTACTTCTGTGTATTGTTATCTCTTATTTTAGGACTAGGATGAAGTAGACAGGGTGGTTCACAGACCTGTAATCTTGACTTAACTCACTGAGGGTGCAGTATAAATTCTAAAACTGGTTTTCATATACATATGTTGCAAACACTGTGAGAGACATGGAGTTGGAATTTAAGGCAGCAATCACATTTGTCATACATTAGCTCTTATCATGTTATCATCTGTTTTCCAAATTAATATGTATGCAAGCTGATTACAAGATAAGCTAATGAAGTTTTTGTTTTTGCTCATGAACATCACTTTGGTTATCTTACATTATATGAGACTTTGTATAAAATTGCCACATTGTGATTTATATCTCTTATAACATTATAAGGATTTACACTATATTGCCTTGTCTTATTCTACAACCTCCACTTGGATCACCTGACTCAATTGTAACAAAAGTAAGTTGCAACTATTGTGATAACCGATTAACTCTTTAAATAACCCTCCCAGCAAAATCGCAAACTTGTTGGTTTCATTTACTGCTTTTCTGTGTCATACAGTACACTGAATATCTTTGAGATGTCGAAGTAGGAAATTTGAAAAAGCCACCTTGGGTTCTGGGAAATTATAGTCATTATCACTATGGTATTACATTTGTGGCAAATCAATTAATCAATCAATCAGTCAATTAAGTTTTATTCAAATAGCACATTTCATACAAAGTAATTTCAATGTGCTTTTACATACATGTGTAAATAAAAAACAAATTAAGTCTTGAGAGTAGTTAAGAGAGACAAAACAATAGAGACAGTAATCAGCAGTATAATCAGTAATGTAAATAATCATTTGTTGCAACCCTATATTCTATATAATGTATATATTGTAACAAGGATGTCAACCGCATTGCCCAGCCTTTTTCTACATACTCCACACATCACTTTTGGGTCATGATTCTGCTCTATTTTATTCATTTACCATTCAGTGTGACCTAATTAGTAATAAATTAAGAGTTAAGAGAAAGTAGTTACAAGTTAACCAGAAGGAGTATATCAAATCACAAACTACAAAAAAAAAAAAATAATAATAATAATAATAAATAATGTCAAGGATGACACCACAAACTCCAAGATGTGGTCCTTGATTTAATGATAGCACTAATGCAGAAGTGCAGGTGTCAATGAGGCATCACACATACTACAAACATATTAGCATCAAAATATACCTAAGTACTTAAAGTTAAAGTTCTTATTGTGCAGAATGGCCCATTTTAGAATAATGTAGGTTATTATTGAATGATAATAATTGGTGCATCGATGCATACATTACTTTTGTTGCTAGTGGTAGAAGTGGAGGTTATTGTTTTACTTCATATACTGCTGGGTAGATTGTGCATTTCCCCAATAAAGTCTTACTTTTATCTACAATAATATATCAAAATGTATTTGTTAATTACATATCGCATTATAACTCTGAAATTGCAAAGTAACTATTTGCTATATGTATCAAATAAATGAGTGCAGTAAAAAGTACAATATTTGCCTCCAAAATGTAGTAGAGCACTGTTATAAGTATATAGCCTTGTAGCAGAAAATGAAAGTACTCAAGTTAAGTACAAGTACCTCAAGTGCATGTACATAATTTCCACTACTGTTTAGCTGCTACAGAAGGGATATCAATGGAAAGGTGGCTAATGTATAACCTGACAACTTCCTTGTAGTGGGAGTATGAGATAAGAGAGATAATGGCTTCATGGAAACGTTTCTCCTCTCTTCTGGCAAAACTGAACGGGAAACAGCTTCAGGCACAACTTCAGTGTAACTTTGTTAACCTAAATCAACAGAGGGAATTGGCACACTTCAAACACCAGAGGCAGAAGACAGAAAAGATATCATTTCAGGGCAAATGGAAATTTAATAGTGACACACTGAGTTTTTTAAGCACCTGACATCGGTGTAAACGCCACCGGCAGTTTAAACAAGCATATCCCCATGAAAGAAATCACTACAGAGAGTCGTTAAACTGTTTTTCGACAACAGTCTAATTAGCTAGGTGTGCCTTCGGTATGAATGGACCTCACCTGTCCGGTGATGCCTGTGATAACAGCCACCTTCCTCTCCTTCTTCAGCTGTCCGTTCACCGCAGAGCTAACGTTAGCAGGCTCGGAGCACTGGGCCATCTCTTCTTCGCTGGATGTTTAAACTCAGCTGCCACACCGACCGAAAGAACGGACAAAAAAACCTGCCTGTGTGGTGCGTTGAAAGTGAGAACACTGACAGGTCTCCTCAGCATCCGTAAACCAAACTACACAGTACTACAAAGTGCAGTACGTAGCAGGAAGCGGCCGACGGATCAGCCAATGGGAGGAGAGAGAGTGGGAGCAGCGGAGGAGGCTTCACTAAAGAGGGCAGAGTCTCTGAAAGGGCTGCGGGTATTTTGGCACAGCGCCACTCACAGGACGGAGGGAGAAAGTTAGCTCTCTGTTATACCAGTGACGGGTGTTTTGGGTAGCTATTTGTCAGCAGCAACGGTGAAATGTGACTAAGTACATTTACAAAGGGAGTAAAGGCACTGTACTTAAACATGATTCTGAATTATTTGTACTTTACTTGAGTACTTTCATGTTATGCTACTTTATACTTCTACTCTGGCAGCAGTGTGACAGTCATGTTTTTTTTGTTTTGTTTTGTTTTGTTTTGTTTTGTTTTTGTTTGTTTTAACACCACACAACCTGCCCTGCTCTCAATTAAGCTACTGGACAAGCAGGTGGATGCTCCATTACTGGCCTGAATCACCAACTACCTCACAGGTTGATATTTCTTCTGTGACGCTGAAGAGCAAAATGTTGGACATAACAGTGAGTGGCACAGTGGGACTTCAGGGAAAAGTGTCTCCCTTTTTGTTTAATGTAACACCTCAGACTTCAGAAAACATTATCTCCCACAGTCCTGCCACCTGCAGAAGTTTTCAGATGACTCTGCGGCCATAGGCTGTATCAGCAGGGGACAGAAAGCTGGGTAGGCCTACATGAGTGTGTTGGACAGTTTTATGGAGTGGTGTTAACCGAATCACCTGCAACTCAAGTCAAGTCAAATTTATTCATATAGTACTTCACACACAAATGCTATTGATCAAAAGTGCTCTACAACACACACAGCAAAACAAAAACAAAAAGAAGGACACAAACACAAAAGTTTGAGTGATAATAGCGATAAAATGATAACAGTGATAATAGAATATACCGTTGTTATTATTAGACCTATAGTAAAAACTATCCTTGTTTTATACTCTCATCACATTGTGACAGCACAGCAATAATGATATTTACATTACACACAGTTAAAGGCTAGTGAGTAAAAGTTTGCTTGAAGATGACTCAGATGGAGGGAGGAAGAGAATTCCAGTGATAGAGCAGGCCCTGTCCCCACAACAGTTAGACCTGGCTCTCGGGACAGACAGTACTCTTTAGTCAGATTATCTCAATTCTCTCAAAGTGTGATATGGGGAGAGGAACTTTACAATGTAAGAGTGGGCAAGACTTTTAAACACTTTGCAGAAAAATACCAGAATCTTAAAATTTGTCCTGTAGCAAACAGGCAGCTGGAGCAGGGAGGCAAGAATGGGGGTAATGTGCCTCCTCTTTGAGGACCTTGTTGAAACTCTTGCCAGTGCATTTGGACTAGTTGAAGACAAGACAAACAAGAGTGAGTAATACCAAAATATAATGAGTTGCAATAATCAAGGCGGGAGGATATGAAAGCGTGGATGACCTCCTCCTGGTCAGAGGTACAGAGAATTGATCTGAATTTGGAGATGCTACGCAGCTGCATGACACCTTATTTTACTACACACCTGATCTGTTTGTCAAACTTCAATTCAGAGTCAAGTATGACAAGAAGATTTTTAACATGTAATTTAAATGACACGGCTAATTGGTCAAGGTGAGGAGAAATAATGTTGGTCAAATGCCCTGGTCCAAATAAAATAACTTCAGTTTTACTCTCATTGAGCTGGAGAAAATTGGCAACCATCCAGGATTTTATGTCATGAAGACAGTTATTGAGGTCAGTCAGTTTGTCGATGCTGATCAGCTCTGAGGGGAGATAGATCTGTGTGTTGTCCGCATAACAGTGAAAAGATATGTTATGTTTTGGAATAATGTGGCCTAGCGGAAGTAAATACATGAAGAAGAGAACTGGACCAAGTATGGAACCTTGGGGACATCACAGGAGATGGGAGCTGAGGAAGAAAAATAGTTGTTGCTAGAGACAAGGATCTGTTGTATAAATATGTAGAGAGACAGTTTAAAGCAGAGCCAGACACCCTGACCCATTCCTTTAATCTGTGAATGAGAAAAGCATAATCTACTATGTCAAAGGCTGTGGTTACATCTAGGAGCAAGTGGATGGAGCAGTTTTCCGAGTCAGCAGCTATGAGGAAGTAATTTGTTCTTAGTTAGGCTGATTCAGTACTGCGAAGAGCTCTGAAACCAGATTTGATTTTTTTCTAAAAGCAGTTTTGGAGCCAGATGGGTTCATAAATTACTTTTTCAAGTATTTTCAAAAGAAAGGGAGTCAGTAGAGAATGGGGGATTAGTCTGTTTATGTAAGAGTGAAGGATCTAGATTCTGTTTTTTTAACAAGGGGCTGTACAACTGCATGTTTGAAATTTTGGGGAACATGGCTGGTTTCCAGGGATCTATCGATAACTGAAAGAATGCTGGGGCCGATGGTGCCAAAGATTTCTTTGAAAAGTTTAGTTGGAAACATGGCGAGAACAGGTGGAGGTCTTCATAGAAAAACCAATATGATAGAGCTCTAGTAAAGTAATGAAGTTAAAGGAATGCCGAACTGCAGTGTTCTCAGAGACTATTTACAGATAAAATAAAACTAAGTCTGATATTAAGAATTTTGTGTCTGAAAAAGTTTAGGAATTCCTCACATTTAAGGACAGAGGCTTTTAAGCAGGAGGGGGAAGTAGAGGAGATGGCAGAGTTTAAAACACTAAAAAGTATTCTGGGATCATGACAGTTATGACAGCCTGCTGGTATTTACTCAGGAGACCCTACAAAATTTGAAAAGAGATCTGCAATTCATCCCACTTCCACCTTTGCTCTGCCCTTCTACGCGCTCTCCTTATTTCTCTAGTGTTGTTGTCAAGCCATGGTGAGGCTAAAGACTTATGTTCTTTACTTTTAACTGGCACGACACAATGAATAGTGGCCAGATCAGTACTGTTCAATAATAAGACAAATATCTCTGTGCTTACATGAGATGGTGCAGCCTTACGGCTGGTAATGATGGGAGCTTCCCTGTGGGCCTCTCCAGACACAGTAGCAGTGGAGGAATTAATGATGCGGGAGTGGAGGAGAGCAGGACAAACAGGAGAAGCTTGTTGCAAATTGAGATCAAAAATGATAGTCTTGTGATCAGATAAGTGAAACTCTTGTGTCACAGTGTCGGAGACAGATAGACCAGAGAAGAAAGCTAGTCTAGGGTGTGGCCCTTAAAGGGACATTGATTAGCATTTTCAGTTGTATATTGGCAAAAATCAATGTCTGTATTCATAAATATGTCATCATTGGTGTACTATTACCTCCACCAATAGTCTGACTTATTCTTGTAAAATGAGAATATCAGATTTGTTTGTACACTGGGCAGGTAAGTCGTCTAGGGGGTTCCATAATGTTTCACCATCTTGAAAATACATCTGCCAGCAAGGGACATATAGCACCACCAGGGAATAGCCCCGCCTTCAGCATTTTCGTTGAGAGCCAGGCCAGCGCTGCGTGACTGAGAGGCCGAAGGAGAGGAGCAAGAGGCACTTCGCTACTACCGCGGCAAATTTGAAAACCTGCACTACTGCAGCATAACAAAGTCCCACTCTTTGAGCATAATGCAGGATCACGCATAGGCAGCATCACAGGGGACAGAATCCTTGTGACCAAGAAAGCACAAAAGGGAATTAAAAAGGCAACGTGACCAGCGAATTCATAAAACGAGGGTCACCATCAGGGTAGCCTTTCCCAGGTGGAAAGAGCTGCTAAAGAAGAAAGGTAATGCAATCACAGTGATGCCAGGAGAGGGATGAGATGTGACACTTGTCAGTTGTCAAAAGACAAGACGTGATTGGTTTTCAATTTACACCCGCTACAACAGTCCTATGTTGTAAACACAGCCAGCATGGTGAGGAGGGGGTTTGTCAAGTCGCACCGCGTGTGTCTGTGTAGGAGCCTGAATGAATACTCCATGAAGTATCGGATGACATGGTTTCATCAGTGTTATCACAGCTTTTTGGTACACAGCGGCTACAGTTGTTGCAATACGAAACAGTGAGGTGCTAGAGCACGCTATCCGTTTGAATGCAATATATGATTTCAGCGTTAGATGGGAGAAATTCCTATAGACTGTGGCTTTAACATGTATAAGGCCATTCTGTAGATCAAAAGATTCAACTAAATTTATAAAATCACGGGCCATGGCTTCAGAGGGACAGCAAATGTGGATGTCACAATCTCCAAGAATGAGAATGTTGTTGAATTTCAGAACACTGTGGGAAAGGAGATCAAAAAATTAATATCTGGCCCAGGGCATCTGTATACTAGCAGGCAGAAATCGGGCAGGGTGCCATCTATCAGTCAAAGATTCAAAAGATGAAAAGGGGCCATAAAAGTAATGGAGCACTTGAAGGCATTAGTGTGATCTAGGTTGTTGAAAGTAAGAATTGCCTGGCCTCAGTGAGAAGGGAGAGGTCATCAGGTACACACCATGAATCAGTGATGAAGAAGCAGTTTAGATTTTTTGATCGAATATAATCTTGACAGATAAGTGATTTGTTTGACAGTGATCTCGCATCCAGCAGACCAAACTTGGAGGGAAGGGAGGGGGAGAGTGGAATTATTGTGGGTTTTCTAATAATAAGATTGTCGGCGTTAACTGAATGAGATGCTTTGGAGACAAAATTATGGTGTCTGAGTGTTAGACAGACTGGTATGTAACTTACAGGTGGAGCAACTGACAGTCCATGCCCCATGAGTGGTAGAGGATGAATTTAACCAGCTGTTCCAGAAGTTTCACTTGTACCAGGAACCCTATACCAGTGTCTTTACAGTGGCACTTAACATTGATTTTGTGTGTGTGTGTGTGTGTGTGTGTGTGTGTGTGTGTGTGTGTGTGTGTGTGCGCGTGCGTTTGTGTGTTACCTCATGGTGTCAATAGTCACTCATAGTACTCATAGTCAATGTTTACAGAGAGCAGCTTTGACCCCTGCAGGTTTGAATGAAGTCCATCAGGTCTGTACAGTTGGTTACGGTTCCAGAACAGGTCGAAGTTGTCAATAAGGTCCTGATTGCAGTGCAGCTTCTCCTTTCAGACAAGTGTGCAGTACGTTGTGAATGTTCAATTCTCAGATTTTAGGGAAATGCATAGACATCACCCCCTTCAGCAGAGGAATGTGAAAACGCCTCTTTCGTGACAAACCTTGCACAGATACAAATCACTATAGTCAAGATCAGACATTTTAGGGTACATACACTTATGAGAAACACATTTTTAGTGGAGGGGGGCTTAAATTATTGCCTTCATTGTTACATAAGATCTTACATTAGACTTCACAGACACATATACTGTGGGGCTACTCTAGAGCAATAATGGCAAAAACAATGACTGACCCAAAAAATTGATAAAGTTACTCATTTGTAACAGATATCCCATTTCAAAGTACTTAAATAGACCCCTCAAATAAAGTATAACCAAAGAGATTTTGCCACCATAGGTGGCACCAAATTCTGACCCGGCCCATGAACTAGTATTATTCTTGTACATTTGAGCATGTATGGTAACATCTGCTCCGGCTGAGAGCATCAGTAGCACTGCTCAACGTCCCAGAGTGCACAGCATGATGGGAGATTAGATTTCATTACAGTCTTAAGTAAACATGATCGTATAAAAATGGGGGAAAAACAAGCGCCTGGGGTCCTGAGAAGCACAGCAGTCTGCTCATCCACCCTGCCTGATCAAAAGAGAACAACACACAGCTCTGTTACAGCTTGGGGCTCTTCTTCTTCTCTTCTCTTGTTTGGATGACAGGTGCCTCACTGTGTGCTTCGAGGTATTTGACTCTCACTGTGTGTCCACTGCTGTGCAGAAACCATCATCCTTCACACATGTGTTGTGAGTGGGGGAACACTTAAGAGTGCAGGGTTAGGTCCATCTGAGAGGAAAGTAGATGGAGGGTCACTCTCATAGAGCAGCTAGCAATCAACACAGTTATACTTTAATTCTTCAGCAAGAGCCCCCTTGGCATTGACCCACGGGTGCATGAATACACAAACTGTGGTAAAAGCAAGTTTCCCAATAGGGTTAGTAACAAAACAACAAAATGGAAAATTACTCTCACTTTTTTGTCCTCTTGCAAGTGTTCTGTGGATGTGAGACAGACACACCCTGAGAAAACCTATAGCTATCTGCCACCATGAAGGAGCAGTGTGCAGGATTTCATGGCATCTAGTGGTGAGGACTGCAGATTGCAACCTGCTGAAACTTCTCCCACATGCCAAAATTGAACTCCTCCTGCATGATTCCTTCAGTGTCCATTGTTATAGTGTTTTTCGCTGAGAGCCAAATTATCTGCAGAGTTCTCCCCGGTTTGCAGCAAGAGGAGAGGATCCGAATATCTTTATGAAAAGTTTCAGTCCTGATGGGAGTGGCCTCTTACAGGGTGACATGTTGACAGGATTGATTACACCTATCTGCCTGTGTTTGGTAGCATCTGTCTAAGTGTTTAAGTGCTCAAATGGTGAATATCCATCTGTCCCATTCTCTATAAGCCTTATATTTATTACTGCAGAACAGAAAATATGTCTCTGTGTAATTTACTGAAAGTTCAGACATAAATAAAAACAGATCTTGGAGATTTCATTGAGATGTTGCTGTTTGTTAACTAAATGAATTTTGGAGCTTAATGTCCTCTTCTTTTCCTGTTCCCAGAGCCCCTCACTTGCTTTAAAGATTTGCCTTGCGCTGATAAATAAAACTCATTGTGGTACAGCAATCTAATATTTTGATAGATGTGAAAATTCATAAAGGGGTTTTATGTGATAGTATAAACCCAGAACTGTAGTCTGTTGTCTGTTACGTTTATGGGAGAAGAAGTTTTATTTCTGACTTAACTGACTGTAATATATAATACAGCCTTATAATATATCAGGTGATGAGAGATACCTTCCAGTATCTCTTCATGATATTTAACTTCGATTCTACTTATCTTCTCTTTGTCTCTCCGGTACAGGCAGTGATCCCTCACTGCACAGAGAGGTGTTTGTTTTTCCAGGTGAATGATATAGAGGGGAACACAGTTGTATTTCACTTAAATGAGGATTTGATTCTCTACACCTGACTGTGTGAAGAGATGATGAACCCTTCAGTCAGTTATCATCACTTAACACAACCATTAATAAAGGGTGGTGAGGAGGTTGTGTGGCTCAGGTTCAATCAATCAATCAATCAATCAATCAATCAATCAATCAATCAAATTTATTTATAAAGCCCAATATCACGAATCACAATTTGCCTCACAGGGCTTTACAGCATACGACATCCCTCTGTCCTTCACAGCGGATAAGGAAAAAAACCCCAAAAACCCTTTCATGAGGGGGAAAAAACAGTAGAAACCTCAGGAGGAGCAACTGAGGAGGGATCCCTCTTCCAGGACGGACAGTGGATAGTGGTTCTATGTGGTTAGAGACACTGCAAGTTGCTTGACATCCTTCTGGGCCCATATTCTTTATTTATGTTGATATTCTATATATAATTTTTGTGTGTATGGGGAGTCTGGGGACAGAGGGTGTCATATACATACAGACTGCCTTGACAAAGTGCCTTGTGGCAAATTTGGAATTTGTGATACTATATGAATAGAACTGACTTGACTTGAGTCTAATCACATCAATAAATGGAATTTAATAATTTCTCTTCTTTTACAGTTCCTCAGATTGACAGATTAACTGAACTGTTTGACTTGTTGCCCCCAGGGAAGTGCTACAGGTGCATCAGGACAAAAACAAACAGACTCAAAAACAGTTTCTTTCCTAAAGCCATAACCACCCTGAACTCTCACATACTTTATAGTCAGACTAGTCCTCTTGATTAACAGCTGAAAGTCCCCAAGATAAAATCTTTAGGTTTTTTTACAACTTTCATTTTGTTCTTTTCATTTAAAATGTATGATGCCAATTCTTCATTAAAAAATCATTCTAAGCAGTACTATTGCAGTATCCATACAGGTATAGTGAGAGAAGTTATCCATGGACTGCTTACCTGCATGCAACCAGAGCTGGTTCAGATGTGATTGGTCAGTTTCTACTCAGACTAACTAAATCAAGAATGTTTATGATACCAAATGCTGCAACTATATGCAGATATCTGTTGATAAAGATTTTTCACTTCATTAACCCCTGTTCTAGTGGCCCTATCTCTCTCTCCTCACTAAATTTCTGTGACCTTGCTACTGACTGCTGTCTGAAGTTTAACCCTCTAGAAAGAAACAACATAGGGCTAAATAAGCAAATTTTAAAATTCTAAATTGGAGTTGGCTTTAAATTTTGCTTTTTATGATGCAATCTGCAATTGTGCCTCCTAATTTCAGCTGGAAGCCTCCACAGTTATAATTTTTATTTTATTCTATTTCATTTTAACTTTTTACAATTTATACTGTTTTTATTTAATGTGTATGATGCCATTTTTTATCATTATTTTTATGTATTTCTTTATTCATTTATGTTATCATTCTGTACTTCTACTCAAGGGAAGGTGCACTTACAGTAAATCTCATTATTGCCTTTTCCTTGTTTAATTAATTAGCTTTGCTTTTTTCTTCAAGGCTTCTGTAGAATGCTGTGCTGAGTGTGGACATGAAGGAATATGAAAGCTACCCAGTAAACACAACATATGTGGATAGGCTGACACATTTACAACGTCAGTATGCATGTAAATTTTTTGTATATGTTTACAAAACTCAGTATAACTTTCATGCAAATGGTCAAACAATTTAAAAATTAAACATGATCCACAGAAATAGACTGTAAGAAACACTGCAGATGTTTTCTAGTGTGCTTTTTTTATTAGCTTATTCATATTCTACATGTAATTATGTCTCATCGGTACACAAGAAAACTTGAAAAAGGTATCATAAATTCAATTACACAAGTATTCATTATCACAAAGCTTTTCCATTTCCAATTGGAGCAGCCAAAAACTGAGTGACAAACATTCATCCAACTTCCTATCTCTTTGAAAGAATGGGACAAAAAAAAGCACTGACTGATGTTGTCTCTGCTCTGTTGTTGGCTCTCCATCAAGCTCAACTGTTCATTTACACATACAGTATTTGCAGAACTAAGTGAAATCCTGTTTGTCTCCCATGAAAGTAATCCCATCTTGAGTAAAAGCTTTGCACTTCAAGTACAATCTGGTGTTGAACCAGTAAATAAATGAACATAAGAATCCACTTCAGTCATAAACATGAATCATTCATAGGTAGTATTCTGTTGTTCGTTATGCCTTCATGGAAGGTGAAAGGGCTACTCCAAACTGCCCAAGCAAAGGCGAACTAGTGGCATGAACGCATACAGAAGGCAATCCAGTCTACAGTGAAAACGTACCAGAGGTGTGGGTTGACTTTGGCTCGAACCAGGAAGTATTGAGTCACTGAGATATTCTCACTTTACAGGGGAATGAGAATATGTAGTGTTGTGGTATATACAAAATAAATTAATGTGGTGCGACTTCAACTTCAACAAAGTTTACATGGTTTTTTTTTACTTTATGTCAAGAAAGAAAACATTTTTATAAGACTTGTAAATGAAAAGAAAGAAAGAAAATCTGTATTCACAAAAATATATTATTTAAATAACAGCATTCAATCTATAAGTCGTTTGCTAATCTTGAAGAAATAGGCCAAAAAGTGCAAAGCATGCAACAAACCAGGACAACATGATGAACTGATCACTGTCAGACGAGAATAACAGTGTCTGTTTGACGCTAAAACTGCTGATTTTCAGTTTTTCTTCATCTTTTCAGTGGTATATGTGGAAGTTGTAGAAGTGACAAGTAATTCAACTTCTTAGTATAACATTTTGGATTCACCATCGCAACAGGTTGTTTTGTACACCACCATAGAGCAAGCAAGTCCTCACTGGAACAGTCTGAAGTTTTGAGCTCTACAGGACAGCAAGCATGCTAGCAGGTGGTTCGTGCCTCAATGGCAGCGTTTTTAAAAAGTCTCTTTCTCTCCTGCGGGCCTCGAACTATACAGGTTGGAACTACAAGCTGCGGCACTAAGCATAAGATACAGATGTAGAAGAGTAGTTAAGCAGTAGCCATACAGGTACAGCGAGAGTAGTTATCCAGTAGCTAAACAGGTACAGCAGCATTGGTCCAGTATTGAGCCCCAGGGCCCTACAGTGTTGAAAGGCATGCTGAGGGCCTCACAGTGTTTCTAGGGAGGAAACAGAAAGAAAAAAAAACAGATTTCAGGTTTTAAGTTGGCAGATGGTGAAAAACTTATGTTTTAATATCTGTTATGTTGTGTGACAGGAAAATATCAATCTTACCTGTCTAGCTCTTTGGAGGAGGAGCATGTGTGGAGTGGCACTTGTTTTTCTGCAAAGAGAGAGAATCCACTGAATTAGTGCCCTGGAGCAAACACCTGTATGTGCGCCAATCTATTAGGACCTTTTTTAGCTTTTTGGGGGCCTGATTTAGAATCATTGTCATTGTGCTCTGTCACACATCTTGCTCCTCGGGTCCAGCACCATTATACACTGCTGCGGCCTGGTGGTATATCATCCCACTGTGAAAGGTGCCTTTTTGCGTAGGTGTCTAATGGCAAAATCACCGACAAACTGACTATATTGCACAACTTAAGAATGAGAATGGCCTGGTTAACGGATAATAAATATTCAACCCAACATTGGACATTTCAGCTAAACTCTATTTACAGATATCTGCATATGAATGCAGATAAATTAGAAAATAAGCCCATAAAAAGCTAAATTGTCATCTGCCTCTTTTGTTCTCCACACAGACTGTTCACCTATCTTTGAGAAATAAAAAAGGATGGACTTGCAAATTTTGTCTTGAAAAAGTCTTTGAATTTTGCTTTCAATAATGATATTTGATGTGATATGATATTCCATCTCATGATTCTATCTCCTTGGCTTTAACATTTACAGTTCCAACTGCATTATTGCTTTAATTTAGATACAACATTAAGCATTGAGCCACTACAAAAAGCCCGCAGAGGAGCAACAAGAGCTCTAATTGGCCAGCTGTTATGTTTTGTATACTGCCTGTTTACTATAGCAGGAAATCATCAGAGCTCTGACCAAATAGCTCTGTTTAACAGCACATTATAATGATGTTAAATAAATTACCTTTTGGCTAAGTCGATAGTGCAGACTCCGGTCTGACAGCCAGGGATGTCTGAGGGACTCTGATGCGCTCATCCTCCAGCTCTTGCTCTTCACCAGCAGAAGGGTGATGAAGTCTTTGGCCTCGTCGGAAATGTCTGCGAACTCCTCCTCCTCAAAGTTCCATTGACAGGCCAGGATGTTGTTCAGTGTCTCATTATCGTCGTCCCCCAGAAACGGAGACAAGCCACTCAGCCTGGACCAAGAGAAAACAGAGGTCAGGGATGCTACTGTGTGTCTTTTTATGTCCAGTATATATACAGTATGAGCATCCACAACTGTAAATGAGCATCCACAACTCACAGCATGTATGTGATGACACCAAGGCTCCACATGTCTGTGGGGAATGAAACAAACTCATAGTTGATAACTTCAGGAGCTAAAAATTCAGGTGTCCCAAAATTGACCCTCAGCTTCTCCCTGGGCTTATACCTGTCAGAGACACAGGAGCAAAAACATGAAGTAAAGACACACCTGGGGCTGACAGCAACAGGTGACAGGTAACAAAGCTTTAAACTGTAACTAGATGACAGATTTTACCTCCTGGCCAGGCCAAAATCTATGATTTTAATCTTGTTAGTGGCTCTGCTGACACAAAGAATGTTCTCAGGCTGAAAAAGAAAAAAAGAGAAGGATTACAATACTGTACATACACAGATAAAGAATCAAATGCAATTCTGTTCAGTTGCTGGTTATGTATGCATTTTTTGCTACAAATTCATAAGGGGACTGCAGTGTATGGAGTATTGAACGTAACTAAGAAGTTGGAAAGAGCTATACACAAATAGAGTATAAAAAGTGGAAAACAATATTATAGTTGGGTTTGGGTTGAAAAACAGTAAACCTAAAAATGAAGAGCAGAGTGCATGACAACAAAAACTGGTTTATAAACAAACAGTTAAATAATAAAAATTTGCTGACTGTGAGAATACAAAATCCCAGGCTGAAGCAAGTTTACCTTGAGGTCAAGATGCAGGATGTACATCTTATGCATGTACTGCAGCCCCTCACAGATCTGGCGTATAAACAGCACCGTGTCCAGCTCTGTTAGGTTGTAGTTCTCATCAATGATGCGGTCAAACAGCTCCCCTCCCTCAACACTACGGTACAAAGGCAAGCACGAAAACAATTACAGTGAGGAAGCATTTGTAACTTTGTTAAACTGACAAATGAGAACACACACAGCATGCAGGTACTCTGACTTACTATTCCATGACCAGGATGATGTCATGGCGCGACTCAAAGGCGGCATACAGCTGGATGAGGTTGGCGTGGTTCAGCTGGTTCATCACCTGGATCTCATTCCTCACCACATCCTGAGAGACAGACAGACAAATGACGGAAACACAAACTAGTTAATTGAGGTAAACACACAAGGTGGTAGAAAACCATGAAAGTTTATTATTTTGGAGTGATTTTCTGGTTTCTAAGGCTTTTAGACTTGTAAACTGGGAAAATGTATGTCAATGACCAAAGTCTCTGAGTCAAGATTTGAGTCAAGAGCGTGTTGTTTTAAGAACAACCAGAGAAAGTAGCAGGGCTTCATTTGCTCTGTAAAGAAATCAAAATTAATATTTACTTTCTTACAATGTTTTTGTGCTTTGTATTCTTCACAAGATTACTGTGAGCAGGAAGTAAGATGTTACGCTGTTAGACCTCACCCTCGTGCATTCCCATTTTTAAAACGTGAAAAGCAGAAAGGATCTGAATCAAAAACCCTGATATGATGCATGGACAAAACTATGTAAATGCTTTAAACTATTAAATTGGCTGCATCACATTCCTTGTTAACTCCTGTTGATGTTGTCTGGAATTGTATTTAACTCCACACGACACTTCCATAAGAAGTAATGGACCTCTCACTGTTTTCTGACTTACTGTCTTCTGTCGAGTAATCTGACCTGTAATGACATCCATCTACCTACCTACCTACCTACCTACCTACCTACCTACCTACCTAAACAGACCCTGATCATTGCACACTAGTATCAGCTACAGTATACGGACTATATAGGACACGGTCAGTTTTGTCATGGATGCTCACTGACAGCAACATGAGCCAGCCGAGGATTTGGCTGTGTGTTTGGTGGGCTCTGAGTCGGCTTCAAGCCTTTTGAATATCTCAGAGGATAACGTAGCCGCAGAGCTATGCTCGGACATCTGACCTGTCTCATCACTTTCAGATGACCCAGGGCAAGAAAGACACAATGAGGTTGACAGACCTCCACATGCCCACGCCCTCTAGGCTATTGAGCTGGGTCTATTTTTAAAATGTAATCCTTTATGGTGCTTAGCAATGATAAAAGAAACCTTCCATTAGACTGTCTGGGGAAACAGACATCCCAGTGCCATTGCAGAACATGTATTCTGTTACTGTACATATTCAGCATTCATTGGCCGTCATTACTGCACCTTCTCTTTCTGGCTCCTGGCTTTGATGATCTTGGCAGCCAATGTCAGACCAGATGAGTTCTCTACACACTTGTGGACTTGTCCAAAGCGTCCCCTAATGGAAGAAAAGCAGATAGATGAGTCAAACAAATACGTAGATACTAGAGACAGAGCATAAGAACTATCTAGAAACTTCTTTGGGATTTAAAATAACTTTTATTCTAGTGCTATTTTGATTTTTTGTGTTCTAATTTATGTAATTTATCTTTGTCATTCCAAATAATTGATGGTTACACCATCTCAAACAAAGGACTTTATGATTTTCTCTGCTTTATATCATTGTCTCCTTTAGATTTCAGAGTTTTGGTTAGACGAAACACCCAATCTGAAGATGTCCTTTTGGGCATTGGTAAGTTGTGACAGGCATTATCTATTTATTTAATATTTATATATATTTTACCAAACAATTATCAATTCATTGTATGTTCATTGATTATGAAAATAAGTATTAATCATCATGGCTCCTTCAGTCATGCAGTAATTAGGGCTATGTACCGTGCCATTATGTCAGTAATTTGAAAAATGTGCTTGCGTGCTAAGGGGTAATCTCCACTTCTAGAGGCAGGATTTAGCGCTGCTCTATTACATCAGAGAGGCCCGCTATTTCACAAGAGCCCCCTGAGGCTCTCAATCAAATGCCCTTTAGCGGGACAATAAAAGGCCTTGGAAAAAACTATTAGACGTCCCCTCACAGGCTGTGAGATCCTCTGTTATTTCATTAGAGAGGACCAATGTGTTTGTGTCTGTGGCTGTAACTGAGCGAAATTAAAACAAACATTTGAGAGCCAGGTTGTCATTGGTACTCACCCTCCCAGGACCTCGTCCTTGTTGATGGTGTAATAGGTGGCTATCTGATGAGGTTTGGGAGTCACGATGCGGTGGTCAAAAGGTGCTACTGGTGGAGGGCTTAAGTCTGAAGAAACCATAAAGAAATACAAAATAAAGAGAATTAGCTGTTGCTGAGAACAGAAAGTATGAAACGTATGAGCTGAGTCCTCAGAAACAAAGTGGATCAAAATAGCAGCATGCCAATGTCTCATTATCTGCTCTGCCAGCTGTGCCGACTGACATGTTAGTGACGCTTGAATAGGCATGGTGTTATGACACAGGAGCTGCTTCAAAGTCTGAGGAATGAAAAGATAAATGTCACCAACTAACAACCAGGTTGGGTCTACTTGGAGCCGGCAACTCATGAATATGGCAATAACCAGGATTAACTTCAAACAGGACCGTAGTCAGACTGGGATGCATCTTTTATGGATTTTTTTTTTTTTTTGGTGTAAATTGTAAACTGCAGTCTCATGTTTACACTACTTGATTATTACTGGGTGGTTTTTGATTAAAGAAGTATGTCTCGGTGAACTTGTATTTTATCACATTGTTTTCTTGGATTGTTCTCATGCATTCATGCACTGTAAAAACATGTCTCACCGATAGTAAATTCCTTCTCTGATGACTCTCCCTCCTTCCTCTCCTCTTTTGCCTCTGCCTTTACTTTGTCAGATTTGGAGGCCTGAGGCGCTCCCCCCTCCACCACCTGTCCAACAGCATTTTCCACTTTAATGTCTTCCACTCTGCTCTTCTTGGTGTCATCCTTCACCAGGTCTTCCTCTGTGACATGACGTTTGCTGCACGTGGCCACATCGCTGTTCTCCTCAGTGCTACATGTGATAATTCAAGAAAACATAGAGCACTTTAATATTTCACTTTATTTATAATCGTTTGCAATTTTTTCCCTCTCTTCCACCAAGGAATTTGCTCTTAACCATCTAAAAAAACAACACACTATTTACTCATAGTTATATAAATGACAGCATCAGGGTGAACTCTGATTGGCCAGAAATACCTTTCTTTTGGTAGGGGAGAGGTCTTACAGATATCTGCGATGACACATGGGTCCGTGCCCGAGTTTGAGGACACTTCTGCCTCTCCTTTATGGTTCGTCTTCCCATCATCCTCCACTTTTTCAGCCTGTTCTGGACTAACATCTTCTGCCTCTTCCTCTGACTGTGAGTCCTCAAAGACATCCCCCTCCTCTTCCTCCTCAATTGCCTGCTTCCTGTCCTCTGGCTGGGTGGCAGAGGTGTGTGATTCTTTTAGGATCAGCTCTGCAGACTCTTGTTTTATTCCTTTGTCCTCCCCCGTTTGATTGCCAGCCTCTGCTTTTCCATGGGAATGCTCAGTGTTCTGCCTGTTGAGCTTTTCCACCTGTTCCTGTAGCTCAGGCTCATTCAGCAACGAAGTGTCTGAGTTGGGAGAAACACAGCAAAAAATCATAAGGGATTGCGCCACTCTCTATGGACATTTATTACTACTCTGTAAATCTGTGACCCTGGAATGGATACAATTCAATCATGATACATATTCGCAATCTTTATATTTTATGCAATATTAAACCCACTAGGGGTGGCAATGTTTGCCAAATCAGGTTTGAGGCAATTTCGAAGCAGTGTTACCACTACACACTTTGTCCACTAGAGAGCACTGACAAGTTGATTTTCAAGCTGCAAAATTTCACACTCACTATGTACAGTATTTCCGTCAGAATTTGAAATGCAAACAAATCTATGGGACGTGTATGAAGGCTGTTAAAAGGTACAGTAGGTAGCTTTTATGTATTTATTTTTTTCGTCCTGTCATATCTGGTGAAACTGTCACTATATCCTGACAGTAGTACATAGGAGAGATGATCTATGAATAATTCAGGTTCCTTTGGCTCCTCCATCTGGTAGTGCTCCTAAAGGTATTTGCAAAAATCCACTGTGCCTGAACAAAACCAAACAATTAGAGCCAGAAGGTATCTCTATCACTGTTTGGGCACACGAGGCACCCTTGGTCTTCTTCTGTGAAAGTTATGGTGAGAACAAGCTTTTTCATCATCCATCTTCTTCTGTTTACTTGTCTTTGTCATGTACATTTTTGTTGTTAGCACAGCATGTGCACAAGCATTGACTGACAATGTGTTGGAGACTCCTCCTGGACGTGCCAGAGGAACCTGATTTTTTCACAGACTATCAGTCTACTTTGCTACTGTCAGGAAACAAGCGACTGTAGCTTTAAGTTATAGGATTCCATTTTTTAAAAAATACTATTAGCTGATATATCATAAGTTTTTTAAACTCCCAAGTATTCATATCTATATTGGCTTAAAAATATCCAGTATTGGTCAGGATATAGTCTGTATCTACTCCAGCAGAATGTCAAAGATAAATGGCTGTGCGCATATCTGCATGAAGTCAGGTGACTTGAGGTAAAGTGGTATTTCTTGTTTGAACCTACCTGATGAGTCTGCAGCCCTCCTCTTCTTCTGGGCCTTCAAGCCCTTCAGGCACAGCTTGGCTTTATCCTTGTCATCCTTCGCCTTGTTGTTGAAGGAAGAAAGAAAGATCAAGGATTAGACAATGGATCTACAAAGTGACAGATGTTGACAAACTCAAACCGTGTTTAAAAAAGCCTAACTGGCCCCTGGCATTTTTTTGTCTTTTTACTTGTCAAAAGAAGTCAAAAGTAATTTCAGTCTGATTTCTGACAGGAACAGCAGCGTAGTCATATATGTGTTATCATTTGCACAACAGTGAGACAGCAAGCCAAAGTGTTTGTTAGTGTTGCTATGGTTGCCCCTGTAACTCGAGGATAATGTACTGCGCGACGGATGCCTCCTCCACGAGAGAGAGGAAAGGTCACATATCATCTATAGCAGGCGATATGCTGCACAACACAGGAAACAGTTCTATTCATGGTTTCCAACATATACTATACAGTGATTAAAGAACAAAATACAATGGGAGCATCAATAAAAGATATTTTTGTATGCATGACACTTGACAGGATGTCAGAGAAGTTCAGGTGATCCCTGCTGTAGCTTCCTTGCCATTACTTAATACAGTATGTCTGACAGAGGCTGTCTGGTGTAATAAATCTGTTTGCTTGACCACACGCCCATTCCTAAAAACAGCCTCTGAATCAGCATAATTCAAGTATGTAAGATATTCCATCTCACACAAAAACATACACAGATGTTCTGCAAAGACAAGGCAGTACATTCTTCATATTACTCCAAAGACCAAGAATAACAAACATGCGCAATGCGATGCAGACTAGGTGTGACTTCAGAACAGGCCAGACTAGTGCCAAACCTGTGCAGCTGCAGTCCAACTCGCTGCTGATAAAGACTTGGTTAAGATAAGATAAGCAGTGTGACTCTAATCATTAACACCTCAGGGGCAAATCACAATCACTGCATGAGGGAAAATTACTTAACATTACAGAGAACACCATGTTGGAGTAGAGCAGAGCTGTATAAGGAGCCATATCAGAATTATGAGGAATGAGAAGCAACTTTACATGCAAAGCAGGAATTAAAAAAAAAAACCTGTTAAGAGCCATTTAAAGATTTACTGTATGTATTTTGCTAACAAAATCAAGTTTCAGAGACACTCTGAAAACGCTGCTGCAAACAGGTCACATATTCCATTATTCCATCACAAGGATTAGGAACCTTTCAGGCAGCACTTAATGCCTCTGTGGCTATGATCACAACACAATTAGACCTTTCACTATGTTGCCTTTAGTGACATAGTACACAGTAATAGAACCACTCCTAGAACACTGCACTACACCTTACCTAATGTACTCTATGTTGGAGACATGAGAAGGACACTAGATTAACAACATTTTGAGGCCACCTCTTATGGGAAAACCTCACTTGTGATGTTGTCAAACCTCTCACCTTCTTGTTAGCCTTCTTCCCAGGCTGTTTAAACAGCAGCTCCACCAGCCTGGAGCTCTTCACCACCTCCCCAATGAAGCTGATCACCTGCTGGGTACCCTCCACCAGCTTCTCCACCCCTTCCAGCCTGCGTCCCTGACTCTCCACCTGCTCACTGGCCCTCTCCACGGCCCCACACAGCTCCCTGCATGTCGCATCCATCCGTGAACCATGTCTGCCCCCATGGCCCCCTTCTCGTAGAGAGGTCAGATCCAGACCCATACCCCTGATGTCCAGGGTCAAGCCGTCGAGCCGGGTCAAGACAATCTGCTGCATGTTGAGCAAGCGCTCCATCTGAGAAGTCAGGGAGTCCATTCGGTTCTCCATGCAGCGCAGGGCTGCATCATGAGGGGAGGAAGGTGATGATGAAGAGGCTTGGGACTTGTCTGATCCGTTAAGCGAAAGCTTCCTTCCACCAGGCTTCTGACCATGAAGAGGGTTTGGATCATAGACTTTGGCTAAAGAGTTGACAAGGCTGGCGCTCATGATGAGTTACAGCAGACCTCCTCCTCACAAACAGCAAAAAATTTTCACTCTCCAGTTAAAGTTCACTTTCATGTAGGCTTGGTGGAAACAACAAAAAGCATATTACCAGACAAAGCTACAGGCAGGAGAAAAGAGGTGGAGGGAGAACAGAAATCTTTCCCTCAACACTGCACCACAGAATTGAGTTTTAAGAATAGCAAATGGCTGTCCTCCAAATTAAAGTGCAGCCCCCCGAGGACGTCAGGGACTGAGTGGCCAGTGATAAGAGCTGAGGGCTCTGGTGTGCAGTTGGGGATTGATGTGGGTTAGGGGGGAGATGCTGGAGAGGATCGCAATGTGACATATGAGACACTTTAAAAGCCCTTCAGTCAGGTGTCAGAATCCCAAAAATGTGGGGCTGAAATATGACACTGTAAAAAATAAGACAAACAAATAAAAATGTCTGACCCCAAGGCCCCAAAAACTTTATTAACCACTTGAACCTCTGTTAAAGACACAAACATTGTGGGTATTTCTGAACCTCCTCAAATGCCACAAAGTTCTCAAAAGTGATTTGTTGATTGTCAGCAGAACATTACGGAATTGCCACAAGTTCCCGAGGTCGAGACTTTTTGCAAAAACTTAAATCTTGTTTTTAATGTTGGGAAAATGCATTCTCGTAATATGTAATATTATATATTAATATAGGCTATATAATATGATTCGTAATATGTAATTGTGTATTTAGTTTTAATACTGGTAATTATCTGTTCCTTCTTAATATTGTTGCGCATTTAAAATGCTACTGATTAAATCACATCCGTTTGTATAACCCTAAACTTTTTTATCCGTACTGAAAGTTCTATCTAAATACAAATAACTTTTTGGAAAAGGACATACATAGCAATGAATTAGTTTATTAATAGCTCACTGAATCTGATGATGAATGTTTTCATTTTAACATTTTGCAAAGAGGAAAATGTAAGTTAAGAAAATTAAGGAAATTTCTTACGAAAGATTGGTTTCACTTGGAGTCGCAAAGAGGCGCAAGGTTCCCAATATAGACCCACTGTAAGTATAACATGAGGGACAAGACAACTGAAGAAAACAGGAAACAGGTGATGCTACTGACACCTAAGAGCTGTTGATACAGAGCAGACGGGGATTGTGGGAGAGGAAACTTTCTGCACATGTGTTGTTTGCTGAGACTTAAAGAGGACAAACTGACACAGATATGCACATGGACATGGAAGTTCGTATTCATGAACGGACACAAACAATTGACACTTATGGAGACGTGTCTGACTGTGCACGCTGGTCTCAAACTTTTCCACGTCTCGGTACAGTGATATCTGGAGTAGGAAGGGTGACAAAGCGCCGGCGCCTATATACTGGCACCCATCTGTCAGCACCGGAAAAACCTGACCTATACCCTGTCCCTCGCACTGTTCCCAGTACAGACAACTCCTCAGCTGTCAGGTTTAACACTTGTATCCCCATTTACCAGCTAAGGTGAGATTGAAAGAGGACACTGTGCAAGTGCAGACAGGGTATAGTGCATGCCGTAAAAAAACGTGGTTTCTAAATTTTAATTTAACAACTTTGTTAGTTAGAGCTCCTACTGCACGCACTTGCAGCTATCCAGGGGTTTAAAGAACCATTTCACCCAAGATTATATTTTACCCAAACAATGAACAACATGTCTTACCAAATGCAAAAATCAGTTACTACTACTTTTAACTGGCATTTAATAGCCAACTGTATCTCTCCCTTTAGGACAAATGGAGAAACTTCTCACATTATGGCAGATCAAGTAATCAGATTTTATTTAGAAAATATGATGCTGTTGAGTTTTGCTGTTTTTTTGCACTAGCCACACAACAACCATTCTCAGAGTCCAGACCCCCGATTTTCTGGCATTCCAGTTTGAGGGGGCGAATTTCCGTTTCTGACTTCTGTACATATATATAAGTAAATATGCTGAACCATTGCGATGGATTCAGAGTTTGCAGTGACGCCAATTATGTTCCGCCTCGTTAGTTCACCGCACGGAGTGTTTAACCTGGCAACAACTGCAGCCGACTGAAACGTGATCGGTCAATATCACATGGACTACAAACAGCCTACAACCAGAAACCAGGGCTCTTCGGCTCTTCTTCCGGAGGCAAGATCTCCGGGGTTTCACTGAATGTAGAGTCTGTATGTAGAGACTACACAACAACAGATATCTCCAAACCTCAGCAAATCTCATCAAGATTACTACTTAGATGGATAAATACCAAAAAATAAGCTTTTAACTATGTTTTGAGTGAAACATTCCATTTATCATGCTGCTAACGTCTCCACAAAATACAACACATGGACATTAAAAAACCCAACTTATTTCACACAGTTTGGAAGGACATCACCAGTTTTGGGAAACTTAACTGTTATTCTGACTGTAAACACACATTAAGTAGCATTGACTGACTTTTTTGCCACTTGGGGGCAGCAAAGACACAAAATGTGTCATCCAGCAGATTTTCCTTGGCTCTTGGGTTGTTGCTCAAACCACAGATTGTATTTCCCCATTTCCACACACCGTGCCACCATGGACACAAAGAATGTAGAAACAGATCAAGAGAAAAAAACATTTTTTTTCTCTCTCTCTTTCTCTGTCTTTCAAACACAGACCAAACTGTGATCATACGGTAAAACAAAACACTGCTAAAACTAATCAAGATTCTGTTACTGCGTTGCCTATTTTTTGCCTAAAATGTTTGGAGAAACATATTTTAGCTTACTGTTTTACTGTAATACAATATCTTTTGCTATTAGCCAGGGTCACTATTGTTTTTGGATGATTAACTCACATTATGTCACCCGCCAGCAGGAGCGTATATTGGCCTGGTGTGTTGCAGTGCATTCTGGTAATACCTGTCGAGCAAAAGCAAATGCCACATCCCTTTTCCTCAGCTTTCATATAGCTCCAGTTTTTAGTTCTGTGAAAAGCTCGTAAATGCTCTGCGTTGTTCATCGGCAAATAGGTAACTAAAACAATTGGATGTTGCTGCTGAGACTGATGACTGAATCAAAACAGTGGAGTTGCAGGCTGTAAAAGTAAAACAATGAGCTGAAAGATGCTAAAATGCTCTGTGGAGCTGATTTGTTGGACTGAGTTGGGTAAACATTGATTCTACAAGCAGCCACTTTCACATTAGACAGTCATTTGATCCACTGTTAAAGGCATAGTTTGGATTTCTTTAAGTAGGGTTGTATGGGGTACTTATTCATAGACAGTATATATATACATTGGATGTCAACTGGCATGCCCCCAGTCTGGAGAGTTCCACCTAAAAAAATCAACATCAGTTTAAGTCAATGGCTTTCCCGTCAGAACGGGCTGTCTGACGAAAAGGAAAAGAGGTGAAAATCTCTCTCTCTACAGCATAGACTTAATGATAGGCTTTTTTTTTTAGGTGGCTAAAGTATGTTTATTGCTGACCCCCCCCCCCCCATCCAAAGCAGTACATCATAGCCTTTGTGTCAGACTCCAGGCTGCTTCTCCAAACTGGGGATGTGACGACTGACATAATATACTGACTATAGACTAGAACCCAACACAACCCCACTTCAGAAAATCTAATGTATCCCTTTAATATAAAAAAAATGACTAGTGCATCTTAAGCACAGTAATTCTTTATCCTTGCAGTAAGTGGTTTTGGTACAGGAATTATAATGCATCCATGGATGCCCCATAAGGACAATAATGGAATCAGTGAGGGAAACGACATTTCCGTTTGTAACAGTCTTCTCATAAACCTTATTTTCCTATATTGGACTCATCATGTTTTAGGCTATTGCTTACATGACAGCCACTAGATTAGGTGTCTGAAAACAGGATAGATGACTGCTAAAATTAAAGACAGTTATTTGGTCTAAACCTTCCTGTAAATAGATGAAACAGTACAGAGAGCAACGAGGAAAGGAGCAAAGTGGTGGTTGATAGGTCTGGGTCTGGCGCTGAGGGCAGAGGGAGGTTTAACTGTACTCTGTTAGGCAATCTCCGAAATCCCCAGTCAGAAAAGGTTACATGGTAAGATGAGAGCCAGCGTGGTATAGAAGCACTGTTTAGGAATGAGACTGACGCGGCCTCGCCTGCCACTCTCACTCCATATAGAATTACTCAGCAGGAAGACACAGACAATACATAATGCTTATTCCAGTGTTACAGACTGCCAGTTAATCCATATCACTCCAGTGCCAAGACCTGGACAACATGAATGCAACAAGCTTTGAGCCAAGAGACACAATAATAGACTGTATGACATGCAACAAACATGTGCCTCAGGCTAATTGCTGCTGTTGTAGTGTACCCAAGTCAACCCAGTTGCCAGAATAAATGTTGGCATTGTACGTTTCTGCAAATGACAGATATATTGCATTTGTACATTATTTTGTAGTGGATATGTTTGCACTTTATGTTTCTCATTAATGTTATGGTGAAGATATAGTTAGGTTTAGGCACATAACCACTTGGTTTTGGCGCTGCAAAGGGTCACCAAAAAACAACTGGTCTGCAGCTTGGCAGCTGTCTCACCTTGGTGTCATGCCATCCACCATCCACCATCCCCTCTGCCTGCCGATGACAAAATCAGCTCATGTACTATGTCACAAATGTTGATATGCTACGTATGAAACATACAAATGTAACATATTCGTGTTTTGCAGAAACATACATTGTCAACATGCTCTTCTGGCAACTGGGCTGGTACAGTACCATACATTTACTTCAGTAAATATTTTCAAGTCCTGGCATTTAACTTGTCTATTTCCATATTGAGACTACTCTACAGTTTGTACTTTTGCTGCAATTCATTTATCTGACAAAGTTTTGCAGATAAAGATTGTGCTTCTGTTATATCTTGTTTTGGCCTCCTTTCCATTTATACTATTGAAACTTCAGACTGGATAACATGCTGTCCATTTAAGTCTTTAATGACACATATTCATTCATGGTGTATTGCTACTCAGGCCTTGGATGCGGTTTAGGGGACCGTATCCTATGAGGGACTCAAGTCTCACAAGCTGAACCTGTTTCTACTCCTTAAAAAAGACAAAATGATAGTACTAAGGGTGCCTAGTAACAGACAAGCAATTTTAGGCCACTTGACAACAGCTCAGTGACAGCTCTCTGATCCCTGGTATGTCCCAGGGCTGTGGTCCAGCTCTGGGGTCCCTGAATCATCCAGGGTTCCCTTCCCCCTGCCCACAGAGGATTCACCATACCGTCACGATGACGCGTCCAACACAGCCTTACTGAGATGAAAAATAATCTATAATTAATTCAAAGGAGTGCATTCAAAGGGTCCTCAGCAACTTGTAAGGCCTGTCGATCCCCAAATTCACCACCAGCAGGTTTTACTCGAACAGCTAACAAAGTTTCAGATACTCAGCGGTAAAAGTGAGTAACCATCATTAACAAATGGTAAATTGATGGTTGATCAAAACCTAGTTCACCATTTAACAAGAAATTATAATCATTTGCAACTTAATACTAGCCATCTACATAATGTACGGTTTACAGACCAAATATTACCCTTAACAAATGCTTCATAGAGTACATTAAATGTTGTAATGAGTGCAAGACTGTTAAAATAACTAACTAGCATTATTAATAGTCAGTACACATGATTAATTATCATTTCATTGTTAAGGGTAAAATTATTATTAACTAAAGTTTATCATTTATTAATGATGGTTATTATAAAGTGTTACCAAAGTGTGGGTTGTGACGCACTTCACCATGTGATGGATGACTGACTTCCTCTTCTCTATCATAATGTTTTATGTCTTTACAAGCCAGTATATCGCAGTTATTAATAACATATACAGGCTGCTAAGCAGAGGCAATATCAGTTAATGCACTGTTTGTATTATATAGCCTACATTTTACAATAGCCTTTTTTATCTGTACGATGTACAGTATTTACTTGTGACATCTGACCAAATATTCAAATCAAAAACGCCTTGATTTATAGCTGCACTGTTACATAAAAAGGAAAAATTTAACGGCGTATTTTCCTACAATTCATTCTGACTGATTCATTATCTTTGGAAACCCCTGTGTCATGACTAGAATTTAAACAAAGTTATGTGCGTTTGAACAGTGCTTCATGCTGCATCAGGCTACAGAGGGAGTCACTGGGAGGTTTCTCTCTTTATGGCTTACAGTTCCTCAGTGCTTGAGGAGGGATGTCTGGACTGTACATGACAATGGAAAGAAGGCTACACATTATCTCTGTAGCTCCACCTGCTGCTTTTCTATCTGACAAACCTACTTGTGTCACCACTGGCTGATGACAGTCTGTACTTTCACAGTTCAGCTGCCATGATAACGTTCGTCAGGCCTGCTCTGTTATGACCTCGGACAGACGCTAAAAAATTCCTTTCATGGAAAGGAGGTGCTGTAAGACGTCAGCAAAATGTATATATACTTGTGTTTGTGCTTGAGAGGGCAGCCTGTAAATATGTTACATAAGCAACACAAGTATGTACACAGACTTTTAATAAGTGCAGCTTCCCTTGGTTATTGTAAGTTTGCTGCTTGCTTTCAGCGTTATGTAACAAAGACAATTGGGTGTAATGGGACTAGTGTTTGAAAGAGGATTCAGGATAATCTGTGACCTTTGACATTGTGGAATGACTGTCAAGCCCACTGCCCCAAAACACACAAACACATATAACCAGCAGAGCTTAGTGGAGAATTCAAGCAGAGGATCTCATGTCTCACTTTGTTTCTCAGAATCACAGCACGAGTACAATCTGGTGGTGTCAACTTGCAACTTGATAAAAGTAATTTAATCAAAAATTTTTGGATTCTTTAACGCGGTAAACAGGCCCAGAAATTCATTGATACGAAAGCTATTAACATGACTACAATAAAATGGTGGTTAGAGACAGTCCTTGAACTAGATGACCCAGTTCAAGTATAGTATTCAGCAGGACTGCCCTGCCTCAGTGCCCTTCAGCAAGGCACTTACACTCTGAACTTTCTCTATTTCAATTCTGATAAAAATTTAAACACCAATGCCTCTATGAAATGGAGTTAATCATTCAGCGCTATTACTTTCAAGGTACAGGTACACATGATTGCCTCATTGTGCTACCATTTCGTGTTTGAAATCTTTACATGCAGCCCATTTTGTAATGTCAGATTACACAGCTCAGCAAATTCATACAAGGACACTCCTCCAACATAGTAAACTAAAATCGCCTTAACAAAAAATAGAAACAACTGCGCACAGGGATGCATTAATACGAGTGACAATTAATTAAAATTAGTAAAGATACTGTTTCACTGTTACATTGTTTTTGATTGTATTTGTGTTTATGTTGCATTTTATCCGTTTATTGTATTCTTGATTAAATAAGCCCTCATAGAACATTTGTACAGTAAATTGATTAACATGTGCAACATTATCATTGTATGATGGTCCTTATGTATTTCACTGCAATGTATTGTCTGTAATGCACACAATAATATAACTTTGACAAGAATAAGGTCAACATGATGTATCCTCTAATGGACAACCAAGGTTGTTGCCAAAAAAACTCAGTTTTTCTTTTTAATAAAGACATCTGGTATGTTTTGCAAAAATGGCAGCAGCAATGTAAAGTGTATATGATTAGGAGTAAATTAGCTAAGACATGCTAACTCTTTGGCTAGTTCTATGGTGTTGTAATTTTAACAAAGGTGCATTTCTGTCCTGCTCCCACTGGGTGGCAGAAGAGGGCCACAAACCTGCTGATGACTACCTTGGAATTTGGAAGCAGCAGGCAGGCATTTTGGTGGAGGGTCAGAGTGTCTCACCCAGCTGTTCTCTGATTACCTTGAACCCCGACCTACTAACCCCTACACACACACACACACACACACACACACACACACACACACGTTCATACAAAGCCAAGTAGTCCGTGTTTGCCATGCAAGATCTACTGTACATGGTGACAGATCATAAACACTACCAGTTGTGACTTCATGTTGGCCTTATGTTCGATTTAGCTTCATTTCATCCTGCTATCCTTCACTACATCTGCATTCTTCATTTAACAAGCCACAAAACTCCAAGTATAATACTAATCTGTATTGTAATTAACTACTCATCATGTAGTACCACAGTGTATCACACTGTCAAAGGAGTCCTTTAAATCAGGCAGCCGTTGCTTACCATTGATTTACGGATAAAAAACAACTTGGACAGATATGAAATTTGTTTAATAATTCATAAAATAAACAATGTGTCTGCTAGTATTATTATTTTGGAGTAATGTTTCCTATTTGTTAACTGCAGCTGCATCCAAATACGACACATTGTACACACTGCAACCTGACAGGCCTATGCAATGCATCCTTTTAAAATGAGTGGTCTATGTAAAATGACTCCGCTCTCCCCACTGTTTGCTCTGCCAACCTGTGTGCCGCTGCTGCTTCACCCTGGTGAAACTGTGCTAATCTGGATTAAAATGCACTTAACACTTAATTTGGGACACAACAAGCTGACACTGATGCAGTCTAACAGCTTTGCAGTAATGTTTATGGGGAAATATTATTTTAACTTTTTATGAAAACTAACTGTATATCCATATATATACACCCCTAAATCTATGCACTTTACATTGAGACCTATTGTGCTCCATGTCTGTGTCCAGTGTTTTGTAATTAGGTGCAGGTGAGGGAACTTACCTGTTGGAAAAAGAGATTTCACAGTGCATACTGGTGAAAGCTTGTTACTCTTCTGCGTCATAAACAAATGAACAAAAAGCAAATACGGACGTAAGAACACTGCTTTTGGTTTGGTTTACATCTTGTTGGTACAAAAACCGGAAATTGAGTGTAGTATAATATTTGTTTGAACATAGAGGCTAGTGCGCGGCATGTCTTAGCTAATGTTAGCAAGACAGCAGAGTGTGAGTTAGCACCTTTACTATGGCAGTGTGCGCCGAGTGTGATTGCTGCTGCTAAAATCAATGGAGACTGATAAAACAGAACTGGTGATTCAGACGCATATAAAGTCATGCTGTGAACAGTATGTGGCTCATGCAGGCAATTTGTCAGCTAAGCTATGGTCGCTAAAAGAGCTACTGTCACAGACTATTCTACATTGTATGTCCCTCTTGAGTTGCCATAGGGCAGAAAAAAATTGGGGTGACATTGTGCTGTTTACAGGGGCTCGCTCTTCTTGTTGTTGTTCAGCTGTTACACATGTCTTCCGTAGTGTTTCTTGTTTTATTAATTATTCACTCAGGCGAACACAGGACGCTCCTCTACACTACCATAGATTTTGGCCTGTAGGTGTCGCTGTTATTTTTTGTCAGTTGACAGATTACACTCCACTCAAACAGCTGCTTTCCCGTCCGACCGTCGGCCGTACCTGTTGATCGGTGAACCAGCGCACCAAAATGGCGCGGACCCAGTTTTTCTTAGCTGCTTTTGGTAACATTAGCTTGGAGTGATTGACTCCTTCTAAGGATTTGTTCACCAAGGGACCACTGCATCCCTTCACCACGCTAAGTATTTCTGCCAATGCTGACATGTTTATTTGACTGTATGTTTTGGTTGAATTCAGTTTAATTTTTTGCTAACATACTTCACAAATTCCACAGATGTTGCTAAGCTAACCTAGCATTAGCCTAGTTGTTTTTGTCTGTCCGTTTCATTTTTTCAGCAGCATTTTCAACTGTTCAAAGGCAGGAACAGTTCATTATTTGTCCAATTTGTTGGTTCTTATAATAAATTCATTAATATTGTTATTATATTATTGCTGTTAAGTTTATTAGCGATTACATGACATCTACTGGCATTTCTAAGATGAACTAAGTTATTGTGCTGCTGTCCCTGAAGGGTGTCATTTCACATACATTATAAGCTGTTCTTTGCAGTGCGACTTTTTGTTATTTTGTGATTTAAGACAGCCCTGCTCCTGTGGCTGCTGCATCTACTTGTTTGCACAGGTACAAAAAATTATTAAAATCATCTAGAATGCATGAGCTTGTTTTTGGACATGTGCAATACGCCAATTTCTGCCTGTCCACCAGATGCCCTCCGATTTTTTTCTCCTGTCCCAGAGTCACCTCACCCCCACATCCAGCCACTCCCTGTTACCCTGCAATAACCCCTTTCCCTCCAGTCATTTGACATGCCTTGCCCACCTGCTCACGTTACTACTGTCCTCATCAGTCCTGCAGATATTTAATTAGCACCATATCCATAATTTCCCTGCCATATCATCTTAGTTGCAGAGCTGCTTCTTGTTTTTGCTTTCTCGCGCAGATATCTGCATCCTGATTTCTGAATACTGGAATCTTAGACCTGCCTGTTGTTGAACCTTGTCGACTTTGGGTTTTCTGCCTGCCCCTTTGGAATGGTTTTCCTGTGAGGGCTGCCTTCCCACTTACATGCCTTTATGGTCAATAAATCGCTGAACTTTACTAGCGGGCCTCCTTGATTTGTATTTGGGTCATTTCTCTGCTGTCCTGTACCCACCAGATGTGTTCTCCTCTGGTGTTGCTGTTGCTTTGGATGTTATTGGCTCACTGGTCTCTAGTACACAACACTAATGCCATTAGTGATGTATTGACTGCTGCCCATTCAAATTTTCCAGTAATAATAGCTTAAAGGATAAGTCAGCATGGTTTTTACACATATTTTCACATTTAGCATTGGGGAAATATAACTCAAAAGCATTGAGTTTTTAAGTAGTATATTTAACCTAATAATTAAAACTTTATTTATTTGTCTCTACCTTTCAGTGTGCTGTGGAGAGGTATTTGGATGGAGGGAAGACCCTCTGGGACAGTTTATCAGCCTTGACCACAAGGTAAAAAATTATTTCACTTGATGAACTTTCAAAACTCACCTCAGAAAATTAGACAGAGCAATAGCCAGAAACTTGCACTTGTGTGTAGCGAGTGTGTGTGTGTTTTTGTCTGTATGTGTCTATTAGAGCCCCACCACTGTGTATCAGCAAAGCTGGTAATGAGTTATGCAAACGACTGAAAGTGGACACCAACTGGGAGGCCAGAGGAGTCCAGGCGAAAACAGCACATTCCCCTGGAGTCCTCATACCAGGGAGACACAGAGGAAGAAACATGGAGCCAGGAGCTGAGGATTGACAGTCTAAGTAAAATGTAGGTGTCATTTCAACTTTGTTTTTTTTTTTTAACTCAGTACAGTCCCCTTTCCCTTCAGTTCACACAATATACAAATAGTCTGTCGTGTGTAACTGATCAATGTGGCAGTGGTAAACTGAATCACAGATGACTCAAAAAATTTCACAGAATTAAAAACACATTTTACATATGTATTGTAAGGGCCCGTCACAAAAAATATGTACAAATACAGTACATGAAGTTTAAAGCAGAAAGCCTGTAACTATAGAAAAACAGTCGTATACTGAGGAATAAAATGTATCCATCAACATTCTCATCAGATCAGATCAGATTTTATCATAAAATAGATTTGACAATTTATGCCAGTAGAGTGAGAATTTTTTAATTTATGTTGATTTTTTTTTTTTTTTTTAGAAACTTGAGTCTTTAAGTGGGTTATATTATCATGTACCAGTAGGTAGTATGTAAACAAATGTTCAAATATTTATATTAACAGCAGTGATGAAAATGTGACTCAGTCCAAGGTATAATAAAAGTAAAGAATAAACAACAACAACAACATTGGTTTGCTTATAGAAACCATTTTGGAGTTAGACTGGATATTGTGACGTTTCAGTATTACTTTATGTCCTATCCAGACATCAACAGGAAAAAAGTTGAATGACTCTAGATACTGCATTTTTACATGTGATTTGTCTATCAGTTAGTAGGCTAACAAAAACTTTAACACACATTCACTTTTAAATGACCTTCTTTGTTGTTTTTAAATTCTTGAATCCATCACATGAAACTATATCTGGCTCTGTTCCCTGATTCCTCCCCTATTTGTTTGTGTGCTAATTTCATCTGAGCTATGTGAGTGTGAGAATCTTAGGCAGGAGAAGCCCTTGTCACATTAGTCACACTCATGCGCATTAGCACAAGCTACAGTTTCCTCTGTACACGCCTCACTCAAAATCATTTGTTTGTTTGTTCATATGTCCCTGTTCTGAAACATGCATAGAAGTTATCTTCTTTCCTTGATTCTGATGTTTAAGATATAATTATTTGTTTAGTTTTCGGACAAGAGGTTTTATCACGTAAATTTAACAGTTAAACCCATATGTAAGTCAAAACTACAAATACAGCACTGTACTGTATTGTCTGCAAAGACAAAATGGTTCACTTAAAAATGATTTTTGCCGATTGAATTCATCCAAACTGAAAAACTGCATTTCATTAAAAGATTCTGATTCCCTAACAGCACTAAAACTATTTTTTCAGTTAAATCATAAACTTCTTTGTTGCACTGACACAAACAACAGAGCATTACATTTCAGTCTTGTCGTATTCTCATGATCTCCACACAGATTCACTTAAACATGGGATTCTCTGTCTGGTTAACATTTGACACTATCACTTTTTTTCCCTAGGATGCTGTAGGCTGCCTTCATGTGATAACTTGGATTTCACAAAGAAAATCCTCTCAGGTCAACTGATGATGCTCCCATCTGTATTCAGGTTAGTGGGGCTTTGGTATAAATGATACTGTACATGGCTTCAGAAATCAGGTTTTGATTGACAGGCCGTCTGCAAGGCATCGCCACAGTCTCTGATTTTTATCAACTTCTCGCTCCTACACTGCTCCACCATCCTGTTGAAATACTGTCACTTCTGGCTCCAAAAATCCAAGATTGCAACAGCCAAAATATCAAACTCAAGGCTTCAAAACATGAGCACACAAACTGCTGATTGGTTCAGAGGGAATCGTCACTTGCACGACACGGGACATCCTGCAAAAATCCGCCAGTTTTAAGTAGCCAAATTATGATCAATAATGACCACAATTTTTTTATTCACTTGACCCAAATTTAAAAAAAAAAATGCCAGACCCTAAGACTACATCATTTAATACGCTTGAGTACTTGTGTAAACGTTCCTCTGTTTAATTGCTGATGAAAGGATTTAACAAGTGTTACGTTCAAGATGGCGTCACAGCAGTTTCACACTGCGTCACTATGGCGATAAGCTGAGAATCCCACCTACACTGAGGGGGTACTATCCACGGTGGAAAACTGAATAGATAAAGAACCTGGTACCAAAAGTGAGTCAAGCCAAACCATGCAGTGGAAATGAGGCATTAAACTGGATCAACCTGTTCTGCAGCAGGTTTCAAAAATCTTAAATTTGATGTTCACACTCTACTTTGAATTCTCTTGAATCAGACTGCTCTATTATGTGTTATTATTTATTATTCACCTTAAAACCAACATAACATTACAATGTGCTGACATATTTGGACTCAACAGTCCAGGGTAGTAGAAATGATAAAATAGAGTTATAAATCTAGCAGTAATAAGTCCACTGTCAGCAGAGACAAGAAGACTGAGACTAATAAAAATATTGAGCTGACACTGACAGGCTTTAACAGCTCCAAGCACCACAACTCTCACACTTTATGAGGAGTCAATTACATTTACTTCCTGCTGGATTATGTTAACATAATAAACTGGTTTATACCAGACACGGTATGTGTGGTGTAGAGGGCACAGGCTCGCCAGGATAGTCATGGAGTTAAGTGCTATTGGACAGAATTTAGATGTCAATGCTGTTGACAAGTGTGTGACGCATGTCCGATGACGTTGTGTTTTCCACTGACTGTTCCATGCTCACAAACCGGCTACAGATGGATGCTTCACTTGCCAAAGACTATTGTTGTTGCATTGTTTTGTCAAAGTGACATGTTTAGTTCACTTCAGTTCACCCCAACAGTAGAAATGTTACAGATGCCAGAGGTACCTCGCTGTACTCCGTATACACAGATCCCATCAGTCATTAATGTTCCATTTAATCCAGGGGAAGACCAGTTGTGAAACATTTTAGCCTGTTCACACCACCAGAATCACAACTCCTCTTCTTGGACTGACAGCAGAAACTAGGCCACCCACAGATAACGCCGGCATTGCTGACCTCAAATATTTCAGGGTCTTCTTCTTCCCAAAGTCAAAGATACAATAATCCAGCCACCTATAGAAAATGTGATATCTCTAGGTTTATTATGATGGAGAAAATAGTCACATATTGCATACATCTTCCAGTGTTTACAATCCTCTAAATCTTTTCAATTGTTATTAATAAAATCATGTTTTTAATTCTGCTCTTAGTCTCACTTAAACTCAAGAAAAACAAAATAGGTGCAGAGTAAAATCATTGATAAAGCCTGAGCTGACATGTTTGTTCATTCAGATCTGCATCGTAATGCATGTCATGGAAGACAACCACCAGTTTTTTTCTATTAAAAAAAAAAGTGTAGTATTTAATGAAAAAGAAATGAAAATGAACAAAAATGCCCATAGTTGTAATGTTAAGATCTCCTTTAAATTTCTAAATCTCGATCCATGGCAAAATCTAGTTGCTTGGTCTTTGGTCTACGGCCAAAATTTCTGCCAAATGTCATTTAGGGCTGTACCCAAATATTCGGATATTCGAATATTAATTTCTGTGGGTAGGTATTCGTTATGAAAATTTGGTATTCGATATTCGTTTTTTTATTTACTTTTTTTTTGTTAAACTTTTTATGCTAAATGTAGTCTTTTTGTTGTTGGTAAATGTAGGTTATCAATAAAAATCAGAACTTTTAAATTGCATTGTTAAAAATGTGAGCTTGTGCGCACGGCACGCTTGAGCGCATCCGTCTGAGGCTGTGGATCAATGCCAAGTTTTACCACTTTATCACTATTCCCTCTAACTTGTAGCGGGACCTGCGCATCACTACTCAGCTCAGTCTATAAGGCTGTACACAACAGGAAGGCTATAGACATTATATTCTATTCAGGCCGGTAGAACCAGCAGCGCATCGGCTCTACAGTGCACGGCACTGCAGATTAACCATTTTATTGCAGCACAGAGTGTCTGCCAGCAACCAATTACTTGCAGAGGCTTTCTACAACTTGTTTCAGGGTTCTGATTTAATCAGAAGTACTGTACTGAAGGAGACTGTTGTGCCATCACATTTTTTGTGGTTTAAGAGCAAAGATCCGGTCGCTGCTGTACAAAACTCTGCAATACAATTAGGTCCGAAAAACCCCCGGACACCTTCACCTTCCCTGTCAACGACAACAAACACTAACAGCTTTGGTGAAATCTGTCAAAGCGACAAGAAAGAAACTATCTAGATTGCATCACTGTGGCATTAAGGCAGCATTAGTGTGAGTGATAATGTGATAACATCCATTACTTCATTTTCGTTTTGTGCAGGCCTGCAGCTTGTCGGCCTCTGCTATAATCCTCAACACGACAGCTGAGTACAATAAACAAAGATTAGGTGATTTCAAGAATGACCTTATGACATGTTTCCAAATTCACCTACTGAGCACAGGTGCATGGACATTCTCTTGCTGTATTACCTGTATATCTGCAGTCCTGGTCCTTCCCCTCTTCTTGTGGGAGAATAATTTCCACAGCCGTCCCCACAGGAAAGTGGCCATGAGACACACACTCCCAAATATCCAAATATCTTTATCCCTTAGGAAGTTCTCCATGATGGAAACCTTCCTCTTCCTGTCCCTGCTGTCCACCTGCACAGGCTGCCTGTCTTATCTCTCTGCCGCCTGTGGCGAAGGAGTCTTAGGTGGTGGGCAACAAGTTGTTGACATTGGATGAGACAGCGGGTGTTGATCATGAAATAGTCGGGCTCCTGCGGCTGTGCATTTAATGCTCAGTCACTTGCTTCTACAGACAAAAACAGGAGCTCTGTGCTGTCAAGCCACCTTCCCACCCAGCCAGCCATTCACCGTCACCCGGCTTCCTCCCTGCCTCCCACCCTGGGACCTAAAAGGAGAGAACATGCTGTCTCTGAGACGAGAACAGGACAGGTGGTGTGGGGTTCAGGGTGTCGTTGCTGTACGCAGAATCAGATGCCTACTGCTGCTGCTGGCATGTTAGTGAGACCCCTGTGGTATCCTTTAACTTCAGACACAGCAATTCATGCATGCATGCATACTCCTAAGTATATCTGTCAGGCAGACACTTTGCCTCTCTATACCTCATATACAGACAAAATCATGTGTGTGTATCATTGTAGATGCTTACAATTGCAAACAGGTCAGCAGTCATACACGCATGTAAACAAACACCTGCATCTCTGTGGTGGTAACTTTATCCTCTCTGTGGCCACATGTTGCACGAGGTAAAACAAGACATGTGTGTCTTTTTCAGTGACTTACTATCTCCAGTCCATATTGTAAGCGAGTGAAAAAATAAATTTTGATTTACATTTATTGTATTACGTTAACAGCTAATATTTGGGGTTGTAAAAAATGTATTCGCCCTGACTAGGAAAGAGGAGGAGATAGATATATGGCAAATTTCTGATATTAAAGAAAAAGAAAGAAAGAAACACAGAAGCACTCCGGTTCCTGTATACTCAGTATACGCCACCTACTGACAAAGATGTACAGATCCACTCTATCTGTGTTCTCAGCAGAAGAATGCAGAGTTCCCTTTTTGGACTTGAAGTGCCTCTGTGTGTGTGACAGATATCTATCTGGATGGTAGCTGATGATTTATACTGGATAGTGGAATGTGACCACTGCAGTGAAGCAGATCCGATCCCGCCCCAGACCCTGCCAAACATATGAGGGATGTTTAACCTTGGTGCCTTTGCACATTTCTTTAAGAGAAGATGAGACATTTGCTGTGTGTATAAAAAAAAGAAAAAAGAAAAAGACAAATGAGGTTGTCAAAAAATCATCTTAAGTTTTTAGATATCCAAGATTCTGGACCAGTCCAAGGCAGCTGCTCGATTGAACAAGCAGCAACAGGTGGGGGGGCGGGTTGAAGGGTCAGAGGGGTCACAGATCAGGACCCCTGGAGGTAAAATATTCCCCAGTGGGAATCTGAGGAGAACCTGTGCACAGAGCAGGGCTGGAATGACAGTGTTAATGAAGCTGATGGATCTGGTGGCTGACCTGCACGTTTTTGACGTGTGTAACAATTTGTAGTTCAGCTATGAAGGAGGATGGAGAACAAAAAAAGCGGAGGGAACAGAAGGACTGGTGGAGCAAAGGTGCAACTGAGGTTGGAGTTCAGAGATGGAGAGAAAGATGAAAGAGTTGTTGGCAGTGGGACACATGACAGGCTGAGGATCTTAAATTATTTATGGCAACTTTGAAAGCGCCACTGATTTACAGTTGGACTAGACAAAAAAATAGATAAAACAAATCCTCAACATAGTTAAAAATATTTACACTGCAAACAATTTCTGCAACTTCCCTCCACTTACAGTTAAGGCGCACAGTAGTTAACACTCAGGTTAGACAGCTCCTGGTGTTTAAATACAGATATTAACATGACATTAGCATCGTCAACATTTATTTTTATTTATATTTATATTTATATTTATAACAATTAAATATCGGCACGCTAACTCAGTAACCAACCACACACAAATATAAAACTCTTTTGATATGAAGATATGAAAAGCTTCAGCTTCTGTGTCAAGAGCTATCACCTTAAAAAAGGACAATTGATTTTGTTGTAACCACGTAATCCTTCATACTGCCTCAGAGGTATTTGTAATATGTTTTACTACAAAATCTGTTGGTTCTTCCAACCTGTGCTATTGTTTACGCACCTAATAACTAAATAACTGTTTATTTTAACATTATAGATTAATCTCAATAGTGTAAGACTACCATTATACAGCTAGTATGAGCAGACCTCCCTGGCTGCAGAGTTCCTTTCTGCGATATTTTACATTGTATTTAATTGCTGATATCACATGAGAGTATCTGAAATTACACCTAACATCATCTGTTGATGGTGTCTGACTCATATCAGAGCGCAAGGCCTTGATTCATTTTCTAAATGAGCAAAGCAAACTGGCCCAAGGCCGCCATCTTGTGGCAACTAGATCTGTGTGCATGACCAAGAGCCAAATAGTCATGTCAGCTAGTGGTTGACTCCGTGTGTGTGTGTGTGTGTGTGTGTGTGTGTGTGTGTGTGTGTGTGTGTGTGAGAGAGAGAGAGAGAGGGAGAGAGAGACAGGCTGTTGAGTTGAGGAGGTTCAAACAGACAATAAAAAAGCATTAAAAGATCTGCAGCTCCCTCTAGTGAGCTGGTTGTATTCCACCTGTCAGGGCATGTTGCGCCTGCCAACAGGTGCCGAGAACCCGAATAGTGTTTGCGGTGGTTTATTTCAGTTCCCTTCTTCATCCTCTCTGCACAGACTGCTGATTGTGGCTCAAGTTAAACACATGGCATTATTGCCATCAGGGGGCACAACATTGTTACAGAGACAGTCATTCTCATGTAATCTCACTCCCATAAATACCGACTGTATGATGGACCTGGTTAGATTTAGTAGCTCAGATTTTTCATTGGTAATAAAAGACAGATTAACAATAGATTTAGAGAACCATACTGGTGTTTTTATGTCAGCCTTTTTTCATACAAATCACATATAATTTTCATTACTTGTTTTTCAGAAACACCACTAAATGCTTTGGAAAGTGGACAGCAGTAATGATACTTAAGGTTTAGTCAGTGTACTAAAAAGTAAGGAATTTTTTTTTTAGGATTGTTTAATCAAGTACATCCAGTTAAAGCTGGGGTAGGCAGAAATCTGTAAAAGGCAAAAAAAACAAACAACACCCTCCCCCTGCAGCTCTTCCCTCTCTGTCCAAAGCCCCTTCAAACCAGATGACTCCAGCCATATATGTGTTTCATACAGTAACCCAGTGTTTCCATACATTGATTTATTAGGGGCCGGGCAGCCTAAGCTGCCAGGACCCTATTGTTATCCTGCATGTTCTTCTTCTTTCTTTTTCTTCTTCCGAGCAAGTCCTACTTCCCATGTGCAAAAAAATCCCCAAACTTTGCACAAAGGTCCAGTCCCATGCCAGATTGCCTCAGCTACAAAAGCAGGCCAATAGTCCTGATGGCGGCGCTACAGCAAGCCTCTAAATTTCGAAAATTTGAAAATTCACGACAAATCAACCATATGTGCTACACATTTGCAACTTTCACCAAAATGTAGCCCCAATACTGAAGAAACTTTTGTACATTTAAACCTATTGCAAATTATGAAGTCCATCACTCTGTTTTTTTCAAAAACTGTAAATCTTCTTAAACCTATCTCCTCCCACAATTTTTGCTGAATTGACACCAAACTTGCTACAGAGCATCTTTAGACTGTCCTACACAAACAATCCACACAGATTTTTGATTTATCGAAAATTGAGCCTACAGTGCATCAAAATGTTTGACTGTAAACGGTATTGTAAACATATACTTGCAAATTCTTGCTAAATACATTTTCAATGTTCATTAAAAAAATGACAAAATTTTGGAGTCATGGTAGGTAATGTTTGGAAAATATCAGAATTTTATCTCAAAAACTTTTTTACAGCATTTTGAATTTTGCTCTCATGCGAACAATTGGAGTCAATGCAAAAATGGCATTTTAAACATCAGTTTTTCACTTATGGAGCCAATAAATCATTGTTAAAAACAAATTACCAACGTCTCCACGCTGTCTAGATGCAATTTGTGTATTGTCGGATTTTTGTCTTAGTAACTGAATTTTTGACAGCTGTTTGAAGTCTGCCTTTACACACTAACAGCTGCTGTCTTGCACACAGGTGACTGGCTTAGTCAATTTGTGAAGCTACATGTGACATTTCTGTTTGCCAGTTAGCTCAGTGAGATAGAGGATGGTTCTTGTTGTTGAAGATTGTGAGTTCAAACCTCAGCTCGTGCAACATTTCCATATGAGAAAACTACCCAAACTCTTCATAAAGGTCCAGTCCCATGCCAGATGTCCCCAACTGGAAACACAAGACAATAGTCCTGATGGTGGCGCTACAGCAAGCCTCTAAATTTCAAAACTTTGAAAATTCACAACAAATCAACCATATGTGCTACAGCTTTGGAACTTTCACTTTGAAATTTGCGTTTCCATGGCATGGATTGCTACTGTCTGGCACCATGAAGCTTGGCTTTGTCAGTTTGTGAAGCCACACATGAACTGTCACTCGCCAATTAGCTTAGTGAGATAGAAAACAGACCTTAGTCTCAGAATTTGTGAGCTCAAGCCTCAGCTAAGGCAGAACGGACATTCTAATGTGAAAGTCCTATGTTCAGGCATCATGCTATGTTGGTTACAGACTATAATAATTATGATCCAGGCAGTTTTGCAGAGAGACAAATACTCTTTATCAACACTTTTCCCTGTTATCCCTTGTCTCTTTTCCCTGTTTATTTGGCTTAGCTATCAGTCAATATGCAGAGTCTATCCAATAGCTACATTTACATTTTAAAAAATGTTTTCATCTTTGTCACCATGGATAATGTTTAGCTTTAAGCTAGATCAGGCCAGTTTGTTCATAATTGCTAGCAGTTAATGTTATTCTTACTTTCTTGTTCTTGAGTTTTTTCTTTCCTTTGTATATTATGAGTCTGATCACTTTGGCCACTCATCCACAATTTGAAGGGCATGCCATAATTATATGATGTAACTTTTATGTTGTGATATGCTTTGTTTTAGTGTGTGTGTGTTGCTCAGAATTGCCTAATTTTGCCTAAAATTGCCCGGCCCCGACCATTGCTGCGCAGCAGCTATAATTTAATCTTATTTTACTGAAGAGCTGCACGCAGCACATTCACTGAGCCCCAACTCTCTTCATCAGACCATAAATGAGTCAAAATTAAGCTAAAGGTCGGAGGGAGTAACAGGAAACAGTGTTTTCTAATCCCAGGAATCACTGATTTATCTGATCAACACCAATTCTCAGGGAGTGGGTGTGGATGATAATGAGAAGAATAAAGGCAGCATTTGTTTCCTCATGGTTTCTTACCTCCATCTCCACATGTTTGAGCTCCCAGAAACAGCGCATGGTCTCCACCTTCTCCAGGTGACGGTAGAAGGCCAGTCGGTCCAGGCGAAGGTTGTTGCTGCGGTTGCGGATGTCCTTTAGCCCCTCCATCTTCTCAACGATGGGAGACATGGGGATTGGTGGTGGTATGGCAGATGGGTGTTTCATATTCTTCTTGCCAGAAACAGAGTCCTTACAGAGAGTCTTCTTGTCGGACCTGAAATTACAACAATCTTCTTATTAACCTTTATCCTAAAAAAAATCATTACATTTAGCATCAATCCATCAACTCAACAGCTGAGCAATACGTAAGTAAGTAAGTAAGTAAGTAAGTAAGTGTTGTTTGTAAAGCGCCTTTGAAAACTTGAGTTACTAGATGCTGTACAGTGCAAACAATAAAAAAACTACACAAAAGGCAAAGACCAGTTACAGAACAAATTGCCTGCGAAACAGATGAGTTTTTAACAGCATCTTAAAACCTTTTACTGACTGTGTTTTATGTAACTGGAGAAAGACAGTTTCAAAAAGTAGGGAGCCACTGCTGCAAAAGTGTGGTCCCCTTTGGTTTTAAGCCTCAATTCCAGGAAAGCCAGAATGCCTTGGTAGGAAGATCTCAGTGATCCTACCATGATTAGGGGAAATGTCGAAATGTAAAGTGGGGCCAGACCATGTAGTGATTCATTGGTGAATACAGATTTTTTAGAATCAATTCTGCACCAAGCAGCAACCTCCAGGGCTTTTAAAATTAAGCCAACGGCAGTCCCTCTACTGGCCACTTGAGGCAGGCTCCAGAAGCCACTCAATTCTTACAGACCCCCACGTTAAAACGACCAACTGTACGGCAGATATAAACATGTTTTACTATCTATAGCTAATTTCCTCCTGTTCATATATTATTAAGGCTTAAAGTTACTAGTTAGCAGTCTAGTGACCACATTTTGGACCACCACCAACATGGATCAAAGCAATTAGTTAATCACTTTTGACATTTTATTATTCTTCTTTTCTGATAGAAAACTACTGGTTCCAGTTTCTCAGACAGATAATTTTGGTACTTCTCCTGGTTTTAAACTTTGTAAATTAGATATATGTGGGTTTTGAATGGTTGATCATGCAAAATGAGCTATTTTAAAGCATCAGCTTGCACCTTGAATTTGTGATGGACATTTTCCAACACTTTTTAGATCAAACTATTATGTGACTAACTTGTGAATGTAAAGTATTTGTTAGAAATGTGTTGCAGCCCAACAATTTCTATTCATAATAGTATGTGAAATATTTAATTAGAATTAAAGCTAAAATGCATTTGTAACATTATCAAGCAAAAGGCCCAAATGTAACGTAGAAGCAGCCCCCTTTGCTTTTCTGTCACTTATGTGATAGTAAACTGATCATCTTTGTGTTGAGCTGTCGATTTAAACTTTAGGAAATCTGCAGAATAATTGATTTTTCTTTTAGAAATTGGCATTTATTTAAATTTTGAATTTGTTTTTTCGCTAACACAGTGAATCAAATACAAAACAAAACCGATATACTGCATCACGTCGATGCAAAAATCCTTTAAAAATAACGCTGTCATAAAGCAGTCCTGTTCACTGGTTTGGTGCATTGCTTTAAGGAATTGCTGCGTTGTTACAAACAGTATAGCAGAACCTCTTGCTTCATCTATATCCCAACTCTAACCCATACTGTTGGAATAGCAGTTCACACCATATGCTCAGCCCCAGCCCTCCAGTCGACAGCAGTATCTCTGATCCAAGTGGTATGACTGATGATGTGGTGGGGAAATCCGCCCTGACGCCTGCTGGCGACAGCTGGCTTTCTGCTGCGCTCTACCTGTTGAGCCTCTGGGGGAGTCATGGAAGATCACTGGGGATATTTTTACCTCCAGAGTGTAAATGTCCTGCCTTTGCTTGACAATTACAGAGGTCAAAGAGTGGTTGTAGTTTCAGCTTGAACCCTTGATGCAGACTGTATGTAGCAGCCAAGGCTGTTCTTCAGCATCTCAGGGTAGAATTTCAACTCCAGTGCTAAAACCACGAGTGGCCAAGGATGCACCTGTCACTGTTTTTTATGTTGGCCTTTTTACCTTTGGTGATTTATGTACACACCCTGTGTTCGTTTTTTTACTGTTATATATTTTCCTACAGGAGGGAATGAGTTTAGGCTGCAGGCGCACAACTTTACACAACTCATTCATTTATATTCGAATGTTATAATCCTAATTTATATTTGAATAATTAATCCATTACAAGATATTTAGTGCCTTGGAAATCTTAAAGTAAATCAATGAAAAATGTGTGGACAAAGTCTGAAAATGTATGGCTATGGAAAAAGTAATACAACCTCTATGGGATTTTACTCCACAAGGCAGATTATAGCTTCTTTTTTTTAAACCATTTTTTGCAGAATGTCTAATATGAATCTATGTGTAAACCACAATAGGCCAAATGTACCCTGCAGACCACATTACATATCATAACAAAGCTCTCTCAATAATTATATTATTAATTATATATTATTAATAATAATTATATTATATTATTTCTCTTATTTGTCATATGTTGCTGAGATTTGCAAAGTAGGTGTTTGTTCAAGGTAATGGGACTCCATTACTTTATAAAGGTACTTCGCTACATGCATCTGTGGACAGAAGTAGGGTAATTTTCAGCTCAGTCATCTGTTGGCATTTTACATTTCTGCAAACCATGGATACGTTATATTTGTACATTTTATACGAATCAAATCAACATTTCTAAGTTACATTGTGTATCATCTGATGTTAGCTGCAGACCACCATTAAAGACCAACAAACAACAACACCAGTTGTTTTTAGCAAGTACTTGTTTCCAGCAGCTTTTAGGACACCAAATGTGGGTGTTTTATTTAGCGACTCGTCACTGTGTTTCCACCAGGGATAGTGCCAAAATAAGATGTTGTTTTTTACCAAGACATTGCTGCATTTCCGGCCAGGATTGTGTTACCAAAATGGGATACTTAAAGCCAAAACATTATCTTTTCCTAACCATACCCAAGCTTTTTTTTGTACCTAGACTTAACCACACGGTAACCATAGCATTGTTGAAACTTTAACTTTTAACATATCCTCGAAAAAATAACATACAAATGTGAAGTGTCCATGGTTTATGGAAATGTACCACAATTATTTTGGCGATTGCATTGTAATTTTATAAATTAAGATTTTATACTGAACATAAAATATAATGAGCCTACAAAATATCGTTCAATAAAAATCATTCCTGAAGTGTACATTTTTCAAAGACTACATCCTTGTTGTAGCTTGATGCTAATGTATCTGACAAGAATTTTCTTGACTTGTTGAGGAGCATGTAATCTTCCAACTAATTTCAATGCACAGAAATCCCCAAATGGTTTATCACTGATGCATGTTGGCACATCTTCACAATCATTACATTTAAGTACATTTAATAGGTAAAACATTTTAGCTTTTCTGAGAAAAAGTAAAATAAATGAATGTAGGTGTGTTTTATTTGTAGTATTTTTAATCTATGTATTACTGCTTTTACTTGAGCTGAGTACTTCCTCCGCCGCTCACTGTGAGACACAACAGTTGTCTGACATGGCCACCACCCGTCCAGTTTCTTTGAATTTGGTGTTTTGAAGAGGACCTTTCAAGAACTCTAATGCCTATTTTGACGGTGTTGGCTGGAGCTGAGATGGCTCATAGCCCTGAGGAGCACTGATTCTCCTGGGAGGCTGGATGACCCCGGGTCACTCACTTTAAAGGGCTTTATTTTGGGTGCTCTGTAGTACAAGGCGAGGGTCAAGGGGCACGCTATCACCAGAAATGGAAAATGTCCATCGGTGAAAAACCATTAAGAGGCAGGAGCTGTCACAATGCTTGTTGCCAGGCAGACAGGAATTAAAGCTGAATAGATTGTTTTTCCATTGTGGTCACTTTGACTCATTGCAGTTGTTGCTTTAACCACCCCTTACATAAGGGTATTGTGTATGGTATGTGGCTGTGTTTTATGTCTGATTGTGTGCTAGTAGCAAGTGTGTCACTGTCCAAGCAATGCTGTAGTTTGTGTATGTTTACTTTGCTTGGCGGCCTGCTGTAATCCCCCTCTATAAAATGGCAGGGGGGTTCCTATCTGTCTTCTCCATCATAATCCTTCCATGTAACTGATAGGAAGACCTGCATATGTCTCATAACTCTTAAAGTAGCAATGAATCATGGAGACCCCTGAGGGCGGTGTGAGTCCATCAGAGTATGTTTAGATGATTAAAGAGCAGGAGCAAAAAGAAGGGGGGTTGGCATCGTTCAGATCCCCCCTAAAATGCCAAATGTGCCACAAGAGCACAGCGATGAGAGGAAACATCAACGTGAAAACCTCCCCACAGGAATTAAATATCCCCAATTCTATTTATACTGGCTCTCTATGGGGGTTAAAGGGAATTAAAAAAAACATATGCATGATAAGTGTTGATTGTGACAATAATGCCAATTGGAGCTGGCAGCATTGGGTGTTTTTGGATTTGTAAAATAATTTCTTCATTTTTAGGACTGTGGCCAAATGTCGTATTAAAGGCTGTAGCTACATAGCTGTGGGTTTATTGTACCAGGCTAATTGAACAAGCTGGGAACAATAGAGAGCATTAAAAACAGAGACACTATGAAAGACAGTAGCAACAGGTGACAACACATTGCTCTTGTGTCACTCTTCTTTATGTCTTGTTAAGGACACAATAGGGCACCAGGGTCATAAAGAGTATAAAAAGAAAAGCTGCTGTAGTGAAAATATACAGGTGATCAAATCTACAAAGTGTGATACCATGTGCACCACCATGACAATTGTAACTAATGATAAATATAAAACACATTTAGGCAACAAAATGAGCCTAATTGGCGTAGTATATGAGCTGACTCTGCCATTGGGAGGTGGCGGGGATGGTGGATGGCATGACACATAGGCCAGATGTCTGCTAAGCTGCAGACTGCTGTTTGAGACCAAAAAACAATAATATTTGTTGACTATCAGTGAGTCATTGCTTTGTTTCCAGCTGCTTTGTAGGCACAACCAAGGGGGTATTGTGTTTAAACCTAACCACATGTCAATCACAGCAGAGTCAAAACAAAAAGTTTCAACGTGTCTGCGACATAATAAAGTGCAAAAGTAACATATCAATGGTTTGCAGAAACTTACGATGCCGACATTTTTTTCTGGACTTGTAGCAACAGGGAAAAACAGCTAGTCTTGCACCATGAAAGCAGTCCTTCAAACAAATCCTGTGCTAGCGTATTTACACATTTTATCTTGTGTATTTAACACATGTATAAATAGAATATGTGGTTTAACAAGCAGTAAGCTTATGTAATTGCATTATTTCTTGATTATCAACAGCTGTTATAACAGCTAAAAAAAACCCCAATGAGTTTTGTTTGTCTCAGTAACTTTCTTTGTAATTTACAAGGTAGAACATATCGAAAAGAGAGTTTTGAGTGTGTGATGGACAGGTTAGCCATTTCTTGCTTTTAGTCTTTGTACTAAGAACAGGTAAACATGACATGGTTTGCAAAAAAAATGCACTGAAAGGAAAATGTAAGACAGTGTTCGTAAGATGGCAAACAAGTCTATTTCCCAAAATATCTGAGTGTTTTCACCCTTAAAATATGACTTTACAAAACAGAGTTAGTGTTTGTAAGAATATATTGATATAGTCAATGTGAAATAATCAAAGATATTGTTATTTAAGTGGCAGTGAGTCTTCACATTTGATCTATATATTGTTTATTTTTGTCTGACACAGCGGTGGGCCTTGGTCTTTATCTGACCTGGTGTAGAATAACAAGCCAGGCTTTAATATTGCACAATGACTCAGTGCGAGCAAGTTCAGCCCAGTCAACAATCCATGTAGCATATTCTGAAAGGGAAAAAATAAGGAAATCATCCAGCTTCTGCTTTGTGTATCCGCTGCTAGGTAAACACACATTACAGACGCTCTCAGCTCAGATAACGTGAAGTGGGGAGGGGAGACACTGAATCTGCTGCATGCATGTTTGCTCAGGTCATGTTCACGTGTGTGTGCAACCATGTATATACTTATGCTGTTTGTAAGTAATTCAAGGCCTAACTCAACAGGGCAGATTAAGGGTCTTTTTTAAGTATCAGGCTAGGACAGAGGGTCTAGTCCCAGATGGACTGAGTAGGAGTAATGGCCTCAAAGGGAGAGTCTTCACCCCAGGGTGCTATCTCTCTCTCAGGGGCCTCTGTAGTCGTATGGAAACAGCCATCAAAGCCTATAAACCTTAGGAATGTGGGGGAGGTGTCTCTGAGTGTGCGTGTGTGGGCGCTGAATAGAACTGTACAGAACATTTTTATCCAACCAAATTTATCTTTGGTCTCAACTCAGGCAAAGTAAGCAAAAATCAAAGTTCAAACATTGAAAATAAATGGCAATAAATACATACAGTAAAAGTTCAAAAGACTTCTAAAGGGTCCGCAAGTGCAGATTTCCAATTACCCTCTGCTAAAAGACACACTGTCCAACTGCAACATCGTTCACAGGGGGGGTAAATGGCCCCCCAAAAAAGTAAAAAATACTGATCATATTTCCCTGCCAACACTCCTTCATTAGTGAGGATACTCAAGTGACTGCAGCCAGTTCCCAAATTAATAGTCATCAAATTGAACATGTTGACTGCCCAACGCGGTAATATCAAATGATCAACAGGTTTATTTTTCCCCATCTAAACTCCACATTCCCTCCTTTCCAGGCTGCCAGCTCGCTGTAACTTTCATCTCGGCTAGAGCCAAGTCATGATCAACGTATCATCGCCATTGCTCTCTGTGGAGTGTCCAATGCAAATAGTTGGACTTGAGGATGTTCTCTTATGATGGGGCCAAATTGTCCATGGACCTGGGTGACCCTAAGATTCCGCTGTAAGTGCCATATACAATACACATGCATAAATAAACACATACATGGAGTACATGGGGGCACAGACTCCCCTGCAGGCTTCCAGGAAAACGCACAGATTGCACAGTCATCACACTGCAGCTTGTGCACAACACGGCTATTACATGTCTATATACACACGAACGCCATACAGTATGCACTGATAAACACATTCATTTGTGCCCGTGCAGACATATTTGGTGCCCACAGCCCTCTCCAATCTGTCACACTGACAACAACTCAGCAACCTCTGCAGATGATTGTAACTTTAGAACTTCCACTCAGTGTAGTACTAAATTGTACTCAGTGTGCTTTCACACCCCTGGTAGTGTTACGTAGGACGTAGGAGTTTTAAAATCATACCAAAATAAAGATTTGAGGTTGTTTTTGTCTTTAAACTCAACAAATCAGTGTGTCGGGTAACATCACAAGTGGCACCTTGCACTGTGCGTAACTGACACCACAGGAAAAGAGGTGTTAGAATTTAAAACATGGTCATTATGCACATCTAAGATTGCTTTGCATTTCCGAGGAATAACACAAATAGTCAGCATATGCAGGTAAAAAAAACATCTCTTTAAGTATTCTAATTAGGAACAGTAAAAATATGCTTGAGTTGCAACAGAAGACTCACCCTTGATAGTTAGGTACATTCGCAATCACCAAAATGGTCTTCTCCTTTCCTCCCATGTCTCTCATGGGTGTGATGGAGTCTGTCTCTCCAGGTTTCCTCTCCTCCTCCCCTGGTTTGTGTTTCCAGGTTCTGGTGCTGGTGGATGCTCAACACAACCAGGCAGCTAAGACAAAATGATCCAGTGTGACAGACAGACAGACAGACAGATAGATCAGGACAGACAGCTCAATGGGAAGCTCTGGCTGCTTGTGGCTCTCTGCAGTGGGAGCCACAGACGCCCAGGGATAAGCACCAGAAGGGGGCGGGTGAAGAAAAGAGGGTGTATGGGTGGAGGAGGATGAGGAGGAGGGGGGGTGCTTTGGGACCCAGGGACCACAAGCAGGGACAGAGTGGAGGAAGTGTTCCAGGGAATGTGGCTTGTTATAATGGAATGAGTGGCACGCCAGAGTGCCATGTGTCTGTGCAAGAGGAGGGATGATAGACTGAGAGAGAGAGAGAGACGGAGGGAGATACAGCGTGGGGGAGACAGGGGGGCTGAAATATGGACAGAGCGAAGATACAGTGTGGGCTTTAAAAGTACTTTTTTGTTAAAATCAGCAGTAACTGATTTTTGGCAACTTGAAAGCAGTGGAAACTACAACACACTAGTGACATACTGTACCTTTTATGGCAACCTTGACAAACTTGTCTACACATCCCACAGATACAGAGTAAAATTAAATTATTCACTCTCCTTTTAGCTCTGTTTTTTCTCCATCAACTTCCGCTGGAAATATCTGTCTCTTTAGCCACTAAATGCTCCACAGTGTTCACGAGCTAGTTTCTAACTTTGTCTGTTGTTTGGTGTACTGGGCAGTGTAGAGTCTGTTTTTAGAGCTAAACAAAACCAGCTGTCTGCTGTGGCAACAACTACGCTGATGAAGAAAAGAAACTCTCTGAGTCAAACTGTGAAATGGTTCAACAGGCTGATTGGTGAGTCACAGCTTGACCCAGTGTCCCTGTCCACCAGACAGTTACAGCGAGTCATGTTCGATTTTAAAGTCCCTCACAAGATGCATGGAGATATTTTGTTTAACATGGTTTTCCTCCATAATAGTTAAAAAAAATGGCAGTGGTTGGTTATGAAGCATATAATAATATCTGCTGCGATGCGGTTTGGGTAGACAGTGGAAGGAAGCTCCAGGATCCACTTTATATCTAAAAACTGTCCTCTCCACATTGTTTTCTGTCAATGCAAAATCTCTGCACTGAAAAATTTGCTCTGTGCCAAAGGTTTCAATTTCTTTGCCAGTGTTGAAGTCTGATCTGATCGATAGACGTTTTCTGGTTTTAGACAGTGATTATACGCAAGCCAATCACTGTCTAAAACCAGAAAACGTCACTTCTGCAGTATGTAGCCCACTGAGTATGCACAGTATTGATTCTCCCGTTGGTCCCGCCTGCCAGTGCCTACTTGGCCCTTAGACTTTACATTGTGATGACATTACAGATTTTGAAAATTACTTTTCGGCTCAAGGAGAGTTTTACAAATATAAAACCACCATGGCTCAAAAAATCATAGTAGAAAGAGTTGTAATTGACTTGATTTGCAGTTCGAGGTGTCCTTTCATCAATTTTACAGACATGTCTTCTATAGTGGTGTCCTATGTTAAAAATGCTTTTGGGGCTGCAGTAGACTCACAAGTCAGTCTTTAGACGCTTTGCTTAACTAAAGACTGATGACTTTCTCCCTGATTTTGTGTTTAGATGGGCAAATACAATTTCAGAGTTTTAAAAAACTCCCTACGTTGCAGAACCAATAGTAAACCCTCAGGGCGGTCCTTTGGTGGCTCGTGGAACTCTTATGCTTGTAAATATAGTCTGACTAGAAACACGTGTAGCAGTACAAAATAGCTCAGCCGCACTTGCAGAAAACGGCGTCAAAGTTAGTGGATGTTTGTCGCGTTTGTGGCGACACATTCTCGCCAACTAAAAGAAACAAACATAATCTTGTACAAGGCCATGACTCCTCTGTCCGGCTGGACTATAGAGGGAATCGCCTTGTCACAAATACTTTTGGGTAGAAAACCAGCAGAGTTTAGCTATATTTATCTATATCTATATATATCTCACATTTTTTTTGTCACTATATCACTGTTTAGACTAATCTGATGTTTGTAAAGTCTATAAACACAATGATTGAACACACATTACTATTTCTGTGTGCACGTTTGTAATTAATAACATGGTTATCGTAGATTAGCTGGGCTAACCGTTAAAATGTCTTAGTTACAACATGATTGAGCTAGCAAAGCAGTTTTGTGTTGCTATGTGTGGAATTATTTAGTTTTGGGAAATCACAATGTCTAGAAAACATCAGTGGCTGCAGCTGACAGGGTCAGCTAACAGAAGCAGCAAAATTAACATCAGGACGTCATCTGTTATAAGCCTCCCATTGTCAGATATGACATGAAACTACTCCAGTTAAGTCAATCATGTTGTAACTAAGACATCCGCTGGAAAAAAAAATTTTTCACGGATGAGCACACGTTTGATAAAACGGAGTTAAATCTCTTGGCATCCATTTTCAAGCTCTCTGTGTGTTTTTGTTTCCTTGCGGATGAGAAAAGGGGGAGCGCACATTTCCAGGAGGGTGTATCCTTTTCAAAAATGCAAGAGGCGTTGCTTTGTTGCCGCCCGTTTTCACCGGTGTATTAAACGCACTTTAGAAAGGAGTGTCCCCAGACTATCAGAAGGCGGAGATCTCTGATTGTCTGGTGGCGAGACTAGGCCTGCGGGGGATTATTTTGCTGCAATACTGCTTGTGGCCACTGGGAAAATTTGTCTGCCAGGGGGAGCAGTGTTCTTGGGGGCCTGGCTGGACATACCTAATCTAGCTTCCCTGGCATATTTTTGAATCTCAGATTTTAGGGAAATGCACAGACATTGCCCCCTTCAGGAGGGAAATGTTTAAACACATCTTCAGTGACAAAATTTACACAGATACAAGTCAATATAGTCAAGGTCAGACATTTTAGGCAACATAAACATAATAAAAACACATTTTCAGTGTGAGGCGACTTTATATGACCATCCCCACCCTTAGCACAGTGAATTTCAGCATCCTACATATGGATGAAGGTTTATAGTGCCGTTTAAGAACAGCTTTGTTCTACCAGACATTATTCAGATGAACAAATCATAGCAACATTGCACAGACACTACAGAGGGAACACTACTTATTTATTATATTTCAGTAGTTTACTGTAGAGCTGAGAGAAACAGAGCTGGGTGATTATTATCTGTGGGTTTGTTGCTACGCACAGCAGCTCTCACTTTACATAATCATTTAAGCCGTTGTTGATATAAAGGTATTGTTGTAGCAGCTGTAATCTCCAGTTAATCTGTTTAATTGAAATGGAGGGGCAAGCATTGCAAATTAAACCATAAATGCTGTGCTGTATGACACCAGTCTATTAAGTGAATGTTCACTGCTCATGTATCTGTCACTACAAAATAAACTGAAATAGATAAAATGTTAACACATGGAATCAATTCCCAACAACAACAACAAAAAATGTTCCTTGTGTCGGTGTCCAAAATTTTTTTTATTTATTTAACCAGGAAGTCCCACTGAGATTGAAAATCTCTCTTACAAGAGAAACCTGGCCGAAGTAGTAGCCAATCAAAACACATTTAAAATGCAACAAATACAACATTTAAAACAAAAATCCACAATAAAACAATGACTATTCAAACATAGTGGCCTCTCAAGAAAAACAAGCACATGTCTCTGTTACCACATTCTTTATGATGCCCTTAAATTCATTGATGGATACTATAAGTGTTTCTAATTTTAGATCTTTTTGGAGATTGTTCCATGTCCACGGTGCACAGTAGGAAAATGCAGTTTTCCTCAGATCTGTTGAAAAGCAACCACCTGGAGGAGCACAGCTGGTAACTACCAGAGTTGACACACAGAGGGGTGCAGAGGTAGGCCGAAAGTTTGCCCAATATTGCTTTATAGATAAAAATATACCAGTGCAGTGGTCAGTGACGTCTAACCCACTACTAAATCATTAAGAATGCAGTGATGAGTAAGTGACTTAGCATTTGTAATAAAACATAGAGAAGCACGGTAGACTGAATCAAGGCTACATAAAATGGAGGAGGTTGCATATGCAATATGTCACCATAATCAATCACAAACAAGTTTTTTCTTAGCATTGAAAGTAAAACAAGACTTATTTCGAAAACAAAATCCAATCTCCACTTTAAGCTTCCTGATTAGAGCAGCAATATGTACATTAAATGAAAGCTATTCATCTATCCATATACCCAGGTACTTGTATGAGGACACTCTTTCAATGGATTTACCGTCAGAAAAATATAAAATCAAAAAAACGAAAGGATCATCTCATAGGACACACAACGTGAATACACTAAGATCAGACTGACAAACACACTCAACTCAGGTTGGGTGATTATTATGATCATCAAATAACTTAAAATTCCCTTAATGTTTTTAGTAATTGAATAATTATTTTCACTTAATAGATTGGAAGCTTGTGTCAGAATTCACCAACAATGAATAACTTTTTGGAATGAATCACAAGATCCTATGTACGAGTCTTTTACAGGATTGTCTCATTATCATCTGTTGTGTTTATCAACATTGCTTGTTGTTCTCTTGACCTTCCCATTAGTGAGCTCAGTCTTTAGTCTTTGGTCCTGACACTGAATCCTCCCTCACCCTTCTGTCACCCTCCTGTCCTGTACCTTCTCTCTGTGCTAATTGGTGACACTGGTGCCTGTTGCTGTCAGGGTTTAACAGCGCTTTACATCAGTCTAAAAGTGTCGCCCCAGGCCAAATGTTTGTATTCCACTTGTGCTATACTTAGCTCACACTCAATTAGATTACCTTAGGACAATAGTTGTGTTTGACACAGGAAACATGACAACATAAAGTATTGTCCCACTGTGTATGCCCGGTTTATGTCACAAAAATGCCAACAAGAAGAGTCGCAGCTACAGGAACACTCAAAGTTAGAGCTTCCATGAACAGCTCCATAGCTCACTGTGAGATAAGATAAAGTGTGCCAGACACTCTGTTGTTCAGACCTGAAAAACAACATACTGTATAATGGTGGAAGCAGCAGTGACGTCTGTATCTGTAAATAGAAAAAAAAAGCAATTTTAAAAAAGGAAGCAAATGATAAGACAGCTTAATAGACAGCTGCGAGCTGACCTGACCACCACCACCTGCCTTCACCACATATAGTTTGGCTCCTTCAGGAACCAGCATGTCTGCTTTTACCACACAGCCACAAAGTGTTATTCATTTAAACATACAGTAAAAAAACACCTTGACATATCAATGGGCCATAAACTAAAACAATTTTTTTTACTTTCAGTGAATTTAGATAGATAGTCAGTGTTATCTTCAGGAAAATGTATCAACATTACTTTATTAAATTTAAAGATTTAAAGTGTGAGGCATTCAGTGGCCTTTACGGGTGAGGTTGCAGATTGTAACCAGCTGAAAGTTTTATGTGTCAAATGTGTAAGAGAACTACAATGACCGACATTAAAACATGAATGGCCCTATCTAGAGCCAGTGTTCTGTTTGTCTGTTCTGGGCTGCAGTAGAAACAACTTGGTGGAAGCAAAACCACTCAGGAACAGTGCTGAACTTTGAAGCCAATTTTACATAGTGGCCAAATCTGCATGTAGCGGTATGATCACATTTTGAAAGTCTACAAGAGCTGCACCATTAAAGCATTTATTAAGAATTTTTATACCCATTGCAAATTTTTATCTTGTCATTCTTATGCAGAGTTAATACAGATTGGGGTTTTACCTATTCAAATCCTTTTTTACAGTGTCAGAAACTAAATAAATGATACTTGTTCTTCCAAACATGAAGGCATTAAAAAAACTCCACCCAAAGTAAATCTGTCCGTATGAAGAAAAACCCCATACACAGAGCAGATCTTCCAAAGAGCCTTGTACTGTAACATAGTTTCCCCAGACAGTAAGTCAGGAAGCAGACACACTGACATGCTTTGTGCATTCAGGTCAAATTTAAGAGCTGCGTTTACTGCAAAGTATTTTCAGCTCAATATGCTGCGTAAACCATCTGGTATGGCTGTGGGTGGCAGAGATGTATCAGATCACGTTTTCTGCAAGGGTCACTGACTTTCAGTTGCTGACTGCATGCAAGCTGCAAATCAAAAGGTACACCCTTGATGGGTGGCACACTGTTTACTTGACACAGATTTCCAGGGGCCACACTTAATCTTACCTAGAATCTCAATCAAGAAGGCAGATTCCTTGATGATCCCTGAGAAGGTCACAGCTGTGTGGGCACACAATGAGGCTGGCGTGCCAGCTGACCACGACGGCTGGCTGCAGGGCCCTCTTCCCTCGACTAATAGAATTGAGGGCGCCCGTGTTGGCTTTGACCTGATGCACATTCACGGAGGATGGGGATGGTCAATACAATACGCCAACATGATCTCATTTCTTAGAAATCTGCTGCATATTTACGGTTCTGCTACCTGGTTACAGTCAGGTGACGATAGAGTGGTTTATTGTGATTATAACAAATTGTGAACAAGATACAAAACAGGAGCCAGCTCTCAGAGCAGCACCTAACCTTCAACACCAAATAGCAACGTTAACATTACAGTGAATTTTGCACACTACATAAAGCGTGTGCATCTTTTTGCATAGTCATATGTTGTTGTATTTTTTTAATCCCACATGATTTCACTTTATATTTATTCTGTGTACTTTTACTTATGAACCATTGTCTACTCAGGAGAACTCTCCATCACTTTATGATGATCAATTTTCTGTACGTAGGTTTTTCTTTAGATCAATGAAGAAAGATCATTTATAAAACTCTGTGAAGATTTTCAGAAACTCCATTTTCAGTGTTGACATGTAGACAGGAAAAATAGAGTTTTTTTGGCTTGAGATGTCAGAGTGTGTGCTGTTACCTCCTTTGTGAGGCATCACAAATGAGGCGACATTTTGTGCAATGATAGACACGACCAAAATAGTGCTGCCTCTAACCTTGCTAACAGGACTATTTGCATGTACTTAAATGTACAGTTCCTCTCTCACTATATTGGGGAGTGGTGGTGTCACATGAAGGTAAATGCTTCAGCCAGCTCCATGGTAATAACTACCTCTTCTTCCTATTCTTCTTCTTTGAATGGCTTTAGGGTCACAGTTATATCACCACCTGTTAGTTGGCATCCTCTTAACAGTCCTTCAGTTATGTTTTACATTTTCATTTATAACAGTGCTCTTGTGGTTTTCAAAAATACTCCCATGGTAACTAGGCCTGAATCTAATATTCAATTACCTGCTTTCACACTGCACAGAGCATGTGCAGGTCCTCTTCATTAAAATTAGCTACATTTTCTCAACCTCTGGGTCAAGACTCTGTGTGGAATATACAGGATATGTACTTTTTACAGCCAATGTGGCTGACTAATTATTGTATGTAAATACTCTTTACCCCCACCTTGTTCACTTGGTTGGCATTACTGCTTGTGTTGCAAGAACTTGACAACTTTCTGAATGCTGAGGTCAGTAGAATTGTGTTAAACTTTACAAACCTCTGCCTCACACATGCACAAGTGTTCGCTGTACTCTTAGACCAGTTTGTGCTTTGCTGGATGATCCCGTGTTGATATTTCACAACTATAGCACTGACTGCTGAAGGTGTAAGTTACCATCTAAAGTTTATATTCTGTAGGAGCAGCATCAGATGTAATTCTTCAGATAAGAGCATGTAATTACAAACAAGTTCTTTGACGGGCGTGTAAGTGCTTAGCTAAATAGCCTGAGAAATCTGAGTGAACACAGAAAGAGCTGGAACACAGTGTTCACCTTCTGTTGATTCAAACTGAGCAGCTGAATGGCTCCAGAATCTGTATCAAGTACGTAACACCTTATTTAATTGCATCTGAAGGGAATATTAACTCTAGAGTCATGCATTAAAAGGAGGTCAGTATTGTGAACATGCAGACTAGGTGGTATCTGGTGATATGTCATGAACTATTTACTGTGGCACCATTTGTTCAGCATGTTTTCAGTCAGATATAGTCACAGTCGCACGCATTTTGTACATGCTGATATATACATGCACTCACTAACCTACCATGACTGATGGCCTTCACTGCAGAATTTTGATTTATAGCTCTTAATGATATTTGATTTATATTAATGAAATGACCCATGTAATGTGACTGGGTGAAGAGTCAACAGAGAATTATCACCCAACTCTACAGCTCTACGGAGCTTTGTCGCCACTTTTAGCTGATAGTTCTGGTTTCACTGCACCATTTACTGTCTGGTTCAGTCTCGGTGGTCTTATCAACCTCATTTCCAGCAGCAGCAGGAAGTTTTTCTTTAGCAGACAAGCTCTGATAACCCCACTGCACACCATCTGCTCAGCACCAAATGGCAGACAAAGTTAGAAACTAACACATGAAGAAAGTGGAACATCTATCAGCTTAAGAGCTGGATATTTCCCTCAGGAGTTGTTGGAGTCCAAACCAAAGCTAAGAGGAGTGTGACCATTGGATTTACATTTATCAGGTGGACACAACACAACGCTGAATTAATGATAACTTTGCTCTGTGTTTGCTAAATGTTAGCCGTAACAACTTTATATGGTGATATAATGTCAAGGGTGAGCCTGTGGCCAAAAATCATTTAAAGGTCTAATGTGTAGGATTCAGTTGCATCTAATGGTTAGGTTGCAGATTGCAACCAGGGGCGTGTCTAGGGAGTGTCTTGGGGTTGCACAGGCCACCCCTGAAATATGATTGGCCACATTATGACTGGCTGTCTGCCCACTCAGTTGAAATTATTTGACGAGAAAACTGAATTTTTGTTTACAGGTGCAATTCGGTCTTAAACCTGAGATAGTAATGTGCCAGAGTAGTGTCAAGCCTACTGAAAAGTACAATAGGAAGAAGATCTGTTTTGATTTGGAGCAGAACGGAGCTAACTAGTGGAGCGGTTTAGCGGTCAGCTTGACAAGTTCTCATTACTTGCTGTGGCTCCTGAAAGAGCTTTGTTTTACATTTGTGTGGTGTCAGTCTATTGTGTGGTGATAGATAGGTTTATTTATCTTTTAAAGTGAACTATAAACAGAAATGTAAGACACTGCAATATTAGTAATTAAAGTAGGTACGGATAGTGGAAAAATAAAGCTATGCCAACACGTGCAGTGTTGTTTTTCATGTCACTCACCCCATCGGGAAAAAACGTCTGGATATGCCCCTGAGTGCAACCAACTAAAACCGCTCCTGTGTCCCAAGCATGTAGGGGAACCATGGTGATGTGACAATGCAAAAAGTCAGATGGCCCTTTCTAGAGCCAGTGTTTGGTCTGTCTGTTCTGGGCTACTGTAGAAACAACATGGCGGACTCTGTTGAAGAGGACCTCTAAAGCTCTCTGATTTACATGTATCTCGCTTGTGAAATTGGTGAACAAACAGAAATGTACTTTAACGCCCCCGCTTCCCTTGTCATGAAGTCAGCGAGTTTTTAAATGAGTTTTCGGCTCACATGTGTGCAGTTGCGCATGACCGTGAGACATGGGCACCGCCTTCATGTGTGTTCACGTGCTTTTGCTGGTCTCACGCGCAAGCACACACACGTGAGTGCAGTGCACATAGAGGCAGTTAGAGTTGCAGGCTACAATGCGGCTAAAAACAGAGTTCAAATGTTTTTCCAAACAACTTTTTATGTCGGGGCTTCAGGACACTTGGATCACTACGGACGAGCAGTATGGAGATATTTTGTGGTTTCAATTATGTGTTTTTGGACGTTTGAATCTGGGGCGCTGTAAGCCTCCATTGGGCAGAGTTTTGTTGCTACCTCCTCTCCCCTTGGATCTCTGCAAGGGATGTGAGGACTCTAAAACTTCACCTGAGCCTCCTTTGGCATATGGGTGAGTAGATAATGACTGAATTTTCATTTTTGGGTGCACTATCACTTTAATCTTCTCATTTCACTTTCAAATCAGAGCCTTTCCCAAAAGAATAAAAGAACTACTTGTTGTATTTAGCTCTAAAAGGCAAAGTAAGGCCACAGTAAGAGACCTGAGAGACTCTAACCTCTGGCTTCATCCAAGAACTCACACTACTGAATACTGCGCAGGGTTGGGATCAAGTTATATTTGATGCCCCATAAATTCATGTTCAGTTTGGTTAGCTGTTAGACCTTGGCTTTACACTGACATCCAACATTGCCGTGGAACAAACAACTCATGACATGGCATCTGTTTACTGTCTCTGCCTTACATTTTTTCCACAACACCGCCTTATACAGACTTCTGTTTTTCTGGCTAAGTCCTCCTGTGTCACGGCTGCCGCAGCTCAGTGAGCAGGCTTTAGAGGGATACAGGCCTTTATTTGTTTTGTAATTTGTGCTGCTGGAGGGATCATTTGAGCCATGGTCCCCCAGAGTTTGTAACTGTTTAACTGCTGGTCTGGGGCATCAGAGTGTCCTTCATGTGCCTGCTCAAGGACAAAGTTAAAGTAAGTTAGATAATGTGAAATACACACACACACAAACATACACACATCCCTCAGCCCCCGCCTGCCTGTGGCAAACAGCTACGCTTTCATCTCACACTCATAAATAAGTCTGATGAGATTTATGAAAGATCATATACTCTGCCAACAGGCTCCCTCTCCTTCTGTCAAGTGTAATAAATTGAAGATATTGAAAGGACAAGTGGGCCAGCATCTAACTGAGGCAAGGGGTTATCTCAGGGTGTGAGAAGTGAGGCCAATGTGGTAGTGGCTTAAACCTGCAAGCTTTCTGATGGTCAGCAGGGTGCGACTCCACTGGTTGAGTTTATGTTCTTAATCTCTGGTTTCAAGTCTTTTTCAGTACAGCATGATGTTTATTTAGTGAATTATGCTCCCATCTAGAATGAAATAGATGATAGGGCTACCATGGCGGTGTTGTTGAATTCTGTGTCAGATTCACCCCCCCCCAAACTGATTGATGAACAAAGAGGTCTTTGGTGTTTTGTGATTCTATTTTTGGATGTTTTAATGTCAATTATGATTGGTTGTAATGCTGATTGCCCATTTAAAAGACAAATCCCACTGGTTTGACATGGTTTACAAGTCAATTTGCTATCAATGGGGAGTGAAATGGAGGTTTGCAGTCACGTGATAATTCTCTGTACGCTCATTAATATTAGCACTTGTTATCATATCGCCATTTGATGACATGGATGTTAGTTTGATTGGTGGAAGAATGGAATTGTGTGTTTTGAGAGGGTTAGGGACTGAAGGTCTGGGTGCAGTATGCTTGAAACAAATTAATTTCTACTAAGTATGTCTGACCAGGGGTTTCGGTGGTTTAGTGGATAGAACACATGCCCCATGTACAGGGCTGTTGCCGCAGCGGCCCGGGTTCGACTCCAGCCTGTGGCCCTTTGCTGCATGTCAGTCCCTCTCTCTGTCCCCATTTCATGCTAGACTTTCCTGTCAATTAAAGGCTAAAATGCTCCAAAAAATATCTTAAAAAAAAAAGTATGTCTGACCACATCTCAGAGCAAAAGATCTTCCTATAGGTGACAACTGCGGCCATCTTGGGCAGACAAAACATGTTTTTCTTGTTTGTTTGTTTTTAAGTGGAAATTAAAAGGCAAAAGCTGTCCAGAGCACACTAAAACAAAACAAAACTAAAAGAAAGATGAAATTAGCAATTTTGCACGTACACATTTTTTTGTATTAGCTCAGTTGTTTATTTGTGTTGATTTCTCATCAGCTTTTTTCTTGTTTGTAAAAAGTACAATAAATATAAAAGATTAAAAAATGTGTCAACTCCATGTCTGCAAAGAGGACTGGCATAATATCATATATAGCAAAGAAGTGTACTTTACTCAACTGGAAGCAGCAAAGACCTCCAACATTTAATTTCTTCAAACAAATATTGAATGATACACTACAACTGGAAAAACGCACTTGCATATTAAACAATAAGGGGAACGTCTTCCTGAGAACATGGGAACTTCTTAAGGATTTCTGAGCATCCACGTAACCTGCTTACCTGTGCACTGGCTCTGTGAAGACATGAACCATTTCCACTGACCATTATTGTTTTGTATTAATTGATATTGTTTCTTTTTTTTTCTTTTTTTTTTGTTTGGTTATTATTATTTTTCCCCATTATACTTTTATCTTGTCTTCACTGTCTGTGTACTTGTTCGGGGGTGTTTGTAAAATCTTAAAAAACAAATAAATAAATGGAAAAAAGTGTCGAAACAGTAATCAGAGCCCCAGACCCACCAGTGGGTTCAGTTCTTTACAAATATAACAAATTCTTCAAACTTTTAAGAACTTGAATTTAGTTTCAGTAGACCCCCAAAAGTTTCAGAAGAAACCAAGAATGACTAAATTATGGAGAATTATATATAAGTAAAATGATGCACAATACAATATATGTATCTGGTCATAAATCTTTATATAATTTACATTAATTGTTGGAACATGTCAATTCAGAATACTATGTGACTATGTCAGACTTCATGGATATATTGAATAGCATTCAATATAGCTTTGAGTAGCTTCCTGCTACTGCTGCATTAGCGTCACATGCACGTGAGGTTTGACATTGCCTTCAGTTTCCTCAAGGCTAATCCTTTTTCCATGTTCCCTTTCCCCTCACAGATGACACGGCTGATGAGTACAAAAAAAAAGGTTGGGACCTTGTGATGATGGACCATGTTGACAGAACAAAAAGATGCTGCTGCTAATGGACATACCAATGTCAACTTCAGTACAGAACATCTCAAAGAGGGAGGGTCTGAGGCTGGCATGTCAGGTTTCCACCCTCCTCACATTTAGAGGGGTGTTAGGGGGAGGACAAGCTCGGGGGGACTGTAATGGAGCCCCCCAGAAATCTGAAAAACTGCTCTCATGCAGTAAATAGCCCTCATACAGTCACAGTCATTTACAGGGGAGCATAAAGACCCTTCCGTTTTGAACATTAAATAATAAGCAAGCATACAAATAAGTTATATTATAAGAAATAATTAATATATATATATATATACATACATACACACATATATACATATATATACACATGTATGTATGTATGTATGTATGAATGTCTGGTACACTGACAGTTTTACAATATTCTGGATACATGAAGTGTAAACTATAAACAGAACAAGCCATGACAGCACATCTGTCCAGCTCCCTCTACTGGCAGACATAGGTTAAGAGCTCTCTGTCTGCATGTGCATTGAATGACTCATTGGCTCCTTCGGCCCCTGCAGCTTCAAGGACTCTGAAAATAGGTATAAAACACAAACAACAATCATTTAGCTTTTCTCCATATATTTTGAACACTTAGTCATCTGTATGTAATTTTCCCAAAAATAATTATTCAACATCAGTGTCATTCAACTTTGCATTTTATCCTTTAACAACTGAAGGCTTATGCCTTCGTGATTACACATGTGACGTCTCTTTGTGCTTCTTTTTTTCACTGTTCACTTTCTGTGAGAAGAAAGGTATACTGAACAGAGCCTCTAAAATTCTTCTTAGTGCCCAAGTAGGCACATAAATGCATGTAAAATAAATGTGTCTTTTATTTGGACAGTATAGTAAGGGAGTATGGAGTGCTGGCATCAAACCCTCACTAAGATTCTTAGACTTGTTTAGGCTGCTTATTCTTTGACAAGATATTTCCTGTACAAATTAGGACCTCAACACTAATGCATTGAGCAATATGTTTTGTTAAATAAGTCAGAAGAAATATGTTTATGTCTCACAATGTAAGGTGTGAGGGAAGTTTTGTTTTGTTTTATGTTTTAAGTACCATATCGGAACATAATTAATTTAAAACTGATGTTTAAGAAAGAAAGAGGGGAGGAGGGTTTCTATAGTGGGACAAGATATAGGATGGCTGTTATGTAACAGGGACCGCCTGGAATCCATGGGTCACCATAAATCAGAAATGTTTATCATGTTTCAGTGGTTGGCACAGCTACACTGTAAGCCTGCGTGATGGGTGGAGACAAGATATAATCTCTGCACTGTAAATCACACAGACACACCTATCTACACATGAAACATTTCAAAAGAGCAACCGCTGCTTCGTCTTAGTTAAGGCAAGTTAAATTTACCCTTCAAGCACGTATATATAGAAAAGGTTTATTTAAATTTCTTTGTTTAGCCAAAGTGAGAAGAGACTCCTGCTGTACTACAGTGGTAAGGTCTAGTGAGTACACAGTTAATTAACACTGAGGACAAAGGTCACAGAGTGATTCCTGACTTTGTATTAAGTTTTAATAATATGTTCCAGTAAAAATGAAAAAAAAAGAAGCCTGCGGATCCACTTTCGCTTGACTGTGTATTCTGAGAAGATACCCAGAGTATTTATAGTAAGGCAGACATGAAAATGTATTTTGTTTATGAAACCTGAAGACCCCAAAGTAAACCTCACATTCCACATTGTGTACACAATTTCTGGTTACACCCCTTACGCTGAAATCCACTGAGACTCTATTGAATTTGCTTTTGCTCTTGTCTGAGCTCCAAAATGACAAGATTGTGCTCCTGCAATTTTGGATAAAATGACATGAGGCAATAAATGTTGCAAGATTACACATCTTAGTCTCTGATATCAAAATATTCACTATTTTGTTGGAATTTCGACCAGGCAGTGTCGACTTAACATTTATGTAAGAAGATAATATTTACTGACTAATGAAATTGAATGGTTAAATGCAGAAATAAAATGTGAAATTTGCGATTTTATGTTTGATAGGCCACTCTGAAAGTTGTGCAGGGTTTGGGCTGTGTACAGACAGAGCTGTGTGAGAAGGGTGGGGTTCTGCTGGGTGAGTTTGCACTTGTGTGTCTACAACCCTGGTTACGACCCTACCTACATCCATGCACAGTCATCCGTAATAAAAAAAAATCTAATGCTGTCAATAAATATAAAAACTTGCAGGCCGCCGCCTATAGTTGTGCAATTGTTTTACAGCACAGTGTCAGTGCATGTATTCCCTCCTCAGTAGCTATAGTGGCATGTATTGTTACCGGGCAGTGACTTATCGCCCAATCACGCGTCCCACCCACAGGCTGCGGTGACAACCACTGTTTGTGTTCCGTAGGCTTTAAATGAGCAGCGGTGGACCCCTGGGTTTAACCACCTCCCCTACACTTTGTGGTTTATCTATTTCTAGGGGATATTTTGGGACTTTTGCTCGTCTTTACATTTCGCTTTCACTTCTTCACTCGTTGAGCGCGTGCGGGCAGATCAAGCTTCAGTCGTTGCGGGAGGAACATCAGGTAATGTACCAATACAGCTTACAGGCCTAAAACACACACGAACAACACCCGCATCGTGTCATGATGTCGCTTAATCCTGTCAGGATGCACGATGCTTTACGTGTATAATACCAACTAGTGAGCTATTTAAAGATGGAGGCGTGCAAATTCATTTCCGGGTACCTGAACGCATCTGTACACGCTTTAACTGTGATATAAGTACAGTTGGAGACATGTAAACGCAACATTTGACGACAATGTAGTGCGGACACCACCCAGTATCAACTCATTAACATGCCGAATTTCCTTTTAATATAGGCCTGCCTTAAACTAAATGGCTATACCATGGTGGTGGATGCAATATTACAGTGTCTCGGATAGACCTCCACGTAACTTCAGTGTCATCTGACTGCATGTGCAAAAAGATATTTTTTAATTATAAATATTATTAAATTTATAATAATAAAAGGGCAAAACAGTCACATATCCAACTAGTTTTTGGTACATTAACAAAATCAGAAAAAAGGCTATATGTGATGGATGTATTTTAAAGTTGTTTTTTTTTCTATATGGCATAACGTTAGTTATGAAAAACCACAGTGCCGCTGGACTGCATTTGTAAAAAAAATAATCTCAGTGCAAAAACAAAGTCACATTAATTGCTTTATTGTGTTAACAAAAAGGCGTTATGTCTCAGGTGTATTGCAGAATTTGCCTTGACAGTATAGTTCAGTTTCCCTTTTCAGTATGGTACAGATATGCACATGAGAATTTTACAGGTTATGAGAAAATAAACAAATCAAGTTATTTGCATTTTTGCCTTCATTTGACAGTGGACAACAGAGATAGACAATAATATTTTAATACATTTTAAAACATTATTTTAATAAATAAATTATAAATTACCAGTAGAGGAAGAGCATTCAATTACCCCTTAAATTTAAAGGTACAGTGTGTAGGATTTAGGGGGATAACCTATATTTGCTAAAATGGAATGTAATATTTATAAGTATGTTTCCGTAAATGTATATTTACCTGAAACTAAGAATCCTTGTGTTTTTGTTACCATAGAATGAGCTGTTTATATCTGTCTATGGAGCAGGTCAGGCATGTAAATATAGACAGTGCAGGCAGTGTGGTTGTACTGGGGCCTTTGAGGTGGGGGGGGCATAGAGAGCGTGGGCTCCAACAATGTGTTGGGTCAAGAATGGGCCCTTTTGAGTGATTGTGAACTTTGTCTGAAATGTATTTTGTAGAATGAAATTATACACCAATTTGCTCATTACAGGAAGACCATACATCACCAGTCATGGCCGCCATCAGCAGCTCAAACACAGGTTTTGCCTTGGACCTGTTCCGCACTCTGAGCCAAACAAATCCCACCGGAAACATCTTTATCTCACCGCTGAGCATCAGCTCAGCCCTGGCTATGGTTTACCTGGGTGCTAAAGGGGACACTGCTGCTCAGATGGCGAAGGTCAGCACACCATCTCTCTATTACATGCACCTCCTCCATCACCTGACATCACAGCGTAATGTCCAAGGCCTAGTTATAAATCGTAATATACATTACAAAATGCATACAGTCATGCTGGCCTGTTTCCATAAAACATTTTATAAGTTCTCAAGTTCAGGCTTTTGGCCCAGGTGTGTATCTAGGCACAGACTAAAAAGGTGTGTTTCAGACAGGCGAGGTTTAATGACGTCTGGACTTTGACCTGTGAAACAAGTAATGCACTGTTTGCTAAAGCAGAAGGCTGTAAAAACTGCCAGTTGCACATTGAGCTGTGTTTTCAGTTCATGAAACCTGTTTGCTTTTGAAAGTACAGTCAATCCTCAGGGCTTTCTTCCCTGTTCTTCTTTACTCATTTTGATTAATGACTTTTTGAAAGGAAGTATGTTAGCTTTGCCCAAATGGCATCACATGCAGTGGCTCAGCAGGTTAATGATGACTGAATACACAAAACACAACAGCATACAGAAATATGGAAATGCACTATATGACCCAAGGCATAAGGAGACATGAACATTGCATCCACATGTAAGTGTTTTAACATGTCACTACAAAATAACAGCCATTAATAGGCTGCTCTAACAGCCCCCCCTTTCTCAAAGGGCTTTTCACCTGCAGATGTAGAGACATGCAGGGATTTGATCCCATACTCCTACAAGAGCTTCACTGAGTTTGGCCACTTTTGGGTTAGGCTGACAGTTGGTTTTCCAATTAATCCAGAAGTCGTTGGATCAGAGCTGTGTGCAGGCCAGTCGGGTTAATTCATGCTAAACTGGAAAAAAACATTTCTTTACATTACTGGGTTTGTGCAGGGAGGCTCAAACAAGAGAGGATCTTTCCCAAACTGTTGCACAATGTTGGAAGAACAATATTGTCTAAATTATAATTATATACTGAAGCATTAAGCTTTCACTAACACATGTTTTTAAACCCAGAATAAAGTCTCTTGTTCCAAACTCGCACACAGGCCCTCTCATTCAGCTCCGGTGAAGGCGTCCATGCAGACTTCCAGTCACTAAATGCTGACATCAACTCACCATCTGCATCATACATCCTGAAACTAGCCAACCGTCTTTACGGAGAAAACACTGCCAACTTCCTCCCGGTGAGTTTTCAGTTTTTACCTGTCACAGGGGCACAGATACTTAGATTGTCTCAGTAACTTCACATAATTGAATCCAGTCAGATATTATCAAGAATGCAAGATATTATCTGCTCTCTACAGCAATTCCTTGAAGCCACACAGAAGTACTACCAGGCAGACCTGAAGGCTGTTGATTTCATCGGGGCTGCGGAAGCGTGCAGAGCAGAGATCAACAACTGGGTCGAGGAGCAGACAGAGAGTGAGTAATCTGAATTGGACCAACTTGCACAGCAGTCATATAGTATGATGGTGCCCTCTGTGAATCAGTGTTCAATGGTTGCTTTGCTCGTCTATTTCCTTTCAGATAAGATTAAAGATCTCCTGAAGCCAGGAACAGTAAGCGCTATGACAAGACTGGCTCTGGTTAACGCCATCTACTTCAAGGGAAACTGGAAGAGCCGCTTTGATGAGGCAAACACCAAGGATATGACCTTTAAAGTCAACCAGGTGAAATCTGCAGATGTAGAGGCATAATGTTCAAATACAGGAAACACTTTAACTTAGCTGAAGAATAGTTGAACATCATCAGAAACTAAATTCTGACTCACTAACATGATCTGATCACCTTGATTCTCTCTGTTTTCTGTGCATCAGAATGAGAACAGGACAGTCCAGATGATGTACCAGATGAAGAAGCTGCCCTACAACTACATTCCTGAGCTTGGCCTGCAGATCCTGGAGCTGCCATACATTGATGAGGAACTCAGCATGTTCATCCTGCTGCCAGAGGAGTCCACAGACGGCTCTGACCCTCTGCTGAAGGTAAACAACATAGAAGCAGCTACCTAGGCTGACAAGGTTTGCAAGGGATGCAATAGAAACTGTAAAACATAAATTATGCACCATTTCCACTCTTGGAGAAATATAGAATCTATGTAACTAATATCATATAGAATAATAGTTATAATTACCCATGGTTGTGCATGTTTTATCCAATTTCCAACATTTTTTTTTTTTAAATATTGCTTTTTCTAACAGAAACCACGTACAAATACAAATACATCATACTCCCTGTGTACAATATGAAAAAGCAGGCTGGTCCTCATTAGCAAAAAGATGAGAAATACATTCTATCATTTGTATTAATAAAGGTCTCTTCTCAAATTTAAAACCACTTCCCACCAAACCAGATCTCAGGACTGTTAGCTGGCCCTCAGGTAAACACCGAACTTTCACTCATTTGGTCTTTACATTTCGATCTCTGGGCCTCATTCATAGATATCTTCTCAAGTTTTTTTCTTACAGTTGTTCTTTAGAAAGGTCCTAAGAAAAGTCAGATTCATGTTGAGTTCTTAAACCACATCGATCCCCATAAAATGGCATGAAACTGCAGGGCCTTGTACACACACACAAACTGAAGAAGAACAAGAAGGAGCAGAAAAGTGGAAAGAGTTAAATCAAGAATCCACAAACAAAAGTGGAGGTAGTTCTGCAGGAAGTGAAAGCAAAACAAACTGTGTACTGAATAGTACATGGGATGCTATCATCTATTCAGGGATTTCTGTACCTGGAGAAGAGCACACAGCGGTTTAAGTATAGAAAACACTAAAAGGTTCAATTTCAAATCTGAGGCCCTCTTCACTATCTGCAAATAGATCTACATGGTCCTGGAAGATGCCTTCACTCCTCAGGGCGTGATGTGCTGCATCTTGTAGTAGCAGTAAATATGTGATTGTGCAAGTAGACCTAGGGTGCAGATATAGGCATACTTTGGGCCACAAATGATGTTATCAATCACTAATTATTGGATGGCATGGTTTATATAACTGATAACATAACTGATGTGATTTGAAGTCTTAGTGTATTGTTTAGTTATGTGTTTACTGATTTTAAAAGACCATAGTGCTTTGTTAAAAAATGGAAAAAAAAAAAAGAAATTTCTTTTTTTAGAACTGATGGAATTATCACTGTCTGTTTGCACCAGGATGATAATAGTCACACTGCAACTATTCAAAAACATTGAAACCACTGAAAGCCACCAGGGTGGGCTGTTGCCATGGAGAGGAGAACATGGTCTATAATTGTTTTGGTGGGTGGTGCATGTCAAGTGGCATCCACCTGAATGCCAAAACCCAAGCAGAGCATTGCATTGTAATGAGATGATCATTGACTACCAGTTTCTGATCTTATTCCAAAAAAGACAAAACTCCAGCTCAGCTGTTTACATGGCTAATGAAAATATCTACAGAAAAGTGGAAAGGCTGGAGCTTCTCCTCATTTTGCTTCTTTGCATCAAAATCGGATATATTTCAGTTTTTCCACAGGTGGCTGACTTGTTTGACTATGTGAACACAGCCTCCCTTTTTCATTCCTTCAGCCACCTTCTCGGTGAGGCTGATGTTGTAGTCTTTGCTCATATCTAAATTGACAAATCCACTGGGTGCAAATAGCATTTTAAGCTACAGACACCTGAGTGCAAAAAGCATCTCCCTAAAGATATTATTGTAATTTAAATCCTGTAATATAATACAACTTTAGTATTAAAGAAAACGCTGTAACCAATTACTAGGCACAAACATGTCAGCACTCAAATATGCCTAAGTGTGCTCTTGAGTGTGCTTAGATTCTGTTCTTACATAGGAACACATCTCAAAAACAACAAACCCCACTGGTGAATGTCTAAATCTTCATGGAAACTGTGTAAATAGGTTTTAAGAAGAAATGTCCTCATAAGAACAGTTGGTGAATGAGGCCTAATGAGACCACCTGAATAAATAAAGTTATATTCATGCATTAAAAAGTAGTCTAGCTAAACAGACAATGAGGCAATAGCAACTCAATCCATGATTCTAGGATTTAACAAGCACCTACAAGCTGTTACTGACAACCTCTTAATATAAATATGAGCCAGAGATGCAGTGCAGTGTGTGTTTTTTGTTCCAGCTGGAGATGGAGCTGACACGGGAGAGACTGGATGAATGGACCAACAGGGACAACATGGACATCCACTCAGAAATCCTTGTCCACCTGCCCAAGTTCAAGCTGGAGGAAGACTATGAGCTGAATGAGCCTCTGGCCAAACTGGGCATGACAGACGTGTTCTGCGGGGCAAAGGCAGACTTGTCTGGCATGAACGGTGAAGGAGGACTCTTCCTATCTACAGTGGCACACAAGGCCTTTGTGGAGGTGAACGAGGAGGGCACGGAGGCGGCTGCAGCCACAGCAGGCATGGTAGCGTTCTGTATGTTGAGGGAGGAACACTTCACAGCGGACCACCCCTTCCTCTTCTTCATCAGGCACAATAAGACCAAGTCCATCCTCTTCCTTGGCAGGTTCTCGTCTCCTCAGTAGACAGAACCAGCAGAGGAAGATATTGGGCCAATTAGAATAAAAAATATCCAAAATCCTTGAAATGAAGGCTTTATTTCCTGTGATGTTTTTCTCACTGATTTTTTTTTGTCTGCCTTTGCACTGACATCATACATGTAGTTATTCCAGCTGGAGTGTCCTTGGTTGAATTAATGCCTTAAAAGATTGGAGTGAACTTTAGTGAAATAAAGCACCAGACTTTTGGGTTTTAAAGTGACTACATTGGTAAAATGGAGACAGTCTGAGTTTTTATAAGGACTATTTCTTAAGTTGTCAGTAGTTTAAATACAGTGTGTTCACAGTGAGGTATATGGATAATCCAGAGAAACTGGGGCAGTTTCTTGAAAAATAGATTGCTCCATTCACAGTACTTGTATTTGAGCAGCTGCAAAAATCTCAGACATATTTCAAAACCTCAGTGGACAAAACGATACCTCTACCAGACTTGAGATTCAAAGGTGAAAGGAGAACATGTTTATTTGTAGTTTGGCTAAACTGATCCTTTCTTCACATGCAGTATGATTAAAGCCTTGTATTGGTTTTGACCAGAATGAAGACTTTTAAAAATTAAAATCACATTTTAGAATTAAATATTTAATTTAAATATAGATTAAACATAAGACAAATACATGTAAGTGGTCTAGTATGTGTTACTGCTTTGATGTTAAATCTCTAAGATATATTTTACAGATTGTTACTTCTTTTACAATCATTTGACAAATGCTGTTGCATAACTCCTCATAGCTGTGAAAAAGTTTTAAAACATGAAAGTCAAACACTCAACTGAAACCGGTAAAGATAAAGTACAGATAAAGTTTTGAGGCAGCATTCAAGCCAAAACAAAATGAAATGTCAGCAGCAAACTAAGCAAAAACTGAGCTGGTATTGTACATATCCTATTAAATCTCAGTGACCCCCATGTGTGTCTGAGATATACAGTGGCACAAAATCCACAGTACCTACAGCAATAACACAGATAATTGTTCCATCTTCCTGATCAGAAGATGTTAAAAGGCACATACTGGGTTTCTAACAACAAAATGCTCCACAACAACATCACCAACAATCAAGAATCAAGTACAGAACACTGAAAGAGTGCAGTGATGGAATGTGACTAAGTACATTTACTCAAGTACTATACTCAACCTGCTACATTTTTGGTTTCCTGCAGCTTATATTTCATTCTGCTTAACTTAGACCTGTTGCCCTCGTTTGTGGACAGTTTTAAGCGTCACCTACAGTAGTGCTAGCAAGGCCACAATACACTAATCCATCTGAAAACAAGATGGCAGCCATCTCTGTTGAGTCAGTCAACAGCTGATCCTGACACAAACGTGGACAAGGTACACAACCACATGAAATTTTGTGGTTAAAACTTTATTTATGCTTAATAACATTTATAATTTGATACTGCATACAAATTAGACCGATTTTAGCAAACATACTTTTATATCAATGTTGAATTTGCACAACTACTTTATTATATGTTCTAATGCTCTCCTGTTGAATAGAAATCTTTTAGGTCTCAGTGGGATGGTAAACCATAATAATCACACACTTTAACAGGAGGTGAGAGGAAGAATTTCCCACCCTTCTTGCTCCTGGATTTATCCCTCTGATGATGAGCAACAGATTGAAGGTGTGAAGTTAGGTCACAGCTGACAGTCTGCAACATTACCGTCTTACTTTAAACACAGTCAGCAGTCTGAGTTAATGTCACCGTTTCACCTGCTCTCCAGTTGTTGGGGAGATGGATTTTTGGCCATTTGGGAGAGAAACAAAGTCCATCAGACTTGCAGCAATGCAATGAGACTTTGGTGCCATCTGTTGGCAAAAGTTTATTATTAAGTTCAAAGTAAGTCAGGTTAAAAACACTCCCGTCATGTGGAGGTCTTCTAGATAACGTTCTACATGCGTCATATTTAATCACACACTTGTTTTTCTAAATAAAATGCAATGGTGAGGTATAAAGCATAATCTGCTGTATTTTCTGCTCATCCTGTGTTCAGACCCCGATGTCCTGTAGGTGGTGAGAGCAGCACACTGTGGAACTCATCACATGCTGTCAGAAGGGAGCAGAGTTGCTGTGTGATGTTGGATCTTAACAGAACGAGACAACTTCCTCAGTGCAACTGAAGCTTTTTATTCCCAAGACCCTCTGATGTCATCACAGCAGCACAAATAGTCAATGACCCCTGACCTTCCTAACCAGACACTCAAAAACAAACAAGTAAATAGGAATAACAACTGCTTCATAAAGAGGCCTCAGGACAAACATCTTTGGTTTCTTTTCTCTTTTTTTTTTGGTGATGGGATCCCAGCACAACTGCTGTCACACTGCTTTTATCAGCACTTTTTAAAAACTAAAACTGAGAAGACATTTGGTATACAATCCAAGAATAACAGCATGTGAGCCACAGTGTGGTCATTTTTCCTTCAACAAACTGAGCCTCCAAAGCTCCTCTTGACCTCTCAAACACATTAATCATAAAAACTCTGTCCTTAACTTGAGTTTGAGGGATTTAACTTTTGTAACACATTTAAATCAAAGTTGTAAAATTCGTCATTCCTTTCCCCCCTCTGAGTGTCTTAAAAGTAAGACAAAATCAGAAAAGTGACTTTCTAAAAGTTATGAGTCTAAAGATCATTTGATCTGAAACACTGAATGAGGAAAGAGGTTACACAAGCTTCAGCATCAACATACTGTTAAATTACTGACATAAAGCAACATAATTTGTTTGAATTAAAAGCATTAATGAAACATATTCCAGAGTTGGTCTGCCATGTAAAATTCAAAATACTGGATCAGAGCCTGTAATCAAGTCAGTTTAGGTGACTTCATGCAATATTTTCTGAGATCTCCCAATGATCTCTGACTGGAGCTTTATTTTGTGAATATAGCGGTTCCTTTTCATTTCTGTCAGTTTAATCTTCATGTTGGCTGAAGGCAATTTTGTCCTCCAACATTAAACCTGAGTAATTTCATTGTTCTTATTTTATTCATGACTATAACTATAAAGTAAATTTCCAAAAGTGGTCCTGTAGGCCTAAACATAAACTGACTGTGTCTTTGAATTTAAGATAGAGAGAATGGACATGTCCAGATATGAATGTAGGGAGCTTTAGACAACTGTACCAAGCAAAGATCGTCTCATTCAACAATCAGATCATCGTTCAATACAATTATTGCAACTCCACAGCTGGCTGTTGGATCAGTTATATTTGGTACTCATTTCAGATTACAATTTAATGTTACTTTGATTTTACGGAGTTATTTTGCGCCTTAGATATCGTCTCATTCAACAATCAGATCATAGTTCAATACAATTATTGCAACTCCACAGCTGGCTGCTGGATCAGTTATATTTGATACTCATTTCAGATTACAATTTAATGTTACTTTGATTTTACTGAGTTATTTTGCGCCTTAGATATTTTTTCATTTAACTGTTTTTAAATCTAGGCAGAAATTCTAAGATATATTGCCCCCCATATTGTTATGTAAGCTGTGACACTGTTGAGTAGTTTTGTTAAGCGTTAGTATGTCATAAAAAAATGCAGGGAAAAAAACATGGTATAGTATTCAATAAGACATTCATGAAAATGTCACATTATGTCATAAAAGTCATATTGAGTGCACTTTTAGAACCCTTGAACTATATATTTTTTTCCTAAAATGGTTAGTTAATTCCCCACAGTGTTAAATAGGCTAGGTAAATAGTTATGACATCTTGCTATTTGAAAATACAGGGAAAAAAACTGAAAATGATTTGCACATATGAACCACAACTTTATATAATGACAAGGTGCACTGCAGCGGTCTGGCTGCACGTGCTCATCATCATACACCCAGACGCATCAGGTGCTGCAGGAGTTTCTGCAGAGGCAACACAAGATGATAGACTTGAATCCAAACACACACTTGGATCCAAACATTTAAATCATCAATAACTGCGTCGTGCGTAAGTAAAAGTCATGGAAACAGAACGGTGGAGCCCTATAAAAGCTGCAAAACCTTTTTGAATGTCACATTTGCACTCGGACTTCACACAAGTTAGCTAAAAAAACCTTCTGCTGAAAAGCTGAAACATTAGAGACAATTTCTACGGAAAACACTGTTGGATACCTGATCTGAGAAACTCAAAACCTCACAGGTGAGAATCTTATTGCTCCTTCCTCTGCTGCTGCCCTGCTGAGTTTCAAAATGCCTTTGTGACTTGTTGCAAACTGATTTCCCCACAGCCACAAATTAAAGTGTCTTTCTACACAGCCACAAATTAAAGTATCTTTCTACACAGCCACAAATTAAAGCATCTTTCTACACGACCACAAATTAAAGTATTTATCTATTTATCTACCAGGAAAACTAGCTACATCTGCTGTTGGAAAATGGCGTCCGGACCCCCCGCCGTGGAGCCCCTGCTGTCCAGAGTCAGGCGTTGGATCGCCTCCTTTGCCGGTAAGACATATTTTATTGTCATGGTAAATTTAGCCTATTTATTAATGTTGCTTTAATCCTTAAAAGAGAACTTCAACACAAAATGTGCATTTAAGTATGGTGAAATGTTGATTGGTGATATTGGAGGTTTGCTCGGTGTAAAATGATTTATTATTGTATGACAAGAATATAGTGAATTTGTCGGGACAGGTGTGGAAGGTGTTAATAATTGTAGTGTCACTGTTATTTTTGTCTGAGGGGATTGAATTTGGTCAATTCGTTGTCGATTATGGGGAAAAGATGGCGACTAGGCCATTTTTGAGCTTCATAACAAAATGATGCTTTACTTGTGGACCATGGAGAGGATGCAATGTGTTAGAGCAAACGTCACGACGTCAGATCGCGCAGGTGTAAACAAACCGGGGCCCGTTGCTCTGTGTGCTGATGTCGCTGCTTAGATGAGATGTTGTCGGGTCCTTTTAAATTAAAATTAATTACATTAGTGAGCTCATTTTCTGGATTTCTTCAAAAAGTGTTGCTCTGAGCCAGAATTAGAGAGATGAAGTGAACTGAAGTGTTTGACAGTTATTGGACAAAGCCGTTCAGTCATCGCTCAGAGCTTGTAATGGACATGTTGGCGTTGCCAGAGTCCTGAAATATACTTCGCTTGTTCATGTGGTATTTTCTTATGAAGAATTGATCATATTTCCTGGAAGCTATTGAGCTAAGATGTTAATATTTATATATAAAAATTAATAAAAACAATACGAACAGATTTAAAATGTAAATCTATTCATATTTTTTATTAATTTGTATGCATAAATATTAGCATTTTAGCTCAATAGCTTCCAGGAAATATGATCAATTGACTCAAAATCAGTGTGGGATCATAGTACTCCACTGGCTGCATGAGATACACCTCTTGTTTTTACATTTTATATCTGTTCATAATTGTTATTAATTTTTATATGTAAATATTAGCATTTTAGCTCAATATCTTCCAGGACATATGATCAATTGACTCAAAATCAGTGTGGGATCATAGTACTCCACTGGCTGCATGAGATACACCTCTTGTTTTTACATTTTATATCTGTTCATAATTGTTATTAATTTTTATATATAAATATTAGCATTTTAGCTCAATAGCTTCCAGGAAATATGATCAATTAAATCAACATCATTGTGGGACCATAGTACTCCACTGGCTGCATGAGATACGCCTCTTGTTTTTACATTTTAAATTTGCTTGTATTTTTTTTAAATTAATTTTTATATATAAATATTAGCAATTTAGCTCAATAGCTTCCAGGAAATATGATCAATTAACTCAACATCATTGTGGGACCATAGTACTCCACTGGCTGCATGAGATACGCCTCTTGTTTTTACATTTTACATCTGTTCGTATTTTTTTTATTAGTTTTTATATATAAATATTAGCATTTTAGGTCAATAGCTTCCAGGAAATATGATCAATTAAATCAACATCATTGTGGGACCATAGTACTCCACTGGCTGCATGAGATACACCTCTTGTTTTTACATTTTACATCTGTTCGTATTTTTTTTTATTAGTTTTTATATATAAATATTAGCATTTTAGGTCAATAGCTTCCAAGAAATATGATCAATTAAATCAACATCATTGTGGGACCATAGTACTCCACTGGCTGCATGAGATACACCTCTTGTTTTTACATTTTACATCTGTTCGTATTTTTTTTTATTAGTTTTTATATATAAATATTAGCATTTTAGGTCAATAGCTTCCAGGAAATATGATCAATTAAATCAACATCATTGTGGGACCATAGTACTCCACTGGCTGCATGAGATACACCTCTTGTTTTTACATTTTACATCTGTTCGTATTTTTTTTTATTAGTTTTTATATATAAATATTAGCATTTTAGCTCAATAGCTTCCAGGAAATATGATCAATTGGCTCAAAATCAGTGTAGGATCATAGTACTCCACTGGCTGCATGAGATACGCCTCTTGTTTTTACATTTTACATCTGTTCGTATTTTTTTTATTAGTTTTTATATATAAATATTAGCATTTTAGCTCAATATCTTCCAGGAAATATGATCAATTGACTCAAAATCAGTGTGGGATCATAGTACTCCACTGGCTGCATGAGATACGCCTTTTGTTTTTACATTTTACATCTGTTCATAATTGTTATTAATTTTTATATGTAAATATTAGCATTTTAGCTCAATATCTTCCAGGAAATATGATCAATTGACTCAAAATCAGTGTGGGATCATAGTACTCCACTGGCTGCATGAGATACGCCTCTTGTTTTTACATTTTACATCTGTTCATAATTGTTATTAATTTTTATATATAAATATTAGCATTTTAGCTCAATAGCTTCCAGGAAATATGATCGATTGACTCAAAATGAGTGTGGGATCATAGTACTCCACTGGCTGCATGAGATACGCCTCTTCTTTTTACATTTTACATCTGTTCATAATTGTTATTAATTTTTATATGTAAATATTAGCATTTTAGCTCAATAGCTTCCAGGAAATATGATCAATTGACTCAGCATCAGTGTGGGATCATAGTACTCCACTGGCTGCATGAGATATGCCTCTTGTTTTTACATTTTACATCTGTTCGTATTTTTTTTTATTAGTTTTTATATATAAATATTAGCATTTTAGGTCAATAGCTTCCAGGAAATATGATCAATTGACTCAAAATCAGTGTGGGATCATAGTACTCCACTGGCTGCATGAGATACGCCTCTTGTTTTTACATTTTATATCTGTTCATAATTGTTATTAATTTTTATATATAAATATTAGCATTTCAGCTCAATAGCTTCCAGGAAATATGATCAATTGACTCAGCATCAGTGTGGGATCATAGTACTCCACTGGCTGCATGAGATATGCCTCTTGTTTTTACATTTTACATCTGTTCGTATTTTTTTTATTAGTTTTTATATGTAAATATTAGCATTTTAGGTCAATAGCTTCCAGGAAATATGATCAATTGACTCAAAATCAGTGTGGGATCATAGTACTCCACTGGCTGCATGAGATACGCCTCTTGTTTTTACATTTTACATCTGTTCGTATTTTTTTTATTAGTTTTTATATATAAATATTAGCATTTTAGGTCAATAGCTTCCAGGAAATATGATCAATTGACTCAAAATCAGTGTGGGATCATAGTACTCCACTGGCTGCATGAGATACGCCTCTTGTTTTTACATTTTACATCTGTTCATAATTGTTATTAATTTTTATATGTAAATATTAGCATTTTAGCTCAATATCTTCCAGGAAATATGATCAATTGACTCAAAATCAGTGTGGGATCATAGTACTCCACTGGCTGCATGAGATACGCCTCTTGTTTTTACATTTTACATCTGTTCATAATTGTTATTAATTTTTATATGTAAATATTAACATTTTAGCTCAATAGCTTCCAGGAAATATGATCAATTGACTCAAAATCAGTGTGGGACCATAGTACTCCACTGGCTGCATGAGATACATGTCTTGTTTTTACATTTTACATCTGTTCATAATTGTTATTCATTTTTATATATAAATATTAGCATTTTAGCTCAATAGCTTCCAGGAAATATGATCAATTAATTCAACATCATTGTGGGACCATAGTACTCCACTGGCTGCATGAGATACGCCTCTTGTTTTTACATTTTAAATCTATTCGTATTTTTTTTTATTAGTTTTCATATATAAATATTAGCATTTTAGCTCAATAGCTTCCAGGAAATATGATCAATTAAATCAACATCATTGTGGGGCCATAGTACTCCACTGGCTGCATGAGATACGCCTCTTGTTTTTACATTTTAAATGTATTCGTATTTTTTTTATTAGTTTTTATATATAAATATTAGCATTTTAGCTCAATAGCTTCCAGGAAATATGATCAATTAACTCAACATCATTGTGGGACCATAGTACTCCACTGGCTGCATGAGATACGCCTCTTGTTTTTACATTTTAAATCTGTTTGTATTTTTTATTAATTTTTATATATAAATATTAGCAACTTAGCTTAATAGCTTCCAAGAAATATGATCAATTGACTCAAAATCAGTGTGGGATCATAGTACTCCCCTGGCTGCATGAGATACGCCTCTTGTTTTTACATTTTATATCTGTTCATAATTGTTATTAATTTTTATATATAAATATTAGCATTTTAGGTCAATAGCTTCCAAGAAATATGATCAATTGACTCAAAATCAGTGTGGGATCATAGTACTCCACTGGCTGCATGAGATACGCCTCTTGTTTTTACATTTTAAATCTGTTTGTATTTGTTATTAATTTTTATATGTAAATATTAGCATTTTAGCTCAATAGCTTCCAGGAAAGATGATCAATTGACTCAGCATCAGTTTGGGACCATAGTACTCCACTGGCTGCATGAGATACGCCTCTTGTTTTTTTCGTTTTAAATCTGTTCATAATTGTTATTAATTTATATATATTAAATATTAACATTTTAGCTCAATAGCTTCCAGGTATTGTGACCAGTTAACTCAAAATCAGTGTGGGATCCTAGTACTCCACTGGATGCATGAGATACACATGTTTTTTCTACATTTTCAAATCATTCATAATTTTTATATGAAAACATTAGCATTTTAGCTGAATATCTATTAGGTCATGTGATAAAGTGAATCAAAGCCAGTGTTAGAACATATTGATACGTCTCTTTTTATTGCCTTTAAACACAGTATCTCTGCTTTAAATATCACACATTTTTATTTTGAAAACAGGAAGTGGGTACACGCTGTAGCCCTTGCATTTACTGTAAAGTCTGCAATACCAGTGCACTTGAAATGTTGCGAATGTCTGTCGAATATCTAACTTTAAACTAACTTCACTGCGCTCAGATAGCATTGGTGTTATGATTTTTTGGAGAATCCTTGTTCATTATTGTTCATGATTTTTTTGAAGTATCACGCATTTTGTCATGCATAAGGTTTTCGCTGCATCCGAGTATTTTACACAGCTTAACTTGGAGGCAACGAATCCACTTAGAAACACACAGTTTCCACAGTGTCACGTGTCTCTGCTTTTTATTTTACTGGAGTATATATGACGCAACATGAGCTACTGTCCTGCCAATTATACTAGTCTGATTTGTATTGTGGCTATACGAAAAAAGATACGTTTCAGGGGTAAAACCAGCAATGTGAACAGTGTTATTGTATAGAATTGTAGGTTTCACTTTGGATACACCTGGTTTGTCCACCTACAGACAGTTTATAGAGTATCTGTAACATTTCAACAGTTTATTAGTTGAAATTCAACAATGTTGTTCAACGTTTTGCTTTGTCTGCAGATGTTTATTATATGTTTATGAAACAATTCACTACATGTTTTCAGAATAATTTAGCTGAACTTGAACTACTCACTTAACCCGTGCTGCATATGTTGAGTGAATAGTTCAAGTTCAACTAAATTATTCTGTGAATATTAGATATGTTTATGAATTATCACATATACTCAATAGATAATCTGTCGCATATCTACAGACAAAGTGGAACAGTTTAACTGTTGAATCTCAACTAATAAGCTGTTGAAATGTTAACATATACATATATATATATTAAGTATCTGTAGGTGGACTGTCCAAATAAAGTCTTACCTACAATTCTACATAATAACACTGTTCACATTCCTGGTTTTGCCTCTGAAAGCATATCATGTTTCACATAACCACAGTCAAAGTCAGACTAGTATAACAGTCAGAATCTGTTAATGGTTAGAATGGTGTAAATCTCTTTTAGCCTTTGGCAGCCAAATATGGAACAACAGCTCGCAAAGCAAAATTTAACATGTAATATGATGTCATGAGAGCACATACATAGCTGCTGATTAGCTGCCTGTGTCCAGTCAAGATTTATCCAGCATAAAAGTATTATCATATTACCCTCATCCCGTCCTAATGTTCCAAATAAAAGTAGCAGAACTGCACAATATTGATATGAGTTTTAGAGGTGGCAGTGGCACTCTCTTTGTTGGTGTTTTTTCTACAAAGTACATGTAATTCATCAGGTCAAAAATGACTGATTAGGCCTTTAAGCCTTGTGTTTAATTCTGTTTCAATTTTATTCTTCCTCAGGAGGCTACTTTTGGCCACTCAGCACCGCACCCCCTGCCGCTGAGAGCCCCCCCGATGACCCAGTCCTGCCGGACTACGAGGTGGAGGAGGAAGAGGTTGGCATTGTCGGGGCGGATGACGTGGACGGACTTCAGGCTGGTAACGTAGAGGATGAGCAGCAGCTTCCACCACCTCCTCCTTCTTATTTCCCTGCTTACCCTTATGCTGCTCATCACCTTATGCTGCTCCTTATCCCTATGGTGCTCCTTATCCCTATGCTGCTCCTTATCCCTATGCTGCTCCTTATCCCTATCCTTATGCTGCTCCTTATCCTTATCCCTATGCTGATCCTTATCCCTATCCTTATGCTGATCCTTATGCTGATCCTTATCCCTATGCTGATCCTTATCCCTATCCTTATGCTGCTCCTTATCCTTATCCCTATGCTGATCCTTATCCCTATCCTTATGCTGATCCTTATGCTGATCCTTATCCCTATGCTGATCCTTATGCTGATGCTGACGCTGATCCTTACGCTGAGGCTGATGCTGAGCTGGAAGACGACTTGGACGTGCCCTTGTGGGACGTGGACTGGGACTCTGAGTACAGCCGTTCTATCGATGGCGAGGTCCCTCAGTTCGAAGACTTTGAGCCCATCTCCCAGGAAGAAAGTTCTGAGGAGCTTGAAGATCATGTGGTCCCTCAATCTTGTGGCAGGGCCTCCTACATGAAGAGGACCAGGGAGGACAGCAGCGGGGAGGACAGCGACGGGGAGGACAGCGACGGGGAGGAGGCTCTTGCGAAGAGGCGGAGATGGGCTGAAGAGAGCGACTCGGATTGACTCGATGGGTGGGCTGAATATTCTGCTTGAGACATCGGAGCAATCACACATCTGCTCTTCATCACCTCCTCATTACAGCAGGAAGAGTGATTCCTATGGCAGTCTTTGCGTCTTGCAGGGCTGCTATCACCCCAGATAGTGTCTTGCTCTGGGACCACCGGACTGACACTTTTTAACACAGGGGGCTTGCCTTTGCGTCTGGCTGGGCAAGCAAAGCCCCAGGCAGCCTTTGCGTCTGGCAGGGCTGTCAACACCCACGTAGCATCTTGCACTGGGTTTTTATTAGTTTATCCCCATATTATATGCACAGTGGAATGATCGACCTTTCTTTCCTCCTGAGGGCCGGCCTTTGCGTCTGGCGAGGCCGGCGATACCCCAGGTAGCCCTCGGGCCTGGCAGGACATCCTGTGCACAGCCTTTGCGTCTGGCGGGGCTGCTACCATCCCAGATAGCGTCTTGCACTGGGACCACTGGATTGACCCTTTTTAACACAGGGGGCTTGCCTTTGCGTCTGGCTGGGCAAGCAAATCCCCAGGCAACCTTTGCGTCTGGCAGGGTTGTCAACACCCCAGGTAGCGTCTTGCACCGGGACTTATTTAGAGTATCTCCTCATACTTTGCACGGTGGATGGATCAGCCTCTCTTTCTATCCTCCTGAGGGCCGGCCTTTGCGTCTGGCGAGGCCGGCGATGCCCTGGGTAGCCCTCGTGTCTGGCAGGGCTGTTGAAACCCCGTGCATTAAGCCTTTGCGCCTGGCGGGGCTGAGGAAGACAAATTTGCCTTTGCGTCTGGCAGGGCAAAGAAACATCAGCTTGATTAGTTTTCAAATTGAAAGTACATTCCTTTGGGGCGTCGGTGGCTTAGTGGTAGAGCAGGCGCCCCATGTACAAGGCTGTTGCCGCAGCGGCCCGGGTTCGACTCCAGCCTGTGGCCCTTTGCTGCATGTCACTTCCCCGCTCTCTCCCCCTTTCACACTTGTCTGTCCTATCCATTAAAGGCTAAAAATGGCCAAAACAATTTGCTCCCTTAACATAATCCTCCACAAACCAAAAATGCCTTCAAAAAAGGTAAGTAACTATATAAAATACATTATAATTTAAAGAGTACTTGTCTCCCTAATCTTTTATGTCTGTGTCTCACTCGACCAGCTGAGCTGCTGTTGTTCACCATGGACAAAAAAGGTAAGTGTGAGCTTATTTATCAACCATTTTTTCTTTGATATGTTTATTTTACTAAGGTTTCTATTCTTACTAACCATTTTTGACTTTCCTCTTATCTCACTCCCCCACCTGAGCTGCTGTTGTTCACCATGGACAAAAAAGGTAAGTGTGAGCTTATTTATCAACCATTTTTTTTTTCTTTGATATGTTTATTTTGCTAAGGTTTCTTTTCTCACTAACCATTTTTGACTTTCCTCTTATCCCACTCCCCCACCTGAGCTGCTGTTGTTCACCATGGTAAAAAAAAAAAGTAAGTGTGAGCTTATTTATCAACCATTTTTTCTTTGATATGTTTATTTTGCTGAGGTTTCTTTTCTTACTAACCATTTTTGACTTTCCTCTTATCTCACTCCCCCACCTGAGCTGCTGTTGTTCACCATGGACAAAAAAGGTAAGTGTGAGCTTATTTATCAACCATTTTTTCTTTGATATGTTTATTTTGCTCAGGTTTCTTTCTTACTAACCATTGTTGACTTTCCTCTTATCTCACTCCACCACCTGAGCTGCTGCTGTTCACCGAGGACAAAGAAAGTAAGTGTGAGCCTCAAACTTAGAGAAAAAGTGACCTAGACTAGAATTCAATATATCAAGACATAAAGTAATGCATTATATTGTGTGAACCAGCTACATACTGTATACAATGCCTGTTTACTCATATTTCATTTATTTAGTAATTCAAAATAATTTGCTCACTCATTTATTGTTCCCTCTCTTACTCCACCACCTGAGCTGCTGCTGTTCACTGTGGACTAAAGGGTGAGTAGCTTAGTGTATATTATTGTGTAAACTAGCCACATGTGTACCTGTTTATCCTTACTTATAGAGCAGGCACCCCATGTACCAGGCTCTTGCCACAGGGGCCCGGGTTCGACTCCAGCCTGTGGCCATTTCCTGCATGTCACTCCCCCTCTCTCTCCCCCTTTCACACTTGTCTGTCCTGTCAATTAAAGGCTAAAATGCCCACAGAAATATATATATATATATATATATATATATAAAAAACCCTTAAAAAACCCTCTTGCTTAATAAATCATATATTATCTGACCTACTCTTAATCTGCAGGATTATGTGCAGCTCCAACATCCCCACAGCAAAGGAGGAGGACCCAGACTCAGTATTTTTGCAGAGCATCCAAGGTTACCTTGATTACAGAGAAGAAATGATTACATCCGACTCACAGGACAAGCTGGAGAGCAGACAGAGGTGAGTAACAGTTGAAATGAAAACATTAACAGATATAATATTTCATCTTAACATTTCTTATTTCAGATTCAAAGATGAGAAATGTTACTCATTCTGTGGTACTATTTATTTTAGACTCAGTGTTCCTGCAGTGCACCCAGTGTTACCTCAACAAGACAGCTGGAGAGAAGTGGTCATCTGTGTTTCAGTCCACTAAGTAAGTATCTTAATTTTACAAAAATAGCAATACATCAGCATATGCTGATGATATTTTTAATAGCTAACTTGTTTAAATATATTTCATCATAATCAGTGTGATAGATGAAGCCTGTGAATGTTTTCTGCACTAAAAAAAAAAAGTTAAAACAGAGATGATTCAGTTTGCAGGCCGACACTTTACAGTCCATTAGTCCAACAGAATTTTGAGTAACATCAATGCTGACAGCAGACACTGTATTATTTTCTCTTACTACATGACGACTGATGAATGTATTTGTTGTTTTAGGGCAGGACTCCTCTTGTGTCCAGGGGCCCCTGAGAGGGGATGTGAACCAAACTGCACAAAGCCAGCATCACAACCATCCACTGAACACACTCTGTCACGCTATTTCTCAACTTTATCAGTTATCTGTTGCAATCAATAAAACACTCACTCATCTAAAGTGACACTCTGTATTGTGAGATTGATTTTAACCTCAGTGACATTGAGTTCATGTGATGCTTTCTGAATCAGTTGTAGTTGTGTCGTGGCTAAAATGCTGCTAAAATGGTGGAACAGGAGTCTCTCTAAACAAGCAACTGAGTCATCTGGATTACTTTGTAGATCCCACAACAAGTCTATAGAAATCAGTCCACATACAGATTAAAGCATTTCCACATATCCAAAAGTGCATCATATATTTCTCAGTAATTAGTGCCATAACTCAATTAAAACTGGCTGAATGCATTGGTTGAAGAGTCAACTTTGTATGAAAAATAGTGGAAGCGCTCTGAGGCCCCTCTCACTCCTTAAAGGCTCAAAATGCTTTAGTCCGCCCCTGAGCTAGGATTCATCTCTAAAGGTGGCTAAGGCTGAGTGGCTGCTGATTCTGCTGGAGCAACAACATACACAGTCATGTCTTTCCCTGAGAAAGGAAAATCAGAGTTTCAAAAAAGAAAAGAAAGGAAAGGGAAAGATGCTAAACTGACTTTACAAGAACAAAACATTTCAAAAGGTGTGTGAGAAAGACATGGATCAGGAAGGGTGGGGGGCCCACAGAGGCTACTGGTGCATAGGGCCCAGAATTTGGTGCTATGAATCGTTATGATGCAAGGTAAATGTTATAAATTGGAGCCTAACTTTTTTGTGCTTATAGATAAAGCAGTACTTGTGAGTAATGTTTGTAGGGGCCCAGCACGTAAATGACATTGAACTGGTGCGCATTGTTTATTTCCTGCTTTATACACTGTAACTGAAGGAAACTCCTGTCAGATATTATTGCACTCTGTTGTTAATGTTTTTAGATATGGTTAGTCAACTAGTCAAGCTCTCACACAACAGCTGGTATACTTACTAAGTAAAATTCTCATGCTACAGCTAGTTCAGTAAGTGCATTTAATTATTGTTAATATAAGCTTAAAGGGCTGCTGCTAACATATTACTACTACTAACAGTTATGATAATGATAATCATGTATATCTGGTGTCTTTCTACATGATAAGGACAATAACTATTACTTAATTCCTTGGCCAACAGTTTGTCACTACCATTCACATCTGTTATACAAGCCAAATCTGGGATTATTATTATGATTATTATCATAATAATAACATCAACGGCGACGAGAATAATAATATAATTTTTCTTTTAATAGATTTGCTTTTACGCTTTTCTCACTTTATGTCATTTTTGTCATTATTTTCTCCACGTGTTGCAGTTTTCTGGTTTTACCGCTTGATGGCAGTGTTGCCCTTTGTATTTTGTATTACGCTCGGGGGAAAAAAACTACAATCCCAAGATGCATTACGGGAGCTGTTGCCAGGATACACCACAGACGGTCGGACTCAGTAGTTACCTGCTAGCTACAGTCAGACGCAGACAAACGCGTTCCCACCAATCTCCGACTGATACATGCAAAACAAAGAGAGGTAATTTATCTCTGTAGGCCTTTTATCCGTTAAACCGTGTGTTTGTTGACTTGGACGGTTTCAAAACTCCCGTGGTTCGGTTTATTGTTAGTTGTCCGATGCTAGGTGGCTAATGCGAGACGGTAGACGGGCATAACAGCTGTGTTGTTTCTAAATTTGGTTGTTGGTAAACTGTTATATCAATATCAAAGCGCATATAAACGCTAGATAAATGTGTGTAACCGTAGTTGGGTTCACACGATAATGTGTTAGCGTCCTATGGAGCGGACTGACCGGTGGAAAGACACAAGACTGCTGAAAAACCAACCGTACGACGAGAGCCTGGAGGTGGTCGACTCGGAGGAGGTAGCGAGCGTCTACAGCCCGACTCCCCGCAGCCAGCATCAGGTAACATCCACCCACCACCACCCCTGGACTGTGTGTGTAGACATTTCTTTGTCTACACACACAGTCCACGGGGACAGCCTACCTTATGTTATAACATTAATGTAACGGTATGCACTAGGACTGCAGACTAGTCACTATCAGCTCCATGTACGTAAAGTCTCAGCAGTAAAGTATAAGCTCCATGTAGTTGGAGTATCAGTAGTCCACAAGTATTGGCAGAATTATGTGGTTAGAGTACCTACTGTAAAAGTAGACATGTATTGTCAACTTCATGTTCATGTTCATGTGTCAGTATCAGGATTAAAAGTAAACAGGCATTTTCAACTTCATGTATTTAAAGTATCAGCAGAAAAAGTACACAAGTATTATTAGCTTCATTAGATAAAGTGTCAGAAGTAGAAATACAATACATAATAATGCAACAGACAAATTTTATTTTGCTTTGTCATCCAGTTACTGACTGAATTAATATTAATTAGTGACCAGTGGGTGTGAGCTGCAAATAGAAATTGCCACCTGAATATCTTCTGCACTGAGCTGTGATTATCAGAGAGTACAGTCACTTAGCAGCTTCTTCTCATTCACACACTCTTCACTTTCATGCAGTGAACTGCTGCTCTGCGGGCTGTGGTGGACAAAACACAGTGAATGTGTTTCATGAGGTTGACTTTAGCCTTTAGTAATGTTGTTGTCACCTTCCTCTCTGCTCTGGCAACAGATGAAGATAACTTTTGTGTTTTCAGTCAGAGTCCAGGAGGAGCAGGACGGAGCGAGGCTTGATGTCGGCCAACAGTGACGATGAAGACCACAAGCCTCTGAGGGCCATCGAGCCAACCGGCGGGCAGCCTGGGGCCAGTCCGAACGAGGAAGATGAGGAAGAAGAAGAGGAGGAGGAGGACTCTGATGAAGAGGACTCAGACGATGATGACGAGCCCGGTGATGCTCCAGAGGGGGCATATGACCCTGCTGACTACGCCAACCTGCCTGTCAGCACAGAGATCAAAGAGCTCTTCCAGTACATCATACGGTGAGCAGTTTACTTAAGAAACACACACACATAATACATATCATACACTTAATTTTTTTTCCATTATTGATTCATCTGCTGATTATTTTCTCCAGTCATCATTCTGTTTATAAATATCAAAAAATGGAAATGCATGTTATAATTTCCCAGAGTCAAAGGTGAGGTCTTCAGTCCAAAACTGTTCAGTTTACTATCAGTCACAACAGACTCTCCTGCTCCATATGATATATATGTAATAATAGTCCTGATACAGTTTGAAGAGAGAAACTTTAGATCACAGAGAGAAAAATGTTGTTACACATCATAAAAGGATTCCTTTATGAATCAGACTGACAGTTAAGACAGATCCAGTCATTTAAGCTGGACGGAGAACCAGAGCACAAATAAAAGACGTCTTTTGTTGTCTCCTCTCAGCTACACCCCTCAGTGTGCAGAGCTGGAGCACAGCCTGAAGCCCTTCATCCCAGACTTCATCCCAGCAGTGGGAGACATTGACGCCTTCCTGAAGGTACAAACACAACCTGTCTGCTAATTTATTGGTGTTGCAGAAACAGGAAACAGGGTTCATTTTTTATTTGGTTTTAGTCTCACTGTTGTCATTCATTTTTAATTTTGATGTATTCTGATCACTTCTACTACCTGCGTGTTTTCATGTCTCAGCTGTTTTGTTGCTTCCTATCAAATTCTCGGTGGATTGCAGATGAATTGAGTTCATAAATCATCAGATAACATCACTGACAGACACAACGTTACTGAATGTAAAAACGCATCTTATTATCAATAGCAGAACAAACAGATCAATCATCTTCTGAACAAGATAAAAATGTTGTCACAGTTCCCTTTTTAAAAACTTTTCTTTTAGTTTTAGTCTTGCTTTTGTTGTGAGAAAAGACAAAGGTTGCGCATTATACCGAACAAACTTTTATTGTTAGTAGCACTAGAAATGCTCCTTAATCTCTGTGACCCCCGATCTGACTGTGACTGTGTGGCATTCAGGTGCCAAGCCAGATGGTAAAGCGGACAGTCTGGGTCTGGTGGTTCTGGACGAACCCAGTGTGAAACAGTCAGACCCCACGGTGCTGTCGCTGTGGCTGTCAGAGGAGACCAAACAGCATGGAGCCACTGAGGTACTGATAACCATTATACACCTGTATCACACACACTCTATTCTGACTGAGATCCTGTAGAACAAGTTATATGTTGAAAATACATCATCATGTCGTTTAAATATAGATCATAATCTATAACAACTTTTCAGCTGAATGTAGTACAGCTTCCAACCTGACGCTTTGTGTTTACATCCTGAGTGCGGTCAATGGTGAGCCACCACCCTACTCTCTGTCTCTGTTAACGTGGACCTTTTGCTACTTTGTTAACTTTATGTTTTTTTCTTTGTTGCCTGTGTCGTTGTGGATCAGTCTGCATCCCCCTCTCTAAATTTGGAGGGTCTGGGAATGCAGCGCAGGCTTACATGAGTTAATTTTCTTCCTTGACAGCAGTTTGTGGAGTTTTAAGTTGTGGGGTGGATAATTATTCAGTCGAACTGATCGGAACCGCTCAGATCATATCGATAGATTAGAAGAGCAGCTGCTGCAGAGGCAAACTTTTGGACCCAGTGCAGTGAATGATTATGCTTCTCTTTCACTGCTCCTGACGTTCTACCGCTCTGTGTGTGCGTGGTGCAGTGAATAACTGAACTGTATATATATTCCAACAGCGCTCGTAATGAGCGATACGACTCCTAAAGTAGAAAATCAAAAGGTGGCGGCAGATCTTTTAATCGTTGTGGGCCGCCACAAATAAATGAATATGTGGAAAATCCTGTCAGTAATCAGACTGCCTCTGAAGACATTAAATTCTTTATACTTTGGTTAGACATAAGTCTCAATTTAAAATACCATAATGACTGTCTTGCAAAGAAATAGAAATTCACACTCGGCTTTCTGTACAGGCTAAAGTCTTGTTTTTCTGTCGTATAGAGAGCACAGAATCTGGCAAGACAAGTCTGTTCCACTACAGTCCCTGGTCCTGGAAAATGATTTTAAACTTAGAATAGAGGAAGTGGTCACAGCTAGCTGCAGCTGCTTCATTTAACAAACAAATTCTAGATTAAATAGTGCGGCCTTATTACTCCACTCTATTATTTATTGTACTTTGTCACATCTATTGTCACTGTTGATGTTGTGTTGCTAGGTTTCACTTGCAAAAGCAGTTCTAATCTCAATGTTACTTCCTCAATAGACAAACCTTTAATATATATATACAGTATGTCACCTCTCTTCTCTCTCTGTCTTGTCTGTGCCTCCACTTTTCCAATCAAATAAAGAAAGAATGCCAAAAAACGAATCTTGTAAAACAAAAACAAACACCTCATTCTGTCTGTCTGTCTGGCTCCCTGTCTGTCTTACTCTTTCGCTCTCTCTCTCTCTCTCCTCCAGTTAAAGAAGGTAACGAGCGTTGTCAGTCCTCAGACCAACCCTCGGGCGGTGGACAGCTGGGTGGATAGTATCAGCGCTCTGCACCGCTCCAAACCTCCGGCCAGCGTTCAGTATGGCCGAGCGATGCCGGACATTGACAGCCTGATGCAGGAGTGGCCAGCTGAGCTGGAGGAGATGCTGGGCCGCCTGCAGCTGCCCCCAGCCCGCCTGCAATGCAGCCTGGCCGAGTACACCGACATTATCAGCGGCCTGCTCGACATCCCTGTTTACAGCAGCAGGATCCAGTCTCTGCATCTGCTGTTTAGCCTCTATCTGGAGTTCAGAGACTCGCAGCACTTCACACGCAGAGCTTAGAGACAGGCTGGAATATCTACATCAGAGTGACACACTTGAGAGGAAAACCTGTAATCAGTGTGCAGGAAGAAGTGAAAGCTGACATCAGATGTTCCTTATTTAAAGTCTGTATTCTGGCTGCTCATTTATGTGACACCTCAGACAGCAGCTGTTTATTGGTCCAGATACTCTGGGATCAGAAGTGAGAAAATGTTATGACATTCTCCGTTTGATTCTCCTCTGTTTACTTTATATTGTCAAACTTTCAAATAAATGCAAAAATGCCTTTAAAACAGACTCCCATTCCTATATAGTTGTTTTACTGACAGGTGTTGTGTTTTACACCAGATCACAAATAACACATTTATTCATTCATCATTGATGCGTTAAGAGATACTTCAATGGTTTAATGACCATATGCATAACATCATCTCATAATTACCTTTATGAGCAGAAGGAAAACTTTCATTTTCTCCTATATTTCTTTTTACTCCTGTTCCTTCATTGCTACTAATTTGCAAAGTTAAGCATCACATGTTTCAAGGAAAGAGTCAGTAACAAATGAACATCACTTGTTTAATCAACAGGTTATTCTGTACATTGACAGGTGTGTTTCAGGCCTCACGGACAAAAAAAGAAATGCTGCAGTCTGTCATTTATTCAATACTGTACTTCTGTACAATTGTTAGGTCCTGTACTCTACTTGAGTATTTCTGCATTTTGCTAAACTTCTACTTCACTACATCTCAGAGGAAACTTTGTGCTTTTTACCGCTACATTCATATGAAAGCTTAAATTACTTTTTGGACATAGACTATTCATGCGAAAATAAAAAATAAAATCAACTAAAAAATTCTGAAACTTGAGGAGACTTCTGTGTGCAGCAGTAAAATAACCACAGATCACCCGTGCTTGGTTCTGCGGGGATGCAAAAGTATGCACTGCACCTTTATTTTACTGTTTTGCACCCTGAGTTAAAATTTAAACAGGCGCGCGGACTGTGGGTGTCCCCATACGCACCTGTGTGCAAGTAGAGATGCAGTTTATAAAACGAGTGTAACTGCGTCACATTACAATGTGCACACCGAAAGTCGTGAAAACGACCCAACTGTTCGTCAATAGAATTTTATTCTGAAAGTTCTGACCGGAAGTTCAGTTTAGCATTCTAGCTTAACACCGGCTTCGTCTGTCTGCACTTAGAGCTAACGGGTGAGACGCTACTACATAGTTTGTTTAATTTGTTAACCTTAGAGCTAATGTCTTACCGTCACTCTGATGAAAAGGAAAAACGTACATAGTTAACGTATTTGTGACATAGTTGCCACTTTCAGGTTTAGCTTATGTAACGTTAACGTTAGCTAACTTTATGTTGATTTAACACTCGCTGCAAGGAATGAATGTGACAGCGGTTACCCACTGCTAGCATAGCTAACATAAACTTTGGCTAATAGCGTTAGCTTGTCGGGCTGATTTTGGGCAGCACAACACAGCATCTCTACAGACTGGGCATTCCTCTTGACAAGCAGGTAACAACAAACAAGTCGGCCCTGGGATACGTGTCTTTGTACATTTCCCGAAAGCTAAATAAATTAGCTAACTTAGTTAGCTCATCTGCATTACTCAACACAATCCACATATAGTGTTGAGTTTGACTTGTTATGACGTTAGTTTGCTAACCAAAGTTCGCCGGTTGTCAAATGCTCTCTTATCGTATTGCTAGTGAAATTATATGTGTGTACATTTAAAATGTCCACTGAACTGCTGTATGACGTGGCATTTACCTGAGCCTTCAGCACTGCAAACAGCTGCAACACACCCACCTGTAGTGGCTGTGGGGAGCTGTCAGTGCCATATTCACTGCACCTTTGTGTTATGAAACAAAGCGTCACTATCATGTGCAAATACTCGATCTTGTTTTGTTTGTACCATGCCTACGCCCCATTAAGCGTGCTTTTTTTAATCTCTTTTATGTTTACCTAGATGAATTGTCAAAGTAATCACACCGCTCCACTGAGGGTGCTGGTGACAGGAGGTTCCGGCTTGGTGGGCAGGGCCATACAGCATGTGGTCAAACAGGAAGGGGGAGCCAAGGACGGGGAAGAATGGACATTCCTCTCCTCCAAAGATGCCAATCTCATGTGAGAGCACACTCCTCAGGCTGCTAATATGCAACACATGTTTTAATACTAATGCACAAAGTTTGGAGGTTGTCTCTGTACTTTACTCATTCTCTGTTATTGTTGTGTTTCTTTAGGAATATGGAGGAGACACGGGCGGTGTTTGAAAAATATCGGCCAACCCACGTCATCCACCTGGCTGCTATGGTTGGGGGGCTTTTCAAAAACATGAAGTACAACCTGGACTTTTGGGTATGAGGAAATCACACTTCTGCTATTACTGCTAATAAAAGAGCACAGATGTTTGAAAAGGCTGTCAGACATTACGTGTTGTTGGGTAATAAAATGTATTTTTTGTGTAGTTTTCTTATAGTACTTTTCATATGTGGTTTTTTTTTCTGATGTGTCTGCCCTCTCTAGAGAAACAATATCTACATCAATGATAACGTTCTGCAGGCAGCACATGAAGTTGGCGCAGTCAAAGTTGTTTCCTGCCTATCCACCTGCATCTTTCCTGATAAGACCACCTACCCTATCGATGAGACCATGGTAAAAGGCCTGTGTGTGTGCGTGCGTGCGTGCGTGTGTGTGTGTGTGTGTGTGTGCGCGCGCGCGCCTTAGCATTGCATTTACCAGTAAATTTGGAAATGGCGACTAACTTTGCTTCATTTCATTGCATTAGATCCATAACGGTCCACCTCATGAGTCAAACTTTGGCTATGCCTATGCAAAGAGAATGATTGACGTACATAACAGGTGGGAACTCAACTGTTGTTTTTGTGCTGTAACATGTTTAGTAAATTCCTACTGTCACATTCCTACATATGTAATAATTGTCTGTAAAACTTTGTGTATGTTTCACAGGGCATATTTCCAGCAGCATGGGCGGTGTTTTACAGCTGTGATACCCACTAATGTGTTCGGTCCCCACGACAACTTCAGCATTGAGGACGGTCATGTGCTGCCAGGCCTTATACACAAAGCTTACATCGCTCAAAGTAAGTCTGTCAATGCTCTTTTTACAAATTACAATATGTCTACCTCATTGTGGTTAGGATCAGTAATGAGACCATACCTACACAGCACAACTTAACTGTAAGTAGAGACTTTAATATATTCTTTTTAGGTGTATGCCTAGGCATTTGACAGTGACTGAAAAATAATATCAAATATACTGCAAGATTAGTGACAGTGCTGATGCTAATCCTGTGTATTGAAGGTAGAGTAGGGTACAGTGGGGATACATGGAGCAATATTAATTGTGTACTTTTTTGTGTGTATGATTAGAGGAGGGGAAGCCCCTGGTGGTCTGGGGCTCTGGCACTCCCAGAAGACAGTTCATTTACTCTTTGGACCTGGCTCGTCTCTTTCTGTGGGTCTTGAGAGAGTATCCAGAAGTCGATCCAATCATTCTTTCCGGTGAGTCCTCATACACAGCACATTGACAGTGAAAGCTAAGTTAAATTCAGTAGTAATGCCTGTGTCATATCTGCTGGTTCCAGTTGGAGAGGAAGATGAAGTGTCCATCAAAGAAGCAGCAGAAGCAGTTGTGCAAGCGCTTGACTTTAAAGGAGAAGTGGTGGTATCCTTTAATCGTGCTAAGTAAATCAATGTCATCACAGAAAATTTGTCATGTTTAACAGGTGTTTAATTTTGAACAGATTGTTTATTATATATAGTCCACGCTCCTAATTTGAAGTGGCTCCATGTTTTATTATGTCTCCATGCCAGCGATAGCCATGGTCGGAGGCATTATGTTTTCAGGTTGTCCGTCCATCCGTATGTATGTCGTATCCTTGTGAACATGTGAGGAAATCTTTTCAAATTTGGCACAAACATTCACTTCGATTCGGCGATGAACTGATTACATTTTGGTGGTCAAAGGTCAAGTCTACGTGACTCTATCTCATTCTTGAGAGTGTGATATCTTAGGAATACCTTGAGGGAATTTCTTTAATTTTGACACAAACATCCACTTAGACTGAGGAGTAAACTGATTAGAATTTTGTGGTCAAAGGTCATTGTCAATGTGACCTCACAAAATATGTTTTTGGCCATAACTCAAGAATGCATATGCTAATTGTGACAAAACCTCACACAGTCTAATATGACAAAATAATGAAGAGCATGCTGGTTGTTTTTCCTTGTTGTTGCACATTGAGTACAAACTTCAAGTATTCAACATTATTGCTGATCAATTTTTTTAAAGCATATTGTACATTTTTATGAATGGGGGTCATTCCCTTCCCATCTCAGGAAATGATCCATGATTATTTGTTTGTTACTCTAAAATACTTAACTAAATAAATTACTATTAAAAAAAAACATAAAAGCTCCAAATTCTATTGAAGCCAGTTGGAAGTTCTTGACAAGTTTATGACCATAAAGTAATGGAATTACTTGAAAAAAGACGCTGTCTAGTTATGACTTACCTTTCTGAACTGTTTAACTATCATACAGTTCGTATGTAACAGACGTTTGCATAATTATTAGACTGGTCCTTCAGCCTTTGTAAAGAAAGTGATTGTTCAGATTGTTTCTAATAATCAAATGTATGTAGTTTCCTTGACCTTTGACTTCTAGTTCGATACCAGTAAAGCAGACGGCCAGTTCAAAAAGACAGCTAGCAATGCAAAGTTGCAACGCTACCTGCCAGATTTCACCTTCACACCCTTCAAACAAGGTAGAACTGACTTGTTGGCTGTGTTTGTGTGTTTACATGGTTGTTTGTTTAGTTGCCATCAGTGCAGAAATGTGCAATTACAAATATGTCTTGAACACATCTGCTGACTGCCTGTCTTCACTCATTCTTTTTACTCTCACAGCTTTGAAGGAAACCTGTGATTGGTTTGTTGCCAACTATGACTCAGCCCGAAAGTGAAAACTCTATTAGATTAGTGGTACGAAGTCCTTAAATCCATGACACACTCCGTTGGAAAAGAAGGCTAATAGTGAAGGAGGAAATGGCTGAAAGAAAACAATGTGGTGGTTAATCTGCAAAGGTAGATGGTTGTTCCTAAATGAAGTCTGTCCGTTTGATTCTGTCACTTGGTGAGCTGGACTGAACGTCTCACTTTAAATCCACGTGTGCAACACCATACCATATTATGTTGCTAATGTTTACTTGACTCTCTGTAGGTATGGGGAATAATATACTGTCTACCTGTGTGTAGTTTCTTTTTCACTATGGCAGTGTTCATTTCAGTTGTTAACTGACTGCTTCAATCTTGGAATCCAGGTGCTGGCACAACTTAATATTTTCAGTTAATTATCTGTCTGTAAACCCTTCTCAGCAGTTTTATCACTGAATTACTTTCAGTCTTTAAGGGTTTGGGATTTGGCAGTTTAAGAGACCTGGCCTTGACTTGCTTATTTAATGAACACAAAGAAGGGTACGGTACGGGAAGTTTACCCTGTGGTTGGGATGTTTTTTTGATAAGTATTTTGGCACTGAACAAAATAAATGTTTTATACCTATGATATGTCCAAAGTGTCTTGACTGAATCTTTAAGGGCTTTGCCACAGGCTCACATTTATGTGTTTATGCCTACATGCTGGTGCTAGCTGTGGATGGAGGCATTGTGTTTTCAGATTGTCTGCCCATCCCATTCTCGTGAATGCGAAATCTGAAGAACGCCTTGAGGGAATTTCCCCAAATTTGGCATAAACATCACTTGGACTCAGGAATGAGCTGATCGCAATTTGTGGTCAAAGGTCACAGCGACCTCACAAAATGTTTTTTTTTTTTTTTTGGCCACAAGTCAAGAATTCATGCTCTGACAAATTTTCACACAAATGTCTAATGTGATGAAATTAAGGGATTAAATTTTATATCCAAAAGGTCAAAGGTCAACTTTACTGCAACATTATAACGTTCTACAGTAACGCTTTTTTGGCCATTATTGAAAGTCATATCTCAGGAACAGAAGGAGAGACATTTAGTTAGATACTGACAAAATTGATCAAGAAATCTTCTGTGCTGCTGGGGGTAAAATGTGTGTGAAGCATCCATGTTTTCACAGACATTAATATTTAATGAAAACTTGACAGGTTTGGAGGCCTCACTGTGAGGCTGTGAATCTAATTTTTTTTAATTTAGCAGGTTTTCATATTATACAGGAAAATAAAATAAAAACTGCATGACTGAATTCAGCTTTAGGGATTACTACTACTGTTATGTTTAAATACATGTACTTACAGATTCATAGGTAAAGAAATAATTTATTTACTTTAAAATGAACAGCAAGCAGTACTTACAATGACAACACGGTAACAGTTGATTAGTTTTCTGCAGAGAACACCCTCTAGCAAATAAAAATGCTCTGAATACACATACGGTCACATTGATAGGTAAAGACAAATTGTATTCACTTGAAAAAGAACACTTAAAAACATGGCAATAAAAAATAAAAATAAAAACATCTGTAGTCTAAAACAGCGGCGTGCTCATGTAACAACGTAGGAGGAGAGCCCTCCTTCATGGACTCTGCAGTACTCCTGTCCCGGCACGGCTCTCTTCTTACAGGCCTTCCCTGTTTTTGTGATACCGTTGCACAGCTGACGGCCTGACAGAGAGCTGATACAGGAAACATGGAGAGAGAGAAAAGAAAGGAATGATCAATTAATTGAAAAAAATGTATTGGGCTGGTTGGTTTTGTGCATTGGTGTAAGCAGAAAATCTGAACCCCTGACCTGTTGCTGATGACTGATGGAGTAGGACTCGCACTTCGTGAGTCGTTCATGAAATCGTGCGAGTCGTTCACAGCATCAAAAATACCTCCCAGGTTCCTTGGGGGCATGTCAGCCACCAGAGCCTACAAAATAAACCCATAACATTTATGTGTCACCTGTTAATAATTAATGAGGTACGGTACTGAAAATAGATCTTAGTTACCCTTCATATGACTGGATTTGCTCACCGTGGAAAGAGCTGGCTGTGGTAGAAGCCTGGGAGTGGAGTGATTGGGTGTGCCAATAATTGGCACAAACCTGGACTCTGGCATTTGCTTCCTCTGTGGGGGAGACACTGCTGATACGCGAAAGTTACCTGCAGACAAATACAAAGTGAGAGCAAATGTAAGTAACTTCATGCGGTAGAATGTCACTTTTCTTTGAGGGAATTATTATTAAAATATTTTACAGTATTTATTTCAAACCTGAAATGAAGCTGTCCTGATTCAACAGGTTGTCTTGCTCCATGAAACCATCATTTTCATCTCTGAGGATAAGAAGAATAAGAGACTACATCAAATAAGTAGAAATAAGAGCACTTATCTCTGGCATTGCTGCACATTGTTGAAATTTGTTTCAGCGATCATGACTTTATAAGTTTTAATCAAGATCAGTATTAACATGCACAATCAGGGAATGTGTGTTCAATAATTCATTTAAAAATAGTAGGGATAAAAAAATAATGAGGTGTCAGAACTAAAACGATTAGACAAGTGATTATTTGATCAACAAATTGAATCGGCAAATAATTGATGTTTCAAGTCATTTCCAGCAAACATACCATACATACATACATACCATACATACATACATACAAGTATTTTCTGCTTCTCTATATCATTGTAAATGGAATATCTTTGGGACTGTTGGGTGGACAAAACAAGACATTTTAAAGATGTCACCTTGGGTCCTGGGAAATTATACAGAGCATCTTATACAATTTTCAGACATTTTACAGACAACAATAAATTGAGAGAAAATAATGGTCAGGTTTAATCAGTAATAAGAAATAATCATTAGTTGTAGCCCTAGTCTGCAGCATAGACAGTATATAATTAACTCTGCAGACTCACTTCTGTGGTGTAGAGGATGGTGGATATGACTGGCAGGAGGAAACTGGCTGCTTCAGAGGCTCCACAATCTCACATGGGGTCAGAGGCAGCGGGGTGACTGGCTTTTCTTTGGTCTGGAAGTACGCCAACAACTGATTCACAAACCAGTGACCTGCAGATATGATGGAAAAACCCGCAACATTACGACAAATACATGAAAATACTGGAGACATTGTCTTGCCTTGTAATAACCTTTAAAAGAATACTTCACCAACAAATGACCATTTGTACATCAATTACTCACCATATTATGTCTAATTTGTGAAAAAAAGTTTTTCCACATTTTTACAACAGCTGTATCAAAACATACGTTTACAAACTCTCACACAACTCATGCAGTATAATCAAAGTGTCATATGCTCAGTACTTTCCAAACGCATGCATTGTCTCCATTGTCTCCAACCTACAAAAAGCATGCGTGCCTGAGCACACATGTTAGCATGGGCTCCGCTTGAGCAGAGTTCAAATGCACACAACTCGGCAGTGCATGAGACTGTTTGTACAGACGCATTTTAAACAGCAAGGATTCAGTGGAAATGCACGTGTTTGGAAAGTACTGAGCATACGACTGGATAAGTGATGCTTGGTTTATACTGCACGAGTTGTGTGAGAGTTTGTAAACCCATGTTTTGATATAGTTTTGCTGTTGTTAAGTACGATCTCAACTGATGTCGATACATGAAGAACATTTGCTTTTTGGATTCTTTGTTCAACGCAGAGTCATGTGAGAAAAACATTTAGGAATTCAACAAATGGCGAGTAATTTATATACAAATAGTCATAATAACATATTCCTTTAAGTTTGTACCCAGAGAGAGAATGAGCAGCAGCAGACTGAGGCCGGTGAGATCCAGCGCTGGCTGCTGGTTGATCTCAGCCACTGCATTAAGAGGCACAGTGATCAGCAGCATGGCTCGAGAGAAACCTGGGCACCGTAGGAACGTCAGCAGGACTGCACACAGGACAAAGTAGCTTGTGTGTGCAATACACGTCCACATGGCTGTCAGGCTCAGACCTGTTATCACAACAAGGACAAGGGAAAAACAATAAAATCAGTAAAATCCTAACCACATTTAAGTGGTTTTGAACATTTCAGACTATAGGAGGATGATGTTTGGCTGATTTGATCATCACCTAATGGCTGACTGTGGGGTTCATTACCACACTTTCAGTTCTGGGCTGTTTGTGCAATTTTTATTTTGATAGTATTTACGAGAGTTGATCCTTTGAACAATTTGCCATGATCGTTCTGGCCTTTTTTTTTTTTATATATAATTTTATAATTTTATTTTATAATTTTTTATAAGAGCAAAAACTGACTGGAATGATCAGAAAAACAGCTATTTTTCATTGATTAATTTTCTATTGATCAATATCATCTCAGCTCAGTTATTTGTTATATTTAATCACTATTCATAATAGATGTCAGACCAAAAAAAATCTAATTTAAAGATGACAGATATGGACTGCACTGAGTGTAATGTCTTGCCTGCCCAGCCGAGGTAGCCCTGGATCATTTGAAGCCTCTCCTCAATCCGGCTCTGCATGTTATCCAGGTAGTGCAGCGTGACTCCCAGGGTGCTGTTCATGCGCTCCAGTTTGTTCATCAGGTCAGTGTAGTACTGGGAAGTCTGGTCCTGGTACTGCAGAAACTCCAACATACTGTGGTCTGATCGGCCACAGTCATGGGAGGAAGGTAAATTAAAATCAAACAGCACTGATTTGTACGACTAGTTTTTAACAGATGTGATGAATTTAGATTTGTGATGCCCTGTTTTTATTACCAATCTTTTGATGGATGTCCTGAGCTTGGTGTCTGACATCTGTGAGGTCTTTCACAATCGCCTTGTGGCTGTCCTGCACCTCGGCACCCTGGATCTGCAGATGCTCACTCACATTCTCTGAAGGAAGACAGGAAGGAGGGCCAAATGTAATAAATGTCATTTCTTACCAGATAATGTGACATTAGCTGGGTTAAGATTGAGCATTTTGTTCAACAACAAAAGAGAATCATAGTTAAGTATTTTTCTCAGTTTGAAGGGGTGGAATAGACCTTTTAAATCTCAGTCAGCACATGAAACTGATGTAACTGCTCCTTTTATAATCACTTCATACAGTGGTTTTCAATTTTTTTGTGCCCAAGGCACACCAATGGGCAAGCCAAAATCTCAAGTACGCCTTTGTTTACATCTGTGCACAATAGCTTCTCTAACGTGCATTAAATCACAACATAAGAAATAATAATAATAAAAAAAAAAAAAAATACAACGCATAGCTTTTGAATGTTTTTTTTTCCCTCTGGTAGGACGTCTTCGCTGGTGCTTTCTTGTAATTTGCTCTGTACAATACAGCGATCCATTGATCCACTCATAGCTTTCTCTTTAAATGTCAACATCCCTCATGCTGGCTGCCACTCATGGCTTTTGATGTGTCACACACTTTGCATTTCCTATGTGTGAATGGCAAACAAATAGGTTCCCCTAGATGGTTTTTAAAATTAAATTAAATTACATTTTTTTAGCTAGACTTTGCCTCTTTTTTACGAAATGGGTGCACACAACATACTGTCACTTCAAAATTCATTCATAACTTCTTGTACAGGCTCAGTTGAATATTGCAATAATAATGTGTCGTTACTACAAAATCCCACAGCACACCTGCACTGGTATCACGGCACACCATTTGTGAACCACTGACTTAATAAATGTAATGGTTTCAGTTCAACATTCTGTTTTTAGATTGTTGTTTGTCCTCAAGGTAGACATCTTTTTTCACAGTAGGAGTACATAGCACAAACAAGTAACAACAAGTAGTCTGTAGGTAGGTGTTCTATTTATTATATCCATTTTATGATTGTTGATTTGTTAATTTTTTTCGGTTTCTGTCATCAGACTAATGCTAACCAAGTTACTGTAGCTATCAGATTTGCTGTTTGGGTCTAATGTCTTACAACATTCTGAGGAAGTGCTAATTTACAGTTTGGCTTATTAATGTATTTAACTAGTTTAACTTTGACTCCTATAAGCTCTATAGGTTGACTCAATTAATAACTATGTTGTATTTTCTGTGGGAACCTAATTTTGTAATATTAAATTTCTTCCTGGCATTAGAGACAATTTAACTACAACAGCAGCCAGTCTAACTCTTGTTTATGATTTCATTTAATTTGTTGTCCAAAACTGTCAAAGTTTAACAGATGCTTCCAGTATAACTACAAAGGTCAACTCATGTCTTAAACCTTAACTGGAAGTGTGTTTACCTCGCTGCATAGCTGTGTATCCACATGCACTGTGAGAAAAGAGGAGTCAGTTCAACTATTTAAAGTTAATTGGATTGTGCTCTTTGTGTGTTTTCACATTCAAAGACTGTAACCACAGCAATGCAAAGCACAATGCAGGCACACATTTTGGTATGCTGTCACTTCAGAGAAACACCAATTCAACACTGTTCTTGTCATCACTGATGTGTAAACAATAACTCCAATTCTGTGCCAGATACACAAAATGGTAAATATTTTACAGTGTGAAATAAATGAAAGCTCTCACCCATTTTCTTTGTAATGCCCTGAATGAGCTTGGCTACCAGTTCCTGTCCGGCGGCAATGAGGGCTTTTTCCTGGCCCAGACGCTCCAGGTTGTTCCTCAGTGAACTCTCCATGTGCTCCTGGCCCTCATGCAGTTTCTCCTGTTGGGTCTGCAGAGCACTGTGACCATGCAGCAGCTTGTCCAAAGAGGCTGCAGTCAGTTCCTTCAGCTCCAGCTGGCCCTCCTGTCATACAACACCATGAACAAAGCAGAATCAACCTGTATACTGTGTGCACATGAAGATGAGAAGGCCAAAGTGGACTGAAATTTACCTTCAGGTCCTTCATTGCACTCAGTTGGCTTGTGGCTGTGGAGATGAGAGCGTTGACAGTGTGCTCTGCTCGGCGCCTGAAGAGCAGCTGGCGAGTTGCGTAGCAAACAGAGCGAGCTCTGTTGCTCACAATGTGGTAAGCATTCCACGTGTCTGAATCCATGTCCGCTGTGCACTCTTTTATAGTCTGAAACATCAAAATTAGATTGAAAATAGCTCCACACAGACAAAACACACTCATCCTCTGAATCCTTTTATCATTACTTTATAATTTTACCATTTCCTCTGTACATGGAAAGGTCCGGCGCCCCTCAATCTCTGCCTGGCAGTTAAACAGAACGACACCAAGCTTTGCAAGCTGCTCTTCTGGGAGGCTTTCGCAGCTCGCCTTCAGCCGGGCGACCACCTACAGAAGGAACACTGAGCTTTATTAAATATGTTAAGGACAAACCAGTGGAAGTGTACCAATGCTACTGTGACCCTGTTATGGCAAACAAAGCTGTGAGGACTGCTGCCATTTGATGAAAATGTCCAAAAGGTGGAAAATACTTCACAGCAGTGTTTCTCATCTGAACAGTAACTGTATTGTTAGTCTCAAAACATCACATAACAGATCTCAGGCTGTCATGTGATTTTAAGTTGACCACAATTTTTACAAAAATCAGCCAAATTAACTGGTTCCAATATTTGAAACTGAAACAATTTTTGCTTCTGTTTTGCAAATGACTCTTTTTGCCCTTTGAATTTCAAGACATCAGCTTAGGTTCTAGGAAACTGTAATGTAGAATTTTTTGTGACATTTTCCAGACTAATAAATTAATCAATGTAATTGTTAGATTAATTAATGATTAAAAAATGATCACACAAACAAATATATGAAGTCCTGATTTGATTCTGCTTACATGCACCACTAAGTGGATTCTGAGTCAAATCCTGAGAAACCCTGAATCTAAACTTTACCCTGTAATGACAGCTGTCTAACGGACTGAGCTCCATCTGCTTTGCCTCAGCCAAAAACTTCTCATCTGCAGTGCTCATCTCAAACTGAGCATCTTTTGCAAGAAGTGCTGGGACTTCTCCTGTAAGTGGAGGAGGTGGTGCCGCTGCCGGAGGTGCTGTCGCTCCCTTCAGCCACTCAAAGAGCCCGCTGACTGCAGGACACTGACAGGCCAGGATACTGATCAGCAGCAGGGGTAGGTGATGGATCAGGAGTAGAGCCATGTCTGGAGCAAAACACAATCAGAATGCATAATTAATTTGTTAACTAAAAGATATGTGCAGCATTAAATAACAACAGCAAAAAAAGAAAAGTCATTCATGTCAATCAATGCTCATACTGTTGATGGGCTCATTTGTAGCTCTGTTCAGATGTTGCCATTTTGAGTCTAGTGTAAAATGTCCATTTCCCCCATTTTCTTAAAGATGAACTTCTTGTAGTCTAAAAGATATGGAATAGTTTTTTTCCATTCAGTGGATCTACTCAGAAATTACTAGCATTTGTTCATGTGTCGGGGGATTTTTTTTTTCTCGATTTCTAATATTAGATTAAAAAAACAACAACAACTTGCTAGTAACTTTATCAATGTCTGTTATTTGTAATTGAACTTTCTTAAGGGAAATTACAGTGATTATGTGCCATTCAACTACAGGGATCTTATACTGTTGTACTTTATCATAGTATTTTTTTCTTATTCTAAATACAACTTCCCAAGACAGCTATTATTTTATATTTTCTTTACATATATGTGACTGATCTGATGTAATCCATGCCATCTTGTTTGAGTAAGCGCTTACTTTTACCTTGGCTAAAACAAAGATATATTTTCCCAGAATACTCTCCATGGAGGATGTGTGGAAGTGTATCTTCCTCAAGTGTTACCCATCACTGTATGAAATCTCACTGTAAAACTCAGCTGCAGGAGGTGTGATGTCCAGATGTGAAGGCTGTCGCTAGATGGCGACAAAAACAGTCCATATGTTTGAATGACTGTTTGAAAATATATATGCAGGATCTGCTTTCTATAAATGTACGGTGTCCTATGTAAGCCCACGCGGGATGAGTATAACTATATGCATGATACAGTAATAAAAACTTTCATTCATTTATAAAGGCTGCCCCATGTTTGAATGAGGACCACGGCACACTGAGGCTTGCCCAGGCATGTCTGCTCTGCTGCACAGACGCTTCAACACAGCACCTGCTGCAAAAGATTATTTATGCACAATTAAAATACTAATTCCTACGGTATACTTCAGTCATGCCGAAAAGACGAGACTGTTCTTATTATAAAATGAAAACATACAAATTAAAATCTATTTTCCTGTCTGTTTCACACACCTGGGAGCCCATCACCCACGCCTTCCATAGTGTGCAAAGCAAAATGGGAAACCCATTTAAAACTCTATTAGTTTTCAGCACATTCAAAACACTCAGCGCTGACTTGTTGCGGCAATATGCGAGTAAAATGACCTCAACTAATTACCTTGAAAATCAATGATAATATAATTGAATGCAAAAATATACGGACTGCTAAATCATGTACCTGTTGAATTAGTTTGCGGGTCCTCGCTGGTGCCGTGTCCCTCTCACAGCTGATCTGAATGACAGTTAATTTTTTTGTCCCGCACGTCTCCGCCCTATAGGACGAGGATACAGCCAATGGAATCACTCGCATTCTGTGGGGGGGCGGACATGGGGTGTGTTAGGTTTGTACCACGGCTGAAACGGAATGTCGGTGTGCGGATTCATATGTGGAAGGTGTAGTTGAGGATGCCGAAGGTGCCGCCCACCTGGTGCAGCAGCAAATTCGTGATAAACAAACCCACCGATAGTTCTCCTGAACTCTGCTCATTGGTGCCGTGGATGCTCCGGGTGTTTCCAACCTGACAGACTGAATTAAACTACAGTCTGAGCTTTGCTAAACGTTGGACGTCAGCAAATCTGAAAAACATCAGGTGAATAAATATCCTACCACCAACGTTTGCCGCTGTTACTGACAGTATCGCCTGACACCGTGTTTATGTCACTCCGTGTTATTTTATGGTTGTCCAGTCAACAAGTAACACGTGCATTGTATTTCTAATCTAATCTGTGCTGGATTATTTTCTAGCTATCCCTAGCTAGATGCAGCAGCAGGGCTGGTTTTCTGCTGTCGTGGTTTTTAAAGACAGGATTTTAAAAATTTTATTGGCACGCTTTTTACGACCTGTAGGCTAAGATTTAAGCTAGCGAACAGCACCGCCCTGCCCCTGCCTCACTAGACATGCTAGCACCTAATTAGCAACCTAGCCGTGTGAACATTCTGGGCTAACGTTTACTAGCCGCCAAGCTAGCCAGTGCTACCTTGCTACAACAATGGACGACTCTGGTATCAAGAAGCAGAACTGGGACGTGAAGGAGACGGAGTTATTTCTGGAAATCCTGAAGGAGCTGGACATGAAGAAATGCTTGGACGGGAGGAAAGTGAGGAATAACAAACTCTTCAAGGTGGCGCACAGGAGAATGACAGCGGCCGGTTATCACAGATCTGTGGACCAATTGAAGTTTCGCTGGAAACTTCTTAAAAGTGCGTATTACAAGTGCAAGAGAGAACCCAACTCCCCGGCACCGACCAAAATACAAGGCTGGTGGCGGTATGAAAAGACAATGATAGCTATCATGGAGTCCAGACACCCCCTGGTCGGAGCTGGAGTCAACTCTGACAGGAATGATGAAGTGACAGAAGACTCGGATGGAGAAGCATCAATGCTGCACTGGCCGCAGCCCTGCCCGGACAATTCCACCCAGAACCTGGATTTAATTGTAGGGGTGATACCGTGGATGCGATGTAGTCTTGTCATTAGTTCATAACCGTGATTTCATTTCTTCTATGTGTTAGATGCATGCATTCATCTCCTAACTGTGTGCCTATTGTGAACACGTCTCTGGGTTGTTGTGATATACACTTATTTACAAAGTGCAGCTGACTAAAAGTAATGCAGGCAAATACAAAGGTCCTGCAGTAGTAGCATTCATGAAAGTTGTAATGTTTTACAGAGGTGTTGATTCAAAGTTTTTTTTGTGTGTGTGTAGAAATATTCCATTGTGCTATATTGATAGATTTTCTAATCTGTCTACACTGTTTATATCAAGTTTTATTTAAACAACTAGTGTTATTAAGATCACAATCTATTATTTTAGAGATATTTGTACACAAGAAAAACCTCTGATTTAAGAATTGATAAATGCATAGAAATTCAAAACAACACACAGTTTATATATGCAGTATACATTGGTTCTACATTAAAGAAAACAATCACAAGTGCCATTTAAAATTTCCGTATATAATATTGCAAAATCTTAAATAAATAAGAGAATTCTCAAACTACTGCCTCCAAAATGTCCATAAAATTGAATCAACACCATTTAAAAAAACTGAACATTGTAATGTTCATGAAGGTAGGATTTATAGCAGGTCAGTTGTGTTAAACTTTTTTAGTTTTACCTCGGACATAATAAACTGGCAACTTGGTTTAGTTGGTCTCAAGAAGGGCGTGGAAAATAATTGCTTCAGCAACATACAACCGTACACTATTCTGGTACAAAAACTTACATTTTCTTGTTCATCGTTCAAGTGGGAAAAGAATGCCTCTCACAAGTTCTCAGAGCTTGTTGTGGCCCCTTACACAACCAAGGGATAAAACCGCCTAAAAATCAATTTACAATCATATAAAATAGAGGGAAGCAGCAACTCCTCATATTTGACCATCATAAATGTCTGAAATTTTACGGTAACAAATTCTAAGCTTTCAAAACAGGTGATACACTTTCTGTCACTTGACAGATACCAATACCCTGAAGCATTCTGTTGGTTCACTGCAGATGCATTTCAGATATGACTGCTCCCTGCTTGTAACAGTAACCTGCTTTCTGAAACATCATGTCTCAAGATCAAGAGAGAAATCTGAGTCACTGGTTTCTTGCTGTAGTAACCAGCTTTGTTGGCCCTATAAACTCTTATCTGGGTTAAGGATGCTGTTGCATGACAAAATGACCCAGGGGGGAAACTACGCTGTGGCAGCAGTTATGAGGGGGAGGGGCAGAAATCTGATTACTGACCAACTGTCAACCAGGATTTCACATTGTCTGATTTCTTGGCTTAATCTGATTTCATGGAGTAATCAGGTTTCTTGTGTGCCTAATAACACATCTGACATTCCCAGTGCAGCTGTTTGTTCCTACATGGTGTTGATGCATTGGCTCTGATGGTCTCTAGCCACGTTATGATGTACAGCAATCACAAACCTACTGTATGCAATTACCAGGAGATTATTCGGCATAGTAGATTTGCTGAATCACAATACTTTATTTTGGAAAGTTTGTGATATCTACTGTAGTGTTGTAATCATATGGATAATGAATTGGCTATAAATAAACTCCTGTTTTGATTTTCTGTCAAGCTTTTTTGCACACATTGAACTGATGTCAGTTACAACGAGGCAGCCATGTCTCCTTTTACCTTTGACATATTTCGTGCCTGGAGATTTTCTTCGTGGCAGTTAAGCTTTTTTTGAGTTCAGGGATGTTTTATGTTTGAACAGTGGCACACTGTTACTGTTCAAAAAAGCTAAGACTGAGGACACTGTTACAGTTTCAATGGTCTTTCAAATTCTGTAAAACTCCTCAGTAGACTTAAAGATATATACAATAAAAAGCCATTTTAAGGCAATGCTTTTTATGTTCAGTTAAAAAATGCTTTTGTCTGATTGGTGATGGTCTTTAGGGCTTCAACTAAAGGTTATTTTCACTCCATTATTTTTGGATAATTTCCTTGAGTCATCATTTTGTCTGTTAACACCAGTTCTTTTTCCGTCTTGCATATGTGAGGTGTTTAGATTGCCTGTTTTATTTAGTCTCAAATCCAAAGATATTCAGTCTACTATCATATATGGTAAAGTATAGCATCAAATCTTCACATTGGAGAAGCTGAACTACTGATTTTTTTGGCACGTCTGCTTGAAAAATAACTTGAATAATAGCTCACTTACCAAAATAGATGCCAAATAATTTTCTGTTGATCAACTAATTGTAGCTGCTTAAATTGTCTTGCAATATTATTGTATGTAATGTTTATATGTGATATTGTAGTCACTGTGGGAAACGTGTCATGATAGTATTGTGTCGTAGATTGTTCCTGTGATTCACACCCCTAGTTTATAGCTCATTGTTAAACCATGACATAGTGTCTTGTTGATATTTCCATTCAAGTCTCTTTTTCTCCTTTACCGTAGATCAAAATGGACCCTGAGATGGACTCGCAGCTGAAGATTGGTTTTATTGGTGCAGGGAACATGGCCTTCGGCATAGCAAAGGGCATCTTGTCTGGTGAGTCAGAAGAGAATTGTTGAAAGAGAAAGGACATTTTTTTAAGTAAAGGTGTTAACATTTTATTGTTTGTTCCCATCAAAGGAAATGTTCTTCCTGTAAACGTCAAAGTGAGTGCACCATCCTCCAGGAATCTGGGGCGCTTTCAGGTACTTTTTACATCTGTCTTTTTTACTTTTCTCTCAGTTTTCAGTCAGATGGGTTGAACTGCAGGACAGTGAGCGTTACTGGTAAGATGTGAATGAAAGGTTGTCCTGCAGACTAATCCATTGTAATACTGCAGACCCTGTTCTATCCCTATGTAGTACTGCAGGTGTCAAGTTTGAGCACATAATGTAGTAATTTAAAGGTACAAATTATTAACTCTTGTGCAAAAATATGCAATTCATGTTCTCAAATTAGCTTTCCAAGTTTGCATGTGGTCCCGCTGTCACGAACACAACCAGATCAGATCCTACTGTAAAGATTACTTGACATGAATATGACATAAATAAATGTCAAATTAAGAATGTTATGTACATTTGATCTAACCTAATTCCTGCCTGTCTGTAATGGTCCTGTCTGTGTGCTGTGTTTTATAAATACCTTGTGTCAAGCAAAGTGAGGTGTTTATTCTTGTTTACCTGTTGTCATGGGTTGATTTTGCATGAGCTTTTCCACATGTAGGTGGACATGTGAGTCAGTAACGTCCTTTCTGATGGCTTTCAGGAGCTTGGGATTTCTGTCACCCACTCCAACATAGAGGTGGTCTGTGGGTCAGATGTGGTCTTTGTAGCAGTCAAACCTCACCTGGTCCCGCAAGTTCTCAATGAGATCTCACTACATGTCACTGACAGACACATTATCGTGTCTGTTGCTGCAGGAGTAACACTGGCCACACTGGAAGAGGTGGGAGCATGTGTATAATGGTTTTTCAGTCTAAATGATGGTTCTGTGGGGATCTAAAGATGAGTAATCTTTTTTTTCTCTTTCAATTTCAAGCTCCTGCCAGAGAATTCAGTTGCCATCAGGCTGATGCCAAATCTGCCATGTTTGGTTCAGGAAGGGGCTCTCCTGTTCGCACGGGGATCCCATGCAAAACAGGAGGATGGAGCTCTGCTTCGCTCCCTGTTGCACCGCTGTGGTTTGGTGGAGGAGGGACCTGAGGCCTGGATCGACATCCATACTGGACTGAGCGGGAGTGGAGTCGCTTTTGTGAGTATGTGAGGAGTGTATGGCAGAGTGTGTTTAGCAGGAAGGTTTTGTAACTGCTTGCAAATTTTGTAATTGAACTTCCTCAGACCAAAATAGATAATGTCAATTGATAACGAGATTCGGGCCAGTAATTTACTTATGAAGGTAAAATGACAGTAAACAGTGAATGCTATAATTCTGGTAACCTTTTCTTACAACACTCTGTAGTGTTTTAGATTCCTGCTTACCTTTCATCATCAAATTGGTTTGAACTCATTTCACTACAGCATGAACTTCCACTTGTAGATACTTTCTTACTGTGCATAACCATTATGAATCTTGGATCTGCTTTTATTGCCAAGGTACATTATTGTTAAGTGTTAATACTTTGTAGGAGCACATTGAAAAGAAAAGTCTGCATCACATTACCACAGAATATGAATGCAGCCTGGCAAGAAAAAGGCAGACTCTGAACTCCATGATGAAAGGCAGATGAGCCCTTTTCATGGTGATTGCATCATATCTTCAGTGAAATACAAATCCAGTCAGTCTCAGCAAACCAAAATCACAAATTATCAACTCTTTACAGATGCATATTTCTCCTCTGTATGAATGGTGCTAACAGTAATGGTCCCTGTGATGAATAACTCATTTCAAGTCAATTTCAAGTCTCTGAATTTCAAAAGGATATCAAAGGAAGGTCAGAAAAAGCACTGTAAGATATCTAAAATTCTATAAAATGACAACATTTTGATGTGATAGTTTGCAAAAGGCATTGGCATTCTAGTGTGTCTGTTATTTCTGCAACTGCAAGAAAATGGACTTGGTGCATCTTTTGACTCTGATGCATGTGATCCCCCTTTACAGGTGTATCTGTTTGCTGAAGCGCTGGCAGAAGGAGCCGTTAAAATGGGAATGCCAAGTGCTCTGGCACACAGCATTGCATCCCAAACTGTTCTGGTCAGTTTTACTGTAGTAACATCAGTAATTTTAAAATAACTAAGAATACTTTTTATCATGCCAGCATAATATGTGAATCTAGCATTAATTTGGTCTGTGTTCCATCTGTCACAGGGTGCTGGGAAATTGTTACGTGAGTCTGGGAAGCATCCAGCGCAGCTACGCTCAGAGGTCTGCACCCCAGGTGGAACAACCATCTATGGGCTTCACACCCTGGAGAAGGGCGGTGTGAGGGCGTCCACCATGAGCGCCGTGCAATCTGCCACCGAGAGAGCCAGGGAGCTCGGCCAAAAGTCAGCAGCAGGATCCAGGAAATGACAGCTGCTGTTTGCCTTTAATAGCTACTCAATGGACTTAACTCAAGCCTAACAACAAACTGACTTTTTGTCTCAACATCACCATGGAATACTAAGACAAAGCAGGACTTGTCACTTTTTTATTTCATTGTCTCCTCTTTATTTTCCCTTAAACAGGTGTGGTTCATATTTCTTCTTTTTCATGTCTGTGACCAGAGGGATTTGTTGTGAGCAAAAAGGAAATATGGCTAAATCTTATCTGACAAGTAAATTATTTGATCTTGACCCTGTGATTTCTTTTGAGAGAGTGGCTACATTTTACATGCACAACAATAATCCAGTCTTTTCTGATTTAGGCAGTAATGCAGTACTTTTATTCTGGTTACGTTTATTGAGAACCATGTTAGCCTGTGATCTTGTGAATAGGTAATGTAGAGAGGGAGATGTCACTCATTAATCAAACTACACTCTGTAGCATCGCTTAGTCCAAAAAGCATCATGTATAATAATGCCTTACTAGTCATGATTGGGTTATTATGTGCATGTAATGTGGATAACAGAATGGAAGTAAAATGTGTGAATGTATTTAATTATATTAAAATATAGTATTTAATATTCGGCCAAATGAAATGGAAAACAAAGTTTGGATAATGAAAGAATGATCGTGGTCGGGCAGCTGTTGATAGTTTCTGTCCCAGGTGTAGTTAACAAATCTAGTCGCTGGCTTTGTGTATAACACAATGTTGAGAAAAATATTCCTGATCCATGATGCCATGTGTAGAATGGGTTTTCATAAAGTGTCCTGTTAACTGGCTCCCTTTGTGCATTGCTTTATTTTTGTTTGCCTTTGGAAGCTCACATTCTCAATGAGTAGAAGCAATATGAGGATATGCAGATCAAGGTGATAAATCGATGGATGCAGTGAACAGTGGAACCTATCAGGACTGAATTTACACCTCATGACAGAAAAGTATGGACCTGCATGATAGATGGATGTGCATCATGCAACCATTTTAATAATCAGAATTTTTCAAGCAAAATGTCAAGCATTATTAGTTCTAGCATCTTAACTGTGCTGATTTCCTGCTTTTCTCTGTGTGATATTATAGATTTAATATTTTGGGGAAAAAAAAAGCAATTTCAAGACGTCACCTTGATTTAAGGAAGTGGGTTTTCTTGACAAAGCATTTAATTGAGTCATTCAGAGAATAATTGTCAGATGAACCAGTTATGAAATAATAATACTGAGTTGCAGTGTAAATCTTAACACAATGTCCATTTAGTAGCTATTCTGGAGCTTTTTATTATATATCATGATCTTTATCACACCATTATGGGCCCATCACGAACTCCTGCAGATGAAGATCGCATGATATGATTGAAATCCCTAGAACAGCTACTAAGTCTGCTTTAGTTCAGCTGACTTTTCTATATAAAAAGAAAAGTCACACAGATTTTTATGCAGCCATGAGCTTCTGAAAAAAATAATCTGAAACAGATATGAGAGTACAATTATCAGGTACTTGTATTTTGCTTGAGTATTTCCATTTTCCACTACATGTATTTGAGAACTTTAATTACTAGTTAGTTTGCAGATTCAAATAATTAATACAAAATGTAATCTGTTAATAAATTATGATGCAGATTTAGCCTCCCAGCAGTATTGAAAGTGGCTGAATTTGGCTCAGTTACAACATTAAACTAATTAACACATTAGTGCATCACTATTATCCAATTTTATACTTGATACTTATGTTCATTTACTTAAGTAAGATTTTAAAAGCAGCACCTTTACTTTTGACAGTATGTTAACATTGTAAGAGAAATATCAGAGTACTATTGTCACCACTGGCTGAAAGCCTTTTCACTGCATTACCAGCCTAAAGATTTGGGGAAACTGGCTCATTTTTACAGCAAGACGTGACGTGTCATAAACAATAAAGGCTCGTCATACTAGGACAAAGGTTAAAAACACAAAGTGGTCCTCTGATTCAAATTTAAATCTTATATTTGTCCTAGTTAAGTATCAGATCTACTGTTGTAACAATTTGATGTAATTTACCACAACATTGAGTATCAGCAGCACATAAGGTTTAACATGGGGCATCAGGAAACATTAATGATTCATAACTCCCCCTCCCCCATCCTCGAAGATCACACAATCACCGCTGCTCCTTGCTTCCTCCTCCTCCTCTTCCTCCTTCCCGTTGACACTCACTGGCTGGAGAAACACGCGTTTTATCCACCGGCCTCGTTTCGCACCGACAAGACAAAAAACACAGCAGTAAGTAACGTTAACGCTGACTGACAGTCGGGGTTTCAGTCCGGGGATTCATTTTGGGATTCATTTAAGGGACATTTTGGGAATGAATGAATGTTGAGCGGTTCACAGACAGCAGGGACTCGGCGTGTGTTAGCCGATGCTAGCTAAAACGGCTAGCTGAATGGGGCTGCGTGCTACTGCTAACGCCGCACAGAGCGGCTGTCACGCCGGCTCGACACCGGCTTCAATTGACGCTGTTGTACATTGACATTTTACTTTCACAATTAAATGGAAAACTAACGCCTTAGTGCCATATTTTAAAGCGTTATTTGTGCGTGTCGTTAAACGCTAACCACCCACTGACAGCTTTTCATCCTAGCTAGGACCTACTACAAGATGAAAGACGGCTAATGTTAAGGTTAGCAGGGCACACCTTTAACTGTTAGATGATGACAGCTCTGCTGAGGCTTTTAAGTGCCTTTCTTTTGTAATACAGCATCTTCTAAGACAGGTTTTTCTGTCTTGACAGCAGTTAAACATCTCTTACCTTAAGTGAAAGTGTTGCGGTGTTGTTAGCTGCACAGTCCTTTCAATAAGACCTGATTTCTCAATGAATCTAAGCAGCTGTTATCAGTTTGGGCTTGAAATGGTCTTGACGTATTCATGTCAAAGGGGTGTGAATAGTATATTTAAACTCTAAAGTTAAATTAAATCAGACGGCTTATGTATGGTGAGTTAAGCCTTTGCCCTGCCGAAGTGCCCTTGAGCAAATCACGGTAGCCCACCCTTCCTGGTGAGTTGTACTGCATCAGACTCTGCAGCTGACCTCCTTGCAAAGCAGGTAAATTGCCTCCTGAGCATCAATGGGATAAAACAGCCTGGCATTTGATTGCATCAGAAACTCGGCAGGGGTTATTTGAGGTGACTTCCTCAACCCAAACGTTATGGGAATATCCATTGATGTGTAATATGAACGTTTAAATGGTAAAGCTGGCAATGTTTGTACAAGCATCAAATCTAAAGACCATTTTAATTCAGTTAAATTCCTATATTGTCATTGTAAATAAATACAATGGACTTCAGTGCACGCATGAATAATAGACAGGATAAGATATAATTTATTCATACTCTAAACACACAGACACACACACTGCACACATAAGCAGTGCCATCATATGCTGTCAACATAAAATAAGTTAGAATTATTTCTCATAGAATAAATACCAACATTGAACTGACCCCATCAGCAGGTATTGTCTGTGTATCCAAAACCTTCTATATTGTACTCATGCCATAGAGCTCCGTTGTTGTCCATAAACTATTAAAACACTTTACTGACCCAGACCATTGCACAGAGGGACATGTTCGTTTATCATCTTTAACATGGGCACTGTGGTTTGTTTGGAGTCAATCCCACATACACTGCTGTGCTGCCAGAAATACTCTGCTGGGGCACCACATGCTGCTTAAAATAGCTCACTGTTTGAGTGACATCTGCTAGAAACTGCAGTGTCCAGCTAAAAGGTATTCATGATCATGAAAAAATATTCATGATCACTTTTTTTCTCAGTATGAACAAATTGATTTAGAGAAGATGGAACGTACAAAGAGGCAGAACCACCATGTTATTGGTTTCTGTGTTTTCGGGGATTTCTTGGCAATAAGAAAAATGTGATATCTCCAGCTTACCTTTTAAAACCCTTTAAAACTGTAGACGGTTAATAGAGCTGCATCTAAAGGGGTGCATCCTAGAAACTCTCTCTGCTGTGAGAGGAATCCAGCACATAAGTGCATGTGCAGTTTCCAGCATGTATTATGATCTGCATACAAGAATGGTTGTAATGTCACCACTAATGGGTTTAATTGGCTAATAGGCTTGAAGGTTTTTGATGGGACTGCTTTAACAGCAAATGTTCATTTTTGTTGATGAAGAGAAAACGAAACTGTCCCTAGTGCCTTCTATTTGAAAAATGGGAAATAGCAGATGAAGGGAGGAAGCCTTGGGATGCATCCAAATTGTTGCTTGTAGTTCTTGCTTAATATAAGTGTTCCATTTGAGCAAATAATAGTGCAAGTATTTTCCATATTCGTCATCATCTAAGTCTGAAGGTGTTACCATGCCAAATGTTGAGAATGCAGAGTTTCATGTTGAGGTATTTCTTTAGAGAAATCTTTAACACATAGCTTCTTTCCCCTCATCTTGCATTCAGAATTTGACAAGTGAGTATTCCTGATGATGTTGACATTTACCTTGTTTGAGTTTTGTTTTGTACTTGTTATACCCTTTGTATCAGTTTTATTGTTTTAACAAGGTGGTGATTGTTAAACTTCTTTTTCAATGGCTTGCGGTTAACTGGATGAAAAGAACGTGTTGAGCATTTGACTTTGAATACTAGTTTAAGCTCAACACCTTAACCCAGGAAGGTGAGTTAAGAGCTTGAATAAGGTTTTTGTTAATAAACATAAGCAGGAAATGCCTTCCCAAAACAGTGCCCAGATACATTTTAGTGTTTGTTTTTTTTCATTAATAGTAATAGTTCTAGCATAAAATGTTGAAACATTAGGGGAATGCATTTCCTGTATTGCAACAGAATAATGTACCATCATAAAAATGGCATGGCTTGACACATAAAACTTCAGTACTTCTTGAATTAATTAGTTTGCTTGCATGAACATGTTGGTGTTTTGTTTTTGTTTTTTTAACCAGTACCTCTTTAATATTTTTCCTTAGACATGTTACAGCCTTTTCTTTTTGCATGCTTTCATTTCATTGTGTCAAGATTTGTCAAGTCTTGTGCCTAATTTCTTAAGTTTGAATCTAAAAGTATTACTTTTATTACTAACAAAAAATTACAAGAGAGTTAATGGAAAAATAGCACCTCATTGAAAGCTGGTTCGACATGTGACATTTCTTCATTTGTGAATGTTGAAAAGCAATTTATAATCCTTTGTCTACAGCTGTATGTTGTGAATTGTGAGTAATCAAAGGAACCAGGGTCTCTTGGTTTTTAGATACAGATAGTGCTACATGGCCTGCATTACTATAAAGAGACATCCAGTATGCATTTGGTTAATGCCTGTGTCTGGATGATGGGCTAAAGTGTTAACATTGCACTGTGGAAAGCTACTTTGTCACTTAAAAGAATACAGAATTAGCTGGGAAAAAATGCATAATGATTAATGAATTTTTCCATCTGGCTGAATATAGCTGAATAGCTGTGTCTCCCTTTTTTCATCCATATTTATGTAGTAATTGATGTTAAATGTGTACTCAAAACCAGTTGTCACAAGTCATGTGTCATAAGCAATAAATCATTGTGAAGCAGGAAGAACTGCAATTTACACTCAAAATTTGTATTTTTAGCTTCGCATAGACAATCTAAACCGGCTTTTAGATTAAAAGCTTGAATGCCAGTGTTTTTTTCCCTTACTTGTGTATATTTTTGAGTTTATATTATGTGAGCAGTTGGACACTCTTCAACCTTTGGTAGGACTTGTTCAGCATTTGCAGTGCATCACTCTGTGGACGATACTGACTCTTGACAAATCAGAAGCCAGTAGATTCCATTCACTAAACATTTGTAGTTCATTTGCATGGGTTTTTTTTTTATTTTCCTGCATGCTTCTTGCCCTTCTCTGGGAATGATTTGTAGACTCTGTTTCATCCACACAAATCTATAACAAGGAAATGTGTGAAGAAATGTGTAGTGTTTGACACTGACTCATTTGTAGCACTGAGTCAATCCCTTTATGTCTCTCAACCTTCTGCCTCTTTGTAACTAATCCAAAAGCCTGTACTTGTTATTCTCTTTTTTTCCTGCAACGGATCAGAGATGATGTCTAAGAAGATGCCCCAGTGCCCTGCACTTGATCAGTCGGAGCATGATCAGACTTCCAGTCACTGTCAGGTGGACCAGTCCGCAAATGCAGCACTGGGGTGTAGGAACAAGGCTGAATCAAGTCAAAGAAACAGAGAGGCAGCATCATCGTCCCCAGAGAGCGGCAGCTTAAACGGAGATGGAAAGCGCACTGGAAAAAGCCGCCGCCGTAAGAAACGTTCCTCCAATCCCGAGAGTCGCCCTGAGGGGAAGGTTGACAGTAAGACCAAGAATGAAGAGAAGCCAGACAAAAGGATCAGCCAGCCACCTGACCCCCGTGCTGGGTTGATTGGCCTGCAGTCTGAGTGCGCTAATGTGTGGTTTGAGCGCAGCATCTATGAGCGAGCCGAGAGCCTCTACCAGTGCTGGTTGGCGAGTTCCTCCAACGGGACCACCAAGTCAAACCGGTCACCTCCAGCCCCAGGGAAACACTCAAACTCTCCATCCAATGTGGCTCCATCTTCCCCAGGACTGGTGTGCCACCATAGCGATCAGGTGGCCTGCCACCATGTCGTCCAGGCCGTGTGGGTGAACAAGACGTCCTTTGACCAAGCAGAACGCCGCTATGTTGAAGAATCCATGCAGCTGCCCATTCCAAACTCTCTGGACCTCCCATCCCCACCTAACCGCTCCATTGTACCTAGAACACCCGATGAAGGATATCAATCACTAGCCCCAACACCTGCAACCCCTGTCATCCAACAAGCAGCTGTCACACCAACCAATCGACAGTCGATTAATGGACTGCCTCGCATCCCTGTGGAGCTGCTCAGAGACGTGTGGCTGGAGAAACCGCTGTATGACCGTGCTGAAGCAGCCTTCTACCAGAATCTGTACGGTAACAATTCCTCCAAACGGTCCAGCTGCACTTCCACTTCCAGAAGTAGTGACCACCCTCAAAGCCTTGTAGAAGAGGAGGAAGAAGAAGAAGTTGAGGAAGTGGTGGTGGAGGAAAAACGGGTGGTCCCGCAGGGTAAAGCAGAAGTCTTCCACGCTCTGCTCCCTATTCAGGAGGAAGAGGAGCCAGCTGAGGTCCCAGAGAGGGAAGAAATGTCGGAGGCAGGAGTCTGCTACTTTAATCACCCAGACAGCGAGCGAGTGTGGCTGGACAAGTGGCGGTATGATGCTGCAGAGAGCCGTTTCCATGGTTACAGTGGGAGTGAAGCTGTGGCGGTGAAGAAGGGTCGGAGGCCAGAAGCGGCATCAGTTGCCTCCACCACCCCACTGAGGGACAAGTATGACCAAACCGAGAGAATGGAGTCGCTCCAGATGTTTCCGTTCTATCTTTCATTGTTTTTCTTTCATGTAATCATGGGTTTCCTTTTTTTTTCCCCTTGAATGCATGAATGTGTTTCTTCTTGTTTTTTCATTCGTCTTGGTTCATTCATTCTTTATTCCTTGTGGTCTGTTTGAAAAATGACTGTGTGACTGATGTCTGTATGAACCATTGTTGTGTTTGGCCAGCTTAATTTATTTTAAAGTTTTTTTTTGTATGGTTGTGTTGGGGTGGTGTAGATAAAAGAAAACGCCATTGTACGATGAGAAGTTTAATATTTTACAGCTAGATCACTGTGAATATAAATTACATATTAGGTGATATTTATTAAGTAGAAGTTATAATGCAGATTTTTTTTTCCTCTGACCTGCTGTTTCTTGTTCATACATCCCTCTCTTTTCCCTCCTTGCTCTCTCTTCTATAGCACCATGAGTTCAGTGGATTTTCTTGCCCAGGAGAAGATCTGGTTTGACAAACCTCGCTACGATGAGGCAGAGAGGCGCTTCTATGAGCGCATGAATGGCTCCTCACAACAAACACAGGTACCCACACTTTCAGAGCTCAATTTGTCCTCTGCTGTAAGATGTCACTCCTCTCATCTGAAGTAGCAAAATTGCTTCAGCCATCATATTCACAGTATTTGCAGCAAAGTTTTTATGTCTCCGCACAAGTGATGGTCGCGATTGTAGGCATTATATTTTCAGGTTGTCGTCCGTCCGTCCGTCCATCCGTCCATCCTATTCTTGTGAACACAATATCTCAGGGTCGCCTTGAGGGAATTTGTTAAAATTTGGCACAAACGTCCATTTTGAGTAAGGATGAACTAATTAGATTTTACACAAATGTCTAACAAGATAAAATGATAAAGTAATATTTTATTTCCAAAAAGATCAACTTCACTGTTACACCATCACGTTTTGCAAAAACACTTTTCTGGAACATTACTCAACATCGTAACTCAGGAACAGAAGGGGAGACATTTGGTCAGATTTTAAATTGATAACTCAAATCTTGAAACTGTGCTGATTGTATATCTTTGCTGCTGGAGGTATGATGTGTGTAAAGCATCAATGTTTTCATGGCAGTGGATGTCATGTTTAACTTCAGCTTGATGGGTTTGTACAGGCATTCATCTGCAAAGCTGTCTTTCTAGTCTTTTTTGTGTGAGTATATTTTCCCAGGTTGTTATCTAGTCAAAAATGTGTGTGATAATTGATTTTTTAATTATTGTTTCTCAGCCCTAATGTGGAGCCATTTTTCAAAATTATTGTACTTTTTTTTTACCAAATCTAAACCAAATTATCTGGCTTGTAGACACAAAAAGATTGATTTAGTCAGATTTGGACAAAGTCAGAGTTGTTTAGGTTTTTAATCTTGATGTGATCTGTTAACACTGTGCATAAAAAACATAGGAGGAGAGGGGAGGGTACAACACTTGAATCGCAGAGCCACAGAGAGACATTACACATTGAATCTTGACAGTGTAAAGGTTGAATCTGCATTGACTTCTGTTTATTTTCTTAAAGGACGTGGGAGCTAACACCATTCTGCAAGACATTGCTCGGGCCCGGGAGAACATTCAGAAATCCCTAGCAGGAGTAAGTACACGCTGTTTGCTTTATCTGCCTCTTATCTCACATTTTCCACATGTACAAGCACTGTACGCGTAGCCTGAGCAATCAAGATCCCACTTGACCAACACAGCACGTGGCTTTAAAGGTCCAGGATAGTAAGATGGGATGTTTAAAAATAAGGTTTGCCTAGTTTCATGAATGATTACAACTTGATTTGTGTGTCTTGTATTTATTTCTCTGGCATTGCTGTATGCCTGAGAAGTTGCAGCCCCAAGTGAGCCAGAGTCACAGCTCTTGTGCCAGTGGCATTGAGACTGTCTCTTTGTATATTTTTGCTATGAAAGGATCTAATTTGCCACCACTCCATGTCCCCACCTCCAATTTAATATGGACCTGAACATTACTATCAGAAAAACCTGCATAGAAAAGATACTGCAACTGTTTTACTTGTTGCTTTTCTTGCTTGTGTCACACAGATTTTGTGGCCTGAAAATTTGATCCAATGAAACATGGTAAAAAAAAAAAAAATCCTCCAAAGGCACACTTTTGTGATTGCTCGGCATTGTGTGCTTTGATCGTCTCTTAATAAACAAAAGCAAGTGTGTAATTGTTGTCTCCCTAATTGCTGGAACAAATTACTAACATTAAGGAAGATTATTGTGTTGGGCATTTTTAAAATCGTGTCTTTCTTTTTAGTTAATCAGTCCGCAAGCAATGGCAGTGATTTCTTGTGGGTTTTCTGTTGATGGTCCTCCCCGCTGACAGTTTAAACTGAATTGTGAACTTGGTTTGTTAAACAGAAAATTCTGGGGAGTGTAATACTGAAACTAATCTTTGGTCACATTTCAACATTTTGTGCAGCTAAACTTAAAAAAAACAAAACTACTCCGTCTGGTGTTGTGTGTTGTATGTTATTGATGCTGTGTGGCCAATAAAAGCATCAGTGCCATGTTTGATTGTGACAGCTGATAGTTATGATTAGAGTACCTTTAGTATATTGAACATGTAAAATAATTGTACATGCTTACGAGTTGTCTGACAGATTTGATCTGATTTGAATGATAGTATTGTGTCATTTTGTTTTTGTTGATAGGTTAAAATGATTGTGTCACACATAGGTTTACTTAGAGTAGGAGCTAGGTGGTTAGGTTAAGCCATACAAACCTTTCTCTTTAGAGACATGGGTGTTGTCTTCCATAACCTCCCAGCTGTACGGTGTTTCCTTTGGTGCTTGTTTGCTTTTCTGTTTTGTACTCCTCAGTAGCACTCCTTCAGTATGTATTTTATTGAGTTTTGTCCCTTTTCATGCTTTAAATCCCCTCCTCCCCCCAGATGAAGAATTCACTGTGTAACAGAGGGTCTTGTCAACCTTCCCTGAGCCAACAGTCCCAGCTTGTAAGTGCCGCCAAGCCTTGTGTGTCCCTAGAAGCACCCCTGCTGCCAGTCGCTCTTGTCAGTGGACCTCGCTGCCATCCACACTGGAGTTTATCAGACCTTTATTTGGCTGTTAAAAGTTTTTTTTTGTGTGTGTGGAGTGTTGCAGACCCCCATCCAAGTAGCTGCCTATCACTTATGCCTCTGTCAGGCTCCATCTACAGCTCCTGTAGCTCAGCTGAGATGGACACTTGCTGTGTGTTGCGTGTTCACAGGGGGTCTGATTAACTGTTCTGGGTGTGATGAAAGGACTAATATTGTGGTTTGACCTTTAGATGTCATTCTCTCTGAACTGTCGATTCTTTTTTCTCTTTTGTTGTGTTTACTGTGCAGAGCAGCAGCAGTGCAGCTGATCAAGGAGAAATCGTCAGTCGCATCAAGAGCCTGGAGCTGGAGAACCAAAGCTTACACAAAGGTGGGTTGGTTTGTTTACTTTAATTAAATGTTAATGCATTTTGTTTCTTCTAAGAAAACTGTATTATGATTTTTTTTAAAATTATTTTAGGAATTTTTATGATACACTGTGCTGTGACTTTTTTATGACATGCTTTTTTTATGGAATATAATAGTGTGATTTTTTTATTTGTGTGTGTTTTTGTTTTTTTTTTATGGAAAAATATTTATGTTTCCAGACTATTACCACTGTTCTAAAATGCTGTTTTCTAAAATAGAAAATTAGGTATTTCCAAAAATAATTTAATCAATCTGCATCGTGTTTTATGCCGAGCGCAAACGTCTCAGAAAACATACCTCCCCTTTTACCTAATTGACAAGTGGTATGTCCAGTCCGCTGCCCCATGACCCTCCTCCAGCCCCCCAGGTATCAAGTTTCACTTCAACACTGCACCTTCGACAAGAAGACGAGTTTCACGTGGTTCACATTGGGTAGATGCAAGTTTTTGGATGGATGGCTTGACGATACCATATACAGTACAGGCCAAAAGTTTGGACACACACACTCATTCAATGCGTTTTCTTTATTTTGATGACTATTTACATTGTAGATTCTCACTGAAGGCATCAAAACTATGAATGAACACGTGGAGTTATGTACTTAACAAAAAAAGGTGAAATAACTGAAAACATGTTATATATTCTAGTTTCTTCAAAATAGCCACCCTTTGCTCTGATTACTGCTTTGCACACTCTTGGCATTCTCGCGATGAGCTTCAAGAGGTAGTCACCTGAAATGGTTTTCCAACAGTCTTGAAGCAGTTCCCAGAGGTGTTTAGCACTTGTTGGCCCCTTTGCCTTCACTCTGCGGTCCAGCTCACCCCAAACCATCTTGATTGGGTTCAGGTCCGGTGACTGTGGAGGCCAGGTCATCTGCCGCAGCACTCCATCACTCTCCTTCTTGGTCAAATAGCCCTTACACAGCCTGGAGGTGTGTTTGGGGTCATTGTCCTGTTGAAAAAATGATCGTCCAACTAAACGCAAACCGGATGGGATGGCATGTCGCTGCAGGACGCTGGTTCAGGTGCCTTCAATTTTGAATAAATCCCCAACAGTGTCACCAGCAAAACACCCCCACACCATCACACCTCCTCCTCCATGCTTCACAGTGGGAACCAGGCATGTGGAATCCATCCGTTCACCTTTTCTGCGTCTCACAAAGACACGGCGGTTGGAACCAAAGATCTCAAATTTGGACTCATCAGACCAAAGCACAGATTTGCACTGGTCTAATGTCCATTCCTTGTGTTTCTTGGCCCAAACAAATCTCTTCTGCTTGTTGCCTCTCCTTAGCAGTGGTTTCCTAGCAGCTATTTGACCATGAAGGCCTGATTCGCGCAGTCTCCTCTTAACAGTTGTTCTAGAGATGGATCTGCTGCTAGAACTCTGTGTGGCATTCATCTGGTCTCTGATCTGAGCTGCTGTTAACTTGCGATTTCTGAGGCTGGTGACTCGGATGAACTTTTGGTCTTCCTTTCCTGGGTCGGTCCTCATGTGTGCCAGTTTCGTTGTAGCGCTTGATGGTTTTTGCGACTCCACTTGGGGACACATTTAAAGTTTTTGCAATTTTCGGACTGACTGACCTTCATTTCTTAAAGTAATGATGGTCACTCGTTTTTCTTTAGTTAGCTGATTGGTTCTTGCCATAATATGAATTTTAACAGTTGTCCAATAGGGCTGTCGGCTGTGTATTAACCTGACTTCTGCACAACACAACTGATGGTCCCAACCCCATTGATTAAGCAAGGAATTCCACTAATTAACCCTGATAAGGCACACCTGTGAAGTGAAAACCATTTCAGGTGACTACCTCTTGAAGCTCATCGAGAGAATGCCAAGAGTGTGCAAAGCAGTAATCAGAGCAAAGGGTGGCTATTTTGAAGAAACTAGAATATAAAACATGTTTTCAGTTATTTCACCTTTTTTTGTTAAGTACATAACTCCACATGTGTTCATTCATAGTTTTGATGCCTTCAGTGAGAATCTACAATGTAAATAGCCATGAAAATAAAGAAAACGCATTGAATGAGTGTGTGTGTCCAAACTTTTGGCCTGTACTGTATGAATACTGGTTGGCCAAGGATTCCCAATTCACACACACAGCTAGATGCAAGTTTTGTGTGAAATCGTTTGACATCGCCAGTAATGGGGAGAAGGCGATTCTGAGCCACATAAAAGGAAAAAAACATAGACGTCTCGTTATTGCATTGCTTGCACCCAGCGTCCCAAACTTTTTGCATCAGCCCAGACATTGAACTTACCTGAGTTTTTATTTAGATGCCATTGTGGTACTTGGCTACAATCGCAGAGAAGTCTAGAAATTAGGGTATGGAAAAGTATGGAATTTTGAAATTCCAAATGTGTAGGAACCCAGCATACTATGCCTTGACATTTTATGACATTTTTATGGAATATAATATTATGATTCAATTAAAACATTTTTTTTGGTTACAGTTTTAATGACATTTATGGCATACTATATTGTATTGCATATTACAATATTGCCTTTTTTTAAAAACATTTTTATGGCATATTATACTGTACTTAAAAAATGAATGGCTTTTCTGACGTTTGTCTGAATGGAATTTAATGTTTTTACGTTTTCCTTTTATGAGATAATATATTATGACTTTTTTAGTAATTTTTTTAATTGCACTATATTCAACTTTTTCATGACATTTTAACAGGATACCGTACTATAATTTTTGACAGTTTTATGACATACTGTACTTTTTTGTTTGTTCTACATTTTTATAACTTTTTGTGGCATTTAATACAAGGACTTTGAATTACATACATATAGAGATATATTTATATATCCATAGCTGTAGATCTTTTTTTCATAAAAAGGTAAAACATGTCAATAAAAACTCATAGTATAGTAGGCTTAGCAAATAATTTAAATTTTAAATTTCAAATAAATGTTTCAGCAGTAGTTGTAAATGGTGTTTAATTATCCTACCTGTTATCCAATGCAGTTGGCATGGCTTGTTTTAAATACATGATGATTTCCTCATATAGTTTAGTATGTATTAATTTTTTGTACACTATACTCTACCACCATGGTGTTTTTTTTAATGTATTGACTCTGGTCCTGTTTATTTAGTGGTGGATGACTTGAGAGCTGCACTTTCCAAACTGGAATGTCGAGTATCTGTTCTGGAGAAACAGCCTGCAGCTGTGACCCCAGCTCCCGCTCCTTCAGTACCCTACACAAATGTGAGTTTATTCAAACTGGTTTAATCACATCAGTCATCTTGTGTTTTGTTTTAATTTTACCTCCAGTACATCACTGTAGACCCCTGTGTAAGCACATAATTATTTCTACTCTTTTCAGGGCACTACTGTCCAGCAGAAGACCAATGCACCGGTTAAAGACGAGGAGGAAGAAGATGAAGATGATGAGATTGACCTGTTTGGTAGTGATGAGGATGATGAAGAGGCAGAGAAAATTAAAGAACAGAGGCTGAAAGAGTATGCAGAGAAGAAGGCCAAGAAGCCCGGCATCATCGCCAAGTCTTCCATCTTACTGGATGTAAAACCTGTAAGTCTGCGTTCCTTCCACAGTTCCAAGACCAATTTAAAGAAGATAGACATTGACATCTAAAAACAAGGACAACATAGATAGTTAAAAATAAATAGAACTATTACAAGTTGGTGAAAAAATACATGTTGAACTATGCTGATCATATTGAAACTGCCAGGTTGAAGATGTCTATGAAGCATCCATGTTTTAGAATATAGCTTCTTTGCTGCAGCATCCATATTTGAAGCACTGTCAGCTGTCATGGCTACGTATGAGTCTGGACAGACATGGATGTAAACTGTAACTGCAACTTGACTAGTGGCAGAAACTTACAACCCCAAGGTGGTAATTCAAGTTAAAGTCTGATACTGACTGTGCACCATCTTCATCTTGTATTTTATCAACTTTCCTGCACTTTTCAGTGGGACGATGAAACTGACATGGCGAAGCTGGAGGAGTGTGTGCGCTCGGTGCAGGCTGACGGCCTGTTATGGGGTACGTCCAAACTGGTTCCTGTGGGTTACGGCATCAAGAAGCTCCAGATTGCATGTGTGGTGGAGGACGACAAAGTGGGAACAGACATGCTAGAGGAAGAAATCACCAAGTTTGAAGACTATGTAAGTGCTGTGCAATACACACTAGAGAAGTTGAGGAACAGACTTTTTGAAACACCTGCAAATACTACTTTCTAGATGATCCATTCATCCATCTGCAGTTCTTAAAGAGCATTTAATTAATTTTGCATTTAATTAAAAAAATACAATTCTGCAATTTGATTAAACAATACAAATGGATGATGAAAACCAGTACTTCTCAGGAAGGAAAAAACAAAGCACCTCAAAGTCATTGTGACCACCATGATTGATATTTATTTTTGGTCAATATTAAGACACCTAACCAAATGAAATATCCGTACAGGTAAACTACGCTTAGCTCCCACTCATTGACCACATGATATCAGCAATATGATGACATTGCCTGTTTATCAGTTAGTCGTCCACTCCCTTTATATCAGTAAGGGTTAATGCCCGACGAGGTGTCCATATTCAGGAATTAATGGACGACACGGAGGCATGAACTGTCCGACAAGAAGCTTCTGCAAAGTCCATTAATTCCTGATAATGGACACCCTGAAGGGGAAAAAACCCTAACTGGAAAGTGTGATTTCCATATAATCTGCATGCTAAGGAGAGAACTCTCTCACTCTTCCTGATCCAGCAGTCCACTCTGAAGCCTGGCATTCACCTGGAACTCCCAAACAGCGAGTATGTGAAGTCTGTTTCTCCCTGCGGTTGGTTTTTCACACAGAACTGGACTGGCTTAAAGTTAACTGACATTGCGCTGGTCTGGCATTGTTACACTGGAATAAGTGCCAACGACAGGCTCTATGTGAAAAAGCAACAGCGGAGAGGCTGCTGTTGGGAATTCCAGGTCAACTCATGAAAGCTATTGCTACATGGGAGGTGTACGTTCATGTCAGCTTCAGAAGCTTCAGAAGTGAATGGTGGGTCCAGAAGAGTGCCATTCTCTCTTTAGTGTGCAGATGAGATGGAAATCTTACTCCCCTTACTAGAGAAATGAGTGACATAAATTAAAAAAATAAAATCATTAGATTGTCATTTAAAATGCATCAGAGTGAAGAAATGATCAAAATTTAAAAATGTTCAATGCCTGTGTCTCTTTTTGTTTTTTAAATGGAACTTGTTTCAGCAGCCTCACAAGTACTGCCAATGGTTCCTTTTTCAGTTCAGGTTTTGTGTTTAATGCCAAATTTATGGTCACAACACAGCACTGTGCTGCCATCATGTGGTCAAAATGAGGCTGAAACAAAAGCACGCGGTGGCTGGACGAACTGTTATGGAAGGAAAAACTGAAATCATAGAATAGTTTCCCAGGTGGGAGGGAGCCTAGACAACAAGCCTTGTTCTGTTGTATTAGAAATCTCACAGCTCATTTAAATTTCTCCTTTGTGCTCTGTTTCAGGTCCAGAGTGTCGACGTAGCAGCTTTCAACAAGATCTGATTTCAGTGTGTCTCTTTCTGTTTTTTTTTTTGTCACGCCTTGTTTCTCTGCTGATTGTGTCAACGGTTAACAATAATAATTAAAACAATCTCTTGCACTGAAACTTTTGTCTCATGTTTAGTGTATGTCCCCTAAAATTTAAAGGGTCAGAGCCCCGAAAATGACAAATGTCTCTAGTGATACATACAGACATTTTTTTTAAAAAACTAAACGTTTTTATGACATACTATACTATAACTTAATTACATTTTTTTATGCCATACTGTGACATTTAAGTTTTTTTAATGACATTACATTTTTATCACATGCTACATTGTGATTTTTAAAAAAAAAAAATATATACTATGATATATTTTTATGACACAATACTGTGGCTCCATTATGGCATACTACATTATGATTTTTTTCATGACATACTACACTCTGCCTTATTTTTGTAGCTTTTTTTGTATGACATAAAGGCCAGATGGTACAAACATAAGGCTGTCATGCACTGGGTGTCACTGTATAGAAGGACAACGGCATTGTGGTCCAGAAACATTCCAACACTGAGCTGGAAATTGACACTTGAATGATCCCTGAGGATGAAATAATATAATAATAATTTATTACATGGTGAAAAATACAAACACCCTCATATCTATTTGATTTTGTGCATCAAGGAATCATTGATTTTCCCCCAGTCATCATTTGTCTCATCAGGAAGGCTGCTTTGCTAAATTAGCATTTCAACTTTTAGATATTTAAAAATGTAGATTTTAGGCTTGTGTTATACAAGCTCAAGTCCAGATCAGTAATTATTTGATTCTGTGAACTCATTTTTGCCCATTCTGACAGTGGTTCATGCTAACATTGCTCTCCCTACATCCATTTTAGAGATTTGGGGATTGTGGACTCTTAAAACTGTAAAAACAAACTGAAATTTTAAAATAATTTGAGGGCTGTCTCTGACTCTGATGGACCCAGTATTACCCCCCTGTATGAGCTACTGCAGCAAACTAGGGATCTGCCTCTGGCACAACCTGAAATAAAATCCAGCCTAAAAAATACTGGAATTCTCTTTATTTGCAATAAATGATGATTTTCATCCCAATCAAGCACAAAAGCACTTGCAAAGGCCCTTGCTGAGGGTCCCAGTACTCTGTAAGGCAACTCATGCTTTAGCTGTGGCCTCATGACATGGGGAATGGATCCTTGATGGAGCAGCTGAAATGGGCTGGGTCCACTCTGAGAAAGGCTTGAGCCATTGCTGCTGGAGAAAATTGAAGAGAAAAACTGAGAGACAGCAGATAGAATTTATGCAAAAGTTATAGTGGGATACACATTATCACACTCTGCATTTTCAACCTGCCACAGAAAGTGTTCCCTCTGTACAGTATAAAGCACAGTCTCATACCATTAAGTATTTCATTTTGTGACTACTTCAGATCATGCCTAACAACGTTGCTGGACAAGTTTCTTCTCTCTAGCAACAAATATAGGGGGATAGACATTATTTCAGACTGCACTTTCAGCCTGCACAAAATTTATTAAAGCACAGATGATGCTCTGCCATCATAACCAGACCCAACTGAATCTGTGGAATTTTTTTTCCAGCTTTCAGCAGTGAACCAGAATAGAAATCTATAGAATTGTAGGATATTGTTTTTTGTATCATTATTATTTTATTTTTTTATTTTTGTAAATTGACAGACAATATTTATTGAAGATATTTCTTTTAGATCTGCGGAGGTGTCGTGGGAATTCTGTGGGCACAGATTCTGTGTTGGCCTGCTAATACTTGGTGAATAAAGAGACGTTTCTATTTTCCCAGCAAAACTTGTCGGGACATACATATTTCATGTTGTGAATATGACTTTGTCAGAAACTAGAAGAAGTTTTATTCTTCCAACAAAAAGTCTTTTATTTATTTATTTAAATACTATACAACAGTGTAAGCAGCAAAAATGAAAGCATCCTCTGCTGGTGAGCCTTGAAAGCACATATGTTGGAACCACCACAAACAAATGACACACTAAATCTAGAAAACCTTTGGAGTGGAAAAAAAGATGTCTTCGGTAAGATGCTGCATATTTTCATTCTTGATGAGAAAAGAATCAAATCACCCAAAAAGGCAGCAGAATGTGTGGGTTGTTGGACGGAGATAATTATACTGGCAGGTGACAGTTTGGCCTGAATGAATGTGTCTCCCCCTGTAACTTATGCTGGGAAAGAAGAAACATCTCCATATAACAAGGTCATTAGGCAGCAGCTGAAGTATATACAATATAAAAATGCTTGACGGTAAAGACAGTTAATTATAAGGAGAGGCAGACTGCATGTCCAGCCCGGTAGGACAAGTAGTTTACTTTAACCACTTTCACTCACTTTATTAGGTACACCTTCCTAGTATCAGGTTGGATCCACCTTTTGCCATCAGAACTGCCTTAATTCTTCGTGGCATAGATTCAACAACGTACTGGACACATTCTTCGGAGATTCTGATCCATAGTGACACGATAGCATCACACATTTGCTGCAGATTTGTCAACTGCACACCCATGATTCAAATCTCCCATTCCACCACATCCTAAAGGTGCTCTATAGGATTGAGATATGGTGACTGTAGAGGCCAGTGGAGTACAGTGAACTCATTGTCACGTTCCAGAAACCTGTTTGAGATGATTGAGCTTTGTGACATGGTGCATTATCCTGCTGGAAGTAGCCATCAGAAGATGGGTACACTGTGGTCATAAAGGGATGGACACAGTCAGCAACAATACTCAGGAAGGCTGTGATATTTAAACAATGCTTAGTTGGTATTAAGGGGCCCAAAGTGTGCCAAGAAAATATCCCCACACCATTACACCACCACCACCCAGCCTGAACCACCGATACAAGACAGGATGGATCCATGCTTTCATGTTGTTTACGCCAAATTCTGACCCTACCATCTAATTGTCGCAGCAGAAATCGAGACTCATCAGAACAGGCAATCCTCTATTGTCCAATTTTGGTGAGCCCATGTGAATTGTAGCCTCAGTTTCCTGTTCTTAGCTGACAGGGGTGGCACCTAGTGTGGTCTTCTGCAGCTGTAACACATCTGCTTCAAGGTTCGACTTGTTGTTGATTCAGAGAACTTCTTCTTCTGCATACCTTAGCTGTAAATAGCTATTTGCATTAACAAGCAGTTGAACAATTGTGCCTAATAAAGTGAGCAAGTGTATTTTGGCAGACTGCATGTCCAGTCTGGAAGGACAAGTAGTCTATCTTTATCACTTTGCTATGAAAAAGGCTATATAAATGCAGTGCATTCTTATTGCCATCATGTGTATTATAATAGTTAGTATTTAGAAAAATAGAATCATGCATTCAGTTTAATATGGGTCTTCATTTCGATTCAGATAAGCCTTGATGTAACTGAGACGAGCAATATGTTAAATTGCCAAGATCTGTCTGTTACAGTATCGACCGTGTGTGGGAATAATGTAAAAGGCTGAATTACAGCGTGTTTGGATCTATTCTCCAAACTGTAACATAGATAGACTGACCAAGTAATTGACTCTGTAGTAATAATAACATTGTCAGATTATCATGTGGGGCACACCGACTACAAGAGGACAATTAACTTAACATGACTGTTGAAGACATGACTGACTCATAAACGTGACTAGTTTTAAAGTTGTGTGTTTTTGTGTAGGGATGGAAATCCTTCTTTAACTCTACACTTTAATGGTCACCTGACATCACTGCCAGTGTGGTGGCCTGCAAACAGGTGGGAGGAACTGGAAGCATGAAGGGACTGAGAGGAGGATGAGGAAAGTAAAGACTTAAATTTGAGATTACCCTCCACCTGTTGGTTGACGACAGAATCACAGCAAACAAACAAACAAACAAACAAAGTATAATATTATACACTGAATGTCCCAGAAAAGCCTGTGTACACAGTGCTTTAATTACGATCTGTGAGAAGGGCAACCTTTGTGCAGTGAGCATGGGGGGTTGGATATAGATGGGGTGTATCCATAATTCTCATGATAAACTTTGAATATGTCAGCAATAATAAGAAATAACTAAAAATTTAGGTTAAAAATTCCACCATAAGATCACAATGCCACATGTGACGGTTTAAATAATTAATGGAGCACTGCTGTGCCTTGTAACTGTGCACAGCTCTCTCCTCAATTTGGATACTCATGTATTGATTCTGCTGCTCTGTGATGGCACTGGCTATTTAGAAACACACTTACTGAATATTACTGAGCATTTATTTTCAACATACATTTATTTCTGGGTCATTGGGTCACTCTTTTGAAGATGTAATGATTTCAGTTGCCCACTAGATGGAACTGACTGGCAGAGTGTGCTCCATTTGGTTGGCTCTGTCCTCTATATATTATTAAAGAAGTTATCCACAGGGCTACAGTAAACCAAAGGTCAGGGTGGTTTCATATAACTTAGATAGCCTACATCTCTCAATCTTTTCATTTTAGACCACTTAAGGAAGCAGTGAATATTGTGTCAAACAGGGGGCAATGTGTGGGGGATACTGACAGTGACGGCTGAACAGAAGGAAAAAGTGAACACTACTTTTTCAGTTCAATCCCAGAAAAAAGGATCTAAAACATGCGATAGTTGAAATAAAAAGGCACAGTATACTTTATTGTTTTAAGCCCAACTTAAGGAAGTATCCTGTTAGCTTTATTTACTGCATAATGTGTCCTCAGACCAGCGTTTCACTCGAATGTGACCATATGAAAGTTACATTTAGGGCACTGTTTGATGTTAAATCTACTATGAAATGCCTCCTTTCCACTATATAGTCAAAGACTGACATTTACATATGTCTGAGTAATTAATATAAAACGTTTTTACAACAGTAATGAAATGCTAATGTGGTTTTATTGCCATCCCTAGAGCCATGGCAGCTAGAGACAAACTACCACAAAATATTAAGAATCAAGAATAAAAAAAATAAAAGCATGTTTTAAAGAATATGCAAAGCACCCATAGTTGACCTTGACTGACTACGATTTGCAGGAAGCTGCTCCAAAGTCAAGGTACAATAGATTTCAGTAGACACGTTAAAATCATTCATATGTTTTTACAGCTGTATGTGAAGGTGTTTTGGTTTTGGAAGATAAGTGTCACTGGTCAACATCAGCCGATCACTAAGCACTGGTGGAATCACCAAGTGAGACCATTAGCACTACATGTCAGTTTGTTCGTGTAGACTCTAAACTGTGTGCAGGCTGCTGTGACCCATAGAGCAGTTGACCTTTTTCAGTAAAGAGCAGACAAGTAACACTAACAGCTCAGCTCAGCCATCTGCAGCATTTAACATCTGATTTTCTCCATGTGTAAAACGCAAAGTGCACTCTGCTCTCTGGAAGCTGCTCTGGAGGTGAATGAATTTATTAACTGCCTGCTGCTTTTTTTTTTTTTTTTTTTCCTTTTCTTTTTTTGCGAGGCATTTGATTATTTTTACTCACTTCCTCGGGGAACCCAGTCTAATGAAAATGAAAAAAAAAAGCATTTAGTCTAATTCAGGCTTAATATCTCGGCTCTTTTAAAGTAACGACAAATCAGTCATTTTCCCCCCCGTGGGACTCCAAATAAGACGCTGATTTGCATTGGAAACAAATAAGACAATCATACCTAACTGACAGCTTTCTGTTTCTCTACCCTGAAGAAAAACACACTTGAAAGACTTTAAAACACTTGTGTAATGGCTTGTTAAAATAACTGTTTTGCAGTAGAGCCCCTGTGGCCTGTTAGACTGCACAGACACATGTGCTTCAGTTAACAGCCTGTCTGTCTGATTGTCTGTCTGTCTGTATATCCTGCCACTCCCATCCTGTTTAGAGGGCTTTTCTTTTGACAGCCTCCCCCCATGAAGGACCTGTCTGGGCTTTTGAGAGGCCGCAATAGCCCCTCAGATGACAGATGACAGATGAATGGATGGATAGATAGATAGATAGACAGATGAATGGATAGATGGATGGATGAGGTAAGGACAGAGGAGGCTGTAAATTAGATGTACACTTTCTTTTTGTTGTAACACTTTCAGTCTGTCTTTTGGTCGGTCGTGAGTGAACAAAAAACAAAAGTCAAAGTCAGACAGGAACACTTGGGCTGTGAGAGACAGGAGCAATTACAGTCTGATGGGGGTGGGGGGCAACAGGGCAAGGGGAGTAGAGAGAATAAAGAATAAGGAAAGGAAGGAGAACCTAAGAGACATTTGACACTAGATCAAAGGAGGAAGTAAAGGCAGCAATACAACAATAAAAACCTGAGCATAAAAAACGAATAATAAACCTCTTAATTCTGTGACTTTCTTTCTGGCTCTTGCATCAGATTTTTAATTGTAAAGAAACGCAATCATTGGTGGCCTATGCCATGCCTGCAGTAGTTTTCCTTTAAGCCGTGGCCCTCAGAGAGGCCAGTGTGCTGAACCGGCACCTTTTCTCCACGAGACATCAACAGAAGATTCAGCAAACTGTCGCAGCAAGTCTCCACAGCTAAACTCAGAAGAGAAAGTCTCCTATAATGCACAGTTTTCCACTTCACACTACTCGTGAAACAAAATATGAGTGCACTAGAGACAGCAATTTAATTGAAATGAATGAACAAAACAGCAAAGTAAAACTTCAGTGTCTGTATCATGATAAGCAAGTGATAATATGCAACTAGGTGTCTTAATTTATGAAAATAATTAACGAAGCAGATGCAGTGAGCAGTTCCCTCTTACAGTCTTTTTTCTTTACTCAGACACCAGATGTGTTTGTTCGAGAGGATTTTAAATTGGACTATTATTTAATGCTATTAATCATATAGAAGCTGACATCTTTTAAATAGCCTTTTTAGGCTGGAACGTGACTTTACTGCTTGGCTGTTGACTACTATTAATGCGCTGTTTTGGTGTTATAGGTTGTGTGTCCTGTGCTGTCAGCTGGTCCTCGCTTGTAGTTCATCTCGTCAGCTGGTATTGTTTTTACTTTGTGAGTCTGTGTGTGTGTCCTCATGTGATCCTGGTGGCACCTATCACAGTGGGAACTACCGCAGAAGCCATTTTGAGTATTTTTGCCATGGGACCATGTGTCCGTCTGTCTGTGGACAGATTTGTCAATGTGAATGTACGGCAGCCATCCAATATACAGTCTCTGCTGATGTGTAGTTGCGATCAGAATGAAGTCTGGGTTAAAAGATGGGTGTGGTCCAAGCAAGGGGGCAGGGAGTAGGAGAGGGGCCCTTCCACTTTACACCTCAGATTCATTTTAAGTTGGGGATCACTGTGTTGGTGCTGAAGTGATCCCATCACAAGATGGTTTCTAGTTGATTAATGTGACAGTGAGTGTACTAAAGACTGGCCTCACACCTATTTGCAATCCTACTTGTGTATTTATTTTCTACAAAGCATACATTTGTGGATATACGCCTTAAAAAATCACAGTTTCTATTATTTTAAAACCTGAGTTACTCCATAATCTTTCCATGTACCCCTGAGTACAAGTTCTGCTTTAGATTTATTACATCATTGTATTTACCCATGTTTTGGTCCATTTCACTGAGTGCTACTGTTTAATAATGCAACATCTAGCAAGCACTGCTGCCTTGGTCAGTTTTACTTTAATATGTCTCGTGCACTGATTTAGAACAGATACGATGTTCATGAACTCCTGCCAACCGATCAGAAACAGGTATTTTCTGATTAAATGTCATACATTATTATGAGAGCTGAAAATGTAGTGATTAACACTGTGTTGACTGTATGCTAACAAGAACAAACTTGAGTTTGTGTTTGGCTGTTTTGTCGCTTCTTTCCCTAATTTGTTATTGATTGATACAGACTGAATTGACTTTAAAGGATTTGGGCTGTGGTTGTTGTTGTCAGCCAACAGCGTCAGCTTTAATGATTTGATTTTTGGTTTTGGTGTGTGGATGAAGCTGTTTTGAAGCTTGGTGGTGCTAAATTGGCTCTTAGGTTGTCCCCCTCACATACGCACACAAACGCCCAAACACAGGCCTGTAATCTTTCCCCATGCTGATCAATAAACCTGATAAGAATTCCATCCTGCCAGCCGGCAGTGACTAATGCTCCTCAGACTCCTGAGAGTCGAGAGCACTGCCTAAGTAAAGGAGAGAGGGAGAAACAGAGGGAGACATAGAGAGAGGGTGACAAACCATGGATAAGTGTATGTGGTGCTACCTGTAGTGGGCACAAATCAAGAAATCCTAAGAGAAATATTAATGCAACTCACGGAGAGACTGAGTATATAACCCTTGGCCTTTATGGCTTTTTTTTGGCCTAAACTGTGATTGCTAAATTTCAGTGTTAATACTGAAGGTCATTTGTATGAAACTGATCTACAACCTGTAACGACCAAGTGCTTGTGTAGAGGACAGTCTTTGAAAAGTGAAATCTCAGACATCTGTGATTTTGAAGCTGCAGAAACAGCAAGACCCATAATCCATTAAAGGTTCATGAAACTTGCAAGGGGCAGTCTGAGGGGCCACATTGGGTTTTCCAGATCTAAATTTACTTACAGTGCACACACCAAGTGAATTGGTTTAATGTTTTTAAATGACCAAAGGCATCAAACGATCAGGAGCAGACTGCAGCAGCTGTTCTTAGGTTGATACTTAAAACTGTTTTCCAATTGGAGATTTTTACATCACCAAGTTAGGCAAGAGGGTTCCTGGTTCAAATCCCGGGTGTGGGAGCCCTTCTGTGCAGAGTTTGCATGTTCTTCCCGTGTCATTGTGAGTTTTCTCCGGGTACTCCAGCTTCCTCCCACAATCCAAAGACATGCAGGTTAATTGGTGACTCTAAATTGGCAGTAGGTGTGAATGTGAGCGTGAATGGTTGTTTGTCTCTATGTGTCAGCCCTGTGTCTGGATAGTCTGGAGACCTGTCCAGGGTGTACCCTGCCTCTCTCTCAATGCCAGCTGGGATAGGCCCCTGCACCAGCACGACCCATAACAGGATAAGTGGTTACGGGAAATGAATAAATAAATAAGTGAAAATTTGTTGCAATACACAAACTAGTTCTGATTGGTTGTTAGTGACAACTAAAGCTTGTTAACAGGCTTATTTATTAACTAACCGGGTGTAACTGTTGCATAGCCAGCTAACTACAGTCAACGTTATCTCACTAACCTTGAGATTTAAGAGAAAAAGTGGTAATGTGGTCGACATGTCCAACCTGACAACTTACAAAAAAACATAATACAGGCCTACCCCGAATAAAAAAATGTAATGCTAATAATGTGATGCTTATAACATTGGTTAGCTTAACATAAATAGCATTTACTCTGAAATGCACCAATTTCTGCATGTGTTCATGAATAAATAAAGGAATGATTTTTCTTTGTTTACATGCTTGATTGTAGGCCTATTTAACTAGATGCACTCGGTTGTTTCCTCACAACAATAATAATTAGGACATCCTCAATTTTAATGGTGCGACCTTATTTAGTAAATCAGCAGTTTGAAACCAGCTGGTGGTCGCTACGAACTCTGGAAAGACTTTTCACTTGAAGTTAGTGATTGCAAGAAGGTCACATGAGGTGTTATTTTTGAGTTCCTTCTTCTTTTGACATTTATCAGTGACTCACTCTATTTCTTAATCTGTATTTCCAGTCATACACATATACGGCTCACATATCATATAAACGGGCTGTAATCCGAACACTGCTGTTTCCATCTTATCATCAGTTTGACATTCACCTCCTGATCTGCTGTTCCAAGTCAGTGAGCAGACTTCCTTCACTCTGCCAGGGCAGCAGAGAGCATGTGGAGAGGAAGGGAGGGGTGAGGCAGGGTGGTTAGTGTTACGATGCTGGCAGTCTCATTACACAATGGCATGTATTAAATATACATTGCATGGCTTTAACAGCCTCAGACGTGTCCTTGCACTCAGTATGGGACCTATTTCTCACAATCACAAAGAGCTTCTAATTATTATTTTTCACGCTGCTCTGAAACGACTCATCGAAGAGCTCATTTACTTGGTTGGCTCTTACGGCAGCCTGCCTGATTGCTGTGCTAATTTTCCTTTCAGATCTCACTCTGCTTGCTACTCATATAAATAACACTGTGACATAAATACCAACATATCGCGGAGCACAGATAAGAATGTACTTATGCCTCATAAAGTTTCAAACAAGGCCAGTCCAAGTGTTTTGGGGGCCTTTAACAGCAATGCCACGCTAGATCTTGTTCCTGCACTGACGTCTTTTGAAAGTCTTTAGATTAGTTCAGACCCTGACCATAAAAATGTCCCCACAATCCTCCTCAGTCACAAATTTAACTTTTGCCTTCCATCTGTGCCAGAATCCTGTTGGATATTCTAAAGCTCTGCATATTTGGGGTCCAAAATTTATTTCAACTTAAAGGTCCAATGTGTAGGATTTTGGAGAATCTATTGGCAGAAATGGAATGTTATATTCAGAACCATGTTTTCATTAGTTTATTATCACCTGAAAATAAGCCAGTAGCTCTAGATAGGGCCATTCACGTTTTCATGTTGGCCATTATAGCTCTCCTACACGCTTGGCACATGGGAGAATGCTCAGTTTTGCAACCTCACCACTAACCTTTAAGCTGTAAAAACCTGGTGGAAATTCACGTGTGAGCCCTGTTTGATGAGAGTGTGAGCAGGATTTGTTTAAACATGTGTAAAACTTGTCCAATACTTCATCATACTGATTAAAACTCTGATATCTTAACAGCACTCAGATTAATATTTTTAAAATCACTATGCTCATACAGCGATGCCAACTTTGAGTGATCCAGTTTAATTCCAGACCTGTTTGAACAAATCTCTCGTAGTTTTACACCACATTCAGTTTCACTTAGAAATACATAAAATGACAGAGGCTGAAGATGCTCTGACTGCATGGGACTTTCAAATTATTTTTTGATGACCTTCACAGATTTTGAACAAGGTTCTCTTTACTTGTCATGATTTACTCTACTCAGCCTGTGAAAACAGCAGGGTGATTATTCTGGGATTCTGAACAAAACTTTCCAAAGTTTGAGTCTATGACCCTGATGATGTCACAGTGATGTCATCTGGGTTATCTCAGTTTGGGTTCCAAGAAAACACTTTTTTTTTTTTTTTTTAGCAGATGAACTAGAGGTGTGGACTTTGAAAGACAGGAGCATTTACTTGTCAGTAGGAGTCTGAAGAAAGATGTGATCATCTTGCATTCCAGGAAATGAAGGATCCATCTCAGCCTCTGCTGCATTGAAATTGAGCCTTCTTTATTTGCATCTGCCTCTTAGAAGAATCTCAACTTTGTGGCAGTCCTGTACTGAATCTCTGGAGTATTCCTTTAAACTTCTGGTCTTCTCTAGTACTTTAATTCACTTCTACACTGAAGTTGTGCCAACAAATTAAAACCTCATATGAGTTTTGCTGAGTTTGGGTGACTGTGAGTTTAAGTAACTCATTCTGAAACTTACTGCAAAACTTGAAAATGATTAAGGTTCTTGGGAAACTTTTCAAAAATTCGCCATGAAAGTCATATTGGGATATGTAATACAGAAAGTTGTTTAAACAAATGTTAGGCTATACAGACTTCATCCAGCCTGCTTACTGTCCCCCACACTCAATGGTTTATTATGCACAGAAGCCTAGATTCCTTTGTAGAGAATAAATATATGCATCATGTTTGAATTATTAAACAGTGACAAGACCTGTGTGTCTTAGCTGATTGGCTGTTTACACCACTGATGTAGAAGATGGGTAAATAAACATCACACTGCAGTCGTCTCCATTCTTGGATTCTTCCTCTGTCTCATCCCTGATGGGTTTCGGCTCGTCTCGACACAGCAACAAACACGAGGCCGGCGACACTCGGAGAGGAAGACCAGGATTTCCATGAATTAGGACAAACATAGATGAATTAAACATCAGAGCAGCTTCCATTCCTGAATTCCCGCCACCGCCGTCTCTCTGTGTTTGGTTCTCTGAAAAACAGACTATCTATCAAGCGGAGGGAGGACACACACAAGGGCCTGTCTATGCTGCAGACTGACACAGAAACAGAAAACTGACAAGGACATGAGCTCCGTCAAAACAGGAAGTGTGCGGGAAAGGCTGAGTGGGAGGCTGGCTGCCATCGTTGTCGCAGGAACGAGACGGAGGAAAGACATAAAAGACAGGATATGCCCAGAATAAATGAAGTAGGTTTTTTTCCACACAGAGAAAAAAAAGTCATATTAATCTTTAAAAAGACACAAAGTCACACAACAGAAAACAAGAAAGTCATGATTAGGTCTATTTCAAGATTTTTTTTTTTTAAAGATTACAATCGTTACAGGAGTTATTACATCCCCACTTTAAAAAAAGATACATTAGGAAAATAAAACAAAAAGAATCACTGATTCACTTTGATTTTTGTAGCATATTTTCATAAAAAAATTAAAGATTTCATTTGCAGCAATTTTAAGATATGAATCAATAAAAAGTCCCAGGTTTGCTTTAGCGTTCCGTTTGTGCCTTGTTTTCAAAAAGCCTTCACGTGCAGCATATAACATCCTTCATACATCATAACTGCTGAAATTATGTCAACTGGCTTCACAAAGACAAAAACCTAACAACATAAAAAATAGAAAGCAAGGTCATTTTTTTTCTTTTATGACATTAATTGAAGCAACTAAATAGCACAGATTGACATAACTAGATTCTGTGACTTGAATATCAAAATAAATCACTTTCCTTCATTTCTCAGAGCAATACGCCATGGCATATTAACAGATATTATAAAAAATGAGCGACAGAATATTTCCATAACATATACAGCACTGTTCCTTCATCAGAAAATACAATAGAAATCTACTTTAGTGGTTTTAAAGGATGCATGATAACTGGTGAGCTGCTCTCACTGTCTCAGCTTCATTTCTTTACACTGGTGATTTTGCTAAAAGGAAAGAAATGCGGCATTTCAGGGAGTCTGAGAAACCACTCATCCCACCTTATTGCTTTTACCCTCTGACTAAAAACAAGCAGCTGTTGTCGGTCTGATCCCGCGTTCGGTTTTGTTAGGTTCAGTCAAAACCTCTCCTGGTTCATCCAGGTGTGTAGCAATTACTTCTGTGCTGATAGACAGACTTTCTTATCACCTGAATCCTGAAAACAACCTCTGAGTCTCTTCACATATCAGTCAGATGCAGAAGACAGACAGATTACAAAAGACAACACTTATTAAGTTTCAAGGCTGTGATAACACATTTTTTGCGATAGGATTCAACATGAATGCATAATTTCTGCCAAAGTTTAAACAATTTTGTTTTTCTGTATTTTTGTTTGTCATTGGTTTAAAGTGGGCTCGGTTGAAAATAATTATTGTCACATATTTCCATGCACCAATCAGGGATTAGCAATTTTAATCAAAATGTGATGACAATCTTTTATTTTTTGTTTTGCTTATATTGCGAGCACTGTCAGTCAAATGTGATCAAACCTCAGCCACAGAGTTTGTGTTTAACTCTTAATAAAGATTTTCCTCCCCCAAACTTTAACAGTGATTGCTGCACATTTAGTTATTGATATTATATTATGAGTAAAAAAAGAAAAGAATTGAAATGAAACCAGGTTTTTAGGGGCTTTAAAATATAATATTAAATATTATTAAATCAAAAGTAATAAAATGTCGAAGCAACCAAACATGTATAAAAAAATACTTTGTCCTATCTTTAAAATGTGTGACTGATTAAATTGAGGTGATTATCAGATAATCTAGATCAGGTCTTTGCTTCTGGTTGCTTTAACTCATTTACTTTCACAACATCTTTCCACTCTTGCCCTGATTTTAAACTGTCAGTTTGACCAAAATTAAAACATTTTCCCACTTATGTTTTATCTAGCAATATAAATGCTTTGGTTCTGGACATTACCGAAATATCCGCAACCCCAGCACAGTGGAGATACATTTTGTTTCTGTTCCTCACAGCACGCAAACGTGAAAAACTCAGCACGTGTTTCCACAAACTGTTGTTTTTAATTAAAAACTTAAAGTAAAAGAAAAAAAAATTGACTCTGATCTGATGATTGCTGAATAAAACTAATTGGGAAAACTATTTCTGTAATTTGGTTTGGCTTGTGGGGGGACACCTGCTGTTTTGTTACAGCTTTAAAATAAATGGGGACGCTTTTATATGAGACAAAGTCAGAGAGACGGGGACAGACAGAGAGACAAAGCTTTCTTTCTCTAAGTCCAGCTCCACATTCCTCTCATTCTGATGGGCACGACCTGACCGCAACTACAGCTGGCTCTGTGTCCGTCTCAGTGTTTTCTGGGTTGTGTTTTTTTTCTCTGTCTTGAAGTCGGGAAATCCCTGCAAGGACACAGTGAACACTCACAGAGGCCACTTCAGGAACCTCACAGAAAGACGGGTTATTTGTAGGGTTGGGATCTGGAGCTTGCTTTCCATGTGTGTCTAAAGTGAATTTTAACCCAGTGCCACAGATGTGAGGAACAGATGCTCAGATTATAGTCTTATAAAAACACAGATTTCCACTTTGAGTGTGCTAAAACAGCCCTCGCAGCTTGGTCCTGCTCCTCCTGCAGCGACACATGGGTAAGGTTGACGCTGACTGTCTGATTCAACAGCGGGTTAATGTCAGCTCACCCGACACGGTCTCTCTGCGGTGAGTTAGAAAAGCCAGAAGATCTAAAACATGCATGTGAATTGTTATCATTTTGAAAATTTTCAAAATGATCTGACTTTGGTTTTCATTAATAGATGAAGCGAAGATAAAGGAGGAAAAAATCTGTATGAATTATTGCTTCTCTTTTCACTCTGATAGCTCACTAAAAACAATACGACAAAAACAACCTGTCTGACTGAGCTGCTAATTTCTGTCTTTGGTCTGTCACTTAATGATCTGCTTGAATAGAATACACCACTTTCATCTCTCCCTGTTGACAGCTCATTATCCTCTCTGTCTTCTGCTCAAACATAACTTTTTAGCAGCCCGCCCTCCACTTGCCGCCTGTCCGCCCATCCATCCTTTCATCCGACTCGCTGTCAGGTTTTTTAAGGGGGTAATAAGAATCTACTTTCAGTTCAGCCAGCTAAGAAGACACTTTTTGTCAGCACAGAGGAAGCCTGGGAGCCGTTCTCATCCGAGACCAGCGATACGTTCATGTAAATACTGAAAGTGGTTCCACAAATTGCTCAATTTAGTTTCTAGTTTCTACTAGTATTTGCTCACAACACAAACTCATTATCACTGGAGCACAGAGCCAAAGGAAAAAAAATCACAATATCTATAATCAGAAACTACAAACTTTTTTTTTTTTTTTTTTTAAAAATTAGAATTAGCATATATTTTTCCACAATGGACTTTAGGTCCTGGCACTCTGTTTCTTGCTGCTGCCAGGAGGCAACTCTGAACTGTGGAGATGGTTCAGAATGTACTTGAGTACTTGAATTGAAAAAAGAAAAGAAAAGAAGTTTACACTGACTTTGCTCTTTGTATTTATATTTTAATTTCAACAATTTCTGGGGTGTTTTTAGTATTTAAAATAAATGAGCAAAGCAATCCCAGGTTCCATTTTGCCTCTTTTTCTTTCTTTCTTTCTTTCTTTCTTTTTAAATCTAAACCAAAAGAAATGCTACCTATTGATGGGGATGCTGCTCAATGTTCTTACATGCTGATAACTTTACAAAGGTCACATTCAGGGTCAGAGTCTGTGCCAAAGGGCAGTGTAGGAGAGGACTCTTTCTAAAACTCCCACTGCACCTTAAAGGGGGCAGAAATGAATTAATATGAATGAAGCTACAGGTCAAAAGCCTTCCAGTCCTGACAAACTCTAGCAGAAACTGCTGCAAGGCATTTTATGCTGACTGAACTGAATGTAAACTCTCCCCCAAACCTTTCCATCTCTAACACGTCCGCATTCGTTCAGCTTCTGCCTCTTGTTTCCCTCCTCTTCTCCCGAGTCTGCCTTCAGTTTTCAATATTATTCTGTGCTGGAAATACTATTAGGCTGGAGAAAATTCTCCAAAAACATAATTATTCTAATTATACTGAGTGTAAATTATATTGCTATATTAGTTGCAGTTTGTAATTGGTTTCATTGTAGCAGCTTTTGTACAATATGGACTTACAGTGTGACCATCATGAAATAAAAGTCCCTTTAAATGGTTTTAAAAATGTCGACAAAAGGGTTCTTGAAATGAATGGCTCGATAATATAACTTAATGCTGATAAGTATCACCCATACGTTTCTAAAAGATGTACAGTAATAATATTTTACTTTTCAGGAATAAATGATATCAGTATAAAGTTGAATTTATGCTCGCCATTGTCAGGATTTTACATTTTCAGCCCATTTAAAGGGATATTTAATTTTATCAGTTACATTCATTGTTACATTATCAGGTATTATTGCATTCCTAAAGCAGACATGTCATGTTATAAAACACTGGAAGAGCTAAAATATGATAAATACACTATGATAAAATCCTAATCTGTTTTAGCTGTTTACTAATATATAAAATGATAAAATTTGAATTCTTTCTGCACCGTAATGAACCCTCAGCTCCTACACATTTTCTCTCTTGCTCCTTATTCATCATCTGGTGCTGGTCAGCTTTGTGTTCATATCATTAGGAAGAAGGTGGTGGTGTCAGTCAGCCATGTTGGAGGGCCAGATTGTATCACCATGACATTTAAACTCAAGAAAAGTTGCTAAAAAGTCTAAAAGCATCAGCTCTGGCCCCTGCCCTGATTCCTGGAAGCCCTTGTTCCCTTTTCCTAAAGCAAACCCTGGAGCAGGGAGAGTTATATATTTCAAAGTGGCAGTGAATATTTGATCCGCAGTACTTGTCATCAGTCTGTCTGAATTACCTCTAAGAGCAAAAGTTCCAAACTCCTGGAGACAAACTGAAGTGGTATCTGACCCCTCTGGTCTTTATTCAAATGACAGCAGGTCTGGGTGGGACTCTGAGTCTTCAGCACTCACTCCGGTGCCTTTACTGCAAGGAGTGCCGTTCCCCAGCAGAGCCTCCTCACCCAGGCTGATGCGGCAGGAAGTTTTTCCTGAGCATGGGGTGGAGGCCAGCCGGGAGTCCGGTCCTGATGCCTTCTGCCAGACGTCGCAGGGCTTAGCCCTGGGCTCCAGCAAGGGGGGATCTTTGTTGATGAGGTCTGGCACGGAGAGCTGCAGCTGGGGCTGATGTTCCTCTTCGCCTCCTTCGGTGCTCCCGTTTTCCACATCATCATCTTCTCCACCTGTGACTCCATCGACTTTGCCGTTGCTTCCTGTCGTCTCCCAATCAGAAACAACTTTCTTCTCTGCTGGGCTTGTTGTCAATGTGATTTCCTCTGACTGCTCTTCCTCCTTCCCGCCCTGCTGCTGCTCCTCACTGTTCCTCAGCTCCTCCTTAGCAATCAGGGGCATCTTGTCAGGAGAAGAGAGGAAGGAGGATGAGTCAGCTGGGTCAGGAGAGGAGACAACGGGGTCGGACGAGATCATCATGTCCTGAGTGGTCTTCAGAGCCCGAGGGAGGCGTTTCTTCCCCGTTGGGGGTGGAGGGTCCAGCCGAGGAAAGGAGTCAAAAGAGGAGATGTGACTAGAAGAGAGGAAGGGAAGATGGACAGTTATACAGAGATAGTGACAATTAGACAAACAGAGAAAGCCATCAGAGGCTAAAAGTAAACCAAAATGGTTTGGTACATATGCGGCCCAAAAATGTTGAGATCAATTTTCAGCATTAGAAATTGAGTTTCAAGCCTTTCAAACACTGCTGCCAGGTCATGTTATCATATCTGAGAAAAGGGATGACAATAGGAGTAATTAAGAAAAACAATCCCATTTATCTTTAAAAAACATGAGCAAAGATACAAACTTATGAGTGTCGAGCTTTCCGAAAATACTAGGGATGGGGTTGTGAAGGTCTGGGCTGATAACAATACCAAAACCAGAACCTGTCAAGTTGCACTTATAGTTTACATCCATGCCTGTGAAAACATGGATGCTTCACACACATCTCCCCCTGACAGCACAGAAAATCTATACAATCAGCACAGTTTAAAAGTGAGCAGCCTAGGTTAGTGTCACCAATTCAGTATCGGACCAAATGCTTCTGTTCCTGCGTTATAATGTTGAGTAATGACCAGAAGTGTTTTTGCAGAACATCATGATGTCATAGTAAAACTGACCTTTGACCTTTTAGATATAAAATGTCATCACTTCATCATTTTATCCTATTAGACACCTTGTCATTATCAATATATGAATGAGTTGTGACCAAAAACATGTTTTGTGAGGTCACAGTGACCTTGACTTTTGACCACAAAATTGTAGTCTACAAATTTGTGACTCCAAGTGGATATTTGTGTCAAATTTGAGGAAACTCCCTCCAGGCCTTCTTGAGATACTGAATTCATGAGAATGAGACGGATGCAATGTCACGGTGACCTTTGACCACCAAAATCCAGTCAGTTCATTGTTGAGTGTAAGTGGACATTTGTGCCTAATTTGAAAGAAAGAAAGAAAAAAAAAATCAAAAAAAAATCCTCAAGGCCTTCAAGAGATATTGCATTTACAACTGAAAAAGTAAATAGCAGATACCGGTGTTTGTTTCTTTCTGTTTTTGATGTTATTTATTCCCCCTTTTGTGCCAGGAAAACCAAAGAATTTTTTATTATATTATTATTATTATAATAAGAAAAAAAAGACCCAAACTGTTTTAAAGTCATTCAGCCATTCATTACGTAGCCTTTGAATGTGCAATCATTCAATCATTCAAATTTATGAAACAACCTTTAATATAGCCTTTCACATGAAGAACATATATATCTATATTTTAAAGTAACTGCTTCATAAGCCTTTTTACTCCCTCTTTAATATCTATTTTATGTTGCAATGAAAATGCCAACAACTTATCTTTCAAACAACTGTATTTTTCAAGTTTCTCTCTAAACTTTACTATATCACATTTGAACACATCATGATAACTTTATAATTTACCTTTGCCTTATAGTCACTTTGACTGAACAGAGCTTAACTGCATAATAATTTAACCCTACGCAGCCTCCGTTAGCTGCTAGTTTTGGCCACTGGCTGCTAACAGCTAATGTTAACTAGCTGATGTCAACACAGATTTGTTGTTCACAATGTAGCATTATCAGGATAACAACCCTCTTTATCTCCTGACACGTTGATGGTGAGTTTACTGAGTCCTTTCATCCCAAAAGTGGTGTAAGTTTGCTGGCTGTGTCAGAGTGTGTTAAATCTGAGTGATTTCTTTTTTGCTTTTGCTTAGTTTGTATGAGCTGACTGCTCTCCATTGTTGTCTTCATAGTTGGCACTGACAACATGTCAGAAACAGCTGTTCACACATCTAAAACATCTTGTGGAAACAGGTTTAATCATTTTCCTGCAGAGAGTTTTATTAGTCAATCAATACCACTCTCACATATGTCTGTTAAATATGAAGCTGGAGCCAGAGGATAGTTAAGTTAGCATAAAGACTGGAAACAGGGAAACAGCTAGCCTGGCTCTAACAGACATGAGAGCTTATCCTCCAACTGTTGGAGAGATTACTGTATAGTATTTTATTGTAACTGCAGTGACCTTAATGGCCAGTTCTGCAAAACTGAGTCTTTCAACGTCTGTGCAGCTGGAATTGCACTTGAACATCATATTGATGCTGAAAGCTTCAAGAGAAACTTGGAGTGCACTGTGTATTGCTTATCTGTGTAAAGCTTTGATTGAATTAGACTGTGTTGTTGGTGAAAAGACATCAAATTTGGAAGGTCGACTCAGACTTCATGCCTACACTTGCCTACTGATTAGAGCGTGTTACTGTAAGTGATATATGTGTGTGTGTGTGTGTGTGTGTGTGTGTGTGTGTGTGTGCGGGAGGGTGGAGAGTACCAGCAAAAACTTAAAAATCTACTTTGACTCCTGGTATTCGCTTCAATGGTTCCTCATTGTGTATTGAAAGTGTTTACAAAAGCATACTCATTTCACGAGCCGCTCCCTTCAATGACAGAAAATTACCATGGCAACCACATCCCACAGTGATTGCACACTGCTGCATGACTGTTCACTGGAGCTGATGGGGACGCATGTATAAGTGTGAAGAGCACAGACACAATTTTGTTGTTGAGGTATGGACTAGAAAGTTACCTTCTCAAATTGATTGCGTAAATTTTCATTTCAAATACAAAATCAAATATACCCAGGATGATGTCTTAGGCAGTGATACACCGGATAACTTTTTATGCCGGTATGTTTACATCAGTTCGTGTGTCAATGTCAACACTGTTAATTCGGTATTTTGCAGTGGATGTTATAAAGGGGCAATGTCAGGACGCGTTATATATACACTGGTCTGTCTGTGTGGGAATGCTGGGGATGGGATGGTTTGACACAATTACGTGATTGGAGGATGTAGATGACGATGAATGGGTTGTACACAGAGAGAGAGAGAGACACACACACACACACACACACACACACACACACACACACACACACACACACACACACACACACACACACACACAGGTACAAGAGCACTTCTGAATGACTTGGGTGGATGTGGTATCAATGTAGAGCCTTTGGTCTGACGAGGACAAAGCCTGAGGGTTAAGGCTAATATTTTACGCTGCTAGCAGATGACCGAGCCAAGACTTCCTCTTCCATGAGCCGGTCATGTCAGCTAGTCTATATAAACGGATATCCGCATATGAATGCAGGTGCATTTAAAAAAAAAAGCTTCTACAAAGCTAACTCATCATCATACCACAGCCAACAGTTTACCTGCCACTCAAACGTAATTGGTCGATACTACTCCAACTACAAATGAACTACAAACTGATACCAAAATCTTGCCATCTTGCCTACAGATTCTGCAAACATATGCAAAAAGATTTAATCTTGAAAGATACAATGCACGCTGAAAGATACAATGCATGCAGTGTATGTTAATTGGACAAACATGAGGCAATGTTGCACTGGCAACCAGCATTTTTAAAAAGCAATTATCTGTGTAAACAACAACAACAACAACAACAAAAAGACAATAAAAATGGACTAATGGACTGACAGTCAAGTCCAGGCTTTACTGAACATATTTGCTATGACGACAATACAACAGAATTTTGACTTGTTAAAGTGCAATAGGTATAGGTCGATTTGATCTGATCTCCTGGCTGCTGCAGCTCCACTGGAGCAGTTGGGGTTAAAGGGCCAGTGTGTAAAATGGGTTGAAAACAGTGACATCAGTGGTGAAATTCTAGATTGTAGGGCTCACTCGCTCACCCCTCCCGTCAGATAAATGACGGTGGCCTCGTAGGGACAAAAAACCTTGCGCAGACAGGAGTAGGTCTATCTAGCAACAAGGTGAATGTTTATTTAGAAATCTAAGCCATGTTACGATATTGTAATGAATCCCTCACGAGCAGGAGACCAGAGGAGCGTTCGGGGAAAAAGGCCAGTTTATTTGAGCACTACAGAAACTCCGGTAACACTCCAGGGGGTAAAAGACTCCGTCCCAAACTCCTCTAGCGTAACACACAGTTCACACACACATACTCACTTACAATACCAAGCGGGGACCCCCTCCCCTCTCTGCTCCACCAATCTCCAGCCCGCACACTGACTGACAGTGTAGCCTGTAAACAGAGCTCAGCTGTTCATTTAGCCTAGCAATATCTCCGGACTATAGCAGCTGCAATGGACGACTTTGAACACGATTTTGAAGAGTTTCTTGTAGCGGACACAGATCCAGAGCCATACCTGTTTGAGCCGGAGCATACAGATGAGGAACTCCATGTGTTTGATGCTGAGCGGGCGAGAAGAGAGGCTGAATCCTCTGCTCCCATTTTGCTGCACAGAATGGGATTCGGTGCTTATTGGGGAAATATATTATCAGGAGGAAAAGCGCCGCAGAGAGAGCATCACAAGGAGTGAAGTTATGTCTTCTTTTCCTCGCAGATGACGGTTCGGGTTCATTCTCTCCTGTTGCGTGGTAAGTGTGGTCCATTCGCAAACTTTATAACTAAGAAAACTTTTCACTACTTTCTATCGATGAACTACTAACACTCTCTGCTGTTTCCTCCTCCTTCTTCCTTCCTCCCGCTGTCTTCGTTGGTTTATTTATACACGCGAAACGCGTTCTCTGGCTGGCTGAATTGTCCGCTCGGTCTGCCGTACATACATGGCGGCGCAAGATGGAGACCTCTCTAAAGCAAGGCCCTTGCTATATATACATATATATATATTTATATATATATATGTATAAAAAAGCATAATCATAAGGCTACGAAAACCAAACAAATTTTATTTTATAGCAATTATACACTTATATAAACATATTAATGGGTAGAATATTCAGATTCAGATTTGACAATAAACCATGGCAAATATTACACACTGACCCTTTAAAAGCTTTGCTTGAATGCACAACAGTGGTGGTAAATTCTCACTTTTCCCACCCAAATCTCTCTCGCCAGTCCATTTGATCTGGGGATTAAATCAACGATCTCCTGAACATACACGTAAGCTTGTCTCTCTAACTTTTAGGCCACTGCTGACCCTGGCACTGGTGGTGGCAGATTTGTGTAATAATGGAGAATCAGTCAGGTATCAGGTCAAAAAAACCTCTCAACTCTATCCGTCCAGACCAGTTGGTGGTCAGAGAAAATCTTTACAGATCATCACTGGTAAATTAAACTTTATCTCTTCACAATCCAGTGCATGGAGACAAATGGGAGCAGAGCTTCTGAAAAAATGACTTCTGCTTGACTGATCCTCACTTGGAGACACAACAGATCAATGCTTCTGGAACTAATCCCCACATACAGACACAGAAACAACCTTGAATGTATGAGTCTGTGTATAAAAGAGGGAACTGAATACAAAATTAAAAGGCATTTCCATTTTGACTGTAACAGAGGCTGAAAAGTTCAGACTTATTCAAAATTTCAGACCTCTCACAGGCACCTTTGATGTGTCATTATTAATTTAAGACCACATTTTACAGTAAAAAAATCTTAAATCATTCACCTCTTCTGCCTAATTCACAATGAAAAACACTTCCTCAGCATAGGTAATTTAACATTTCTGCCTACAATAAGATCATGTCTTTCAGGGGTTTATCATTAAATTGAATGTAGCCTTGAAAAGTTAAAGAAGCACTAAAAATTATTAATTTAATCAGAAAAGTCAAAAGAAAACTCAACTGCCTTTATGAATGTGTGGAATCAAACTTGTAGCCTTTGAGACATGAGTCTGAGTAAATCTTTGACCTATGTGAGCTGAAATTAAAACTGAGATCAAATTTAGGAGGTTCTAAGTTTAAGGCAAGGCAAGGCAAGTTTATTTGTAGAGCACAATTCGTACACAAAGTAATTCAAAGTTTAAATGGATCATATATGTGTACTTTTCTCACAACATAAACAGAGAGGAAATACATGTGTGTATATGCACCTGTTTGCAGTGGTCTGGTTAAGTTGGTCCATACAGCTCCAAACAGCATCAACGTTTTTGTTGACCTCAGTGACCCCGATGTCCCCGAGGTGGCTGGGCTCCTTCCTCCTTAACAAGTCATTGACCTGAAAGAAAGAAAGAAAGAAAGAAAGAAAGAAGGAAAGACAGAAAGAATAAAGCAAAGCAAGGCAATGAATTTTACTTTATAACCCAGTAATGTAGAATTAAAGGAATGCATGACGTGGGGGAGCTTAAAGCTTGTGCTATGCTTACCCTTGCGCCGACAGCCTTGCCCAGATTAATGGCATTTTTAAGCCTCTGTTGGCCTCCGGAGGATGGAGAGTCGATGGAGCTGGACCCCAGGTTATGATTAGGTGATGCCGGGGTGCGTCGGGACGAGGACTGGCCCGGCCTGGAGGTCTGAGGACTCTGCTGCTGGGCAACTGAGTTCTCAAACATACTTTGATCAACTGGAAAGAAAAGGTGAGAAGACAGGAAAAAGATAGGGAGGTGAATACACTGCAGGATTTAACATAAGATGTGTATCTGCTTTTAACAGCTTTTTAAGCATTAGGAACTACACATGGGATGTTTGCTTAGAGAATGTGATGCACGTTCGTGAAGGGATGTGAAAGGAATACTTCACTGAAAATGTAGGAATGCTGTCTGTTTGTAGCTCAAAGTTTAACACTTTTTTGAATGGGTTTGAGTTGAATATTTTATTTTTTTTGTCATTACTTTGGATCTCAATTGGAATTCATTGTAACTGTTGTGAATCCAAATGGACTACAGCTGCTGTACTCCACAAAACAGCAATTTACAAACTTCCAAAGGCTGCCACTCCAGCATGAGGGAGAGCAAGTATCTGATATTGAAAGGTAAAACTTTGATGAAGTATTCCTTTGAGTGGCCACACCATGTTCTCTGGTGTCAGTCTGCGGCTTTGCACCAAACAAACTGATGTTGCATCATCACTGATTCAGGGACATTTCATACAGATGCACACAAGACCTGAGGGCCGGATGGTAGTGCAGTAACACTGTGTGTAATGATCACAGAATAATATAAAACACAAAACTTAGGGTAATTGCAATGATACATGCACACAGACAGCAATAACACACAAGAAAATGCAGCAGAAATGAATCAAAATGCAGGGTCAGGGACACAACAAGGGAGCTCAGGTGGTTGTCAGTCCACTTAAGACAGAAGTTCTTACCTCTTGGAGAGAAATGTTTCTCGGAAGGCATTTAATGAAACATAGAGGTATCAGATTTCAGATCACTTTCCCTCTTAAGCTGCAGATTATTGAGCTTTAAATGCAACTGATTCATGTCTTCTCTCGTCCCTGACTTTGGAAGACAAGTCAGGGGGGAGGTAATGGGTAAGAGTGCAGCCTTGACCTGCATACACATATCTGGAAGGTGCATTGTATCAGGCCAGATAAATGGAGAGAAAATATCGCCATTTGGAATCAGATGCAGCGTCAAACTCTGGCGGAACAGCTAACCTTGACTTCACTTTGCACACACAAGCATTTTACTGACTGTACCAATCAAGAGCTCTACAAAAGCACATTATTCAGAGGTCAGAGGAAATATGATCCAGTATTATGAATCAACTTGATACAGAGGACATTTGGAGCTTCAAGGGGATAGAGAGGAATAACAGAGAAAAAAAAATACATTCACTCCTAAGCATGGAGGCACTTATTTATAGGAGTCAAACTACAAATCAATTACTGATGGAGTTGGAGGTACAAAATAAAACTACAGTGGATCTTGCAATTAATGTCCTTACATAGTAGATTGTGCATCTGTGTGCACAGGCAGCCAAATTCAGACTTGTTCTGATCAGTTTGAGTGCATTTAAAATTGTTTTCTAATGTACAGAATTTTGCATTGGCAGTCCCACTTTGTCACTGCACCTGTATCTTTTCACACAGTGCTGATGCATATATGCAATAGTTAAAACAAGGCTTATTGTATATGAATGTTACCTTTGTGCTATTAAGATACTGGAAAATAGCACTGCATTTAAAATGTAAAGGTCTGCATTAGTGTGGAGTTCAGATGAAATACAACCCAGCTAATTCAGTTGGAATAATACATTCATGAGTTTTGAGCCAAAATGCTGCATAAAGGTAAAAAATTACAATAGGCAGCTCACTAACAGCATGTACCAGCTGGCTAACATGTTAGCGGTTAGCTATTGTAGTTTAATAACTAGCCCTGCATATAGTCCTTACATCAAAACTTCAAATATATTTTGTAAAATCGCATTATCTTCTGCTGCTTCTCTTGCTGGGATTTGGCTTCTTACAGTTTTGCTCATTTCATTAAATCAAATATTGACTGCTGTAAAAAGAAAGTATGTACCGTATTTACAGGCACATATAGGCACAGTAATTTTACAGAACAATTCTGTAAACCATTAATATGACATTCTCATATCCCCTAACTGTTACATTAAAAATAATTTGACTGTGGCTTAAAATTAATCCATTGTCACTTTAATCAGGCTCAGCACTATTAAATGCCAACAGAGCATTGCAGACCTGGCTCCTCCACCTGATCGCCAGTGATGGGAGACGAGAGCAACAGGAAATTTTACACGGGTCCTCGACTTTGACCGGTGTCCACCTGTCATTTTTACTGCTATTGCGCAGAACAAGAGAGCTGTGGATGAAGATCTGTTGCTGTGACTGTTGGGAGAGAGGTGACATGTTGGACTTCATGAGAAAATTTTCACTACAGACTTGAATAGGTCAGCATTTCTATGCCTTTTCCCATCCCCACTATATCAAACTCTTTAATTACAGAAACATAAACTCTGTTTCCTCTTCATCCCAGAAGTGAAACGCTTTCTCCACAGCCTTTGCTGTTACCATGTACCCAAGCTTACAGCTATGCCTCCGCAGATAGTCGGCGGCCCTCGATAAGCATGATAAGATGAATGCATACCACAGTATCCCGATTTCTTTTGGCGAACTCCAACTAGCATATTTGGGTTTCTATTTGGGTCTTATCCCAGGTACGAATTACAAACTAAACACTGTTATTCTATTACATTTGGACAAATATGTATATATAAATATATATGCTTAAATTCTGCAAAATGTAATGTTCTCAGTGCCACAGTGCTCAACATGGCAGCCACATGATGACTCAGGCAACATGCTGTCTGCCCCTCCCCTACTCAAACCAAAACGTTCTACTTCAGTGAGACACACTGGGAGGCAGCCACACTAACCCACAGGTCTGGCTCCTGGAGCCACTTTGGTTTCACTGTGAATTATGAGGGTGATGGCGAGAGAGTGTTGGATGAAAAAGGAACAGTATGTGACATCTGCTACACAACAGTAAGTTACATCAGTGGGAATACTTCAAACATGTCACCTCATCTATGTTGACTTCACCCCAGTGTGTCAGTACGTGGAACTAGATGAAAACAAGGAGCAACACAAGCTACAAGCGAACATTACCCCAGCAGCATTTAGGTAGCCATTCCCAACTGATTCAGACAGCGCAGAGAAATCACCATGGGTATATATACAGCTTCAGATATGAGACCATACACTTTAGTGAAATGCAGACTTTACAAACATGCAGCAAAATTAAAAGAAAAAACTTAGAAATCTCTCCGGCATTTCAAAACATAATTGTTTCTACAACTACAATGCTACATTTATATTTCATAAGGAGCTGTTTTTGTTTTGTATGCTGCTAAGAAGACACCCCAGACGATGGGTCACTCAGGTAAAGTGAAAGCAGTCTAGTCAAAATATATCATACTTTATAATGTTGGTTTTAATTAATAAAAATAATATTCGAAAATCAAGGAAATTTCTCTGGCCTTTTCACTATTTTGCTGATTAAAAAATGTCCCAAATCCTGAGACCTGTTGTTATGCAGAATCAAACGGTGAATTTTGTGAACTGTTTCACCTCTACCAGTGGTTTAGCTTTACCAGTGGTTTAGCTTAGAGGTCCACTGAGAGGACAGTGTATGTAAATACCTTCTTGCCTGTTTGTTAATGTGATACAAAAGGCACTTCATTTACATGCTTAAAGTCTTTGTTCAATGTTCTGCCTGTCTGCCAAGGTCATTCAGTGTGTACTGACTGTACATCAAGGTCACTGAGTCATCTCAAGATCAATAGTTTCACATTGCACAGGCTATAAAACATCCTTATTGATCCCCCCAGACAATGAGGCCACATATTCCTCCCACTTTAACTCCTAATGGAAAGGTAATGGATGGACTTTGTAATGTAGTACACCCCTTGGAGGGCTTAATGAAGGACACTAGGAGGGGAAGATGTTTGTGTAACATGCCCTAGGACATTTATGTATAATTCTAAAAATTTACTGTTTTGCTGCTTTTCCCTTAACAAGTCTTCTAGCAACCCACACTGCTGGAAAGGTGAAATCTGCTGTTTGGAAATGAGCCCAGGTGTCTCAGTCTGGCTCATTTACACACAGATGAGATTTATCATCACTATTTATGACCATTTCTCTGCTGGACTGTCCCTGAGCCAGCTCTCAAACTCTTTGCTCAGGCTCCTGTATACTCCAAACGAATGCAAATTTGGCGTTCTCACAGTCTGTTGAGTAAAGTGCTGCGTGCAAACGCCAGCACGATCAGTGAGTAGAGGTCAGCTTGTCCCCACCCAAAATGAGTTGCAGTGAAGGAGGTGATGTCAGAAATATACATTAGTATATTCCAAAACAAAAAACAACACAAGTGATATTGAAGTTACAGCTAAAGGCTGTGGTACTAATTTTCGGTGAAACAAATGTCCCCTGCCAGAGTCAAACTGGGCATGCTGAGGTTATATGGCATGTGTGCTTATTCACCCAGCTTCTGGACGGCACAATTTTTATACCAACAAAACAAAATGGAGAGGGCCCAAAATCAAATCAGTATGTGCCAAGACCTTTGATTATTTTCCTGAACAAGTGACCACTTTCATGTTCAAAAAGAAATCCATGTGTGAAATCCAATCTGTGAAAAAACACAACAATTTAATTATTATTAATAATTATTAATTTAATTATTACCTTGATGTTATTTCTTTCATTAAAAGTGAAATGTATTCCAAATGCTACTTTTTTTAAACATTCAATTCTGTGCTTTCCATCTAGATTTCAGCTTGCTGTGTGCAGGAATTGGCAGATCTATGTGAGTCCAGGGAACTGATCAGTTCGAAGAGCTATGTAAGTGAGAGTGTAGCAGGTAGATAGGTCTGCATCGCCAACTCCTTGTAAAACTTTGGGAAATTTGAAAAACAAAACAACAAGGCTATAAAAAACCCTTTGAGAATTATGTACTTCAGTTTAACACAGAAGGCACGAGCCGTTATCCTCTTCCAATTTCACAATCTAGCCAAACTGTTTCAGAGAAGACATAAATTTAAATTATATTCATACTGTCAGCTTTACTCCTTTGACTTGTGTCCTTGTTAATTTAACTTTCTCCACCTCCACATTTCTCTCCCTCTAACTTATGACACACCAATTGCAACTGAAGCTCCTCAGTCTATCACAGCGGCTGTTGAACACTTTTCTTTCTCTCTCTGTGTGTGGGTTGAATCATAAATAAAGTCACTGCCACTCCTCTCAAGAGATAATGCTACTTCAGTACCCACAAATTGAAAGATCTAATGCTAGTGAGTCCTGTTTCCTCCCGACAGGACGCTCATTCACTGCCGTTTAACAGACGCTCTCTTCGATTTGTCACTTCCTGTGCTGAGATTTCCCAGCAGCGCCTATACCTCACAAGTGAGAACTTCATTTGGGCAAACAGTTAATCTATGTCCTCCCAATTTGTGGAGAAGGGACAGCCCTCTGTGGTGCAGCCCCACTGTGAGTTAGGCTGATGAAACAGGTGGATTGTCTTGGCAAGTGAAGCATTACAATTAGAGAAGTAGTTGTTAGATCACCCCTCACTGCAGCCTTAGCAGGGGTAATATTTCACGGAAGACTGTTCTAATTCAACATATTTTAGGTGAACTGTCGCAAATTTTCAATGATTTTCAATGAGTGTGTTTATGGACGTTTATTCGACGTTGGAAACAATGATCTCCCTGGAAGATGTACGTCACACTTAATCTAAAAATATGTGCATCATGGCTGTGTGTTCAGCGTAGTGACTCAGAGAAGAGGTAGCTTAAGTACCATAATTAGGGAAAAATCACTTGTTTTCAGAACACCAGAATGCACCTCTGCCTTTGGTGCCATGCAGTATGTTTGCCTCACGTCTTCTGGCGCACCTGCAAAGTTGAAAACCTCTGCACTGTTGAGACAGAGGTTCGGTGATTGTGTGTAGATTATTTTCTGAATAAAAGAGGCTGTAATCAGAGTGAAAATAAGAGACTTTCACTCCAAAGAACTTGTGCAGCCTGTTTGTTTTTCTTCTTAAGGACTGTGTAACACTGGCAGATTACTATATACATTTTAGGGTGGGTGTGTGTGTGTGTGTGTGTGTGTGTGTGTGTGTGTGTGTGTGTAATATCGTCTTTTAATTACAAACATGCCAGAAGGATTCCATCTGCAATAATTATCGTTCATTAACGCTAAAATGAGGATTTCTTTCTTTCTGTCTTTCTCCGGGAGCTTCTGTGGATTAACAACATTATTCCAACAACAGTAAGATTAGAAACAAACACAGACACAGAACATTCATGCTGCTATAAAACAAGAGTTGAGAGGCTATTGTCAGTGTAGAATCCATTGTGTAATCCCTCCACACTCTCAGATTTGTTGCTAAATTCCAGTAATTTCATCACATGTAATCAGTCACTTCCACACCCTGCACAATAAGCAGAAGAGAGAGCAAGAAGAGAAACATAGCAGTTAACAGAGTCATTTAATGGGCGCAAAACAAAGTGGTTAACAAACTGAAGCAGAGAGCTCTCACTCCCACTCATGTACCAGCAGCGAGCGGCCGAGCTGAATCAAATGAAATGATAATGCAATCTTCTGCAACACTAATGAAATTGGAAAATCTACCCAGAAGAAATGTTCAAGTTAATCCTACAGTATAGCTATAATTTAAGCTATTCTTAAAAAAGTCTCTAAAGCACAATATGAGATACCAGACAAACTCCTGTGAACCAGGTAGATTATTTTGTGCTTCAAAGTATATAAAAACAAAACTAGTTTGGGTGTAAATGAGACTGCTTTCCAGCTTTGAGAGAACGTCAAAAAATGATAAATGAAATGGATTAACAATAACAGTTAAATAAGCTATACATGTATACATACAATAATAAAGAAACTGAGTTTTAATGTGGGTGGAGGTCTGTGCTGGCTTATCTAGAAACTGCCATGCTGTGTCTATGTGAAATGTCCAACAAAATAATCTGTCTTCTTTCTAGCTGATCACGTCATTCTCTTAGTCGAACATTAATTCAATTCACAGCAATAACTGAAGCTTATTAACTTAATAGATTTGAATAAAGACCTTCAGTATTTGGATCAAGTAGCTTGCAAAAAATAAGGAGTACCATATCAAGCTGGCTCTGGCTGTTACTTCAACATGTCAGATAAATCTTTGATCAACATTTAGGCAAACAGAATCATTGGACTGGACTTGGAATGAGCAGTTAATCCTTTCAAGGAGTCGTACTATGATTAGGGCAAAATAAAACTTGATCCAGTTATCCTTAATTTAGAGTGATTATTGAGAGTGATTATCTGGTCATTGATTATATACAAATATCAAACATTCTGGTTTCAGCTTTTCAAACACGAGGACTTTTTTGCTTCTCTCCATTTTACATCACTATATTTAAAACCTTTGGGTTTTTGGATTGCCGATCAAAGAGCAATTCTGACAACATCACTTCAAGCACAGCTATTTCTGAGGAGCACTCACAGAAACTGTATGTATATGATTCACTGCAAAGACAGGAATTAAAGCAAAAAAATATTTTTGACTGAAATTTTTTTTCAGGCCATATTCCCCCCACAATAGGCTGCACCACACTTTAAGAATGACCCCTTTTCTGCCGTGCAATAGTTTCCCAAAGCTTTCAAGTAAAAAGGTTAAGTGCTGTATTAGCCCTTCAGTTTCTCTAATACAGCTTTTAAGTTGTAAGAATACTTAAACCTACACTATTTAAATATTCAAGACCAATAGCATAGGATCAAGGTGATTTTGAGCGGTTTATTTATTGTTGTTGTTTGCTTTTAATTGAAATGTTTTGATCTATTCAATTGTTACTGATACTTTTTGCAGGGCTTGACTCAGTTTGTAATGTAGTCAAACAAATAATTAACCATCTGCAAATATTTTCTTCCTCTTAGAAGAACAGAACAGAACAATTATAAACAGAACAATTAATGATTGCTATGGCGACTGCGCCGTGGGAACGCGGGCGGCGAGTTGAATGAGTGTCTAGCCACTGTTGGAGCGAAGCAGCCGACGCATCTCGGGACCCGAGCCGCACCGCGGGACAGACAGCAGGCACGGGTGGTGGTGGACGCCACCGCCGGCAAGGGCCAGCCCGGAGCCCGGAGCCCGAAGCGCCTACCGGACCCATGACGTGAGGGGACGTGTCTTCACTCATCTGTGCGCTGTCGCAGCAAGAGGCACCAAAACCCCGCTTCTCCTTCAGCCAGCTGAGGAGGGGGTGATTTTTTATTTTATTTTTTATTTTCTGGTTACATTGTCCCCTCATGCCAGTGGACCTGTTCGTAGTTTTTTTTTTGTTTTAAACACCGGAGCGGAATGGCTGAGAGAACCTCCAATGGGCTGCTGCCCATGATGCTGGAGCTCATGCCTGCGCCGGCGGTGGCGATGTTGCTGCCGGCGGAGGTCTGAGAAGTTACTACAGATCCTTCCCTGGGGGGCAGTGGTGAAGCCGCCCTCCTCTGTTTCTGATTGGCTAATAGCAAGGCTCTGGCTGGCTTTATTGGTTTACAACAGCGTCATTAATTGGATAGTCAAAACTGAATCACAACAAATGCACGTGCAACTTTTTTTTCCTCCCTCTTTTTCCAACTGACGGAAATCCGTCTAGAGACGGAGAACTTTAATTTTTTAATATTTTTTTTTAATATTTCCACTTTGCAGTAGGTTGGGAACCAAGACTCAAGTTCCAGGTACCCATGACACCCCACACACACACACACACACACACACACACACACACACACACACACACAAAAAAGATTATTGGCAGACCACATGGTACTGTATGGTGTGAAATGATGGTAAAGACATTAACTGTGGCAGAACATAATCAAAATGAATTGATAAAGGGGATACCGAATACATCTATATTTGAAACATGGGTAAACATTTGAATATTTGAGGGTAAGGATCTTTTAACACCCAAACTTTTAACAACTCTTAAGAACTCTTACTTCCCAAAAGGGCTCTTAATGGAACCCTTGGTCTTATAAAGAAACCTTTCTTCACAAAATTATTCTTCATAAGCAAATGGTTCTGGGTAGAACCTCAGCCCTTCAGGAAGAACCCTTATTAGTAAGAATTTAATCAATTGAATCTCTGGGTACCCCAGTGGTTTCTGCGGCCAACTCGGTGAACATCCTGTAGAAGATGAGTGTTTTTAAAAAAAAAAAACAAAGACCTTATTTGCCTTTTGTTTGTCATGGACGAAGCAGGGACTGGCTAACAGCGCAGCATTAAAGGAACTGTGCAGGGATTTGTCTCTGTAATAGGTGAACTAGCAAAAGTGCTGCTTTAGACAAGGGTAAAGAAATCTACCCTGCAAGCACACGCAATATCTCTCTCGAGACAGACATTTGTGATTTCACTGTCTAACAGGATATCATCCACAGCTCCAGCTAAATATTGTATTTTTTCCACTACGGGGTCACATTCTCTATCTTAATAAGGAATAATGATGAATAACGATGTAATTATGATTACAGTTTTCATCATGTGGAACTGGTAATTGGCCAAATCAGTTCCAAACGCCCTCGCTGTGACTTCAGCTAAACTCTGCCAAGCAGCCAGCGTGAGCCTGTAATTAGCTCTGCTCTGCTTTGGCATCACCTATGAAAGTGCCAAACTCTTAGCTTTGTTCTTAGCTGAGTGTAACCCACTTCTGTCACCGAGATGGAGCGCACACACCAAACCCCTCTAAGACACACACACACACACACACGTATACGTTACATTTTCTTAAAGGGATAGTGCACCCAAAAATGAAAATTCATGCCATTATCTACTGACCCTCATGCTGAGGAATGATCTGATGAAGAGTCCTCACATTCCTTGCGGAGATTAGCGGGGGGAGCGGCTAGCAGACCTAATGGCTGACAGCGCCCCAGACTAACGTCCAAGAAAACAACATTGAAACCACAAATTATCTCCATACTGCTTATCCGTAGTGATCTAAGTGTGCTGCAGCCCCGACATAAAAAGTTGTTTCGAAACACATCTGTAGCCTGTAGCTCTGACTGCTTCTCTGTGCTCTGCACTCGTGTGTGCGCTTAGGGTGATGGGCGATGCACGGTCTCGTCAGTACTGATGTCCAGATTCAGTGCAATGCAGGCATCACCAATTCCCAGTCTGAGCAGCAAAGACTTTCCTCATCTGTAGGCATTGCTTTGCATTTGAAACAACTACACCACCAGGTTTCTAGTGCTCGACTCCGGTATTCTGCGGCTGGCTGAGGGTTGGGCTCATGAGCTGCAGCGGCTGCTTCGTCCAGTAGCCTGAGTTCCGTGTCCGTATACTCGGGCTCAAACAGATACGGCTCAACAAAGAAATGCTGTTCTTCCTCTATTTCAAAGTCTTCAGACATGTTGGGCTGTCCTTTGCTATAAGACCGTAGTGCAAATGATCTTTTAGCTACTGTGGTTACCGTTCAGAGCTACAGCCTGTAGCACAGAAAGAGCTACCGGCTACAGTGAGGTATTTGAGTTCATATGACGTTTTTCGAAACAACTTTTTATGTTGGGGCTGCAGCACACTTGGATCACTACGGATGAGCATGTTGGAGATATTTTGTGGTTTCAAATTTGTGTTCTTGGACGTTAGTCTTGGGCGCCGTCATCTTGAGTTGAGAGACTGTTTTGTCAACAGCAGTTTCCTGCCTACATGAAAACTTCGCAAATTCACAACTTGAGATTGTTTTCAAAAAGACAGAAACAACAAAACCAGAAGGGCAGAACGCAGACCTTTGCCAAGGCCAAATGTCGCAAATCTTGCAACGTTAACAAAGGTGAAACATAATTCGAGTATCCTCCCCATGAATTGGTTCCACCCCAAAATGTAAAGGGTTTTTCACTGGCCCATGCTACATCCTTCCATCAAATTTTATGAAAATCTGCCAGTAATTTTCTATAATCCTGCTGACAAACCAACCGACCGGCCATATAAGTTCCTTAATGGAGACAAGAGCCATTTTCTTGATGCTAGTGCACTGATAATTCTCAGAAATTCAGTAAACATAGGATACTGCACTCAAAACAAATTGCCCCATTGGCAGAACTGTACTTTGTTTCATAACAAGTGAGTTTTGAGGACACACTAAGAGGTCTAAATAAAGCTAGAACTATCCTTCATGCAAAATACACATATACATCTCACAACTGAAAAAAAAAAACAAAAAAACAAAACCCACGTTATACAAGATGTATGTAAATGGGGAACCAGCAACATGAACGTCTTTTAATAACTCATGTATTTGAAGCCCAGAATAGTATGTTCCAGCCTTCAGATGTACAGACAGAAAAAATATACCGGTAATCCTATTTTCCTCTGTAAGATGTCTAAAACAGTTCAATGTAAACAGGCACAGCTCAGGAAGTCCTCCAGCTTACAAAAAGTGAAAAAAAAAAAGAAACAAACAATGGAGACGAATGCTAAAGAAACTGTAATTGTGTTGCTTAACTGCCAATATAATAAGAAAATAGAACAAAATATTTGAGATGCAGTTTTTTTTTTCAATCTACAATGATGAAAATTATATTTTTCAGTACTTATTTAAATTTCTTAAATTTCACTTCTTTCCTCCTCTTAAAACACTGATTTGATTAAGCCCTGTATGTCGAGCAGAGAAGCAGAGTGCTACAATGCTGTGTTGCAACAGATCAGGACAAAGCTGCATCGGAGCGAGACGCTGTGAGGGCAGAATATGTGAGAGACGGGTGCTGGGCTGAGAGGATGAGTGACCTGAAACACACTCACTTGAACACACAAACACGCTAATCCTCAGGCCAGACAGGTCATTATCACTGATGTATTAAATTAGAGCTCCTCACTTGGCTACATTAAGATATGCATGTGTGTCTTTCCATGTGTGTGTGTGTGTGTGTGTGTGTGAGCGAGGAAAAGCATTAGTGTAAATTGGGCCAATCATGTCTGAGGTAAGAAAAATACTTCCTGCACACAAAAAACACACACACACACACACACACACACACACACACACACACACACACACACACACACACACGAGAGGTAGAGCCACTCATCATTTTTTCACCTGGGTTCATTATTACATGAATGATTAAAATGGGTGGGCTCTGGTGGGGGTCTGTCTCAGACTGATGAAGGACCGTGGTGTGCAGGACCGGATTAATGGAAGAAGTTTCTGATTTATCAGACTGAACCCTGACTGACACACTGCCTCTCACATCATCACTTTGTGCCGGCTTTTCCCATTTTCTACTGGGAAAGTGGGCTCCGTCTGGATCTTACTTCTCAATTTTATGGAGGATCAGATGTAACATTCATGGCTTTCTGTACACAGGAAAGTCTTAATGCTGAAGCTATATTTGGGGCCTTCTATGAGGTCAGGGTGGGATAAAATACTGTATTTTGAGACATTCATATATGTGTATATACTAGTGTGTGTGTGTATATATATATATATATATATATATATATATACATATATATATATATAGATGGATTTCTACATGCTTAATAAGGTTTGGTATGGTGGTACAAGAATGCAAATAAAAAATAAAAATCCATTTATGTATTTGTTTCTTCTCAAGATAATATTGTGATATTTCTTTAAAGGAGACCTATGCTCTTCCTCTTTTCTGACCTATAAATGTTGTTACAATGTTGCATATTCGTGTTAAATGATGCCAACACGTCAAATAATGAGGTTTGTGCATTTGGAAGCGAGCCCTGCAAGCTGTTTTGGATGGCTCTGCACGCTGTGTTTTATAGTCTTTTTTTAAACAGTGTAGTCCATGTGACGTTAATGTGTGCCGGACTTACTTATATGGGCATGCCCAGACATGCCGGCAGCACTCGGCAACCCTTCGGAAGTCCTCGGGAGGGTGACCAATCACAGCGGAGTGGGCTTGGCGGGTGGAGTAAATTACACAGACCGTTTTCGCGGGATGAAGAAAATACAAGGAAGCAGTGCAGCAAGAGGCACAGCGTCCTGAAGATCTACAAAGCTCTGTGTGCAGGTAATCGTGTGTAGCTGCTCTATAGGAGTCCAGAAATTAGATACAAAGGCCTGAAAATTAGTATAACAGGTCCTCTTTAAAGGTTATGTTTTAAACAAGTCCACATACCTAACCAATTAAATACCTTGTTTGTCACTGTGTATCTACTCATTGACAAAATGCTCACGCTTGTAACAGCATGAGATGTAAACATGGCATCAACTGAGCTGTAATGTCAGTTAGCTCAGTAGGGCTAGGTGAGTGGTTTCCTTCCACAAGGTGATACAATTGGAAGGTGTTCGGTAGAGAGAAACAAATACCTATGTGAAACTGCAAGGTCTGTATTTTTTAAGTGCTGTGAGCACCATTATATTGGAGAAGGCACACATCTCTACAGCTGATATCTCCAACACTCAGCAGCTAACACCAAAACAGTTGAGGAAACAAAACCACAGGTAAGAGCAAAAATATGTATTGTTTTGATTTGGGGAAAAGAAAATAAAGAAAATAATTGGAAGAAATATCAGTAATGAAAATAACTGATACTTACAGCCCTAAAGAATTCCAACTAAGGTCTTGCTAAGTTCAGGCTACCAAAAGTAAGGTTAAAAGGAGCCAGTGCTGGCAGTGGGAGCTGGGATGCAAACCATGATCTCTGGTGTCAACATCAGGCACGTTGTACCTCCAAATATCCACTCCATGCACCTCACAACAAATGCAGCCCTACTTCCACCCTTGCCTCTAAGAGACAATAGTCATTACTAACGCCTTATTTGTTTGCACGGTAGAAAGAGTGAAAACCAGTCAAAAAATATTAATTACAAATACATGATGATCAACAGAACTCATATCTTGGAATTAAAATTCCATACTGTGATTTATTTATTTCTTGCTTGACTGTAAATGTGCAGTTGTTTTAAATAGTTGTATTATCTAAAGCACCCTCTGTCTCCATCTTATCGACATAATTCTCCAGCTTCATTTCCCCTTAGGACACTATTTCACATTTATCTAATCTCATTAACAGCCAAAATATGCCTTTTCTTCTGCACTCAGTGGTGCATCAGGAAGAAGCGACAGCACAGCACTAAACTCTGAACTCTGCAGATGACTGAGGATCCATCTACGAGCTGACCTCTTTTCCTCCTGTGTCACAGCCAACCTGCCCTCCTCTTTTTGAACAGTTGCTACCTAATCGTAAACAGAGCAGGGCAGCAAACTTCGAATTCCATCCCAAAAAACATCAGTCAGCATCTATCTTGTCTTGACAGGCTGAGCCTCCCGGTGTGACCCACGATCTCAGGGGAAAACAGAAGCCCCATTAACAAAACCAACTTGTCTCCTCCTTCTCCTCTTCTTCTTCCTCTACCTTTTCCTTCTCTACCTAAAGTAACCTTTTCACACACTACGTCTCTGTCTTTCCCTTTGGGACTTTTCTTATTGGCAGGAGCAGCATTTAGGGCTGCAAGGCACCAAAACTGTCAAGTGAAACTAATACTAATGAAACTTGGAAACAAGTCTCAGACTATGCAAAGCTAAAATTCTCCATCATAACTAATACTAATGAAGCTCTGCCATAAAATGTAGACCATGCACTGAATAATCCCAAGTAATCTCCACTGAATCCAATACAGATTACATTTCTGGAAGCAGGGTGAGGTGACCCAAACTATTCAATAGAAGAGCAATTACTGCAGGTGAACTCAGTCTAAGCCTCTGCCTTCAAATCATCTCTAGGGCACCTCAGACAGACACAGGGAGAGACTGCAGGGTTTGACTGACAGATATCTGCCACAAAACTATTTTCTTTCACTAGTACTATATATTTATTGTTAAATGTGTTACATGTAGTGGGCACTTTACATTTTCCTATCAATCCAGCCGCAGCGTATCCTCCTTGTGTGCATGTGCAATCCAAACAAAACAGGCACTGATTCTTAATGTTGTACTAAAAGTGAACTGGAAGTTATTGAAAATGTTTTAAATACAGCCCAGACTTTTGTGAGTACTGTCCACATTTTCAGTTTGTTCATTTTTAAAACTGGAGTTTTTAAGAATGATACACTGATCTGCATGAAAGAATGAGGCAAGCACATTAACATTTGCATTTTGTGCAATTTTTACATTATGTCTGGCCACCAGTGGCAGCACTGAGAGAAGTGTTGCATGAAGTGAACCTGGGAGTATTTTTATTTATTTTTTGCTGCCTTTGCAAGCAGTTCTGCTCTTATCCTGTAGTGACCTTGCAAACCCCATTAGATACCCGAGCTTTACTTCTTCTGTTTATAAAAAATAACATCCAATTATGATGTTTTTTCCCCCACTAACTTTGGGAAAGCAGCGAGAGAAAGCAGCCATGTTTGTGTCTCAATGGACACTGGTTTTAGTGTGTCCTCTGGATGACAAGTCAGCCATTCTGGCTAGAAGAGGACAGAGCACACCACGGAAAAGGGAAAGACAGACATGAGACAGCACAGCAATTGGAGCGGGGATTGTGGGTGGAAATTTGTGCTTAAGTTTAGATTTGCCCACACTAGAGAGTTTCTACCAGGTCAACAAGAAAGACTGGACGCAAATGTTCTTCATAAGACTGCACAAATACTCTAAACTCATTGTCACAAACGTTATAATTTATCAAAAATCATTGCTAAAGCACGCAGAATGCATTAACTAATGGACGTATGGAAATCCTGGGGCACCAAAGAGTCCAACACAAAAGTCAGCAACTCCAGGGTGTACAGAAACTGAGCACGAAATGTTACACATACATCAGACATGCCAGTGGTTCTGCGAGGTTGAACTTACTCAGTGCTCTAAACCATATGCTAATGTCCACTCACAATCAAAACGCTGACATGCTAAAGTTTAGTAGAAATAATGTATACTAGCTCAAACAAATTTGACCTGGTGATGGTACTAGATTTAAGGTTACTGCAATTTATCTTGAGGGTAACATAAATGTGTCTGTGCCAGATTTCATGGCAGTTCATGCAATAGTTAAATTAGATGAATTGGCATTAGTTAGAGGAGACATCTTACTCACAACCACAAACTTTATGGTGGTGTGAGACAGTCTGAGTACCATGAATGTCTGTACGAATTTTATGCCAATCCATCCAGTAAATCTTTTCATTTTTCACAGGATATGTAACAACTTTTACCTGCTGGCAGTGCTAGATATAAAGTCAGGGGATCACTAAAGTCAATAGGATTCACCCTCTGGACATTATGGTTCAAGTATGTGCCAAAATTCATGGTAGTACATTCAACAGTTGTTGAGATGTTTCAGTCTGGACCAAAGTGGTGGATTGACTAGCCAGCATTGCCATATTTAGCATTTTTGAGTGTGAGTATTTCTGACTTGCAGTATGATATTTTGTCTACATGCTTCCAGTGCAGCCTCAGTCATAAAAGTATTGGCGCAAGAGCATCATCAGTAAATGTCTGTTTTATTGGCATTCTCAAAAACAGTGACGCATGTGGAGAAACCCATCATAAAAGATGCTGAAATACTGTGCCAACTTCTCTACTCACTGCAGCCTCAACAGACCACAATGCACTGCAGCCACAGCGCACATGACATGTTCTAATTAAAGGGAACAAATGTCAGTTTTTCTCAGCTGGAAAAGCTTCCTCTCTCTAACTTACTACTCTTACGGTAATACCATGCTTAGCCTCTTCACATGCATGTAAAAACCCACAGCCACATGGAAGGCGTTCAGTCCGCTTGCTGGCCCTTGTTCATAAACATTTTGGGAAATTACTGACCAAACTAGAGGCAGAAAATCACAAAACTGCATCAGATAATAATACTTGAAATTATAAACATCACAAGTGAACTAGACTAGAAGAAAGGACTAGGACTAGAGAAACACTGTTCATCTACAAATATATAAATCTAGAGTGATCTAAAACTTAGGTTATACTGTCCACTCTGACAAAGACAGCAAAAATCGGGAGACAAAAAATGGGAGAGCATTAAAACAGCTGACTACACACTGCAGGTTGTAGCCAGACATGTTTGGGTGCCTTCAGTCTCCTCCCTATCAAAGTTATCAGATCAATAATTCATTTAGCCATTTGCCACATCACTGTCTGTCTGACCCCAAGGCTCCCTGGAGTGTGAGTATGAAGCACAGACGTACATGTAGCCATGAATAAAGCTGCAAGGGTAACGAGGCAGCAGGAAAATAATGTGTCTGTCATTCCCGGACATTGGGTTATTCTCTGCCTTTCTCTTTTCTGATTCTCTTTGTGTCTGCCTGTGTGTGTTTTTTTTGCCTCGTACTTCAATACGTGTAAAGATGTTTGTAAAATAAAAAACAGGAAAATGCTGCTGCCAGTGCTGGCTGTTTCCAAAGGCAGAATTCAGGATTTTAGGATTACAATGTGGATTTAATTGAGCAAGGATTAGGTTTGAATTAGAAGTTCAGGTTAGTGTTTTGTTAAGGATTAGATACACTACATGGCCAAAAGTTTATGATATATGATAATTGAGCATGTCATTACAAAACCATGGGCATTTATCTGCTGCCTCCACTCCTCTGGTTTCAGTCTTTCCATTATCATTGAATGTTGCTGCAGGGATTTGCTCCCATTCAGCAACAAGAGGGAGGCTGGCCACTAATGATGGGTGATTTAGTCTGGCTTGTTTCAGTTCACCCCAAAGGTGTTGGATGGGGTTGCGGTCAAAGCTCTTTGCAGACCAATCGAGTTCTTCCACACCAAACTAGGACATTTCTTAAATTTCTTCATGGACCTGGCTTGTACAGGGGTAGCCTCATGTTGAAACAGTCCCTTCATCAGAACTAAGCAGTCTAGTCCAAAGTCATTAAAAACAGCCCCAGATCAAACAAAACTACACACAAATATGTGGACAAGCGTATGTGTCCACATACTTTTGGGCATACTGCAGTGAGGCAATTAATTAAAGGGCATGAAAGACCTCACAATTGAGACAGACTATGTTCAATACTATTTGTCAATCTGAGTTTGCTTTTAACAAGGGAGAGTGACTCAAGGGGAGCTTCAACATGTCTGAGTGTCTTATTCTGAGCCTTAATATTACACATCAAACACTGCGAAAGTTTGAATATTGCTGACTAACAGCTAAAACGATCAAAGGTGTCTCTGGTCTTTCCCCTTCAGATCTTACTTGCCTCAGTGGGAGTTGTTCTGTCTAAGGCTGACGCTGACATTCATCTCTATTTTAATTCAAATTAATTCAAAAGTGTGTGTTGTCAGCTTTCTTTCGTTAGTACATATGCAAAGAAACACAAAATAATCTGCATAAAATGAGAGGAAATGGCACACAGCAGACAGGCTGACGGACAGATGTGCCTGAAACAGGCCTTCAGCTGCGCTGCAGTTCAAGACCACTTTGCTCTTTTAGCCTTTTACATCTGAAGCTCCACATGTTCCAGATTATGGACCATGCCAAGCCGCAGCTCAGCATGGCCTCTAGCTTTGCATCATGGGAACATCAAAGCAGATTGCCACCACGTCCAGATGTCGACACACAGCTGAAATCCAGTCAGAACATGAGCGTAGCTTCGCTGAAGTCTCTGCTGCCTCTAAATGTGTATGAAATACTTGTGTGAAGGGTGAAGCAAATGTAAAAAAAAAAAGAAAACGCCTCCACAAGGAGGTCTAATCTGACTCTGCAGTGGCGGCCAAGAGGTTAGAGATGTGAGTGGAAGGTCGCCAGTTCAAATCCAATGACCTGGTGGGAAAATGCGGTCAGGGGTTGTGATGTGATGCTGCAGAGGGCAGCAACCAGCAGTATAAACAATAGCAGACTGTGCTTACGCTGGATAGACACTTAGTGCACATGGACTGCAGCTAAGGATTATTTTCTTATAGATTCATTTGTCAGTTATTTTTTGAGTAAACTATTAATCGTTAGAGTTGAAAAATGCCCATCACAACATCTGATAGCTCGAGGAGATGGCTTCAAATTGCTTGTTTTATCTAAATCAAAAGATGTTCAATATACAATGATATAACAGAAGAAAACAACAAATATTTGGCATTTAACACCAATTAATTGAGATTCGACATTTTAAATTATCCCTCTGTTGTTGATTAATCAGCCCATTGCTTTAGCCCCAAGGTACACTGAAAGCTGAGAAATACAAGACTGATAAGAAATAATCTAGATCCTAATGTAAACATTGACAAATACAAAGGCACGCATTTACACTAATACAAATTTTATAAGATTGTTATCTTATAGATATAATGTTGTTATTCTCTGTGTGAAACTTTTTGCTTCTGTTTGGTAGGGTCTGGTTTGGCTCTGATCATTAATGCTGAGGTGAGACGATTAATTGCTCTGTTTTTCAATTCCTCTATTCCCTCTGCTCCTCTGGTGCAGACATGGTCATTCATTTCAGCACTGTGATGGTCTGTTCGTTTATACGTGACCCACTTACTCCTCACGTCTGTCAGCCCTAATTTACATTAACAAAACAACCTTAGCCAACTCCTCACTGGCGTAGGGCACATTAAGTACTTTGCAGATGTTTGTATATGTGCGGCACATGAACGTAAAACTAAGATTTGGTTGGCTTATCTCAAATGTATAGAGAAAGTACACAATATAGATACTTAAACAAAGTAAGTGGGCACCCAAAAATTTCACCCGTATATGATAGATGAACATCTTATTCTAAAACAAGGGACATCAATGTGCTGCTCTAACAGCCTCCTCTCTTCTGGTTTCCATCAGATTTTGGAACTGGGTTGCAGGAAACATTTGCGTTCATGAAATCGGCCACTGATGTTGGGTGATAAGGCCTGGAGACAGAGACAGGGATATCCACTGACTTCAGCCAAAGTGGCAAATGCTTTGCTGTGTCGGCTGTACTCCAGCTATTTGTATCTGAAATTAATAGATAAGCATGAGGTTTCTACCAGTGGTGGGTAATATGACAACACATACTGTGAGACAAAACAGACGTGTTTATTTGTCTCTAGTCTTGTCTTCAGCTGATTCAACCAATGAAGACCAAAATTCTTTGAGTCCAAAGAACTCTTTAGTTCCCTTGCTGGTATGTTTCAAATCACTGTCTTGCTGGACTGTCTTTAAAACTGGGGAAAGTGTTTGAAAATGCTACAAGCTCTAAACTGTTCATCAAACATGAATGTAAATATCCTCAAACACTTTTACTGTTCCTGTCACTAACCTCATTGTAAAGTTGACACCCAATTAGCTGGAAAACAGAACCAAAGTTATGAGACAGTGACACCGTTCCTCTTCAAAGACTGAACAAAACATGTCATAACCAATTATGTGTCGGTATGTCAGACTTTGGTTGTCTGCCTGTGTATTTAAGTGTGTCCCTGCAGGTGACAGACTGAGCTTGTAAAGAAGCGTATTGATTTACGCTGCTCTCTTGCTGTCCCAGTGGTTAACCCCTGTTTCAAAAACACATGCCTGTGACGGGGAAATCGATACAAGTCACCAAAAGCCTGCTCTGCTTGGTTGGACCGGTTGGCAACGTGGCCCTTAGATGGCAATGACAAGCCCCATCAGACAATTAATTAATGCTGAAAGGAGGGAGGAAACCACAGTGTGTGTCAGAGAGACAAACTGAGACAGGGATAAAGATTTGGATCAGACTGGATTTACCAGTTTAAAGAATATTGCCTGATAGCAGAGAGTGAAATTGAATCGTTAAAAAGACCATTTGAAGACCAAATATAACATACATTTATGGACCTAAAGTTTCAGTCGACAAGGCTTGCTGGGGAGACTAATTTGTAGATGAGAGCCAATTTAAACGCTGACATGCAACACTTATCCGCCGTGTCGCATAGCGTTATGTCACTTAACAAGTATCAACTGCCTGCAGCAGAGATATAGGCGAAAAAAGTATTCAAGATACAGCAGCCAGGATGTGTTCATGCAGGGAGCAAATGTCATTAAATGGCCACCTTCTGGAGCTTCATCACCACAGTAGCCAGTTTTCTTATGGGAAAAAAGTGAGTTGTTTTGGACTGTGGGTAACGTAGCAACTCCATAGTTGTCATACAGGGTCACAGAAGGACACATCTTTTTCTGTTCCATAAGGTCACCTCTAATAGTGTTAAAAATTAAAAATGAGTGTGTGTGTAGTGGAGTAAAATGAAAATGTTTCCATCAATGGAATTTGGGGGTTTGAAGGGAGCATTACATTGGGGCTTCAGTTTTTCAGCTGTAGAGAGCTGTCTGAAGGTGAGGAAAGGAAAATATTGTACATATAGCATAAACTCAAACTGCTGTTGATTTGTTGTAGCTGGTCATTTTCTATGTGGCTAAAATACGTCTGATGCTGCCCCGCTTGGAAGACAGGCAAAAATTTCTTCTCCAATGAGAAACTCTGTGAGTGCATACTCTTGCTCAATTATTGTTGTTGACTCTATTTCTGCAAAAATTTCACTAACTGCTGTGTTAACTCTACTAACGTTAGAGTTAGCGCTTGCTGCTATGGGAGCTGCCATCAGCTCACACTCAACTACAATGCAGTTGCTGATCGGCTGTTTACATTGTCAACTACAGTGGAGATCCCTGATTGGCTCAGCTGGACTGTAATTTGTGGAAAGTTTCTGGGGCAGCAGCGCGGCCAGACTGATACATAGAGCTTAACAGAATATTGAGCTCACGTCATCAGGATGGTCTTACCAGGCTATATCTTGCTTGCTGTTACCCTAGAAAATATATGAAATTTCTACAGGAACACCGCCTGAAGTCAATTTCCAACTCAGAAAGTGGGAAAAACATTACCAATCCTGACCCTAAAAATCCAAGATGGCTGCTCTGTGAATCAATTGTAATTAAAGCATACAAGTACTGTTTATTAACCATCTTGTCTCATTTGTGGCTCATTAAAATATTTGTACACACAGAACTGACTTCAATTTCTATCTGTGGCCATTGTTAGCAACTGGTATTGCTAACAATGGCTAAACTGACTAGAACACGGTCAAATCTGGCATGACGTCACTCCCAGCTCCAACTTCCGAGGTAAATGGAATGCTGCATAAAAGCCCATTATGGTGACAGTGAAGTATGACATATGACCACAGCTGACCTCTTTCTCAAATACGCACACCAGCAACCACAAATACACACACACCTTCTTCTTGCCTGAATTGGACTGTATCCCATAAATTCATTAGAGGCTGAATCAATAACTCGTTAAGGATGTAGGAATGAGTTCAAACTTTCAAACTTTACTGAACCTGCCAAACAAATAATTCACAAAAGAAACTAATCTCCCCTCTGCTTCCGCATGTGATCTCACTGCAAACCCCTGAACATAGGTCCTTCACATGGGGATTACAGATGTCTCTGTCAAGGTAAAAGGCCAGGGGCTGTACTTATTTTTGCTGCCACACAGCATGAATCAGTAATAGATAAATCAGCAACAAGAGACAGTTTAGAAATACAGCATGTCTGGCATTTTGGAGAGGTTGGAGGAGAGGCTAGGTTCAAGAGATGACAGGAGAGTAAGGTTAAGGTTGAACACACGTTAAAGAAATATAGTTGATATGAAAGGGAGCATTTACCCCAGAGGCTAGAATAAAGTACCAAGAGCAGGCTGAAGAAAACAGAAATAGTTTAGAATAAAGAAATGCAAGACAGAAATAGATTTAACACAGGGGTTAGTTGCAGAGTCCAAAAGTAGAATTTATGCTCTTTGTTTTACATCTATGCTTATGATTATGTATTTTCAGGAACAGAAAAATTAGGAGAATACTATTAAGTAAGGACATTTTGACTAGTCTTCACATTTTCAAAGCACTGAGTTCAAGTTGAGGTTTAAGCATTTAGATTTAGATAAAGTAACATCTGACAGGTAGATGCAACAAACACCTTGTTGACATCTCTGTGAGATCTGAGACATGAATTTATGTTAACCATATCAACCGCCTTAGGGGTGTAAATCACAAGCTTCATCACAATACTATACTGTGTATCAATTATTTGGACAATTGCTTAAATCACAAATTCCACCACAATATCATTTTGATATGATTAAATTCATTTCATATCAGAAAATATCTTAATTGTCTTCTTCCTGGCTGCTTGCCATTGTCTGCCTGGAGCTAGGCCGCTAGCATTGTCTGAATTTTTAAGGAGGTGTGCTAGGACAGAAATGATGACGCCATGGAAATGTCAAAATAAAGGCATATCTTAAAGATGACAACATTCATCAATGTTTTCACTTTGCATCAATGATATTGGATCATCAATCATTGAACTGATATATGAATCCAGATTGATGTACCATTACAACCCTATACCTCATCAACCTCAGGAGCTGAATGAGTGCTGTGTAGCCACTGGACTTTGTCAGACATCGCATACTTTATTTCTGTTTCTAACCATCACATTTGTGGGTCGAGGGCACAAGAGGGAGGACAAAAGTAATTAAAAAAAAAAAAAAATACTGATAGCACCTTCACATAATAACTTTAATAATGCCTGTTCTCCAGACACGCCCTTGTCTTCAGGCTTTCAGGTAACCTCTCTCTACATAAATCAAAAACATGATTGAGCTCGATATTAAAGTAATTTCTTACCTGATAATGTAATACATTCTTTGATTAAACCCAATCATTGAATCATGAGATGGGGGTCACCTTTTTAAATTATTGCAATATCAGCGTGGAGATATATTTAGCTGAGGATTTATTGCAACAGGTCTGAATATATTTTTCGGTCAGTTTCAAGAGCTGTTTCATTACATTTTAAATGATCATATTATCTGACGCTGATTGCATCAGTTGCTGAAATGTGATTTAAATGGCATTTTTATAGTTCACAGGTGCCGTTGGAGATGAAACATCTGTTTATTAATATCGCCTGGCTTCTTTCTTATTTTTGCCCTGTTGGTGAGCGGCCTGACACACCTGTCGCTTGAAATTTTGAACCTTGAAAAGGAGGAAAAGTCAGATTTTCATTTGTTAATGCCATAGTTATAAATGCCATATCAAAAAAAAAAACATTATAGGGAAAGAAATGAGAAAAGAAAAGTGAAAAAATGTAGATAATGAGACAAGGGAGGAGGCTGTAGAGGTGAAGGTGTCAGACAGAGAGAACATCCTTCATGCTGTTTTCAGTTTGACACGCATGTCTGATCTGTGCGTTTCCTGTCATCCGGGTCAAACGGGTTAAAAGAAAAGCAAACACTTCAGGGGAAACTAACAAACTCTCACTGACAGCCACAGAAAGAGAGAAAGCTGAGAGTGCAGTGGTTGTCAATGTGGGGTTGGAGAGTTTTTGAGTGTGTTTGAGAACAAATGTGGCAAGTGTTTAGTTTCAATTTGAATTAAAAGAAAACACCCCAAATGGAAAATGTAATAACAGCAACTCTAGTGGTCTATAAGGCGCCGACAATGAACCAAAATATACAGTTTGATTTGGCTGGGGACTTTTGCTGAATACCAATCTCCATTTGTCTCTCCCTTCATTTCCTGTAATTTCTCTGATAAATACCATATTAAAAATGGACATATAAACAATTTCACCCTGAATCAACAAGTGAAATCCTCATGGGTCCACCTGGTCCCTTGTAACCCGAAGCCAAACCCATGACCTGAGTCTGGCTGAATCAAAATTCAAAAGTCTCATATATATGTTTTTTTGAGGTGGCTGCTCGCTAATTTGTGGAGCATCATGCTGCTGACAGTGTTGGTGCTCTAGTATTTCATGTCGCCTGCATTTTGAATTAAGTCTTATTATCCCCTGGCCCTTTTCAGATTGGGTCAGGTTTGTTTTTGTTTTTTTTTTTAAATTTCTTAATGCAAATAATTAAAGATGGCAAACATTTTCCACAGGTTTCTTTTAGATCAAAATCCTGGACCCATGAAGACATCAACCTGGGACCAAATGTCAAATGGCCCTTTTTCTGGTGTCCTAATAGTTTCAATAGAACCACCGACTCCAACACACATTACAGAGACTGACTGAGTAAAGTTGGTACAAACTTTCGAACAAACTTTCAAAAAAAATCTCAGATTGAATCTCTGTTATCCTTTAATACAAACACGTTCAGAAAGCAAGTGGCTAACTGGGAGTTAGCTTACTGGACTGTCACTAGATTGGTTTGATCCTATCAGGCTAAAGCTCTTAGCAAAAGATAGTGAGTCCATTGAGAACTGGCTTGATTCCCCTTTAAATCTCTGCAGCATCTACCTTTGCCAAACACTGGCCTATCTGCACTGATTTGACAGGAGTGCTCAGATAAACTGGCGCTACAGTACGAAGAAAGAAAACTCTGTGGCTTTCCTCGTAAAACAAAACGAACACTTTAATACTGCATTGTGCTTGGAGGCCATACACAGAGCTGGGTTTAAACAAATGAGACCACTTTTGGCTGTCATCCGTGAGCTGCTGTTCTGGCACGAGGGAAGAGTTTTTGTTTACGGGATGAATAAAAGAAACAAACAGCGTTCCTCGAGGTCCAACTAATCCTGGCTTTACATAAATTAAAAAGCGGGAGAAATGTGTGGACAAGTGAAAAGAGTGCAAACATGCTCTGACTACCAAGTCAACAAACTGTGAGGAGACTAAAAGAGGGCTGCCGGCAGGAGTCAAGGACAGAGCAGTTCAACACTTCTGTTGGATGACGTAGAAAACAAAGTTGTAGATACAGTACAGATACAGATTTTTGTCAAAAATAGTCTTTGAATAAATATGAGCTCAAGAAAGGACTTTCCCTCGCCAAACATAGAGACAGTAATAAAGTTCCTCTGTGGATTTGGCTGAAGTGTTCTTTGCTCATCAGAAGAGTCACTTTTCACTCCAGCAAGGACAAGAGCTCATCAGTCTCTCTGGTCCCAAACCCTGTCGTCTTGTTCCTGCCAGCATGACTGACAGCTACGCTCCCAATCCTGACAAATTGAAAGCTTGCCCCTGAACTAACCTCAACTTTTGGTTTGATTTCATGTTTACATCCTGACATCTCCATGATAAAGACAGACTTAGAATTTCAATCTGTTGAACGAAAGGAGGAAAGACTGTTAAGATTAACTCCCTGATTTTGTTACAGAACTCGCAAATCTCAAATTGAAATTCAGCAACAGAGAGCTGGGAGGAGATTTTGGGAGTGTGTGTGAGATATATGGATAAGAGGTCTGTGCATGTAATAAGAAAAGGCTGGAAAAAAACAGAAAATGGAAGATTTTAGGGGATAAGTGTGTATGCATGAGTATGCATATAAATTAGAGATTATGTTCACACAAAGACATGTATAACAGGGTGTGACCAATAGGGGTTACTGAAGGTGATACTAACATTATTAAGGTGTGTTCAGACTGCATGTGAAGTGAACTACCATCTCACTTTGTTCACATAAATTTGACTGCAAGTAAGCTACACATTAATGGCAGCAAACAGACAGTAATTGTGACAGTTACAGATATATACCCTAACGGACGTGAAGTGCACTGACTCTGAATGTGGGAGACGGCTTGGACTGATTGCCTTTGTACATTCATACAGCTCCACAGGTAAGGGATTAGGAAGTTGAAACCTAAGCTGGAAGCGTGATCCACGACCGTCTGATGATGTTGATACTTGGTACAACAAAATCAAATATTTGAAAATAAAACATTTAATAAATAAAATATATAGACTATTTCTTGAAAATTCTGTTAGAATAGACACAACGAATGGAAGGGGAGTGTTCTTATAGCAACTTATCCAGGGTAATAAACGAATAAATATACGTAACTTACGGCCCTTGGCTACTAGTGGCAGCACAGAGCACATAGCACACCAGTCAGTGAAAAATGGAGAAAATTGTTAGTTTAACATGGTAAGTATTCAGTAATGTTATCCACCCACAGACTGTATGAACAAGTGGACATAACTACCTGGTCTTAAGAGTGAAGAAAACATAGACAGAGTGCAAGTAAGTCCCGCCCACACTGGATTGTGGAACAATTCATTGCTCTCCGTTGACTAAGCTGCTGTGTGGTGGGATGCACTACCAACAGGATAAAGAGCCCAGAACTAAGTTTAAAGAGCTGCTGAACCAGAAAACTGAACCTATGATGTGAGGCATCAGCAGAAAGAACGGGAAAACTGTGGGATCCTGACACTCATAAATAAGTTCCAGTTGTTAATTTAGCCTAACAATCCGTAAAAGTTGGAGCTAATTAAGATATATAATTCCTGGTTTTGATCTTTGTCTGTTTAAATGACGATCTTGCCTTGTGATTCCATCATATACACTGAATAAAAATATAAACGCAACACTTGTTTTTGCTCCCATTTTTTATTAGCTGAACTCAAAGATCTAAAACATTTTCTATACACACAAAAGACCATTTCTCACAAATACTGTTCACAAATCTGTCTAAATCTGTGTTAGTGAGCACTTCTCCTTTGCTGAGATAATCCATCCCACCTCACAAGTGTGGCATATAAAGATGCTGATTCGACAGCATGATTATTGCACAGGTGTGCCTTAGGCTGGCCACAATAAAAGGCCACTCTGAAATGTGCAGTTTTGCTTTATTGGGTGGGGGGGACTTGCTGGATATTAGCAGGAACTGGAACACGCTGTCGTATACGCCGATCCAGAGCGTCCCAAACATGCTCAATGGGTGACATGTCCGGTGAGTATGCTGGCCATGCAAGAACTGGGATGTTTTCAGCTTCCAGGAATTGTGTCCTTGCAACATGGGGCCGTGCATTATCATGCTGCAACATGAGGTGATGGTCGTGGATGAATGGCACAACAATGGGCCTCAGGGTCTCATCACGGTATCTCTGTGCATTCAAAATGCCATCAATAAAATGCACCTGTGTTCGTTGTCCATAACATACGCCTGCCCATACCATAACCCCACTGACACCATGAGCCACTCGATCCACAATGTTGACATCAGTAAACCACTCACCCACACGATGCCGCACACGCTGTCTGGCATCTGCCCTGAACAGTGAAAACCGATCCGTGAAGAGAACACCTCTCCAACGTGCCAGACTCCATCGAATGTGAGCATCTGCCCACTCAAGTCGGTAACGACGACAAACTGCAGTCAGGTCGAGACCCCGATGAGGACGACGAACATGCAGATGAGCTTCCCTGAGACGGTTTCTGACAGTTTGAGCAGAAATTCTTTGGTTATGCAAACTGATTGTTGCAGCAGCTGTCTGGGTGGCTGGTCTCAGACGATCTTGGAGGTGAACATGCTGGATGTGGAGGCCCTGGGCTGGTGTGGTTACACATGGTCTGCTGTTGTGAGGCCAGTTGGATGTACTGCCAAATTGTCTGAAACGCCTTTGGAGCTGGCTTATGGTAGAGAAATGAACATTCAATTCACGGGCAACAGCTCTGGTGGACATTCCTGCAGTCAGCATGCCAATTTCACGCTCCCTCCAAACTTGCGACATCTGTGGCATTGTGCTGTGTGATAAAACTGCACATTTCAGAGTGGCCTTTTATTGTGGCCAGCCTAAGGCACACCTATGCAATAATCATGCTGTCGAATCAGCATCTTGATATGCTACACCTGTGAGGTGGGATGGACTATCTCGGCAAAGGAGAAGTGCTCACTAACACAGATTTTTAGACAGATTTGTGAACAATATTTGAGGGAAATACTCTTTTGTGTGTATAGAAAATGTTTTAGATCTTTGAGTTCAGCTCATGAAAAATGAGAGCAAAAACAAGTGTTGCATTTATATTTTTGTTCAGTGTAGTTTTATACTTTTAGCCATTCAGTGCAAAAGTTTCTCCACAATAAACAATATGAGGAGGAGGGACACTGGGACAGGCCAAAAATAGTGACTTTGTCAATACACCTCTTCCTCTGAGGTAGACATAAATTGACATAAATCCTTTGACTGCTTTTATTTTAGCTAGCTACAGGCATTTTGTTAGTGTTTCAGCCCCCAGATAGGGGCACCAACTGTTTTTTCTCTGCTGTGGGCATGGTTTTCAGAGAGCCATGGGTATGTTTTGGGTCTATCATGAGAGAGGCATAGCAATGACACCCACACCTCACTCCTCCCCAGCTCCACCTTCAATTGAGCCACTCAAGGCTTCAAAATGGCAGTCCACAAACCAATGACTGACATCACGGTAGCTATGTCCACTCCTTTTATACAGTCTATGAAGCCACCTCATTTATATCAAAGTAAATCCTGTTTTTTTTTAATTAGCATCAAGGTTACCAAGATTGCCTTCCCTATGGTGACTTAAAATTTCTAGCCTAACAACGTCTGAGTGGCTGATATGTTCAGGATCCCTACGATAGCTAACTAAGACTGTGATATGTACTTTGATCAGATCAGGCCTACTCAAGTTGTCACCTCAGTTGTTCCCTGCCTGCAGTGAAATTGCCTTCATTATCTGTCTATTTGAGTCTTTCTTTTCTCTTATATGCAATTACAACTATACAGTATTACACCAAAATATTGGTGTAAGCCTTGTATGTATAACTGTGCACATCTGACAGGTTAGGTTGCTACATGGTTATTTCTACAGGGTAGTTTGAAGTGAATGGACAGAAACACGTACAAAGGCGGTTGACTCTTCAGGGGAGCAACTTAGTGCGTTACACTGCTATTTCATCTCCCAGACAGTCAGGAGTTCCCTGTCTGTTGAGAACATTGAGCAGCCTCAGCGTCTCTTCGTCCCTCCCCCAGCCAAAGATCTCCATCTCCTCCTCCTCATCGTCCTCCCCATCGTCCTCATTGTCATCACTGTCGTCTGTGTTCGACTCGTACTCTGAGGCTATACCTGACTCGCGAAATCTTGCAGCAAAGTCCAGGCAGCCCAGAGATTTGACGTCACGGGACAACAACTTGCCCTCAGGCGCCTCTTGACCATTGCTCTCTGGCCTGTCAGCCTTGAGCCGTGGGGGAGGAGAGGGAAGTTGAGGAGGAGGAGGCCCTGGGAGGAAACGGAAACACTCCAGTTTGAGAAGACACTGGTCCCTACCTAGGGGGCTTCCCAGAGTCCCATTGGAAGATGAGAAGGCGTTGCCGGTCCCGTCAGTGGAGCCCAGTGCAGGCAGGTTGAGGGCGGACACATCAGGTTTGGGTGTTGTGGGGTCGCAGATCACTGGAGGTACTGTAGACCGGAAGGTGATCTCCAACAGACTGTCCTGAGATCCCACTAGAGAGAGAAGATAAGGAAGGAAGCAAAAAGTGATGAGTGAGCAAAGGGAGAGATGAGGAATAAAAGACAGATCAAATATTTCATACCACATTCAAAACTTCCACTGTGCCATGATTTACATTCACCTGCTATCACCCCTCTTGCTGGATGATGACAGAAGAATAATGTATATGATATAGATATCTGTGAATTGTGGTGGAAAGCAGCACCTCGGAAACTCCAACAAAATCAATCACTCAGTTACCAATAAATCAATTTTGTATTGGGTAAGCAAGAAAAAAACATGTTTCAAAGCATTTCATCATCATCAGGGCTGCTCAGTGAAACATGCTTCGCCTCTTTCTTTATGGGCACAGATATGGAGCTCAAATACTGAGAGAAAGATACATTAAAGGAACACTCAGTCTTCTCAGTATCAAAAACTAACCCCTAGCAAGCATGAAAGATGAAAAGTTTGTAGTTCGTTCCTTCGTGGAGGACGGCAGCTGTCGTAAGTTTGAATTCACAGCAGTTACAGTGTTCTCAGAATCAGTAACAGCATTTATCAAAATATCCATAAAAACTTCTCAAACCTCTCCCGCAGTATAATCTGCTTCCTCGCTGTTGTGCAACTCAAATTTAAAGTCTGGGAACAGCTTGTGTAAAATCTGCAGCGCAGTTTTATCAGACACACGTGGAGCGTGAAAGACAAAAGTCAGGTTGAAACAGAGAGTGAGAGAGAAAAACTAATTAAAAGATGCATTACAAAGTTAGTGGGGATTCAGACTGAAAGCAGCCCTGTGTTAAAAAAGCTCAGGGGGGCTGCGTTGTTGGAGGCGCTTTGTTTAAGGTACCGGTGAGACAGTGAAATATGATCCGGGAAGTCCAGCTGGAGTAACTTGTTTAATAGCTTATCAAACTCATTAAAATGCAGCACAAACGTTTGTATTACTCACAGACAGGATTCTACAACTCTGAGAAGTTCCACATATTTTCCTTTAAGAGGCTTTCAAGTGGTCAAGAACCGAACCGGACTTAAACCTCCTGCATGGGATCCCCCTACCTCCTTTAATCTGTAGCCAGACCACGTTTCATCTGTAAAATTCTATTAAATCTTGTAAAAATGCTGTGAAATAGACCTTTTCTCATGGTGGACATTGTGATAGCAGAAAAAGGACAGGTGTAACTAATAACATTAATGACGGCTCCTTTTCATTCAGGTGTGCACAATCCCAGCACTCTGAAACTGACACAGATGACTTACAGCTATAATTGAGTTATTAGTTGTATACCTGTGTTTGACAAGTCAAAAATTTGTCACGAAGAAGGTCTATCGCTGTAAATTGGTTAAAATGTTTGACCATTGCATTTCGTTATGAATATTTTGAGATTTCATTGTATATTCACTGAGTGCTGATCCTTTTCTAGAGCACAAACTTCTTGTGTTTATTTGAATTGGTGTTCAAAGAACAGTTTTCCTGACCTGGAGCAAAATGAGGTCCATTTTGATGTCTGACATACACAACGACGATGACGTGGCAACTGGATAATATCTTTCCCACTCAGTTTGTGAAATGTTGGCTGATAAGACAACAGATTGCCTCTCATAGGGTGACGATTGGAGGGCAGGCTGGACTGCGATAGTGCTGAGAAGATTGTCTCATTCTGAATAGCCAATGAACAGGCTCAAAAAAAAGTGTGAAGCTGTGAGAGAGACGGAGAAGACAGAGGAGGTCGTGGATGAAAGAACGGCGAACAGAACGTGTGGGGTGCAGAGCAGTGAGGGGTTTCATGCTGATACGTAGAAGCTTTAATGCAGGAATTTCCATTCAGAAGCTGTCTGTGTTTGCACTACTGTCACTCTGCCTGCTGTCTGTGAGTGTATACAGAGCTGCTCCCTCAGTGTGTAGGTCAGGGTTAGTGTGGCTGAGTGAGAATTTTACGCAAACGTGACTGTGTGTTGTTCTAGGGGAGTCAATGGTTGGCTTAGGATGCTAAACTCTAATGTGTTCAAACTTCACGTTTCAACAACAGTATGGTTAGATGTGGTCAGGCTTAGGCACAAATGCCACTTAGTTAAAGTTAATAAGAGATCATGTTCTGTGTTAAAATAACCCGTTTGGGGGCATAATCCCGTTTGGGGGCAGGTAAAAAAAAAAAAGATGGCACTATTCCCAGTGCTGGGTCACCACAAAACATCCATGACTGGAGCCTACAAGCCGATGGAAACAAAGCAATGACAAGCTAAAACACAACCGAATTTCTTGGTTGCTGTCCTCTAACAGTAGTATGCAGGTTGGCAGCCGTGTTACCCAAAAAATATGCAGTTAATGTCTACCGGCGGTCCTCTGCGACCTCTGTGATGTGCCGCAGACACCGCCATGTTTACGCCAGGTGACGGTACACAGAGCTTCAGAGAGCTGATAATGAAGGCGAGCAGGTGGGCAGCCAGGTGTCAGATCTTTGCAGAGCATCAGAACAAAAACACAGACAGTATGATAATGACATCCAAAACACAAGTCTCAATCTCAGTGTACTGTACACAGATTTGTTGTTCATGATGTGGCATTATCAAGAAAAACAATAGCGCAACCCCCCGAGCCAATGACAGTGAGTTTACTGTGTCATTTCAGATTTTAATGCATCAAGGACACAGGCCGCATACCTAGCAACATCACTGCATGTCCATCTTTTATTTCTTTTTTCCTATCGTCCTTCTCTTATTGTCCATGTTATCGTTTCATAATAGCACCTTTTGCCAACTCAGTTCTTTCCTGAGGGATACAGTACCCTACTTACAGCTGACTCAGTCAAGGTTTTATCTATATTGCTTCTGAGGAAGATTTCCTCTGGAGTCTTTCTTTGCCTGTGCTGAGGATTGGGATGGTTGACGGTGCCATTTAAACTAGGTAGGTTACTAAGGTTACAACATGTCTCTCTAACATGTTACTTTGTCACTTGTCCTTGGTGTTTCCCCCTCTTTTAAAGGTCTTAGAGTGGCAGAAGAGGTCTTTACATAAGCTTGAATTGAGGTGACATTACAGTTGAACTGTGTTTTATGTCATGCATAAAACTGCAGTAGGCATGTGTTGCTTGTAGACTATTTTATATTATATGTAAGTGTGAAATCTCTTGTTAAAATTAGGTGAGAAGTGAGACCAGGAGACAAGAGAACAAGTGAATATTTTAGGTGCCAAATAACTTGTAAATGTTCTGAGATAAAAATAATAATTTGTATCATTTTTGCTCTGTCATTACTTGAGTGAAAAACATCTTGCAGATGTATTCTACAATTTTCTATGATGATAATTATTATGATGCACAATGTGATGCCAAGTCAGGATAAACATGTCTTGACATTTTCTATTTTCTAAAATACTACATTTAGAGGACGGTGCTGTCTTGGCCCGGGTGTGTGCTATTTAAGTTCCTCTAGCTAATTGGATTTAATGAAGAATCACTTAAGATTGTTTTGACATATTTATTGCACAAAATGACTGAAGTATTCTTTTAAGTGAATGACTGATGGGCTGTTGCTCACTTATAAGCATATGCTTAATGTTTTTGTTGGATGTCTTCCTATTAACCTGTCTCGTTACTTTACTGTGCCAAAATTGGATCAGAAATTGGTGGAGGGGATGAAAGGGATAAGGTGGTACTTTGTTACATTTCCTACGGGCTGCCAGTAGAGGCTGATGTGTGTCAAATCACAAGATTCATGTTACTTTATATAAAAGCGTGTGTTCTTACAACAGTGTGCCATACACATATCTGTCACTCTGCATACACTTTTACATGTCAGCAAGCATTCCTGTATATTAACTCTAGCAAACAGTATGTATATGCACAAATCTCATATGTGATCCACTCACTTGAGTTTGGTCCAGACATCTTGGTCTCCAGCTCCTGGATCTGTTTAACCAGCAGGGAGATGTGCTGCAGCAGGTCTTTGTTCTGCAGCAACAGCTGGTGGACTCGAGCCTGGGCCTCCAGCCGAGCTGTGGCCTCCGCGCTCAGCTGGTCCTTCAACAGGTGGACCTGCACAGGAGGAGGTGAGTCAAGATGGACAGACAGAGGAGGACAGAAGAGGAGGGAAAGGAACAGATGCTCAGTGCAGCATGTACAGGCATTTTCCCCAGGTCACCGCTCATAAAATCAGCACTGCTACCCCTTACCTTAACTGCCCAAACACACACAGATACAGCACACACCACTCCACTTGAAGGCTCAAAACTGTGTTGACCCTTCAAACACAATTTGCTTGTCAGGGAAATCAGGAGTGAGTGCTGTTTGCTTCAAATATTTGAGAGAAGATAACACCAAACAATGGACTGCAATGCGCTATTGTGTCCACTAAGCTTTAGCTGAGTGGATGTTTTTCCTGTGTGACAAACTTTAAAAAGGGTGATCACTGGGAACAGCAGATTGACATTTGGGCACTGATAAGTCATCAGGTGTGGTGTAGCATAATATAATTGTAAGTTTTATTTCTGAAATCCTCTGAAGTCTTCTAATTTCACGCTGTTTTACGGTACTTAAAGGGGAACTTCGGTAAGTAAGCATAAGTAAGGAATCTGGTTCTAAATTAGAAGTAATGACTTTGGAAACAATATCACAAATGCCAGACCAAAACTGCTGAATTTTAGTACACATGAAAAACTATGTCTCAATGTTGCCCCTGAGAACAGGAATCGATCAAATGTGGGAGAAACATCCACATAGTAGATTTAGTGTACTAAATTATTACTGTTGTGAAATAAAACATTATCTTTCAGAGAAAATGAGCAAAATCGCTTTTGCAAAAGACATTTATTTAACAAATGTAGACTTTACTCAGGCTTTCACCTCGTAACTACATTGATCAGGAGATGAGAGGCTTTAGGATCTGCTGACTCAACTCAGCAGATGGCAGTGATTGATCAATCACACTGTACTTTTTACTGACTGGTAATTAATCTAAGCAATGCTGAAGAAAAAAAACAGAAAACCTTCTGCATGTTTTTCCAGTTGGAGGCAAACAGATCAATCAGTGACAATCCTGTGGGGATGCTGTGAAGAAAACCTCACAGAGGAGCTCAGGCAGAGCCGCTGCCAGTCGTGCATGGGGCTGAAGTTAAAATCTGATATTTAATAGATGGACATATGCTTCTTAGAGCATCGAGCTAAAGAAGTTTAAAATTAGATACCAGCCAGTTCACTACATACATCTAGTAATGTTAATTGAAAAAAACACATTTTTGACTCTCTTGAGCTAAAACGATCAGATAATTGCTGCTGTTTGAGGTTCAACAATGTATTACACTTTGTAGATGTGTTTTTGAAAGCGCTGTGTGTATGTATATATATATACAGTACAGGCCAAAAGTTTGGACACACCTTCTCATTCAATGCATTGTCTTTATTTTCATGACTATTTACATTGTAGATTCTCACTGAAGGCATCAAAACTACGCATGTGGAGTTATGTACTTAAAACAAAAAAAGGTGAAATAACTGAAAACATGTTTTATATTCTAGTTTCTTCAAAATAGCCACCCTTTGCTCTGATTACTGCTTTGCACACTCTTGGCATTCTCTCGATGAGCTTCAAGAGGTAGTCACCTGAAATGGTTTTCCAACAGTCTTGAAGCAGTTCCCAGAGGTGTTTAGCACTTGTTGGCCCCTTTGCCTTCACTCTGCGGTCCAGCTCACCCCAAACCATCTCGATTGGGTTCAGGTCCGGTGACTGTGGAGGCCAGGTCATCTGCCGCAGCACTCCATCACTCTCCTTCTTGGTCAAATAGCCCTTACACAGCCTGGAGGTGTGTTTGGGGTCATTGTCCTGTTGAAAAATAAATGATCGTCCAACTAAACGCAAACCGGATGGGATGGCATGTCGCTGCAGGACGCTGGTTCAGTGTGCCTTCAATTTTGAATAAATCCCCAACAGTGTCACCAGCAAAACACCCCCACACCATCACACCTCCTCCTCCATGCTTCACAGTGGGAACCAGGCATGTGGAATCCATCCGTTCACCTTTTCTGCGTCTCACAAAGACACGGCGGTTGGAACCAAAGATCTCAAATTTGGACTCATCAGACCAAAGCACAGATTTCCACTGGTCTAATGTCCATTCCTTGTGTTTCTTGGCCCAAACAAATCTCTTCTGCTTGTTGCCTCTCCTTAGCAGTGGTTTCCTAGCAGCTATTTGACCATGAAGGCCTGATTCGCGCAGTCTCCTCTTAACAGTTGTTCTAGAGATGGGTCTGCTGCTAGAACTCTGTGTGGCATTCATCTGGTCTCTGATCTGAGCTGCTGTTAACTTTCTGAGGCTGGTGACTCGGATGAACTTATCCTCAGAAGCAGAGGTGACTCTTGGTCTTCCTTTCCTGGGTCGGTCCTCATGTGTGCCAGTTTCGTTGTAGCGCTTGATGGTTTTTGCGACTCCACTTGGGGACACATTTAAAGTTTTTGCAATTTTCCGGACTGACTGACCTTCATTTCTTAAAGTAATGATGGCCACTCGTTTTTCTTTAGTTAGCTGATTGGTTCTTGCCATAATATGAATTTTAACAGTTGTCCAATAGGGCTGTCGGCTGTGTATTAACCTGACTTCTGCACAACACAACTGATGGTCCCAACCCCATTGATAAAGCAAGGAATTCCACTAATTAACCCTGATAAGGCACACCTGTGAAGTGAAAACCATTTCAGGTGACTACCTCTTGAAGCTCATCGAGAGAATGCCAAGAGTGTGCAAAGCAGTAATCAGAGCAAAGGGTGGCTATTTTGAAGAAACTAGAATATAAAACATGTTTTCAGTTATTTCACCTTTTTTTGTTAAGTACATAACTCCACATGTGTTCATTCATAGTTTTGATGCCTTCAGTGAGAATCTACAATGTCAATAGCCATGAAAATAAAGAAAACGCATTGAATGAGAAGGTGTGTCCAAACTTTTGGCCTGTACTGTATATGTATATATAGTTTCTTATTACTATTATTATTATTATTAGAGAGATGATCAACTATTTTAATGTCTAATAAAATATCAGCTATTCGGCAGGCAATTCGGATTACGATACATCTGACAGTTTTATATGTAGAACTCTGTAAGAGCATTAGGTTCTCATTTCTTGACCAAAATTATTTCAAACAATTTGTTCAACAACTCCTGTATTCAAACTATGTACATGTTTATCAAAAATTAATTTTGACCTTCAACATTTGAGTCACTTTTCAAGCAAAAGCAAAAAACAAAAAAACACTTTTGGTACCAGTGTCCTGGAAGTGAGCATTTTCTGTTTTTTTTTTCTATTTTATATCATTGTAAAATTCTTCAGCTGTTGATTTTGACTGGATAAAAAGTGTTACCTTGGGCTCTTATCTCAAAACAATTAGTCAATTCATCAAGAAAATAATCTGCACAGGAACTGATGATTAAAGTTACCATTACTCTTAGCTTTTTGATCTTTGATCTCTCCATATACACTTACAAAAATGCAAATACAAACACTGGGAGGCTCCAAACTACTGAAAAAAAAAACATGAGTGATAGATATTGGATCTTTGTAATTTCCATGGCTTTATATCCCTCTATTACGTTTTTATTACAGGAGCAGCTGAGCTCCAGTGGCTGCTCTGATCCTTGTGTAACCTCAATGCCAAAGTCTGCTGTGGTCTGCAAGATTAAAGCAGAGACTCAATTTCAATTTAAGACTGAAAGGCTAAGACTTCTATTACACTCTGAATCATTTATATATGTGGGGAATGATTCAAGAGTGAAAGACAGCGCTCACTCAGTGCACACGTCTAAATACACACATACACACAGACACACACACACACATGCTCCTGCAGCTTTTGTAGCAGCAATGACTCCTCGTTTTTACTTCAAAGTACTCTCCAAATCAAATGTTAGTGGCCCCACCTCCCACCCCACTCAGCTATCTCCTATCCTGAGCACATAATTGCTTTCAACAATTTCAAAGGAGAAATTCTCAAGGTTTCAAATCACAAGAATAGTTCAGAAGATGCCTAGTGTGTTGAAGGAGCCCACTTACTAATGACTTTCTGACAGCAGAGGCTGCGTGGCTCTCAATAGTTTGATGAAGCTTAACCCTGGAGTTTGAACATGGTCCAGCAGGACTTCAGATGTCAGCTGTCTAATAGGCAAAGAGGTACTGAAGGAGACTGTGTCAAACATCCTTTTATCCAATAACACTACATGCATGTTGAATAGTAAGAAACCAGAAGTGCTCTTTGCTGTTGACTTGAAGGAGTTTCCTGCTTTTTCTAATGGCTTCTTGTCTGTAAACCACTTCCCATTCTGTTCTGAACATATAAATAGGTTAATTAATATTAGAGTGCGCCTGAACAGGTGCCCATAAAATGTCGAGGAAGGCGGTTGGTGTAAAGGGCCGGCAAGAGCAGCAGAGCATTTTCAGAGCACTGTGAATCACAGGGACTCTGTGAAGGTACAAGACATTGAAACTTGTAATGACTCCCTGGTTTCTCATTTCAGCTTGATGTGGTAACCGTGGTGACATGAGGTCCTTGATGTCAGTGGTGACACATATCAAAAGGAAAAACTACAAAATAAACTGTAACTGGCATTTATAACACTGCAGAAAAGGCTCCTGAAAGTCCTTCAATGTTTCATGAGCAGTCTGAAAACCAATTAAAAATACTGAGATAAGATGAACTGGATGTTTAGTATGCACTTTCACTTTGTTGGCGACGCAAAAAATTGTGTTAATCAACCACCCAAAACGGACTTGACTCGCAAACTGCCAACTTTATGCATTACAGTAGCACAGTTGTCAGGATCAAGGACTGAGACAATTAGGACTGAGTGCACGGAGCTCTCCAAGGTGTGTGTGTGTTTAACGGAGAGAGCGACAGACAGAGAGGAAGAGAAGGTGTAAGGAGGACTACTGAATGTTTTTGTGGGTCTAGGTATTGATAAATCACTCACAACCTGTGATATTTATATAATGATATAACCCCCAAACAAACAAACAAACAAACAAACAAAAAAGGCAGTCCACAAAACAGATGAGAGAGGATATTGATCTTTGACACTGGCAAATCTTCATGAAGGCAGCGACTAACTTTGCTGCTAAAAGGGGTACCACTTTGTCCATCTGGCAGCCTAAAGTTCCCTTGGTATATAAATCAGAATTGTATGTAAAATGTCATGAAATAGTGAACACCGCTCATCATCAGTCCCCGGGTGCTTGTCTTGTCTAGCAAACAAACAAATACCCGCCTAGAGACCATTTTACAACGGATCACTCCAGCCACAATCCAGCGTTTTGATCTTTTTGATCTCAACTACACACTTGTGAAGTTTCGTGACTCTGTCTTTCCTGGTTGTGATGTTCTCGAGTTGAAAAAATCTGTCCACAGACAGACAGACATATAAATACCTAGCAAAAATACTCCCAATGGCTTCTGTGGTAGCTCCGATGACACACACAGACTCACAGAGTGAAAACAATACCAGCCATCACGACACTGAAGTAGCTGGAAAAAATTATTGATTTATTGTTTCAGGACTACAGTGGGTTTAAATTACTTTTTAAATATATATAATTTTCTAGCACTCAAATTTCTAACATCCATCAATATCAGTAGTGAATATGAAGAAAGGGTCAGTTTATGGAGAATAAACTCTTCTTTCGACTCCTGTTCATGCCATTTTCAATCTCCTGTTACTCTTCTGTAACAATTCATCCATGTCTTTTTTTCTCTAACGACTCTCTCTCCTTCATCATTGCCTCCATGCTTTCTCCTTTTCTGTCTTTGCTTTCACCATTTGTCTCAGACGTAACTTGATCATTCCCTCCCCACCCTAATACGGAGCCAGTGAGGTGAAGAAATACAAGATGGAGTCAAAATTCACAGCCTCCATCCCAAGGCCTCCATTCCTCCTCCACATCTGTGTCCTCCTCTCTCACGTCCACTCCCCAGACAGAAAAACAAGTGTTGAGGAAGACAGTCATCTACTTCCATTATCCTTGCACTTAGCAACAAATAGAGGTGATTCCAGATTGTGTTGGGGCCAAGCTGCCTCTGCAGAACTCATTTGTAAAGACTGACACCCAGATGATGACTTTGGTGGTGTAATTTACAGCTGACAGGACCGCATATTGAGCTATGGAAGAGAGACGCTTGACTTTGAAATATGCTGCCCTGCTGACACCTCTAATAGCACATCAGCCACTCCTGCATGGTTTATACTGAGGCCTTGGGAGCAAGAGTCACATTTGTCCTGATGCCGTCCATGTTGAATATCTCGCTCAGAGCCGAACTGGATGGTAAAAGGACACTGAACAATCCCTCTTAGAGACATACTAAAGCAAAATAAGCTAAATAAGCCGGGGGAAAAATATTTTCTTTCAAAAGTCAGACCTTGGCTTTACCGTCTGAATATCTGATCAAAAGGAGCACGATGTCTGGTGGTGATGCAGTCACACAAGGTTAAATTTGGTTTTATTCTGTAAGACCCAGTTTCTTTAGAAACAAGAAGCCGGTTCTACAGATAAAATACAAAAACAGAATGAAAAATGTACAGGATGAGAGACAACAAGCCCTAAAATAATACAGCTGGATCGCTCTGGCTGTTTCCTTTTGTCCACTAGTGCGACCATTTTTCTGGTCATGCGTCTTCATCTCAATGTCTTTTAATGGTTCGACCTAATCACCTAAAGACAAGTTCAATCAATATTTGTGAAAATGAGCTGCTCTCTTGAAAAGCCAGAAACTGGAGAACTATGTCTCAAACTTTGGATGTCATTAAGTACAAAGTCTGGAGCTGTTCCATAGACAGTGAACGGGAGCCTGATTTTGTGGACCCACAGACTGTTTTTCTTTTTCATACCCAAATGAGCATTAGTCTGTTGTAGTGTTCTCAGATCTGAAACAGAAATGTACCCATGTACTCACAACATTCCCCTGGCTGCTCTCAGTGTCATTTTTAACATCCTTCCCAACATTACAAATATGAGTTTTAGCACTCTAGTTTTTGGATTTGGGAGAAGTTTGTTCATGCTTACTATTATTTTTGGAATGTCTTGTACCATATAATGTATGATTTTTGAAAAACTGGCACAGTTCCCCTTTATTTGACAAATACACCCATCATTCATTGTGCATATTTTTTTGGGACTGTCCGTGGGAAGGACTTGACCTTAACTAACATTTTGATTCACAAATCAATTGACAAATACATAGTTTGTCCCAGCTCTCTGTCCCTGCTGTCTGCTGCTGCTCCACATCAGACTCCCCATTAAGAGAGACGCTGTGCACATTTACGCACCAGGGGCAGCCTAACTTCATTGATTATTTCAGAGGCGAAAAGTTTAGTTGCCTTTCCTCACTCCACTTCATCATTAAAGTTTTAAGTTTTGTTGTTTAAATGTCCCATGATGTTTGCTGCGGTGACATCACTGCTCTTACTGATCTACTCTCAGCAGAAAACAACTCACTTCTCCGATTTGCCGCATCTGCCATGTAAATAGCAGTATGCCAGGTTCAGGTTCACTAGCCTTTTAAAGGAAATTAAAGATGACCAGTTGCAATCCTATGCTCTAGGTGGTCCCTGGTAAAGAAGCCATCGGGCCCCTCACCAACTTTGGGGCTAATCCTTTTTATTTAGTTAAACTGGTGACAGGCAAGACACAGGAACTTGGCTTAGGGCTGAAGGAGCTGTGGCATTTATTTACTGACAAATAGCCTAAACTGTACACACACACACACACACACACACACACACACACACACACACACACACACACTGCACTGCTTTGTTTAACTGTTCTCTGATTTCTGTCTCTCCATCTCTCTCTGGGCACCATTTAAGGGTTTTTTGGGGTAGCAGTGGTACACTGTTCATGTTACATGCAAAACACACTTTCAATTAATTAAGGGCCAAAAAACAATCCCTTTGCACCCAGATTAAGTGCTGTTAAACTAGCAAAAGGGAAGCTGGACACGCCCTAAATGCCCTTGTGCCAGGCACTTTATACCATGCACTACAGAAACAAACAGGGCCCTAAATGTTTGCTGGGAATAAAGAAAATAGTGGTGCAATTATCGAAAGCAACAGATTGGTACCAGGACAAACATAATTTCATTCCTCCATATCACACATCAGACCTAACACACAGCACATTTATTCATATAATTAAAATGTGATCAGGTAGCGGCAAGTACAGAATAACAATTTGGTTAATTATTGTAAAACACAAATGCTGCATGAAAGGGAGACTGGCTTGAGGTTTTCTTTTTCTTTTTCAGAAACCAATTTAAAGACTGGTCTGAACTGAAGTGAATGCATAAACAGATCAACACATTTAAGTGTATATACATTTAACTGCGTTGTAAATGTATAAACATAAAGAGTTAACACACACAACCAGACTGTCAGAAAGCACGACAATCCACTAAAAATGTCGAAAATTATTTTAAAAGGAGAGAGAAGACCTCAAATGCCTACTAAAAGTAGAACCCAGACAAAGAGCCAATTAAAAAGGTGCTCCACTTGTGCTCACTGTGGTGGTCCCTTGGTAGTAAACCTGCTGCTACCCAATGTTTTCTGCCGTCTTATCTGAGTGTCGTGAAATTGAAGGAGCTTCAAGCGACTGAAATGACTCCTTAAAGCTCTAATTAGGCAGCAGCATCTCTCTTCCATTTTATTGCGTTCTTTGTTCAAAACTGTTCCCCAGAACAGAACGCAGCCTGAGGACAATTTTCATCTTCCTGGCTCCTTCTTTCACAACAGTTTGACATTTTTTCCTCCTTGCTTCCTCCCATCTTGTCAGTTCTTTACAAGCCAAAGACACATCTTTATTGAACTGATTTGAACATACAACAATGTGAAAAGGTATTTCACTTTATCCAACTTGGTAAAACACAATTGTGATTAAACCTACAGGCTTTTACTGTATGTTTTTTGCTCGAAACGCCTTAAAATTAAATGCAATTTTGCCCTAATTTTTAGAGTTTTGAATAAGTGCCATGCAGAAACCTTCTGTTACCACTGAGAAGTGCTTTGCAAAGAGCACTTGGCACTACATACGGAAACAAAATAAGAATGTTAAAAACAAAATCAAGACCTTGTGGATTACCTCCTAATCTAAAAAATGCAGATATCATAGAAACTGGATGACAAGGCTGTTTAAATGATACCGTTTCCCTTTCAGACAAAATTGAAAAACAGCAACTCTCCCACTGGTAGCGTAAGGGGATTATGACTGCCGGTTGTGTGTTGTGACTCCACAGGGTTGGTTGCTGAGGATGTACTCTTCACACAGGATTACCATCATCGCATTCCCTGCCCACGCCAGGTCCCTTTGATTTGGAAGTGTTTGAAACCCCTCCAACACTTGTTTGTCTCTATTTTTATCTCATTTTTGGAGGAGAAAAAAAAACTGAACGGGAAGTGATCATTTTGCTGGTGCAACGATAAGGAAACGATTAGAAATGCACTTATGTAATGTGTGTAACGTGGTGATAAGAGTGCTTGATGAAGTGAGAGAGAGCCAGAAAAGGCCAAGCAGCAGTGTGGGGAAAAAGAGAGCAAGACATAACAATTGCGTAAAAAACAGACTGAGACAAAAAGGGGGATGGAAAGAAGATGTGTTTGTGAGGAGAAAGACAATGGGAAAGATAAATAAAGGACAGACCAAATAATCAAGGAGAAATGGGAGGAAGGTGTAGGTGGCAGGAAAAAATGGAGAAAGTTTAAGGGAGGACAGGTAGGAGAAGGAGAAAATAAATGAAGGGAGAATGAAAAAGATATGAGGAAGGGAAAGAGGGAAGTATCAAACAAACAGAAGTAAAAGAAGTAAGTAAGGGATGGAAGGGAGGAAATGGAGTGAGAAAGGACTGAAGGGAAAATCAGTAAGTAAGCTAGAAAGAGACAGAGATGAAGTGAGAGGTCAAATTTCATTAAGCAGGGGGAGAGCAGCATCTACAGAGCGAACTTCATCTTGAAACAGATCGTCGTGGTGCTCTCTCACTTCCCGGACTTCATTAAACATCTCCACTTCCACTCATTCCTGAGAGAGCCGTGATTAGCGTTGGCCAGCTCGCTAATTTAGAGCCATTTACTTTGACCTCTGAACATTTTCCCAGTTTCCTGGTTAGGCCACAATGTCACAGACACTTTCATCAGCACAGACACTGAAAACTATGAAAATATCCAAAAATAAGTTATTTCTTCCATAATTAGCTGGAATGACAGAAATGCTGCCATATTGCATCATTACTTTGAAGTACTGCAGCTGAAATGATCAAAGATTTTCATATTAACAGGGCTGCAACTAAAGACTATTATCACTATCGGTTAATCTGCTGATTTTCTTCATGATTAATCTACAGTTTAAAGTTCCCAGATCTCAATGCTGGACTTGGGTTATAAGATCAATGGTATAAAACCCAAAGATATTCTATTTACACTAATATAAAACAGAATAGCATCATCTTCTCACATTGGTAAACTGGAACAAATAAATGGTTGTTATTAGTGATTTAAAAATGACTGATCAATTCTCAAACAGTTGCAGATTAATTTCCTGCCAACAGACTGATGAAGCAATCAATCAATTCAGCTCAAAGAAAAAAACAAACTGAAAAACTAAATAGAGATGAAACTAGGGGTTGCTGAATGGTGCATGTCATATGTTATGGCTTTAAGCAGAAGTTTATTTTCATAGAATGGTGGTCTGTATTTATATTTATTATCTGTATTTTATTATCGCTTCGTGTGAATCCCCGACAAATGAGGGCAATTTGGATCCTGGAATGGCAGACTCTGCCATGAAAAAATTAAAAATAACTCTATGGAGGAGAAATTCCAGATTGTAAATACACTGAATGGCTACTGCTGATAAAAAAGTTGACCATAGCACATATCATCACTGTAAAAGCATTAGACCGATGAAAAGAAAGCTTAACATTACTGGTGTTGTGCCAAAAAGCACATTCCTTACAAAATTTGTTTTTTTCCTGGCTGTGTCTTTGTTTATTACTGTTGAGTGTTGTTGCATTGTTATTATACAACAACCTCATTATGACAGAGCTGTACTCAAAACCTGACAGCTCTGCAAAATCTTTGGGGGGGCGGCTGTTTGAGATAATCAAATCATAAACAACAGCAATATCTGCCTTTAACATAACTAGGTTTCCCCAAGTGAAAAGTCAGAAAAATAAAAAACCGAATAAGGCCATTTTATTTCTTGGTGTGAAATTGAGGCAAAGACACCAGGGAAAGCTTTTTTGTTTTGAACGAGAAACTAAGTTTGTAACTCTTAATAAAACAAAAACACACACAAATAGAGATGTGCAGATAAGCACACACACATTTTCACATATCTCACTAATGTGTCAGCCATGTAATCCCTCTCTTTCACAATGTGCATTATTAGTGCAAAACTAATCATCTTGTTACTGTCTACTGTTTGACCTTCAGTGGTGGAGTAAGCTCTCCTCCCTCATTACAGCTGGTTAGAAGAAGCCTCGGGCAGGTTTAGTGTTACCTGTGAGAAGGAGTTTGTCTGAGAGGGTGAGGGAGAAAGACAGAAACAGGCAGTTTCATTCTCTCTCCTAGTAAACACTTGGGGTCTCATTCATGAAAAGTGAGCAGAAGGAATTTGTGTGTAAACTGTTCGGAGATGGAAATTTACGTGCGTGTCCGCATTCATCAATATTTTAGTAGCTCCGATCTTTTCGTAGCTACTAACAAAATCTACTCCTGCTCCTGACCACTCGTAGTACTTGTGTAAATTTAGTAAAGCACATAAATATTGCTTGTCACTATTGGAAATGACAATTTTAATTTCTATTGTGCTCTGTTATGTAGCCAGATGCCTTTGAAACACATAATCTAAACATGAGAAAATATTAAAAATATAACACATTTAGTTAAATTAGTTGGCAATTAGCAGGTTTAAGATCCAGATTAGGTTCATGATTGTGAATTATCTAAGTAAATCGACTCAATAGATTACACGTTCTTTCTACATGTTGAATGATGATAATAAAAATATCCGTAAGGACAGTCGGATCACAGCCTCTTCGGCCTCGGTGCCTGGGTTCAGCAGGGGCAGCAGGAGCAGCTGAAAGAATTATTTGAGACAACACGTTTTTGTTTGTTTTTTGTGGCGTTTTGATCATTTGAATGAATAAATCTGATTTGAAAAATGTTAAATTTACGTTGTATAAAACAGAGCTTTAGGCTATAAGATTCAAATAATTTTCAGACGATGCATACAAACTGCTGTAGGCTATATGTTATCCGTATCATTTGTTAAAATAAATGTTAAATAGCTCTACATTCCGACAGCCATCACTGATTTAGAGTTTATCCATTACACACAAAACATCTCTGGTTTCCCGTTCCCACTTCATTCAAAACCCCACAAATGAATCTTCTGTTTGTTTGGTGACCACTTCGCTATCAATGATGATTTTCAGAATGTATTATGATACAACACCTTACAGTCTGGGTTTGATGTTGACTCCAGTGGAGGCATGTCGCTGTCTCTGTCAGGGAGGTCTCCCCAATTATGCCAGTGATGCGCCTGTCTGCAGCAGATAGTTGGGACTGTGAGCCTCCTCCTGTGGCTGCTGTATTTTCTGTGTGTGTGCTTATGCGTTTCTTTGCCTTTCATATCAAAACATTTACGCTTCACCTCTGACATGGTTCTTTGTACTACGGAGACAACATTAACAGCATCTGTTACCTCCCTCCAGGCCTTCGCTTTACCTATCCCTGTCACACCACTACTAACTGAAGAAAATAAAATGTTTTTTCTTAAGTCCACTTCACCCAAAATTATTTCGATTTCCGCTTCAGAAAAATTCTTTTTTCTTTCTCTCTTTCTTTCTTCGCACCATGACTGACAGGTCAACTGGATTCACCTACACCTCCTTATATGGTGGTCATTGGCTACTCATGGGCGGGATTTATGCTAATTTATGCTGCTGATTACCGGGAGCGCGCTGTCACTTTACGATGGATTGGCATTCATCATCATACACAAGTGTTTACGATCAAATCTGAGTTTCCTGCGGCGTTCCTGAATCCGGAGTAGGTTTTTAGTAGAGTAGGCTTTTATGTGCAAATCTGCACACAGATTTACTCACTTTTCATGAATGAGACCCTTGGTCTTTAATGCTGGGTGATTCTTTCAAGATTCACTTCAGTGAACTGATGACGTAACAGCATTTGTCCAGAAAAACTGAAATAAGTACTGTATGTGTGTGAGTGTCTGTGTGTGTACATATATATATATATATGTAGCCTATATAGTAGTATTTTACTCCAGTATCTATGTATTTTTATGTCCTCCATTTTCATTAATTCATTACTACAACACAAAATCAGAAGGTTTGGTGAATTAGTGGCCCTAGCTCGCTACTTAGATCATAGGTTAATCACATGAGGTCAAGTGTAAAAACAAGTGCTCTCCAAGCTGCAGTTAAATTAGGATTTCCAGTCAAGCCAGGCTGCAGGTCAGATAAGACGCTACATGCTAGCCACTACAATGACACAGACTTCATGATGAAAGCAGAGAATGGCATCCCACAGTAAGGAGGATGAGAATGATTCAAGCAGATAAAGATTTGTGACAGGTAACAGCATGGTGACTGCTCCACTGCAGTGTGTCTGCTTGGGTAGTCAAAGGTTTTCTTTAAATCCTCTAAGTCATGAAGATGACCTCGTTTTTCCTCAAGTGTAACATATACTCCTTTTGGAGTAAGTTTTTGTGTTAAGGATTCTGAGCGCTTGCTTTTTTATTTCCAGCATTTACTTGTACTTTTACTTGATTACATTTAAAGTAATTAATTACATTTGATTCTTAAGTAAAGTAAATATCAGATACTTAGATATTTAGTCGAGCAACATTCTAATAGGTGACTTGAACTTCTACCAAAGTCATTTACTGGTGAGATTTTTACTCCAGTGTGGCCCTCAGGTGCTTCATCCATCACTGCCTCCATGTTAGAAATCACAGATTGGGAAAATAAAAATTCAGAAACATTTTCAATTACTTTCTGTCAATCAACTAATTACTCAGGAAGTCATTTAAGAACAACCATTACAGGCCTAAATGATATACAATGGCAAGAGAAGCACAGGTGTAGGCCTCTGCCCACCAAGTGCGTACTTTTCATATGTGTTACTTTAATCTGTCATTCCATAAAAATGACTGTGCAAAGAAACCTGAGTCGGATTGACTGTTTCATTGCTCTATTGATTTGCTCCCTTGCTCTGCTCCACTGGAAGGACCTCCCTGGCTGTCGCCACTCTCTACCTGCATCTTACATTTGGCACCGCGGCTACCTGGTGGGGCTGAGCTGTCCTCCCTCTCTGTCTCCAGACTGACTCTCACTCTCTGTCTGTGTGCAGTCCTCATCCTCTTTTAAATCCTCCCACTCCCTCATCATCATTATCCACCTGAATATTATTACCTTACAAGGCTATCTGAGTTATGATACTGTGCACCCTGTTCCTCTCTCTTGCTACAGATGTGTGCATCTTGAAGGATACACCACATTTTCTTCACTGCTTTTTGGTCAAACAACTCTCTAGGCATTAACAGACATAACAAAACTCAGAAAATCAAACCTGTTCCAGAAACTTTGAGGTCAATGTTTAAACGTTATTGACACAACGTCAGGTCATCTTTATTTTTTAAATGTGCAACAATTTTGGATGAAATATTTAGACTTGGTTTGCAAAGGCCTTTAGACTCACGGATCAGTCTTAAAGGAAACAAGCTGAAGAGTCAGTGGAAACTAATTTTGAAGCTGTCTGGAAGCTAATGGTTACAACAGCTCAGACAAGTTGGGACCACCTGGGAAACCTCACTAAATGGCAGAAGAGCCAGGGTCAGGTGAAACCACCTCCAGAAGGCTCATACTCATCTGAAATATTCCACATTAGATAAAATACTCTCTTTTATGTGCCAAAGCTGTTTTGACTCATTTAAAAAATCTACACCAGTGTCTCTGCCAGCGGGCAGTGACCTCCGGCTTCATCAAAGTATAATTAATGGCATTTATGTCTGGGCACGCTCAATCCCAATGTGTGAGCTGTCAGCTGTAGCAACAGCCTGTCTGATGTCGTTCAGGTCATGACAAGGGACCAGCTAAGTTCAATGTGAACAGGCGGTTTAATCAGGACCCTTGTATCCTTCTCTGGAAGCCATGAGACATCAGTACTTAACTGACTGGGACACTTGTGGGCCAGGAGTGTGTTTGTGTGTGAGCGAGCATGAGCAGGAGGGTGTGTTGAGTTGTGAAATTGCAGTTTCAAGTCTCGAGGCCTTTTGCAAGCAGGCTGACAAACTGCATGTACGTGTGTGTTGATCCGGCTCATAAGCCCGAAGCCATTGCTGTCACCAGTCACTTCTCCCACTGCAGCCACTCAAGCTGGGTGATTGATGTCTGATGCTGTGTGCACTCCCTTCTTACTTTTCTTTTCAAATCCAGATTGGATTGCAGGCAGGTGTTGATCTCCTTCACTCTGCCAATGGTGCTTGAGTGTTTCCAATTGATCACATTATCCTTTTACCGCAGGCGGTGTGGCCAGCAATGGATAATTTTCTTATTTAGTACAAAAATATTACAAAAATTCCTTTTGCTAGGACAGGCTCCAGCAGTCTGTGTCCCTGTTTGTGTATACATGGGTACGTAAAATTAAAAGGGAGGTAGAGATAACCCTGACCCTGATAATGGCAGGTACATTTTTTGCAAATACGTGCTCGCATTCACTGAGTTCACTTTAACATAGAGCTGTGGAAGTAGACTGCTTATTGATGTGGATTAATTGTACGGTGCAATTTTTAAACAATCCCTTTAAATGAAAGTTGGCAACTTTGACAGTCTATTTTCAGTTAATCATTAACAATTCATGAAATACATAGGACATCCTTTCATTAGAAAAGTTTAGTTTAGTTTTTGCCACCGACACAACCTATGTTTGGCACAAAATCAGAGAAGAAACACCAAAGTACTCGAATGATAAAGTAAATAACAAAAAATCATGACTTTATCTAAAATTGTGTAGCTCCCATCTGTCGCTATACTTTGGCCCAACAAAGTCTAATGTCGTAACAGCAAACAGCTGCACTACCTCCAGTTTCATTAAAAGGCATTAATTAGATTAGACAAGATGAGTTGGACAAGTCTTACAATTAATGAACATTTACTGCTGTCGCCTTCTACAGTGAATAACCTGCAACTTTATCGAATAAAGGTAGAACAGGTTACTCCTGTTGTTGTACACTGGAGCTGATGTGCCGAGCTGCTGCAAACAGTTGCTCAGCTGGACGAGATGTCCCACAGATGAACAATAACGTTGCTCCTACTTTATCTGTCCATTTACTTCTACCGCTAAAATGCAGGGGAGTGTTGCTTGAACAGTTCCTCATTTCTGTGTTGACTGTGACAGAAGCATGTGTTATTAGAGTCCTGCTAGGCGAGGCTTTTCAGACTGCTTAAACCTACAGTAGCTGCCGATTCTGTTCAAGATACTAGTTTAGCGTTAGCATGAGCCTCAGATAGCTAAACTGCACAGCTACTAAACAACAACTGTAGATTTTTCACAATTTCATGCTTCAGAAATTATCAAGTTGTGTTTCTTTACCGTCCATTTGGGTGTTCACTAAATAAGTGACATTAGATTTGCAAACAATTTGCTCCTCTTGAATAACTTCAAGAGGAACAACTTGTTTCTCTGAACTCTCTTTCAGGAACAAGTCACTGGTGGGCACATATCCACTGAGCTGAAAAACAAGTGAGAGTCGCTGCTCAGTGTCAGACTCTTGTTTGGCGAGCTAGCCCAATAGCACAAAGCACACAACGAATGAGTGCACCAATTGCTCAGTGACACAATGACCCAAAGAAACCAATTTGGACTGAAATTGCAAAGGGCACGTTCTTAATGGCTATTTTGCGTGTTTTTTGTGATTGTGACATGTAACAGAGTGCTTAGAGAGCTTGTGGAACATAGCAAACTTGCCAATTGCCCAAATAACAACTGCAGCTGTACATGAACCAAAGGAGTTGTTCATGAGTCAGTTCGCTATTGGCAGGTGAACGTCATGAATCTGGTCTGGCTCTTAAAAGAACCGATCTTCTCATCACTACAGCAAACACACATTTACCTCAAGCTCATTAAAAAGTAAGAGGCTCTATGTAGTAACTCAACCACATGCCACAGCAAACCTACTAACACCACACCGTGACATTTTCTGAAGTTACACCACCAGTTGTCCTCTGCATTATTGGTGAAGTCATTTTAATCTGTGAAATTGTAAATGCCAATTGGATAATTGATTAATCGCTGACATCCTTCAAATATTTACATCCTGAGAAGGGCGCTGCAGTTAACAATTTATTGGCCCATACTTCTTGAAGGCTATTTATTTCTATCTATTTACTTCAGAGCATGCATTTGAATGTTTTTCTTCATCTTTGAAATTAAATTTTCTGTGATGACAAGAGAAAATTCATGCTACAATTCAATCTGAACACGAAAGAGCCTGAAATGCCTGTGTTTAAGTGGTCTGTTGCTATCTTTTATATCATTCAAGAGGAAAATATGAGTGATCACGCTCTTATATGCACCACTTCACTTTGTTAGTTTTCACTTCCATGCTTCAAGCATCATAATGAATTCACACCTACATCTCACTAAAGTGCATGTTTACAGTTCGCACGGATTTCATACACACAGCACGACAACTTGTAGATCTGGCATTAATAGGATATTTGGGCACAATGCCCTGCTGATTACAGAACTAGACTCTAACTGTCTCATGTCTATTTATATATGTGTGATTATGTATATGTAGGGGTATGCATATTTCTATTGGGTGACTGTGAGGGTGTGTTCTTGCGAGCATATCTGTGTTCTTGAGGAATGGACAATAGGTTTGGGTAGTTTCACATCATTACAGTATACCAGGGTATTTAGAAATCCCAACAGTATGATTTTCAGTAAATACTAATTTTTCTATTAAACTCATACGAAAAGGCTGTTTAGATGATGTATTGTACAGTACGTAGTGTACATCACACGCCACCACAGGGCAGTCCCTTCTGCTGGAACAGGCAGCTGAGCTACCAAACATGGCAACTGTCAGTATTGGGGATAACGTTACAGGACTGTAAACCACCGGCTAGCAGCACAGAGAGAAGCTGCTGGAAAAACAGCATATTTTCAAATATAATTCTGTGAATTAAGTGTTTATTTTGACCAAAATAGAGTTGGTAATTTTTGAAACAGTGGACTAACTAACTAAACTACTAACAAGACTTACTACGACGGTTTTGGTGAGTTTTATTTTGTTTCTGTTAAAATTGAGTGAAGTGAGCATTCGTGAGTCAACAAGGCTTGTCTTAGTTCACTAAAAGAGGTATGTAGCGTCACACAAAAATATCCATAAATCATATACTGCACCATATGTCATATACTGTATACCCCAGAGAAATTTCACAAAGGTATGAAGATGTGACTAAAAAAGATGATGTCCCAGCCTAATGGACAATGCACACACTGCAGAAACAGATTTCCAGGTTGGAGAGATGAAGTCGATTTGTCCACATAAAACACTGTCAGTGTACACATTACTCAGCTAATGTAAAGTAAATCCAATATTTTTTTTGTAATCATAACTGGTTTTGTTTGCTCTTTGATGATCCCTGCATTTATCAGCTTAAGGAGAATTGCGGCTGGTATTGTTCTAGTGATTTCAAATTAAACTGTTTAATTGCAGAGGAACAGCAGTCAGTGCAACAGTTCCCACAGTACCACTCATTATGGTAATGACGATCACACCATGTGCAGGTATAAGGGGAACCTAAATTGTAATATCGCTGAAACAGTCAATTAGGGAAAGTATGAAATACATATCTTACTTTGCCAGCTTTATAGCTATAGAGGGAGTATGGAAAATGAGCGTTTGCAGCCACAAAGCATTTTGAGTACTTGGGGGGAAAAAAAGGTGTGTTGGTGTATGTGTGATGGAGGCACCTGTGCCACAGCCACTTGTGTCTGCTGCTGTTGCTGCTGGAGCTGCTGTTGGAGCAGCTGGATCTGGTGGTGGACAGACAGGGGGGCACCTGGTGGCAGTGTGCCTGATGCAGGGAGCAGCATCCTGGGGCTGGACATCAGCAGAGAGGCCTCCTCTGAAGCCTGAAACCAGGGAGAGGAAAGTGAGATTAAGTCAATATTTAGTGACCTAGTAAAACATTTAACAAGTAGCCAAAAACAGACTGCCATTTCATCATCCATCATGTAAAACCCTGAACAGCTTGCCTGAAGCTGCTGCCTTGAAAGAAATATTTTTGAAAAATCTAATACTTAATTTTATTGTAGTTATTTTGATCTATTTCACAAACTTTTCCCTAAAAATGTGTCTGATCTTAAGCAAGTTAAGAAAAACTAAAATGAAGACTGATATCAGTTTTCAAAACTTGTGAAAAACTTGAGTTCACAAAAAGTTACAAGATTGAGGATGCAAATACAGGGAAAAAAAAAAGAAATGACTGATGAATAAAATAAATATAATCAGGACAAGCAATAGCGTCAATAAAATGCCTTGGAGAACAAGTCATCATCAAAACAAGAATCTGAATTTGAAATGTAGAACTGCTGATTAGTTGCACCAGTGTGGAATGAGCAGTGCTGAGAATGCAGATCAGCGGCACTGAGATGCTTCACTCCAACAATAATGAGCTTTGGGACTCAGTTTTCATCCATCTAAGGCTATCAAGCATCCTAATTGTTTCAAGGCTCTAGTAACCAGTCACACATTGTGCCCTCTTCACCATTCATCCAGTCAAAAATATTTTTTGTTATGCAGATACGGTGCATTAATCACAAAACGGATAAGATAAGGAATAGGCATCATTTGATATTTAAGGGTAATTATAAAATCCAGGCTAGCAACAAGTGGAAGTATGAGAGAACCACATACAGTATCTAAAAAACCTCATTGCTCCAAAGTGGACAATCAAATTTGATCTTTTAATGCTTCCCGCTACCGCTGAGTGAAAACAGGAATACAGTGAAGAACACACAAACTATGGCTTTGTCCAAATTTTCCTCCTTAATCTCCTCCTGAAAGTGGCCCATAAAAAACCCCACCACAAGATGTATAGAGAACAAAGCAGCCCTCTCCCAAGACTGTTGAGACCTGCATTCAACTGATGCAGGATGTGCATCTCTTTGTCAGATGTCCTATGAAGCACATTTGGAGGAAGCCAGTGATGGATCACAACCAATTGGTCAGGTTGGTATTAAGGAGAAAGGTGGGACCTTAGGGGTATAACCTGAATCTCTAATGCATGTCATGACCAAAAGCCATCTAGCAAATGACCAACATAAAATAGATACATGGGGCATGGACGCTATGTGTCACATAGGCTCAACGGGGTGTTTACCTGCTGCACAGACTCTGTTTTTGCAGGGTGTGGTTGCTGTCAGCTTCACTGAGTGCATATTGTGTTTTGCCAAGTGATGATGTTGTTGATTATGCAGGGGTTGGAAGTGTAGGCTATATTAATTGCTACTGAATTAATTAACTGGATTGTTTTAAAGACAGGATGCACTCATTTATTTTAACCTGTAATGTAAAACACACAGAAAGTTGCTCTGCTGCTTTGTATTGCCTCTGGTACACTGCGGTGTTCATTTTAACCATTTTAAAACAGATTGTGCTAATTTTTATACAATTCTATGTAGTTTTTTTATCTGTTGGAGGGCTGCAGAGCCACATGTGGAGAAATAAAAAATAAAAGAAATCTGCTGCATAAAAATAATGTTGAGCAGCTCGATGCCCACACAGGGAAGCGCAACTTCTGTGGTCAATGAAGCAGCTTCAGTTACTTAGCAGCACGCTGCAGCAGACATGCCGCGGTGCAACCTTGTTCCATGTATTTTGGCTGTAAGAGTTCATCTTCCATATGAAGGTTGTGTATGTTACATCAGAGCATTTATATAGCAGCAAACCACTATTATCTATGTAAAGATATAGTGGAGTAATGACGCCCTGAGCAGAGAATGAAGTCACGTTCCCTCTGTGTGTGTGTGTGTTGTAATCAGTTTCAATGTTCTTTGTTGTGGTAGGCTGTGCATGCATGTTAGTACGTGTGTATATCATTAGCTAGCTCATTGTCACCACTCTGCCTCTGTCAGCACTGTTGCTGCTGTGTAGTGCTGCTGTTTATAAGATAAGATAAGATGAGATAAGATAAGATAAATTTTACTGTCCCAAGTGGGAAATTTGTTCTGGTGCTTTATTCATAACAGATTAAAGCACCAAAAAAAACCCTTACATTTGGGAAGAATAAAGATCACATAAACATATTGGAGAGACAGATACATTAACGCTTGACTGTTTTGCTATCAAAGCTTTAATTGTGGAATAGCAGACACAACTAAGATGTATACTTGACAAGTGGCCACAAAGAAAAATTCAAACATTAATGGCATGACATGGGCAATTTGTATGAAGTGTAAAATGGGTATTTCATTCCTCAATATATCAGAAAGTAGTTCCTCACAGGATGTTTTGTGTATCAGACAGTGTAAATGTGGTGTTGTTGTTTTTGTCATATGAAACATAAGTCACCCTGTGATGCAAGACAAATCCAATCCAACCTTATTCAACAGGCACCAACAGAGTTGATGCAACAAGGGGAAACATGGAGATGAGACTGTTTATGAATGAGGATCATATTGTACTGGTAATCTATTTAACACAGTATAATTGCTTTTCATTAGTGGTTGTTGGTGTGTTGGTTAGCCAGCAAGTTCCTGCTGCAAAGTAGATTTTTTTTTTAAATACACATGAAACAAAGAACTGTGCATTGCGTGCTTTACATTGACTCTACAACTTAGCTTTGTTGGTTTCTGCTGGTGTCACATCTAAGTAGATGATCCACAGCAACTGGTTGCTGGATGGCATTTTAGCATTTTAAAATTAGTCTCATGGCTGCCAAGTTTGCACAATTAAGTCATTGACTGAATCCAAATCTAAGTCACCTTACTAAGGGGGGATTCAAGGCACTTCAAAGTGACTGGAGTCACAATGCCAAATGACGGGCGGCAAAGAAGTCGACACCTGATTGAATTGAACCTGAACCTGCCTTAAGGAATCCATGCCAAAAGACTTCACCATCTGTCTCTCCTTAAGCACCTTCTGGTGACAAAGAAAATGATGCAAGCGCACACACACACACACACACACACACACACACACACACACACACACACACACACACACACACACACACACTATGAGAGGAATATATGACTGATGGCCTGTCTGAGCCAGATCTTTTAGGTTAATGAGAGGAAATTATCCAAGCTGACAGGTTGTTTGGTGCCATCACATAATGAATAACAAGGGAAAAGGCTGTGTCTGTGTGTCTGTGTGTGTGTGTGTGTAAAAGAGAATTTGATTCATCAGAAACATGTCAGATCACAAAAAATGAGCCCACTCTCTTGAAGTGCCTGTTTAAAACAGACACATCATTCACCTTTTTCACAGAAGCTACTTGCAGACACATGAACCGACACTCAGCCCGCTGAGTAAAGGATGTTAAACAAGATTGCTGCTTTCCCTTTGAAACAGCGAGTGTTGTCAGGCAAGCAGGGAAGGTTCAGTGACTGGAAGAGTGAATAAGATGATTCAACAGTCAAACTAACAGAGAGGAGGAATGGTGTCATGTTTGGCTTTCAAGCACGGTGGACACAGGAACAATTCTCAAAAAGAAACAGACTATCAGCAGCAGCATAATATGATACAACATAGATGGAAAAGAAATCCCATTTTAATATACATTTGAGCAGCCTTCCACAACATTATCCCATAAAAACATCTCTTTCACTGTTCTCTCCCACCAGTTCTTATAATAATAGTAGTTTAGCCAATAACCACTTATATAGATACAGTCTGTGTTTATGGGAACAGCCATAAAACATAAAATCCTTTTAAGCCGAGGGGAAAAACAAAGCATTTGTTATTATGCTGTGGCTTTCTGCGTGTCAAAAAACCCCCTTAAAAATCCAGAGGTAAAGGGCATTGTTCAACCTAGACCCTTTTCCCCATGTTTTTGTTTCTAAGTGATTAATGGGAAAACATTTTTTGAAATTGGTCCAGTATTGACAAGAGCAGCGGCCAGGCTGCAAAGTAAACACCCAGGGCATGTTCGCACTGTCAATTTACATCCACTAAAGTGCTTCCTTTGCCACCAACATGCTCAGATTGATATAAATGTTTGACAAGATTATCAAAAGAACCCTTCTTACCCAGAAACAGCCCCAAAATCACAATCATCCGGACTCCATTTAAATTAACAATAATTTTCAATCATTCAATCATCTACTTTGGTTTGGTATACTCTGGTTTTGAAATAAACCCTTCATTCACCCATTTAGATATGACAATATGCTGGCATAGCCAGGCATAAATGCTGGCTAAATTCTGGGTCGGTACCAATATCAATAATTTTGCTGATAACACCTACTAATGTTATCTTATTGCTGTTTATTTTTGTTGTGATTTGTTCCCACTTTTGTGCAGGGGAACAAAGAAAAATACATTATACAAACATAATAATAAACTGTTTTTAAGAAATTAAGCCCTTCATTACACTACCTTTGAATGAGCACAAACCCAATCAAACAAATATATCAAACAACCAATGATATAACCTTTCACATGGAAATATTTAAAAAAAAAAAATGCTTCAAAGGCCTTTGTGAAATATATATCATAATTCACGCTCTAATATCTTTTTCATTTTGCTGTGAAAACATCAACAAATTTCACCTTCTACCAGCTGTATTTATCTGAGTGTCTCCCCAAAAATCTACATTTTACAAGATTACATTGAGCATATCATGAGAATGTTATAATTTACCTTTGCCTAATATTCAGTTTTACTGAACAGAGCTTGAACGCAGCAAAGTGTAACTCAGGGATCTTTGGGGTGTTAGTTGTAGCCACCAGCTGCTTATAGCTAACACTAACCAGCTCTCCTCCTGCTGATTTGAAGATGGATTTGTTGTTCACAATGTAGTATTATCAGGAAATCAACAAGGCGCATCTTCTTACTACAGTGACTTTACTGTGTCCTTTCATCTCAATGGCAACCCATGGAAGATCTCTGTTCATCCTAAACACATTTTCTATTGTCCCTGAAAGGAAGGGACACTTGCTGCTACTTGCCACCTCATCACACAACAGTGACATCACAGAGCTCATCTCATGGCATTCTTCTTGTACATGCTCATTAATTTAAGTTTCTGGCTACTAGCTTCGAGCCCTGCTTTTCAGCCTCTGCAAAATTAATGTGACAACAAAAAAAACATTAGCCACTGCCATCGGGGAATGTCATCTTATTTGTGGATAGTTGGATGGCAGTCAACAAGGAGAATAACGGCTGGTGCTAATTTTTAGCCGACAAATTGGAGCATCCCTGTTCATTTATATGGAGTCTGGTGTGTTTGGCAATGGTGATTTCAGGGCTGTTCCTGGTTGAGCAAAAGCATCTAACACTTTATCCAAACAGTGTTAGATTGTTTAGCCACTGGTAAAAACTGGGAAAAATTATCAGCCTCCAAGGACCTGAGGTTCTTGAGCTTGCAAATCTCTGCCCGTTAATGTTCAAACACATTGACAAAACATGGGCTAATGACATTGAGTAACCTTAGCATTGCTATACTGTCTTGAAACGTGCATGGAATTCACTAAAAATTATGTCAGTCTATTACATGATAGCATTAATGGCTGTAGGGTACTGTTATTATGGCAATTTCAATCAATCATATATATGTTAAATGTAAAAGTGTCACTTATGTAGCTAAAAAAAAAACGCTTTTACAGGCTGTGGGGAGGGTTTGTTTTCCCCGCTGCCAACCACACCCCCTAACTATGACTGAACACTTACAGTCTCTATGAAAGTATTTGCATTCATTACTGCAATCATCCACAGAATATACTAGAAAAATTACATCATCAGTATGTTCCACAGTATTTGTATGGACATTTCTGGGCCATAAGCACCAAAGATGGAGAAACAAGAAAAGGATGAAATTTTGGACATTTAACATGAAGAAATGACTGTTTTTAAGGCGAGAGGGTCACTGAGGGCCTGGTCACACTTGAAAAGAAGTGGTTTGTACGTGGTGTTGTCCAACCATGTTGGAAATCAAAAGTGTTTAAAGTAGTTTCAAACAGCCACAGTGGAAGGTGAAGTGAGGAGCCAGTTAAAATGTGGGGATATTTTCAGACAGTCTCTACTGGAAGGCATATACAGTGTTGCACTCAGTTCATGTGCAATGTGACAGACATAGTTGTGTCAAGAATGAAAAAAAGAGAGCTACAGAGATGAGTTCAAACCCAGGTCATCTCCACACAGCTGGCCAGTCACTGCGTGAAGAGGGTAGGAATGTTGGATTGTCGGAGCCCAAGAGTCACAGAAATGGTCAGGCAGCACAAAACAACAAAGAGGAGAAGTGAAATACAAGCTGATGATGAAATCTCCCATCTGCAACTGAACACCCAGAGTTTGGTAAAATGTAGCCTGATAAATAGATTTGGCAATTTGTTTCACTTCATTCATTTGAATCACTGAACACATCACAGACGTCTGGAACCAACGGGCAGGTAAAACAGAACCAGAGTGAGATAGAAATTTGAGCTTTAAAGTAGCAACCAAAATATATACAGAATGGACTAAACAGCAAGGTAATGGTGAACATTTTCCCCTTCTGGGCCAAACGGAATATTTCACTGAAACATGTCACCTTGTTTTGACCCATAATTATACTGTGCCCTTGAGCCAATCACAGTAATTTCAAAAATGCCACAAAATGTGCCCAAACAGCTATGAAGATTGGATGGCAAATTATTCACAGGGACTGCATGATGCCTGGAGTGTCTTCTCAAAAAAAGATGACAGAGCTAGAAAGGGTTGCGGCAAATGAAAAAACGTCTTAAGGGATGTTTACTAGGGTGGGAAAGTACGTGTGTGTGGCTTTCAGTGGATGAAGATTCTAGAAAAACACCACATTTGTGTATATCTTTTTGTATGAATATTTTAAAAAGTCCAATAATAACAAAAGCATGAGATCAATCATTTTTCAAAGTTGGTTAACTTGAAGGTTTCATGTAGGGCAGATGACTGAGTAAATTAACTTCAATGATGGATGGGTGGATGACAATGATCCACAGTGACCAATTTTCATTAGGAGAGATGAGCATTGAATCCAATATGAACGCTCATGTATGAATTAGCCCACACACTCTCTCTCATACACACAAACAGAGTAAGCTGTTTGTTGAGTGAAGACTTGTATATTCAAACACTGTTTTAGCCTCTCTACCCTCTTAACTTGTTTACCGCAGTCAAAGCCAATTACAGAAGACAGCAGAGTAGAATATGCAAACTGAGCAGGGGAGTTAGAGAAGATGGAGTAAAAAGGCCTACCACTGAAATTCCTCATGATAACTGCTTGAGTCTGGCCTGCCGGAGGGAAAGTCTTGCTATTACCATCTAATTCCCACACATGCACACGCTAATACAGGCTCTTAGCAGGCAGCTGGAGTCTTCCTTTATTTTTTTGCCTCTTGTTATGCTCATTGAGGGACAGAAAGAGGCAGGGAAGAAACCAGGCGAGAAAAAGAGGGTTTACGAGAGAAAGGTGGAAGTGAGACAGAAAGGAAACTAAAGATAGATGACATGAGATAAAGGAAGTCTTTATTTCTCCTCCTCCAGCTGTGATTGCACTAGCTGTTCTCTGTCTGTCAAGCAGGCTGTCCCCTCCCACACACACACACACACACACACACACACACACACACACACACACACACACGGGCAATAAAACACAGAGAGGTTCGACTGGCTCTGGCTTCCTTCACTGGTGACAGCCTCAGCCACAGATTTACAACTTTATCAAGGGCTCTTGAGAAAAAGCCTGGGAGATCACTCTACTGTGACTCTGCCTGTAATATAACACCATATCATCAACTGTAACATTTACTATATAGTAGAAGAGAGGATCTAGTGAACATGTTCACATTAAGCTTTGACACCCTGAAGTGTCCCTGTTTCTATAAATTAATCCTTTAACATACATTAATACTTCCTCACCATGTTTAAGTTTGTTATAGTAACTTCTTTATAATACAGAGATGGATTGTGAGATTCGTGTATTTGCACCAAACCGTCACTGTCTGGGGGTCACAGTCCAGTGCATGAAGCCGCATGTAGAATACAGGATATGTAGACCAAGGCATGTAATGTGAAAACAAACAAGTGCAACTTGCTCAGAAACTTTCAGCCATACACTGTTAGCAACATGAGCTGAAGTTAGTACAAGTGGGTTGGCATGCAAGTCAGTCACAAACACTAGAGCTGGAAGACCTGCCTACAGGCTCCCGGTCAGCTACAACAGTGGCTGAGAGAGTTGTATAGAAGAATAGGTAGGTGCTTTGACATTGCTCCAACACTGTATGGAACGTGAATGGAAACCCATCCAACATGTTAACACGCATTCAGTGGCATCACCCAGGCGTGCCGATCACTAGAGTGAAAAATGTTTGTGTGTATTTAATGTGTACATATAGCCAAGGTAAAACTAACTGAAACACTCTTCCTAATGCCAGGGCTGTTTCAAGACACCCTAGTCAAGAGGCACCTTGGAGGCCACCCCCCCAGATACCAGTGAAAGTATGATACCAGTGACAGTATCATGGTTCTGAGTAGTATACCACAGCAAAAATAAGGCAGATGTGCCTTTTGTCATTTATAAAAAGATAAATCACTTTTCTATAACACATCAATGATATTTCAATGGAATAAATTACTTATTGACTTATTCATACTTCAAAAACAGCATCAATAAGTGATTAACATAGGGGGGATCAAGATAAAATAAATAAATAAAATAAGAATCAACCAGCCACCCTCCTCCCCTGACAAGTAAAGAACAGTCCCTAAAATGTGGTGAGGTTTGTGGGCTGTTACCTGCCACAAGAGAGAAACGTGAATGGCTCGTTTCTCGTCTGACACATCACACCTGTGTACCGCCACGGCACAGGTGTCAGGTATTTCTGGGCAGTCATGAAATCAACAAAGAGGAAATTATTGGACCTGGAATCTGAAATCTGTACTTGCATAGCACGCTGAATGATTTGTTTTGCTTGCGCTAGCCTTCACCCTCTTGCGATTGGACTTTGAACTTATCCCACAGCAGTGGTACCGTGAGGTACCGTAGTACTATGGTACTCCAACAATTCTAGCGCGGGTGGCAACCAATCATGCGGGACATGGTCTCAATTTGTGTGGCGCGTGAAAAGAGACAGAAATGCTGTGCAGTCCCGCACAATGCGGGACGTCTGGTCACCCTACTTACTGTAGCCACTCGCAAGCAGCAGCTAGTAGGGGGCCCCATTAGGGGGGATTCCAACGTGCTGTCATTGTTGCAGTGTCTATAGGGGTTCCTTCATATTGTCATTGATATGGACCAATGTCAGCCATCTCTGGGGGCCCCTTTCCAGCTCGGGGCCCTAGGCAATTGCCTCTCATATCATGAGAGATGCTTGTCAGTTTCATAGCCTGTTGTAACCTGTTGCCTGCTGGGCCATGTTTATTCATTGTTTGTACAGTGTAATACAGAAGGGTTTGAAATGTTTTTTTTTTTTATTAAGGAGGACAGTATACAAAGGTTGCCAGTGGGAAAAATGTCACCTCAGTCCCCACCAGGAGAACTGTGTCTGGCTTTGAAACTTGCACTACAGTATTTTCTAAATAAATGAAAAGAAACAGATCCTCATGGATTTGGGTTTTTTTTTTCACTATGATGCAATCATACACTTTTGTGTACTGTTACACCTCTAATACAGAGGCAACAGATTGTGATCTCAATAAAAGGGGCAAGTTCTACTGCCACCTTGAGATTTTTTAGGTCAAACTGTGCCCATAATGTACAATGTCTACCATAAGAGCTGTCATTTTTGGCAGCAGCAGGCAGTTCTTTTCAGCAAAAAAGCTCTAAAACCCACCGTAAACTATCAACATGCAGACTAAATGGCAGACAAAGATAGCGACTAGCTGGTGAACATAGTGGAGAATGTAGCAGCTAAGAAGCCAGATATTTCCCTCAGGACCAGCCCCTGAGGTAAAAGGAAAGTGAATATTGGACTTTTATTAGCCAGGTACAAAGGCACACAACTCTAAATGAATGCTAATGCTGCTCTGTGTCTGCTGGATGTGTATCGAGGCAACAGTATGCTAACAAGTTTGTCATACTATTTTAAAAGTGATAATAGTAATGAATTTACAGTTTCTTTTCCCTGCCCACAAAGGACCACCATAATCTAGAATTACTGTCTCATGGTTGTATGCCTCTGCACACCAGTCAAGTTGCAGTTATATTTTACATCTATGTCTGTAAAAAGATGGATGTCTCACACTTCTGTCTATACAATCAGCACAGCTTCTAGGTGGGCACCAAAGATTAAAATCACCATTTCAGTATCTGACCAAATTCAACCTCTTCTGTTCCTGGGTTATAACGGTGAATAATGGACAGAAAAGTCCTCTGCAGAACACTGTCACGTCACAGTGAAGTTGACCTTCTAACTTTTTGGATATAAAATGCCATCAATTCCTTTTAGATGTATTTTGTTAAATTTGTCATGATTAACATGCATGAATTCTTGAGTTTTGGCCAAAAACATGACCTGTAAGGTCACAGTGAACTTGACCTTTCACCTTCTACCACCAAATTGTAATCAGTTCATTGTTCACTTCTGTCCAAGTGGACGTTTGTGCCAAATTTGAGGAAATTCCCTCAAGGCGTTCTTAATATATCATGTTCACGAGAATGAAACAGACAAGAGGTAACAGTGACCTTTACCTTTGATCTACAACCATCAGAATCTAATGAGTTCATTGTTGAGATCAAGTTGACAGTTCTGCCAAATTAAAAAAAACAAAGCAATTGTTTTTTTTATTTTTACAAGAATTAGACAGATGGATGGACAACCCAAAAACATAATACCACAGCTATTGCCGGTGCAGAGGCATAAAACAATAAATATAGTTTTAACTTTATAAATGTTACCATGCAACAGATGCTTACAAAAAAAAAAAAGAAAAAAGAAACTAACCAGCAAACCTTTTGACTTTTTCATATGCAGCACACTGAAATATGCTTTGCGATGTCCTTCGCTTCGTTTTATCCAGGGAGCCACAGCAACAGATTATCGTCATGAAAAAAGCCAAGTATCTCTTGGTTTTGGCTTTCTCAGTGTGAGCAGGCTCTCTGGTCAAGGTAAGTCGAATTTTCAACAAACCATTCCACAGTCACTAACACGTAGTTGAGTGACCTTTTAGAAAAGACCTTTCATATCTTTTTCTAAATTTATGGTCTAGAGGCTGGACTCAGAGCTTGTTAATGAATATCTGCACCTGTGCGACAAATTTGAGGATTTGTGTGCCCTGTTATTATCTCAGCTGCCTCTTGCTGCTCTTTCACCACTCCAAAGTTATTCTAAATGCCATTCTTGTTTCCTTAGCTCATGGTTGCCTCATTAATTCCTAATAATGTCATACAGTCACACAGGTGGTGGCATTAGATCACATTTCCGTGCAGTTAAAGCTGCGGTTTTTGGTGAAGTCCTCAGCACTCACAGCCCTGTTGGATTTGATTCTAAGTGTTTCATCAGTGACTGCACAGAAATGCTTGGTGAATGCAATGAACTAGCTGCTGGGATAATAAACTGCAAGTCTCATCAGCTGCAGGTCAGGACTGTGAGCTGCTAAAATAATATGTTGGCTTGAACTGGGAATGGCTGGTGTGACTCTGGACTGAGTCAGAGAAAACTTGTATTTGAAAGGTTTGATTAGCACTGACTTGGAACCAGATACTACGTATCATGATCCTGCATTTCTGGAAGCTGTCATTAATGAAGAGATTAGCTATAGAGATCAAAAATGTTCTTTGTACCAGACTGTAAACATGTTTATTTCTGCTTTAAAACTGGGCATTTTAAGATGGGGGTCTAGGGGGATTGACTTGATTTTAGAGCCAGCCTCAAGTGGCCATTAGAGGAACTGCAGTTTTAGGCACTTCCTTGTTTGTATAATTTTTCAGCCCTGAAGGTTGCCACTTGATGTGTTTGGTCTGTACTCTGGTATTAGTGTATTTGTTATGGAGAATAATTTAGTTTTTTTTTTTTTTAACTAAATCCTGATTTTGAGTCATAAAGAAATTATACTTTTACGTCTATAATAAGATGTGATTTGTGTTAGAACAGGATTAAATAAAACAAATAAATAAGTGGCGTTCAAAATGCCTGCTAGTTTGCTGCTGTTTCAGAGGGTTTTTAACTGTCCATTTTGTGCTATCTTTAAAGGCTACTTTGTATCCCAGAGTTAAAAACAGCTGAACAGATTTGGGAGGTCAAACTCTGAAAGATGTTCATAACTCTGGGTTTCAGTAGAGAAATGGAGTGGCACATGATTACCTAAATCTTCTATGAGAAACGTCTGCACTGAATACTCGAACATTTCTGGCAAAAGATATTGAATGTCAGCACAAAATGCAGGCTAATGGAGCAGAAAGTCAAGTGATAGAGGCATAGAGAGAGGAAGAGAGACTGGAGATGTGTGGAAGTGAACGTGTGTATGATGATTTGAGCCAGTGTACAACTCGTTCAGCCAGTCCCATTAAATATTTGGGTTGCCTTTCAGAAAAACAAAAGCCAGGCTGATTTAAAAACCTGACCTATACTGGACTGCCTCAGCTCTGTCGAGGGTCAAAAGGTCACTGTTTTACACTTCTCATAGAGTAACACTCCTTGTGATTTATTATCAGCTGAAAACTCATAGGAAAACATCTGCATATGCAATGCTCACAGTGTGCTGTCTCCTACATGGGATGAAACAAGGTCAACATACCATTCCATATTCATGTACTGTATAGAAGCAGAAGCTTGTGGGAAATGTGGTCAGAAGCCGTGCTTGCCTTGGTTACTTCCCCAGGACTCTGATCAACAAAGCCAAGGGCAAAGTGAGGTGACTTCTTGTCCAGGAAGAAGAACAGAGTAAGCAAGATGGTGGGGGCAGTGGGAATCTACAGAGCAACGGCGGGTCACATGGGATAACATCCGGCGGGCAGACTACTTCTGAGTCTGATTTCTGATCTAGGCTGTGTACAATGGCCTACCAAACCCAGCTAATCTCCACTTCTTGGCCAAGAGGGAAACACCATCTTGTGCTCTGTCTTTTGGAGAGGACCCCTTAAACACACGTTAAGTAGCTGCCCAAAGGCCCTTGCAGAAGGCTGCCACCACTGGCAGCATGATCAAGAGCTGAAAGCAGTGGTCACCACCAGCAAACTCCATCGCCCAAAGACAATCATTGCCTTTGTTACAGGTAGAGAGAAAAACATCCCACAACCAAGATCAGCAACTAGCCTCCTAGCCATAGCAGCCGACTGGCAACTGAGAGGTAATCTTGGCAAGCAACTGTGGTTTCAGGAAAACATCAACTGGTTAACTTTTCTGACTCCACCAAACAAATGATCATGGTAGAACTAACCGCAGCCTGAGAGGAGCACATGGATCAAGTCCAAGAGAAGAAATGTGCCAAGTACCAGAAGTTGACAGAGCAGTACAGGAAGCAGGGCTGTAACACCCACTGTGAACCTATTGAGATCGGATGTCGGCGCTTTGCAGGCTTGTCACTCTGCAGGGTCCTCGCAAAGCTGGAAATAGTGGGGCCAGCTAAGAAGAGGGCCATCGAGAATATAATATCGGCAATGCTGCAGAGACAGCCACTAGATGGCTCTGGCTGAGGAGGGAAGCCCTGTGGTCAACTGCTGCTGGGATGCAAGCAGGGGACTGCCCCTGGCTGGGTCGCCTGGGTGAGGGTGTCTGATGTTTGAATATACCCAAAACACCCAAAAACCTCAGTACACATCACTGATGATGCAACCCAGCGCATACACAGGATGTATTCTTTAAGCTACAAAGTTGATAGAAACACACAAGAATGAGGGATGCTTAAATGCTAAGGTCTGCACAACGGCAGTTTTTTTGGCAACTGGCCTTATGACTCCTCACTGGTTGGCAGCCTGAAGGCGTACAACAACTTTACAAGTCCACACACACACACACACACACACACACACACACACACACACACACACACACACACACTTGCTAAGAAATCAAATCATCACACTGCAGGGCTATCAAGAGACGTTACCCCAGCTGGGAAAAAAAAAAAAAAAAACCTTGGACCTCGTCTCTCCAATATAAATGGGTCAAGTGATATTCTCACACAAACCCACTGAGTTTACAGTCAGTGAAAAGTTGAGAGGCTGCATTTTTATTGCCTGATTGTGTGTGAGGAGTATTGGAAAGATAAGTCTCTGTCCTGCAAGGCTGCTGAGGAGACAACCAGTGAAAAAGTGTGAGTGTGTGTGTGTCCCTGAGGCAAATGGGTCATGAGTTAAGGCTGAGGAGGACTGGATGTTATTGTTAGCTGTGGGTAAAAGGATGGAGAACAGAGGGAGACTCTAGATAAGGGGTTCTCAACCTCTCTAGATGTGAGGCCTGACAATGTGGCGATGCAGGGTCTCCCAGACAAGTAAGTGGTAGGTTGGGCATCTGCGACCAAACTGAGTCTACTTTAATGGCTCTGACACACCAAGCTAATGGTTGGCCATCAGTCAATGTCAGGCCATTAGTGAGCTTCTGTTGCTCTAGTTTTCGTGGTGTGTCCCCCACCATTGGTACTCGTCATCCCTTGCCGGCTTTCTTCCCCCCGCCAATTCAGCATGTTCAATCAGTGGTGGAGATGGGGGAGCCCGTCTGTGAGTGAAATCACTCTGAGTGGCAGTTCAGCTGAGCACATGAGATGACAAATGGAAGTGAGGAAAGCAAACAAACAACTTAAGTCAAGAGGGTGCAAGATCAAAACAAACTTGTTATATTAGGTAAGACTGTGTTTTTAACCACGGCGCTCTTTAGCAGAAACGGCTCATAATTGTTTGTGTTACTGTTTGTTTTCCACACTGTAAATATCTTTTGTTCTTTTAACATCAGGTTGTGTTGTTAATGTGCTAAATGCCTGACTAGCATCTTGAATCCATTCTGTTGGCCTTCCGGTTTCCTTTTGAATTAAGAATACAGACTACTGCCGCCTGCTGGTATGGAGAGGTATTTTCTTTCATGCAGGAGCATAACGTACATGCTAGTTGGAAATTGGTTGTAGTCTCATGGTGTGGTCAAGTGTAGACTTGTAGTTAGACGCTTTGCTTAACTAAAGACTGATGTCTTTCTCCCTGATTTTGTGTTTAGATGGGCGGATACAATTTCAGAGTTTAAAAAACTCAATAGTAAATCCACAGGGTGGTCCTTCGGTGGCTTGCTGTACTTCCACAATCTTGTGGACTGAGCACACGTAAAACGCAGTTAAATCATTTGGCATCCATTTTCAAGCTCTGTGTGTATTTGTTTCCTTGCGGACTAGAAAAGGGGGAGCGCACATTTCCAGGAGGGCTTGTCCTTTAAAAAAATGCTAGAGCTGTTGCTTTGTTGCCGGCCGTTTTCTCCGGTGTATTAAACACAATTTAGAAAGGAGTGTCCGCAGACTATCAGAAGGCGGAGATCTCTGATTGTCTGGTGGCGAGACTAGGTCAAGTGTAACTTTTTTGGCTGAGACACCAGTGACATGAGGCTACACAACAGTTGGCCTTTGTCGCCACTAGTTCTTTGATGTCATTTCGGTGTGTCTGGGCCTTAAAAGATCCTCTCCTGACATGTTTTAAATCATGTAAATAATAATCTGCTATAAATACCATTTTCTGTCTGATTCCGGTTGTCCATATTGTCCTCCCTCACTGGGACCTTTGCATATGTGCTGGACAAAAGAAGCATTCTCTTCAAATGAAGAGTCCATTGCCTCAAGTGTATGTACACTGGGACAGATTTAAATATCTCTCATGCCTAACTTCCTAATGTTAATCTTCCTGGCACTGCAGAATGATTTCTAGCTTTAGGAAAACTGATTTCTACCTTTTTATGTTTAACTCAACTTCCTCCTAACACGTTCCTCCTACACCAGTCTTCATATCATCACACTTGTCCTGAGGCCAGCTGAGTAATCCTACATGTGAAAGCAGCATTCAGGATAATTGAAGTCTCACTGTAAAAAAGCAGTGACAACCTAAGCTTTAACAGCACAGGGCAGACATTCATATTTTGGCACTAACGCTCTGTAGTGCACTGGGCTCATGTTTGGAAAGTGGTTTATAGTGATACAGTGCATCACTAGAATTTTAAGTGGTCAGTTTCCTGTATGCATACCAATTGCGCCAATATTAAAAGCATTCATACTGATCCAATTAAATAAATTGTTTATTTAAAAGAAGAACATGACCAATTTGTAAAACAAATCAACTGACAAAAATTATAAATTGCTAATGAATATAGCCCAATCCAATGCAGCAGAGCTTGCCAAGTTTGGTGAGAAGCAAAACAAAAAGAAGAGTTAACACCTGTACCATTATTCCTACTTCTTTTCGATAACTGAATACTGAAAGCACTGTCGTGATCAGTTTTAAGATATGAAATACACTGGATATAAACACATTATTCAAGAGAATGAGCCAGGAATGCACTGTTTATTATACCCCAAGAAAAAAAAATGAACAACTATATATGATCAACTATTCTCGGCAGTGGGAATAAATATGTTAATGAATGATCAAACAACAAATGGCACTTGAGTTGCATCGACCAATTATGAGAAAATGGCACTGTGTAAAAGGTCCCAGTTACATTTTACTGTATGTGTGAAGCACAAGTTTGAGCTGTATGTTCAAAAACAGCATCTGATCTGTGTTTATGAAGACAGGCTATCTGGCTCAGACAGATCCACACTGACATAATACTAAATAAACTAACAAAGCAAACCTAAAATGTAGATTAAATTCTCTTAAAACAGAAATAATCTGTTACTGTGATTTAAATTGATTTACTAATTTACTGAAACTGTTACTTTATCCACACAGCATTACATGAGACAGACAATCTGTGAAAAAAAAAATCATATTCCTCTGCCTTCTCTTACCTCTAATGGCATTTGCAAAAACCCACCACACATAAATGAAAACAACCAATCAGAGCCAAGGAGTTTTTGGTGCTGTCAGTATAGTTTAAATTGAACTTTTCTTTTAAGAACATATCACTCTTCCCTACAATTTGTAGTAAATTACATAGTTCTTTACAGGAAACATCATATTGTATCATATTGTTTTTGTTTATTTCTTCTATCATATTAGTGTAGCGCACTAACACCACAGTATCATTAAAGCTACAGTTGGTAACTGTTATGAAAACAATTTTTTCATATTTGCTGAAGCTGTCACTACATCCATAGTATTACATGAGACTGTATGTTACTACTCCTCTTCGTAAGACTTTAAATGGCATTTGTTAAGAATCCACCACAGCTGAAGGAAAAAAACAATGAGAGCTGTAGAGTCTCTGCCACAGCTGTCAATCATGTCAGTTACTGCTCGTAAACTGCGGTCAAACTGTCAAACTAGGCAGCTGCTCTGATCAAATATGAATCAAGACTCTGATGCTGCATTGACTGTTTCCCACCTCTGATGTTTCAGAAACATAATTAAGTTTACTGTTCAGCTATAAAACGAGAAAGTTTGTGACCCCGCCACCATGCCAGAAACAGTCAAGCGAAAACTAGTCAGCGCCCACCAGCTGGAGCAAACTTTCTAATTTTTCAGCTAAAGAGTATATTAAAATATCTTTCTGAAAACATATGAGGTGAGAAATAGGCAATACAGTGAGAGAATCTGGATTCATATTTAATCAGCGCTGCCTAGTTTGACAGTGTGACTGCAGTTCAGGAGCAGTGACTGACATGGTTGACAGCTGCGATAGACTCCTCAGCTCTGATTGGTTGTTTTCAGCTACAGTGGATTCTAACAAATGTTATTTAAAGCACTGTGAGGAGGAGGAATATGACTATTTTTCTTAGACTATGTGTCTCACGTAATACTGTGTGGATGTAGTGACAGTTTCTCCAAAATTGACTCAAACTGTTTTTATAAAAGTTAACTGTAGCGTTAATGACACTGTGGTTTCAGTGTGCTGCAACAATACAATGGTAGAAAAATACAAAAACAATGTAACGCTGTAATGTCATTATCATTTCCTCATGGTTTTTAAAAAAAGTTTCCAGAAAAGAACAATGTACTTTGCCACAAATTACAGAGGAAATACAAATGTCCTTGAAAATAAAGCCAATTTGAAATCATAGTAAATGTTTATTCATTATCAATCTATTATTAAAAACTTTTCCATACTACATGTTGTATTGTATCATTGTCAAAAGAAAAAAAAAAAAAAATCACACTTTTGCATGTTCAGCTGACCTGCTACAAACTGACTAAATCACTCTCTGGCATACGCTCTCACTCAATTTGAAGTAATTAATTAGAAAATATGCACAGTCTCCATTTCCCTTATAGTTAGTGCCAAATTACACAGTTCTTATTAAGAAATGTCTTGGAAATTATAAGAGATTTACTTGGAAACAAATATTGGGCTGCTCTGGTGAGAGAAGTCTCAGTAGTTTAGACTTTGATGAAGCTCGGGGGCAAACGAACACAACCAGGACATCCTAACTTTTAAATGAGCTCTGTGACTTTCCAAAAAGAAATGATAAGAGTCACTTCAAACAGAGGACCCCTGACCTCTTGGGCCCCTGGGCCCTGTACCCAGTGAGCTTGCTCATTAATCCGTCCATGTTAGGTCGTGTTAACCTAAAACAACCGAGGCACACTAATGATGGGACGAGAGACCAAAAAGAGAAAGGGTGCTGTCAGTGGAGCACTGCCTGTAGCGCTACACTTGTAGATCAGAGTGTTTACACCTGCCTGACAGCATCTGAAAGTGGGCCAGAGGAGAAGCCTCTATCAAAGTGTTTGTTGCAGCCTTGTTTTAAAGCACACATGCCCATGTGAACACACACATCCCCTGTTTCTCTCTGTCAAATTCACACAGAAAGAACACAGCTTCTACTTAAACTCTCACACTGATCTCCTGTTCCTGAACAGGAACTTATAAACACAAGAATGACGTAAAAGACAGGATTCTGTTTTAAGGCTTTGAAATCATCCGACATTCTGTTTCATACACACTCTGATCTTTTTTTTTGTTCTGCACAGCCCTCACTTTTATAAAAAAACATCGATGAGCATCTGTCTCCTGCCAAAAAAGAAAAACAATTGCAGCCTCTTAAAAATGTGTAAAATGCAGTTATCTCTAAACAGTGACTTTTGCCTTCCCAATTTGTCTTGTAGTAACAGTCTTTCTGAAACCAGAGGCAAGTAAACGTCCTGACTCAACCTCATGGACACAAAGCCCAAGGTAGGATTGATGTGTGCTCTCCAAGTCCTGCGGGATCGTTTGAACGCAGGGCGCCGGGGGATTTGTCAGTCTAACGGGAGCTGACAGGAAGAGAATGAACTTTAACACTCACAGGCTGCTTTCCCTTTCATGAGCTTCCAGGGAAACCCTGTAGTGAATCAAACCCCTCCACTCGGGAAAACACACACACACACACACACACACACACACACACACACACACAGTTGTGTAATAAAAATGAGTACACATGGGCACTAACGTAAAGGCACATGGATGCACACACATCTCATTCAATGTTACCCTCCCCCGCTTATCTCTGCACATTCCCATTTAATCTGTCAAGCCGTTAGGAGTGACAAATGTGTCAAATTAAGAAATTCTGAAAAAAATACATATAGTTCATGAATGTGCAAAAGCAGCTACACAAACTGTAACACACACACAGACAGACAGACACACACACACACACACACACACACACACACACACACACACACACACACACACACACACACAGACTTCCTACAATGACCTGAGAATAGAGGTCGTTGCTGGGAGCTCGTTGTTTCAGTGATTTCACGCTGTGTTGCTTTCAATCAGAGGCTGTAATGAAAGGTCTCATAACTCTAACGTTAATAGGACCCAAGGACTGTTAAACAGCTGAATAGCTTGGTTTTGTAACTCTAAGTTAGGACCCAAAGTGGCTCTCAAAGTCCTGCTCTGGTGAGTCTCCATGCAGGGAGTGAACAGGTATGTGTCAGTGAGCTCAGGGCCTAAGGTGACAAAATGCTCTGATTTGGGTCGTGCAGAAAAGTTTAATAAACTCTGGTGCGTTGCCTGACAGCCTGTCTGTTAATTATTTACAATTAATTGAGACTGCCTGAGGAACTAGCTAATTACCTCCAGTTAACTACAGATCAGGGCTTTTCCTGCAAATGGGAATCTTTGACATTTTTAGTGGCAAGGTGAAAAAGAAAATGAGGATCTGAAAAACAAAAGTTTGGTGCATCTGACCAGCAGAGAGCCTAATAAGGAAACTCTGTTTAGAGCTTAGATTGGGCCCAAAAAATTCAGCCTGACCTGGCCCGAGCCCGTGCACGTTATGTCCTGGCCCGTCCAATTAACTGTAATTAACAGTTGGCTGTTATAATTAAGAGTATTAAACCACAATTCTTGTCATTTGAATGACAGAAATATAGGATCTTAATGAATGGCGCAACGCAGAAGCATGATTATGTAATTAAACAGGTGTTTATTTTAGGATCCAGGTGGTGAAGGGCTGTACGCACACAATGTTGCAACATTGTAACTAACTTTGTTGCAACTTTATGTGCCATACAAAGTGTGGTTTAATTGTACTTTTTATAATACTGTAGCGTCCGCCAGGACGTGCGGAAAGGATGACGCAGGCTTGGTCCCGTGGGCCGGGTTGGGCCGATTTCGGGCTCAGGCAGAGAATCTAAGCTCCAACTCTGTTACTGGCTACATAGCAGAAACAGAACATTTTGTTTGTCCTGCTGGTAGACATGCACCCAGAGATAATTGCCTAAAACAAGAAGTCTGGCAAATGTTGTAACTTTGTCCTAAAACTGTCAACTTTTCAGACCACAGCTCTCAGTGACGAATCATGGTGCTTTTTTTTGATGATAAAGCAGTTGCATTGTTCTTTTTAAACCAATCAGACACACCATGTTTTATTTATATTTTTGTTCTGTTGATTTAGAGAGTAGAAATTAGGGATGCCATGGTGAAAAAAATATTCCCACCGCTTAATAAATTAGTTACAACAGTAGGTGTTATCTATTTATTTCTTGTTTTACAAGAGAAGCTATTTATTGATGTGTCAAATATCTGTAGAGTGCCTACTTTGATCTTTATAAGGTTAGATCTTCACACAGTTTATAATTGTTGTGTCTTCCGACTAAGTATTGACAAATTAGAAATGACTAATTGGAGTTTTTTTATTTGATAAACGCGAGTGCTGATACGTGATACTATCATTCATTTCTCAATCATTTTTGTTTCTATTTAAAAAAAAAAAAAAAAGGCAAAACGATGGTGAGGGCTGTTGGCATGTAATGAAATTGGTTATGCCATAACACTGTCTAACAACAGTGACACCCACTACTGCGTCAGGTCTAGTTACAATATATGAATTAAAATCAAATAAATACCAGCTTTAATAATACTCACAGAAAACATGTATGGCATATGTATGGCATATGTATGGCATATGGAGTGTGGCACATCTTTACAAATACTGTATGATGTCATTTTATCTTTCGCCTTATGTCCTACAAGATACACCACTAATCTTCTTTTCTTAATACACTGAGGAGGACATGTATTTGCTGTACAAAAAAAAAATAAAAATTTGACACTGGTTACACGGGTTCTAGTCACTGCAGAAATGATAACTGTTCACTGGAAGGCAGGACAAACAGCCTACCTTTGCAGCCTGGCTGCATGACACTGAATCCCTGATATCTCCACAATAACTCTGTTTCTCAATACAATGTATCAAACTAATAGTATGGAATGGAGAAAAGAAAGAGGAGCTCAAACCCTGCTTTCTTTTGCATCTCTCCACACCTGGCCAATGGTGGCGAAAAGTGGGTGTTATGGTTGCATTTTGTATTTCAGAAAGGTACAAAAATTGTTTGGTGCAGCCCCTCGATTCAGCTGTCATAAAGGGGTTTTTCAGAGGCTGTTAGACAACCCACTGATTGGCTCCTTTAAAAAGCCAATGTCCTGACTTGTGTTTTTACTTTTCCATTATTTAAAGGGGACTTTACAGTAAAAAGGTAAAAATATGTAAATGTAATCCCTGAGAGCAAAAACCTTGGGTTCCAACCACTCTGAATAGTTTCCTGGTCTCCCTTTTTCTTTTGGTTATAAGCTGCATCAGATCTTGACAGATTTCTTTATGCAGTCATCTGCTCCAGGCATGCTACTGCTACACTGCTACATGTAATAACATGATACCTATGGGGAAACATGTAATTTTAGATACCAGTGTTTTTAATTTCTCCTGGATTCTCCTTATTCCTGCTGGAACATGTCTGGTTATTTTTGGCAGCTTTTATTGGTGATACTGTATGGGTGAAAGTACCACTGTACACAGTCATTCCCCGGCTGCAAGTACACTGCTACATGTAGCTACATGCTAACATTAGGTAAACATAATCTTGGTTGCTGGAGTTGTTAATATCTCTGCGATTTTGGATCATGTTCCATCTGGGACATATCCAGTTGTGTTTAGAAGATTTAATTGGTTATTCTTCACAGTAGCAAGTGTCACTATACTCTGTTACAGCCCCCAGCTGCCAAGACATTGCAGAGATGCTGAGATGTGGAAAATCTGGGAATGCTGACCAATCAGAGCAGACTGGGCTGTTTTTTTTTTTTTTTTAATTTTTTTTTTTTTTTTGAAAGGGGGGCTAAAAGACAGGCGCTTTAATGGAACGTTTCACACAGAAGTTGATTACAGGTGTTCATACACAAATGTGTGAGGAAAATACAGTGTTTTTGACCATTAAAGCATGTAGACATGTTCTGGTAAAAACCCAAAATACAAATATGAATAAGCATGATGGGTCCACTTAACCAAGATCTTTGCATACATGAAAATGTTGATCACACTTTACTTACCAGGAGCAGCTATGTAGTGAAAATTATGGAACACACTGAAAGTGATTGTTGTGTTGACAGTATTGCATCTTGAAAATACTGAGTGCAATCATTCCTCCAAATAGATTGTAAACTGAAAAAGACGTTGCAATAAAATAAACAACCCCCAAAAATATTTCACTTTAACATAACAAAGAGGATATAAACATTTTTCAGTGCACAAAACAAAACATTGAGTTAGTTCAGGCCAGCCCTCTGTCATTGTCCCCTACCTCAGTAAGACAAACCAGGCAGAGGGGATCTATTACAAAATAAAAATAAAATTATTATACACCAGCGCTGCCAACTTGATGCCAAGTCCAAGGTCTCAAGGCAGAGAGCAGTGTAATAAACATCACGCTTCACCCCCTCTCTGCCCTCATCATGCGGTGTTGTCTTCCCACCGCTGCCTCACTCAAAAACACAATTACACTCTGCATACTACTGTGGATCCCAGTAAACACAACACTATGGTACGACACTGCTCTGCTAGCTGAGCCAAACAGCTGCGCTCACACACTTCCAGACATGACAGAGAGCATTTCTCTGGTTATACAGTACATAGACTGCTGGTGGTGGTTTTCCATAGGCCAAAGAGCAGACCGTCTGACTGAGCTGTATCAAATCTCTAACACTATGAGGTCGTACAAACACATGAACTGGATGACTCGCGTAGTAGTCTTGGAGCTCAACACGCTGCTGACAGCTTCTGAATGGAAACCAAGTAGTGGGAGCTATTTCTATACTCACACACAAACACAGACTAGGTGTTAACTTAATTTTACTGGTAGTGTGGTTTTTGCAAGCATGTAAAACAAATCAAAGTGAAAAACTTTTTTTTTTAAGCCTTGAAGAAATCTTGTCAATGAGAGAACCTCAAAGAAATAAAACCGGAAAATGCGAAAGCCTGTGTAAACTCTGGATATCCTCTGTTACACTTAGGGGGCAGCCTGACCTGAAGCAACAGAACAGATATTTGATTTCCTGCCAGGTTTCCAAGCCCTAACGTGAACTGACTTAAGATTTTGATGCACAGACGTATTTTTACAGCCGTCCTTGTGTGAACCTTTCTCTCCTTAACCTCTAGGCCAACAGGGAAATGCCATTCTTAATTTTTACGTCCTTGTTTGGTGACGCTGACTGCAAGATGTGCTGCAGGAAAGTCAGCCTTAACACATAAAAATAACACTTTAAAAGCAGTCAGTCCCCTTAACTACTTACCGTATTTCTTATTTTTATGAATTAATTTAAGTGCCTGTCTAGAGAAACGTTGGTCTTAATGCTGGTTTCTCTTTTCTGCTTTGACCTTTGATTCACCTACAGAAACTTTGTTATGACTTTTACTTCCTCTAGATAGTCAAGTTTTATCGTCTTCTCGGTGCATATCAAACTAATGTTAGTCTTGCATAGCCAGACCTATCTCCACACTTTGTTTAAGCGCTGCCAGTGCTGGACATAGATCCTGCTGAACAGATCAGAATTCCACACAAAGGAAAAAAACTGAGTTATTTGGGTTTTTTTTTCAAAACAATCACAATCGTCTTGGGTAGCCTAAAACCCAAGATGCAGTGATGTTGCCCTTAACAATACCATGTTGGGAGAAAGCAGAAATGGGGCGGAATTTCACCTGCAATAGGCGTTCAAGGGCAGGCTTACACACACAGCCTACAACCTGTGAATCAGACTAAACTACTGTAAACGGGAAACAATATATAGATGGGCAACATTAGAAATATGTAAGAAAGACATACATTAGTACATATGCAGTGTTTTCGCTACATTCATTAAGCAGCGCTGAATTATTGCCGCCGCTGCTGCTCCTTCAAAACATTTATTTTATATTCGGCCGAATATTGCAAAAAAAACACACATCCGCACACAGATAAGTGAAAAGCAAGACCGAAAAACAGCATTGTGGTCGTAACTAAAAATAGTTTTGTGCAGGCAAAAGAAATCATTCAGCATGCTGTGTGTGAGTACAGATTTCAACCAGCGGCAGAAACTAAACGGTGGTCACAGACACGGACAGGAATATGTATTCCTGCCAAATACGGCGGCGCATGATAATGGCTTACCAGCGAGGGAGAAGTCTGGCTCCAGGTGAATAACTTGTTGTCGTGACTGCCCAAAAGTACCCAGTAGTACCTGAACAGCCGAGCCACAGTATATAGTGTATTACAGGAGAAACGAGCCGTTTTATTTATTTATTTTATTTTGATCCCCCCATTGTTAATCACATATTGATGCTTTTTTTTGAAGTATGAAAAAGTCAATAAGTAATTTATTCCATTGAAATATCATTGATGTGTTATAGTTGAACTGTATCAATGTTGTTTCTTTTAACAGCGAGTTTGCTATATCCCACAAGCTCTGTTAGCTCTTTCAGTCTAATAAATACATGAAGTAACATCTCTGTTAAATGCCACAGTCATATAAACTAGGGATGCACCGAATATTTGGTAACCGAATATATTCCGCCGAATATTGCAAAAAACACACATTCGGTATTTTGTGGAATAAGTGAAAAGCAAGGCCAAATAACAGCAGCGCGTTTTGATAACGCAATCAAACCGCATGCGGTGACGGACAGAGTAAAATGTCAGCAGTGTGGCGATATTTTACTCTGTCCGTCACCACACTCGCATTTGCAACTAAAAATAGTTTTGTGCGAGCAAAATAAATCATTCTGCACGCTGTGCGAGTATAGATTTCAACCAGCAGCAGAAAGGCGAATCCTGCCAGTTGTGGGTTGAACAGGGGTAACAGACACAGACAGTAATGTATTCCTATCAAATACGGCAGCCATAGTGTTTCGCAGCACAAGATAAAGCTTACTGGCGACAGAGAAGTCCGGCTCCAATAATGTCCTCTTCTTGGCGTCATGACTACCCAGTAGTACCTGAACAGCCGAGCCATGGCGGCACACAGGTATGTGACATGTCAGAGGAGAAACGAGCCATTCACGTTTCTCTCTTTGTGGCAGGTAATGGTCCACAAACCTCACCGCACTTTAGAGACTGTTCTTTACTTATGAAGGGACTGTTCTTTAAGCCTAAATTAATGGTCCTGCGTTGAATCAACAACGTTTCTACGTTGTAGGGTACAGGGCTACGCAGAAAGCTCGCTGTAGCTCCTGGCGTAGCCTGACGTGCACCTCCCCAGAAATTTAACTACACGTCGAGGCGACGCAGACCCAGCACAGACCAGCAGGACTGTGATTGGTTTGCTTGGTAGCAAGGCATTTCCGGTTCCATATTTCCAGATTCCATTCCCGTCACCTTTAAACATCTTGTTGTTGAGCATGGATGCGATGTAGATGTTGCAGTATTAACATACTTTCTTCGACATCCAACAACTCCAACTCCAGCAAGATTCTCTCTCTCTCGGTCGCCACTGTTCACTGTGACGATGATAACCACTCAGGAAAGGAACGCAGCCCCCTAGCGCTCTGGCTGTGAATTCCACCGCGACGAAATGGAGTGACAGAGAAGTTCGAAGGGTTCATGACGGCGTCACAGCAACGACAGCATCACGGCAACAACGTAGTGACGTCGTTGATTCAACGCAGGACCATAAATCAGGCTTTACTTGTCAGGGGAGGAGGGTGGCTGGTTAATTTTTATTTTATTTATTTATTTATTTTACTTTGATCCCCCCTATGTTAATCACTTATTGATGCTGTTTTTGAAGTATGAAAGTAGGAAACACTGTAAAGGCTAAAATTTCATGTCCAAAGGATGTTCACAGTTGCTAACGTTCTCTTGAACGTTGTGTCTTAAAAACTGTGTACTGACATCGTGTTATACAAAACTATAATCTTTCTGATTTCACCAGTGCTTTTCGCAGTTTTAATCAATATCACCCCCCTCCTAAAGGTACAGCAACCATAGCCTCCAGTCTTGCCACCAAACTATTAGAAAGGATTGTGATCTACAAACTGGGAAAGCTAGGACAAAATGAGATTTACTGTCGTTCTGGATTTGTGCAACTCTCCAGTGACATGAATAGTGTTTTCTGCAGTTTCAATGTTTCAGCAAAAAATGTGTAAAATCCAAACAATTTTTCAAAATTTGACTGATTATTGTACTTTTTTTGTGCAACTGATAAATTTATCTAATTCAGAGTGTGTGATTCTGGCCCAGCCGTAATATCAAAACTTGATACAAGAAGCCAAACTTGCAAAGAAGTTATTGCCAAAACTGCAAAAACATTTCTAAAAGGAACTCTGAAATAAGTTCTGTTAGCCTGCAATTTCTGCTCAGGATTACACATAATGTTCCTGAACTGTATCACACACACACGCGCACACACACACACACACACACACACACACACACACACACACACAATTTATATGTTTCTGAACTATACTGCTTTCCAAACATTATTTTTCCACAGCACTGCCACGTTGGTGCAACACATGGACAAAGATCACTAGGGGGTTTGAAACAGGCCTCTGCTGGTCAGAGGTGCAGAAACACAAACACATACAAACACAGGTTTGGTGATTTACCTTGCTCTCCGATTGGTTCAGCTCAGGTGACTTGGCTGTGGCGTCCAGATCAGTCACCCCTCTATTGAGGTTTAACTCCTCTGCTGCTGACACCTGGCTCGTCTCCTCCGCATCGATATCCGTCTCCTCTGTGACAGTTGCCGTCTTCTCTGCGCCTGTTAGTTCCCGAGCTGAGCCGAGGAAAGTACACACACATACAGGTGGATAAGCACGCACGCCTGCATACACACATGTGGACATGGGCATGTACACAGGCACACATGGGCGGACACACATGAATACATTCAAGTAAGAAACATTATCCACAGCACCATAGAATACTGTATACATGATCATGTGCTTTAATAAGACTGTAGCTTAAATATATGCCCTAACTGTTCAGAGGTACAACATGCAAATAAGAACTGTTAGAAAATGAAAAAAAAAAAAAAAAGTATACAGTGCTGTCAGCACTCTCGTTTCATGGGGGTTTCCATTTTGTGTTTTGAGTTTTTAAACTGTGCTCTCATTACTGTTAATACATTTTTGATGGTACAAATTGGACCAGATTGGATACAGACTGTGTTTTCTCTGAAGCAGATATTATTAACAATGGATATCAACAATATTGCCCGTGTATGAGACAAAATCAATGCAGACTGCAACAAAACAGTTTATGAGGAGCACTGGTACTATTCTTTTTCTGCCCTCCACACTTGTTTGATGCAAGAAGAGTCTTTAAATTACCTTTGTCAAATGAAACAATTAGGCTGGGGGATATGGAAAACCCAAATATCACAATACTTTTATTCAAATATCTCAATATTGTTTTGCAGCAACATCGTGGGGTTGGCAGCGGACTCCGTGTTTTTTTCGGACCTAATTGTATTGCGTTGAGTTTTGCACAGCAGTGACCAGATCTTTGCTCTCAAACCACAAAAAAATGTGATGGCACAACAGTCTCCTTCAGTACATTATTCTATGCTTTCTTTCTTTCATTATTCTTACATTGGCTAGTCATCCTGTTTAATTTGTCTTCTGATTAAATCGGAACCATTGAAACAAGTTGTAGGAAGCCTCTGCGAGTAATTGGTTGCCGGCAGACACTCTGTGCTGCAAGAAAAAGGTTAATCAGCAGTGCCGTGCACTGTAGAGCCGATGCGCTGCTGGTTCTGTCGGCCTGAACAGTATATATTGTCTATAGCAATTCGACCCGTAACCCACGGGATCTGCAAATGGACCTGCAGTTCGGGCAGCAGTGATCGTCTGTTAAATCGGTCTGTAAATGATATTATGACATTATTGGCTATTACTGTTATGGCATTCGAAGGTAAACTTGGCATTGATCCACAGCCGCAGACGGATGCGCTCATGCGTGCCGTGTGCACAAGCTAAGTTGGTAGGCGATACTACATTTTCACATTTTTAACAATGCAATTTAAAAGTTTAGATTTTTATTGATATATATATATATATATATATATATATGTATATATATATATATATATATATAAAATAAGTAAATAAAAAAAATGAATATCGAATACCATAACGAATACCTACCCATAGAAACGAATATTCGAATATCCCAATATTTGGGTACAGCTCTAATTGTTTCAATACAATTATCCTACATTTTAAATTCATTCTAAAAAAGTCAACACGAAAAAGTCTCATTTTTACCAAGAGGTCCCCTGTGGACACTGGAATGGACACTGAAAACCTCCCCACAATCAAAGGACTGCCTTTGCCTTCAGCAGTCTGAGTTTTGTTGAATATTTTACTATTTCATTTTGAGTTGCCTCACCATGGCAATTCACCAGAAAACAACTATGATACTGGTTGTCACAGTTGGAATACTTCTTCTCCTGACTACAAAGCCTGAGGCTGTGTATAACCTCACTCAATTCAAAGTAAACTGTATAACAGGGGAAATGTAAGGTGCCACTGTGCTAGTTGTGATGCATTTTCTTGTTTAAGCATAGTTATTGACAGCAGCCCATGAGAAAGAATTGCATTTGCTTCCTGGCAACTTGACTGTAGCAGAAATATATGATTGCCTGGATCCACTGGGGCCGTGCTCACTTAAGTGGCAAAGCTATTTCTATCCAGAATAGGTGGCAGTTACTAACATTCATTCAAGGCTGCCTCTCACACAGCTTCATATGATACGTTTCATTTAAAAAAAGCAATCACTTTACAACAACTACTCCAAAGAAGAAAGGATCTAAGTGGGTATAATAACTCATTTTATTTGCTAATTGGAATGCATTTATTTATGAAACAGCAAAATCACACACTTGAATTCAAATACTGAGCAATTAACAACAGGTAAGTCTTCTCATCCACAATAGGTAAAGTGGCTGCACACTTCATATGAAAATATGGCCAGAGATAAATACCACTCTTGCGTCACTGTCTTATTAACAGAAATGAACTCAGGATGTAGTTAGCCTTGCTTAGCATACAGACTGGAAGCACAGGGAAACAGCTAACCTGGCCTTCTTCAAAACTCAAAAATATGCCTAGCAACACCTCTAATGCTCACAAATTATTTGTTGGATCTCAATAGTACAATCCATAATGATGCAATAGCTGTTTGGTATGGACCGATTGCTTGGCCTTTGATATTGCTGATTACACCTTTCTCGAGAACAGCTCATCCAAACAAATTCAATCTCAACATTGCCGTTTCTTGGGTTTTGAGAAATACACCTGCCAGAACATAGTTCCATTCCCTTGTAATGCTAGAGCATACGCATCATCTAATAACAGCTTAGGATTTTTACACTAAGTTGTTTTCTGGTCTCTTGGCTCTCTTTCCTCATTTGTTCCTGAATAGCTAGCAATGGTGAGTGAGCTGTACCCTGAATGCTGTTCTGTTGTGTAACAGTTAATAGGGGTCCCATCTCAATACACTGCACAGTTTGTACTTATGTACTACAAATAAATATGTCCCATTGAGCACAACAGCTCACACACAACACTGTACTTCCCAGGGTCCCCAGCAAAACACCCAAATGTAACGCTGATCAGATAAATGGTTGTCTAGAAAAACAAAGGACATAGAAGTAGAGTTTGAAATTTAGTAGGTATGAGGTATTAACGTTTAAAAATGCTGTTGTGGAAAAATGATTCGTTATGAAAATGTTTGAATGTCGTCATGTATAATAACAGTGATTGTCTGAATGTATGATGCATTCAGGGTCATGGTTTAGGTACTGCCAGCCTCAGCACCCTTCACTGTCTACATGCAGGCATGTGAGGAGGCCCCAGAGTGTCTGAAGGTTAAGATGAGGATGAGATGAGGACCTTGTAGATGTCTAGATTTCAGTGTTTGAAAAATCTGCGTGACATTTGAAATACACCTTATATGGCTGAGTTATTGTTACTGGAAGTTTCTGGTATGTCTTTGTCTGTGCACATGTGGTGTGCCAAGGGCCTCTTCTGATCTGATTTGTATTAAACATCTTTTCATTTAAGATCAACTTTGGCTTATCAAGTTTATCTATTATTCATCAAATTGAAGATTGATTCTACATCAAATGCATAACTTGGGTGTTCAACGACTAAAAGTGCTTCAACTTGCAGATTTTAACAAACGTCATCACAGAATCACTCACACTCCAGATCTGATTGAGTATTCAACGTAGTTTTCTGCCTGTATCTGTGAACTGTTTCCTCTATGTTTCATCCTTCCCCCGCCCATCCTCTATCATCATCTCCTTCCTCTTCATCCTCTCCTTCAGCCGCTCACCTCCACTGTCTATCCCACATCCACCTTCATCCTCACCCACCTCTTCCTCCATTTATACTTCCCTTCTTCCTTCTGTGCACCCTGCTATTAGTGCTGTCCTCCCCCTCCACTTAAACCTCATGCTTGATAACCTGCTGCCAGCACTACCGTCACCTCTTTCTCCATTACCACTTCACTTTCTCCACCTTTCTACTCAGCAATCAGCGCTGTGCAATTCTGCCCTTCCTCCTGCCCTCTGCTGCAAAAGTATTTTCCTCCCGTTGTTACCCCCCTTTTTCTTTTTCCTCTCCAACTTCACCTCCTCTCTGCCCTCGCTGACATTCTCAGGTTAAAGTTAATGAAACGGTCAGAGGAAAACAGCACAGTTCCTTGTGGCGAGGCAGCTATTTACTTTACTATGTAGCAAATAGAAATATCAAAATATATCCATTTATACATGTCATTTATTGGTTTTCTAATCACTTGCTTTAATCAAGTTATTTTAAGCTTTTTTTTTTCTTTTTTTTTTAACTAAATCATGAATGGTATGAGATATTTTTGACATGTGGCCTAAATTTATAGATTGCGTTATATACAGTATGTGGTCTATTAACTGCACTTGTTTCCCATTCACCAGCTCATTGGCCTTTAATTGGTAGAATTTTTTAAATGTATTTTGTTGGTACTTTGCCTTTATTTTTAGGTTAATAGTGGAGATAGACAGGAAACATCTGAAAAAAAAAGAGTTGAATGTGGGGCATGCATCTTAGACCACTAATACCTTGTCTTTATCCTTTAACCAATTGGCTATGTGGACTCCTGAGCAGTACTAATGGGCTCTTGAAATGTATCTTTGTATTAGCATTATTATGTTAGGAAATCTTACGTCCCCTCCGACTAAAAAATGTGTTCCTCTTGTGTCTTTTTATGTCCCTTACAATGTCTGACCTTGACTATGCTAACTTTTATCTGTGCAAAGTTTGTCACCAGAGAGGTGTTTTCACATTCCTCTACTTAAGGCTGAAATCTGAGATTCAAACTTAAGATGGGAAAACTAGATTAGGTACATCAATAATACAAAAGTCAATTGCTGTCTAATATGGATAACATACTGACAGGGGAACAGATTTTGACACTACATCAGCAAAGAAACCTGAAACCTCCAGCATAGAGCAGACTTGAAAGTTCGGCGTGCAGAGTTTGCATTAGCATAGTGAAAGAGTTCTTTGAGAGCAAATTTGTAAATCAGACCAATATAAACGCACTGTAACACTGTGGCAGATATTGTATGTTTCAAAAACAATAGGCCAAAGGGACTCCTAATCTTAGTTGGGGTCTGACTGAGGCTCAAACGTGTGGCTGAATCTCTACGATATTTCCTCTACTGCTAGCACTAGCCATTTTGATGTGTACTGCTCTTTAACTGGTTAACCCAGCACAAGCAGCGCTGGATAAAGCAGAAAGTGACACCTAGTGCAAGCCACAGTGGTGGGCGGAGTGGAGGCCAAATCCAGAATTTCGAGAGGGGGAGAAAGAACAGATCTGCCTCCAGCCCCTCTGCAGTTTCTTTTTCTTTAAACTTTTTATGTGGGAAAATCATGTTAAAAAAATATAAATCACAGCAGAGTATTTTACATATTTAAAATGTGTCTGGAGGAGGACCTGAAATACGCAGTGCAATACATAATTCATATTTTATGCTAATATGCGCATTGTTGCAATGCGTCCAACTTATTTTGTTTTTCTAGCACATGGGTGACCACACAAATTATAACAATATACCAGAGACATGATCTGACTTCTTTAAGCTAAAGTCATTTAGAAACATACTTAAACAAATGTAACTGCATTGGAAACATCTGGGCAGCATGTCTCCTTTGTAAAGACAATGAAATCGGAAAGTCAAACTGAATGAGCCGAAATAGCTTGGTCAAAAAAAAAAAAACAACTGTTTTTGCACAGTATATTAATATTTCTGAATATTGCTGACAACTTCCCATGTCCTGAAGGATTTATTTCAGTGTTCAGTACTTAGTGATCACTGAGCTGCTGAATGGAACTGCATGCCTGTGGCACTGCCATGTCTCATGTTAATGTGTACTGTAATAATAGTATTCCACCGTTTGGCATTATTTTCCAGTGAGTGGGCTTTATTAGTTCCAGACAGTGATGAAAGCCAATCTTTCTACACAGTTATTTATTTGTTAATAAGATTAAATTGTTCATTTGATGTTGTAGCATTTTGTACAATTGCTCTGAAACGCTGCACATGAACGTTCGTCTGAGTACAAAACATCTCTTCCTCTGCACTTTCTGCTCATTGGCTTATTCTTCTGATTCCCTACTGCTCAACCTACTTCCCCATCCCCTCACAACTTCTACATTTTATCTTTTTGTGCTCCTCTCATCTCAGCCCAAATTCCTTTTTCCCCTTTTCCTCTAATATCCATCTTTTCTTCTCCCTCCCCTCCATATCCGTGCTTTCTTCCAGCTTTCCGTTTCTCTAATCCGCTATCTCCCACTCTTCTATCCTTTCTCCTTTCATTGCCATGATAATTAGTTCTCCAGATAAGCTCATTGGCTGTGCGTGGCGGCTCTTGTGTTGCTTAACACACCATGACAGCGAGTGTGCGTGTGTGTGTGTGTATAGGCCTGAGTTGGTATGCATGTGGGGTCCTTCCATTATGTGTGGATGTACAGTTATGGTGCGTGGGTGATCTCTGGGCTCATCAGCATTTGAAAGAGAAGTCGTCTCTGGAGGGCTAGAGGGGGATGTGGAGATAACGTACCCCAGACAAGCGCTCTCAGATCACGGTGGGGAGGGTGACCAGCGCTGGCTGGCAGCTGTAATGACTGGAACGATGGTGTGAGAGAACTCCGATCGTGGACTCTTCCGACTGACAAATCCCCATGTCTGTCCTCTCAGACCCCTCTCAGAGCCACGTGTCCCTGGGCTGCAGTGAAGCCCGTCCCGTCCAGGCACGAGGCAGCAGATAAAAGCAGCTCAGCCCACCAGTGTTGCTGTGTGGTGCCTTCTTTCTTTGGGTTGACTCATCCGTGACATTCACTCCAGCATCCAGCTCCCTTTCCTGCTCGCCAACTCTGGCACAATGCAGGCAGGAAGGAGCACTGTGTATGTGTGTGTGGACTGCGTGTACAGTGCAATCTGCTTATGCTATCTGAGGACATATGACTGTGTGTGTGTGTGTGTGTGTGTGTGTGTGTGTGTGTGTGTGTGTGTGTGTGTGACTGTGTGCACTGGGGAATGTGCTGTCAAGATTTCAGATTTTGCATTATTTTTGGACTTTATATTCAATTTCCACCATGGCCCTGATGATACAGTTCCATATATCTTTTTTTTTTTATTCCATGACCTAAAAATACCATTCCCTCCTGGTTTGTTTATCTTGTCTTCCTAAAAGGATGAGGTGAGGTATGCTCTGCTCTACTACTGGGCTGAAACCTTGTTCACAAGGGGGCCAATGGATCCTGGCTTCTTCTTCCATGAACTCAATCTTCCATCCTGTTTTAAACCCCAAACCTACAACCCCGCCTCAAACTCTTCAAAGGAATTGTAACTCTTTGGTTTTATTTTTGAAGCTACAGCCATCAGTTTTATCTGTAATGATTTTACTCCACAAACAATTGCTGAGACCTTAAAATGTAGCGCCATTGCTAAAAACAAACAAAACACAAGCTTGTTTTGGATGTCAAAACAGTCCCAGGAGTTTCCTGTCTAACACTTTTTGTTCTTGATTTAAGACGCATTCACATATTTTTACATCTGCAACCATGAAGAACCTCCACCTCTTCCATCAGCACAGTCACCACTCGAGCACAGTGAACACTCAACCGTCCAGCTCCACCTACACATGTATGCCTGCCTCTGTTTTCCCTATTGCTGTTCTGTTTTGTTTACGTCTGTTAAACTGCCTGAACATTGTGTTACCCACAATAAAAAACATCACAGAGAGCATTAGCTGACCTTCCCTTGAAATGTGCATCAGTGTTTAGGACACTCCAAGAATACCAAAAAAAACTCTGTATAAAGGTATAACAACAAAAGAAGATACGTTATAGCTGTTTCCCATGCTTTCTATTTATCACTGACTTCACTTCATGGACCTTCAAGGTGCTTCAAGGTTGCAACAGATACATTTTCCCTTTCACCTACTTTGATTAAAATGCAGCACTCCCCCACAAAACATTTACCCTGCACACACTGCAGCTCTTCTGTCCATTGTTGCCTTCTGATTGTTTAAAGTTATTACACAGTGAACAAGCAGTAAACACAAATGGCTACATTTTCTGATAAAAGATAGAAAATAAATATCAGGATTTCCAAAAACTTCTTGAGGTCAGAGCAGCAGTGTTTAACAGTTATACAAAATGCAGGCCAGTAAGAATAGGATGCTGACTGAGTAGAAGGTGCATGTTCAGTTTGTGTGTGTGTGTGTGTGTGTGTGTGTGTGCGTGTGTGTGTGTGTTCGTGTACCTGAGACAGAGGAGCTGTTGCCATTCTTTTCGCTGTGGCTGTCTTCCTGTCCATCTGCGTTCTGCTGCGTGTGCTGCAGACTCAGTTTATGACAAACCTCGAACGCCTGGCCGACTGTCCGAACAATCCGCATGGCCTGACTCTGGGTGGGTGGGGAGAGAAACACAAAAACAAAAAATAGAGTTTTCCTTCTCAGAAAACAACTCAAACCACTTGTTGCCATTTGGTTCAGAATGCTCATTTCTGTACAGTGTTTAAAAAACAAAGTTAAAACTTTTTATTCAGTTTTGCAATGCCTTTTTTGTTTGGATGTTCTCTTGACTAGGTTTGAGTTTCTGTAGGTGGTGCTCTTTTCTTTGTTATCCTGCGACCCAGTTCTCCAACCAAACCAGAAAGGTAAAAATCTATCACTTCTCATGTGCCAGGGGATTGTTCCAGGAAATATTGAAGTCCACATGTACAGAGTTATTTTTCCACTGTGAAGATTTGACCCAGAAACATGTTCATTTTTTTTTTATCAAACAGACACAATAGGCAGGAAATGCAGTTTAAAATTAACAATATAGGTCACAGAGTCCAGTCTCAGGTACAGAATGTTGTCTGTGTTTACTGTCCAAACTCAGTGGAATATCACATTGTAATTTCTATCTCTGACTGTATATTTCTCTTGTCCTCAGGTGCAAAGAGCTGGATGTGTTGTCTGCTTATCTCTCCCTGCCCTGCTCTGAAAAGACAGGTCAAGTGAAAACAACTTAGGTGACTTCTGTCTGCTGTCAGCCCCCTCTAGTCTGGCTTGTCAAAGTGGCGAGGTGTAGAGGCAGAAAAGATTTCATTTCAAAGCACTGAGGCCTTGCCTCCAAACACCACTCATCCTCAGCTGAATGAGCAGAACAGATGTAGTCTGGCCTAAAAGCCAGAACAGAATCAAGACTCAGCCAAAGGACATCCAATCCTTCCTTGTCCCGGTTATGAACTGTGGACTAGTCTGAAGTCAAAGCAGTCACTGTTGATCAAAATAATATGTGATCCCAGGCGTATTATCTCACAAGAAATATAATTTATTAGACACATCTGGGTGTTTCATTACATTACAAACTTAAACTAGTGTTGGCAGAGTCTGAGATGCTCGGCCTTGGCTTCAGTCCAAAGTCATTTTGGTTTTGGGTTCAGACAAACTCCATACATTCACTTTCTGTACTGTGGTGAGGTTTGGCTGCAGTCTTAGTTTTCTCACAGTGTAATTTATTTTTTTATGTTATTTTTTTTTATCAAAACATGCTGCTTCAGCTTCATTTAGTGCTGATGTTGTTTCCATAGTGACTCGCCAGCAGCTGTGTGTATCAGCAGAAAGAATTTATGCCCACACCAGAAAAAAAGTGCTTCATACCTACTGACCCTTCCACAAAGCAACAGCTATGACCAGGAATGACTGAGCTGCCTTTGTGGCCTCTACTTTGTTGTGCTTAGTTGCCTCACTAAAAGTCAGTGACAGCATGAAGTCGCTTCAAAAATGTCAAAACCTTTGATGGCTATATGAGGTCAGTATTAATGAAATTTATCATCAAGGTTCCAGAACTGCTTGTTTCACAAGATTATTCTGTAAAGTGTGAGGCAATGGGTAGCACCAGACAATGTGATATATGTAACATAATCATTAGTTGCAGCCATGGTGACCAACATTATTTTTGAGCTACCAACTGTCAGAGTAGCTAATGTAACAGAGGGCTCTCATGCAATACTGTGCTATTGACAAGCCAGCCTCAATGGATGGGAAATGTTTGCCACAACTTCTACGTTACTGTTTTATCTCATGGGAATGCCATGAATTTACATGATGCTACAAATGCCGGCAGCTTAATGAGGAGCTACGTAGGCTTGGGCGGTATGGCAGTAATACTGTATACCAGGGTAGAAATACAGATGTTATGATTTTCAATACCACCAAAAATACAGACACACATCTTTCTATTAATCTTATAGTGGAGACGCTGTAATGAGGACATTTCACTGTCATGTACCTAAAGTATAAAGATATGAAAAAATAGATGCTGCCCAAGTCTAGTGTTGGGTAACTATTTTTTTCTGGTCTACAAGAGCTGAAAAATATTCGGCTTTGGGTAGAACGCTGAAGCAGCTGATCATTGTCACTTTTTACCAACTCATCCAATCACAGTAGAGGAGGGGCAGGACAAATGCCACAAAGACCACCCATCACATTGCTGTGAACAACAATGTAGGAGAAATCAATACTGAACCCACACAGACCAGAGGGTCCTTCCTCTCTCCCTATAGCCCAGTTTTCACCAAACACTTTCTGCATGGTACCTCTGGAACCAAAAGTGACCCTTCAGACATGGTACCTTGACCCTCGGTCAGCTTATGTTTCCATCACAAACGTACCGTTAAAGCCGGGTGGAGTTGTTGTCACTCACTGCCCCATCTAGCGCTCACTGTATTTCCTCGTCACCAGTGACACAAAGGGAAGTCTGCACCTGATTTCTCGTCCACAGGACGGGACTGCACGCCGACATTTTCAGAACAAAATAGTACAGGCTGCAGTGAAAGTCTCTCTCTATGGGATATTTAAAAAATAGCAAGTTTGTGCATTTAGTCCTTCTCAGACAAGCTTGGGGGATTAGTGTTGCTGTAGCCCACAGAAACAGCGCTCCACAATGCTTTTTTTTGTCTTCAAGTGAGGATTAGAAAATATGCAGTTCACATAACCCAGTCGAAATTAGTATACATAAACCTTTGAAGATCCACTCATTACTAAAAGCGTATGTCATCCAAGAGAGAATAAAAACTAATGGAACAGTCATAGTTGTCCCAGTGAAATTTAAGGTGTGCTGATTGATTCCCATCAACTCGCACTGAGTATCATTACAAGTTAATGTTCCAATTTCAAAGTCACCAGCAGTCGGCCTAGTGAATTGAATTATTCCAGCTGCTGCAAGAGGCAGCAAAACATCCTTTTATTTTATAGTTACAGTCTACTAATATATGTAAAACTCTCTACAGTATGAACAGTGGTTACATAAGTCTCAAAACCAGCCACGACTCAGCCCTAAGCAAGAGTGACTGTCTGCAGTCGACCAATCAACAGACTGCAGTGTTCACAGCTCCACCTTTTAGTACCAGATCTGTGTGCTGGGTACCCCAACAGAGGGGTGACCAAAAATGGTAACGGTACCGAATGGTTCCACTGGTACCAACCACAACTTTTCACTGTAGACATGGAAAAAAAGCCTACCAAACTGAACTATACCACACCATACTGCTCGCTGGAAACAGGGCTTATGAGCTTCAGCCTTCCCTTCATCCAGAGCGGGTACTCGACCTTGTGCTGACACTTTTAGTTCCATCAGTATTCTGTATCATAGCAAACAGATGCAACCAAAGCATCTCAGCAAAGACAGAAATGGTGCCCATTAAAACAAACACAAACTGCAAAAGTTGCAATACATAACCTCACAACATGAACATGAGTATCTGAGTATGTGGAATTACTCTAAAAAAACATACATACTTCATACAGACAGACTTAAGCATAAACCATCTTTAGCTGTTAACTTGTATCTCTTCTGAAATCTCTCTTTTCTAACTTTCTGCCAGCAAGTATTAATATCCTGAAACAGATAAGACAGGTTGCTTTACCAGCACTGAGAAAAGATAAGATAAATGATTGTCATTTTTAGAGAAAATGGCCTTTAACAGCAGACTGTTCTTTTCTTTTTTTAAAGGTATTTGTTAGGGCATTTTAGCCTTTAATGGATAGGACAGTCAAGAGTGAAAGGGGGAGAGAGAGAGGGAGTGACATGCAGCAAAGGGCCACAGGCTAGCCTGGTTCCAGACCACAGACCCCGCCAACTCAACTGAGTAGGCTTGCATCTCTGGTCTGGCATACTGCAATGAATTTGCGATTTATCTCATCCAAACGATGGACGGACCAATGAACGCCGGGGGTGGGGGTGGGTCTAGCGATTAGCCAATCAGCGCCACGCTAATAGTGACCGCTGCAGATCCTACAGACCACATTAATAGTGTAATCGAAGTATTTTGCCACTACTCACATTAATGGAGGACCAAATTAAGGAAGCTGCTAAACTGGATTTAACGGCGATGCAGCTGGGCGTGCACGACAACGGAGACATTTTAAACAGGCAATGCTCGCTTGTTTTCGGCACCCCCGAGGCATGGATACTAATGACGTCAGATTCTGGGTGAGTCGTTGATCTCTACTGATTGGTTAGGGAAAAATCAAATTCCCTCCCCCTTGTAAATTGCCTTCAATGGAGGCAATGTCAGACTGAAGGTTCTGAGAGCTTCAGTCTGACACTCAGACTAGCCACAGGCTGGAGTTGAACCTGGGCCGCTGCGGCAACAGCCTAGTACATGGGGCACCTGCTCTATCCACTAAGCGACCAAACACCCTGCAGCAGACTGTTCTTAAAAGAGACAGCAAAATATGCCTCAGTTGACAGAAAAACATGTCAAGACAACATGTCAAACTACCAAATACAACACAAAACTGTGTTTGACATTATAGTCAATGGGATGCCATTAGTCAGAGATGCTCACATCTGAGTTTACTGTGTGCAGGCATCTTTTTTTTTTTTTTTTTTTTTTTTTGCAACAACTCCTCTATCCTTTACTCTCTTCTTTCCCTTTCCCTGTGCTGTTGTCCTCTTATCCATCTCCTCCATCCATCAATCACTTCCTGTCTCCTCCTCCTCTGTGTTCCCCACCTCATACACTCACTGATTGGTAAACACACACAGACACAATGCTGTGCATAGTCTCTTTCTTTCTTTCCCTTAGCCCCCTCTATACGTACTCTATTTCTAAGTTTGACTTAATCACTGTCAAAAGGCCAATGTGTAACTTTTCAATGGCCTCATGCAGATAACACCTGTCGAGTTGATTGAAGAATTGTACTAATTGACTAAGATGTTTTCAACAGCATCCATCTCATCCACATTTGTTACAATTTTTATGGCCATTTTTATGGTTCTGGTGCGCGGAGATAAAGATGTCCCTATTCATATTCTCAACAACAAACCTAATTGGCTTGATTGTTTTTCAATGAGGGAAACATCTGTCATTAAGCATAAAACCATACTGTATGTACCGGAATTGAGATGTCTGGAACAATTCAGTGGTCTAGAACAAGTAAACTTTACACTTAGAATATCACTGAATCAATACACTACACAGAGCAAAAGGGAAAGCTTTAAGAAAAGGGTGAATTTTAATATCTTAAAACTTAACAGTATATGTATACATGGTTCGGGGTAGTAGTGCAATAACAGCTGTATTCTTATCAGGTATTTTGGGTCCAATACTGCAGCAGGCAGCTTCACCAGTCTTTAATCAGTGGTACAGTAAGCAGCATAGAGTCTGTGGATTTGAGGGCACTACAGAGGTCAGGGACATAACTTTAGAGTAGCAACTCTACAGTCAAGCTTGAAAATACATTTATATTACCAGGATCTTAAACATGTACTCTAAAAATACCCCGAAGCAAGTGCAGGAACTTCAGGACAGCAGTGATGTGAGCTCAGTTTTTTGCTCCAGTTACACTCTGCCAGCAGTGCTCTGTAAGCTCAAATTGTTTTATAGACTTTTTGAGGACACTGGAGAGCAATGCATTATGCTAGTTAAGCCTAATTGTAATAAAAGTGTCTCATGCTGTTTTACTGAGAGAAAGAAAAGCTTTGACCTTTGCAATGGTCTTTAAATTACAAGAGGCTGCTTTGGTTATGTTATTTATGCAACTGAAAACTATCTCAGAGTCAGCATGATAAAATAAAAAGTCTTGCCTGTAATGTGGTCTTTTCAAACCCTGAAAAAGACCAGTGTTCACACTCTCCTGACACTTGTGGCCACAAGAGCAATCTTGGAACAAATAAACCATTGGTCTGATGACAATTTAGCTTCTGTGGGCAATGGCCAAAACTTTGGGGGTTCTAATGTAACCAGCTGATATCCAGATAGCCAGTGACGGACATCTGTGCCAAGACTCCTTCTGTGAGCCGGTCATTGTTTACGGTCCGATGAGCACCTTCAGACATTATAGGCACAGTGTCACAACACTTTACAAACAAATATCTGCAAATGCAAACAGATAAATTATAAAGACAAGCTAATAAAAAGCTAAATACTCGTCAAGCGATTGCCGATGACTTCCGAGATTGCATTTCAACCTATACCCTCCTCCTTTTTTTTCTCTCCATACAGACTGTTTACCTGCATGCAAAGCTCGCTAAAATGTGATTGGTCAATTCTTGTTAGACTACAAATGGACTCGAGACAAATGCTTCCGGATACCAAAATCTTGTCCGCCTGCCAACAGAATCTGCAGTCATATGCAGAAAAAGAATCTGTTTTTACAGAATACCACTGGAGTAAGTACTGAACTCTCAAAAGAGCAAAAGCAGAATGGGCATGACTGTTTCACCATTGTAAAACCTCTTAGGCCACCTTCAGACAGACAATTGCATTGCATGAAAAAATGTAGCCAGCTTATTCATCTGAATGAAACTACTATGTTGGCAAAGTGTAGATGAAATTAAACAAAATACTCCCAGAGGTATTTTCCTGATAGATTACTTTGCAACCTCAAGGTCTGCCTGGTGATCATCACAAAGACAAATAAAATGGCTGCCACTGTGAAACCTTTCCAGAGTTCTAAAATCTTGCTGTGCAGCATTTTGGGGATTGACAAGCCCTCAAATTCAAGGATCTGTTACTTAAATTGGATTTTGTGGATTATATTTCACTCTCTCACCTGTATCTGAAGCAACAGACCCCCACCAATGCAGGCCCTTGAGTTTTTTTTATTGCAGGGCTGTTTTTTTGGTCTTAACATGCTCTTCAAAACATTTTAACCAGAGAGGTGGAAGATCACAAAAATCTCACTGAGAGACATTTTGGGAACAGTCATATGGATTGTTCTTCAAGATGCTGAGGAAGTCACTGTTTGGTCGTTTGGAATAAGACTTATTGGAAACCAGTAATCCCTATATCAATGTGCCTCATCACATTCTTCAGACCTCAGTTTAACGGACATTCCCTTCCAACAAACTAATCTTTCTCAGCTAACTCAATTTTTATCAGGATGGTTGTCCTGTATCTAGACATTTTATGCCCTGAGCCAATTCTCCAATGGATCTCCAATTTTGGCGGCTGACAAGACTGTTTCGAGATTTGTCACTCAAATGCAAAGCCTGTATATCCTGCTGTAAATACATGAGCTAGTTCTTAAGTTGGACATCTGTCACCATCTCTGTCTGTCTCTCTTTTTCTTTCTCTGTCTCTATCACTCTCCCCATCACTTTTCCTCTCTGTCAGTTCGACTGAGTTAAATGTACCCTCCCTGTACCTCTGTCTGTCTCTCTCTTCTCTATATATCAAGCTGCCACTGAGCTGAATCCCTGCAGCAGAATAGTCTCTCTTAGCGGCTATAGGATAGGGCCTAGTCAAAAGAGTGATGCATTATTTATCCCAGATTACCCACAGAGGTTCAGCAGTGTTTTCGCTGTCCTCTTGGAAGTCTTGGCACAAGCCACAATAAGGGACAAAAGGGAATGTAATGCAATCTAGGAAAAAGCAGGACAAACAATGAGGGGATGGCAGGGGAGTTACTTCTGATTAAAGCCTTTCCTACCTCTTTCTCCTCTGCTGATAAGCTCATTCATTCTCGTTTACATATGAACCACATCCATCACTCAGTGCACACAAAGTATTTGTAGTGCAGAAGGGAAGAGATTATGGCAAGGACTACATCTGATTTATTCTGCCTCCTCTTATTGACTGTCTGACCTGGACTTCCTGATCACCAGCTAACTACTCTAATCATTTGGGCTCATCCGGGTCTGATGTTCATCAAACACTTTGATTACCTTGAGGAAATTAGTAGGACAGCCAGGAGGAATAACACCAGCACTCAGAGAGAGCACTGCAGATGGACATACTCACACTAAACTAGGTAACTAATCAATGGCCAGGTTTGAGTGTGACTGTGAGCGTGTTTGAGTGTGAGAGCGGGAAGTAAGTGGAGTGTGATGAAATGAAGTCATGATGCCTCAGTGACTCTTCAGGAACATTAGCTCGCTTTCCAGGCTGTGCACAAAGCAAGGGTACATCATACAAACACATACACACACACTCGCACACTACAATGCCATGTTAGAGATGGGTATCAAACCGTAATGTTTTGTTATTTTTTACAACATATTGTGCAATATTATGGACAAATGTGTTCATACTGATAAATGTATCTGTAGTCTAACGTGCACTGTTTCTCAAACACCGAGAAACAGTCTCTCTCTCTCTCTCTCTCTCTCTCTCTCTCTCCCTCCCTCTCCCTCCCTCCCTCCCTCCCTCTCGGCCCGTTTCCACTGAAGAGTTCCTGGCGGTGTCTGTAATAACTCACTAAACTCCCAAAGCGGAATTTTTTTTTTTTTTTTTTTTTTTTTTAAACAGCAGATGTCTTAGTTACAACATGATTGAGCTAACTGGAGTAGTTTCATGTCGTTTCTGACAACGGGAGGCTTTTAACAGATGACGTCCTGATGTTAGCTTTGCTGCTGCTGTTAGCTGTCCCAGCTGCAGCTACTGAAGCTTTCTAGACATCGTGATTTCCCAAAACTGAATAAATACCACACATAGCAACACAAAACTGCTAGCTCAATCACATTGTAACTAAGATATCCACCGGAAAAAATATGTTTTTCACAGACTGGTTATTGAGTTTGTTTACATGGCGGTGGAAGCTATGAACGAGCTAACCCTCGTCTGCTGAGTTTTTAAAATGCCTTACATAGAGAGAATAATATTAAACCAAAAATAACTTAAAAATAACTTTCCAACTGCAAACTAAAATTATATTGATTCAGGCAATTAAAATATAATTTAAAATACACTAAAAAAAAAAATCAGGATGGTGCACCCAAAAATGAAAATTCAGCCATTATCTACTCACCTTGTCCTCACATTGTCCTTGTCCTCACATCCCTTGCGGAGATCCAAGGGATGAGTGGGTAGCAGCACAACTCCACCTAATGGAGGCTGGGCGCACCAGATTCAAATGTCCAAAAAACCCATAATTGAAACCACAAATTTCTCCATACTGCTCGTCCGTAGTAATCCAAGTGTCCTGAAGGCCTGACAAAAAAAAAGTTGTTCAGAAAAACATCATTTGAACTCTGTTTTTAGCCTCATTGTAGCCTGCAGCTCTGACCAGCAAGCACGTGAACACACACGAAGGCGGTGCCCATGTCTCATGGTCTCGCACAAGCACACACACATGAGCGCGGTCCACAGAGAGGCAGTTAGAGCTATAGGCTACAATAAGGCTTTTTATGTTGAGGCTTCAGGACACTTGGATCACTATGGACAAGCAGTATGGAGATATTCTGTGGTTTCAATTATGTGTTTTTTGGATGTTTCAATGTGGGATGCCCACCCTGCATTAGGTTGAGTTGTGCTGCTACCCACTCCCCCCTTTGGATCTCTGCAAGGGATGTGAGGACTCTAAAACTTCACCTGAGCCTCCCTCGGCATATGGGTGAGTAGATAATGGCTGAATTTTCATTTTTGGGTGCACTATCCAATTTAATATCATGATTTTTTTTTGGAATTTTTTTTAGTGCATTTTAAATTATATTTTAATTGCCTATAAATAATTCGTGGTTTCCCTTAATTATCAATTAATGGCATTAAATGGATGTTAAGACTTGTTAAATTCACTTTTTTTGGTTAGAAACTTAAATATTTAAATTTTGCCAATACTGGACTTGTTGAAGTTTTTGTATGGCTGCCAAAAGTAAGTTTAGCATATTTCATGAAAATAAGATGTCACTGAAAACTAATTCAGCATTCATACAGTGTAACAGCAATAGAAGCAGGTCCACTGAGCGCATATTCGGCCTATATTCATGTGACAGCTGTGACAGCTTAATATCTGGTAGTCACTGTTACTAGAGACTCCAGTCTATAAGATTCCTACAGGATTTCTTTGACTGACATTTCAACTCAATGCATCAATTTCTTTGCATGTTCTTCCCATAGCTACATTGGTTTTCCACTTGGTTTTCCACTGCATGCTTCTGTTTCTACCCACCTTTCAAATCCATGCACTGTCTGTGGAGGGGATGCTTTATTTCCCATATGTGTGAATGTCAGTATGAAGGTGGCACTGCATGTGTAATAGCTTGTAATTGACTGGTGACCTGTCCAAACTGTACCCTCAGATAAAGCATAAATAGAAAATGATGGTGCACTGTCATTGTCTATTGTTATCATAAAAAGGGATCAGTGTAGCTTCACATACGAGCGAGCGAACAGCAGGTAAGTTGTGTCCCAGTTCAGAGGCTGAATAAGGACGCAATCTACAAAGAGGTGTCCTGCAGTAGCCCTGGATGCCAGACTGAACCTGCCCCTCCCCCTTAGACAAGACAGACTAGAGTCACAGAAACCAAAACTGATAGTGCACTAGGGTGCTTTTTGTAAAGCAGGCATCTGCCTCCAAACAACCAACAAAGTGCAAAGTCAGTCAATTTTCATGATACCACAGCTTTCAGTACAAGTTGCAAACAGAGACACAGCAAGAGACAGAAACACTGGAGGTAAAGAATTCAGGGAGTGTGAGAGACCGAAGGAGCTGGCACCTGCTATAAAAAGTAAACTGTATTGTGGTTCATAAAAAGTACACATTGACCAATAAAACAGGGCAGGATATTGATCTCAGCTTGTGTTTACATCCCAGCACTGACGTGGCATGGTCAATATATCACACCGCTGTTATAGAGCACCTGGAAAGAAGCATTCTGAAGAAAACACACCTACACTGTGGCTGCAATGACTTGTTCAACTGTGGGTTATTTCTGCCTCTGCTGTTAAAGCACTACAGACTTGACACAGAGAGTGAGACAAAAAGTTCTAGAACAGACGGACCATTTCAATGGGATATGGATATTCAATAAAAAGTGCTGAAAGGCTATTAAATCCAATTATCTTAACCCAGCTGTGACGCTAGTCCTCATCATCGATATGTCTGGAAATAGCCATATGTCATCTCATATCAGCGCTCCTCAATGTCAATGACAAAACCATTGATCCTCAGTCATATTATGGAGCCTTATCCAGGCCAACTATATTTAAACTCTGCCCATGTTAAGATATAAATCCACCAAATTTCTCTAACTTATAATATAATTTCAGACTATAATACACTGCTTGAAACTTGCCTTATTTATGCTGCAGCTCAATCAGTACTTTCTGATGTAATTACCTTTGAGCAAAGTAGAATTTTCAAAAAATCATTTATAATGCATTTCATGATTATCTGAGCTTTCAATCATCCTCCGAGGCAGAAGATTCAACTTGTCATCTGCATTCAAGGCTGAACAAGTAGGAGCCATTAGCCGATACTGAATGACAGCATATGGTTGGAGAGAAAACTCAATTAACACTTGACACAGTAACCACAGCTCTTTCTCCACCTCATCAACCAGCTGTGGACAACAGATGAGTCTTTCTCCATCATACCCATTAGATGAATAAATAAAAAAATAAATATGGACCAAAAACTGTTTTTTTAAACCCACCAATATCCATTATTTGTTGTTTTTAATCCTGTGGGTGTTGAGTGCATTTGCATAACTGCATAACTTGCCATACTTGAAAAAAGGAATCATGGGGCCTATTAGTATAATTAAAACAATAACAACATAAAAAAGCACAGCTGCCAGCTGCAAGATTTCCATTTAGCAGCAGTGCTGTGCTGTAGTCCATTAGTAGGTTCAAAAGGTTGTAACCAGGTTTTGTGCATCATCCTTACTATCTTTATCCATGTCTCTCTTCATACTCGGCCATTTAATGTGTTACCATTCTGGAAATCCATCGGTAAAAGCATAACAAAACAAAAACTTTTTTTCTTCCTTTACCTCTGGAGGCACAGCCCGGAGTTTTTCGACTAATGGAAATGCAGGGGCCTCGGCGATTGCTCACGCCCTTAATTTCCGGCGGTGCACCCGGGGATTGCCATGTTGTTTACAAATACTTTGTACTTTGGGTAGAAAACCAGCAGAGTTTAGCTATATCTCACATTTTTCATGTCACTATATCACCGTTTAGACTAATCTGACGTTTGTAAAGTCTATAAACACAATGACTGAACAAACATTACTATTTATGTGTGCACGTTTTGTAATTAATAACATGGTTATCGTACATTAGCTGGGCTAACCGTTAGCTCTTAACGTTAGCCGTTAGCGGTGTTTGTAATAACCATAGACTATATAAAAATAAGGTGATAACCCAATAAACTGTCCGTGAATAAAATATTTTTTCCAGCGGATATCTTAGTTACAACATGATTGAGCTCCCAAAGCAGTTTTGTGTTGCTATGTGTGGTATTTAGTGTGGTATTCAGTTATGGGTAATCACGATGTCTAGAAAGCATCAGTGGCTGCAGCTGAAAGGGACAGTGAGCAAAGCTAACACCAGGACGTCATCTGTTAAAAGCCTCCCATTGTCAGATACGACATGAAACTACTCCAGTTAGCTCAATCATGTTGTAACTAAGACATCTGCTGGAAAAAAATTTTTTCACATTGACGAGACAGTGTTTTGGGTGGAGTGGTCGCTATGGACACAGAGCTTGCTGTTTCTGTAGGTACACATTTCCTGGGGACACCTGCACGTCTCAGCTATGCCCCCTCCATTGTGATTGGCTAAAGCGCAGCATCGTTCAAACTCAAAGCCCCGCCCTCCCCCCTCTCTAGTCGTCTCTCACTCTTTGTGTTTTGAAGCCTGGAGTTTGGCATTTCAGTCGTCGCCATCTTGGATTTTTGGAGCCAGAAGTGAGTGAGTAAGTTGTGGATCTGACTGAGAAGCTAAGGAAACTATCGGCAAACAGCCTGTCACTCAAAGCAGCCTGACCTTAGTAATGCTTAGAGGACATTTTCGGTATTTTTCAACCTGGGCCCTATTTCCCCATGTGTATGTGTGCGTATGATTCATGGGTACAACTCGTTCTAAAATTGCTTCAGTATTAAGGGAGGCGGATGAAACCGGAGCCGTGAAATGAGCTAAAACGGTAACGAGGGCAAATGCGTCCCATTTAAGTTTGTGCATTAAAAGTGCTTGTTTTTGCTACTGACCGGTTCAGATCGCCAGTGCTATGAGTGCTATGAGTGGAGTCAGCTGTCAGTCAGTGTTGGAGCAGAGAGGGGGAGGGCAGTATGTACTGTAAGTGAGTATGTGTGTGCGCATTAAAAGTGCTTTTTTTCGCCACTGACCGGTTCAGATCGCCAGCGCTATCTCTGTAAATAGCATACTAAGCGTTTCCCTTACCTCTGGGCTGTGTGTGACGTCATCTCGCGAGAGCTTTGCTCCACTGTGTCTGTGGCTCTCTCTACTCGTGGGGCAGCCGTTTTCTTGAGGAAGAGGTGTTTCGGGATTGGACGTCTTCTCTTCTTCGGCTGGCAGTAGTCGTCTTGGGAGAAGTGAGCACTGCAGACAGTCTGCAGATGGTCTGCAAGGTGCAGTGTCTGGACAGGAGTGTTAGCATCCATGCATTTGTAGCACAACTAGTCACAACTTCAGCATCTCGCCGTCCGACAAAAGCAGCCTATGAAAGCTGTACGGGGTGTTGCGTGACATCCTGTTCTTGCGATTCAGATAAGCACAAACACTGACCATTGTTTTCAATCGATGCAGTAAAACTTTCAGCTGTACTCCGGGACAACCAGCGCCACTTGGAGCGGTGCTCAGCATGGCTCCTCTGTTTTCTTCCGGTAACAAGCAAAGCTCTCGCAAGACGACATCACAGCCCAGAGCAAGTGAAGGGTAAGGGAAATGCTTAGTAAGCTAATTACAACATATAACACTGTCGATCTGAACCGGTCAGTGGCGGAAAAGCACTTTTAATGCGCAAACTTATACGGGACGCATTTGCCCCCTGCATCTGGCTCCCTCAATACTGAAGCAATTTTAGAACAAGTTGTACCAATGAAGCATACGCACACATACACATGGGGAAACAGGGCCCAGGTTGAAAAATACTGAAGTTGTCCTTTAACTTTAAGCCTTAATAAAATGTGAAGGGGTGAGTTATCTAAAAATTCATCCCGTACAGTTGTCATTAAGGGGGGCATTAGCTATAGAATGTTTTTTTTTGTGCAAGGCTGGTAACATGTTAATTTCTGCTGTAAAGTTGGGCATTTCGGTCCCATGTACAGAGGCATCGCCTTGCTGCAGCGGCTGCGGCCTCAAATCTGGCTCGCAGCCCTTTGCTGCATGTCAGTCCCCACTCTCTCTCTGTCTCCCTATTTCACTCTCTGTCCTGTCAATAAAGGCAAAAAGCCCATAAAAATAATCTTTAAAAAAAAAAAAAAAAGTTGGGCATTTCAATATGGCTGTCTATGGGGACAGACTGGCTTCTGAAGCCAGCCTCAAGTGGCTGTTCAAAAACCTGCAGATTTTGGCACTTCTTGGTTGGCTTCATTTTTCAGCCCTGGAGCTTTCTACTTGGTTAAGGTTGTGTATTTAACCTAAGGGTGAGTGAAGCCCCATGGAAAGACCTCTTCCTTTGGAGAGCACTAATTTACTCATAAAACCTTACGGCAAGCTACCCTCTAGATTTTGATATTTCTTATGTACCACTGGAAACTCTGACCTGATGGCACTAAAGAAAAAGCTTATAGGCTCACTAAAATAACCAGAATGAATCCTAGGGGGATGGTGGTTTTACAAATGAATAAGACTGAAAAGTATATGCAAAGTGTCTGCTGAAGATGATTGTGTGATATAGCCAAAAGTTCCAAACAGCTTCTAAATAAATGTTGTGGTCATTTGGTATTTCATGGTAGTTTGCTCTCAATCAAAGAATTGGAAGGACCATCATCGTGATTTCAAAATCAGGAGTAATTTAGAGCCCTCAGACAAGTTACAATCAGACAAATTACAGACAAGTTAATCAACTGGCTTAAATTCTCACCCCGACTTAGTTATTGTTCAATTTAAGAGTATCAGTATACATTTGTCACAAACTCTGAAACAAGCAAACTTGACAGATACTTTCAAAAAATGTATACATATATATGTGTGGGTCTCATCCAAGAGACAGCTGTGCTTTGAGCAAAATGCTAACATGCTCACAATGGAAACGTTAACATACTGCTTTTTAGCAGGTGTAACTTTTACTATAACCACCATCTTAGTTTTGTACAGTCCAGGATGATTGGAATACTGTATGTTGAATGTATGCCTTTTGGTCAATACCCAAAGTACAAGACAAATCTAAATTATGACCCTCTAGTGGTGCTATATAAAGTGAGAGAATAACCAAAGTTATTGCAAATCATCCTGAGGGGATCGTAAATGTCTGCGCATAATTTCATGGTAATCCATCCTATAGTTGTTGAGACATTTAATGTGAAAAACCTCAAAATGTCAACCTAATAATGTTACAACAGGAAAAGTCAAACCGTCATTCAAGTCAGTGGGATTCATTTTCTGGGTACCATGAATATCCAGAATAAATTTCCTACAGTTGTCGAGATTTTTTACGAAAACCCAAAAGTGTAGATGTCAAAGTAGCGCAAGCTTTTAAATATCAGCCTGAAAATTCAACTTTAGTTGGGTCCTCGACTGGATGTGAGATCCTGGCCTCACACACAAACACACACACACACACACACACACACACACACACACACACACACACACACACACACACACACACACACGCCTATCAGCCGAGGCAGCATTCAGTATTCTGATGAACACCCCCTGGTCTGTGCTCTATCACTCTCACTTCAATTCTACATAATAGAGGCCAGGTCATTCATTAGCCTCCTTTAAACTGTCAATTGGAGGAAGAGGTGGGGAAGAGTGAGAGAGTACGAGTCCGAGCGGGAGAGAGAGACACACAGCCTGTCTCAGTGTTAGAACTGATAGGCCACTAAAGCCTTTTTATGCCAGTGTGATCTAAAGCACAACCATTCTTTCACTGCTGGTAGTTAAGAGGGAAATAAAGTCTGCTTAATCTTCTCCTTCATCTTACACCCGCAACCTTCCACACATCCAAACACACTCACACAAAACCACACACTGCTTTGGATGACATTTTTATTGCATGTTTGATATGTAGATGCACATTATTTTTTCATTATGCCAAGAGTCTTTCATTCTCTTTTTGTCTTGTTTAATCTTCTACATCGCTCCACACTTTCTTTGTGTAGCCTTTTTAAATACACCACCATTCAAAAGTTTGCCATGTGACATCTCAGAAGACTACTCCACATTTTTTAATGGTCTTTTATTCTTTTTAAAGTTTCCTCTTTACAAACAGATATTATTTTGTATAAAGGGTTTGTTTTTTTACATGGAGAATAAAAATGCTGTACAATGGTTCAACCAGACTGACATCTGCAAGGGCACAAAGAGACAAAGATCCCTCTGAGCAACAGTTGAATAAGAATAAAATCACCAGTCATTTGTAAAAGAAACTGGAAGCTTAAAGCATCAAAATATACAGATTAAATTAAAAGGATGTTCCTGTTTCGGTAGCAACAGTTACAATTTCTTTTTTGTTGAGCCAATTGAAATTATTGTGATCAGAGATCCAACTTAACTATTTACATGGACACTAAATAAAGTGATCTGATAAGATGTCTGTTTATATGCCCCATAGCATTTAATCAGAATATAATTGTTTTAAGTTGCTCAAAGTGGTTCCACCCATTGGGAAGTGTTGAATCAGCCAAAAATATAAGGGAAATTTCTTTTTCTGACATTATTCTAAATTTTCAATTCCTGCAATGCATAAAGTAGAGAAGGTAAAGAAGTGGTTCCACCTGTTAATACAAGTCAGTAGTAAGCAATGTAAGTGTTGTGTCACCGATGTACCCTAAGTGTCTCATATGCAGGCTACTGCTCAATTGTTATGTCCAGTGACTCCTTAATTCAGCCTGTAGCAACAATAAGACACATAAGGCTTTAGTTTCAAAATCCAAAAATTCATTGATTTATCAAAGCACTAATATAAGATTCTAGTACTAGAAGAGCAATTAACATTGGATTGGATTAAACATTTACATGATTGCTAATATTTTCCTATTGACTGGACTATCAAATGTTTACAACACCCCTCTCAACCTGACTGAAAGTTTCTTCCAATCAGACCGGATTAGGCCAGTCTATTCCTATTGAGGTGGTTACATGTATTTTAATTCTAGTTGGGCTAAAATTCTGATTTTAAGTGGAATATTGGGGTAAATGTAAACACACCTAGTGTCACGTACACAACAATGCCTATCACAAGCTGGATTAAAATGCAATGTGGTGCTTTAAGGTTGGCATTATTAGAATTGGATAGGGGCAGCATCTGTTACGTCCCCAGCCACTTGTAAGCCGTGTATTTATTACGTGTATGTGTATATGTATACGTATATGTGCATTATGATCTGTCTGTTTTAGTGGAGAGTTAGACCTCTCTTTCTGTCCAGAGACCATGTGTTTGGTGTTGAGAGGTGTGAGGGAGATTTGATAACGATCGTGACGTCACTGCTGCTGGATTGGCTGAGCAAGGGGCTTGGCCTTCACAACTCCCAACCACACCGGAAGCCGGAGATTCGTTCATGGCAGCAGCACATCGTTTCTCTTCTGGTTTTGGTGATAGGGATTTCTTGTGTGTAATTATCATTAAGTGTGTGCTTGTGTTTAGCTTGCTTTGCCAACCCTCGTAGTTTGTGTTAAGACCAGCGCCTTGGGGCCAACTGAGTCACTTGTATATATATTGTAAATGGTCACTTGCACTTATTGTTGTTTGCACGGAGCGTAGGGGTGAGCTGCTATTTCTGTTATAACTGTTTTCTCCTGGGGTTTTTTGGCCTAGGGAGTTAGGCCTAGTATTGTTCTGTAGTATTGGTTCTCTTTTTCTCCATAGGGATTAGTTATTTCACCGGTTGGTAGACAGGTTGCTTTTTGTTTGTTATTTTGGCCTGGGTTCACCCTGATTTCATTGCTCCATTTGTGTGTGATATTGTACTGTGTGATTTTGAGTGTGTAGCAATAAATTGCTCACCTGTGCAATCCTTAAGTTACGCACATGATTTGTTGCCTTTTTTCCATGTTGATTTTGAGAGTCTGAACGGGTTTTAGAGGGACCCTCAGGGCGACAATGACATTCTCCGACTGATAATTAAGAACTTAGACTTTCAGGAGGCAGCACTAGATTGGATCAGGGAGTATCAGCTGAACATACTATGGACTGACAAGTCACAGTTAAAACCATTTCAGTCTAAACACTGATAATACTGCACAAGACCCCAAGAAAAACGGAAAAACTCAATATTTAGAGCCTAATTGCGCTGTTGTGGTTCAATAATGATCGAGGGTCACTGACATTTCTTTGGGGTCTACATAAATGTAAAATCCAAGTTCCAACAGTATTCTCCCATATCATGCTAAATTGTGGGGGCATCTGCAATGTGGAAGCTTGAATCTTTAATTGTTCTTCTTTGGGAGCCAAAACGTTTTCAAATATAATAATTCATTTGCTGTCTAAATTACACTGTTTGTGTTTCTTTGTTAAAAAAAATCCATCATTGAAGAAAAGGAGAAACATCAACATAGCAGCTGATTCCAAACTTTGAAACGGTAGTGTATGCTTTTTTTTTTTTTTTATTTCTTTATTTGTGCATTGCCTTGTCTCTTCTCTTTCTACTTCTCTTCCTCTGTGGGTTAAAGAACACTAACTAAATAGATAAACTTTTGTTTACTTTGTTATTTTGCTGTAGCAGCATCATTTTTTTCATAGTGCAAGGTGCTACTGCTCTGCCTTCTGTCAATCACCAGGCACTCCAAATAATGTTGTACAAACAAACGGTCTTATAAACGGTCTATTATCACTGTTAAAAAAACCCACCTGAGCAGGTGCCTTAAGTTGCAATAAAAACAGTGCCTGATAAATGCTCAGAAATATCATCCAGAGGTTGAGAGTAATTAATGAGTTGTAACTGTAAAACATACTGGTGCTCCCAAATTAAAAAATAATCTCGCCCAACGCACGCACGCACGCACGCACGCACGCACACACACACGCACACGCACACACACACACACACACACACACACACACACACACAGGTTTCCAGCTCAATGGCCACAGGACCATAGTCGCCCCAGAGAATTTTGGTATGCGTCACTTTCCATTTTGTCCTCCCAACAGAATGTATGTATATGTGTGCTCATATGTCAATGTCGGTCTGTCTGTAAGAGATAATGAGGCACTGTGTGTTTCACCCAGCTAACCCTTGGACGTTACCATCAAGTCCTGTGAATTGGCAGCTACAGTGGAAAACTGGGAGCACAACTTTGTCACATTGCTGGACTCTGTTTTGACTTTCTCTGCTCAGCTCAGCTCTGCAGCAACACATCCATCCCAAATGGGTTTTCAACTTGTTCCCCAAACCTCAACAATGACAAGCCTATAGTGCCGGGAGGAATTATTGCTGCTCGACAGCCGTGTGTCTCTTTATTGGAGGTTGTCAGGATGTGACTCAGACAGTGACATGATTTAAGAGAGCAGGAGGAATTGCTTTAAACAATACACGACTAACAGCCTGTGAAAACATTGGAAAATGACACACTTAGTGACTGGCTTTTTCCATCTTTCCAGAGACAATGTTTGATGAGCTGGTTATTGCAACTCATGTGAAAACACAAATCCCTTCTCTAATATAATATGAAATCAAAACAAACACAAAAGTCAAGTGTTTTTCTTCTCATATCTCGAGCCCTTTGTTTCCTCATCTTCTGTGCATCAGTAAATTTCAGTAATCATTAAGAAAGCTCTAATAAAGGTGGTAAGCATGTTTTATTCTTATTTTTAATGCTGGGTGTCAACATTTAACTGTTTAGTCGCTTAAACGCCAGTTACGCATGTTGGTCTATAGATTAATTTGCTACTCTTCAGTTACTGGACTGAGTAACAGGCTTACTCAAGTACATATCATCAATGTTAATGTGGGAGGGGTAATGCACTCTTTCATTTTCCCCACTCAGGAGGAAAGTGTGTACACACAGATTGATCATGTGGGAAATGTTCTCTGTTTTCTGTTATCAAAAATGGATATCAGTTTGTTGGGTTGAACTTGTCCTGGTTTACACCTTGCCTTACATCACTAGAGAAAAAATGCAAATGCAAGTAGGGTTTGGAACCTCTCAGTTCATTTTCAATTTCAACAGCAGTATGTCAAAATACCTGTGGACCCAAGTGGATAAACCTACAACCAATCAGAACAACAAAATGTGATGTAGTGCTGAGAAACAAAGATGAGCATAATGCTGTTGCTGTTTTCGCCATCAGAATCTGAAAATACAACTTCAACAGAAAGTTCCACATTAGCTGCAGCCATCTTGGTTGTATTCACAAATGCCTCTACACTGGTCCTCTTCACTAGTCTAGGTTTATCCTTGCCATAGTTTTCCCAACGTGAGGGTGCTTGAGCCAGAGCAGAGGCTCCAAAAGTTGTTATCATCTCAAAAACACTTCATATTGGATAAACCCTTGTGACTGGCCCAATACAGGTTTGACCTACTGAAAATTTGTCTGAACAGAAGAAGGACCAGATGTATCTACAACAGCAAATAAAACATGAGCTTGCATATTGCTCCAGTTCCCAGACTAGTTGACACTGCTTGTTTTAAAGTTTAAAATAAGTTTAGGGGCAGCTGCGGCTCAGAGGTAGAACGGATTGTCCACTAATCAGAAGATCAGAGGTTCTCCAGTCTGCATGTCGAAGTATCCTTGAGCAAGATACTAAACCCAAAATTGCTCCCGATGGCTGTTCCATTCGTGTGTGAGTGTGTTAAAAACTGAGTAGCAGGTGGCACTTTGTATTGCAGCCTTAGCCACCAGTGTGTGTGTGGTCCAGTGGTCATATGACAAGAAAGGGGCTCTACAATTGCAGGTTTATTTACCATCACACTACTGGGAAGCAACACAGGAACAAAATATTTAGGCCTGACCATAACTGGCATTTCCCAAGAGGTCAATCATGGCTCTAATCTATAACAATCAAATATCTCAATGCTTTATGGGAAATTAATGAGGAGTTTGCTCTTTCAGACACACTGTGAAAATGTCTAAAGCTTGGCATTTGTGCCTGAATCCAACTGAACCATATAATCACAGTTGGGCCACATCAGATTTCTAACTTGATAACTCAGGGTGAGCTCCTGGCCTCCAATCAGGCTCTGGATTTATGTCTCAATTTATGTCAAAGGTATTTCACCATTTCAAAAGTGAGAGCTTTAAAACAGGTCTGCTGTCTGTCTTACCTTCTTTTTGGACTTGAAGACATTGCAGCGGAAGACATTACTCTGTCCGTCTCTAGCGATGTAGCTGAAAATCTTCAGATCCTGGGAGTCATGAGACACATAGAATATCCTGAAAGATAGAATAAAATAGGTCAGAAATAATTTAAAATAACAATGTGAATAGGATTCAAAACAGAATCAGAGCCTGGCAGCGTTTCTAAATGTATCCTAAGACACAAAATAGGCAAGCAGCCTGTTTGTCTGAGGTTTCAATGTGACAAAAATAAACACTGTTTTAAGTTTGTTTGAATCCGAAGGCATCAGACCAAAATTTCAGCTTTTGGGCTCAAAAAAAAAAAAAAAGAGTAAAAAAAGATTGAAATAGAATTAACTGGCAAGTACAGACTATTATTCTATGGGACTTTGAGAGAGCGAGTTCAGTGACACACATTGAAAGTAAACTTTAATACAAAGTTTTAAAAAAAAGACTTCAACTGCCAACAGTGATATTTTTCAGAGTGAGGAGGAGACAGAGGAGGTAATACTATCACAACAAAAAATGCTGTGTGTGAAAGCGGATGCAGTGGGAACTGAGTTTGAGACAATCATCGTGTTCTCCTGGTAGGGAGAGACGGTGTGCAGCCAACAGCAAAGAGATATACAATATCCTGCACAGCAGGTAAATAGGAAGAAACAAGTTTGGGAGCAAAAGGGAGAGCAAACGAGATAATACACAATAACCTCCAGGAAGGAGAACATTGTATGAGTTAAGCTCTTCACTGGATCTAATTTATGATGACAAAAGAACGCTTCTGGAGTGATAAAGCATTGCAGATGACAATTTGATGTCAATACTGAAACCAAGGAGCTGGAAACCGTTCAGTCCAAATGAGACAGGAGGGTTTTTGTTTCTTTCGAACAATTCTCCACCAATGTTTCATTCAACCAACTGAAAATTTGAACTTTTTTGGATCTGTAGATGACAGGAATGTATTTCCCATAAAACCTAAAAGGCATTTACATCAAAGCTCTTTAATTTTGCCCTCAATTCCTGAAATGAAATGAACTAAAAAAAAAAAAAAAGCTTTTACACCTTTTAACAATGACCTCATTGTATTACATTTTGAGTGGGACATGTTCACTTGCAATATTTTGTTCCACAACAGAAGGAAGTAAAATGTTGTTTTCTGAAGCATACTTCCTCCACAATAAACTTATACACTGATCAGCCAAAAATATTAAAACAACTAATAGGTGAAGTGAATAACACTGATCATTTTGTTACAGTGCAATGCTCTACTAAGGAACCTCGGCTCCCGCAGACAAACAGTGTGTTGCAGTGTGGCATGGTGCATTGCCTTGTTGGGGGGCTACTGCCATCAGGGGTACTGTTGCAATGAGAGGGGGTAATGGTCTATAACAATGTTTAGGTGGGTGGAGTCCATAAAGGGGCATCCATATGAATGCCAGGACCAAAGATTTTTCGGCAGAACATTGTATTGTAATAAAACGATCACTGTAATTCTCTTCACTTGTCAATGGTTTTAATGTTTTGGCTGATCAGTGTACCTTATAAATACCAGTGGATAGATTCAATATTTTTTCCTCAGTCTGTGTTGCTAGGATGGAGACAGGGTTGAAAAGTCTGTCATCTTTTTCCACCAAAATTAGCTCTTTTAATTGGGACAGACAGCTTAAATTAGGCAAAAGACTCCTTTCCCATTGCCAGCCTCTCTGGTTCCTATTCTCGCATGTCACGTTCCACGTCATGAACATGTTGGAAAACAGGGTTAATTAGCAGCATTGAGGCCAGTAAAAATGTTAGTCAAGTGAAGTCAACTTTATTTATACAGCATTTTGAACACAGAGTTGATACAAATTGCTCTTCCAGCACACGGTAGAAAACAGAAAAAAAAAAAAAAAGAAAAAAAAAAATACAGAGAAACACAAAAATTTGAATGCTATTATCAAAGAAATAATATTGCACCTATAGCAAAAACTGTCTCCTTGTTTTTATACTGTCAGCACATTGTGACAGTACAGCAAAAATTACATTGATATTACACACAATTAAATGCTACTGAGTGAAGGAAGGACATTTCCAGAGTTTTGTGGCAGCGACAGAGAAAGCCCTGTCTCCAGAACACTTCGTCCTGGACCTCAGGATACACACAGGTCTTTGGTCAGATGATCTCTTAGGACAGTTACTGCTTTTTATATCTGTTACTTTTTCAGTCTCTCTTTCAGACTTGGTGCCGACTAATTTGGAATGTTGTTTAAGATTAAGCTGGAAAAGGGGCAAAAAAATAGTGTGTCCACCGGGTGTCATGTTTCCATCACTGCCAATCAGAGCTGGCACTAATAAATAACCATTACTTCTGCAGACTTATTTGTCATGTGAATGAATGCCAAATGTAACCTTTCCTACTGAAGACAAAAGCCAGTCATTAGTTACTGATTTCTTTGTTCAGTGGGAAAGGAGCTTTAGATCTTTAAGCCATTCCTATCCCTGTATATAGCCTCATGTTTATTTTTAGAGTCATGACTAAACAGAGCCTTCATCAGATCTACTGACCCCACATTATTCCAAAAGAGTTTCTGAGAGTATTTCAGAAAAGTGTTTGTAGAATTTAATAAAAATGTGAAGGGTGCACAACTGTCTTCTGCAGACTTCTCTGCTTTGCGACTTTTTTCCACTTGTCCCAGTGTGAGATTTAACATTCAAGATGAGCTGATGATCACAATACTTAACATGTATTCCTTGTCCTGTATAATCAAGTTGTAATTATAAAACTAGACTTGCAGACAGTGCGAGTCTGTGATGAGAGAAAGGGACTGCACAGAACACAAGCAAAAAGGCGGCTCCCTATTGACAATGTTTTTTGAATCATTGTAATGAGCTTAATCTATATTCATTCATGTTTACTTGTTTTGGCTGTAACCTGAGGAAAATAAAAAATCTCTGTCAGCGTAACAAACAACTAAGATTGTGCCACCATTATGCTTTTTCAAGATTATTATGATGAAATTCTTTCATCTTTCTAAATGTAAGAGCTGACTTCAGACTACATTGCTACTTCATAAAGAAAAAGAAATGAGTGATTGAAGCAAAAAGGAGGCTCTCCATTGCAAAAAAGGGATTCCTAAGTCTTTGCTGTGATACCATTTAATCAGTATGTTCATAGAGAAAAATAGCCTCATCCATCCTTGTGTGTTTTGGTTGTCCTGAAAACCTTTATTAGAGCACAATAAGTTACCTCATCAGCATGAAGATTATACCTCAAAATCTGGAAGGTTAATGAGTTGTTGGTGTTGCTTAATACGATTAACTTGAAATATCAACTGGTTGAAAGAAGTACCAGAAACCTCAGGCAGAACAGGTTCCTAATTGGGCAATTAGTTCCATATTAAGGGGCCCTGTGGTATATTTGGGGTAATTCATCACAAAGAGACATTGGACAACCAGGCAATAGCAAGAAATTAGGTGATGATTATGCAAATGTTGTGTTTGTTGAAATGTGTGTCTGGGTGTGTTTGCGTGCTGGCTTTGTATGTCTGTGCATATTTGGGTGTATGTGTTGTGTGCTAGAGATCAGGGTCTCATCTATACACTCAGTGACATTTCTGTGGTATTTGTTTTGGCCTTTTCTGTGGGAGCCAGACTGGCTGAGGTCTTGAGGTATAGATGGTGCCTTTGTCAACAGAAACTGTCAAAATACCAGGCACAGCTATCTGCAGTGACTCACTCACACACACGCACACGCACACACGCACACACACACACACACACACACACACACACACACACACACACACACACACACACACACACACACAGCTGCAAAAATATTATGTCCAATAACTCAATTTATCATAGATGGATTAAATCTGGTTTAATTTCCCAGAGATGCTGAAGTCATTAGCTGCAGTTTGTCTTAGTCCCAATTACTTGAAATATTCACTACATGTGTTAGAAAATGCCAGCTGTCAGTTCTAGACAAACTAATTACATGTGAGATTTCAGCAATGCAGAATTTCGGACAATATAATGACAATAATGATTGGATGGCAGGTGAGGATTTCAACTTAAATCTGGTAATTGATTGGATCAATAATGATGCTGTTGCACTCACCAACCAGACAGGTTGTAAACAAGCCAAGAGTTTACAAAGATTAATTAGCTACTACCTTGTTTAGATGTAAAACACAAAGGGAGTGCACCTGCAATGTCAATACTAATCCCTCAATGCACAGGAGAACTGTGGGTGCACACAACTACAATAAGCTGGGGAGGCTAAAATCCTGTCTGCGGACTGTGATGAATGTTAACATGAACGGATTTGGTAAAAGTTTTGACTAAATTATTGTTTTGATTTTTTACAGCAGGCAATTACTTTATACATGCAACATTACCCATCCGCGGGTAACTACTGAGAATATTTTTGACTGTTTACACGCTAGTTTATAGATTAATTTTGCTACTCTTGAGAACTGTTTCTAGCACTATGCTGTATCACAACAAAGCTAATGAGGTATTAATTCACTGGTTTGCTAGCTGCCACTACTCTGTACTACGAATTACTTGGGTATGGTGTGTCGCCACTTATTCGGTGATTACTGCTGCCAATGCCACTCTGACCCATCTAGGCATTGCTGTGGAAACACTGTGCCCACACTCTGGTCTCCCCCCAAGTTCGCCTCTGCGAGTAAGCAGCTTCATTTAGAGGAGCAAAACCTGTTTAGCATTATTAATTAGCTCTGCTAGCACCATTAGCTGGAGTGACCCAGGAGCCTATTGGAGGGCATTCTCGGAACCCATTGGCTGTATTCGGCATCTGAACTTCCAGCAGACGGCAATACAGCCAGACCCCTGATTTTTTGGCATTCCGTTTTGATTTGGGTGGAGGAGGCGAATTTCCGTTTCCGACTTCCATTAATATATGAGTAAATATGCTGAACCATTGCGATGGATTCAAAGTTTGCAGTGACGCCGAATATGTTCCGCCTCTGAGTTCACCGCATGGACCGTTTAACCTGGCAACAACTGCAGCAGGCTCAAACATGATTGGTCAATATCACACGGACTACAAACAGCCTACTAGTGTTGCAAGGTATACCAGCACTAAAATAGTACTGGGGTACTAGAGTATTCCAAACGGTACCATACTGCATTTGGAAAATACCGGTACTTTGAAATTGATTCAATTCATTAATTTAGTTAATTTACTTTACTCATTTATGCACACAAACACCTTTCTTGTTCCTATTGGAGCACAGATTGCACAAGTGGTGTGTATGACAACACCTGTATCAACATTCGCAGCTGGACAAGAGACAAGAGAAAGTCTGCCTCACAAAGGGAGACAACACGAGACAACACCAACTTGGTGAAACATTTGAGCAACCAAACCGTGACGTCTGTACCGAGGTACTTTCAAACCACGATTTCTTTGGTACCGTTACACCCCTACTATTTATTGTTCTAATGGTTTGTAGCCAAAAGGACTTTTCCTTAGGAAGAGTATCGAAAAGTATTGAAATTCATATTGGTATGGGTACCGAAACAAAGATTTTGGTATTGTGACAACACTACAGCCTACAACCCGAAACCAGGGCTCTTCCACTCTTCTTCCGGGGGTAAGATTGCCTACAGACTCTACATTCACTGAATGTAGAGTCTGTATATAGAGACTAATTGGAGGCTGGCCACCTTGTTACCGCAGTAATGCTGTTCCAGCAGCATGGGTCAGGGAGAGGTTACCAGCAGTAACATCTGAAAGAGCAGCGATGCCAACTAGCTCTTGTCTAGACGATGAGCAGTACAGGGAAGCTAGTTAACCAGCTGAGAGTGAAGGGTGGGCACCATGTCTCCACATATTAACACCTGTCTATTGGCAAAACAGACAGGAAAAAAAATAAAAGTCAAGAAATTTACAACACAAATAATTGAAATTTCACCCCCTCTGAATGGATAGCACTTAAACTGCAGCACTAAAGCTCACTGAGTGAATGGAGCACTGGATTAAAAGGGAAGTGCCTCTTGTTTTTCATGTCATTTTTTCTTTCCTAAAAATGAAGCGGTGAGTTACTAGTAAATGGGTATTTGGCTATAGAAAACGAAATGAACTGAAATCCCTAGCCCACACCGTGACTAAAACTATGAAAAAATAACCCAAATAAACTGTATTCAGGGGTCATTCAGGGGTGTTATAACATCTATTTTATCCATACAATGCACACGCAGGCCTGAATAAGCATAAACAGTAGCCTTTCCAATTTGCTTACCACAATCATGAGCAGCTCAAAACAGAAGATGATCCTCTGTGACATTACATTTTACACAGTACTTTCTGGAAAATAATGTGAAATGAAATGACATTATGCACAAGGGATTACAGTGAGGTGAGGTGGTTAGCTGCAGATTAATGAGGGTACCAGAGCGGTTCTTTAAGTGTTTGTGTCAACAAACACAGGGGGCTAATGGGGTCTCTTCAGTATTATCAAGCCGTGTCATCTACTGGGAGAAAACTGACCACTCCCATCCAGCTCCACTTTACAGAAACCTTTAAGTTGTCTCGCCTTTCAACTCTTTCTCTCCCCTCATCTCCCCACCACCCAAACACTGTGATAAAAATCAATGCCCCTAAAGATTTCTTTCTTTGAAATCTAAAAAAAGGGGGGAAGTCTTATGTTCTGCCAATTGTTGCCTAGAGAGAACTGAATCTTATTCAAAACATGTAGGCAATGATAAAAAGAAACATTACATGCTGCCAGACGAGTGAGGCTCAGCCAAGAGTGAGTAAAAGTGAGCTTAGCTGACTGGCTTAGCTGACAAATCCCCCAGCAGCGCGGAGATGACGGCTCAGATACATCTCTATCAACTGTCTCTAACAGGAACAGCTGCCAAACATCCAGGTGAAGATGCGTCAGATAGATCACAGCTCAGAATTAGAGAGGCAGGCTCGACATGAAAGCCAACAAAGATGGTTAAGGGCTAAATAAATCAGACTACAAATACTGCCAACGGAGAAACTTCTTATCTTGTATTTCAAAAGGGGTTTGCTGTGCCTGTTTAAAGTTACAATCCATAACATTTTCACATGAATGAATGTCAGTAGTGTGCAACTCAGTGGTAGGTCTACGATAATACAGCTGAACAAAAGAAATTTGTCATACATCAATTTACTTGAGAGATTTTTCATTTTTCAATCCCTCAAAGCCAGCTGACATTGAGATTAAACTGTTTCATCTGCTGCTGGAAATCAAGCAGTGAGCTATGACAAAGCAGGTATGCCGATCCCAATACAGTGTAAATAAATAGCATAGTCATCAAAAAAGAATAGATGGCTCCCTAATAGTGCAAAGTCAGACAAAAGTCATAACTTTTCGGCAAAATAAAAACATCTACACACTGTGGAGCATGAGTGATCAATATAAATCCATTTTAATTTAAGATAATCTAGATAATCAGAGACATTTGGAGGATGATTCTAAAAATGAGATAAGGATTAAATTAAAATCTACTCATAAGTCTCAAAATGTGTCTCTCCAGACTCATCATTCTGCAGCAACATTTAACTATCATGCAAGGATAAACCCACTGAGAAAAAGGTGCAGCAGAGTCCAAGTTGCTGCATCAGCAGTTCACTCAGTAGGCCAGACTGCAATGTCTGATACCTGTAGTGGCACTGGTGCCATCCTATTACTGAATCATGATATCACATAATGAAGACATCAAAGAAAAAAATGAACAGTGAGATTTTCTGTAGCGTTTAATACATCAATTTATAGCTTCTATTAAGAGCACTGAGGTCATGTCCTCAGGATTTTTGGAAAAGGGTCTTGCTGCAGAGCTTCAGGCTCAGGCCCACCTCCTCCGTCGCATCCTTTCTGGTCCCGAGCTTGGAGAAGGAAGTGAACTGTGTACACCACAGACGATCATTAGGATACAAAAGCATGTGTACATCAATTTGATTAAGCCACACAACCTCTGCCAATAACAACAAGGTCAACAGTACAACCTTAAAGCCTGGGTAAAGCAAAAATAAATATGAGTAATGAGTTTGTCACAACACAGCCAAACTTGAATAATGAAAAAAATCACAAAGTATACCATATTAGGTTTCAAAATCATGAAAAAAGAGAAGTATTGTCTGGTCTGAGACACTAGGGATGTGTCCGCTAAAGAAGCTGAAATGAAGATTGAGCTGCTGCCAGGCTGTCGTCAAGAGCAGGCCAGCTCTTGTTAGCAGCTAAACCTGTAGCACGGTATCATACAAGACCCCCAAACCAAAGAACAGCCGCTGTGCAAGTCAGACTCTCATTAGCAGCTATATCAGTAGCACAATGCACACATAACCCCCAAGCTGAAGAACGAGCCGCTCCACAGCCTCTCAGCAGCTAACCCTGTAGCACACACTGTCTATGTTTGCACCACACACACTCAGAACCAGGGAACAATAGCCACTGCACAGCGATAACCTCTCGCTCAGCAGCTAACATTAGCACAACGCACAGCAGTGAGCAGTAACTGCCAGTGGGTCAGGTTAATAGGCTGATGGGTACATTAGTGACACCTACTTTGCTTGTATTTATAGAACTGTGGCATTTAACAGACATGTTTAATGTATTTAGCAAACTGAAAAGGCTCAGAAAGCTTGTGGAATGTAGCAAACTTGCTGCTCACACACAGGGGCTGAAGGAAAACACACTGATGCTACACACTGCACTCTAAATCAATGTTTGTAGTGATGTGGTATTTATGTATTAGAGGAGGGGTAAATAATGAGGGTCGCTCAGCTGCGTCATCAAGAAGGCTTTTAGGCCAGTCCAAAAAATAATGGATAGAGACATGGTGAAAAACTATTCTGAGCCCACAATGCAGTACTATGCAGTTCCCAGTCTTTTCACATTTTCCAACATGCAAAATGTGTTTGGAAAGAAATCACTGATTTTGCTTTACCAAGACTTGAATATTTTGATATAACTGTAACTTGTACTAACATAACAACTAACCTAAGTAATTAATTCATTATTATCTAAATATTAAGGTTGTGTAATTTACCTTAGTGTTTGTGGAAGTTGTATGGAAGAGGTTATGTGGCAATTAAGTTAACTCTTTTCACCCTGTGTAGCCTATTATACAGTGGTATTGAAACATAAAATGCACTTATTAATTAACGATAAAAATCGATGAACAACACATATGTTGCCTAAAGGTAAACCACTTGTGATCTGTCAGCTTATAAAAGCCTTTGTAGCGCACATGACATTGTGACATATGTGACTTATACAGCAGCACGGATATAATACAATGCAAGTTAAATATATATTCAGTAGGCTACTTTATTTATTACCGATAAGCAAGATAAAAATGACTTTCAACCCTGACACAACATGATTTTCCATGGGTCCTGGTGATGGAGCACCAAAGATGGGCCTGAGCCTGGAGCCCTGCTGTATAATGCAACTGGCATTTGGGGCATTTTAGCAACCTGCTGGGGACAGTTTACACTCTGCATTTAATACTTTAGAGCAGTGGTTCCCAACTGGTCCAGCCACATGGGTCCAGATTTCTCCTTGGTCAATGGTTCAAGATCCACAAAATTTAAGACAGTCAGCGTCATACTTGCATTTGAACATGTCGTCCAGCTAGCTTGCTGTCTCTGTCAAGTAGCTGTCTGTTAGTCGCTCACTCTACAGACAGAAAATGCTCTGTGCCAGAAATCCACTGTTTTTTTTTTTTTTACAAACTTGACATGTTGTGGTCCATTTAGAAAAGACCCATGACCAACTTTAAGACTGGGACCCACCAGTCGGGAACCACTACTTTAGAGGGTTATGCCAGTATCAATCAGACTCAGTATATAAATTTGACTATAATTGCGCCAAAGGGAATATAAAAAGGGTCTAACAGTTTTTCATCAGGATTATATTGCTGGCTGTGTGTTTTTGAAACTTTAAAAAAAAAAAAAAAAAATTTAAATATTATAGTTATATATAGTTAATGAAAAAAAAGTAATGATACACCCTTTGTTACAGATGTCTTTTTGGGGTTTTCCGGAATCGGGGGACATGAACTCATGACCTTAGTATCTCTAAAAACTTGGCTGCTGCCCAGTTGACACATGTGGCAAAGAAAAATCTCAATAAGAAAATGTTTTGGGGTAGGGGGACTAACAAAGAGGGAAGGGGACACTGGGCCTTTACACCTCAGGTACACATTGATTTTAAGTCGCGGATCACTGTATCCCGGTTTCAATCAGTCATTCACAACCACTGATCCAGCCCAATCTAAGGAACAATCAATAAATCTGGCACAGTTTACCTGTTTCAACAAACACACTCCTCTCATATCTTGTGTTCCTTTGCACCATAAACACCAAGTTGGCATTGCGACTGGGGTGATCTCTTTTTATCTACAGTGGTTATTCCTAATCATTCACCTTACACTTGAATTTACTGTTCAAACTGTACTGACTGTTATGATTATCTGTGATAGTAAAGTTTATTGTTCAGTGATAAAACACCTTGGCTCACAACATATCTGTCAACACTCTTTATAACCAGCTTCAGGGATTATTGCCAAATTGCGCAGTATTACTGAATAGCTTTTTTCTTGTTTTCATTTAAAGTTTCATTTAAATTTAAAGGTTTTTTTTATTTTTTCTTTAAATCAAATTCAAATGGCACCAAGATTGAACTTGTTATTGACTGGAGATCATGAGGAAAAGACTGCAGAGTTTAGTGCATGAGACAGTGACATAAACAGAAGATGACTGTGTTTGAAAGCTCATACAGTGTGACTGAGAAATAGAGAGATGGACGCTCATAGTAAATGAGAGGCAAAAAGAGAATGTGTAAAGGATTACGAGCGAATGTCTGGATGGAGAAAGGGAGGGGAAAAAAAGGGCGAGACAGTGGAGCAAAGCAGATGATTCATGACTCATCCGGTGAGTTAAAGTTCAGCGGTGCATTAAGAGTCTGACAAAAACGCTGGCGTTCCTTCATATTTAACCTGCTGCCGTCTCGTCTCCATCAGCAAAATGGAAAAACTGCCAGCTTCTGTTTAAAAGCTGCATGGGTTACATGTGCACAACTCTCAATGACCACACACTCTCTCATTCACACACATGCAGCTAATAAGCCTTTCTTGTTAACAGGCTGAGTGTATCACGCAGCAGGCTGTGATGTGATGTTTGAGTAATGGAGTGGGCTTGTTTTAGAAGGCCTCTGTCATTTTTCCTTTGATAAATTGCTGCCTGTGAAACACAACTGCTATAAATCAAAGGCTAAGCGGCGATGCACCACACACACAGCATCGACAACTGCACACTTACAGGGAATCAATACAATAACGCACCTGTGCCAGATCAGGCTGTAGATTGGTGTGTGTGTGTGTGTGTGTGTGTGTGTGTGTGTGTGTGTGTGCCTATTTTAAAAACAGCATCATGTTTGAGAATAAAAGCCTATTAGATCTGCATCCTGTATTAATACAATCTCTTTACATCCTGTTATTGGACATCTACAAAACCTCCAGTATCATTTTCAGCAACATGAAACATACAGGAGACACATACAGTGTGTCACCCTGAAATCATTGACTCGTGGATCGATGTATTAAATATCTTAAGGAGAAAGGCACCATTTTCAGCCTACAAATGAAATGTGTTATACACCACAAATTAATCATTAATGAGCTCCATAATCCCTGCACATGGTCAAATTAACTGTGGTCAGTGGTGTTGGAGATTCTACATGAATTAAAGATTCAATTAGGTCTCCCCCACTAGACTAAACAGGAAGCTGAAAGAGAAGGTGGACTTTGATGCGTCAATTATATTTATGGAGTGTTAAAACTTTAACAGTCAATTAGACTGACCTAAAGGGGTTAATTAGTGCCATTTGTAAGAATGCCTAGGTTTGAGTGACAGGTTTAGTGCCAATCAGCTGCACATTGTAGAAGTTACAGCCTTTAAATGACGGAGCTTTTGGGCAGTAATTACAGCATTCTCTGTCCATTAGGCTAATTGGTGGAAATGTTACGATACTAAGGAGAATACAGAGCCAGGATGTGCTTTGTCTGCAAGGTTAGTTAAAATTCTATGTTTGACACATATAGACCAGTTAATTATACAGTCAACCACCCCCAATTCTTTCTTTAAATTTTTTTGAGGTAGTTCATAAAGGTCAAACCTTTTCTTTTTTTTTTTTTTTTTTAATAAAATGGTTTTTCACAATGGGAGGCAATTTCTAACTTATTGTCTTTACATATACACTGATCAGCCAAAACATGAAAACCACTGACAGGTGAAGTGAACAACATTGATCATCTTGTTACAGCACAGTGTTCTGTTGGAAAACGATGGGCTGTGAAATTCCAGCGGATGCCACCTGACACACTCCCCCCGCCTAAACACCAGTGCAGACCCCCCCCCTTCATGGCAATGGCTCTCCCCTGTAGCAGTGGCCCCCCAGCAGGACAGTGCACCGCATCACCCCACAAAAACTGCTCAAGAATGACCGAAGGAACCTGATCTGATCAAACATCTGTGGGATGCACTTGTACCCCACCTCACAACCCACAGGACTCAAATTATCTGATGGTAACACCCTGATGCCAGGTAGCAAAGGACACCCTCCAGAGGTCCTGTGTCCATGCCTCGACAGGTCAGAGCCAATTCCGGTCCAAGGAGGACCCACCATGGATTAGGGGTATCAGCACGTCCCTCAACTGTCCAATCAGATTGGTTATCTGGGGTGTTGGGAGGTCAGACGATGCCTTGAGCTTTCTGTCACGTTCCTCTGGTGATGCCTGAGCAGTTTTTGTAATGTGGCATGGTGCATTGTCCTGCTGGGGGGCCACTGCCATTGACAAGTGTTGTTGCCATGAGGGAGTTTATTTTGTCTGCAGTGGCGTTCGGGTTGGTTGAGTGCATCAAGTAGCATCTACATGAATGACAGGACCCAAGTTTTCCCAGCAGAACATTGCACTGTTACAAGATGATCAATGTTATTCACTTCATCCGCCAGTGGTTTTCATGTTTTGGCTGATGAGTGTATGTAGCTGACTGTGTGAGCTGGCCAAATGAATTTACATTTCCATGTGTGCTGTATTCTTACATACTAGAACCTGTTTGAACTAAAATACTGTTATAAGATGACACAATTTCTTTCTCTTTTAGGTTTGAAGAGGCTATGCATTTAATCAGGCCGTCCTATACTTCTGAATTTCTTAAATCCTCATCGGCAGGATTCCTCTGCAGTGAGAAAGCACCTAATTTTGAGAAGCTTATTATAAAAATGATATGGACATAATAACTGATCAGACTGACTGTTCCAGTCTGGGTCAGCTGGGAAATAAAAAGATAAACATTCTGTGTTGCTCTCATCTCTCTCTTCACCGTCTAATCTACATTAAGCTTTTGTCTTTCCCTTCCTCCATGGGTTATCATAGGATTAGCAAGACACTGATGGGTGTCCTTCCTCATTTTATCATAGGAAAAATATGTGTTGTTGCAAGATTTTATCAGTTGCCTTATGACATGCCCATCCCTGTATTTCACTGGGTGCAGCTGCTCCACATTTCAGCTGCAACCAGGTTTTGTCCTGTCCGCCACACATCATGTCATGATGACATGGATCAAAGATTTGTGGCTGTGTTTTAGTTGTTAAAAATACATTCATTCTCATGATTACTTATTTACATGCATTTCTATTTATATTTATAGGGTGTTTATTTGAAAAAACGCCCGGATGGTGCGGTTCCACATCCTGCCCAACTTGACTTGCTCTGTGAAACATGTTGCAACTTCTAAAAAATAGACTAAATGCATATTTTTAGTGGAACAGTGCAGAGACTTGCTTCTGGAAAGCTTCTAACACATGCTGCAGTGCATATACGTTGGAATCCAAGGCATCATCATAAAAAGAGTGGTTGCGATCAGGTCTGGTGGCCAGGTCGCAGCCATAGTGGGTTGCAGCTGCGCACGGCGGAATACAGGTGTGATATCCCACCAATAGCCAAGTGTACTGTCTAAGTATTTACCCAGATGTTAAGTGTGTGTCTGTCTCTGTCAGCAAAGAGTGAATAATGTATGTGTGATGGTGAAAGTCAATCATTATGTGTGATTTCATATGATTTGTAGGCATTAAACTAGTCTTCTCATCTGCTCCCAGCCTATATAAAAAAGCATCTAAAACCAGTACAGCTATGGAAAGACATCTGACCTTTGACCTTAATCTCTTCAACTGTTTTAACAATTAGTCATGTCATTATGGGCATTTTTTGCATTTTAAGGTTATTATCCATTATTTACACTAATAAACTCAGCTTTAAGTCAGAGGAGGAACTCTATCACTCTCATTCCTGACAGTCTTTTAGATCCAGTGTTTTCATTGTTTGAAAGGTTTTTACATTTTGACAACAAGAACCAAGCAGCCTGTCAGTAAGACGTCAATGTGTGTGTGTGATTACTGAGCTTCAAGTTTTGTTTCTCTTTTGACAGTTAAGTGAGAAACATTTTCATTTGCAGATTGATGTTCCTCGGTTCAGGGAGTCTTGGCTCAAAACTCCAACAGACTTCAGATGTAGACTTAAGCAGGGTATCACCTCAAACAAAAGCACATGTACAGAGGTTATGCAAAGCCTTTTGACTGTGTCTCACAGAAACTACCCAACATTTCAACAGAAGGAAAGACACTGTTCTGCTTTATAATAACAAGCCTTCTTGCATATTTTAACACTCTTCTGTGATAGCCCAGACCTAAAATCTTTTCCAGAACAGATTTGGCAACGCCAAGAAAAACCAGACTTAATTACACAGCATACTGATCAGGCATTATGTTGATTAAAATGACTATAAAAGGCAGGGTGAAAAGGTAGAGGTTCATTATCAGAAAAACTGTTGTGTCAGCTCCACCCCCGCATGGCCACATAAAGAAAACCCCTGAAATTATAAAGCCCAGTCTTGGCAATTCTAAAAGTAACACAACACAACCGACTTAATCATCTAGCTGACAGTCAATTTCCTCCTGCACTTGTCAATGTCAAGGTTAGCAGCTCCGTCTCATTTCTACTCTCTGATGCATTATTTACTAAAAAGGTAAGCGCCCCAGTTTTTGCATGTATATGGACACATTCTGGGGTCTTTTATGAGAAATGAGAGCACTAAATCAATATCTCACACCCTGCAATAAACTAAGCTCAGCTGAGACAAGCTCTCACATTCTCTCAAATAAACACAAACCTCAAAACAAATCTAGATGGGTTAAATATTTATGTGGTATTCTGCCTCAGGGGTGTGGACCTTCGGGGGAAAGTTTGTTTTGGTCATATGAACACGTTGGTGTGTGCGAGCATGTGTGGATATGTGCAACAGTCTTGACTTTGAAGCTGCAGGATGCTGAGGAAAAAATGTGACGAACATGACAATTTTAGAATTACTCCAAATATTTGGGATGCATCAATCCAACTTTTAGTCTCCTGGTAGTGAATCCAATTTACGATCCAAAAGCAGTTCTCTCTTTTCCCCACATTTAAAATTCATATAGCTCACTGTACAGAACTTGTGTTGATTTGATTGCTGTGGCACTTAGGACTTATCAGGGCCCTATCTTACACCTGGAACAAAGCAGCATCACTTTCCAGTTCCAGTTCCAGTGCCCACATTGTGTAAGTAGCAAATGAACTTGTGTCTATCTGTGCACCCATCAGCATGTGGATCTTAAAATAAAGTGTGGTCAGGTCCATTGCTGGCACACTGCTATTTTGAGGCAGCAGAAAGCGACAGCGTCATTAACCAACAAAACCTAGTTTATGGCCAGAGTGGCTTGCCAGTTCCTGCTATTTAATGGGTGCATTATTCAGATCGTGAGATGTGCCTACAGTACATAGGTGGGTTCACAACAGCGTACACTCTATTTACACACATACTGACGCGTGGATGGATGAAATAATACATTATTAATGGAAAAAATATTAATGCCTTTCTCTAAAATGTGAACATAGCAGAGAGCAGAGCAGAGCTGTGAAGATGCTGTCTGACTCCTCATTAAGGGAGACTCTGTTCACATTTACATACAAGTATCTTAAATTTTAATTCTGTTTCCTCTGTCAAGTTTACATCGACAACTTTTAGTTTTCTTGCCTAATTGTCCCACAATACTTGCTGCAGTGACATTACTGCTCTTACTGCATTACTCTCAGCAGAAAACTGCTCACTTCTCTGATTTGCCAAACCCACTATGTAAATAATAGTTTTAAAGGGAAAGGGAGATGACATTGACTGGTTGTATTCCTGTAATGCCACCTATGATTAATTAAGGGATTAAATACAACAGCTTAACCCTTTGCTGCTTACTTTAGGCCCGAATAATGCACTGTTTAACTAGCAAACTTGGTTGGACACACCCTAAATGCAATGGTGCCATGCACTTATACACTATAGTACATCTGAATGGGGCCCTGAATCTGCAGCCCGTTTGTGTGTGTGTGTGTGTGTGTGTGTGTATCGGTCACGTCTGGCTGAAGCCTGATCGGCTGGTTGTTACACAGTTTGGATCGCTGCAGTCCTTGTAATGGTAAAAACTACCACACAAAATAATGAGCAACCACATAAATTTCTGAAACAAAGACTCCTACACTGGTTTAAAGCAAAGTTAACAACTATTTCCCCCAGAATTTAAGATACCAAGGTGCTTTAAAAAAACAACAAATTGCATGTATTATCAAAATACATTTCTAAACAGGCACCTATGATGTCTTTTGGCACTTTGAGGCTACCAAATGTATTCATTGAAGATCTTTCAGGCAGCACTTCCTTGAAAGCTGTGAGATTATTAGGGGTGGGATTCAGCCTAGATAAAATTTTAGTTTTTTTTTTCTTGTAATTTACAATAAATGTATCTGTGAAGTTAAAATTTCTGGAGGGACTGTCATTCCACAGCCTTCTTCTTCAGCTCCCCCTTTATCTGTACCGTGTCTTGATCAGTGCTTGTTTTCCTTCTTTAGTTCTATTCCATTTATACTCTCATCCTCCCTGCAGAGGCCTTAGCCATTTCCTTGTTGCAAAAACTACTCGTTCACTTCTATTCATCAGAACACGAACATCAAAAGAGAGATAAGCTCCTGAGCTCATACATACTCTATACACATATGCAATCTGCAGCACTGAAATAATATGACACATTATGCATCAACATCATCTTGCAAGGTGACTGAATGGATCGAACGTGTGATGGCAGTTTTATCAACACGCCAGCGGACGAAACAGCGCGCTGATTTGTCTTTTCTCTGAGTCTCCAGAGAACTACAGAAGGAGACGGATGAGAGGGAGACAGAAAACTACCAATAAAACATCATTTGAATTGCTGGGGATGAAAATGAAAAGAAAAAGAGGCAAGTGAAGGAAAAGAGTTGGAAAGCTCACACACAGCTCATACATATGAGATTACAGACACAGTGACGAATGGAGAAAGTGCTCTAATTCTGACTCTTTCTACCACATGGAGAACTGAGGACTAAGATCCTGTGTTCTAATCAGTGTAAACAGAAAGAACTTGCACATCTTTGCATATTTACAAAGCAAACAGAATGTGAAACAATCTTGGATAAAGACACATGCAACCTGCATGATTATTTGCATCTGAAGGTGGATTTTATGTGATCTTTTTAATAATCTGCCAAAGCAAAAAGCAATTCTGAGATATCTGCCATCATTCTGCTACAACGACAGCTGAGTCAGTCAAGGATAAGACAGAACAATGAAAGAGTGGATATGACTGGTATTTACACCATAATAAATTCAAAACTCAGTCGCATCAAAAGTCAGAAAGACAGCAGGATTCTTTTTGGAATGTGCTCGTCAGCTTTTAGTGGCACTACAAAGTGAATACATCTGAAAACTCTCCTTGGTAGTGAAGTAAGACTGCTGCACACGGTGAAGATTTCTCATTAACTTCACCCTCTCTTATCCTCCCTTACTTATCACACCTTAGTTCAAAACTAGCAACACTCCTCCGTGTCCTTTCCTATACCCCTTCTCCCCAAACTCCCCTCACTCTCTCTGTTCAGTATTACTTTCCACTCCTCCAGTCCTCCCACTCTTTTTCAAATCAGTGTTATTCTACACCATGCAGTGCGCAGGGGGTGCCAGTGGCCACTTTAATTAATTAGGATACCCTTATCTTTGTTTAGAAATTAAAAAAAAATATTGTTGTGCTGTATCCACTAACGGATATAATAGGCTACTTAGATTCAAAGGAAGATTGTGTGATACCACAGAAAACTCCAGAGCAGCTAATTAGACCTTATGGTGAGAAAGTCTTGCCAACTGCTGTTTCCAACAACAAGAATAAATGTTCAGTTTCAACTTTAAAGCCAACATGAATGAGAGGTACGTCCTCAGAACAATGTAAACAGAACATTGATAATTCCATGACAACTGAGCAAATCTGCTGAAGAAGATTGTGTGATTGGATCGAGAGCTTGTGAACAGCTACAACTCAACCTTGTAAGCTTGGTCTCATCATACTTAAGTGTTGACACAGGACACTTTTCCACTGGGAGTAGTTACAAAAAACTTTTTCTATCAATTCAGTGACAGTTTAACAGAACTTCAGCTTTGCCATTGTGCTCCACACTCACCTCCCCTCAGGCACAAATCGACCCCAAATTTTACCTTTGCTTTGTGGATGGTAGGCTAGACTTGTTTTGCCTACGGCCAGTGAAGCAGTTGGGGTATCTCTGACCAACATTCACAAGTAGACAGGTGAAGATATTATTACTTTTAATACAAGAAAAATACTTTATGGAAGCAGGATTGTATTTAGACAGGTATTATAAAGCTGGGCACTGTATGAAATGTAAATAAAGATAGAATGCAATAATTTGAAATTACTTTTGGACCTATATTTAATTGAATACAGTACAAAGACACAATATTTAATGTTTAAGTACTTTAAAGAACACACTCTGTAGCGTTTTGGGAACTGAAGTGTGGTGGTTTGTGTTTTTGGACTTTTATTTTGGTAACACTGCTTCCGGGTTCTGTGTTGGTTGTGGGTAACTTGTCTCTGTTCCTCCTGAGGCACCCTTCCCCCTGCTGCGCTGAGGAGTGATTGAACACACCTGTGTCTGCTCAGATCATCAGCCTCCCTTCTTAAGGCCTGCAGAGACACTCCTCAGCGCCAGAGTATCCTGCATTCCCACGCGGTACCTACTAGGCCTGTCTCTCCAGTTGGTAAAGTTGTTGTATCTACTTGTGAACCCCTATGATATTTGTGTCTAACTGTGCCTCTCCTCCTTCTTTTTCCAGTGCCTCCCTGTTGTCCACCACACTGCCCAGCAGTCTCGCGCACCTTTGTTTTGGACGTTTTGCACTTTTGGACCTTTTTGAGATCACCAGCACCTGTGTCAATAAATCACTGTTAAACCTGTTCTGCCTCCGCATCTGGGTCCAATTCTGTGCTCACACGTAACATGAAGACACTAAATGTTAAAGCTTTGAAAGTTTAAGTCTTCTCCATTCTTTCTATACATACAACTTAAGTTGCTCAACAGTCCACAGTCTCCTTTGTTATATTTTGTATTTCATAATGTGCCACAAATTTTTAATAGTAGACAGGTCTGGACTGCTGGAAGGCCAGTCTAGTACCTGCACTCTTTTAAAATGAAGCCACACTTTTTAAATATGTGTAGAATGTTGCATGGCATCGTGTTGCTGGAATAAGCAGGGATGTCCCTAAATAAAATGTTGTCTGGGTGGCAGCATATGTGTAAAAACCTGTATGTACCTTTCAGCCATCATGGTGCCTCCACAGATGTGCAACATACCCGACTTACTAACACCTACATAGCAATAATAAAAATCTAGATGGTTCTGATGGACTAGATGGTTCAGCCTGGAGGATATGGCATCCATGATTTAAAAATAATAAATAAATAAAAATGAAATATGGACTTGTCAAACAACAGCACACTTTTCCACTTTGGGTCAGTGCATCTCAGATGAGCTTGGGCCCAGGGAGGTTGGCAGAGCCTCTGGATGTTGTTGATATATGGCTATGGCTTTGCACGGTAACTTGCATTTGTAGACACAGCAACTAACTGTGTTTACCAACAATACTTTTCCAAACTGTTCCCAACCCCATGTAGTACTATTCTTTATACAGTAATGCCGGATTTTATGCCAGCTGCCTGAGGGATCGAAGGTTACAGCCATTCAAAGCTGGTTTTCAGCTTTGCCTCTTACAGTATGTGCACATATTTCTCTGGATTCTCTAAACCTTATGATGATATTATGGATTGTAAATGGTTAACAAATCCTGATTTCCTTGTAACTGTGCACTGAGTAAACTTTCTTAAACTGTTGGACTACTTGCTCCTGCAGGTTTTTGTTTGTTTTCACAACTTCCTGAGTCTTCTGTTCCTGGGGAGCCCCATGTTAAACATGTCAAGTTGGATCTCAAATAAAGTTAAACATCTACATCACAGAGTCCATCTGCAAATAAACAGAAATGAGGTCGTGTAGCTCTTAAGGCTGTCTAAGGTATTTGCTCAGCCTCTCTTACAACCATAGCCAAGTCTTAAGAAGCTGAGGCAACACTGAAAGTAAAACAAGGAGTAACATGTTAGCATACAGTACAGATGCGTGTAATCCCACACAGCACTCTCACTGCAAGCCACCTAGGGCATAGTACTGCAGTTTTATATTGTGTGGGAATGTCTGAGTGCACATATATCATGTGGACATGCGCAATGACATACTGCTTTGCCCAACAGGCCAGCAGGGACTCATCATAACATTGTGCAACCATACTCAAAAGTATAATTGAGGCAGGTAAAATTGGACAAAACAAATCAATAATGAAGCACTGATAAATTTTGCAGCAGGTGATGTAACACCTTCTGGTGCCTGGGAACATGAAATCAGTTTACACTGACCAACTCCTTTTTAAAATTCCAGGTATTTGTGAGTGAAAAATAGGCAAGAAATGAAAACAGTGAGACTCAAATATGAATTATATACAGCTGTATCTATATGGTGGAGGAGAATAATCGTGTAAAAATGAGGACAAACAGAAAAAGGCAGGATTGACTCAGCACCAGCAAGCTCTTATTCCCAAAGACAAATCACCTTTTACTGTTCTGTATACTGATCAGTGTGTCTGTGTCTCCGTGTGTGTGTGTGTGTGTGTATGTGTGTGTGTGTGTGAGAGAGAGAATGTGGTCTGTCTTCTAATACAGACACACAAGTCAAGGTCATGCTCACATACCTAAACACACACAAACAGACACACACACACACCAATGCCCAGAGGCAGTGGGAAGCAATGAGTGGGCCCAGAGAAGGAAAACAAGAACTGAACCATCTTCATTTACATTCAATTGAGAGAGGTTTATTGCAGCAGCTGCAGTGGTAGGAGGTTGAATCTAAGAGGAAGAAATAAATAAATGCAGACGCACAAACTGAAGCACTTATGTTCTCAGAAAATGCAATCACTTTAAGTGTTAGCAGTGGTAATAACACAGCGCTATAGCCTCGGAGTCCTTTAAATCCAGCTGAGGACTGAGATGATCAATACACTGAATGAGTCAAAAATACTGGAATGCTCCCTATGAGAAAAGCTGCAAAAGATAAGAAACAAGAGCAGACAGAAATTAAAATGTCTTTTCGGTGTATCACAAGAGAATAGGAGGTGATGAAAAGACTTCTTGGATATTTCTGCTTTAGTCAAAATTTAGAGGACAGTATGTCCAATCACTGTGGCAGCTGTTCAGACACTTTCTCCAGTTAGTGCCATTTTCTCTGAGCTGCACAGTTAGGCTAACAGTTGAAGGTCATTTCTAGACACAATTACAGGCCTGTAGAACTAATGCACTGCCATTTCTGCACCGCTTTCCTCTTTTCAAACAAGTAATTTGGTGTTACAGTTCCATTTCAGGGCTATCAGTGTTACTAAAGCAATGAACAAAAGGTAAACTGGCAAGCGGGTAGACTGATCTTTGTCTACAAACATCTCTTTTCCTAAATTCTGTTACTTTCAGGCCACCCACAGGCTTCAGAAAGACAACTCCGAAACAGCATGTGTAGAGGTAAAGGTAATTGAACTTTAAAAACACAGCATAGTCTAGCAATAACTGAGATTTAGGACAAAGTCTGAATTGAGGTGTTTTGTTCTTTGAATCGTAAGAATGTTACAGTTAAAAATGCAAACACCTTTATTATCATGGAAATTATCACGACAGGTGTCAAATAATTTAAACAAGTAACATCCATTTCCTTGAGTCAAACTATGAAAGATGGTCAGATGTTTCTTGAGATCTTTTAACAAAATTTAACTAGAAATAGCCTCCTGTCTTATGGTTGTATGCTGCCGCCAGCCAGTCAAGTTGCAATTTACATCCATGTCTGTGCAGACTCATATATATGTACGTATTAAAGACTTTGAAGGAATTCAATGAAAAGGTAAGTGTCCCTGCAAAACCCTCTCTCCGCCATGCACCATGCACAACTACTACGTAACAAAGAACAGCGCCCCCACCACCTCCGGAGAGTGCACATATTGCAAACACAAATGGAGAAGAAAAACAAAACAAAAACAAAAACAACAACAACAGTAAATTAAATAAATACAAATAAACTTAAATACGGCTCCTACATTTAGTGAATAATTTAGAGTGACAAACATGCTCTCCTCACTTATAGACTATTTTTACAGACACAGAGGACTGACAGAGAGCTTCATCACATGATGCAATGACAATAATTTTGAATCTTAATATCAGCAAAACCAATGAGCATTTGGTGGACTACCAGAGGAACAGGAGAGAACACACAGTTGTAGCCATGATGGTAGACAATGCTTTAAATATGGATGCTGCTGCAAAGAAGCTACATATTCTCAAAGCAGAAGTAGAACTGAGTAGTGGTATTCTAGAATAGTACATGTCTCCCCTTCTGTTTCTGAGTCATGACGTTGAATAATGATAATGGTCACGTTTCCCAGTTAAGAGCAATCTTAGGACTTAAGAGCGCAGTTACGGATGTCTTTGGTAAGAAGGGTCGCTAAGATAGGAGTGTTTCCCAGATGCCTTCTTAAAGGGATAGTGCACCCAAAAATGGAAATTCAGCCATTATCTACTCACCCATATGCAGATGGAAGCTCTGGTGAAGTTTTAGAGTCCTCACATCCCTTGTGGAGATTGGCAGGGGGAGCAACTAGCACATGTAATGGCTGGCGGCATCCCAGACTAACGTCCAAGAACACAAAATTGTCCTGAAGCCTGTAGCTCTGACTGCTTCTCTGTGCTCTGCGCTCATGTGTGCACGCTCAGGGTGATCGGTGATGCACGGTCTCTGAAGAGCAGCAGTCTCGTCAGTACTGTTGCCCAGATTCTCAAGTGCAGGCATCGCCAATTCCCAGTCTGAGCAGTAAAGGCTTTCCTAATCCGTTAGCATTGCTTTGCATTTGAAACAACTACACCACCAGGTTTCCAGTGCTCGACTACGGTATTCTGCAGCTGGCTGAGGCTCATGAGCTGCAGCGGCTGCTTCGTCCAGTAGTAGTAGTAGTTCCGCGTCCGTATACTCGGGCTCAAACAAATACGGCTCAACAAAGAAATGCTATTCCTCCTCTATTTCAAAGTCTTCAGACATGTTGGGCTGTCCTTCGTTAAAAGACCGTAGTGCAAATTATCTTTTAGCTACTGCGGTTACTGTTGTCTCCCCCTGCAGTGCACGTGTCACGTGATGTTAACACGGTTGCGCAAAGCTCATGCTTTCGCTGGTCTCACGCAAGCGTGCACATGTGAGCGCTGGGCACAGAGAAGCAGTCAGAGCTACAGGCTACAGTGAGGCTACAAACAGAGCTCATACAGTATGACGGTTTTCGAAACAGCTTTTTATATCGGGGCTTCAGGACACTTGGATCACTACGGATGGGCATGTTGGAGATATTTTGTGGTTTCAATTTTGTGTTCTTAGACATTAGTCTGGGGCGCCATCAGCCATTAGGTGTGCTAGCTGCTCCCCCCCAGCCCATCTCCACAAGGGATGTGAGGACTCTAAAGCTTCATCTGAGCCTCTGTCGGTGTATGGATGAGTAGATAATGGCTGAATTTTCATTTTTGGGTGCACTATCCCTTTAATGCCCTTCTTAGGATCGCTCTTACGATCGCTCTTTAAGATGCTCTTAACAGGAGTTGACCACTACCACAGTGCTAAAACTAAATCAATCGATGTCAGGCAAATCAATCACCCACCACTTCATCAGCACAGAAGTCACACACAGCGCTGCTACCTAATGCACTAATTCCTGCTGCTCGTGTCTGTGTGTTCTAATAATTCTAATGAAAATCTAAGACGATAAATATTTCTTAATGACCTATTTTCATGAAGAAACGAGACTACAACTAAATAAGAAGTAGTCTTGGTAAGAGAGGGATGTATTGTATTGTTATGTATTATATTTAAAGAAAAAAACTCAGACGTCTTGCTGTTGATGAGGCATTGTATCTCAGCCGGTACTTCATTTGGACAGCCCGGTCTGACAGCACGTCGAGTGGGCTGAAGTGCTGACGCACAAATGCATTTACATATACGGTTTGGCTTCGCACATGGCGATGCTGTTGGTTTAACAGCAAGAATATGCTGTAAAGCAGCCATGGTATCTCACACGTGTGATATGGTAATGCATTTATATAGAGTAGCGGGTGGAGCGTCCCTTGATGAGGTTCCAGCTGAGCTCAATTACACCTGTCAGTTGCCTGATGTCTGTGAAATGTTGCAGGTTTGGAGGGTGGATGTGTGTCTGTCAGATGTGGGATATGTACGGACAAATTATGATAAATGATAGTCATGATGATTCATTTTATTTGTGTGCCTGATGTGCCCAGCACATACAGGAACACACTTGTTATTCCTCATACTTATTTTCCGTCTTATTATTTTTCTTCCGCCAGATTTTGGTGCATAACTTGTGCCACAGCTTTGAGCGCACATAGGGTCTTCATAAAACATATACGTTCAAGACTCAAGTGTTTACTGTCATATGCACAGTAAGGACACGCGTTTCCCCGCAGAATGAAATTTATTCTTTTCTGTCACCAATTAATGCTAAACAATATAAATCTGAAGTATAAAATAGATACGGTGCACACTGTTTTAACATCTCCTTGCTTCGTGTAATATTAATTTGCCTGCTGCGGCTGGATCTGTGAACGTTTGGTTGCTAAGAAGACTATTAAAATTGGGTCAGCTCGATCTTACAACTCCTTCTTAGGAAACGCGGCCAATAACGTTTTTCAAAGATCATTATGATTTCACAATGAAGTTGACCTTAGACCATTTGGAGGAAAAACGTCATCACTTCATCATTTTATCCTATTAGACATTAGCAGATAAATTCTTGAGTTATGGACAAAAACCTGTTTCATGAGGTGATAGTAAATCTAACCTTTGACCAAAATCTAATCAGTTCACTGTTGAGTCCAGATTGATGTTTGTGCCAAATCTGAGGGTAATCTCTCCAGGTGTTCTTGAGATATCGCACTCATGAGAATGGGGCGGGCAGACGGATAACCTAAAAACATACTGCCTGCAGCCTGCTGTGGCCAGCACGGAGGCATAAAAAGTCAGTCAAAGCAGGACTTGGACGAATAATACAGGACCCCAAACAGCTGCAGAGACATAACTTGGTGCTGGGCAGATGTTTTATTTGAAGGGTGCTTCTTTAACCTTCTCGTTTATGAGTCACACTGGGAGGAGACAGAGTCTGGCCAAGCTGTGTTGAGACTGTCAATGATTAAATCTGGCTCATGTTGTTTTCCTCAGTATTTTGAATGGAGCCCAACACTGTAATAATGCAGAGAACCATGGGGTCCCTCTGATCTGGGTGTGGGAAGAGACTCAACTGGCTGTGCAAAAAATATTTATTCTGGACTTCACCGTAACTGTTAAGAGCCTCCAGCTGGTTTCATGAATCTGGTCAGATGATCCAGATTACAGAGATGAAATCCTGGTTACAGTTGAAACAAAATACCACATCATGAGCACTTAAAAAACATCTGAAAGGTGGTGTACACTGCAAGTTTTATAACAAATTGGTACAACTAACTTAACTTAACTTAACTTAACATCTATGAAACACATTACTGACATGTCTGTGTTTGGTTTTGCCAGTAGTCAGGCTATGTTGGAAATCCCTCCCTCTTTTCCATACAGTGTAGTGTACATTTAATTGGTTCAATTGCAGTGTCTCAATTTTGTATGTAAACTCACTAAATCAACTATACAGTTTCCTCAAAATTTCTCCCAATGGAACTACATAATGTCCATGGCAAGTATTCTACTTCCTGCTAACAATCTCACAATGTGTCACATTTAATAGATGCTAAGATTAATGTTGCGCGACTGCAAAATGCTGCAGATGTGTCCCAAACCTCAATTTACAGCTGCAGCTGCTTAAATTTCTTTGAGCTATCCTTGTCTGAGATTCCTGCTGCAACCCCAATTCAACAGAGGTGAATGTCATTTTGTTTGTGGTGCTCAAATCATTTGGAAAAGGCCACCAGATAAGAAAATGTCACCCACAGTCTTTTCAGAAACAGTCAGCAGGTAACTGTAATAATCCTCCAACCTCTCTGCGTTTTTATCACTGGAAAAATGATCCCTGTGAAAAGAGTCTACAGTGGCTGTGCAGATTATCTGGACTAACCAGGAAACGCTTGAGTTTTTCAAAGGTATTCTTTTAAAGCTTTGAGGAGGGTTAATCAAATTTCCTTCATTTCCATTATATTGGAGTTGTGGCAGAAGCCAACACAGCTAGCTCAAAACCTGGGCACATAAAAACAAAACTCCTAGACCACTTCTTTTATGATTTGAGTGAACTGACCCTTTAAATGTTACCAGCTCTATACTACACGAGAGTTTTTGTTTGAGGGAAATTGTTCTTTCTATTTCTTTTTTCTTCCATGAGTTCGTACCCTTTGGGGAATTGAGCACACTATCAAATTTGACTGGACAGTCCATTAGCTCGGAGCACAGAGGAATAGGATGCTGCTGAGACAGAGATTGTATAGGACTGAATGAGGTTGTGAGAAACTTTATGGGCTTTCATGTGTGTGTTGGCTGTGTGTGCATAGTGAGTGTGCAGTGTGCAATCAGCATGGCACAAGTACACTGAAACATCAAAGCAAAATGTTTGGAGCATGTGTGTGTGTGTACACTCCAAATCAGAGCTTGCTTTCCATATCACATAATCAGGGTGTTTCTAGAACACACAAACATTAGATTGACTTTAATTGGGTGGGTGTGAACTTCTCACTGGAGAGGTCTGAAGTGAGAATGGAGGGGCAGAGACAAACACTTCCACAACAGACTCTTTGGTGGAAGTCAGCGAGGGCGGCCTGCTTCTCCGACGATGACAGCAATTACCATGGTTGAAGACCAGAAAAGTTAGAATCCGAGACGGACACTGTATGTACACACGCATATACAATACACACACTCTCACTACATTCCAATATTCTCTGACACACACTCGCAGAGCAACGCTGCAGGACACCAAAGAAAAAACAACAGCAAAATCTGCTTTTTAAAGACTTTTGACCACAGTGCAGGATATTATACAACAGATACATAAACACCAGTGTCTATGAAATCAAATAAAAGAAACTCCTCAAACATATCTATTTATATTCCTCTGATCTCTGTAATGTCTTATCAGGGGACATTCATGCAAACACTAATATGATGTCTTCTACAAGAGGTTTATAACAGTGGATTTATTGGCATAGCTCAACCTACAGCCATCTGATTTTGAGGGACTATATCACCCAATGTAAAGCTCCAGTATGAGGATTTGAATTCAGTCATGATGACGCTGCCACTTATTCTTAGTACATTCAGTTTCTTTCTCAAAATGTAAATACAACTGTTCAAATTATTTATAATCTATACATTACTACCCTTTTTCACTTACCATGACCTTGGGGGAGCGGCCCACCCCTCTAACTGGAGCCCCCGCTCCCCCTGAAATACATCAATAGCATTTTATTTATGTTATATACCTAATTCATGTGCACTTGTTTGATTTCAGCTCAGTGTGAAATTCTTTACTGCATTTTGATGTCATTCGTAATTGTGCAAGCTGCTCATCCCTCTATGTTTACAGAGAGCGGGGCTTTGCCCATCTACACACAAGAAGTGGAGCACAGGAGAACACAGACAGGCAAAGTGAACACAGGTTGACAACACCTTACTACATTATGTGCAATAAAAGCAGGTTACCAAATAGAATCCACGCCTCGCAGCTGTATGCCTCTCAAACTAGCAAACTTGCACTTACAGTTTATATGCATGTCTGAAAACATGGATGCATCACACACACACATCTTTCTCCCGGCAGCAGAGAAGATCTATACAATCAGCCCAGTTTATAGGTGGGCACCCAAGATTAATGTAACCACTTCTGTTCCTGAGTTATGACGTTAAATAGTGGCCAGAAAATTGCATTTGCAGAACATTATTTTGTCACAGTAAAACTTTGTCATAATTACCATATGAATTCTTGCATTTTTGGCAAAAACTTGTTTTGGTAGGTCACAGTGACCTTGACCTATGAACTTCAACCAGCAAAGTCTCATAAGTCTCATCGAAGTGGATGTTAGTGCCAAATGTAATGAAATATCCTCTATGTTTTCTTGAGATATTGTATTCACAAGAATGGGACATTCGAAATCAAAGTGACCTTGGCCTTTGACCTCTGACTTCCAAAATCCAATGAATTCATATTGAGTCTAAGTGGACATTTGTACCAAATCTGAAGGTAATCTCTCCAGGCATTCCTGAGGTAGCACATTCAAGATAAGGGGGTGGACTGACAGACAACCCTAAAACATAATACCTCTGGCCACGGCTGTCGCCAACACTGAGCCATAAAAAAACAAAGATGGACAGAGACCAGCTGTGATCTGATGACAAATGGCATATAGGTAGGAAACACATTGAAGAGACCTAAAACTTCGTGTCACTGGATGAAATTTTTTGCTAAAAAAATAGGTTTGACTGATATTACAAACATCCAGATATATCAGTTCAATCAGTTTGCAAAAATGTATTATCAAGTAAAATATAACAATAGCACACAGATGTGTTTGCATAAATAAAGTTGTTTTCTAGACCTCTAACTGCAGCGATAATAACCAACTGCTTCCATGTGCCATCTGTTCTTCCTGGGTCTAAGTGAGTTATGAAATACTGAGGAGGAAGGAATTTTCAAAAGGTTTTGCAGATACACTCCCCACTGTCTTAATGTACACAAAAAAAAACAAACCAAAAAAAAAAACACAAGGAACCTGTGATTTATTGTACCTTTGACATCACCTACAGTAAAGGTATTTTTGATCCCTTATCCTTAAAACAAAAGTCATAGATACCGCAAAGTATCTTCTAAGATCTTAATCAATAGATCTATTCTTTGCTAATAATATTTTTAATCAACAGCTCGGGACCAGGCAGAATAATTTGCTTCTCAAGAAAAGAAATTCAGACGCACAGTTACCTTGGTATCTCCCGTTTTTTTCTGCACTTATTTGTGGAAAACTCATTCTGAGACATAAATAATGCATCCATACATAAATGAAACAGCTTGTTTCAGTTTATACATTATGTAGTATGGAGTTATTTAGTACTCTGGACATGGAAACTGTGTTGTTATACCCCTCCAAGGTCTCTGCTCCCAGCCCTGCAGCTCCTGGGTGGCCTCAAGTCATAACGGTGTGTGCAAGTGTGTATGTGTGCTTCAGAGACGAATAAAGAACTGGTGTGTGTTTTTTAAAATTGGATGTCTGTCTTTTGTGTATGTGGACATTTGCCCACAACTTTGTGAGGACGAGAGGAAAAAAAAAAAAAAAGAGTTCGGGCTTCCAGTTTGATGTGTGTGGGTGGGTGTATGTGCTTGATCCAGGGGGTTCTGATACACTCCTGACTGAGCTGGTCTGCTGCTTTTGCCCCGAGGCTGTGGCTCTCCAGCAGGTGGAATGTAAAATACACACAGACAGACACAAAGACAGACAGACAGACACACACACGCACACACGCGTGTGTGCAACGAAACAGGGGAGAAAGAACTACACCTGTAAATGTTAAGTGAAAACAGCAACAGCAAAGATCTCTATCCTGGCTGAAACTTTCCACCTACCGTCAGTGTCCTCCTCTGCTGTTGTAATAAACATGACCAGTGTTTACAGTAATGCCTCATGCAGCAGCAAACTCTTTATTAGCAATGTTTTGCCATAGTTTGTTTATTGGTATGAGCAAGTCAGCATTGCATTAACTGGCTTGCAAACTCATATTAAAAAAATGCAGCTGGACGGAGAAGAAGACTTTTTACACATAGCTCCATTAACAAAATGGTTTCAAGTTTCAATTATAGTGCTAAAATCTTTGTTCAACCAAAAACAACCCTTTCATTTTCATTCCTTTAAGGGTAATTCTAACTGATGAGAACATACAATCTGTAATACCATAACCATGAAACTGCAGTATTTTCTGAGACAGTTATAGTTCCATGACAGTCTCATACTGTTACAACCCTAGTCTATGCTACTGTCAACATATTTGTGTGTACCACCTTTGCTGAACAACATGACTCTGACCTTTGGGGCAAAAGACAGGTACGTCTCTTACATGCAGCGTTACAGATGTATTTCAAGGACAACTTCGGTATTTTTCAACCTGGGCCCTATTTCCCCATGTGTATGTGTGCGTATGATTCATAGGTACAACTCGTTCTAAAATTGCTTCAGTATTGAGGGAGGCGGATGCAGGGAGGCAAATGCGTCTCGTTAAGTTTGTGTATTAAAAGTGCTTATTTCTCCACTGACCGGTTCAGATCGCCAGCATTATCTCTGTAAATAGCATACTAAGCGTTTTTCTTACCTCTGGGCTGTGTGTGACGTCATCTCGCGAGAGCTTTGCTCCACTGTGTCTGTGGCTCTCTCTACTCGTGGGGCAGCCATTTTCTTGAGGAAGAGGTGTTTCGGGATTGGACGTCTTCTCTTCTTCGGCTGGCAGTAGTCATCTTGGGAGAAGTGAGCACTGCAGACGGTCTGCAGATGGTCTGCAAGGTGCAGTGTCTGGACAGGAGTGTTAGCATCCATGCATTTGTAGCACAACTAGCCACAACTTCTGCATCTCGCCGTCCGACAAAGGCAGCCTATGAAAGCTGTATGGGGTGTTGTGTGACATCCTGTTCTTGCGATTCGGATAAGCACAAACATGAACCATTGTTTTAAATCGATGCAGTAAAACTTTCAGCTGTACTCTGGGACAACCAGCGTCACTCGGAGCAGCGCTCAGCATGGCTCCTCTGTTTTCTGCTCTCGTGAGATGACGTCACAGCCCAGAGCAAGTGAAGGGTAACGAAAACGCTTAGTATGCTATTTACAGAGATAGCACTGGCGATCTGAACTGGTCAGTGGAGAAAAAAAGCACTTTTAACCTCTTTAACTCCGGCTGGACGCTGGCGTCCGCGCTCCCTCCCTCCTCTGTTTAAATGGGATTTCACAGACGCACTACGTCATCCAACCATGCAATGCTTGGTATCACCGGAAACAGGAAGCTCTCGGCTTCCCGAATCCGCCATCGTTTTTCATTTATTCCTTATAGTTTTCGCACAAGAGCAGCCTAAATACACTAAGTCCAAAATCGCGATCTCATGCACAGCCATGAATGGATACATAGCTGGTTTATATAAGGTGAGATCTCACTCCTACCACTTTTTTTGGCTGAGATATACCACCTAGAAAGTAGGATCACAACTTTCATGTTTCATATGGCTTTATTTGGTGATATTTTATGGTGTTTCTGTCATAAACAACATCAGCTATCATAATCACACCTGATTTCAATAAGGTACGATGTTTGAAGCGGGCTGAGTGTTGTTTGATCACTGATAGTACTGTTTTGAAGCGGAGTGAGCGCTCTGTCATATGGAGCTCCGCCTGGATCTTTTCATGGAAAAAACACTGTAGAATGGTTATACTTTGAGCAATCCTCTTCAAACTTGACACAGATGTTCATTGATAGTGTGCCTACAGCCCCACAGTGTCATTTACCTGCTCAGATTAAGCCACAGACAGTTATTCATCCTGAAATCATTTTTTATTTCATTTTAGGCAAAATCTTCAACTTTTTACTGACTTCAGAGGCCCATTACTCTGTCTCTGTATCACCTAGAGTGTTTCTGACACTTTCACAAGAAACTTCAGAGAGTTTGCTTTCTGGCAAGACCTCATGCATGCATGTAGTCAGAGCGGTTCAGAAGCTACAGTCATTTTAATTTCAGTATGTCATTTTAGGCGTTTCCGCTATAAAATAGGGGTGGAGTGCAAAAGGTTAATGCGCAAATTTATACGGGACGCATTTGCCCCCTGCATCTGGCTCCCTCACTACTGAAGCAATTTTAGAACGAGTTGTACCTATGAATCATAGGCACACATACACATGGGGAAATAGGGCCCAGGTTGAAAAATACCAAAGTTGTCCTTTAACATTAGGTCATACATGACATTGGTGATGACAGGGTTAACTTCTAAAGCGTCCATTATGTCACATTCTTCTCATCAGTCCTGGTCAACACTTGGTGTTGAGACAGACTTACATATGCAGCTCAGCTGGAAAAGCTCTGATTCAGCTTCCACATGCAGTTTATCTTCAGATAACTTTACATTAGACAGCATATGTATTTTTCACTTGCCTGTTGGGATAACTGCACAAGGCAATCCCATTGCCCAAACCAAGCATCAATCTCTAAGATTCAAAATTATAGCCAATGCATGAGTGAGTCACACTGTTATGCCATCTCACCTTTCTGTATAAAAGGTACAGTTGCAGAATTGGAGTCTCACCTTTAAGACAGCATTTAAGGCAGTTACCGCACCGAGCAGTTTGCAGCTAACACAAAGAAGAAGAACAATGCGGTCCGCGAGCTCATTACCCTCAGAGCAGAGGACGAGTTAAACTGCCATGTAAAAGGCACATTAAATGATTGTTATTGCTGTATTATGCCACTGTTATTCTTTAGAAAGTTACATGTCACACTAGAGGCTGACGCTGTTGTGTCACATGGTTGTGTCATATTTCACCTGTTTTAGCTTCTCTGCACTGGCTCCCTGTAAAATCGAGAATTGAATTTTTAATCCTTCTCCTAACTAATGAAGCCCTAAATGTTCAGGTTCCGTCATATCTATGAGAACTCATAGTGCCCTATTATTCCACCAGAACATCGCGCTCTGAGAGTCCAGAGTTATTTGTGGTTCCAAAAGTCTCCAAAAGCAGAATGGGAGCCAGAGCCTACAGCTATTAGGCTCCTCTTCCTGTTTTGGTCCGGGAGACAGACACCGTCTCAACATTTAAGACTAGACTTAAGAATTTCCTTTTTGATAAGGCTTATAGTTAGGGCTGGCTCAGGCTTGGCTTGAGCCATCTCTGTGCGATGCAGACGCGCACGAAAAAACAGGCGCGTCGCACCGGATGCGCGCCGCTACAGCGTTGCTTTGAATTGTGAGTGCGCGTCTACATTGAAACTAATGGATTTGTGTGCGCAAAAGACGCTACATGTGAACGGCCCCTAAGTCTGCTGGTGGACCTCCTATGATACACCGAGCCCCTTCTCTCCTTCTTTCTCTCTCTCCTTGGTTTCTGAAAAATTGGTTATTGTTCATTCGCTAACATTTACGTCCTATTTCTGCACATCACTAACTGCTTCTTCTGTGGAGCCTTTGTGCTCGACTGTCTCGCCGTTCCCTTGAATTGCAGCTATGTCTGGATCGTGAGACATGGTTGTGCTGCTGCTGTGGTCCTGCCAGATGCCTCCTACTGCTGCTGTTATCATTAGTCATACTTCTACTGTTATTATACACATAGAGTTATTATTGTCACATTCATACACTATCTTTTGTTAATATATACTAACAACACATGCTACCACAATTACTTAGCCATATTAATTAATAATATTATAATATAATTACTAAAATTAATGTTATTGTAGCTATTATCATCACTGTCTGCCCTGCATCTCTCTCTGTCTCTCTTTAATTCTTTTATTTTATATTCTTTATTAATCCCCAAGGGGAAATTCAATCTTTTCACTCCATATTTTCACTACATATACACACAGGCCCGAAATACACACACATGCAGAAACAGGACCTATACATGCATTAAATGCAGAGATAGGGGTTGAGGGGGTTCGGTACCTTGCTCAAGGGCACCTCGGCAGTGCCCAGGAGGTGAACTGGCACCTCTCCAGCTACCAGTCCACGCTCCATATTTGGCCCGGGCAGGAATTTGAACCCGCGACCCTCCAGTTCCCAAGCCAAGCCCCCTATGTATCATTTTGTCATATGGATCACTGTACATTTATTATGTTGATCTGTTCTGTGTGACATCTATTGCATGTCTTTCTGTCCTGGAAGAGGGATCCCTCCTGAAAAAGAGGTGGTGACACGCACATCCCAAAGAAAACTTCAATTGGGTGCTGGATCTAAAAACTAAAGTGAAGACGAAAAAGAAGATAATGATACGTACACCAAATAGAGATCCCATAACTTATAATTTTATTTTGTCATTCGTGACGTTTCAAGCACAGAGGCTCTTCCTCAGACTTGTTAACAGAGTACATGTGGAAATGCCATTTTAAATACCCACATTCCCTGCAATCAGAGGACCGATAGAGGTCCTGAGGTTTCTACCATTTTTTTTCCCAGTTAAAGTTTTTTTTCTGGGGGGGTGAGGTTGGGGGGGTCCCTTATCCGCTGTGAGGGTCCAAAGGACAGAGGGATGCTGTAAAGCCCTCTGAGGCAGCTTTATAAATAAATAAAAATGAACTGAACTGAAATGTCACGACTGTCATGCCTCTTTTGCTTCCACAATGCCAACATGCTATCTAAAATCACTCACTGGAGTAGCATCAGGCAGCCATTGTTTGGTGCTGTGTAAAAATGCAAAGTCTGCATTCAGAACGGCAATCATGGCTGCTCTACAGCTTAATCTCTATGTCAAGTTTGGAGTTTACTTGAGACAGGCAAGTGTCTATGTTGAGCCCTGCTGCTGTACACCACTTTCTCTGCTGCCTGTTTCGCAGTTGCTCTCACTAAAATTTGAAAAAAAAAAAAAAAAAAAAAAAAATCACTAACAGCAGCGCACTTGCAAGTTGCCGGTATATTCATTCAATTATCCTATGCTTCACAAAAGTCACTAATACAAAGATTTCACAGGTAAAATGGGAGACTTGAAAAATATGGCTCACTGCAATCAATACATACTGGTATTATTGGACTGGTGGCACAGATGGTCTCCCTGTGTGCATGCATTAGCATTAGATACAACAAAAGGAGGGAAAAAACTAAAAGGGACCTTTAAATTAAAAAGGAATATCATTATCCCTTCGGCAAGGACACGAGTCTGAGAATGTTGTTCCATGGAAGTGCACTGCAATCAAATAGCATGCTGGCTCAATTAACTAAACATGCATCCAGTCTCTCCAGCCACTCATACTGACTCACAGGCCCTCGAAAGCAGCTACACTGGTTCACTGACTTATTCAGTTTATATCCAAATGACAAAACTTTTCACATCACTGCAAATATTTCACCTGACTGCACAAAAGAGTACTTACTGTGCAATATTCATTTTGTGTAATGAAAGAAAAACAAATAGATGTCAGGACCTGATTTAAACATCCATTTCATATATTAGAGGATCTGATGACTCGTGACCATGCAGTGTTCCTGTAGCTGTATAGATGAAAAAGAAACAGATGGTATGTGCAGCCAAGGAGTCGAGCAGACATTTCCTCCGATGTATAATTGAATCTCTGATGCAAATTATGGCAGCGTAAACCTGCTCTACAGCAGATTTGGTCTTGAATTGTTAGAGCTCATTTTACTCACTCTGATGGAAAATATATAAAGAGATCAGTGCATAAGGGTGTACTCCATCATCTTAGTGTGAGTCAGGCTCTCACTCTATTCAAAAAAATCATTTCCAAGGAATTTCCAATGACATAGAAGGTAATGTTTCCTTTGAGAGAGTCTCAGACATTATGGACCATTACGGCAGGTCACAGAATCCCAGACACAGGTGTGATCCAAATGTACATGCCTTAGATGTACATGTCTTATAATCCTAGCAGGTTACACAAAAGTTTCTGACTGCAACATCCCCTTTTTTCTCTTCCCTCTCCTCTCTCAAAAGTTATCTATACTTCAGCAGAAGTTTCTCAAAGAAAATTAGATGCATTTGCGATCCATAATTACATTAGTAGAGACCTGTTGAGTGTAATGTACAGCTTACAATTGTTCTGAACATGATGGTCACACTAGTGTTCCTTTGATATTAACAATTATACAAAATGACAGTTTTTAAGGACAGGTGTGTTTGATTTAGCAGGAAGCTACGGCAGATTGCTATAATTGTGCACCACTGACTGGGTCATGTCTACTCACAGGTTGCATATGGCTGCAAGTGACCTGATTTACCCGCACATTCAAACAAAGCCTTAATCAAAAGGACACATGATGCTCCTATTCAAAGCAAAGGGCATCTGAGAGCATCACAGACAACAGCACAGTACAAGAGAGCCCAAACATGCAGGAGCGTTACATCCTTCTCATTGCAACAGAACAATAAAGGTGCTTACAGCCACTGATCTGTTTGTTCCATGCAGTTAGACGTAGTATATCATTAAGGCAAATCACAGATGCCAGTCAAATCAGCTCCTGTATTGTTTCCCTCTATGGTTTCTGAGGTTGCCATAGTTACATGAGAAGTTGAAATAGCTACTTCAAAGTAGCAGCCGTTGTATTTACATTGGAATGTATTTGCTTTTATTTTCTTTATTCTTGTAACACCTCTTCAGTCATTATTTGGTGAACTGCTCACAACTCACGTCCACACTAAGGCCACAGTCTGTGATCTGGTGTCACATGTTAACACTGCACCATCTTTTGGGACATTTGGGGACAACTGATTTAGAGCACTATTTAATATTAATGTAGCACAGGCTGTAGCTCAAGTTGAGAGCTGTTAGACGTGGAGTGTCCAGAACATTCTGCATCCTGCCTTGGATGACCACTTCTCACCACACTTTGCAAAGAACTGAGAATTATCCCATTGTCCAACAAAATAATCTACAGTACAATAGGGATGAACTAATCTAACTCTTTCAGCCCCAATACAAATACTGACACCTGGGCTTTGGGTACCGGCTGATACCAAGTACCGATCCAATACCAGTGTTTGATTCATAAGCTGTATGCCTCACCATGCGGAAGTAACTGGGATCATTCTTTTATGCAACATTAGCTTTCACTTAAACATTGGTGTCCTAACTTTATTAAACAAAAAATTTAACAAATGAATACAAAGATATAAATTTGAAATACCTCCAAACAGCTGACATGTTTGTTGTTAGCTCCCTAAGCTTTGTGATCCGGCTACTTGAGTCAGTATCGGATCGGTGCATTGGATCGGTGCATCCTTAATCTACAACAGTTCCACTCTTTAGAAGTGACATTACACACAAGTACTATGATTGATAGTAGTTTGATGTCACTGACAGCTGAAAGCAGCTGTGAATCAAGCACTCGTCGCTGCTGGAGCACAGTGTAGGCACACAGCAGACAATGGACCAATATACTGACAAAGGCACTTAATTCAAACTGTATTCAGTAAGTAATAGTGAAGCCTACTCGTGCAAACAGAGAGCTTCACTTATACTGGTTGTCATAAGCCACTCTCATCTTGGAGTGTTTGTTGCTTTTGGAGGAGAAACAATGTGACTTCATGGCTGTTTGAGAGCTGTCACAGTTCTTTACATCAGCGTCATCTTTGGAAATGTTTTCTTGTAGCAGAGGTATTTAAATGAAATGAGATGTATTCAGACACATCCTGCACATTGACAGCAGCAATGGACCCACCTTCTCTAACTGCAGTCTGACATTCTCTGACTGACACTGTTGGAGCAGGTGGTGGTGGCAGTGTAAACGTTCTTATTATGTATTAAGTCTATGTTTATGTCAGTGTGGCTTGTTTTACAGAACAGTACATAAATCACTCAAGTGTATGCACACTTGTGACTGATGAATATGTATGAGGTCGTGTCTCTCTTTGTGTACATGGTTCTGAGAAGCAGATTCTTGCATGTTCTCGACTACCTGTTAATGTCTGTACATGTATGCTACACTGCTCTATGCTCATGAGAAACACCGTCTTAGACCCTCAGAGTGATTGTGTTGAATGTGTCTTTGGGCTACATCTGCTTTATAGTAAGCAACTAATAAATGAAGTTAGTGGAACAACACCACAAGTGTCCTTAGCCATGTTTACAAGTAAATGCGTAAATGCATTTGAGTGCGACCCTGCCAGCACTGATGTTGAATAGGAGGTAGTGGACAGCAGCCTCAGTGGCAGTGAGCCAGCAGCTCCGGCTAAAAACTGGCTGGAGATGAAAAGGAATGCAGAGAAGAAATGCAAAGCGCTCCGCTTAACCCTCCCAAATGATTTAGACATACGGCGTCCAGCCGCTGTGAATCTAAAAAACCCACACAGGAGCATTTAAAACACTTTGATATGCATTTTCTCCCTGCATTTGAAAAGCCAAATGTGAATATGTATCATTTTATCTTATGAGCCGCATTAATTCAAAGGCATCAGCAAAAGGTTACATTCACACCGTATTTTCTCACACGGAGATTTCCAGTGGTCGAGGGAAGCCTTCTGATTTGCACTTTAACGATATGAGGCAGACACACGTGCTAAATCTTCCCCACATTTACATTTACAGGTTCATCTTTCTTCTCCTCTCTAACTAGACAGCACACGCCATGGGGTCACTTTTCAAATAAAATCTGGATACACCATACTCAAGCTGAGCATTATAAACTGCACTCCTTGCATATTGACAACAAATTAACTTCCAGTGTAACATAACTTTGAAAGAAGCCAAGGACATAGATATCACAGTAGTTACAACTGTTTGGTTATAATGTGACCTGTGGGAAGTGCACAGCTGAAATGTAACATGTATTCATAGAGGAATATAGCCGATTATTAATTGAAACTAATCAGTCAAGACCACCTGAGAATACACTGACTGATAACAGAACAAGGTTAAGGGACTGACTGTTTCTCTCATTTGGCATGACTCAGGGTTTCTCACAGAGTTGGGACACATTCTGAATTAACACCTGCCTCTGGTAGTGTTGTGTATTGAGACTGTGTTCTGTATGGGAATGGGGCCAGGACATATCCCTCTGCTGTGGCTCAGCAAGGAAACACTGTCAGCAACTGCGACCAATAACTCTCTCAACGTACCTATGGCATGTGACTGTTGTATACAGACAAATTGAACCTAGTCTATATATGACATGCATTTTTGTTGTGTTTATTGATACAGATTACACATATCTCAATGCAATGTTTATTTTGTTTTAAACTGGGGAAGCAGAACATATATCGGGCTGCCGATAATGGGAAATGTATGTTATTATGTATTATTCCAAAGTAAAAGTGAAAGTACAGCTGATAAATAGCTTTAACATTACCAATCCAGTCTGCTTTCATTTACTTTAAGGGAGCATCATCTACACTTCCTGACACAGCAGGTGGTGGTACAACTTTCAAGTTGGTTTGTGAGCAGCCGATTAACACAAAGACGTAGAAGGGACAAATGCAGCACTGACGCTGACTGGAGAGCCAAAAATAGATCAGCAAACTTCTTGCTGCTGTTTAACAGGATAGACAGAGTGCTTAAGGACCATCTCCAGAGCTGCTACCCTCACGACCAGTGGTCAGTGTCTGACCAGTTAGCACAAGCTAACAGCAGCAGCGGCTCACAAGCCTTTACACATTCGCAACAAACTTACGCCAAAAAGGCTCGACCCTGTGGTTTAACCCATTACTAACTGTTTCGGTACTGCTGTGTGATGCTACAGTTAGCCCTGTCACTATGTGTGTGCAGGCGGACTCTTACCAACTGTCCACAGCACAGAGCTCACACCGACCGCAGCAGTAGTCTCTTGTCTCTTTACCTTACTTTCTGTTTCAATTACTAGTGTATAACATGTTTACGAGTCTGTTTTGAGATATTGTGTCAGAGCATTTAATAAGATATGTCAGGCAAGATGCTCCATAAAAAACAAAGTATGTTTGGGATGTTTTTGATATACTGTGTAAGAAGGGAGACAGTGTGCTGAAACAGCAGAAGACACTAGGACATAGCCAATAAGAGGTTACATAAAGTAGAATCCAATATGTCAATGCAGCATCCAAGAATTGCCTACACAGAGTAGGAAAGTGCAAAGTAACAGTATCATCGTCATCAAGAGAAGGTTAAGGTAATTATCTGTCATTGGTATGGGCAAAAATAACCTGTATCCTGCATCCCTATTTTAAATATAGCAGACAACATCAGGTGCTCAAATCTCTGGCTACATCTTTTTAAAACTACTGACTCTTGTCGATTTGAAGCAGTGAGTGCTTTCTGAAAGGCAAAGACTGTCAGTACCAAATTAGACCTAAATTCAACTGCATAAAAAATACAAGTTAGCCACCAAGCTAACTTGGCAGACACCAGGGGTCCGTTTCACAAAGCAGGTTCTTTTTTTTTATTTATTTACAGTTTTTATTCAAAGCAAAGTACAGTACACTTTTATAACATCCCGTACATTTGTTATAGGGAGTAAGTGTCACAGGAAACAGAACAGAGTCTAACAGTCAGTCAACTGAGTAATGTCAGAACAATTTCTCACTTTCCAAAATAGAGCAAAAAAATAAAAAATAAAAAATAAATACATAAATAATAATAATAAAAAAAAATAAATAAATAAATAAATATAATATATATATATATATATATATATATATTATATATATATATATATAGCCAAGATGTGGCGTAGTACCTTCAATAAGAAGATTAAAAAATAAACAAATAAACAGATGAAGACAAGACAGCCATAATCTTGCAAGTATGATTTTTTAAACTAAGTGACAAAAACAAAATCCGAATAGTTGACATTTAATGACCAACTGTCTAATACTGTAATCTTAACTCTGTAGTACTCTTTTTTATTTTCCTATTTTTACTTTTACTTTATTTAATTATTTATTTACCTTCTTTACCCCCCAGACAGTATTATATTTAGTTAGGGTATTGCACAATATCGGCAATGAAAAAAATAATGAGAGTACTAAAGGGACGACCTTAAACACTTTTTTTTTTTTTTTTTCCCCTTCCCCTCCCCACCTTCCAACAGGAGGTAGGGATGGGTGATAATTAACTTCAGTAGAACGAATGAAACATACGAACTCCATCGGTGAGGCTCGATCGAATCGAGCCTTTCGGGTGCTTCTGTCACAAAGCAGGTTCAACAAACTCTGAGTCTAATCCTGAGCTCTGAGTTGATCTACTCTGAGATAGGAAACTCTGAGTTTCCGGTTCCAGAACAGCTGGTTTGAATCAGTTTAATCAACTCGGAGTAGTTTCAGCTGGAGTTAAGCACGTGCACCACAACTATCTAACTATCTAACTAACTAAAAGCCAGAATCAATGGAGCCCCGATTCGACAAGTCAACATAGCAACCGGGAAGAGGAGGGCTGCGTTTTTCACCCCACCAGAATTAGAAATCTTAATGCGCTCATACGGCGAGTTTGCACATGTTTTCAAAAAGAAGTGCATAAGTTTAAATGTAGGCTTTGCAATCACAATAATATAACAGGGGAAAACTGCTTGAATGGTAGCCTATTCATTTATTTCATTTAGGTGCAATCCCGCAGGGGAGAAACACACTTGGCAGCAGCTTAGGATGAAATATAAAGACATTGTTCAAACAGGTAAGATCTCGGCATAATCTCATGGGGGTACCTCATTTTGATCATGTTTTACATTGTAAAGTAATATTAAGTGGCTGTTTGACTGTGCAGTTGTTTTATCCCCAACATAATGCTGTTTTCACACACATAAATGTCTTCTCATCTATATCATGTTCTGTTAAATAATTAAGCCTATTTAAACTAACACAGACTTCTACTCAGCCAACAGAAAGAAGGCAAATGCCTGTAAAACGAGCCCACTTTTCGGACCGCCCTGCATACAGTTGTCTTACTCAAGTGCTCAGCATCTCCGACATTGTACAAAAAACTTCCATTTGCAAAGAAACGCAGCGCAACACACAATATCTGCTGGGATGAGAGAGCATGACTACAATTGGTGCAAATGTAAGCACGGATTAGGTTGTGTATGTAGATGATGGACTGTGACGTGAAACGGTACAGCTCAAAAAGATAATTGTGTGGAAATGCTAGAACATCTATGCGCGGTCTGATAACCATCTCCCGACGAATATTTAATTCTCTGCGCAGCTCTCTGCACGTTCCTCCACGGGATCGTTATCAAAAGGACATGCCATGTTAGTGAAAAACGTCACCACCTACTGTGCCTAATGGACTTCTAATATACTGACTCTGATTTTTTAAATGATTTTTTAAATGACAGACGGCAGAACTAGGCTACGCCAAAACTCGCCTGCTGACTGAATGAATGAGGAAATCAGATGTGGCTCTGAAAGAAGGCGGAGACAGAGAGAAACTCGAGGTTCATTGAGAAAAACTTGGTCCCGACCAGGTTAGGTTCATAGAGTCTGTTACTGCAGTAACTGAGCGAGAGCTTAAGTTACCTCTGTCTCTGAAACAGGCTAGAGTTACCCCTCTTTCTCTGGTTTGAGTTACCTCCCTTTTTGAAACGGAAAATTCAGAGTTTCCCTCATTTCAGGGTTAAGAGACTCTGAGTTTTCACTAAACCTGCTTTGTGAAACACACCCCAGGTGGTTTTCAGATGCTCAATCCAAGTCTGCCTTTTTTTCACAAGGTGTCTCTGGTTCACAATGCCTGTACAGTTTGACAGGCCAGTCTACTTGACAAGTTTGTCAATAGAGAACAGGTCACAGTCATGTCAGAGTCAACAAGAATTGTGACTGAATGTTTAAGACTGACCTTGGTGCACTCTGGATGGTACTTGACTGAAAGTAACATGATTGAACTCTTGCACTGCAAAGTAGCAACTGCATGTATTACAGCTTAAACCAAAGCAGATGTTAGAAAAGTGCCAATTCTGTTACTGTTGCCTGATTTTTGATGAAAATTGGTGAGTGGAGATATGGTCGGGAAAACAAACTAAAGTCAAAAATACCTCCTCATCTATGACTGTTCAGCAGCCGGGACGCAGATCTAAGTGTTGTTTTTGTTATCTAGGGCGGCTGTGGCTCAGTGGTAGAGAGGGTTGTCCACCAATCGAAAGATCAGCAGTTCGATCCCGGAGCCTGGGCTCCCCCAGGCTGCATGTCGAAGTATCCTTGAGCAAGATACTGAACCCCAAATTGCTACCGATGGCTGTTCCATCGGTGTTTGAGTGTGTTAAAAAAAAAGTAGCAGGTGGCACCTTGTATGGTAGCCTCGGCCACCATTGTATGAATGTGTGTGGGTGAACGTGAAAAAAGCACTTTGAGTGGTCACTAGATGACTAGAAATGCGCTATACAAATGCAGGTCCATTAACCATTACCATTTACATATTGTGTTCCGTTTTTATGTTTTTTCCCTCAAATAATTATCAAGAATGAAAGAATTAATTAATTAATCAAACAGGCGGTAACTTAAAGTATGATCTAGGAATCAATAATACCTAAACAATAACTGAGTGCAGGTTCTGCTACATCAAAAGATTCATACGTGCATTTAAATTGTAAATCTTTGCCCTCTAGGTAAAAAGAGTAGAGGTGCCATTTTATGCGGCAGAGGCCAAATATACAATGAGTAAGCCAACTCTTTGGACCGTCATTTTGTGACTTGGCTGAACAGAAAAGATGAGATGTCATCAGGATCTGTCAGACACAGCTCAGCAGATGACAGTGAATGATCGATGGGGTTTACCCATTGTACTCTGCTTCACGTCACCCTCCTCCCCGGCCTCCTCCTGCGGGATAACTTTGTGACTGTAATATTAAAAACTGTGCACAAGGCTCAGACGAGCAGGACAAGCTAAAGCAACCCCAACCAAACAAAATCTTTCAGAATTTCTAAGCTCAGAGATGCTTACACAAACAGCCCAGCAAAATCCATCTTTCTGACAGAATCATTTCCAAAGCCCGAAGCTCCAACTGGGCTCCTGGATGCACTTCTGAGCTGCGCCCGCCTGGGAGTGAGTGTCAGCATGTGTGTGTAAGAAGGGTACCGAGAAAGAGAGGATAAAGTATGACTCATTCAATACAGAATATGAACTGCGTGTGTCTGTGACTAAACCAGTCTTCAGCTTTCTTTAAGCTACTCTATAGAATATGAGTGTTTAGTCATACACCCTTCACTGGTTTCCCCAAATGCCTATGTGACTGCATGTGTGTGTGTGTGTGTGTGTGTGTGTGTGTGTGTGTGTGTGTGCCTAAAGAGAGATTAATGGTGTAGACATCTTTAAGTATTCCTCTCATTTCTCAATGAATCTGTCTGAGACACCAATTCGCACAAGCACTCTGTGTGTGTGTGTGTGTGTGTGTGTGTGGAATTTCTCTCCTAACAACAACAACAGACTGCAGTACAAGTTTAAATCAAAGGATTATAACCCTGCGGCAATTGGACTGAATGAACTGGACCTTATGGTTACAGGCCGGTGAGTTGGAACAGAGTGTAGGGATGTCACTCTGGAACTCACTAACATACACTCACTCTCTCTCACACACACAAACACACACAAGTCCCTGTAATTCTTTTCTCATGAGGTCTTTTCATTGATTAAATTCACTCTATTTTCACGAACAGAACAAACTTGGTCATGTCCCTCAATTCTAATTCTGATCTTACAACTAAACTAGGGTTCCTCATCCCTTTGAAGTCTGATATTCATTCTGCAGTGTAACATTTTTCAGTCGGACGCTGCCTTCTTGTTATCCCTTTTATTCAGCCTGCAGTTAACATTTGTTAAACAGGTTCACAGAGAACGATATTCTCCATATTTAGAACATGAAAAAATATGTTAAACTAATTCACTGCCACCTTAACCTACCAGCTTGTGCATTTAATCAGACCAGTTTTAACTACTGCTAGTATGTTAGCTGAGTTAGCCAAGTTGTTAGCCAACATTACAGAGCATCCTTCAGAGTGAAAAAGATGCTTTTTATCTTAAATGTTTGCTCACAAGTAGCAGGCAAGTAACAAAACACTTGTCATAATAGCATGAAGGGTTGGTTTGGAGTGAGGCAGGGTGCCAAACATTTGGGTAGCTAATATACAGTAGCTAGCTGGCAAATATCACCTAGCAGTACAATCCAGGCTCTCTCTTTATCAGGCTATGTCTATAACATTGACTGTAAATGAAGATGGACGACATGACAGCCCCCCAAAGTGACGCCTGAACATCCAACACATTTTTGTTGGTTTAGTTTCAGTCATTTTAGAAAGTGTGTATAATCTGGCATGCTCACGATTAATGCCGCTGCTTGCGACTGGTCTGACGGTTGTAGGGGCAGGAACTCAATACCGCGGATATCGCTATTGCTCAGACTCTGACTCCAAACGATGTCACCAGTGCAAGATGGTGCAGCAGTATCCAGGATATTTTGACTTCATTTTTGAACAGTGGGAGTTTGTGGAGATGCATTTACCATCTTTTACAGTCTGTGGTCTAGAAATACTGCATGATAAACTCACCACTCTAGAACAGCAGTTTAAAGGAATAGTTTAACAGTTCAACAGATGAGAAGATTGATACAAATCTGTGTTTTGAGCACAAAGCTGGATTTCAGATGTGGTTAACATAGCTCAACATAAAAAGGGTAAGCAGGGAAAACTGTTAGTCTGGCTTTTTCCAATGACAACAACACCTCTTAAACTGAAAGAAATGAAGAGTGCTTTTGAATTTGTCCATTTAACTTGTATCTAAGAAAACAGTCATTCTTCAGAGCAACGGAACTTTGAATTGCTCCATAAAAATCTGAGATTTTGTCTTAATCAGAGGTTTGGAAGTTTTATAAATATCACTAACATTATTCGCAGAAATATCATGCTGGGGTCCAAACCCTAATAATGAGAAACTTAAATGCCTTAAACCCAAGTCCCCTTGTAGAAATCTGTTATTTATGTTGGCCTCTCTGTAACTGCTTGGGCTGTGCATAAAATATCACACTGTGGTTTTGATAGAAATGTGTTGTTCCAAAAACGTGTGAGAACAGTACTGGCTTGTCAAACGGGAGAGTGGGTTAGCTAAGTTTTGACACTCCAAAAAGAGTGGATGAGATGTTACATAATGAAGTTTTGTGGTGTTTTCAGTGACTGAACAATTAACACTGGACCTGATAATGTTCCAAATGGTTCAGGATTCTGAAACTGAAAACCCTGTGTCAAAATGGTAATATTACAATAACAGTTTTACATTTCAGAACTTGTTATCATTATCATCAATTTACTCATTTATTACATGCATTATTAAAATGATTATTTCAAATTGCCTTTATTGCGGCTAGGGATAAATTGCCTTTTCTCAAAATGCAATATTAAAAAGAAATTAATTTATTGTTCAGCCACAGTAAAAAAAAACAACATCTGACTGCATGTCTGTACTCTATGTTATCAGTGGTCCACTACTCTCCCATGTCTATGCAGCAACACTTTCTAATAACTCATCTATTCTTCTGAAATCTTTGTGCTGCTCTGCCCTGGAGTCAGTAGAAGTTATAATCAACCAGTTACAATATCCTTCTTTCTCCAAGATGTCAATGCTTGCAGTGACAGAGACAAAACATTCTCATTTCCTGCGTCACCACAGTGTATTTAATCAAGTTTGGATTAAAATTTGTTTGGAAAAGGCCCAATGAGCCATAAGTCATTACAAGAAGAGAATTAACAATGTCGTGTACAAAATAAACCTTGTGTCCTGCTTACCTGTAAATGGGATCCTGCATCACCATCATCTTGCTCTCATCCCATGTCCACTCCTTCTTCTGTTGACATTTAAAGAACAAACAAACAAAAAAAACACAAACAAACTGTAAATTGACACTGAATTTAAGCTTGTTCATACAGACCGAAGTGAGGAAATACTCCTTAACTGGACAATAGAACATCAAACCAAAAATGTATCTTATTTACATGAAACTGTATTTAATATACACTTATGTCTCTCATCTCACAATCAAGAGTGAACTGCATCAGAGTTTGTCTACTGGTGTAAGTATTATTAGAACATCTGCCTCTTTGAGACATTTATTTATATTTTTCTTTTTGTCTGTCCTTCTGTTTAAATCTACCTTCCAGTTTAATGTCACAATCAAAATGTCAACACATGAGCACAGAAATTATGATATTGATTTCAGTCTCCACAGAGCTTTGTTGACTCAGTCATTCAATCCCTGCCATCTCCAGTCTTTCATTGGCTCCGACGCACTCACAGATGTAAATAGATTGCTGACCGTCACACTTGACATTTCAGCTTTTGGGCCAGGGAGCCAAACGAGATGAGGAAACAGGTGGAAGCAAACATCCATCTATCGACCGGCCTTTTATTCTAGCCCGGCAGTTAATTTGACTTTGAGCCTTCGATGATGGATTTAATATGCACCTTATCAGCCAATACAACAAAGGAAAGGACATTCAGTTAAATCACTTCCATCACATCTCTCTCTCGATTTGTTTTCAGACAAGGAAAGTAGAGGTTTTCATGGCTCTATTATTTTGGACCTGATCCAAAATGGAGCTATGGAAAGCACACCAGGATGCAATGAATTCGGTTACCAATACCAATACCCTTAAAGTGATATCTATGCCAACAGATTATGTCAATTAATACCTTTTTTGGAAAGTATTTACTTCAGTGAAATTCCACCCAATGCCACAGGCGTGTAGTAAATATAGCCATATCTTCAAACATTTTGGTGGCATCGCAGCACTCTGAATTGCCAAATCCATCAAATACAACTTGCTCAACTTCACCACAGACTGTATGATTTGTAGCTACTGTGGTAGTGGGCCAATCACACATTGCATTATGCTAAAAAACACTTTATTTAAGTAGTCCTTTTTAAAAAAAAAAAAAACAAACTAAAAAAAAACGTAATTCATAATGTCACCGGGTATATGCAGTGATGGGAATGACAGTTTTGTAAAAACACACTTCATCCACTCCACAGACACAAAATAAAACTCATCAAAACCTTCTTTGTTAGTCTTGTCAGTCATTCAGTTAGTTAGTCCACTGTTACAACAGTCACCCACTCTGGTTTGGTCAAAATAATCTCTTAATTCCAAGAATTACATGTAAAAATATGTCTTTTTCTCCATGATCTCTGTGCTGTTGCTAGCCAGCTGTTTAGAGTTCTGTGACTTTGTCCCGACAACCATTGCAGAGCGACCTGTGGTGGCGCATGCTGTGCACTACATACAACAAGTCTAGTAGAAAGAGAATCGGCTGTTCTGTTTTTGGAAGTGTTGACAATTATATTGCCGGGGATTTGTCAATACCCTGATTCACCATACCACTGGGATATGGCAAAAGCCTAATGTGGATACAAAAAGTATCAAATGCAGGTAACGTCTGACAACAGAAGTTTCAATACTACTAAGGCACTGGGTTGTTTGGGTCAATACCTTAAAAGGTACCAAGTACAGATAGCCAGTCCTACTCTTGATGAACTATGACCCAGTTGTTCAAAAGTGATCTGATTGGCCTGTGATCAAACTGAATCAAACCTTGAAAATAGGTTGTTCAAAATAACAAATGATTCTCAAATTGGATTTAATCACATAGTCCAGTTTTGGGTTTGACCTGAATCAATCCCACAGCATGTGTTGTTGAGAACTTTTTAGATTGGAATACCTTTGATCTAAAAACAAAAAAATTGGGACACATAGCATAATAAAGTGGGAGGAAACACTGGTTTTAAATTTCAATTTAAATATTTTCTTTAATGGTATCTTTAACTCACTGAATGTTGTGTTTAAGATGGCAGACGGGCAAAACTACAATACCCATGAGCCTTGGCTGTCAGATAGGGTACTGGAAGTAATATTCAACATACTCTTAACATCATGTACCATCCACACCCATTACTGTTCATACACAAAAGAAAGCACACACCTACATAACACAGCATTTATATTGGTGTAATAAATAGGCTGCTCCTTTGAGGAACATTTAGACAACTCCATTAAGCCTCCATTTAATGAGACACTAATGTATATTTGTGATATACATCTGCTTGTAATCACAACTTAAGGTCAGTCATCTCCCTTTGTTACCTACAAGCAATAGAGAAATCCTCAATATCCAAATCAGCCATTTTGTATGTAAATTAGCTGATTGGCTAATATATACTAATTATAGTCTTTCATGACTGTGTGGGGAAGCCAGACCCTTTCAACAGATGTCCTTCTTCAAGCTGCAGCACTAAAATAAAAATTATTGAGATCATGAATTCTAATAGATGCTTATTAAAATGTCGCGTTCAATCCATTTAAATTCATTACATTTGACATTTTTAGCGGAAATCTAGCTAATGCAGCAGCTTTGTGCTGAATTCAAAGGGGGCTATTATCTGCATCTCAACTCCACACTCTATCCAAAAAGATCAATACGTCATCAGGGGTCTATTCATTTCCTGTGATGAGGAAATGTGACTTCTGAATGGATGGTTGTCACAGCCACCAGTTGTCAAGAGGCACTCAGATTTTTGAGCTATTCCCACCAATATTTAAGATGATAAAACAATTCAACAAGAGTATCTGGTCCTGCACATACAGTATAATCTGTCTGAAAAGAGCAACAGTTAAAAGACAAGATGAAGGTTGACAGTCACTCCTGTTATATTAAATATTAAGTACATTTTAGAGTCCAGCAGAACAGCAGGAGCCTTGAAAAACAGTGAATAGTTTCATGTCTGGATTAATGAATTGAGATGAAAAAGTAAATGCGTGGTGAGGAGAATGGACGGCACTACTAAGTGACTTTCCTTTGTTTCCATCCACCTGTCAGACTCTCTGTGATTCTAGGCAGGTGAAGTCGACTCCGGTCTGTCTCTGCGGATTACGGCTGTCACCACACCTGGAAACACAGATCCACTTGTCTCTAGTCTCCACGCTCCCCAACTCCCTGCTTTTTTTCTTCACTCTTTTCTCATCTTTTAACTCGCTCATCTCTTCTTTTTTTTTTATCCCATCTCTTTACTCTTCAGCATCTGTTCCTCTTTTCTTCTACAACTTTCCCAGTACTTTTCGATTCCTCTCAGGCCCTTTGTCCGCCCTCACAATGTCTCCATTCTCACCTCTGCCTGCCGTCTAATCAAGATGAGGATCGATCACCACCCCCTGCCACATACAAGATGCAGGAAATGCATCTGGACTGCTTCTTTAAAGTGCCCATTTTAGCACCAAATATCCCCAAGGCATGATTGAAATGCAGTATTTCTTTTAAGGTGCACATGTGTAAAACAGCTGAGTAAGAAAACAAACCAACCAAAGTATAATCTATACACTTCAGCGGGCTCAGCAGCTTCATCTTTTGTAATAAAAGATTATATGTCATCAAACACAAACCAAGAACGCAGATCAGCAAGCAGAGTCTTTTTTCAGTCTATTCCCTGTCTATATAGATACATAACAAAATAGCCAGAGGCACCTGGAGTAATGACAGTCTAGTAAACTGCGGTAACTGTTGTTACTCAAGATAGCTGATGTAGTTAGCTAGCACAAAAATACTTAATATTCCATGTATCACCAGGGTATACCAGTAGTGTTAAATACTGGAATACCTAACTTTGATACAATACTTTGAAAAATATTGATATTTGACTTGATAAAGATTATTATATAAATTGATAAAGACTACAAAATGAAGACAATGACTTTTCTTTTCTTGGATAGTAGCAGAGAAAAGCAGAATAACTGTAGTAAACATTAACAGTAAGAGAGAGCAGAATTCATTCATTCATATTCAGAATGGATATGTATGTATAAATTAATATTTTTGGCAAGACTTAATAATTTTATCCAATTAGACAAATGTTTAAAATTATATAATCAGCAAAGGAATTATTGAGTTACAACCAAAAACATATTTTAAGAGGTCACAGTGATCTTGTCACAGTGACCGTCAACCACCAAATTCTAATAAGTTCAGTCTTGATTCCAAGCAGATGTCTATCCCAAATTTAAGGAAATTCCCTTAAGGCGTCCTAAGATATCGCATTCACAAGAATGAGAATGACGCAAGGTCACAGTGACACTGACGTTTGACCTACAAGTTCTAAACATTTTGTCACTGAGTCCTAGGGGATGTCTGGGCTAAATTTGAAAATATTCCTTCAAGGGGTTCTTGACATCTCAACTGACAACTCAACTCGACATCTCAACTGACAATGTCACAGTGACCTTGACCTTTGACCACTAAATCTTAATCAATTCACTGTTAGGTCCAAGGAGACAAATCAGAAGAAATGTTCTCAAGGCATTCTTGGGATATCGCATTCACAAGACTGAGACGCAAAGTCACAGTGACCTTGACCATTGATCATCGCAATGTATTTAGTTCATTGTTGAGTCCAAGTGGATGTTTGTGCCAAATTAGAAAAAAATACCTCAGGGTCTCCTTGAACTATTGTGTTCACATGGTTGAGATGGCTGAGGTAACAACGACTTAACTTTGACCTATGACCAATAAAATCTAATCAGTTCATTGCTGCAGTCCAACTAACATCTGTGCAAAATTGAAGTTTTCCCCAAGGCTTGAGATATCACACTCACAAGAATGAAATGGAGGGACAGAAGTTTACATGAAGATACTTCACATGTTGATATAATGAGATAGAAAGTCTAGCAAAATGACACTGTGGCTCACATTGAAATAAACATATTCAGATTTTCCATACCCTTGAATAGGATCAAAACCTCCTGCTTTTGATTTGAGATGACACAACCAAAACACATAAAATGCACCCGAGGAGGAGATCCTTGAATACAGGAGAGAGAATAGAGTTCAAATTCAAAAAAAGGTCACTCACTTTTTTCTTTTTCCTCAAGGCGACTTTCACGCCGTCTACCGACACCACAATGTTGACTTTTTTCTTCTTGATGTTTTTCACCTTGAACTCATACTGCAGAGAGAGGACAGAAAGAGATATATTAATATTTTGGGGGGATTAAGGTAGATGGTAATATTGTTGGAGCTTCTCAAACACTTGAAGATGGGTCAGTGTGTTTGATGAGTCATGTCTGGCTGCCCAAAAAACATTATATAACTGAGGGACAGTATCAGAACATGATGAAAAGAATTGTTCATTTTGTTCTCTGTGTTAAAGGAGTTTTAAACTGACAGATGACTACAGCCAAAGGAAAGATTTCTTTCTGTTCCCATCAGATAGCGAGCTGTGACTGAATCATAAACACAGAGTTGATGCAGCCTGAGATTGAAAACACGGCCACAGAAATGACCTTCATAATCACCTTTGGATACAGAAGACAGAATTTGAAAAATAGCTTCCATCTGAAAAAAAAACTGCTGTCTTCTTGCCCATTTCACTGTCTTGTAATATCACTTTTAAATCTGATGGAATATCTCACTGGGATTTATTCTGGGTTAGTAGGTTATACATTTAGCTGTACACAGGGTAATGTTTGTATATGCTGCATTCTGAATCTGACTCATAATAAATTGTGGGTTATTGTAAGCAAATATGATTAATGGCCTTTATTAATCATTTGCACCTCCTCTAGCATTTCATGTTATGACCATCAAACTAGAGATTGTAGACTATTACATGCCGAAAATTATACGCAAGCGTTCTGTACAGTTTTTGACAATCAGTGCTACAACACAATTTAGTCAGCATTCAAAAAGTATTAAGGTTGAGTTAAAGTTGAAGGGTACTGAGCAACTGAGAAGAGACCATCCAAAGTTTGCTGGAACAACTGAATGACCATAAAACTCCTTTGAGCCAAGCACTTAACTGCCGACCAACTGCTTGAGTGAAGCTGCTTTGTGCCGGAGATAAACTTCTCCACTCAAATCAAGTCAAGACACATTTAAGGAGCTGTATATGACATTCAAAGCATATCAAGAATTCAGAGTACTGATTCAGTAATTCAGAGTTACATAGCAAATGGCTGTTTGCTGCTATAAAAGGACAGTCCAATCTTTTGACATGAAGATGTATAAAGTACTTATCCATAGTCTTGTATTATATAAATCAGATGTGTATTGGTACAGTTTTCTGAAGCAGTCAGGAGTACCTATACAAAAGCTAAGCAATCTACTGATGTGGACAGGGGCAGCAGCAAAACGTATTTTAGCAACCTGAAAAAAGTCAATGATAGTTTAAGTGTACACTATGTTGTGAAGCCATGATGTCCTCAGTTTGCCTTTTATGTTCTCGTTAGGGATGCACCGAATATTCTGTAACTGAATAGTGCAAAAACACACACATTCGGTATTTGGTGGAGTAAGTGAAAAGCAAGGCCAAATAACAGCAGCGTGTTTTGATAACGCAATCAAACTGCACGCACTGACGGACGGAGTAAAATGTCGGCAGTGTGGCGATATATTACTCTGTCCGTCACCGCACTCGCATTTGCGACTGTGAGGGCAAAATAAATCATTCAGCACGCTGTGCAAGTACAGAGTTCAACCAGCAGCAGAAACGAAAGGCGAATCCCACCAGTTGTGGGTTGAAAGGGGGTTAACAGACACAGACAGGAATGTATTCCTGTCAAATACGGCGGCCATAGTGCTTTGCGGTGCAAGAGGCTTACCGATAACGGAAAAGTCCGGCTCCAATAATGTCCTCTTCTTGGTGTCATGACTGCCCAAAAGTATCTGGACAGCCGAGCCGTGGCGGCACACAGGTATGTGTCATATCAGAGGAGAAACGAGCTGTTCACATTTCTCTCTTTGTGGCAGGTAACGGTCCACAAACCTCAGCGCACTTTAGGGACTGTTCTTTACTTATGTAAGGACTGTTCTTTACTTGTCAGGGGAGGAGGGTGGGTGGATGATATTTATTTTATTTTGATCCTTCCTATGTTAATAACTTATTGATGCTGTTTTTGAAGTATGAATAAGTTAATAAGTAATTTATTCCATTGAAATATCACTGATGTGTTATAGAGAAGTGATTTATCTTTTTATAAATGACAAAAGGCACATCTGCCACATTTTCACTGTGGTATCGTGATACTACTCAGAACCATGATATTTTCACTGGTATCGTACCGTGGGTCCCAATTTGGTACCGTGACAATCTGGAGGGGGTTCATCTGCAAAAACTAATGAAAAAGTAAACAACGGTATTCAGTATTCAGTACTCTGTATTCAGTATTCGGCCAAGCATTTAATATTATTCGGCTTTCATTTCAGTGCATCCCTAGTTCTCGTCAAAGCCACTAGACTTCATTAGGAAAAACAATACCTGTAACTCACAAAGCACGGAAGCTGCTGCTCTACCACTGCCTTGATGAATGATGTTGTGGGTATTTTACTGTAGCCTTTTTTGTGATTGTTTTTAACCAATGTAAAGCATCTATGAGTACCTGTAAAAGTTCAAATGCATTATTACTATCATTATTATTATTAATATTATTATTACTATTATTATTATTGTTATCATCAATTTGTTAGTTTGTATTATTGTGTAGCTTTGGAGAATCTGAACCGTATTAAAATCCACACAATTACACAAATGACCTAGTTGATCAAGGCAGTGGTAGACCAGGAGCTCAAATGTTCAGCGATATAAAATTACTGTTTGGACTCCAGCATTTAAGAGACCAAATTACAGCTTCAGATTAAATTAAATCGCTGTCTGATGACAAGGTTAAGTGGTAAAATATTTTAAATATAGTGTACACTAAAACTGATAATGATTAGGCCTACTTTTAAGTGGAACCTATTTTAGGTGGCAAAAACATGTTTTGTTGCTGCCTCTTTCATTGCTTAGTTTCTGTGTCAGTAGTCTTGCCAGCTTTTGCAAACTGGGGAAGTGCCGACCAGCATTTACTGTATAAAACACATTTACTACGGATAAGTACCTTACACAACCCCACTTCAAACGATCTGAACTATGACCTTAATGCTTTGAATGTTGTATACAGCTCCTTTGAAAACTGAATGAATTGTACTTCTTCCACACATTGCCATCTGAAAAAAATCATAGCAGAGCAGGCATTCCCATACATCTCCAATTCACACTAATGACTAATAGATTTGTCACAGAAAATGACAAACAGCCCTGCTGAATGAACATAGCATGGTCGGCAGACCTCTGTCACAGTCAATTTACACACCATACGTCAGACTGAGACAGATTCCATCGTCTCCGCTACCTCTAATGGAGCTTTGAGCTCTGTCAAACAACAGCACTGCAGCAGGCAACCACAGCCAATACAATGTGGAAACACAGTGTTTGCATATCAAATACAGAGCAGGTGTAAAAAGGTGGATCGAGTGGCTTTTATGCTGAATCCTGTGTTAATAATTGAGTGCAAGGACACGTGCAAACATACTTGCTGGCTACCTCCCTCTCCCACAAGCCTCTGCATGTTGATGATATTCTGAATGAGTGGGACGTAATTGACTTGTATAGAACCACCTGTCACGGTAGCCTGGAGAGGCATTAGCTCCAAGTGCCGTCTGTATGTCTATTTCTGTGTATCAGCACTCACACTGAGTTGGCAAGTTAGCATGTCCTGCTGGGTGATACATTATTGTGGACACTCATTTATGCTGCCCTAGCAAGCAGTTTTTATGCAGAAAAGCAACTGTGATATGAGTCAAAGTCATAAAGCATTCCACCCAGAGATGCTGCAAGATTCACCTTGTTTGCTCAGATTAAATTGCGATCTCAGGTATTGATGCTCGTGGGAAATCTGCTCAGTGCAAGGAAGTGAGAAATCGAAACTTAAGACAGCAAGAAAACTGCAACAGCAGTGAGACAGTACTCTGCTCAGACAAGCTGACTTATTTCCCCACCTCCTGCAAACACTAAAAACATTTAGCTGACCAGTGCCACCACAGGTTTTCTGTTTAATGAAGTTCCTTCAGCTTTGAAAAGTGACCTTGTGTTATCACTTGGAGCTGCCAAAATTCTAAGTTTCTGGCAGCACTGGTGGCACAAAATCTGCAATGTCATACACTGCTACTATAAAGAAAATGTCTGAGAGTGTTTATCGCTTGCTGTGTTTGCACACATCACCTCTGTATCAAATCTGAATAAAGATGCTTTTTTTGAACGTTATCTGTCATGTTTTCCCACCTGCTTGCTGTCAATCAACCTGTCAATATTCCTGCTATTGTATCGGTAATTCGTCCTCTGTCATAGAATGTCCTTCACTCTGTTCTCTATAGTATCACTCTGGGCTTAATACTGACTCAATCTGTTTTTCTAAATATGTTGCAAAAAAGACTGAAGCAGTAAAGAAGGTTTATAAAAGCTTTACAGAAGCACTGTTCTTCAGTTGTGAAGATAGTGAGCAAGTATCAATGACAAAACACAGGAAATAACCAATTTCTTTTGCATCTTTCGTTTGAAAAGCAAACTCCAAGATTTTAACCTTGAATACTGCTTTAAGTTCATCATTGCTGAAACCTTAAATGAAAACATGATTTAATCACACACTTTTGTACATTATTAAAAATATAAAAGCACCCAGCTGGTCAAAGCTAGCAAAGACACACAGAGAAGGGTAGCTCAGATAAAAATTTCAAAAGCTTAAAGGGATAGTGCACACAAAAATGAAAATTCAGCCATTATCTACTCACCCATATGCCAAGGGAGGCTCAGGTCACATGGATTAGAGTGCGGCACGGGCCGCATATTTCTGTCCGAACCTGACAGAGCCTGAGTGAAAAGTACCCGAACCCAACAGTCATTCTGTTTTGTTATGTCCAAAACCGGTTTGCGAGCTTGGCTAGAGGGTGTTGAATTATGCGCAGCCCAGTTCTGTGCTCTCGCCCGTCAGGAGAACCACGAACTGACCGAACTGCTACAGAACTACTGGCGCTGCCGCAGACAACTGACCCAGTCACACACGCAGCTACATACACAGTCCTCTGACTGCAAGAGCACTCAGAATGTCTCTGGAGCTTCTGAGATGAAGAGCAGAAACAGCCAATGTGTGTGTTTGTGTGTGTGTGTGTGTGTTCTATTGTCACATGTTGTCACGTAAATAACAGTCCCCAAGCAATAAACAGGACAGAAAATAGGATTTTATTTATTTTTACACTACATTTTCACTGAAAGCTGACCGAATCCGACCCAAGCCCGAATACAATTTATACATTTTTGACCAAACCCGGCCCAACCCGTGTGTGGCTACCCGATTGGGTAGCTACACTCTAACTTGGATCACCACAGAGGAGCCTTCACCAGAGCCTCCCTTGGCATATGGGTGAGTAGATAATAATTTTCATTTTTGGGTGCACTATCCCTTTAAGGTGATGTAATTCAATGACCAAGGCCGACACAAAATCCAACACAAAATAAGCATCACTCAAGCACTTTTGGAAAAAAATGTTTTAGCATGTAAACAATGTCATTTAAAGGAGCTAAATACAAATTCAGAGCATTAATATAGCAAAAAAACCCTAATATTTGCTATGTAAAGATATAGTGAGGTGATGGCGTCCTGAGCAGATAACAAAGCTAGCTTATCGCCGCCGCGCTTTACTGTGCTCTACAACAGCTACACTTTCCCAACCCACTGTGGCAGAATGGCGTTGTCAACATCCCAAACTATCCCACTCTGTTCGCTCTGTTGCCATTTTCAGCACTGTTTGCACTGTTAGGACTGTTAGCTGCTACCTGCCAGCTCAGCCACCTTGATGTTGAGAGCCATGTGCAGACAATCCTGGCTTAGATTCTGGATCAAAGATCTGCCTATGAGACCCATGCAATTGAAATCTCTCAAATGAATATGTCAAGCCATCAAACAAGTCCTAATATGACAAAAGTGTTTTCATATTAGCCTAGTTTTGCTTGCTAGGAATTTTTTATGCAACCCTGTTCGAGATGACCCCGACCACGTACAATTATTTTACTGAGTTTTTGATAAAATCGAAGGGAAATGAAGCTCAATTTAAAATAAAACATTCATAATTTCCTCATATTTGAACTGTCATAAAAAAATCTTTAATAGGGTTGCTGACTATCTCATACCAGACTAAACAGGAGCGTTGGCAAACTAGCTGCAGCCACTGCAGACGTGCTGAGAAAGAGGTACAAATGGTCTAGTGAAAAAAAATAAATCTGTGCATATAATATGAAAGGTTACATGCACCACTGCATATACACAGAAAAAAAGTTATTTGAGCCCTGTTTCAGTTCCATAAATAATAACATAGTATGGTATTAATATGAAAACACTACCTTACTATGGGCATCTGTGCTTATTTAAAATTAATTTCAATGAATACTGAGAAGATCATTTTATCGGCATAAATTCAAATGTCATCTTCAATAATTCAGATTTCCAGCCTTCAACATCATCAGTGATTGTTTGTTGTGCCCCTGACTCATACCGGGCTGCAGAAAAGGTTAAAAACTAGAACATCTGAAATGTGTCTGCCTGCATGTTGACAAGTGACTGTGAGTGAAGAGTAGCGGTATAATAGGAGGTGACAGAATGCAGAACTCAGGGCCGTGACGGCATCGCTTCGTGTAAAAACAAGTTGAGGAGCTTTAACAAAGCTGGGCAGCCACACAATCAGCTCCTCAACCCTGGGTTACAAACTCTGCTGACTGTTACACAACAGTGCTGGCTGTCTGTGTGTTTGTTTGTTGACTGATGGGACACAAAGTGCGAGGTTTGCCAAGGGTCCTACAAGGGGTCCGTAATTCCCCATGTCTCAGCAGCTCCCAGCCTGCTTTGTAAAATTATGCGTGCTAAAACTATTAAACAATTACTGAACAATCAATTAGTTACAAAATCAATTTCGACCAAAATCTGTGATGACATTATATATCTGCTATACTGATAATTTAACACAACACAGATGATGATTCATTATATTAAAGGCATACTTTACTCGTTGTTAGATTGAATTCATGAAGAAAACTTTGTTTTTCTTATATGCCTCCATGCTGTGCAGAGAATCCATAGAAAGGCAAACATTCTTCATGAATTAAGTTAATCATGGACCACACTTAACAACAAATATATATATACTATATATCAAAACATCCATTTACAAACTCTCACACAGCCCCTGCAGTATAATCAAAGTCTGAATTATCCAGTCATAATTCCCAAATACATGCTTACTATTAAAAACACTTCTGCCTACGAGTAGCATGCCCTGAGCATTCCTGGGCACTCGCATGAGAGACCGTTTTCGGCTTAATTGTTACGTTGTGGTGAAAATGCATGTATTTGGGAAGTACGTCTGGATAAAGGAGACTTTGATTATCCTGCAGGAGTTGTGTGAAATTTTGTAAATTGATTTTTTGATATAGTTTTGCTCTTGTTAAATGTGGTCCTTGATTACTTCAATTCATGAAGAATGTTTGCTGGTTTTGAGCTTGTCATTCACAGGAGAGGTATGCCAAACAAAGAAACAAAATCTTCTTCATGATTTCAAGGTAACTTAATGTGAAACTGATGCACAAACGGTCATTGTGCGGGTGAACTATCCCTTGAAGCATTTTCTAAGATAAACTGTACAAGGTTCATTAAAGTGAGGACAAACATTTAGCAGCAATAACAGAAACAAGCTCATATAAGAAACGTCACTACAGCAGGAATGATGATAATTTTCATTTTTTGTTTGCAATCGCCGTTTGTATACTGATGAGGAGGAGGAAGATTCATTTTTTCCTTGAGACTAGTGGACTGTAACAATGATGCAGGTATCTCCAGTAGCATAATCTACAGGAAATAACGTGCTGCTAATCGCTTGGTACAAAGGGATCGTGCTGGAAAACAATGGCATATTACTTCAACCACTGTACTCAGCAATCTGTTGATACCTTCAACAAGGAGAAAATGCACAAACAAACACACTCCATTTCACAGAATATATTTTCATAATAAAATAAAAAGTAAACGGAGGCACTTCAGACATTATTCTCAAATCTCAAAGTGAATGAATGTTTACATGAGTTTTATGAGTGGTTTTATGACTGTGTTGTAATCTGATATAATGTTAAGTGTGCTGCACATGCAAGATTTAAATGTTGGTATGCTTGATGGATTGCATGATTGACCTCCACAGAGATGATTACAGCTGCAATTTAACAGATTTGGTGAGGGTTTGCCTGGCTAAGTGTATGCGGTGTAATTCGACAGAAAGCACTTAACTCTAATAAGTCTGTCTATTCCTGTCTGATACGGCTCCATCATTGGATCCACATCAACCACAACACAGCCAACACTCTCCTTATGCTTTCAGATTCCATTCCAAGATACAGCAGCGAAATGATTTATAATATCACCGCTGCATCTATCTGTATAATATGAGAATGTGAATGCATGTAATTAAAACACTTGTAGAAGAGAAACTGCTGCACTTGAGGAAATCACGCAGGCATTCATTTTACATAAATGGCAATTTATTCAGTCTGACTTTTCCCCAAAAGCAGCACCTCTGCACCAGACGAGGTGTTTTAATGAGCGCAGATAACAGCTCACAACACTGTTTAGGTCATTTAGGATAATCCCTAATGTCTCTGCCGGATGAGCCTCCTGAGTTTGCACCTTAAAACTATTAAATTTGTCAGTTTGTCAGAATAGTCATTTCAGCTGCAGCCTCAATCATTTCTGACACAAGAGAAAGTCAAAAAGCAGGGAAGGGGAGGGAGGAAAACAAAATTGCTGAGATGCAGATTAACATGAGTGAAGGCCTCTGCACGTCAAGTCCTTCATTTCAATAAAATTGTTGGGCATCACAAATAAATACAACCTAGAGTGCATTATGTTTACACTTGCACAACTCCAAAACTGTGGTTCGTATTTCATGTTTTCAGAACAGCCTTTATTTTCTGCATGTTTTACAGCCAACAATAAGAGGTGGAATCTATTTCTGAATAAACTTAACCTGTTGGAGAAATATAAAGTCCTTGAGTAGAACACAGCACCAAGGCAACAAGCATAACATTGCCCTGTGTGTGTGTGTGTGTGTGTGTGTGTGTGTGTGTGTGTGTGTGTGTGTGTGTGTGTGTTGTATGTATGTATGTATGTATGTGTGTATGTGCATAGTCATGCCAGTATTAAGTGATGTGAGCTTTCAGTGTTTATATTTCAAGATCTCATAAAGCAGTGTCACTAATGTGAGTCCCGTTTAAGTGTTCCTATTTTATGGGGTATTTTATATCACACTACGCTCTCAACATCGGAAAGTAGATCTTGAAGTCAGTCAGCAGCTTTTGTTTTACATCAGGAGTGACAATCATCACTGCTTGGTGAGCAAACTCCTTAATGATATTAAATGACCTCTGTGCTCGGAGAAATGCTATCGGTAAATGCTTTGTGGTTTCATTGATTAGTCAATTATACAATAAAAATGAATCACTTCAGTAGTTCATCAAATGAAGATGCAGTACTGAAAACAAAGCTGGGCTGTCGGCACGGTAGAGACAGGAATACTTTTGAAATTGATGATGAATGACCAGAGAAAACAGAGGAAAAGAACTGTGGCGTTCACTATTGCTTAAGAGGTAGAAAATCTACAGCTACCAGAATGCACAGCGCTGTACCAAGTATTGGTCCCACTGGTGGGTGATGCAATGCAAGATGCTTGTCTAAAAGCCAAAATAGGGGCAGGTTGGTACCGAACAATCTCGTATTACAGTTAAGCAGTAAGCTAAAATGTCGTCCTTAAAATATTTGAGGCGAAAAACAGGCAACCCAGTAACAGAATCCTGGTTTATATTTGATCAGCGCTGCTTATTTCTACCGTTTGATCTGAGTTTGAGAGAAAGAAGGAGGGGTGGCTCTTTGTTTCTATCCGCTTCTATACTCTTTGTGTCCGTGGTGGCAGCAGGCATACAAAAATGAGGAAGTACAATCTAAAGTTCAAGCAACAGCCCAAGAGCCAGGTAGATTTTTGCTGGCAAATAAGCAGGAAGATCTGGGTGTGGGCAAGATGGAGAGAAGTTTACCAAAGTTTATTAACACATACTACCCACATTATCAAAGATGTTTCTGTCAAATAGCAGTTTTTTAAGACGAAGCCCTTTAAATAATTGTTACTTTTTACATTTGACAATTAAATCGTGACTGGCAGGATGTTGCAAGAGTAACGGGTCTTGTGTGAATAGGTATCTATTCCTGTTTGGTTGCTCTGGGTTACAGTAAACAGGATGTGCTTACGTGCAGCAGTTTAGACACGAACCACTTCAGTATGTACCGCAGTGACAGGATATTAGTATATGTGTAAACAAAGAGAAATAAAATGAATACTGAAGTTCAGGAATAGGCTCATCCATCATGCAAATAAAGTCAGTCTAATATTTGCAGCCACTATTTCCTGATAAACGGGTCGCTTTTTTCCTAAAGGTCCTTCCCACCTGTTTCCAGTATAATCCATCAGTCTGGCAACAAAGACGCCAGCGCACCACACAATAGCGTCCTCAGCCAGCGGTGCTATTTACACTCATAGAAATATCAGCTGGAAGCCAGAGAGCACAATGAAAGCCTGCATTTCTGTTGATGGTCGCAGTTCATTGAGGGAGGCTGAATGTAAGGGGAGCGAAATAAAAGATTCAAATAAACATGCAGACACATAACGATATACACACACACACACATACAGTGCACTGCTAAGGTCGACTCACGGCAGTCAATGTGAGTGTTCAATGATCTCAGCAGGGAAGCAGAGAGTGTTTGCTGAGGTAAAGGGCGCCTGGTCTGCTGTAAAACAAGCTATTTTTTTTAACTCATTGACGAAGGCCTTTTTGAGATGATTATGGCGTTTCATCTTTTATAAACTGAACACGGTTTCTGCTGCCATGGTGTCCAACTCTCCTAAGTCAACCTCTGTCTGTTCATGCACAGACAAACACACTTGGCCGACAAGCTCCACTTTGCCACATGCCAATTTGTTCCAAACCAGTGACTTTTGAGCAGCGAGTTTCCCCCCTGGCCAATCATGAGCACAGATCCATCTCAATGACATGTCTACTCTAGAGAGAGGGGAAAGGATAAGGAGGGCTGTAAAGAATTATAGACAGAGGAAAAAATTGAGACAAAGAGCGAGAAGGACAGATTTGTGGGACGATCAATGATTTAGTGAGAATATAAAGTTTAATTAACAGCTCAGATCATTAGGCTCATAATTACACAAACTGAAAGTCAAGGTCTCTTAAATGTGCAAACTGTCATGTTGTCATTAGCTGCCTGATGAACTGAAATTCATGTGGTTTTAACCTTCACACAGCACCTGAAGTAACTGCTTATAATTAGGACTACGACTTACTGCACAACCACAGGAAGATTTTTTTTCTACCTCTCTCTACAATTCAGAAAGCATGCAACATCAGTTATCCGGAATATTCCACTAAGGTCGCTGAACTCCCAATAGTCAGTTCTATCATTTTTACAACATTAGATGTTCATCAGCAGAGGGATCTCTGACAGAGCTAATGATCTGTTACTAACTTATGACATAACTCATACGACTTACAGTTTTACTCAGGGGCTCATTTCACTGTTCTTCTTGTGAAGCTTAATGTCTGCTGTTAAAGTACATCCTTTACTGAACTTAACTTTTCTGATATCTTAAAACAACAACCACACAGCCACAAAAGCTGGAGTTCTTAAACGTACCTTAAGCTCTCAACTGTTAAATCACCATTGGTTTGTACTTGTACTGACCCTGAATTTAATAACATTATATTTTATGCCTGGTGCAGAATACACAATATCAGGCAGATTATAGCCAAACCCAGCCGTCACAGGGTGTTGGGTCAGACGATCTCTGACTGTGACACAGTGGATGGCACCCAACGCTGCATGTGGGATGCCTTCTGACATCTTGACTGGAACACTAGAATGTTAAAAAGAACTGCCTTCCATGACGTGTTGCCTCCTGACCATGAATCTGACCAATAAGAACAAGGAGTGCTCTATAACTGAAAACCTGGTGAAGCAAAAGAGGAATGATAAAGTTGTTGCTGGTTGGTGTTGGTGCTGCAGGTGAAACTGTGAAGCAGAGAAAAGGTAAGTTGTGTTTTCTTTTTACAAGCTTTTCTGAACACATCATGCTAGGGCTGTGTGGCAGGAGTCAAGAAATATGTATCATGATACAGGGGTTGCGAGTCAATATATTGTAATATATTGCGATACTGCAAGCGACACAATATTTTTTTTTTTTAAATCTTATTTTAATAAAACGTATTATGGTGACACTCAACTGTGTCAATATTTTGTTTAATCCTTACATCACATAAACTGCTATTGTTTCTTTACATTCTTGATCCTGAAAGTCAGTCCCGAGCACCTCCTTTCTCGCGTGAAAAATGGTGAGCTTTGATTGGTCATGGACCAATGTGTAGTCTGTCCTGTCTCTCAGTTATGTCATGGTAAGATTTTAATACTCTAATCACCTAATCTGACACGGTGACCATCATAACAGACAAAAGTATTGTGTAATCTGAAGCCAGCATTTGAGGTGTGCAAGGAACACTGATGTACTGACCTGAACCTGTGAAAGTTAAGGTAAGTACAAGGTCAAACACAAACTATATTAGATCTTCTTAAAGCTGTGGGGAGAAAAAAAACTGTTGTTTTCCTCACAACTGTTCTTGTGGTCTACAGCATAGGCAGAGGTACTATGAAGCTGCAAGAAGTCTGAGAGAAGAGGTCTGAGTCAATGGTTGGATAAAGAAAGACACCAGAGACAGCTGTTCACCTCATGTCTCCCTTTCCTATCAACAGTGTCAGTTTCTTTTAGCCATGAAATCATTCTCTAACCTTAAACAAGCAGGTTTAGTTACCTCAGCTTGACCACATTTTAACTGTAGCGGCAGCAGATCATAAAAAGCTCATATCAGTAATTTCTGTAGCAATCGTACAGCTCAAACACTAATACTATTTTGTTTTTTTACTGTTTTGTAAGACGACTTTTTGACAGAAACTGAGACTGGGAATATGACTGCAATACATTAAAAGACGGTCAGATTCCTGGAGTCACTGGCCACTCGGACCAAATTTAAATACACCTGAGAACCATGACCCAATCAGTGCGACCTTAAATCACCCACAAAAAGGCAGCTGACAATACCTACGATCCTCCCCCCCAGGGGAGAGCCAGAGGGACTGCCAGACAAAGACGGAGAAAACCAACAATCAGAGCTGTTAGAGGACAAGCTGCTCCTCCACTGCTACAATATAAAAGGCTCACTCTCTCTGTTCTTCGCTGCAGGAGAAAACTAGAGCACTCCTGTTTTCTTTAGTTCAGTTATACCCCCTGATTTCACTACGTCTGTGCAAGACAAATTCTGCTTTTCATCTAGTTAACCATCTCTGTGTTTCTCATTGTATTCTGAATCTTTACAACAACTCCCCTGTGTCCTTGCAGCCGGTGCAGCAAAAAAGGCCAAAATTTGAGAAAAGGGAAAATATTACCTTTCAAAATAAGGCAGGCTATTTTTTGTTGCATGATTTAAAAACATGCTACCACTTTTTCAAAGAAGAGATTCTCAAACGAATGACTGCAGAACATGAAACCTGAGATACAGGTGAGTTTCGACAATTCCACTTCATAACAGCAGGAGAAAAAACACAGTTCGATGGAATTACAGTTTTTTACTACCAAAGCAACAGTCAGTGTTTTGTATCCACTCATCTGCTAGACCACAGCTCCCAAGTCAGTCCCCAGGGAGTCTTTCTCACCTTCCCTTCACCACCACACACTTCTCACTTTCTTGCCAACCACTTAGCTCTACTAACTTTCTCTTCTATACATCAACCCCCATAAATTCCTGTTTTACTTTAAACAATCCAACTTAATCTTATTATTTTACTGCTGCTCATTCTAGTGGATCTGTGTATGTTCATGTCATTTTTTTTTAACTCGTTCCCACGGCCATATTGGCAACACATTGGACCCCGTTTTTGCCTCTCTCTCTCTTACTTTGTCATATTCATTCTCTCCTTTACACTGACTCTCTCCACGCACTGTCTCTCCCTCTCTTATATTTTCTTTCCACATCACCCCCTGCCTCTTCCCTGCTCCCCCTTTTCTCCACAGACCGGTGGCTGATTCAATCTCAAGCAATGTTGTTTATAAAAAGGCATTTCATTTTCCAAAACCATTTGTGTTTAGGACGCTACAGGGTCCATCATGTTTCATCAATCTCAGCAACACAGCACTGTCTTTGAGTCAAAGCCAAAATTTCCAATTGAATATATGTTGGTATACGCATACACACACCCCCACACAAAAGTACAAATCGGTCTGTATGTTTAGCGTTGAACAAGAAAAGCTATATATTACAAACCCTCTAAGGAAGACCAATTTAAAATCACATTACATTCTCTCCTGAGCATGTCTTTCCATACAAGGTTCTATGAAAAGACAAAAGAGTACAAATCTATGAAAACCAGGCAAGTCTGTTTGCTGAGGATGATCCTGTTATACGATCAAAAGCTCCAGAACGCCCCCTGAGGTTGGATTTCCACTTTGGAAAGTCAGAGGAACCTCACCAACCCAAACTCTCAAAATTCAAGATGGCTGCTTAAACAACACTAGTTAACGCTGTAGTAATATACTGTTTATAAGCACTTTTGTTTTATTAGTCTTTGTAGTACACTATACTGTCCAACTTCTATCTGTGGACATGTTGCTTTGGAGTTTGAATGTGCAAAATACAGCAAAATACATTGATATCAAGTGGTATTGCTAACAAAGGCTACCTCAGCTAGCACTGGCATAGCTAACAATATCTTTCTTTTCCACTAATACTAATACATGTGACGCCATTCCCTGCTCCGACTTCAGAGGTAACACCTTTAACTGTTTTAACATAACATCCTTCTGTGTACAAGCCAGGCTCATAAAAAAAGTGTTTTTCCCAGTTTGGAAACCTTGACTGGCCTTGAACTCAACACCATCCAAAAACGGGAACTGTGAGGCAGGCATTATTGCCCAGAATCAATGGTTGACTTCACTAATGCCTTTCAGCAGCCAGGGTCCAAAATCTGGTGGAAAGCCTTGGCGGAGAAGTGGAGGCTACAATAGCAGCAGATTATTGTACATCATTTTGGAATTATACGTTTTACTGTTGGGGCGTCCATACACTTTGTTCTGTTGTCCATATACTTATGGCATCATGTTGTACATTGTGTATGCAGTAGCACAGCTGTGGAAAATCAAAAGAACAAATGGTTTTATTTCAAGTCTTTGATGATGTGATACAAAGAGTTGATTAAACGTGAACAAGGAGCTGTAGCTCCTCCAAACCAATTCAGACATTTTAAGAGTCTGACAGTGCTGGTTTATAGCAGTGTGTTGTCAGTTGCTGTATTCTACATCAACATCTGTTCACTGGATTCATGAGCACATTTTGACACATAAAAAACCTCATAAAGACTGGAAGTCAACCACAAACAAACACTTTTCTGTTGCCAAGTAGAGAAACTATTTTGGTACAACACGCATCACTAATACATAAAAAGCAACATTTGGGACTACATCCATTAAGGAAAACATTTCAACATCTGGACTGTCCCCAGTGTTAAAAAATTGACTTATGGGAGGAAGTTGAGTCTTCTGGCTTGATATATGAGGCTTTCCAAGACTGTTGGCAGAGTTTCCTATTGTGTCCTATAGGAAAGAAGGAAAATCTATTTTTCTGTCGACTGTCACAGCGTTAATGCATAGTTAAAGAGCTTCTTCTCTGACTCTCTGTCACTGTCTCCCCATCCAGCTTCCTAGATTCGTCCTCCCATCTGACCGATCTCTTTTCTTCCCCTCCATCTGTTCCCTCGGAGGTCATACATCTATACCCATGTTGGATGGATTCCTACATAGAAGACAGATAAGCTCCAAAGGCAACAGATGCTTATCATGACATCTAAAGACTCAGATCGAGCATATCTCTCTGTCTCACTTGAGAGTGAGAGAGACACCTGTCGACTCGATCAATAACCGTCTGACTTGCTGTCTGAAGCGCAGGATGACAATATATCTTTCATCCTTCATTAGAAATCTCTCTCCAAAATGAATCAATACACTGCTTGTTTGTGGGAAGCTGAACATCTCTCTGACAAATGTATTATGTGATGATGGATTCCAGAGGACTATTGATAGCAGATTAAAGTAAGCTGCTGAGGTCATTTGAGGTCATTTCAGCCTTTCCATCAGTCTTTCTCATCAGCCTCTACCCTTTCACTATCAGTCCTCTTCTACCTCCAGTTGTAAGAGCCGGAGGAGGGAGGAGATGAGTTACGGAGGCTTTTCTTTACACTTATTGAACCATGTCAGAGGAGAAATCCCTCTCTTCCCCAAAAGGATACAGAGACAAACTCAATTTGGAGGCAGTTGGTGTATCGACAAATCGCTTCCAGCGTGCTTTCATTTTCAGAGCCTTGCTGTATAAAAGCTGAAGCGGCTAATGGCCCTCATTGGTTAGACAGATTACAGCTTTCCTTCATTCTGAATAGATTTTATTTGATGATGAACTCGTCAAATGAAAGTGGAACCACTGTCAAAATGAGACCATCTTTTTTTATTGTGTCCCTCTTTATTATGGGGGCACAGCATGCTAGGAAAATTTTATTTGTTTTATAGGAAATCATTAATAGGCTGAACTAAAACTTAACTCCAGTCACAGCCGATGGAAGCCTGGACACTCAAAGTTATTGTTGCTTTTGAAATAGGGGATCATGTGAGTTGGTTGAAAACTGCATCTTCAAATGACCCATTTTAAAGCAGAAACCCTGTAAAAGGGTCTTAAAATCGGGTGGATGGCAATGACATCATACTAAAAGACTGAGGTCAGAGATATAAAGTCTCAAGTCAACATCCTCACCAGTTTACAATCCATGATAGGACAAGGAAAAAGGGAGCATCGTCGTTATGGTGGTGATTAAAGTGAAAGGTCAGATGCCATTTTTATGAAGGAAAAGGCTTTGAGGATCAAGACTAAGTGATTTGTTTGCCAAATGAAACACTATCTCAGGTGTTGCTGGTGTATACACTTCCCTAAAATCTAATAAAGAGCAGGATAGAGCTGCTTAGGTTTTGCTAATATACATATTAGCATCCTGGAGCATCTTCCATACAGTAGATGATCCAGTCCTAAACATGGGGTTGTCTGACATAACCTGTATCCCAACAAAACAAAGTAGTTTGCTGATGCTCATTGACCTCTGGTGTAACACTGGGGTAGTGATGCAGACAGTAAAATATAGCATGCAGGCAAACATAAAATCAAAATTTGGGAATACTGTTTACATCGCGGGAACTATTCAGGGTAGACTATGTAGCAAATCAGATGATTTTCGTGAATCCAGCTGCCTTGCAAGGCAACACAATTTGGGCAGACATGGAGAAGAGTGACGCTGTAAATACAGAAACCTGCAACACTTGATATTATTGTTTTTCGGAACATTAAAGCTTTGTTTTTAACTCAAGTGCTGTCTCACATGAGGCTCCTTTTTCTTTTGTACTGAAGTTCCAAATGAAAGAAATTGGTCAAATGTGATGAGGTACGCTACTGTTATTTTAAACAATTCCTTGATTGAACTAACTCATGATATATATAACTACAGTGATACAAATTACATATTCCATGATAAACGATTTTGGCCATAGCACCCACCCTGAGAGGCCCATGCACAACACTTTGGCATGTTAAGATCCGCAGTGGCCTTGGATGTTCTGACCCTGACTAAATATTTCACATCATACATCAATAAAACATTGGAAATGGGCTAGTATCCCCGCTTCTGTTATCTTCACAAAGTAAAGTGCAAAGTCAAAAACACTGTCACATTACACTGGAGTCAACCGTCTATAGGAAAAGGGGAAGCCAGAGCTGCATTTCAACAAAACAAAGCCAAACATAATTTTTTACATCAATACCAAAGAGATTCTAATTGGAGGATGAGCTGATACTTGAGTACCCACATCAGTATCAACACAACCTGTTGAATTAAGTGCAGCGGGATGAAAAGCCTGAAGGGCCCGAAAGTAGGTTAGAAAAACTCTTTTTCCTTTCCTCTGCTCTTCTGACTCAAACACAACGTGATATCAAAAGGGATAGAAAACACATTCTGTCTGCATTTAATTCATTATCTGTGCTATTTCTGTCTGCAAATATGTCAAATCTCAAATCAGCAGAGTTCCTTTATCTCTTTGTGCTTCTCCCATGGACTACTCCCGACTAAAACAAAGCTCTGACAGCACGTGTTGTGGATGTCGACAGAGTCTGTTTGGGACCACAGATGACACTCAACTCCAACAACAACTTCAAAAAGTTATGAAGAGTTGTAAAAAACAGCAAAGAAAAGCTCTCATTGCATTCACTTTATTGCCGCTGAAGAGGCAGCTTGTAATTTCAAAACCAATCTATGTAAACCAGACAGCACTGAGCCAATTGTATGTGAATATACTGCAATTAGGTCTGATGGTAGTGATTTAAACTGTCACTTTATCTCAACCAACCTTCTGTGTGAAGGTTCCCTGTCAGTGAGCGTGTGGTCCGATGAGAGACACACTCATTACCATGTCAAAGACTGCCAGTCAGTCATATTATAAATTCCTAAGTGACACATGCTAAATGACATTCTGTATGAGCGTGTGTATATGTGGGGGTGTGTGTTCACAGAATACAGCAGCTATAATGTGGGGTAGCTCCAGTTCTCTGTAGACATTTAAGGTTTCTTTTATACATGTCTGCAGTATGACAAGGAGGTTCAACTGATTTACCAGGCACCTAATAAAGGCCTTCTACTCCAGCACTGAGTTCATTTATCCCAGAAACTCTGATGGACTCAAGGAAGTGTCTCCAGTCCGAATGTTACAGAAATGCAAACAAAGCAACACAGGAAGAGGACCAGGAGAGCAACATGAGATGTAAATAGCTGAAAAGGATTCAGACCAAGACAGGTCTAAAAAACACATACACTCTATTTCATTATTTGTTGTACATCTAAACTACACTGGGGGGTTGTGTTACCTCGCTAACCCCAAATCCTGCTTTGTAGTAAAGGCCTCAGAAACCGATTTATCCACAGAGGTCTCTTGGTAACAACAACAGGTAGAAACACAGGATAAAGCAGTTCATGTTTTACTTCAAGTCATCTTTGTGATGCTCTCAGTTAAAACTGGGAGCTTAACGTTAACTCAGCTTGTTGCTCTCATAACTTAGGATCCAGACTTTAAATGACTTAAATCCTAAATCTGCAGGTTTTGTTGTGAGCAGTTTCATGTAGGAACTATTTTCTTTATGCTGAACTACACCAGCCAACCGTGCAGAGGGAAGAATGCATCTACTCGTGCTTGTGACAGTGTGAGATGTAAACATTAATGGCGGCCTCCTCAGCTGAACAGTTATGTTAGCCGGCCCAGTGGTGCTGGGTGAGCTAGCAGGAGATGCACGCTTCCTTCTGCACTGTGACACAGTTTGGTCTGTCTAGTTCCACAGAAAGAAAGTAGTTCCTACACGAAACTGCTCACAAACATGTCCGTTGATGAGTAACTGGGACATGACTTCTGTAAAGAGACATTGCTGTTGAGTTTTAAATTTGTAATTTTTGGTGCACCACAGGCAAGTGCCATCAAGTTCCATTATATTGGAGAGAAGGCAGACATCTTTACAGCTGATACCTCCAACACTCAGCATCTCACACCAAAACAATCCAGACTGCTCTGTGGTCGTGGTTAGAAGAAACCTGGATGTGACCGGCACATCTCCACAAAACCAGATAACAATGCCCAAAGCAAACACAAGGCTACCAAGGCCTCCACTGCAGCTTTAATCTCCTCACCTCAGCATGAAACACACATGTAGACACCCACAGTTGCAAACGGGAGTCGAAAAAGCAACACCACCAGACAACCAATTACAGGGAGGAGCTGCCGCTGTTGACAAGGTGGTCTTGGGCTGGAATTAAATTACAGCGTGGGCCGAGCAGTTACTGGCTGTCATGATAAAGCCTTTCAGAAGACACACTAAAGGATTATCAGCTCTTACAGCTTTAATTGGCAGTTTAATGAAGTCGCCCACAATGCATCTGACAGGCACTAAAGGCGGACATCCTGTTTGTACACATCAAAAACACCTCGGGGTGAATATCAGTTCAAGAGGGGACTGCAAAGGCTTTCATTAACAGAGATCACGTTTAATGAATCATTCAAATTGGATCATATAAAATGTGTCATGTAGCTTCTCTATAATGTTATTAACAATAGTAAGACGTGTTTTACAAGGGGTGCAATTAGCTCTGGATTAAGGGAACGGCCTTGCTTTTGAGGAAGTGTCCACTTCTGCTTTTGCTAACGAAATGCTAGATATACATGACAATGTTATGGATTACAAAGGAAGTATTAGTTTAGGATTATAAACAGTGGCACCTGCCAACAAGGGAGGTCTGGAGAGTACCCAGAGGCAGATTCATTGCAGCTTAATGAGAAGATTATACACTGTAATAGTCCACCAGGCCTTAGGTAAATACAGCTTTCAATCCTGTAAGGGGATTTCAAACACATGACTATATAATCATAATACTCTATTTCAAAGATACAGTGCCTTAAGGTAGTGAAACACCTTTTCTTTATTGTGTGGAGCTGCAGCCTACATTCTAATTATTATTTTTTTTAATTAAGTGAGGGTAAAGTATCTGTTTTAATAAGGGCTCAATCTCCTGAATCAATATTTTCAGGTAGGGTATGTTTACAGCTTTCCACTCCAGTGTGGATGTGTGTGGATGTGTCTGGATCAGCTTGGCACATTTGGATTCAGGGATTTTCACACATTCCCATTTGCGGATTTGCTGGAGCTGCGACTGTCTGTGAGCTGATATCTTCTAGTCATTACACACATTTTCAGAGGGATTGAAGTTACTCGCACATTTTACACATTCTTGGTGGACTTCAATATTTAGAAGTCACTCTAGTGTTGATATATGGTGGTTAGGGTCGTCATTATCCTTTTGGGGACCAAAATAGCTGTACTGCAGCACTGTACATGCTTTTAGGTATTTGTTTAAAACGGATACACTCCAGTTTTGGATGATATGTAGCTCTTGCTTCTATGTGATTGGAATGCACTTATTGTAAGTCACTTTGGACAACAGTGTCTGCCAAATGAATGCAATGGATTTTAATGTAAAAGTTCACTTGCATTATAAAGTAGAGCCCTTCAGGTATCTTCTGGCTTCATTTATTATTGCTGATATATTCTTACTGAAATGAACAGACAGACAATGATGCTTCCACATAGGGTTAGCATTTGGCCATTGACACCATTTAAAAAAACGAATAACATGTTCGATACAAAGCTATGCAAAATAAAGCAAGAATATGGTAATACAACCAGACAACCCGTGCTCATACACAAACATGGCCTTTCGTTCCTTTGAACATGTAGTCAGTGATTTTAAACAGCAAAATTCTGCTCATACGTTCATATTCCAACGCCTCTGTGGGAATTAAAGATTTATGCAGATTTATGCAGCGTAACACACACACACACACAAAAAAATAAATTAAAAAAATTGAGATTTAAGATTTAAGAAAGATTTAAGTGGAATAAAAACATTACCAGGAGCACATAATCATTAATTAATTGCTTTGTGTGCTTCTTAGTCATAACACATGAATAATCACAGCAACATACTCTCACTTTCCACTCATCAGATAATTGACGCTTGCTCAGTTGCTCCTAAAAGTCAAATTATGACACTCTAGATACCCCTTTAGCATCACTTTTGGATGCTCAGGGACGCTGTGTTAATTTATGCACGTTACATGCACTGTATCATTTAAAAAAAAAAAAAATGTTCAGGAATACATATAGTTTCTGCTCATTACATGCACACTTCTTTTAAGGTTTGTTTTCTTGGGTTTAGGAAAGATAAGCATGTGGTTAGGTTTAGAAAAAAGATCATAGCCACTAAATAAGTATGTCTTACTAATGTAGAATGAGGTATGTCACATGAAATACATCACATACATCAGGTTAAACAACTCACTGTTGATTTTTGTTTTCACACAGGACACAAACAGCAATCTCCTGGGTGAAAGTCATGTGTTTGTTTGACCCATCCACCACCCTTTTCTCGCGCCCTACACAGACTTTCTCCCTCTTTATAGATTCACTCAGATTGTCAGATAAGTGTAATGATGTGGCCCAGTCCGTTGCATATAGGCGATTAAAGGGACCTCACTGTATCAGTAGCTGATGCCGAGGGCCACTGACTAAGCATTGGTATTTGAAGAGCTGAGAGTCAGGATGGGTGGGCCACAGATGTAGCAGCTTAGAGACCAAAATAAATTAGAACTGCAAAACTGGGACTTTAGATAACCAGCTGATATGGATGACAGCATACATTGCAACTAAACAACTGTAGGCAATGTTACAGCTGCGGGCAAATAATCAGACTATAACGATAACATATCAGTAACAGTTGGGCTGTGCCAACTTGGTTTACAAAACTCATCTGACTGACTAATCCCAATATTCTCTTGTGTATTCAGCAAAATAATGTGTGCACTTCTTCCTCCAGATGCATGTGTGTAACACAGAGACTTGTGTTTATATCACTCTTCCCTTGCTGTGCTGCTCTTGCTGAAGAGAACAGACAGGAAGGGAAAATATAATCATCTATTGTTTGTCCTGGCAAAGACCAGTTGCTCATTATCGGCCATTAGGGTTGTTTGGATGTGACACTGCCTATTATTTACCTTCAGTCCCGCAAGTCTAACAATGTGAAAATGCCTGTTATGTAACCAGCTATCAATTCCTCACCACTAGCGTGTCTTACAGCTTTGCGGTATCATCTGCTGTGATTCACCACCAGTGCTATAGCTTACAGAGCAGAGCCAGGAACCAGCACTTTCAGGGTTCAGAGTTTTACTCCCACTGCGGCCATTTTTACTAGAAATGTTATTCAATCAGGCTAATGTAAGGCACTTTGGATGAGAGCCTTCTCCAAGTGGTTATACATCCAGACCCAGACGATCCAGATCATGAACACCCCGCTACTTCTGGACTTTTTCGACAATGTCTCTCTCTGCACACAATTTTTTTTTTTCTTGCAGAAAAATAACTCTTTCCTTCTTCCTCCACAGCTAACAAAGACGGAAGTAGCTTGCCATAGGGACCAGTGCTTCTGCTCTGTCTATATAGGGCTCATGTTAAAAGGCAAACAGTAATGTGGGCATCAGACTGATGACCGCAGCATTCCTGCTCCCTGCAGAGTCAAGGAAATGGTCTTTTTATTGTCTTGGACTGCCACTGCTGCCACAAGCTCACTTATCAGACAGAAACACACATCCCTGCAGTATTAAAAAAACACCTAACTCTGGGACTTATACACACAATCATGGATGCTAACAGGCATGTAGGTACAAGGAGAGACATACACACAAGCAGGGAGACAAATGAGAACACATATACGTACACTAAGAACAAGGAGTTTTACAAAAAAATGTCTCCGCTCACAGCGAAGAAGAAGAAAAAAACAACAGACCCACATATGAAGAGGAATGCTCCAGGATACACTTTGCTCAGCAGTTGTTCCTCTTCCATTGAAATTATTCCACCCAAAAGCCAAACAAAGCCTGAAACAACCTGACAAGGGAGGAACCTCACAGAAAGCCAGGGGGGGAGCTGGGTATCTGTCACACACAAAACACACAGTGTATGTACTGTACCAGCTCTGTGTCTTCTCTGCACTGTTACTGATATTCAAGACACGAGAGGCAGAAGAGTTCCTCTGTTCTGCTCCGCTGTCTTATCTCATGGTATTGCTGTCATAAGAAGCACCAACATCCTGTACTTGCCTTCATCTACACAGCAAGTAAGGAGAACCTGTGAGACTACCAGAGCTGTGGTGAGCTACGGCCAGAGGCTCCATGTTCCACTTTCTTATCAACTGTACCACTGGGTTCCCAGTAGGGAGAGGAGAGGAGAGCAAAGCTCCAAGATAGAGAGAGACATTCTTCAGTTCTACCATCATCAAAAATAAAAAATAAATAGCATCTAAATTGTCATCTATCGTTTTATCTGTTGATTGTTTATCATAAATTGTCAGTGCCATTACAATCTCTTAATGCTTGTTTTGTCAGATTTACAGAACACAAGTGAAGATATATTTACTTTACAATGGGCATTTTCTGACAGGTGGAACGTTTTCAAAGTTCTAAGAAGCACCAACTTTTATTGTGCGAGAACTAGGAACGATTGTAAATGTTAGAACACTGCATGAAAGGTAGTCTAGCTAACACAGCAGAGTAGATATTCTCCCAACACAAAAGGAACTTTTGAAGTGTACAGTGATTTGGTAAACACATGAGCCAACCTTCATTTCATTAGACGGTTCCTTGAGCTCGAGGCAAGTTAGATCTAAGACTTTTTTAGAAGTACCTCCGCTTTGCCAACTGGGTGTGGCCAGGCGGATTTTGTAAGGTTGGCACACCATGTGCCCTGGCGCAGCTACTCCTCTATCCCACCTCCGTCCCTCCTACCGGCGCAAGTCGGAAAGAGGGAGGAGAGAAGGCGTGGAGTGGGTTTTACACACATCACACCAATCAAATGAGCCCCTCTCCTCACCCTTAAATGCGCCGCGCGAAGGAGTAATGAGAGTTTACTCAATTCGCCGTGGCAGAAGAGAGCAGTAGCGTCAGACAGCCAAACTCCTCCCAGGAGGAAACTGATGTTTTGGTCCTGGAGGTCCAAGCTCGCAGTGTCCGAATATACAGAACTGCGTGCAGACCTCCACGGGCTGATGATGCAAAGGTAGCCTGGGAGGAGGTCACCACAATTGTAAATCATTGTTGCGTTTCTCTCATGTACGCGCACACGCACTCTCTTTCTCTCTCGCAGTCTCACTCGGTTTCTTTTCTTTTGACTTTTCTAAGATGACAGATGCTGAATATATACTCCCTATCTGATGCTGTGGCTGTTTGTGGTTGGCTGAGAGGGGTGTGAACTCATTAGTTTGCAGCTGTGTTAATCAAATCAGGTTGGGTTTCCATTACGCGTGCCAAACGGTGCCAATCCCCTTTGATCTTACATCAGATGTGACGGGACAGTCGATATAAAGATACATTTATGTGCTGATTGCAGATAGTTGCATTGAATAGTGGTGTTTGTGGCTATTTATCGCATCGTTAATGTGTCTGACATTCTGGAAACCTGCCTGTGAGGTTTTGGTGACGTGTGCGCACTGTCTGCCGGCCAGCCAAACTTCGGCTTACACCGGCTGGGCTCCACCTGCGCTGACAGTAGACGTGGTTTCAGCTGACGAGCTTTTGGCGCACCTTTGGTGAAGCCTTTTGGCACGAAACTGTCACTGCGCCAAGCTGGATCTGTCGACACCTGCCCCTGCTGCACCGCCACACCCATCTCAGTGCACCTCGGTCAGCCAAACTACAAAACTGAGCGCACCTTGGGTTGCGCTGCTCGAAACTAGCTCTGCGCGGGGTTCACCACCCTGCACTGCGCCGGGAAACTAGAGCCCAGTGTGTTTGTTGGCAAGTTGCGTTGGTGGTTCTTACTCTGCATGTGCCTTGATTCCAATCGTGCCAAGTATGAAAACCTTTTGCATAAAATACACCAAGCCTCGTATGCATTGCCTTGTACTGGTTTACAGCCATGAGGGAATATTGCACTTCCTCATGTCATTCAGGGTACAGTGACAGCTGGCAAGCTCTGAGGATCCTGGCCAGAAACAAAATGTGAATGTTGTTGGTTCCACTGTCTTTATCTGCATGAGGAAATGCAAGCCATTTACTAAGTTAGTGAAAAAAAAAGAACAGATGTTACCAATCATCATGAGATTTTATGATGCAACATCAGAAAAAAAGTTCTTAAGATCCTACTTCCTTTGTCATAGCATTTTTAAGAGTTTTCAAAGATAACTTTGAGACTTTAAGTGCCAATTAAGTCCTTGTTCTTAGATTAATTAATTCACTGCTTTTCTGTTTAAATGATCCATGGTAACTTAAAACTCCCTGAATTGATTTCTCATGTTACTTTCAAAGAAATCCTAAAGGACCTAGAGCTTGAAAGCTGTGGGGCATGTTCTTGAACTTAAACTCCTATATTATCTATGCACTCCTGAAACTATATTTTTTTATAATTTCTGTATGCACAGTATGAAACCTCAATGTTATGTGTTTTTATTGTGTGCTGCCCTCTTGGCCAGGTCACTCTTGAAAAAGAGGTTTCTTTTAATCTCAACAAGTTTTCACCTGGTAAAATAAATGTTTAAAAACAAAAACCTGGTATGTCTGTCTTTTACTCAGTAAACGACAGACAATGTAAAAATCCAATGTCTTCTAATCCAAAAAAAGGAAGAAAACATGGACAAACTGACAGTCAGTGAAATCCAGAGTTTACTGAGCATATATGTGACATGAGTAATACATCACGATCCTAGCGTAGGCTGGCTTATGTCACTGTAGCATTACTTTTAGCGGAGAGAAGTTGGTGGACACCAAAACAGAGCTGAGAGGTGAGTGAATATTAGACTAGCATTTGTCAGGTGGCCAGAAACATGACTGCAAACACATAATAATGATGCCCTGTGTCTGCGTGTAAGTAGGTAACTGTATACTGTATGTAACACGTTCACAAAAAAAGGTAAGGTGATGTACAGGTGGTTGTTGTGTTAACACCTTGTTTTTTCTGTGGCCAGAAAAAAAAATTTATGTGTGCAGAGTTTCTTCTGCATGACCTTGTCCACACTCTCGCCGAAAACAAACTGCAAACACAAAACTTCCTGTGTCCAACATTTCCCCCACAACAAAAATGCACCAGATACTGTGTTTAGTGCAGCACATGTAGAGTTTATCCAGTCTGGACAAATAAGACACCAGTGGTTCAAACAGGCACCTAGCTAGAAGCCTAAATTGTCTTGTATGTCATGTATTTGCCGAAATTGTAAACCATAGTCTGACAACTACTGCATTCCAAACATATTTTTTTTGTAAGGCCCATTGAAATATATTTGCCCTCACCAAAAACTTTGTGAAAAAGCGGCTCAAAGTTCAGACAGAGAGATCTAGAGCAGGACGCTCCAGTGCAATCATTTAACTTGTCAATGGAATCCAGCCACACCTCTCTTGTGGCAAGCCCACACATCCAGGGAGATAAATAAGTAGCCTTATTTTTCCATCTTGGTCACAGACACAGATCACTGAGAAGCAAGATACCAATGATCAAGGAATACCATGAGTATTTCTACATTCAAAGAAGATTGTGGTTATTTTCCTGCACATTTTGCCTTGAGTTTGACAGTAGCCACCCAAATTTGCTGTTACTTTATTTCCTTATTTCTTCCAATACATGGCCAACAATTGGAGTAGAATATTTCTATTTTCAAAATGCTTTCAAACCTGACCTATAGTTATATTCCAATTCACTTCCAAACCGATCTCATTCTGGGAATAAGCTTATACTGTACTGAAAGCTTCACAAAGGTGTGTAAAAATAAAGAGAACCTTTTCACTTATGTAATATCAAGCTCATAATTCGTGCCTCACCTCCTCACCATTTAATCATTTTGTCCTTTCTTGCTTTTTATTGGTTTATTTAGCCAATTTCTCTTTTCAGAGCAATTTCTGTGAGCGTCTCATTTACATTCCACCTTGGCACCCATTCAATATCCAGATCAGTAAAGCAATCAGGGGAATTCTCGGTCTCATCTCCCACACAACACGCTGCTTCCCCTGCACTCCATGCAAATGCCCCTTTTTGTTCTTCCAATCCACAGGTTGGTGGCCAAAATTGGATTTCCCTTACAGCACTTGATGGTGAATTCAAATGGATTTGGAGGAGAGGAGGGCAGAGGGGCGGGGTATTCTTTGTCTAAACAAAATTACGAGAGTGAGAGAAAGAGGGAACGAGAATGAAAAGTCCAGCACTCAGCAGTGGGATTCTTGAATAGTTTGGAGGTGTGATGCTGATAGGAAAGTAGGGGGAAATTCTGCCGCCTCCATCAAACAATGTGGGGTCGCTAATTGGCAGAAAGAGAAAGAGAGAAAGAAGCAGTGAAACCTAGATTCAGTATTGTGCCTTTTGTGTCTACAAAGCTTAGAGTGCTTTGAGCTCGATGTGGAGACTGACAACAGAAAATCATAAAGAGTTGTACAGGCCAACAGGAGAAAAAGCCAGCTGTCTTTCTTCTTGTCAGCCTTGCTTCTTCTCCACAGACAGGTAATATTAGATATGTAATAGAGAATATTGCATTAGCGATAGCGATCCTCAGTGATCCCCTCCACTGGAGCAGAAGAAAGTTCTAGATAAGGCTTCCTCAGCAGGATTCTCACAGTATAGGAAAATGAAAGTTAAAGCAAGTATGGATGAAGAGAAGATGCTCAGCTCTGCATATCACTTGTCTCAATCTTGAAAGCAGATTTTGATTTAATGCAGTCATGCTTTCTGAAAGAATATTCCCCAATAACGCAATCTGGTTATCATTTCCCTTACAAGCAAACATCAAACATTCCATAGAGGCATTTTCATTAGCAAAGGGCATCGTAAATTTCCCCCATCAGTGTTTCTCCTGATAAAAAAAGGGCCATGATTAAGGGAGTTATGTCAAAGTGCCTTTGTGCAAATTAAAAATTCCTTTAATGCTGCAATATTATTATTCAACTGCTCCACAGAGAGTGGAGTAATCTAATTTTCACTTATTCCAAAGGGTTTCAGGGTTTAAAACGTGCTCCTTGTCTCATAGGGATTCATACAAATCTCCTCACATCTGGTGACGCCAACAAACAACAGAGACACTGATGCGTTAGGTTTGGGGTGTTACAGGAAGTCAGGTGGCAGTAAAGCAGTTGGCTTGTGGATGCAAGTTTGCAGGTTTGAATCCAACCATCCTGTTTGTCCAATCTAATGGTTGGTTACCTTGCAAACAACATCTTTATTTGCATGGAATAAAATCAACTTTTGCAGCATCTCTTTCTCCACACCACAAGCTTGGTTTGAATTGTGAGGTATCAGATTACCATTTGTGCAAAACACACACACACAGCATCAAGCAGAGTGAAAAGAAGGCATACAGTAAAAGACTTTAAACGTGATTATTTGGCATGGCTTGGACTTTTAAAAGATAAATATTTGAGAAAAAAAATATAAGTGGCCCCTCCTTCCAGTGTTCTGTCACTGTAGACTCTGACCAGTTGCAAATGCTGCCACAGTCTTACAACGGCAGTTGTGGACGCTTTGAAGTGGGGCTGAAATGGACTCATGCGCGCTCAGCAGACCACAGAAAAAGCAGCAGAGAGATGCTGAGGCCGAGGCTGACTGGCAGCTTGCTTTGCTCCTTACATTTGTTTCAACTTCAGGGAGTAAAAGCGGGGTGAAATGAGAAGACCCAGGCACCTCAGTTAAGAGGGGCAGGAGAAAGAACACTGCCAGTAAGGGTGAACGCTGCCCAGGCTGCCTCAATTCAGCAAAACATGACTAACTGATGCTGCAGCTGCTGCATGTTCAGATGTTTTAATAGACAGAGATGGTGTTTCAAGCATCATAGAGCCATGCACTGCACATCTGAAAGGTGAGTGTATGAAAGTGTTACCCTCACAGAGCACAGTGGCTGTGGTTACACTGAATAAGAAGGATGTTGGTTTTAAGTGGATTCCAGCAGTGACCCATGTTTTAGGCAGGAAAAAATATCAATACATCCACCAAAATGTTTTGATCACTCAGGCAGAATAATCCTTTTCTTCATGGCTCATTCATATTCTCGGTATGTTCAAATGATTTACTTTTCACCAAAATATGGGTAAATACAAAGCTTTTATCAGCAGCTGCCAACCTGCAGATTGTCAGCAAAGATGTGCATTGGTCTCTGCGCAATCAATTAGCGTCACCCCTCCTCCTCTTTTTTTTTTTTTTCATTATCCTTTATTTAACCAGGGAAATTCTCATTGAGATAAAAATCTCTTTTGCAAGAGGATCCTGGCCAAGAAGGCAGCACAGAAAGTTACACAGAAATGACACACAATGAATAGCAGACATAAAGGATTACATCCAGGATCAGATCATCATCAGCTAATTTATAAAACAAGTGCAAACACTGGTTAGGTGCTCCTTAATTCTAGTTTTAAAATTTTCTAAGCTAATACAATAATCAAGTCTAAGATGAGCCTGAATCTCAGCCCATGATGTTGGAGCATAGACACTAAAAGCTCTTTCCCCAAAAGCAGAGCGAGTCCGAGGAATTTCATACAGGATCTGTCCATGAGAGCGAAGATTCTGACTACTAGCAGACTTCTGAGTCAGTAACGAGCACAAATAAGCTGGTAGTTCATGTAAAATGGCCTTGTAAAGGAAAATAAACCAGTGTTCCATTCTTCTGTTATATAAAGAAGGCCATCCAACAATCTCATACAAGACACAATGATGGGTACGAAAACCCAGAAACAAGCGGCCAGAAACAAACCTTAAAGCAGCATGATACAGAGAGTCCAACATTTTCAAAGAGGCTGAGGTAGCATGCATATACAGAATGTCGCCGTAATCAATTACAGATAAAAAGGTTGCTTGAATAAGTTTCTTCCTTGCAACAAGAGAAAAACAGCGTTTGTTTCTATAAAAGAAACCCAACTTCACCCTCAATTTCTTTGTAAGGTTAGTAATGTGTTGATTAAAAGACAAATTTTCTTCCAACAGAAAACCCAAGTACTTGTACGTTGACACACGTTCAACAACCTCATTTTCCAGAGTTGAGATCTGAATATTTTGTAGTTTGGTCTAGCTCTTGTGAAGTACATCATTTTAGTTTTTTGGGCATTTAGCACAAGTTTAATGATTGAGGTTTCTCTGAACAACGTAAATGCTGCTTGTAGGTTTTCAATTGCACTTTGAAGAGAGGCTGATGAGGTATATAAAATTGTATCATCCGCGTAAAAATGAAATTTTGCATATTTAACATCTTTACATAAATCATTAATATAGATATAAATAAAATGGGGCCTAAAATAGATCCTTGAGGCACACCACTCTGAATATTTAAAAAACTTGATGATTTACCATCCACTTTGACACATTGCTGTCTTCCGCTTAGTAATTTTGGAACCAATTTAATGTTTTTAGAGAAAACCCGAGTTTAACCATCTTTTTCAAAATGGTAGTGTGATCGACGGTGTCGAAGGCCTTAGACAGGTCTAAGAAAAGTGCAACACAGTGTTCCTTAAATCAATGGCATTTATGATGTCATTTAGACCTTTGTAGTTGCAGTTATTAGTACTGTGTTTCTTCCTGAAGCCCGACTGTAAATCATTTAAAATCCTATGTTGTAATAAAAAATCCTTAATTGGTCACACACAAGCCCTTCCAGCACTTCGCTAAGACTGAAAGTTTTGATATTGGCCTGTAATTGTTGGGCTGTGATGGATCCAGATTTTAAAATTGGTGTAACAAAGCTGCCTTCCAATCTGCAGGAATTTTGCCAATTTCAATAGTCATATTAAAAATATACGTCAAAGGCTCAGCAATAATATCAGCTGCAGTCTTAAGGAGATAAGGATCAAGAGCATCAGGACCAGCTGATTTCTTAACTTCCAAGTTTTTCAAGGCATCCAACACTTCATACACTTCTATAGGAACTAAGTTAAAATTTAAGTTTGAGGGTAGCACGTCTTCAGCAATGGAGGGGCTGTTAGGGGCCTGTGTTTGACATTAAAAGGCATACCTGAAGACACGAAGTGCTGATTAAGGGAGTTTAGCATACTCACAGTATCTGTAATTATTTCATCAATCAATTTATGATTGTGGCAAGATACAATTTTGGTCAGAACCAGTAGACATGTCTTTTTACAGCCTTCCAAAATTTAGAAGGATTATTTGAATTTCAGTCATTTGTTTAACATAGTAGTCAGATTTACTGTTACGAATTTGAGAAGTACATTTATTTCTTAACTGCCTAAAGTATGCCCATCTGATTCTAGTTGTGTTTTTCGTGCGCGTGCCCATGCTACATTTCTTTGTGAATAATAACAGACAACTTTTCTGAGAACCATGGATTTTCACGCCCTTTAACCTTGAATCTTCTCAGCGGAGCATGCTTATTTGCAGCCTCTGAGAATTAATAATTTAAAGTATGAGAAAGCCATTTCACAATCAGGGATAAGATACAATTTTTCCCAGTCACATAGATGGAGATCATATAGAAATGCTTGTTCACAAAAATGCTTAAAATGTCTCTTTACTAAAATACGCGGTTTGATCTTAGGAAATTTTGTATCTCTCACTGCAGCGATAGCACAGTGGTCACTGATATCATTTGCAAAGACAGCGGTTTGCTTTATATTTATGTGGAGCATTTGTAAAATTAAATCGATTAATGTTGATTTTTTCAGGATGTTTATATTAGGCCTTGTGGGTGATTCAATAAGTTGAGTCAAACTGGCAGTGTCGCAAAACATTTAAGATCATCGGAGGCAGGTGACAACCAGTCCCAGTTTAAGTCCCCAAGTAGAACCAGCTCATTGTATTTTATGGATGACAGGGAATCAGACAATAAAATGACATTGTTCCTTAGGTGCGGAGGGAGGTCTATAACACCCCACAATTGTCAAAATGCATCCTTTTGTAAACTCAACTTTTAGTGCTAGCAACTCGTAATGTTTAGGAATAGACTTGGAAATCAACACTGTTGCTTGATACGTATTTTTTATGTAAATCGCTACTCCCCCGCCCTTAGCACGGCGGTCAGTACGAAAAATATTATATCCATCTAGAGCCACATAACTATCAGGAATAGATTTTCTTAACCATGTCTCTGACACAACCAAAACGTCAGCATTTGTGGAGCTTGCCCATATTTTGAACATAAAGACAGTTGGGGCTACCACCGCCACAAATACCCACAGCATGATACTCAAAACCCAGTGTGTTGTCCAAATGCCTATGTTGTCCTTATAATTATTGCAGTTGTACGCCTTCTCCAACCAGTCAAATCAGATTTTACATCCATGTCTATCAAGACTCATATGTAGTAGACAATGCTTCAAACATGGATGTTTCAGCAAAAAAGCTACAAATTCTACAATGTGAATGTTACACACACATCTTCAACCCAGCAGCACAGAAGATCTATACAGTCAGCACTGTTTATAGGTTTACACCCAAAATTAAATGTTTCCCCTTCCTTTCCTGAGTTATGTTGTTGAGTAAAGGCCATAGAAATGTGTTTGCCGAACATTATGATGTCACAGTAAAGATTACCTTTGACCTCTTGGATATAAAATCTAGGGCTGACCCAAAAAATTTGAAGCTTCGAAGCTTTGTTCGATGGCACAGGATTTGATTGTGAAAAAAAAAATTCCAAGCTTCGGCGCTTTTTTTCCGCTTTTTGGGGGGAGGCCTTAAATGCAACACTAACACCGTCAACGAGCCACGAGCGCACTCAGAGCCGCTCTGGTGTCAGAGACACTTCTGATTCTCTGAGTTGCGCATCTGTTTGATTGTGTTGCAGTGTGCGCCGAGAGTTTTAATTTAAGTTGCTCACAGACTCGGGCGCACTATAAGCGGACCGTTGAGCGCACTTCCACGTTGTAGTTTCCAATAAAAATGTCTGTGAAACACTACATTACCCCCAATTCTTGCACATTTCTGTCGAATGCTTCGAATTATATTCGTTCTGAGCTCCAAAGCTTCGAATGTCCAAATATGGATTCGAAGGTCAGCCCTAATAAAATCCCATCACTTTATCATTATGTCCTATTAAACTCATCGTGAAATGTTGTCATCATTAGCATATACATTTTAGAGTTATGACCAAAATAAGGTGAGGTCACAGTGACCTTGACCTTTGACCACAAAAATCTAAACAGTTCATTGTTGAGTCCACATGAACGTTTGTGCCAAATTTGATAAAATTCCCTCAAAGCATTCTTAATATGTCGCTCTCGCAAGACAGGATAGACAGACAAACGGATGAAGGCAAGGATGGAAATACGCTCCTAATCGGACAAACATAATCACCCTGGCTGTTGCGGGGGCATTGTTGAGTCCACATAAACGTTCGTGCCAAATTTGCTGAAATTCCCTCAGAGCTTTGCAAGAATGGGACAGACAGACAAACGGATGAACACAAGGATGGAAATACATCCCTAATTGGATAAACATAATGACCCCTGCCACGGCTGTCACCGGAGCATTGGCATAAAAAACTTTTGTTAACAGCTATCACTTTGTAGAGACATGAAACTGAGAAAATCAGCAATTCTTTACTTGAGCAGTTGAATCCTACAAGCGGAATATATTTTACATACATCCTGCCAATTGACTAATTAATTAATAGACTTATTACCTCAGGACATAAGTGTGGTCATGTATGTACTTCAAGTTTTACACAGTCATCTGTTGTAGCAGAGGCATTTTGGAGCTCAAAGGTCTTTTTCATGCAAAAATGTATAAAAAACTTAATCTCTTCATTTTGAATGTTTGTGTCTGGTCCTCTTAAAAACCATGCTACCTCTCAAATTCCATCCTTTCTGCCTGCCTGATATAAGTGGACAGCTATCAGAAACATACCCCGCAGCACTCCCTCTCTGTCAGCAAACGCTCTGACACACTGCCAAAGTTAGACTGGGTCTTGCTCGCACTCTTGACACTCACGCTTTCATTCATGCATGGACTCATGCCGGTACAACCATGCTCAGACAGCTCTCTTGAACTTACACGGAGTATAAAACAGGGCCGGCTGGCAGTGATACGCACTGATACAGGCTTTGCTTTGCCAGGCGAAGTTACTGTAATTGGAGTGCCTTTCAAAGCCTCAGCTTCTCGAGGAAGAATAGTATCAAAGCTGACAGCATTTGCTGGATTTCTCTTTGCCGAGCTCACGGGCCGATGCGCCGCTCTCAGCCACGCAACTACCAACCAACTCTGCTTCACACTGAAATTGTTTTTTTTTTCTTTACCTCCAGCATCACTTGGAGTGAGTCAGAGTGAGTAGCTAGCTTGACTCAGTTTGTCAAAGAAACCGACAATTTTAAGCTGAAACAGCTGAAATACCCCAGTGGAACAGGTGCATGTATTTCATATGTACACGTGCCAAAGTATCTGAATCAAAAGCAGAATACTGACTCAGTCTTATCATTCTTTCCTAGTTGTTTCCTTTTATGATCTTGCTTTATGTCCTAAAATGCTTTCAGGCTTTAATGGACTTTTAAATGAGAACTATTTTCTCACTTTCAAGTATAAATGAGGTTGTTATATAAGTGCTTTCATGTAAAAAGATGCACACTATCAGGCTTGCCAGCTGAATGTAATGGAATAGAAGCATTAAGTTCTCATTACATGGAAATTTAAAGCAACATCAAACCACACTACACCCAACTCTGGCTTACCTGGTCAATTTATTTTGAAAAGACTGAAAGTACTAGTAATTAACATCCTGACAAACAGACACTAATGACAGCTCTTCATTAATGACCAAACAACACTGTTACTCATTATGTAAACCAATGCTCCTGAAACTTTGGGGTTAAGGAGCAGAAACCTCTGGTGGGTCACCACATGACAGGACTGCTAATATGACTTAATGAGGTCTAAGGACATGACTAACTTTCTGTATGGACTCTGAGCCAAAAAAGCTCAGGAATTCACAAGATGCACAAAACTGGTGTGCATGAGTAACTTCACTTTCTTCTTCTTTTATTCTTTTGTTGCTGATAAGCTTCAGTAGTGGTAAGGTAGCTTTCTTTAGTCCTCAAAGGTAAATCTGGTGACTCTTGACTACTCAATAGCACAATTTATAATAGCAATTATAAATCAGTGACAATAGCACTGTGTCAAAACATGCATGAATTTTAATGAGGCCAGCTCATTAGCACAGCCGGGGTCTTAACCTTTGCTGCATGCAGTGTCCTCACAATTGTTGAGACACAGAACAAAATGATTGTTCCCAAGTTAACTTTTAATTCAACAAGCTTACAGATGAATTATGCAAAAGTGGACTTGTTGCATTGTAATCCATTGTCTCACCAGTGCTTATAGAACACCTGTTTACAGAGAAACAGAGGTAAAAATGATACGTACATGAACTATATTTACTCAACAGCTGTGAGTGTGTCATGCAGGCCTGGAATTTCGTCATTTTAGGGGCAAGGCCACTTAGCTTTTCGCGCTGTCAATATTTTGAGGGCACAAAGGCCAAAAGCCAGGGCAGCATGGCCATACAATAAAACAATGATTTTAAGTCCACGTCCATAATGAATTTAAGGACTAAGGATGTATAACTATCTGTGAAATGAATAAATACAATGAGCTCAAGCAATAATAATGAGTATAATAAGCAATAATGTGATTTATTTAATAGTACTAATAAACCCAATGTGTTTTTTATATATATATTTTAAAAAACAATCTTAAATATTCGGCCTAAATATTTTTTGAGTGTAAATGATAAACTGATTCACTGAACAAGACTGGCTTACAATTATTTTTGATGTGTTGTTAGATAGCTAAGAAACAACACAGCAGAGATAATCAGTTACTATTTCAACTGGGCCGCATTTAAAAACCAGATAATGTCGATGGGCCACATTTTTAGCAGCAAGCATCTACTTTTTTTTTTTGCATACATTTACAGGCATGGCCCTCCTCAACAACATGATGCAGAAACAGAATAAAAAAGAGCTAACAATGCACAGAAGCATAGTAAGTGACATTAACAGTATCTAACAACACACACTATCTGTCCACCAGCATCTCCCTCTCACACACACACACACACACACACACACACACACATACGCACACACCTCACCTCCTGATGCTTTCCTTATAGGTCAGTTACACAGGATATAGTTTTATTCAGTCCATGGCAGCAACAGCCATGTTAACAACAACAAAGTCACTATTTAAAACCCAATAATATATTACTGGAATATAAATATTCCTCCTGACATCACAATACATATAACGTGTTAGCCTACATACAGACAGCTTTCATTTTAGTTTGTCTTTAACAGTTTGCTGTTAGCCTCACGAGTGCGATATGCTTGTGTCGACTACAATCATAAATCATAATAGCGGTGAATGAGAGACTGCAGACAGAGCGGACTGAAATATGGCTTTCTACATGCTGATCACATGTATTGATAAAGTATTGGCTTGGCTGGCAGAGCTTTTATTGCACTTACTCACAGTAACAAGCGTTTGCCATCAACTAGAGTGATCTTGAAGTTATATTCCCTTCATCTGCACCGTGGCCCCACCGCTGCAGAATGATGATACATGAAACCGAAACTTTAAAAAGTAACACTGATAATGGCGGAGCTTACTATTATTACAGTGTTTATTAAACTTGCCTTGGGTTGTTTAATACCGGGTCTGGGTACCGATCCCTGCCTGGGCGTTTGATGAAGTCTCCTGGTTGGCCGGTGATAGACTGGTGTCAAACTGTCGTCATAGCCAGTCCAAGCGGTTCATGCCAGGCTTGAATCAAACCCCCCACTGGTGATGAACGCATTGTCTCATTTGATGTTGCTCAATAAGAATCCAGGTTGTCATTGCATTATTTTTCTCAAAAGATGCAGGTGTCAAAGTCGTGTTGACAGGAAAGAGGCAGAGGAGAAAACCGCAAAATCACCTGGGGCAGTGCGGGCGGGGCATCAAGGCCACTGTGGCATTAGGGCAGATATTTTTTTCAAGGGCACAGGGCCAAATGAGGAGGCCACGAGAGCCATGGCCCACGTGGCCCTCGTGAAATTCCTGCCCTGGTGTCATGTAATATTTAGTTAAGAATATAAAGGCTTTGAAAGTAGCCACCCAAATCATCTGCAAAACAGCATCTTTACAAGTATACATCTTTACAAGATGACATGATTCCATCATGGGAGCCACGTGCAGCAGTGATCCTGTGTGTGCATGACATTACCGTGCGCATTTTCTATGAACAGCTCAGATCCAAACACTTGACGAGAGGGTGACATTTTTATGTGTATGTGCCTCAAATCATCTGACGCCTCTCTCCGTTCCCTCTCTTCAATTAAACACGTATCCTTCTACAACTCCAGCTGTTACAATAAGGCAACTTGGCATGGTAACTATGGTAACTCACACCACCATACTGGACTTTTGCTGTCATCACCCTCATTATCATCGTTGCCGCCATTGTGGCTGTTGAGATTGCCAGACTTCTCCCAATCTTCTGATCCTGGCCTGATTTGCATAATGTGAAGAACGGCGTTGATGCTGAGCGGGGACAAGCTGGCTGGGTTTCATGCCTGACTGAAAAATGATCACCAGATGTGAAGCTTGGTAATTGAAAAAAATGGAAACATGGTCACTGAAAAGGTGAGCATGCATGTGTCTCTGCATGTGAGTTTGTCTTGTTTGGTCCCAGGAGTTTTTCCATCTCCTCCTGACTACCAACACTGACAGATATACTTTTTTTTCTTCTACCTCTCTTGCAGGTGTGAGCAACTGCCTGTGTGTGTTTGCCCCAGATGACCTAAAGAAGTTTTCCCTCTCCACTTCCAGCTTCACGCTTCACTGTCTCCCAGGGCGCTGTTATTGGCAACCGGAGCCACAGAGAACAGTTGGGCTTGTAAGGAACAATGTACACCAGGTCTTATGTTTCCAATCTTGAAGCTAAGATTGGAGAGGTTAGGATATATGGTCAAAGGTGCATGTGTTTTTCATTTATCCCTCAGTCAGTGAGGTACTCTCATTGTGACTGATGTTACTTTTATCAGAAGAAGCCTTAGCATGATACTGAAAAATGTCCAAGGGAGTGACACTGAATGTATGCACACTAATTGTGACAATGAAACAGTTCCGACCAAACACAGTCTTCTCAAATCTCCCCTTGGGGCCAACGATTTATCACGCGTGATACTTCGTAGAAGACTGGGATTACATGAGGAAATGCTTGGCATGCTGGTCTATATACAGCACACATACAGCAGACGTGAGTATGCCTAAATCTGATCCTACACATACTGTAAATAGACCATATTTCAGACCTTGCGTAACAAAGTAAACTACAGCTTCTATAGATGCCTGTTTACCTTGGTGACAATCCATACAATTTAATATTTTAGTGTCATTTTACACATAGCATATAAGTGAGAGTGCTTAACCTCCTTCTATTTGGCTCCCTTCTAATCTGAAGACAGGTGGTTTTAATATGATGATATCTCTGGGATAGGAATGTGTACCTTTTTATCTTGTTTTCTCAGTTTTTCCTTTTTACTCAACCCTCTCTCTTGGCATATATCTCTGTGTCATCGCCAATATAAGGTCACCCAACACCCAGCAGGTGTTACTGTGTATTATTGGTGCTGCTGGGTAAGAAAAGAAGGGCTAAAAACTCAGCAGCACACACAACACTGCTGCTGCAGAGTTTTCTGCAGGTATCATAAAAACAAAATGACAACCACTTCAGTGCCACCTAAATCTGACTTTACAACAATAAATAAAACCAAAACTGACAGCACTTTACTATAACAAAAAGTAAGAAACACTTTTGAAATATAAAAAGGGACAGTATAATTCAGAGTGGAGAAAAAAGCAAAAGCTTTCAAGCAAGAAAGCCCTCAGAAGACAGCAGATCAGACCCATTTAATGTTACTTTTTTGTTTTGTTATAGCAATCATTGGGTAGATCACAGAGTAGACAGCAAAAGTGTAACCTGATTTTGGCATAAAGAGAAAGGTTATTGGTCAATCAAACTTAAAGGTTGGCTCCTGTTAGGAGCAAAATTGAGCACCGCAAAGGCTGTGCAATTACGACTGCATCCTTCCTAATAATTTTAATTACTCGGCCAACTAGTACGGGTGTCTCTATTCTCCAAATCCATGATTTGATTCAATTATTGATTTAAACATTTTCTTTCCAGCACTGATAGCTATGCCAATGTTAGACAGTTGAGTTTTGATTTGTAAAGGGTTTTATGCCTGCAACTGAGCTAAGAAAGATGGTGAATGTGAGTGATGGGGATAACATTACAAGACTAGTAAAAAGCTGACCAGCAATGGCAGAGAGAGGGAGAGAGAGAGAGCAGGACAACACAACATACTTTTACTTGCTAAACTTGCTAAAGTAAGAGTTTATTTTGACCCTAACAGGATTGTTGATTGTTTGAACAAGGGAAAGACTAACCAAGACAACGTACACTAATCAGCCAAAACATTAAAACCACTGACAGATGAAATAAATAACACTGATCTTGTTAAAACACGAAGTTCTGCTATGGAAACTTGGGTTCTTGCATTTATGTAGATACCACTTGACACACACCATCCACCCAAACATCGCTGCAAACCAAGTATCCCTTCCCGATGGCAATGCCACTTTCTGATGGCTCCCCCAGCAGGACAATTCAACATGATCCACCACAAAAACTGCACAGGAATCATCTGAGGAATGTGATAAAGGGCTCAAGGCATCAACCTGGCCTCCAAAGTCCCTAGATCCCAATCCTATCGAGCATCTGTTGGACAGAATCCACCTCCAACGCCCTAAATCCAGACTCCCAGGACACACCCAGTGGTCCTGTGTCTGTTCCTCAACAGGTCAGAGGTCCCACCATGGATCAGACGTGGCTCTGACCTGTAAAGGCATTGACACCGGATCTCTAAAGTACTGGCACATCTCATGGATGCTCACATTTGTTGTTCACATAACTCATGGGTAATGCAAAATATTACCACACCGCTTACTTTTTCCAGTTATGTTGTTTCACCAGTAACTCTGACTCTGGCAGAGGCAATGGTGTCTCAAAGTACAGCTGCAGGCTACCAGTACATTTACGTTATACTGTGTCATCTTTGAAGTGTTGGTTGGGCTGGAGAGAAAAAAAAATACTGGAAGAATTGCTGATCTTCACTTCAATTGATATTTAATTTAGAATCAAAATCATGACACCCCTTACCAACTAGTGGTGGCAAAATGCCTTACACACCCTGCACACTACTATGCATTACAGTGCAAATCTACATTAAAGCCAGGTATGTTCACAAGTTAACCCCTCTCTATATCTAGCAGGTCAGACTTATAACTTTGAACCTGTAAAAGTCTGTGCAGCAACACAGGCCCTCCATACAAAAGCTGGTGTGGAGATTTCTGGCTCTCAAGATCATGACTGTGCACCCCACATTTTGGGCCTAAATGACAAATGACTTATTAATCATGGGGGAGAAAATATGCACTTTATGTCAAATTTACTATTAGTTTTCTCAGGATGTACTGGTCTAAGCAAGTGGACAGATGGTGTAACAAAGGAGTAGCTGCTAACATGGACATAAAAGGGATAAAAAGCAATGCAGCTTCAAACTGTGTGCTGCCAAATGTCCAATATCAGTCAAAGTACATTCAGTCCAAGAATGCCAAGTCGATACCTGTGGAAAACAGTCCTCTCAAACTGTCTCTGTAACAACAACTCTGGAACTTCTCAGTAGAGTGTCCGCAGACTTTGAAAAGTACTATCTGCTTGACATCATACATTCACTGAAGATGCAGAGCTCTTTATTCCTTTATCATTTCAGCTGGCTTTGTAATACAGAAGCAGCCATCGTCACAGTGCTTACTTTAGATACTAGATGTCTTGCTTTTAGAATGAAGCTCCTCAAATGTTGTTTCAGAGGCCTTTCCAAAGTAGCACGGATCATTCTTGGGGCAGGGGGTTGGTTTTCTTTATCCTCCTTTAATGCTGACCACTCATGTCCCTTTCTTTTCTTCTTCTTTTCTTTTTTTCCCCCTGGACATTTAACCTAATTTACTCAAAACTAAACCCCTTTCCCATACCATCTCTGTAACTTCCCAGGTCTTTTCCCTCATGTGCAAAACACATCCGATACATGTTAAGTATCTATGAGAAAAACTCTGAAGCAACCTGACTTCTAATTAACACCCATGAGAAAAACCCTACTCGCTCACCTTACTTTCCCCATTAGTTCAAAACAGTTATCTTGATCATTAGCCACCTATTTTATGCAGAGTACCTCCCTATCGTCCCAGAGGTGCTTCTCTGTCAAACTATAGCCCTCGGTTCCTGCCACGTGGGTGATGTATGGAGGCAGTTAATACCCCAACCTGTGAAGAACATTATGGCCATCCCATTCTAAAGAGCACATTATTTCTGATACGATTGCCTGACTTGCCCTGATGAGGCTTGTTCTGATGGATGGACCCAGGCCTACTGAAAGTTTTGGCAATGAGACAGGGGGGGCAGGGAACTGCATTAGCTGTGGACAACTTTGTCATTAGGTAACAGTTCAAAGTACAGTTCAAAACAAATGAGCTCTAAGAGGTACGACAGAGAGGGACTCGTTAGTCATAAATGGGTGTAATGGGGGTCCAAGTGGTTTTCAATCTGACTTTGCGGCATTAATTCCTCTCCTGCATGAGGAGACTGTCTGCCAGGTTGGACTTTGACAGGAAATAAAATCCATCTGATAGTTGCAGAATTACAAAGCTCGAAACCAACACAGTTTATTGAACTGTTTTAACAAACAATGCACCAATATGGTAACATTAAAACAACTGGTGGTGTCCCAAGCCCAACTGCAGGATCGAGCTCATGGCTCATCCATGCATTTTCTCATGGTTAATATTAGCTGTAAAAAGCCAGAGACATCTCTGACAATTGAACTAAAGTCTGCATTGCCCTCCAACTCTGGAACCATCTTCTAGCGGTGTGTTCAGACAAAAACTAAAACAAATTTTCACCTTCCCTCAATTGTGTAAATTGGACCATTTGTGCAGTCCTTGTTGATTCTTCCCTCACAACCAACTGTGCAGGCATTAGGTGTAAGCGAACTAGCAATGTTAGCGACCATGTTTATCAGAGTTAGACTGTGTGTTTGTTTCTGCTCTGTTTAGCCCCTATCTGATCTCAATGTTCACAAGGACCTGCTGTCAACTCCCTCTTTTTTCCTCAAGTCTCTGGACATTTATGAAGCTGACTCCAAAACACTTTTGCTCAAGTTGACACATTCAATCAATTTATGTTTCATTGTGTCTTTGCATTAGGGCATTAACGACTTTGATTTTTTTCAAGTCAACTTATCTGTCAATAAAGTCAAGACGACACATCATTTGATGACATCATCACATTGACACAGCGGAGGAAAGTGAAATATCTCCACACATGTGATGTGTGTCTGTGAACATACTCGGGCAGAACGTATGCGGAACGGACTCTGCGGGTGTCCGCAAGCCCTGTGCGCGCAAAGCTCAAGGCCCGAACATACTCGGCCGTACTATAAGCAGAGTGGACTCCACGAGGAATGTCTGCCCAAGTACATTCACTTAGTCAAGGATAAAGTATCAGCGTAAGCACACAGAGCGGGAAAAAACACACGACTTGGAGACTCCTTCCGGGGGGCATGAACTTGTGCCACTGACGTTGACGCGTCGACAAATCAACTTTTCTGTTAATGGCCTACTTTGCATGCAATTACAGACAAAGTTGCAAAAATTCTGCCAGAATCTATCATTGCCTTCACTTCCATTTTTTACTGATCATGAGACATATTTGATAGCATTTAATTTTCATTCATTATTTTCATCTTTTATCATTTATATACAGGATACACTACAGATTATGCATTTACACTCACTAGCCACTTTATTAGGTACACCTTGTTTGTACTATGTTGGATCCCCTTTTGCCTTCAGAACAGCCTTAATTTCTTTGTGGCACAGATCCAACAAGGTGCTGGAAACATTCCTTAGAGATTTTGGTCCATATTGACATGACAGCATCACACAGTTGCTGCAGATTTGTCAGCTACACATCAATGATGTGAATCTCCCATTCCACCACATCCTAAAGGTGCTCTATAGGATTGAGATATGGTGACTGTAGAGGCCAGTGGAGTACAGTGAACTCATTGTCACGTTCCAGAAACCTGTTTGAGATGATTTGAGCTTTGTGACATGGTGCATTATCCTGCTGGAAGTAGCCATCAGAAGATGGGTACACTGTGATCATAAAGGGATGGACACAGTCAGCAACAATACTCAAGTAGGCTGCAGCGTTTAAAAGATGCTAAATTGGTAATAGGGGCCCAAAGTGCGCCAAGAAAATATCCCCCACACCATTACACCACCACCACCACCAGCCTGAACCACCGATACAAGGCAGGATGGATCCATGCTTTCATGTTGTTTACACCAAATTCTGATCCTACCATCTGAATGTCACAGCAAGTAGCAAGACTCATCAGACCAGGCAACATTTTTCCAATCTTCTATTGTCCAGTTTTGGTCAGTGGCACCCAGTGTGGTCCTCTGCTGCTGTAGCCCATCTGTTTCAAGGTTCAATGTGTTGCTGGTTCAGAGATGGTCTTCTGCATACCTTGGTTGTAATCAGGGATTATTTGAGTTACTGTTGCCTTTCTATCATCTGAAAACACTCTGGCTATTCTCCTCTGACCTCAACCTCTTTTTCGGACCATCCTCTGTAAATCCTTAAGATGGTTGTGTGTATAATCCCAGTAGATCAGAATCAGTAGTTTCTGAAATTCTCAGATCTGCCCATCTGGCACCAACAACCATGCCACATTCAAAGTCACTTAAATCACCTTTCTTCCCCATTCTGATGCTCAGATTGAACTTCAGCTGGTTGTCTTGACCGTGTCTACATGCCTAAATGCAGAGTTGCTGCCACGTGATTGGCTGATTAGCTATTTGCTTTAACAAGCAGTTGAACAGGTGTGCCTAATAAAGCGGCATGGAGTGAAAAGATGGACAGAGACACTGACCATACAGGCTAGTCCTTCATCCTCTATCACATCAGTCCCTCCTTTTTTTTTTTACCTTGTTTATCAATGTTGTCAAACATAAAAAAGTCAATTAGGAAAACACTCTGTTAATGCAACCTATAATTGCGTCCCATTTCAAACTGAACTTGCATTATCTGACGACAACTTAAAGAGTGAGGAGTGAATTAACCACAGCGTGGTACAAAATAAGTAATCAAGAGTTATATTTTCATTGACTTAGCCAAAGTGAGCTGTCGACAGGATGTAAAAAGGGTCGTGTGCTCATTCATTAATATGAGCAGATAAAATCCATTTTACAGCAGGCTGTGTGAGAGTGAATAATGTTCAAATATTGACGGCAGCACAAACTGCAGAGTCAGTGACTTAGTGGTATGTCAGTTCTGATCAGGGACTCGTACCCTTTTAAGACCAGGTCTACTTCATTCCTATTCTTCACCAGATATAATACTTTAAGGTTATCATGTTTTTACGCATGCAAAGTTGCACTGAGGAAAGTTAAAACCGCAAACATAGGAACTGTGTGTTCCTTCTATTTAAATACACCACCTTGCCCAACAACAGGTCAGCATCCACACAGTACATCTACACTTCAAACGCAGAGCTTGTTTTTCAAGTTGGTCGACGGCTCGATAACATTTCAACACAAATTCCACACCAAGACCAAACAGATAAAAACTTTCTATCCAACAGATATTCACTTTCATTTACTGAGCAATGGTTTCAGCTTGGATTGTCTCTTTGCCTCAATACACAACTTTGTACATTTCAGATGAGACCTGGGAGCCTTTCATGTAATCACAGTGTTCTACCGCTGGCCAGTGAGCAGTTCAGGCAGTCGAGGAAAACTACTGACTTATTGTGAAAAAGGAGTGTTGCTCCTCCTCTCAAATTCCCCACAGGGAGGGTTTGGACGAGGAACCTGTCAGTATCAAACCGCTTCTCTAACCTGTATACTAAATATAACTGTTCACATTGATTAGAGGCTTGGCTCACTTTTTATTCTCCTTCAACAGTTGGCCTGAGCCTGTAGGCACATTTAACATTTTATTCTTACAAAATTTGCAATGCAAATAGGTCCACGTCTCCAATCTATTACCAGTGATGTGATAAACACAAGAGACAAAATAGATTTTGAAAAAAAAAATTCAAAACCTCTTAATTCTTTCAGCATCAGCGGTGATATCTAGGCTACTTTAATTAGCAGGATCAGAAGCTGTATCAAGTACTTGGGGAAGGGGGGAGGTAAATGATGTGTGAGATGATTTTCTCATTTCTCCTACCTCAACTATACGTGTAGTATCTTCATTTAATAGACAACGAAGAGTTGAATGGAGAAAGTGAAACAAATATAAAAGAGAGTCAAGGAAATGGAAAAGATTAGGGATTGTTTTCATGAAGTGGAATGGGAGTTTAGAGTTAGATTGGAGTGAGGTGGAGGGATATAGTTGCCAAGTAATTATTATATCTTACAAAGCACTTACAAGCCACTTAACTGAGTTGGCCTTTTTCAATTTGTCTCTGAAATGAAAAAGCTTTTGTCCAGGGGTAGATGTTATACTCTTGTCCTTGAGATTTAGACAAGCAGCTTGTGTCACTGTCATCAGAACAAGGCAGACTAGACAGATCCATCCTCATAAAGTGTTCCAGTGTTCAAGTGGGTGCTAGCATCCTGCTGTTGATCAGCTATGCATGACACTTGCCTGGGGAACAGGCAACCCAGAACAACCCAGACAGGACATCTTAGTTTCATTTCTCCAATTGGATGTCAGTTAGCCTCATGTTGCGATAACGCAGGGCCAAAATGAACGAGGACAGGCCCTGCCAGATCTAAGAAATCGAATCAAAAACATCACTAGATTAGAGTGTGGTACGTTAAAACAAAAATCTCTCAGTCACTTTGCATGAGCGTACGTATACATTACAAAATCTGTCATTCCTCAGACAGATTTTACCCTCTATCCAGAATGATACGTTTGTTCTGCAAATTTGCAAAGAAACCCCACCCTGTAGTAGCATGGAAGATGTTTTCCTGCCTAGTGAGGTAACAACAAAAAAACAAGTCCTCAGCTGGCCATATTTAATTGTGTCTCTGACTATGACAGCAGGACTTGCTCGGGTGGTGACAAAAGAAGAAAAGACCACACAAACTTCCCTTCCTGGCTAGAAGAGTTAATCAATATCACTTCCCTTGTTAGTCTGCAGAGAAGAACACAACACAGACAAATTATTTTTCACAAAATATTGGAAACATTATAGCAACACAGCCATGTGACCTCTGGGTAACTGCTCGATTCTAACATTTCATCGTCGAGGCTGCTGGCTCCCCACTATTACAGCTGTAGTCAAACATCTTTCCAGCCTTACAGCCCACTCAGGCAATGATAGTATGTGTAACAAGTTGCATATTTAATGCAGTTAGTGATATTCTTCATGGTTTTAATTATATCTGGGCTTCATTCTCGCAGGTCATTGGTATGTGAGGTGTGGAAGTGTGGCTTAAGATTGTGTCTGGCGTGGCAGGGCTCATTTCTAAAGGCGAATGAAAAGAACTAAATGAACTGATTCAAAATGGCTCTCTGCTGTTCACTGAACTGAGGTGGAGATTTCAAAGTTTTCAGCAATAGCTGCTGAGGGAAGTATCCGAGTGAAGGAAACATCCGAAGAAACTACATTTATTGGAAACGTGGTTTAAATTTTGAGAAAAATCTACGCACTAATTATGTTTTGATGTACTGAATCAAAGATGACTCACCTACTCATGCAGAAATGTTGAGCCAAATCAAACTTGAGTGAGTATCAGAGCTGCTCATTTGAAAGCCCTCTGACAGTTCAGGAGCATTCGGAGTGCAATTATCCCTGCGCTCTTTGGATTACCTTTTTCTGTCTGATATTCACTTCATAATCCATTGATTTCAAAGTTTTTTAATTATTTTGAGCATTCTGATGGAAACGCTTTGAAGTCTGTTATCATGAGGTGTGTGTGCAGTCACTGCATAAGTATCAAACTCATCCGGCTACTTCATGCATGCATGCATGACATGGTCATTAGCTGGACAACACTACTCAACACCTTAGTTTTAAGTAACAGACACGCCAAACTGACATCAAAGAACTTGGCCAAACAGGGAAGAAGGCAGACTGTTGTTCTGCCCATCTTCCTGTGTCTTGGCCAAAAAGATGCACTTGAACACACCGCAGAGACTGCAGTCAACGGCCATCTAGCACATACGTTCTCAAATGCCTGAGAGGAAATAACTTTGTATACCAGCAGGTCTGTTTTTGTCATTCAAAAAGGAAAACCAGAAGTAGGGCTGTACCTGACTCAGAATTATGTCAGGTATATCAGATTGTTGTTGTTCAATAAGAATATTCAGAGATTCCTCCTTTTTTGTCAATATAAAGTTTTTAAGTTTGAATGGAGTTCAACGGGATGCTCGAAGTGTCAGCGGCATTCACATAATATAGTAAACAAGCCAACTGCGCTAAAAACAAAGGGAAGTGTGCAACTTTTTTGCGACACTAGATATCACACAAAAGCTAGAGACTGTGTCATATTAAGTTGCTGTGAGCTCCCTGGGCCTTGCAGTGAAAAGTTTGTCCTCTGTGCAGCTGCATCATGTCCGCAGCTGCTTGTACCAAAGAGTAGCGTGTAAGTCAAGAGATGACATCAAAATCTGGAGACTTTTTGGCCCCCCAGAATACTAACTAGCAACAAAAACAGAAAAAAAATTGACTTAAAGCAATCTCAGTCAACTGAGGGGTCCCCGTCTGATGATTCAAATCTCCTACTTTCAAGGGGCAGCCCTAACTGGAAGTCCAACATGATGGATTGAAGACATCAGGAAGCACATTAACAACACAACCTTATGTTGAATGAACAAAGGATATTTACTGTGGGCTTGCAAGCACTGATACAAAAAATTACAAACCATAACTACTAAAGAGCTCAATGGCTTAAAAAAAATTAAAAATCAACAAAAATAACAGGTTTGTTTCAATATCACGCCCTCTTGACTTTAATCATTTAGCCTTTCCTCACCTCTGTTTCTCTTAGAGCGTGCTAGGGCTGTAGCCTGGAAATCCATACTCAAATCGAGAAAGATTTTGAGCCTGGCCCTCAAAGATACACCCTTCCTACCCAAAGGGCGGCACTAACTGAGGCATTTCAAATGCCGCCACACGCAATTGGATAGCATGAGGGCCAATCAGAGCAAAAAACAAGGTGATGTATTGATTGCACTAAGCCCCATCTGTTTGCCGAACAGTGGAAGCGAGGGCTTCTAGGGCAGTCTTCTATTCCTCTCTCAAGGAAAAAGACAAGTGTAGATGACGTAGCATTTCTTCCAAAGCTAAACTGAAATGATGCGGTCCTTCGCAGCTGCCATCTTGGTTGTTTACTTTTTGACTCCTAAGGCACAGCGCTGTCCACATCATGTTATACCCGCCTCTGTCAGACAGACCGATCTGATTGGTCCAATAGGCAATGCAGCGGGCTCTGCTCGTCGGGGCCAGATTCCTGTGCACTGCAAATTAGTATTTGCTAGGGGCGGGCATCTGGATTTCCAGATTACTAGGGCTGGGTATCACCACTGATTTCCTGAAACGATTCGATTTCGATTCAGTGGGTCCCGATTCCATCCAATTTCCGATTCCATTTGATCCGTAATTAAGTCACCTGGAGATTTTTCAGTTACAATACCATTTTTTCTAGTATGTGAAAAAAATTCTCAGAAAACTAATAGTGTAACATTTACAAGGAATTATTTCTAAATTTCTAAAAAGAATAAATTCACAACATAAATAAAAATAAATATTTTATGACTACATGTTGTTTCTAGAGCAGTAAAATCAATATCGGTTCATTCCAGTGAAGATCGATTCGAGTCAGATGAATTGATTATTTTAACCCAGCCCTAGTGTGCACTGAGCTGAGCTGTCAATCAGAGTGATTTTATTCTCCGATGGGCTCTGCAGTCTCCGATGCCAAGTCAACCTGCTCAATCTGCTGAAAAAAACGAGTGACCAGTTCTTTTTATAAATGACAAAAGGCACATCTGCCTCATTTTCCCTGTGGTGTCCTGATACTACTAAGAACTGTGATATTTTCGTTGGTATCGTACAGTGGGTCCCAATTTTGGTACCATGACAACACTAATCTGGAGGGGGTTCATCTGCAAAACCTAATGAAAAACTAAACAACGATATTCGATATTCGGTATTCGGTACTTGGCCAAGCATCTAATATTATTCAGCTTTGGCCCCAAATTTTCATTTTGGTGCATCCCTTATTATAACATGGTATACTGATAGAAAAAATATGATTCATATATAGTTTTGAGGGTTGTGTTAAATAATGTGGAAAAATATGGAGCTCCTGCTTAGCATTTTAAGTGTGAGAATCATCTGGCCCATCAGCCAGAAGCGTAATTACAGGGTCGTTCAAATCAGTACACCAGACCATAACATTAGCCCCATTCAGACCAATCAACAGCAATATTATCAGCATTGTTATCTGCAACAGCCCTCACCAAAGGCGGTGATTATAAACATGATGGTGGCTGTATATTTTTCAGCTCTCAGATTACTTAGCAGCCAGATAACTACCTATTTTCATCAAGACTTTATTCAAATTCTGCTCACAGATTTGTATTCCTACTTGAGCTTTTGTTCAAGTAGTAAAATAAAGAGAGAAAAAAACATCTGAATCAAAAGAAGACTCTATGTCAAACAAAATATTGGATGAACCCACAACACCACCCTCATAATTAATGCAGTGAGCACCTTGAACTCGCAGCTATGAATGCATTGCTGGCTCCTCTTGTATCACACTAGACTTCATCAATCATTTCAGAGCAACTTCTTGTGATGAAAATCTTGAATTTATTTTATGTTATTTATCAGCAAAGCAAAGGCTGGAGAAGCACTATTTAAAAAGCTGGTAAACAAAAAATAAAGAAAATTAACACCCTCTCCTTCACCAGCCGACATCTGACCAGCTGCACTGCATGACCCTGCATGAAAACTCTGGTTGATCCCAATTTATATTTCCAGTCTCTGGTTGTCATTAATGAGCGAAAGGATGGAGGTGAGCTGTGGTGAATAATTATGTATATAAACCGAGCTATCGCGGCTCACAGCATCGGGCAATTTATCATGTTCAAGGGGGTGGTGGAGGGGAAGTCAGTGGACCGCATCCCATCCCCCCTTATTAGCACACAATCAATGTTTAATAGCATGGCTAAAGAAGAAGTATAGCAAGAAAAGGCCTTCACCATAAGTACAGTCCTCCTATGTCACTATGCATTAGCTAATACTATAATTCACTACTCTTCAGTTACAGCAAGTCAGGAATGACCCATTAGCCATCCATGCATGAACAAACAGATAGGATGCCTGTGCCGAAGGACTTTTGCATCAAACTAAAAACTGCTACTGTGGTTTAGAGGGTGTGTCAGAATCACACCATTGTTTCTAGAGACTGACTCAGACTCTTTTCCTGTCAAGCAGGAGGGGGATTATGTTGCTGACTGGGAGTGGAAAACCACTGTATTATGTAGAAAGCCGCACACTCAAATTGTGCTCGGAATTTAAGCCACAGAATTTTTTTTATCAATCTGAGCTTTTGCCAAATAATCGAACCTGTCCCTTGAGAGTGCCGGAGCATCAGCCAGGGATATCAGTTCCCCCATGTCAATGTTTTTTTAAGGAAGATTCAGCAAAAAATAAACGCCATTGTTAGGTTTCAAACTGGAACAGGATATGCAGCATGTTTTAAACAGCAGCCTCTTTCTTCATAGAAAATTCCGCCACAGGTCCCGGCACACTTCAAAGCTCTCTGATAGTGGGGCTTATGAATATTTTAGTAACAGGTTACAATGTTAAGCTCTGAGGATGTGCTATCAAACTTCAAAACTGTACAACACCTAGGAGCTCCTAATGAATATACTGCAGTTAAATTAACGGTGACAGCATGGTGCAAGTCAGGCAATTAAATGTGACTAATATATCTATAAACACCAACTGTGAGATTTCATGGCTTTTCATTTTGTGTGACTCAAGTAACATCATCCCTTTATTTGGTATTATGCTTTGTAGCCTTTTTATAAGCTGTACATTTCTTAACTTCTTTCTTTCTTCTTGTAAAACAAATTATCATAAGGGATGACAACAAATATTTCAACTATGCTGTGTTATTAATAATGACAGTGGCTCCCCTTAAATGCACCGAGCAGCCACATTAAACTGTTGTTGAACAGTTCAATTGCCAGAATAAATGTTGGCACTGCACTTTTCTGCAAACCATGAATTTGCTAAATTTTTATGTTACTATCTAGCAGATACCTTGAGGCATTATGTTTTAACTATGCTGTGGTTAATGTGTGGTTAGGTGTAGGCATACAAATCACGTTTTTGGCTTTAAATACCTGGTATAGGGTGCAAATTTCCTGGTTAAAAAACAGCAATGTCTCTTTAAAAAACAACTGCATTTCATGCCACTATCCCTGCTGCAATACCAGCAACAGGTTGATACTAAGGCACCTGCATTTGGTGCCTTAAAAGCTGCTGGAAACACAGCTGCGACTTGCTAAATCACAACTGGTTTTGTTGTTTGTTGGTCTCAAACACTCGTCTGCAATCGCCTATTGCATGGCAAGCATCTTGCCTAGGTGACACCTGGCATCCAGGTCAAGTCAGTCAGTGTGAGTAAAGACTGTGAACCAGGAACTCTGTGCTTACTATCATTATCATTTCAGCACAACGATAACAACAACGCCAAAAATGCTGATCACTGATACAGGTTGAAGGGAAACAGTACTGCAACATCACGAGTATCACACGGTAACATTACAACAAATACAATCATTGGATAGGACTACACAAGGAAACATATCTGTGATATGAACATTTAGAAGATCCATCTTTATCAAAGACAGTTGGGAATTCACACGCACCTATTATATGTAAGCCAGACAGATATTCTCCTGCTCTTTACTGTGCACAGATGTCGGCTACTGTATGGACAGGCCTCAAGAGCCCTTCTGATGCCAGCAGACACATAGAAACCTCCTGGCAGTATGCGTTTTGCAGACGCACACATTTTTTGCACTTTGCCTGCATGTTTCACTTCCACTGCTACAACTCCATCTTCGTGGAAACACTGAATTGTGTCCTATTACATAATCCATGAAAATAGTTGCACTGTGTAAAAATGCTGTCAAATTTTACACTTTCCAGTCATGGCTGGGATTTGTTACAATTATAAATACTGTTTATGATCTTATTATGCACAGAGATCAATCATCCATCCATCCATCTGTCCATGCATTCATCTAGAGGTAAAATTATTAGTTGAATGTAAATGTGTCTGTGCAATGTTAATTTAGGAGTCCACACCAGGGGTCACAGCTTGACAGTTACAGTGAGAGTAAAAAAAATAGAAAGATATAGCAAAGACAAATGTTAAATGAGGACGATGGGTGGAAATTATTGAAATAGAAAGGACAGAAAGGAAACTGAACTGACGGCATTAGACTACTCTAAAGAAAATTGCAGTTGTTATGGTGACAACACGTCAGAGGGGCTCCAAAATGTGTCTCTCTAGTTTTTCACACATACTTTCCTTGTTGAACAGAAAAATACAACTCTACATCCATCCAAGTTTCTCTTTTCACCAGACTGAAACCAATTATATATCTTATTTCATCGTAAAACACACTAAATTAAGACTGTCTTCCTTAGCCTTGTAAGTTCACTTAATTAATCCACTGATCCAACAATCACCAACCCTGGTTTGGTTTAAATAAACACTTAATTTACTGATGTAGATGTGAAAATATACTGATATGCATGCAGTTTATGCCTCTCTCTTTGCCTGTCAGCTGTCCACTGAGTAACGGCTCTCACTTGTTTTTGGAAGCAGCTACATATTGTGACAACACAATAAACCAGGGAATAAAAGTTGCAGTAATTTTTTAAAAGTAATGGGTCGCGTAATTGATAACATACTATTCCACTGCTCATTTGATCACTGATGCAAAACCTCACCCCAGTACATTTGCAACTTACCACAGGTCAGTTTATTTATATGATAGTTAGTCCACTAGAATGGTTGCAACTGCAACTATACATAAAAATGTCTGCTGCTCTCTGGAGATGTTTGTGTCGGTAAACTAATTATTAATTTGTGGGTTTACTGCCTCTCAAAAACAACTTTTTGAATAATGGTGTCAAGAATAAGAAATGCCACCACAGAAATGCCTGTGAATATTTTAAGAACCTGGTTGTAAGGGAGCCACTTAGCCTCTGCAAGTCTGACAAAATAAATTCAATCCTTCAGTCTTCTCAGTGCATATGTCTTAACTTACATTAACAGTCAAAACACACTCACACTGACATTTTAACCTATTATGACGTAGTTTTCATGTCTTTGGACCGTGGAGGAAAACCACAGTATCTCCACGGCCTTAGCAAAGAACTCGGAAATCAAAAGAGTCAAGATTCAAACAATTTTGCTGTGACTTACAGAGGTTTGATTTAGTAATTAATATTCTTACAAAACTGTTTCAAAATATAATTCTGCTCCATGTTTTATGCTGAAGGATATAAACTTTAAATCAGGTATATAATTATCATATGTTGTTTGTCATTCTCAAAGTTATTAATGGATTCTGATACTAAATATTGTGATTAAAACAGGAGACGCTTTGATTCAGAATTTCCAAATTAGTCCATTTTTCATGCCACGTTTTTTGCTGATGTTGTTGATACAGTACCTGAGGAAAAAGTGCTGTCAGCATAAAACAGAACCCTAGGCCAGCATTCGCCGTCCTTTGCATATTGATAATTTTTTGTATTATAAAGGTATGCAAAGCAATGTAAATATGTCAATAACCCTGCAGTGCCAGCTGTTTGTAGACAGTATCTCATTAGCTGCTAATTTCCGCTTTGGAAATGTGCATTTGTGTACCCAAGCAGAATTTTACATGTATCTGTTGGATTAAACTGCACTGATTGTTCCAAGATATCCATCAGTCAGCACTTTCCCCATCTCCCAGAGCCTGCAAGTTTACCGACAAACTAAAAGTCAGTTCTCCACACTGCCAGTGACATTTAAACGATAAGTCTGCAGGCTGGCCAATCAGTGCTCCCATACAATTAGTCGGTTTTACATTAAACAGTTGGCTTTCCATGTTAGTTAGGGCCCCGACATCAAGACACTTAATCTACAAAGCAATTAGGAGGTTGCAAATTGAGTAAAGCTCTACAAGGAAGCCATGAAACTCATTAGGCAGTAGTGCAATATCAATTCAACTCTGACCCTTTAATTAAAGAGAAAGAAGACAATAAAACAGGACATTGGTTTTAATTCAACTGTGAATTTCTCTGCAGAGTTAAGTAGAAATAATCCAAAGCATGAAACTTATGCAAAAAAACAAACTCCCTACTCTTCCAGTGGACAAAAAGTGTGTGTAAGTCAGTTGCGAGAGACAAATAATTCTTTAATCCGTTTGAAATGATGTAACATGAATCACACTTATTTGTCAATTCAAAAGAGAATTTTGCAAGAAACGCACAGTTTGTCAAAAAAAAAAAAAACTTTAAATACAAGACTGAAAATTGGTAATTGGAAAGACAACACAAGCTGCGCAGGTGATGCCATAACTTTCCCTCACTGAAGCTATGATGCCTGTGTATTATACTGGGATGTACTCATAGGAGTAACAGGTCTTGCTTGTTCTTTTGATTTTCTGTTGATAAAAAAGACCAGAGGTCATTGAATAAAACACATCAGGAATAATAAGATGACATACGTGCGTGGAACATAGCTAAGTTACCTTGCAAGCTAGCTGGTATTAATGACATATACGAGAGGAGGGACATAGTTCACTAAAGGGGTTTCACACAAAATAAATGGCACCACAACAAATTGCAACTTTCTTTACATGCACAGTTATCTTTTATATTGACGAACATCATATGTGCATTACATGGTAAAATTCAAATGGGATCAAACTTATTTGTCTCTTGCAGTTGACTACTGTGCCTATTTTTTCCAAAACAAAAAGCCCCATGGGGTTACACCAGAAGGGGAGGGACTTGGCCTCTCTAGAAGACAGCAGGAAATAACTTTTACAGTTTATTTGTTCATTGATGAGCAGCACTTTCAGCTCAGTGAGTGCAATCTTAAGCAATCAGTATATAAATCCGCTCATCAGTTAATCAACCCACCAGCCTCCCTGCTTTACAGCCAGTCAAGAATTCACACACAGATCTGTGGCATGGGGGGGGGGACACGCATTGCAGCCATCTTGTCTGGCTGATCTGAAATGTGCAGTGGCCGGAAGGTAATCCCTCATTGGGACTAATTATCCTGAGTCCCCAGTGAGATGGCAAATTAGACAAACTCCAAGGAGCACTAAGGATCAGACTGTAGCCACTGACGGCATTCCAGCAGCTCATATCTACAACAGCTCTACACCGTGGGAAGTTTAAAGTGATGTTTTAGAAGATCTGAAAAACAGAAAACATCCTCTGAGGAAGCCTGAAGTACAGAAGTGATAATAAAATAACTTTCAACCACATTCAAGACAGTTAATTGTTCAAAGAGATTGTACTGTTGTCCTGCTTGTGGCTTTGCTATGTCTGGTCTCAGAGCTCCTCATTCACTTCCTCCGCTATTTCCTTTTTTGCTTCCTTCAAAGTCCATCACTTGTTGTGTTCCTTTCTTAAATTAGAACAGGATGGACTGAAGCACTGCAAAAAACAGCAAGCCTTGCAAGGTATTTAATCCTCTATTTTTACCCATTCACTATTGTTAATAAACTGAGGTCAAAAGTTTTCATCGACTCGCTGACCTGAGCAAGTTGCTGTATGTCACAAAAATAAAAGTGGCTTTGGACAAAAGTGTGTCTTTCTGTGTTTTTGCAGTATAGTCAGGCAGCTCACTGCTCCACTGACCAGACTGTGCTACACTGAGGCCAGAGGTATTGTTCTCCCATTTCCCCTCCATAAATTCTCCTTCCTGAAACCAACATATACTTCCACTACACACACGGACAAACACACACACAGTTACTCACTGGCCAACTATATTAATCTATCCCAGAATTCAAGAGACAAGGAAGGGTGAGCAGAAATATTGACATTACACACATCCTGAGCATAATAATAACAAGTCTATCCACAACAGTACTCACAGACCCCTACTTAACACACACTATACACACATTCTCACGGGATCTTGTTATGTGTACAGTATGTCCTGCCATATGCTGGTATTTGCTCAGCGTCCCGTGCGAGTACGACTTTCAACATCTTGTTTTATTCATGCTGCATAAATACCACATAACATAGATCTATTGATCTCAGTTGATTTATGGTAATACTCAAACATGTTGCAATGCTGGCTCACTTTCAGCATGTTTTGTTTCCCATCTGTTTGTATGGAACTTGTCTCTGGGTAAATATGACACCAAAGCGTGTGCCAAAATGGAAGAATGAAACGTGTTTACTTTTGTTCTGTGCTGACTGAGACAGAGAGTTTTTGACACAAAAGTGGAGTTCTCAAGCAAGTACCAATCAGGATAGTTCACATAGCCCTTGTTAACCTCTCCATGACTTTATTCTCCATTCTCTATTGAAGCCAATGTGTTAAAAAGTTAGCATTACAGAGAAATCTAATATTCCTCTTAATACCTCCTCAATGTCTGATTGCGTGGAAATGATAAAGCCTTAGTTATACCTACGCCTAACTCCGTTCGCGGATTGCACGCACACCTCAACAGAGCGCAAAGGCATTTATACTTGGCGAATACTGCCACAGAGAATGTACCAAGTCATCTAAGTTTTGAGCCATGATTCCTTCTATTCCCACAGCTCTGCGGTGGCGAGTTGTGTTTTGCCTTCAGCACTGCATTCTGGGCTTAACAGCAACCAAGAAGACTGTGATTGGTTTAAAGAAACACAAACAAGCCAGAACATTTTAGTGCTGACACTGAGACACGGCTGACACTATCCAGCATGAGGCTGTTGGTCAACTGGGAGCAGCCCAGTATGATCTGTATTCTATCAGTGGCTACTGAGCTGCTTCACTGGAGCAAATGGTTGTGAAACATCTTCCCACAGGACTCATTAAAGTGCATCACATATAGCCTTTACCAATTAAGGTATATGAGGAAATGTAAGGGAACAAGGGATTTCTCAGTTTAATAAATGGACTTTTTGTTTGGAATTTCTATATTTTTCCATGTTTTCCTTTCAGGGAGGTGTAGATAAATTCAAAAAACTGCCCCAATGGTACCCTCTTGAGCACAGAAGGGAAAAATGAATTCCCTTGTCAGATATTCCCTTAAGAATAGTGCTGAAACAAGTATGACTCTATCAGACAGTTGAAGGAAAATTAATGAACAACAGTTTTGAAAATGTATATCACCTATTTATTTAATAAGTAAAACCATTAAACATCCTCTCCTTTCAGCCTTTCAAAAAGGTGGTAAGTTAATACTTTTCTAAAATTGAATACTTTGAAATTTTGGACTATTTATTTGAGCAAACACATAACAACCAGTTATTTCCCTGGACGCCAAGAGGTATTTTAAGACCTTCAATGGACTAAACAATGAAATCACTAATTGCTTAAATCTAAAATAAACATATACATTGCAGCCCCATTTATGAATGTGATGATCTTTAAAAAAAAAACAAAAAAAAACAACATACTGGTTAAAAACAATTAGGCAGAAATCTAAAAGAAACAGAGTGCCTTAGATTGCCTATACAGTGCCTTTTGAAACAGCCAACAGAACTTTTTGATGCTCAGTAACATAAATTTATGGTACTAAGAAATTTTAACCGAAATTTAAAAAATACTTTCTGTGAAAATGAGTAAAAGCTGGAAACTATGAATGTCACCTGTCTGTGTATTTTTGAAAACCTGAACATCAATCACTTCCTAAGGTTTTCCTCATTCATTACTTTCTCCCTCCTGTTGTACGCTTTTCCTCCTCTCCCCCTCCCTTCTCTTCTTTAGCCATATTCTCCGTCATGGATTTTCTCCCTTGGTGGTGGGCATGAAGCCATGATCTGCCCTCCAACCAGCTCTATTCTGCACAACGAGCTATTGAGTTAAAAAAAAACAAAAAAACACATCACTGAAACAAGCAGCCTTGATCAGTGAAAGCAAAATCAGACACACAAACGCAGCAGTCATACATCTGTTAAATGATTGATCGTGCGTGTTCCTCGTGTGCATGGGCGCTGCGAAGACTCTCTGATGCTGCCTTATCAACGCAGCAGCTGGCCTCTGATGACTCAAAATCCACAAAACAACTTGATTCATTAGACTCAGTTTTGGAAACTTTGCTGAGGTTAACCAAGTGCAGTTGGGGTCTGAAGCTGCCCCGAAGTTATTCGGATTCCACGACAGAATGCAAAGGGGAGAGAAATCCTGATGAAATTTCATCCTGCAGCTTTGCAAGGGGCAATTTGTGTGTCAAGTCTGAGTTGGAAGAGTCAAAGCAGACCCACAAATGATTTGAAGACTGAGTTTGTCTTCTGCAAAACCTACAGGATGAAAAGGGAACTGGGATGCTGGATTTGTGTTTCAGACTCTTCGATGTGCTATCAGTTAGGAAAGTTAAGCCAATCAGCCATCAATACCAGTTTGTTTTTCCCTTCTTTTACATTCTCAGCATCAGGCCCAGTAACTCATATGTCTTGAGAGCACTGTTATTCGAAATACTCAACAGACAATTTCCTGCATTCATGTTATTTGTTTGTTTTGAGCCCAATAACACAACCAAAAAGTTGGGACACTGTAAAATGTAAGCAAAAACAGAATGCAATGATTTGCAAATCCTTTTTCTATCTATATATACATATATATATATATTCAATTAAATACAGTACAAAGACAGGTTATTGAAAGTTCAAACTGGTTAACTTTATTGTAATATATTATACTTTATACCTGGATCATTCCACAGGTAAACAGGTTAATTGGTAACCAAGGATAGTGCCATTAATAGGTATGAAAGCAAGATCCTTGAAAGGCTAAGTTGTTCACAAGCAAGGATAGTCAGTGTGAACATCTGTCAGCAAACACTCACCCTCATTCATACTATCATCAAAAGACTCAGAGAGTGTGCAGAAATCTCGGGGTAAGGAGCGAGGCTGAAAATGTATGTTGGTGGAGATTCTCAGTCACCCATGGTAATCCTATGTCTGTGCTATATCTTAGGCCACTGCACTTGCTTCTTGAGAACATTTCACTTCCCATCAAAGAGGCTTCTTCAGTTCTAACAGACTGATGCAGAGTGGCAGGCTTTAAAGCCTGTGTGGGTATGAGCCTCTACAGAGTCAGTGAGTTCACATATGCATTGTTGACCCATCCGGCTACCATGTGTCATTAGGGTTAAGGCTAAAAACTAGGGATGTCCCGATACCACTTTTTTGCCGACCAAGTACAAGTACGAGTACTGACATTTGAGTACTTGCCGATACCAAGTACCGATACGAGTAATTAATAATACCATAACAACAAATTTAAATTATGATTTTTTTAAATTTTTTTTCAGCACATGTCCCAATAACAAATCTTTGGCTTTGCCTCTATGTATTTAACTTACAAAGTTATTGGAGGAAAAAAAGGTACTATTTAATAGCATGCACTTAACATTTAAACATTCTGCTAAATAAAGATAATTTTAAATGACATCTATCTTACTGCTCCCAAGTCAGTAACATTTCACACAAACTGAAACACACAATTTGCCTCTACTACTTTGAAAGTATTTTGCAAAATCAAAATAAATAAAGTTATAAATAAAAAGATGGATAAATAAAAACACCGCACCTTTCTCGGCATGTCCAGAAGGGAACTCTTGATTTGCAAAACTCTCGCGAGATCCTTGTTTCCATTAAATGATCAAACTTGCGTGATCTTCACAGATCTAGGGTTCCCTTCTAGATACGACCCTCTCTGTGTCTCCGTGTCTCTGTCAAAGTACTGCAGACTGCAGGGAGGATGTTACACTCTGCTGTGTTTCACACACAGAGACCTTATTTGTGCGGACACTCAGGTATAGTTCGTGACCCATTTTGGCATTTTTATTTTTTTAATCAGTCCGAGAGGACGACGGCATCTGCGATTGATTAGTGATCAATCTGCCCTCCTCCTCCCTCACCTGTTCGCTCTGCTGTAAGAAGCTCTGACAGTTTCTGACAGAAACACAGACTCTCCTGTTTAATGTAAAGGCCTCCTTATACAGTTGTATTATCTTAAAAGTGCAGCTGGTTGGTGTCGATGTCATTCACCATCACGTTAGTTTCGATTAAAAAACTCCGTCATTGACAACAAGTCTCCTCCACATGCAGCTTCTCTGCTGCTGTAAAACTGAATCGCGGGTGAATTTATGCGTGGAAAAAAAACAAAACGCGAGTTGGGATTTTTCTAAGATGATTTTATAAAACATCCTGCTGATGAAGAAAATCAAATGATCAGACAGAGACAGGGTAAGAGAAACGCGCTGACCTCGCTGTGTCTGTGTACTGTATGTGTGTGTGTATGGGGGAGTTGTACTGACACAGAGGAGAGACGCTGCAGCCTTGTGATGATACATTATATTAAAACTTATATATCGGAGCTTGTCAATACTCTGGTTTTAAATAATTCACCAGTTTAAGGTGCAGCATAAAAAGTTGATGCAGTGGAGTGGTCCGTTGTCTCTCTCTCTCTCTCTCTCTCTCTCTCTCTCTCTCTCTTGCTCGCTCTCTCGCTCGCTCGCTATAGTAGGTATCGGGTGCTGTCATGAGCGAGTATTTGACGAGTACAGCAAAATGGGCCAGTATCGGTGCGAGTACCGATGCTGGTATCGGTATCGGGACATCCCTACTAAAAACCAACACTGACTGCCCATAACTTTTGACGCCTCAGCACTGCATTAAAATCTGACTTGACTGTATAAAGGAAATATTAGTAAAAGTATAAAGGACATTACGGTGTAGGCTCTGGAACACTTTGGAAAACAATTATTAGTAGTAACATATAAAGTTGCTGCATCTACAAATGTAAGTTAAAACTCTACCATGCAAAGTGAAAGCCATATATCAACAAAATCAAGAAACACCGCCAACTTCTCTGGACCCCAGTTCATCCGAGATGCACTGACACAAAGTGTAAAACTGTGCTGTGGTCTGATGAGTCCACATTGCTTTTGGGAATCATGGACATTGTGTCCTCTGGGCTAAATAGAAAAAGGACCATCCAGACTGTTACCAGCCAAAGTTTAAAGCCAGCATTTGTGATGGTGGGACATAGTACCTAGACCCTAGGGTTTCCACCGCAAACAGTACCCTTAAATGTGGGCGGGGTTGTTGTCACTCACTGGTACCATCTCCAACTTTTCGCAGTAGAAACCGGAAAAAAAGTATACCGAACTGAACCGAACCGTATACCGTACCGCACTGCTCCGTGGAAACAGGGCTTTAGTGCCCATGGGATCATGGGTGAAGGCTCTGTTAATGCTGAAAGGTACATACAGGTTTTGAGGTAACACATGCTGCCACCCAGATGTCTTCTTCAGTGACTGGTTACTGGTCACTGGTTATTCCAGCAAGACAATGCCAAGCCACATTCTGCATGTGTTACAATAGTGTGGCTTTGCAGTCATGGGTGCGGGTGCTAGACTGGCCTGCCTTTAGTCCAGGCCTGTCTCCTATTGAAAATGTGTGGCACGTTATTAAGTGCAAAATGCAGCAATGGAGGCTCCGCACCGTTGAGCAACTAAAGTTGTACATCAAGCAAGAATAGGAAAGAATTTCACTTTCAAATCTTTTACAGTTAGTGTCCTCAGTTCCTGAATGCTTAGTGACTTTTGTTTGTGAAAAGCTGATGTAACACAGTGGTAAACATGCTCTGTCGCAACTTTTTTGGGACTGAAGTGTACATAAGTGTACATTTATTAATAAATAATAAAATTTCTGAGTTTGAATATTAAATATCTTGACTCTGTACTGTATTTAATTGAATATAGGTCAAAAAGGTTGGCAGATCATTGCATTATTTTTTTATTTACATTTCACACAGCATCCTAACTTATTTCGGAATTGGGGCTGTAATACTTGGATAATTATTACCAATCTTTCTGTTTCTAATCCAGTAAACAATGGGAGTCCTGAATGTGAAGGAGAAAAAATAAATCAAAAATAAATTATTTAAAATCTGCTGCAAATGAAAAGCACTATGCAGAATGAGTTTTGTAAATCTGGATGACTCCTGTCAATGTCTACACACACCGCCTGACAGGAGCTTTGTTACTGACCTCCTGAGCTTGTGAAGGCAATGCTCTACAAAGCACCACATCAGCAGAAAAGACACATATTGTCAGAGGAATGTTCAAGTCAGGGAAAGGATAAGAAAATGGTAATAACCCAGCACAAATGGATGAGACTTGTAAAAAATTACAACCTGAATAATCGCTTACAACTCAGGTTCAGTGAAGACAGTAGGAATGAGACTGTATCATTTTATGGATGTTATGTTGAAGAGGTCAGTACCTTCCAATAGCAGATTTCTTTTTTCTGGAAGTTTCAATTACATTATTGCAATGGATGCTGCAATGTCATCATTAGCCCTGTGTTTTCTCTCCAAGTATATTAACCCATAATTCTATTATCATATGGAAACATCATTTCATTGAGCTCCAAAACAGAACTTTGCCAACCATTTTGTGCATTAATGCAAGGTAATAAATGCCGGCAGCCAGCCAATAAAGAGTGCAGTTTAAAAAATGTGACCGGCATTGAACTTCACTAAAAGTGCCAAATCGACCCATCTAGACTAAAAGAATATTCAGCAAACTGTGCAACCATGAAAAGTAATGCTGATGGAACCAATCATTTCAATAACACTAAACACTGGAAGGCCATGCATATGGGGGGCACAGAGGGCTCAGTCCTATCAAATGGAGGTTTGTGGCTTGCGGCATATTATCAGGATGTCTATGACATGGAAATTTTGGAAAATCCAACAGTTAAGTAAAGGTCAAACACCATATACGCACACTTTTAAAACCCATTTACTGGGTAATTCGTTCTCATTACCAAATGTGACACTCCAAGTCATTCCTTCTCAAAAGTAAGGAGGCACTGTGACATATTCACATCATTAGTAATGATAATTAAGCCACCAATGACGCTAATTTACACTTAATTACTCAGTAATTTATTTCATAGCACATAGGTGGTCATAACATCAATGATCTTTGCAGAAAACCAGTTTTTCCTCATTAATACCTGAAGTTACACAGCTTTAATATCCCATCATATCATGTTCTCTATTAGCTGCTGTGACAGTGTTTTCAACTCATTCAATTTGTTGAACATGTAATATATTCAAGGGACAACCACAGTTTATTTGCCACCATCCAACCAGTCTTTCCCAATTAGTTTTCCCTTTCAAAAGTGCTGTGAGTGCAAGAGAGTCATTTTGCATTCTTTCAGATTTAAGCAGAGCAAAGCAGCAGTGTTTCAGTCTGTATCAGATCACATGATCTTTTCAGTTGTCCATCAGATCTACAGTAAAGTTTTATCAAAAGAAAAGCCAACAGTTATCAGCAGTATTTAAAGAATGAAACCAGTGATTGTGCGTGTTTGAACCTCTCTACTATTGGGGGTCAAACTTTTAGATTCAAGAACAACAAACACCATCATGTCAATATACACTGTAGAAGAAGGTACAAACAGAGCAGCACATCACTGCTGCCAGTATGAAATAACAGGCAGGATTCCTGCATCTTCGCTTACAGCTGTGTAACTGACAGCAGTCTGTCATTCTCTCCAGCTCACATCCTCACATCCTCATCTCTAAAAACAACACAGACTAAAAACTCTAGTCAATAAATTCACTCCATGAGGACCTGTAAAGTCTGACACTATAATGTAATGCTGGCATGAGTCCCTGGCTGCTGCCCAGCACATACTCCATGTGTCACTCACTGCCTTAACAATTAAGCTGTTCTTGTGAGCCATATTTCAACAGACAAGGTGAAGTAGCACAATAAAAAAAATCTAAAAAAAAAAATTCAAATAATTCACATGTTTACAGCACAACAACCAACTACATGGCCAGAAAGTTAGCTGAACCAACATGGTGAGGTGAAAGTTCTAATTGGACTTTCAGGATCCCTCAAACTGCACTACCCATGTCTTCATCTGACACAGAAAAACAGACAGACCAAGTGCTAGATAGAGAAGAGTACAGGTATCTTTGGCGTGTAGACATTTGGGAAATCAAATGTTAACAACTGGGCTCAACCCAAAACTCAACAGCAGCCTGCCAGTTCAGCTATACCAGAGAAACACCCAGAAGCTATGGAAGAAAGGGCGAATAAATCACTTTCTAATTGCTGTTTTTCTGCTAAATGGACATACTGCAGAGAGAGGAAAAAAACAGGCGATAGGTCTGCAAGTTTCAGATGTTTTAATGGCCATTAAAATGAAATTCATGACCAATTTTGCAGCTCAAAAACAGACAAATGTTTAGAGACCTTTCAGAACTTGTTTGCATGCTTTAATCATCCATGCTGTCTTCCCCATTAGTGCCAAACATGATCAGCTACTGGCTGGTGGTTGCTGGAATAAATCAACTGCACTGCACACGTACTGAGCTATCTACAGCCTCACTCCCAAACTCAAAGCAAACGACTCAAATTTACTACATCATTATTTGGGTATATGTGAAACATCAAAGGGCTGCAGGGTAACATAACAGGTAATACCAGCCAAACACCTATTTAAGATCTCTACAGACATTTCCAGGACCTGAAGTGAGCAAGAGTGCAAAATACAGACAGGCTGGGAGGAAATGAAACGCAGGTAAGAGATGAGACACTGAGTTAGTGTTTCACACCTTTAACTTTGAGCCTTTACTTGTGTTTTTCATCTTTTCCGCCTCCAGCACCGGGGTGATGGATGATGATGACAGTGATGGATGGCCTCCTTGCTACTTTACCCCTACCAGACTAAACTAGAATCAATTAAGTGGCGTGCTCTCCCCTGAGCTGTAAATGAGACAATCAGCAAGATGTACATCATCTTCTCCCTGTTCCTCTGCTGACACTGAGTACGGCAGGAAAAATGACGGGGCTGTCATGCGAGGGTGAAGAAGCTGTGAAGATCAGACAGTGAGAACACAGTGTTACGGAGGCAAGTGAGTGTGCTGATATTTTGTGCCAAAACCAAGATTGATATCAAAACATACTGTCGCTGTCGTCTATCATTACAAAGGAGAGACAGGGCTGCAAATGACAGTTATTTTTGTTATCCGTTAATCTGTCTGTTTATTTCCTTATTTTTTGATAGTTTAACAAATGAAATATCAGATAATAGAGACAAACTTTCCCAGAGCCCAAAGCGAGTCTTCAGATAGCGTGTTCAATGATCAACAATCCAAAATTCAAAGACAGGCAATTTACAGTAATTTAAAGGGGACCTATTAAGCTTTTCCTTATCTTCTGTCATACACATAGTAATACATGTCATATTCAACATATGTAAAAGTAATTCCTGTAGGCAGAAACCCCAGGATTCAGTCAGTTCGGAAAACTCAAACTTTTTTTTTCCACTTTTGCGACAAGCTGACGTCAGATGGGTTTCTTTATATGGTCATCAGCTCCAGGCATGTGTTTACATTACATAGCCTACACTGCTACATAAAGTGACATGCTAATGTCAGGAAATATGTAATCTTGGTTGCCAATTTCATTAATTTCTCCAAGATTTTGGAACAGTTTTCTGTCCAGTTGTGTTTGGAAGCTTTCCCTGGTGATTTTTAATAGGGGAATACTATATACAGTCATTCGCCAGCTGCAAGTACACTGCTACATGTAGCTATATGCTAATGTAACATGTATTCTTGGTTGCCAGTTTTGTTAATTTCTCCCTGATGTTAGATTATATTCCTGTTGATATATGTTTTGTTGTGTTTAGAAGGTTTTGTTGGGGATTTTTTCATGGTAAAAAGAGCCGCTATTTTCTGTTAAAGTCGTCTTCAGCTGCAATGATGGTACAGACCAGGAAACACTGATCAATCACAGCAGAACTGAGCTAAAACAGAGTGTGTCTGTATTCAGGGTAAATACAGGTCTTTTTTGACCGTTACAGCAAATGAACATGTTCTAGTAGAAAATATGAACCTGAAAATGAGCATTAAAGGTCCCCTTTAAAATAGAAAATCAGTAAATCTTTACATCCTAGGAACTTGAGCAAGCAAAAGTTTGGCTTCTTTGATAGATGAACGATTAAAACTATCTCTCCTTTAGACTTATTGCTGTTGTAGACAAATTAATTACGTTATAGTTTGAGTATTAAATGGATAAGATTCAGTGGATTCATTCTAAAACTGAGGAAATAACACATGAACACAAAGTAAAGATTGTGAGATATTCTAAATAGATTTTATGGATTCATAATGTGTAATTATATATTAGCTATAAATGTTATTACTAGCAGTAGCAGTAGCAGTAGTAGTAGCAGTAGTAGTAGTAGTAGTATTAAGGGTTGCAATTGGGAGACATAATTATACTGTTTTGTTTTGGAAGTAACTAAATGCATAATTACCTCTAAGTGCTGGTATATATCATTAATAATTCAATTTGATTACAGCTTTAATCATGAATATAAAAAATGTTTTGTGTTATCATACATTAGATGGTTTCAAACCATTTAATCATCTCAATATGTTAATTGTGAAAGCTGTTTATTTTTGTTTGTATTGTTCCTGATATCATTTAAATGTGTCAAATAAAAAAAAGAAAATGTTTGAGGGAATTGCAGCAAGGGATGGAGAAATAAAAGGAGACAGAAACAGGCACTGGAGTTTGAGAGAGCAGAAAACAAGTGAGACAAAAGACAGAAAGAAATAATAATGAAATGAAGAATGTTTGTGGGCTCGCGGCTTTCTGAGGAGGAGTTTATCCACACGGTGTCTGTGGGTAAAGCAGGGCTGACAGCAGCAGCCTGCAGCTTTAATGAAAGTGTCTGTGGAGGGGAAAGGGTTTCATTAAAACCATATTGGAGGGCAACATCATTTCATCCTTCCAGCCCACACACACACACACACACACACACACACACACACACACACACACACACACACACACACACAGTCACACACACACTCTGGAGAGCTAACAATCTCTGTAACCTCCCTATCATCCCATTTCCTTGACTCGCTTTCATCTGTGCTGATCTAAAAGCCAGGGAAATCATTGAAGCAATGCTAGGCGGATGTGCTCTGATACTCTCCTCTGCTTGTCCAATTTTTTTTTCCCGCATAAAGAATATGACAGCCCGCGTGACGGCAGTTACAGCCGGCGGAATCCTTCACGGGAACAGAACGGGTGAAGAATACAAGACAGCTGTTTAGCATCTAATATTATTACTGTGCCGTGGACGTATAGGAGATGATGGTTTTAACACTGTTATTAATTTTGCTGTCAAGCTCCGTTATTTCCTAAACTTCTTGTGGCAAAGAAGAGACGTCTGGCTCAAAAACGTCTGTGACATTTTAAAAGGATTAATGGAAGTGGGGATCATTATTTGGCAGACTTGAATTTGACTAGACAAAATGCAAAGGGAGCAGAGGTTAGTTGGAGCACTGAGCTTTAACTGAGGATGGGGGGTGGCAAAGAGGAGACGGCCGGAATACAACCAAGGTTAGGAGAGGTGTTTGGGTAGGCTGCTGGCAGCATTAAGATACAGCAGAGGAAAGCAGATAAGGACAGGAGGGCCGACTGCAGGATTGAGACGCAGCCATAGAAAGGAGATAGGAGGAGGGATGGTTGCAGTGGTGAGATAACGCCGAGGCCCGGAGCTGATAGATGAGGGCAGCTCCAAGGTCAGCCTGGGAGCGGCAGATGACTGCATAACATTATCACTCAGCACTGTGCCACTGAGTGTGCTTTTACATATCCATGTCTGTGAGTGTACCGGATAAACCGGTATGAATCTGTAAGCATGCAAACTACGCTTTTTGTATGTTTTGCCACTATTTTTCCACTAACCTTCAGTTGTAACAAAGCAGCAGAAATGCCTCAACAGAGGTGACTTCAAAGGATCACTTCACTCGAAATGATCAACAATAGGTTACCAAGAGCAACTCCAAGACAACAAACATGGAAGGAAGCCAGTTTCAAAGAGACCAAAGCCTGCCCATGACATGACTCAAAAACATGCAGCCGAATCTAAGTGTTCTGAGGCAAAACTTGTGCACCGCTGGTAGACGTCCAATATTTACCTAATTACACTGTACAGTATGTCCTTTTTCAGCAATTTAGTGAAAGAGATGGCCGCCTTCATTTACTTTTTATAAGCTTCAGCTTTTGGAAAAGCTAAGAGATAATGAGGTACGTATCCATCTGCTAGACTCAAAATGTATTCATTTGGCTTCACAATAACTGAAAGTGTTTGGAGTAGTTTTAGGGTCATTTTTAGGTCTTCGGAGTTGTTAAGAAACCAGCTCTTATCAGAAATGATCCTAATACTTGCAACAGAGGACATTTACCAAGATTGCTTTTCATTGAGCAAGGTTTATTCAAAATTCCTCTTAGCAACTGCACATTGAGTATTTTAAACCAAGTCTAATCTCTCATTGTAGTTATGAAAATGTCTGCCAGACTTGTCTGACACGGGCATGTGAAAATAATATTCTTTTAAACCAAATAACATAACAGGAACACAACGATGTTGCTAGGTATGTGTCCTGCGTACCTGAAGCATTAAAATCTGAAAGGACGCAGTAAACTCACTATCAATGCCTCCAGGGGATGCACCCTACTATTTTCCCTCATAATGCTACACTGTGAACAATAACGCCGTGTTGAAATCATAGAAACAGTGACTTAACTCATTTTGAAAGTATTTCATGTAAAAAAAAAATACTGAGAGTCAAACTTGTGCTTTGGATACTGTGTATGATGTGTCAGTGTTTATGTTCCGTTGCTCTGCACAGATCTAACACCTGTCTGCCCGCCTGCTCTCATCCCCGGCTCTCTGAACCTCTGTGCGCCACCGTTGCATGGCTAAAAAAGGCGGCAGTGTCGGCAGCACAGCACAGGTGTCCCCAGAGTCCTCCAGTATAAAACAACCTTATATTTTCAGGTAATCTTAAGTCTCAACGTCTGCTGTGACAGCAGATGCTGTACCCAAATCACTCATGTCAACGATGGCCCGATAATGCTTTACCACCCAGGGCATGCACCCTATTTTTCCCTGATAACATATTTGTGTCACAGATCTATGCTGTACTGACTCAAAGCGATGATTTACTGTCCAGTGGATGCTTAGTGTTGAAAAAACATTTTCGCCAGCAGCCATCATTTTCCCAGCATCTGCGTATATAACTCAATATGAGAACCTGTTTTGTTCATATTCTCAATGACAGGAAAGGGAAACATAAGCACATAAACACTCTTTAACACTACAGTTTGTAAAACAACACACAGTTTTTGGGGGGCCCACAGATGACTACCTGCGGGTCCCTGAGACTCACTACACTAAAAACCTTTCAACATCACTGGAAACTGCATGAATAAGAACAAACAACAAAGAAACAAACAATATTAAGTTAAATGGGTCCATACTCAGATAGCTATAACAACTGCTGAAACAAATAGTCGATATACAATTATGTGACACACTATGACAATGGGAGCAAATCTTTGTTGAAAATGTGCTGCTGTTCTCTTATTTTCTCACTATAAACCAAGCATCTTCAGGTTCTGGACTGTTCAGATTAACAAGTAATGTGAAAATATCACCTTGGGGTGCTAGAACTTGTGGAAGCAAGTATATGCCTAACCTATCACCTCTGCCAAGGAGGTTGTGTTTTTTTGTTGTTGTTGTTGGTTTGTCTGTTAGCAGGATTACAGAAAATGACTCGCCCAATTTTCATGGAACTTGGTAGAAGAGTGCAGCATGGGCCAAGGAAGAACCCATTACATTTCTGAGTACAATCCTTATCACAGAGCGAATATCCGATTTTGTTTTCACTTTCGTTAGCATTACACAATAAGGCCTTTGGCCTTAGTGGAGGTGTGTGCACTCTGAGTGCCCTTCTAGTTATTGGGTAAAATTAGCCAACTAACCAGTGCACCTTCAGTTGACATGGAAATGGGCACATGCTCTGTGTGTATAGAGGGGAAGAGTCACTCTCACTGAGAGCTGAGCTATGAAAACCATGCTAAGTATGCAGGGAAGGCAAGCTCTCCAACAATAATGGAAAATACACTGAGGGGGAGGGAGTAGAGGAGGCAGAGGAGCATAATGAAAAGGGGAAAAAGGGGGCAAGATGAAGATATGGGGGGGGGGGGGGGGGGGGGTGAACGAAGAGGGAGGAAGAACTGAAGAAGACTGAAGAGGAGAGGGACAGGAACAAGAGGCAAAGGCAGAAGAATACAAAGGGGAGGAGTAAAGGGGGAGGGGGAAGAGAATGAAGAGAAAGTGGAAAAGAGGTAGGAGGATGGCAGGGAGGGATTAGTGTGAGGAGGAGGAGGTAGAAAGTAAAGGAAGTAGAGAAGGAGAAGGAAGCTGAAAGGCAGCAGGAGAGGTAGAGAGAACTCAGAGGAGAAATCTAAGGAGGTAAGAGAAGAAAAAGATAAGAGGAGAGAATGAGAGGGTGCTAAAGAGGAGGAGGTAGAGTCAAAAAAGCAGCCAGAGGGAGAACTTTGTTCCTGTACATCTTTGGATGTCTTGATTCTCTACCTGTTCCTGAAGGCGTTCATAAATAGTCCACTTTCAACTGTAAAGTGGATGCTGTGCAGATAATAAAGAGGCTGATGAAAGTGAAGGGGAGCAGGTCTTGGAGAGAAAGGGAGCACGGAGGCTGAAAAGCTAGTTGTCGGAGCAATTGTGTGTGCTTGTGTGGTCTGTCAGAGAGTGCTTTGTAATCCTAGAACTGTTGCTGGAGGGGCCAAAACCTCATAATAATCTCTGTCTAACTACTAGTTTTTGTTCAGTAAAGGAGTGGGCTCATGTGTGCCGAGGAACTGCAGCTCTCGATTCCAACCAAAGAACTGGGTTGGAGGTCATCTACAAAACAGGGATACACACCACAGACAGAGTGTCAGGAAAGACAGAAAAATCAAGGGGGCGAGGTGACAGACGAGTGTAAGAGTGACATCCCGAACACACACACACACACACACACACACTGTAGACAACCACACAGCTACCCAGACAGCAGTTAAACACCAGCCATCAAACGTCTATACCCTCACACCTCAGCAAGGACACCTCGGCTCCAGACAGACACAATGACTCACACCAGTTCTTCGGACCACCATGGTTACTGATAGGACAGTTACAGGACAAACCCTGTTTCCACAGTGGTTGAATTGCCACTTCACTATGCTTTCAATTGATTAATTAATTATTTATTAAAAAGCCTGCAGTGCTGACTTTAAAAGCCTTGTTTTATCTGTATAAAACCCAAAGATATTCACTTTGCAATGATGCACATCAGAGAAAAGTATCAAATCCTAATATTTGACAACCTAGACTTTTAAAATATGTGGTATTTTTGCTTGATACTTGCCTGATATGAGACAGAGTTGTCAATTTGTTACACTGTTTCCATCTTCATTCAGACATTGCGTCCACTCTAATCCATTTCCATGGGGGAGGGTGATTCAATTTCCCTAATCAATCACTACAGACCAACAAATATGCCTGAAAGATTCTTCCACCAGATTAAAAAAAACACACATTACTTTTTAAAATCTAATTATGCATGTTTGTTTTCCATGTCATTAGTCTCCAAACAGATCATGGCTCTGCCCAGCAAAGGCTGAAATACAGCTGCTAGATCTTAATATAATTACCCACTATTAAAATGGTCTCTTGTCTAATCAAGTTATCGTTTCAGCTGAAAAAGAAGCACCTTGCTACACACGTACCATATTTAAGTATTCACTTTGTTTGGGCAGCAGAAGCTCTAAAAGAGCATGATCATCATGCGACAAAACAACTATCACATAAAGGTTGTACATGTGACATGTTTTGGCAGCAGGTAAAGGCAGGCCCGGGCAGGTCTCAGGAACATTTCATCACATGGAATATAATTACTGACTGCAGTCAGAAATAAATTAGTAAATAAAATAAAATAACAATAAAAACTGTGCAACTTTCTGAAGTGAAATGACACTACAGATCGAAACTTTTTTATCAAATTAAACCTCAGCCACACCAAATTCACTTTTGTCTAAGCAGGTATTTACTGTTTGACAGCTGATGTACAGTGATGTTCCTCTGAAGTTGACCTTTCCTCTACTTCTGAAAAGCTCTCCTCAGGGCCAGACACAGCATCTTTCCCACCGCAACATCCCATGTTGATGCTGCAGGGCAACCATGTCAAAGTTGCAACCGACTCAACATCAACCTCCAAATCTCCTAGATCACCACCGTCTCGCCGCCTGGCTCAGGGCACAACCCAGACTCATTCCCCAATTTATTGCTGACATTTACAGGAGGAGGTGGAGAGTCAGGTGGTGCGTGGGGAGATGCTTGTAGTGTGTGTGTGTGTGTGTGTGTGTGTGTGTGTGTGTGTGTGTGTGTGTGTGTGTGTGGGCTGGGCGAAAAAAGATTCTAAATGAAACTCTGGGAGGGAATTCTGCAGCATCTGTGTGCGATTACATTACATTATCTTGTCAGAGAAAGAGAATGAGCAAGCAGAGCAGTGGGTTGTGAACAGCAGCATCAGAGTTGGAGAAGTACAAGCAAAAACGACAAGATGGAGGGAGGGATCAAAGGAGGTAAAGATGTAATTGGAGTGCAGTTAATACTGCTGACAACTCAGTTTGAGGCTGTTTGCCTGGTTTGTCATTGCCAGCTTGGAGGCCATGAGGGTGGTATATGTGGTGTGTGTGTGTGTGTGTGTGTGTGTGTGTGTGTGTGTGTTCTACTCCAACAGGAGGATATCTTCATCATGCACAAACATTCAAACTCGGTGGATCAGGATTAATTCCCTGGCTAAACCAGCAGAAAATATACTGTACATCTACAAAGAGATACAAGATCCTCTTTAAAAAGCTGTTGTAAAAGATAAAGGAGACTTACTGTCATTTATTGGTTGCATACACACACAAGGTTGAAATAAATACAAATAAAAAGGAAAATATCTACCTCCTTTTTTAATTTATTAAGGGACTTTATGTCTGCATCAGCACCATAACCCCTCCTCCTATGACCAGCAGCAATTGGGAGGCCCTCGTTTTTGGATATCCATCTTCAGGTTATTTAATGTTCTCGGGATTAAAATGTTAATAAAAATTCTGCGGGATGAGATATATTTCGGTGGCACAGCAGACGTTAATTATGAGATGGGAGGGATCAAATTAAGTATGTGTCTCCATTAGTTACAGCAGGGGCTGACAAAGCTCCCCCGTTTCTGAGAAAAGAACCAGTGAATCAGCCGAAGTTTCATTCGGCCTCTGATGAAGGGCAGGACAATGTGAAGGGCTTAACAGATTGTTCAGACGAAGAGGACAGTGTAGGGGGATGGAAAGGCGGCCGGCACGGTCTAACGTTATCGATAAGGGGGTAAAATAAAAAGGTGGTTAAAAAATAAAAAAGCAGCAAACGTGGGGTTGGAGAGAAGAGGGCAAGATTTGCAGCGAAAAGAACATAAAAGCTGTGGTAGAGAGACGGACCGCTCAGGAGCTTAATTTATTGATGTTTGATTTACAGTCCTGAGCTTCACTGGGGAAACCAGGCAGGAGGTGTGTGTATACAGTGTGTGTGTGTGTGTGTGTGTGTGTGTGTGTGTGTGTGTGTGTGTGTTTGCATGTGTGTGCGCGCGCACGCACACACATGCAAATAACAAAAAGGGTTTCCTTAACACACACATGCACACAAATCCTTGAAAAAGGGATTTGTGAAACAGTAGCCTGATATTCAGACTGACATGCCGCGTTGGTGCTAGTCTGTCTGAGTCTGACATTTCTGCTGTGTTAGCAGTTCGTCTAATTTTTAGTCGACCCCAAGGCAGTATTAGCCAGCATACATTAGCACGCATAACAGCATACATGTTGTTATTATGTCGATAAGGGAACAGAGCCTGAAGGTGAAGGTGAAGCATCTACATTCCAACGCTCCCCTATGGTCATGAGCTCTAGGTGGTGATCAAAAGAATGAGTGTCTTGACCTTTTACGACAGGCTGAGGAGTTGGGACACCACTCCTTAATGTAAAAAGGAGTCCGTTGAGGAGGTTCAGGGTCCCTCTGGAGGTATTCCGGGCAGGTACAACAAGGAGGAGGCACCAGGGCTGACTTGGAACACAGCAGAGGGATTATTTATTTCCAGTGTTCTGAGAGGACCTTGGGATCCCCCAGAGAAGCTGAAAGACATGGCTGGGGACAAGGGTGTCTGGGCTACAGTGTTTAGCTTACTGCCACTGCAACCCCGACCCAAATAATTACGATATAAGAACAAATAGATATTGTTTTAAAAAAGACAATTTGCTGGTTAGAACAAACGATGGGATACATGGTTGCCAACTGAAAAACCAATCAGTTAATCTTTCCAGTGGTTAAATTGGTTACAAAGGCCAACAAACAACGTGTACTACTAATGTAACTAATTTAATGTTCTTCTGTTATGCCAAAGGAGTGTTCTGGGGCATTTTATGCATTTATTAGCGAGTCAAAAGAAGAAAGATGAACGAGAATGAGAGGAAGGAGAGAGGCCCCTTTTATACAGCCTTTTCAGGATGGGAATGCTGCACCAATAACTCCGCTTCTGTATAAAAGATGCAAACACAGCACTGGGGGTCATTTTTATTGTGCTTTCAAGTCACCAACAGTGGTAACAAAACCGATTTAATGATCTGGCAGTGTGTGACATTTTTATTGTATGTTATGTTTCCAACCCACCAAAAGGCAACTTCCCTTTAAAAAGCAGCTAGAACAGTTAGCAGCTAACTCAAAGAAGAACAGCAACTGAAAATGTCCCCAATTTATGTAGAAAATGGGGTCCAGGAGCTCCTTACCCTTCGAGCATTAAGATTAATCGCCATATAACAGAAACGGTGTAAAAAGGCAAAGCCGGTGTAATGTAGGGTCATTGTTGACTTGTCTTTGTATTGTGATATCTCTGTATAAAAAGGGCTAAAGAGAGAAAGGGAACGATATACAACAATGACCTGTGGTCATGCTCTAATCTGAGACACTGTTTATAGTGCCTTAAACCTTTGGACACCAAGGCAACCCATCTACCTAAATTGTCTCTGCCAAAGATAATAAAGATGTTAAATATTATGTTTAATTGAGAATTTTTCAACTCTGATATCAAAATGACTTTGCCATTCAGACCTGCTACCATGCAAGGTTGCCCCCTGTGGTATCAGCTGAATAAATCATTGTTCTCCTTACAATTTAGTTACTTAATGTCTTTTAAGTAGGCCTTGCATACTTAAGCTGTAAAGCAATTTCCATAATGCATCTTGTAATCAGCAGCAGATTCATGCAAAGCCAAATACTGGAGTCAAGACTCAGAGTTCAACTGTTTTCACTTTGACTCCCTCTCTGTCTCTCTCTCTAACTGTGGACATGCCACCTCTGAGCAGCTCATCAACCCATTTACTCTCTGTTGAACAATAAAACTAGTTAAGCATTAGCCACTTTTTAAATACACTTAGCTGTGGGATTTACACCCTGCCTTTTAAGCACTTCGCTGACAGCCAGTCGGTACAGGGGAAAGTGGCAACAGTGCAGATAAACGTGACAGTGAGCAAGTGCTGAATAACACATTAACATGATCTACACAAATACCCATCATGCTCAATTGATCCACCAATCCAATCACCTTCAGTGCAGAAAATCTGAAGTTGAGAAGGAGTAAAGGAAGGAAGGGTAATGAGCCGTGCATGGGCCATTATTAGCTCACTTTCTGACCTTTCAACTGTGACCTGAAGTAAGAAAAAGGCTTCTGAACATATCTCTGGACTCAGGGCAGAAAAGAAAGAGCTTGAAGAACACAAAGAGATGCTTTAAACCTTTCTTCAGAGATATTCACACATAACTTATTTTTACAGAAAAATAAAGTTTAGCAAAACTTTTTGCCCACTTCAGAACAGCAGGGAGGAGGACAGACATCAAATATTCTTCAAATCTGAAGAATCTTCCCCCAGACATACCTTTCCCATCACCATTTCATCAATCCACACTTTAAAGTGGTTTTATTTACTGAAATACACATTTCCATATTATGCACCGGTGCTAGACAAGCAGGCCCCTTCATGTGCTGATGTGCCGGAGACTGCGTGATTTTCAATAGGCCCCTGGTCATCATCCATGTTTGAAAAAGGTGGTTATAACCTTTATAGATTAGCAAATGTTCTTTAGTTTCTACTGTGAGGTGCATTGCAAAACTGTTTTAATAGAGTCACTTTAAAACTGAATAAGGTGGCATAAATCACCAATCAGAGCAGAAGGCTGAATATCAAACCTACTACGAACTACGAAAACCCATCTCCCTGGCTCTTAATATCTAAAACAAGAGGCCTAGAAACCAAAAACTACATAAACTATTTTCTAGAGGTGAGCAACATATTGATTATACTTATACCTCCATGTGCCAAAGTATGAAATCACTTCGCTATATCATAAACTTCATCTCTTAAGGCCATCAACACAAGACTCATTTTGGCATTTCAGTTCTTTCGGTTGTCTCTCCTTAGGCTTTCTCTCTTTCCTAGGAACAAAAAGTAAAAAAAGGACTCACAAACATGATGCATTATGCGCATACCCCCTCCCATACAAACCACTCTTTCCTAGGCGATAGTGTGTTTATAGGCAAGGTGTGTGTTTTCGTTCAGACCACAACCATTTCATTACATTTTGTAACCATGGAGCACCACTGTGACTTGCAAATGTTATTAATATATGAACTGGATAGAAGTTAGTTTGTTTCCAGCTCACAGTGAATAAATCTTCACGTTTAACGGTGCTGCAGTAACAATTTAACTCTCAGCTAACCACTGATAGCTATAGCTGACTGTTGACCAGAGGCTTCAAGTTCACAGCAAAAATATCAAATCTTCCTTCCCAAAACAAGCTGGATGTTTCAGAATAAAAGCACCAGTGGTTCTGCCTCTATTTATTTCATTTTACCAATACTTTATTTAACTTTATCATAACAATACTTTATCTAACTTTGTTATGACAGTGCTTTATTTAACTTTATTGTAACAATAGTTTATTTTGTAGTTCAATATTTTAGTAGTCTACAGTAGTGTAGAGGAGATTTCAAAATATCAAGATAAATATCATGTATTGCTATATAGCCTAAAAATATTGCGGTATTATTTATAGGCCATATCACCCAGCCATTTTTTCCCACCTGACTTGATTCATTTCTAAAATCTTCCCCTTCTAATATGATTTCATCCATTTTTCAATGAAGCCTTCCATCAGAAGCCCATGTCTGATAACCAGTAAAGACCTGGCTTGCTGACTGTTGCTGGAAATATCTTGTGTTGAAAAGTTGTAACAGGAGGCTGATATCAAAGATCTATCAATCACTCACATCTCCATACGAGCAAACATTTTTCATTGGCCAGTCCAACAACTCAGGTTGACAAGCTGGATTACATTCCTTCCCTCCGTCAGTGTCATCCAGTAGATGAGAATATTCACCCAAATGATTGTTACCAATTTCAATTCAAAATCAATAGGATACCCACTTATTCAGATCAGTTTTAAGCAACAAATGTCACACAGAGCCATTGCTGGACAGGGTCAGTGAGTAGGATTTAATTCAGGGAATGAATAACCTCTCTAGCTCTGAGTGAGGGGCACCATCATCATTCAAAGTACCATCCACTTAAAAGAGAGCTACATTCGTCAAGTACAAAAATTACATTAAAAAAAACTCTCCAGCAGTTTAGTGAGCTTTACACTCCCCTACCTGAGGACACTTCATCTCATGGTTTATAATGGGATTGGGTAAACAGGGAGGGGATGTATCTGAGTGTGTGTGAGGCAGGGGATGGAGCGCATGATTGTGTTTCCTCTGACCTGACATGACAGTGTTAAGTCTGCAGCGTTAGTCCTCGGGGGGGGGTTCAGCCTCGTCTGTTACTCAGATGTGTTTAACAGACAGAGGTGTTACTCTGCTGTTGCTGTAGTGAGGCGAGGACAGTGCACAGGCATGTATGGAGAATGGCAGCCAAGTTTGCCAAGCTTCTAATAAAGTAGAATTGGCTGCGTTCCCAGTTGGTTTTCGGCCACAGAGATTGTGAATTGTGGACATATTTCATAGTAAACATTGGTCCTTCAAAGACATCTTTTCTGCCATGACTTTTTTAAAATAGATGAAACCACTTTTCAGTGAGTTTTTGAGTAAATGAGTTTCTTTGCAACACACGATCACACCACAAATAAATGTCCATCAAAAAACAACAGAGTTCTCACTAATGTCATTGCTGTGGTGAATAATTATAAAGAGGCTGCAGAGTATGACAGAGCTTTATGATCATGAAATGCACTTATCATGAAAAAACGGGGGAGAGCATGGCATTCAACAGCAGCCGAGTAGATAACTGATAGAAGAGAGTTTAGAGATCTTTCTTTCTTAATGCAAAACATCTCTGCTGAGAGCACATTTATTAATCCCACTGCATTGATCGGACAGCTTCAAGATCTTGCTTACGTCAATCAAACTGAGGTAGGTTAACTCCAGCTGCCACTAATTAAAGGGATACTGTAGGCAATGTGAGAAAATTGCCAAAATAAAACAACACTACGGATGTCATTTTCACTTTATTATTTATTCATGACTGTCACTTCAAGTTTAATATCATCATTATCATCTTTCTATTTAATTTATTTTTCCTCCTTATTTCAGTTTTTCTCTTTTTTTTTGGTGATTATTTGTCATTCTCCCCTATTACCCACTGGTTGTATACTCAAACATTCATGTAAGCACTTAGAAATAAATAAAATATGCCAATATAATTTCCAAATAAAACTGGTGATAAGGAAGTGATGGGTAATATGCTGAAGCAGTTCTTAAATAAAAAAGAGCCGCTGCTACTTTATGAGTGTAAATACTGAATGCATGCGTTTCCCTATGCACACAGCAGATAGAGCACAATATGCAAAGTCAAAGTCAAAAGCACTAACAGCCATGTAATTACTTCACTGAGTCACCAAGCTTAGCTGTCACAGGTTCAAGTACTGCCTCACCACAATTATTACCCAGTTTGTTAGTTGAAAAAGTAAGGAGCTAGATAGAACTTTAGGGGCACAATGTAAATTGATCAAATAATGTGTTTTCCGTAATAAACGTGAGGCAAATAGACATTTACAAGAAAATTATTTAATGAATTTGTATACAAAATGTACAGAAAGGTAAAATCATCAAGTTTTGAAAAAGTATTGCAATTTAATTTTGTCTTTAATGTTATTATCTTATATATTATCTTTGCAATATGATTATCTTATATAATGTTATTACTATCCTAAAACATTCTCCAGGTCCTCTGAAACTCTGCAGGACTTATTTCCACCCTGCCCAGCAGCGGTACGGTGGCAAACGGTCCCTAAATGCAGGGAGAACAGGGCAGGCTTCCCCGGAGGTCAGCCGCTTTTCCTGGTCTCTCATCTCCTCCACACTTTGACTTATTTCCACGCTGCCGACACTGGGACTTTTATTCATTGTGCCGACAGTGGCTTGGAAAATCACCCATAACCGTGTCACACGGGGAAGAGCGAAGGCGGCTGGAGTTCCTCCAACATTTGCGGTTAGATTATCACATTTTTTATTGACAAAAATATAGGCTGCTTCGGCTGATTTTTTTTAAGCATACATGTGCCCCTAAATATTTTTTACAGTTCGTACACACCTACTTTTAGTTGCAAATGCGAATGAAACACTTGCACTGTCGAGCACTGTTACCACTTGTTCGTGTTTTGTGAAAGACAATTTGGCAAGGTGGATGAATTACTCACTGTTTACTGATATTCAATCGTTTGAAGTTTCAGAAATTCCTTGATTAAAACCAGAAAATCAGTATTTTGTCAAAATTTGCGTCTTTACATTAAGGTTGGACCATGTCTATGGAACTGGCATATGGCGATGTCCACAGCTTTTGTACAAGTATTTCATAACAACAATAATTTATCAAGTAAAAACACAAAGCATTTCATTATTAAAGCTTTGAATAAAGTGATGATTGTTTTTGCCTTCTGTCTTTATTTATTTTATTTTTTTTTTTACAACCCTATCTTTGGAAAGTTGGTTAGAAAAAAAAACCATTTATCAGTTGTTTTTTTAACTGATTTCAGCTCTAGCAAGTTAAAAGTTATTTAGATGTTTCTAGAGAGATCAATTTTGATTTATGGAATTCTGTCATGATACAGCACCCTGATTTGTCAGATTTTTATGAACTTCAATTGATTCGTCACATAACATTTCCAACTAGTCATCATTTTAATTTCTAGATAATGTACTATTTCAAGAATTATGTCAATAACGTAATTATAGTTGATGAAGCTGGGGGCCTTGCCATAGAGTCATGGCAATCACAGACGCACAACATGTCCTGACACAGGTCAGTTCTGTACAAACCATTGCTCCCAACCAGCCACTTCACTGACTGATGTTATTATCCACGCCAATGATGCATTATTAAATGCTAATATACTGCCTCCTGACCCATGTCTGCACTCTGGATCTATCTACACTGTGCAGCTCATGAAATGGGTTAAAACAGGACACTAAAGGGTGCACTGAAACCCAGATTAATAAACTTCCGCACCACATAATTGGTGTTAAAGATGCTTGTTATACAACTGCCCGGTGAACACACAAAGGTCCTGGTCCCAACTGTTCAGCCTGGCAGTTGGAGGAATGGACAAAGCATTTCTATTTTCTCTCCTTTTCTCCAATCCAGCAGCAACACCGCTGTGCTCTTTCAGTCTCCTCAGACACATTAATCTTCTCATCCCATGCTGCTCAATCTTCCTACAGTCAGTTAACCCAGCAAAGACAGATTAATGAGAAATTAATCCCTTTAATTCACTGTAAAGGTCTCCTCTCCTTTTAACCAGATAAGCCGCTACCAGACTTTGCCAGATAATGATAATAAATTTAATTTATAAGGACCTTTATATTACACAGCATGTTCCTCTCAGTGTGGACTTCAGCTGACAGCGAGAGCAAAGCCAGATAAGATGGCTTTAAGCTGAACATTCCCTCTATCTAAAGCTCCTTCAATCCATATCAAGTGGTTTGTATCCCTCCAAAGTAAAAACATGGAACACAAGAGAACAAGTCCTGCAATGATACGTCCATCAATTGATTAGTTTGTCAACAGAAAATTAAACTTTTGTGTTAATCAGCTCACCTTCTTGGTAATTCATCGAGCAGAAATGCCACACATTGCTCGCTTCGGCTTCAATGTGAGTCATTTTGATTTGAATTATCTACTTTATGCTGATATTTTATAGCCTTAAGGATTAATTGATTCATTCAATAATCACCAAAAAAACAAACAACAAGGCCAATCAATAATGAAAATAACCATGACTGGCAGCCCTACAAAGAAAAGGGAACAACTCAAATACACTTGATAAACTAACAAACAAAACTTTTACAGCAATGCACTTTTTCTGCTGGCAAGGGAGTTTCACCAAATGACGCTTGACATGTTTTCCCAACTGTGATAAGCTATGGTTCCTCATTTACTTCTGTGATGAGTAATTAATCATTAAAGAACAACACAAAACACAAAGTGAGTTCTCGACGAACTACACCAGATCCTATAGCGATGCATGCATTCCTCCACTGTAGGTGGCTATTTCCTGCTTTGCCATGTCATTACTTTGTTATCAGCTACTGGCTTACAGGTGACTCATGCACACAATGAACAATGACACCACACATCAACCTGGTTGCCTGGCAACCAGCACAGCTCTAACTGACTGCGCAGAGAGAGAGGGCTGATAGAAATCTTGGAAAAGACCAGACACTGTGGGGAGCATCATTTTACCAAACTTTCTTTCAGAAACTCCACAAAGCATCAAAAGTTACATCAAAGTGAAAACTAGAAACTAGACGAGTTTGTCCTCGCTTCATTGTCCCTGAAGTACTTTGAAAATGGTAAGCAAAGACAGTGCTTAACGCAGCCAAACAGCGAAAAGTTAAACAAAACATTTGCAGCTACTTTAAGCCACTGCCAGATGAGAAGACTGCAGAACTCAATGACTGAATATCTTTACCGAATGCAAAACTTTAAACCCACGTCATGTTGCCACTGAACAGGTGTGCTGGGGTGTGGAAAGGCCTTCTAAATCTTTCTATTCAACATCATCAGAAAAATCTGTGTATGGAAAAGAACTGTCATGTTTCCCTGTGTGTAATGTGGTCTACAGTGTCATTGTTTTGTTGTCCCCTGTATATTCCTGGTCATTCAACAGTTGGAGTAGAAGCCTCTGATATGTGCATTTACCATGCTTTGTCAGCACTTTCTGGAGCTGCTTCACAGTAAACACATCCAGCAGTTTAGAGAGCAAAAACAGTACTGTCTCTTACTAAAGCCTCCGTTTTATTGCTTCAGTCCTACATAAACCAATTACCAGTTTTTAAATGGAATCCAAACTCAAATGAGACCACAGGTTGTGGGAATGCTAGGAAAATGTAATAAATAACACTAATCATGGCGACACCGCAGTAATGTGGAGCAATTTGGATGTCCTTAGTTGTTGTCACACCACATAAGAGATCATTTTGAGCGTCAAGTTCAATCCAACGGGCATTCAAACCATGTAGGGTGAGACAGATAATGTATATTATGTTTTTTGACCTTTTACCAAAACAATCACAACATACCTGATAAGGAATGACGAATGACATCATAAAAATAATAACAGTGGTTTCAATATGTTTCAGATTAGTATGAGTGCGAGTCAGATTCTGAGTCAGATTTTTTTAAACTAAATTAGTCAGAATTTTGTTAAAGTTGTAAACATGTATTAGTCAGTATAAAAACTAACAGATGTAAAATAGCCTCTGCTCTATGAATGTTCATTTGCATGCACAAGATTGTGATGTACATTAAGGTTTTGTCTCTCTCAACATCCAGTTAAGGTTGCTTTGGCCTACTTGCTACCCAAGTAAAACAAATGCCTTCAGCGCTACTTGAGTATTCCCATGCTTTCCAGTATGATCTCTCTACCAAGCTGGATACCTGTGGTTTCCCTCCATTGTGTTGTCAAGCTAGTGTCAGTCCATTTTCACACTGGAGGAGCCAAACCAAAGCCTGTTTTCCTGCCAACAACAACAGCTGCCATGGCAGCACACTGGGAGGTCCACTTTATAGGAGCGGGTCACTTCTCTGAAAAGGGCAATAAGAACATTTTGCACCTTATGCTCAACTGTGTCGCACACATGTATCTGAGAGTGGGTGTCCTGCTGGAATTATCTTCAACTATTAACTTCAACAACACGCAAATACAGACTGGACTCCAGCTGCCGCTGGTGTTGTCACCAGCCTATGGTTAATGTAATAGAAAATGGCAGTGATTTGAAATGATGTGTAAGAAAAACTGAAATGATGGCTGCATTCACTTCCTATAAGCCTTATCTTAATGTTAAGTTTTGCTGCAAGTTTTGCTCTCAAATTCCTTTGAGAATATTAGGTGATAAAATGCAAACATGTGTGCTCATGTTGCCTGTGTAGCCCCGTGCGTGGTGTTTTGAAGGCATCATCGATTAATCTCAGCACACCTACCAGTTCATAACCATAATCCTCAAATACCTCTACACCACTGGCACAACCTATATTAGGTTGCTAAGCCAAGTGCTGCCAGGCTGACAGACACACTGATTAAGATTAAGTCTACTTTCTGGAGCTGAAAAAGCTGTAAATCTTAGGTTTACACAGCAGAAAGAGGGCGAGGGAGGGGGGTGGGGGGATCACACTCCAATGCATTGCTTCAAAGAGAACTTGATGGAGCACATGGGAGACCAAACCTCCCGCCAGGCAGGCCAAGCCCGAGACTGTACAAAGTCTGAACGTTTAGACTCCCAGGTGCTTTTATTATTGCCAATCATACCGTCTATGTCTAAATGACTTAGTGACTCCATCAGTGACACATCACTGTCTGACTCAATCTGATGTCTCGTGCCATCCTACAGGGTTTCAGTTGGAATGTTCAGCTAGTACTCCAACCACTAATGTTATTCAAAGCATCAACTAGTGCATTAAGCATACAATAATGTCGCCTATATACTTTACAATTTAACTTTTACTACCAGGATTGGTTGGCAAAACACCCCCAAAGTGACCATTACACTTTTACTGTTATGGTGCCCTCTGCAATTCAGCATCATAATTAAAAACCATCCCACACATACTTCATTAATGTTTCAATTCACATAATTTAGTCTTATATCACCACAGTCTTCCATCAGCATTAGCTTCACCAGAGTGGACAGCAAACCAATTCAAAAAGTTGACGCTTTGCTGATAAAAGTTGCTGCAAAGTCACTCATACATATGCCGAATACAGCAGAAGACCTCAGTCAATCTAACGACACTTTATGTCGTTTTCTACCACATATGCTTATAGACTGAGAAGCGAAGATGTGAAAACTTGCGAGATCTGAAATGGAGTTTTGTCAACATTCAACTCACCCGTATTCTTCGCATCGCAGCCACGATCTCAACTCGACTGCTCGGCCGCGTCACATCCAGACTGCCGATGTACTGTTGTCAGGGGGGTAAAACGTGACAGGTACAACACATTAATGAAACAATAAGTTGGTATTAACTTGGTTTTTATTCAGTGAAACAGTTCAAGGGTCCAGTGAAGGTAATATTAACTCTGCGCAACAAGAATCTCTCAACTAGCTAACAACTTAACGTTAACTAACGTATTTACGAGCTAGCCGAATGGATTTTGGTCCCAAAAGAGTTGTCTGGCGTTACTAACTTAAACAATTTTACAGTATAGTTACATAATGCAGTGTTTGGTTGTTTAGACGGTTGGCCAGCGAATACAACATGAGTTACATGTCACATTTTTCTACACTTCAGCCACAGTTGCTTGTTAATTTACCTTTGCCTCGAAGTTGATCCCATGCTGGAATGCTTCCTCGTTGTGCAACGGGATCCTCAAATCATGCCCATCATCAACGAGGTTGTACTTGGTCTTAGCAGGCATTTTCAAAGTGTTCACTACTTCACACTACGACAGGGACCGACACAATACCAACAAAAAACGAACCGGGCCGGTTTAACAGGAGGTAATCCAAGAGAAAAAAAGAATTTCAAATCCGGTTAGTTCATGTTCTCCATCGCAGCGAACCGTCCCGGCGTTTCACCGCTGCTCACACCGCGCTCAACAGCGGCCAAGTGTCGGCAACCACTTCACCGGCGCGCCGCTGCTCTGCTAATGTTCACCGGAACAGCTTTACAAACACATGCAGGCCAGCACAAACAGCGACATGCGCGGGGACAGATGTGTTTTCCTGACTTTTCCTGTGGTGAGTGTGGAAGTTGGTTGGGTCCTGCCTCCTGCCCTGGACTCCCCCCCCCCCGCGCGGAGGGAGGGTGTGATTGGAGGAGTCCGGGGATCCCACCTGTTTCCATTGGAACAGAGGCGCACCGTGGCTCTCTGGAGGAGGGACTGACAGGCTGGTACCTGCCCCCTCTCTTCCCTCCTGTGCCACACACAAAATAATGTCAAAATAATGAATTCATTTTCAAAGGTTTTTTTTTTTGAAGTGTAAAATTTACACTAGGAAAATAAATTAGTACCTGTTGGCTAATGTCAGAAAACATTAACCTGTAAGAAAATGATCAAAGACAGTAACTGGAAGATGAGATGGTAATTTACACCCTGGGAATTGATCTAGAATTCAAATCTGTTCTGATGAGAATAATTAATGTTACCATGGCTTTACAGATGGGGTTGATGTGGAGTAAACACAAACCTCTGCCTCCGAATAAAATAAAAGGAGCAAGGCTGCCAACTAGTGGCCATGTCTGCTCCAGAGCCATCATGAAAGATGAAAATGTAAGAATAAGAAGTTACTGGTATGTGATTTCTTTCTTTCAATTTCTTGTTTCTCATACACATTTACAGTATATCAGCTGCATTGTTCAATAAAAGGCATACATTTTTTTTGTGAACGATTCATGGCTCATGACAAGTTGAAATACAAAGACAAAACCTACCACAGTGCAAAAAAAAGTCATACATTTGTTAAGGTAATTTAAAGCTGAAATATTGTCTCCCAGTTTTCTGATTCTGTAATCTATACAAAAATCCCTTAACATAAACCTAAAGTCCCTTAAATCTCTCAATTTAGTTACTTGTGTTTCCCTTTTCTGCACCATTAGTGGACAGGCTGATCACACATCTAATGACAGACTGAGAAACAACATCCAAAGCTTAACTTTGGGCTTTCCCAGGATTAAATTATTTTCTATCCATGATCTCAGTACAAAATGTTTAAGCTAAAAATCAAGGGCTACTATTCATTACTGTATGTAAAGTAATATAGAAAAATCTACACAGCAGTTCCCAGTTGTTAAAACACATATGCTTACTGTACCTGCAGATGGTTAAACACACTTCTCCTCTATTCATCTATGTGGTTTTTGTGTAACATCAAAATGAGACTTAAAAAGACACTGATTCATAATTGCATCAGGGCTCAGAACATATTCAAGATGATGAACAATGCTTCACAATGTGGTCTAAAATATCAAAAACACTGTCAGCCTAAACATAATCTGGTTGAAACACACAGCTGACGTAGCCAGTGTAGGATATGTAGAGTGATAATATGCTAATTAATATGTGTTGTTGATAATATAATAAAAGGCCTTTCACTTTGAGCATCCTCAAATCAAAACATCTCCGGTGCGAGATATGTTTCATAAAGCACAGTGATATGTGGTCAGTAGACACAGCAAAGCTGTGTTCATGTTTAATGCAGTCGTCAAGTTGTATAATGCACCGACCATCTGTGTCACCCTGGGAGTAAAGATGCTGTGCTCCCCTAAAGGTGGTCCCAGGCGGGGAGGAAAGGGGAAGTGGGGCAGCAGTAATTCACATTCTCAACACCTCTTTGGAAATATATGAAGTACTGCTGCTAATGGAGCCCCGAGGGCTGATATGGGAGCAGGATGACGGTGCATTTTATTTACTCTGGATGCTATGGGTTCAAAATCTTGATCTGGCTGTCAATTTTTGCCCTCCATCTTCAATATTAATGAATGAAAATGTAAACATCATCATCCTTCATCAAACTGATCTCATTTACAGACTGTGTTAATTTTATGAGAGCTGCGTAGGCGATGCATCTTTGAACAAAGTGATTGCAAACAATATGAGACACATCTCCAAGCTTCAATTGACTAAGCCCCAGGTTTTCAGGGACATATGCACATTAAGGCCGTCACAGCAGTCATACTATTGCCTCTTTTCAATCTCTATGCAGTATTTTGAAGGTATCTCCACAAAGGCAGCTGTATTACACTATTTTTCTTTAAAAGTCCTTGAGGTCAGGACACCTTGCCCTCATGACACCAAAACAGCAAGATGGCAGACTCGAACAGCTGCTGTCCCTGCATGAGGAATTATTGCTGAATACAACCAGTTCCCCTCTCGAGGACTCCATGTGCTCTTAAGGCTCTTTAGAAAGGATAGAGAGCAACTTAATCCCTGCCATGTCTTCAAATACATGTTGATCTGTTGATTAGGGCTTTGGCTTTTAAAGCATATGCTCCCTTCATGAAGTAGGCACAAAAAAAACATCATGGTTCCACTTAAAAGCCAAAAAGCAACATGATGGGATTTCACACCCACGCAGAAAAAAACACCGCTGCAGTACTGGAGCCTCTTTCTGTAGAGAACCGACAGTATGGGTGAGCCTTTCCACAAAAGACCTCAGCCTGCTGGTGTTTCATGGACTCTTGGAGGACTTTATTTTTACAATGGCAGTAATCCTACATAAGACACAGCGCACGTTACATGTATTAGACAAGTCAGATTTAATGATGTGTTTGCCTTCAGGTCAGGATATGCTCAAATAGTACCTGTCTGCGGCCTAAAATTAGGGACCTGTTAAGAGTGTATACCACCTGTTATTCATTTCATGTTTGGATATGCTCCAGCCTCTCAGAGCAAATGGTTTAAAAAAATTAATGGGTGGCTGCAGTGTTAAAGCTAATGTTCACAGGTGTCCGTACTTACAAGGAGCATTATCCTAAAATTTGCAATAGCATCCACAAACATTCAAATTTGGTATGGCAGGCGTAAAATTCATTATTTGCCACCATTTAAAGAGGCAACAGACAGGAATCTTTTTTTCTTTTTTTTTTAACTTGGCGCCACCTAGTGTCAGTGGTGTTGCATTGCACTGTCTCAACAGCCAAATTGACCATGGGGATCAGAGATAATCAATAAAATGTAGGCTGTAAAGCCACCAGACTACCTCTATGTATATGTAGAATGAGAGGGTGTGAGGACACTATACTAAACAAATGAGTAAAGAGACCGATCAACAATTATCAGATTTATCTGAAGAAAAAACAAATAGTAATGCAAATAATTATACCAGAATGCACAGTATCAGTACAAACAACTCACAGTAAATTATACCAATATGCACAGTGTCAGTACAAACAACAGTCGACACAGTGGAATTATACCAATATGCACATGTAAACAGTCCTGATTCTAGAATAAATGAATAAATAGAAACAATGCGGCCGGCTGGAGCTCAAATTGAATGGGAAACAAATTCCAGTGTTCACTTAGCTGGGTGTAACTTAGCTGGGCGATGTCCCTCGATAGCTGTATCCGTGAGAAGAAAACAGAAGGAAGGGAGGGGGGATCACTGTCTGAGGGCTGCCGTAGAATGGCGAGGATGTCAGCCGACCAACACTCGCTACCCGGTCCCTGGTTGCGGCGATTTGCGATGCTGGCCAGCTAGGAGTTAACTAGCAGCCAGTACAGTACAGTCCTCTCTTGGCTAGCTAACATTTAGCCGTGTTACTGACTGATCCATTAGAAAGAAATCTAGCTGGACATCGGTGTTCAAGCCTCTCTGGTCACAGAGCTCCCTCCATCTCTTGAACGCCTGACTGAGGTTTACTCCTTTTTCCACTTGTCTCTAAAATTAGTCCGTCTGCCATTGTGCTCGTGACTCAACTATCTCATGCCCAGCTCCTCATGAGGACCAGCTCCAGTCCCTACAATACGTGACGCATTTCCTGCTGAAAAGCAGATTTTTTTCCGCGAAATTTCGGCACCGTTGGCAGAAGCTTATTGCAAAGATTGCAAAGCCACTAAGTAGCCTATTTTACTGTGGCCACTACTCTGTGCAACCCACATTATTTTTATAATGATATATTTAGGAAAAGATGCTATCTGTTGCCTCTTTAAAGCAGATTTTTTTTATGTGATTGTAGCATCTTTCCAAGTGTTCTGATAGCATGTATTGTATTTTTTTTGCCAAGAAAGGAGAAGACTACTTGCTGAAATAAATAAATGTAAACAATGCAAGCCTTAAAAGTAAATTAAAGTCCGGTATTTTGCACTTTGAGCCCCATTTCTGGGTTGTTTATGATGAAATCAAGTGTTTAAGACTAAAATTTTGACGATTGCTCACTTTTTGGAAAATTTGGCTTTCCCCTGCCTGGCTTAACACTGCTGTCTATGGCCATGTGTAAATCTGTCATAAAACCATCCTAAACATTCGTTTTCAAAGCCATGAAACTCACTGAGTGGTCAGTGGTGTTCGTTGATGTTCTGACATAAAAATCACTTGTGTTGACCACAGACCTTATTTAGGGCAGCTAATCAAAGTCTTATTCCAAAAACCAACTGTCTTTGAGACAAAGAAACCAGATTAATTTACAGGTTTAAGGACACATTCCTGCAGCGCTCTATTTGGACACTTATATAAAATCAGACAGACAGTAAAACAGTGCACTATATAATAACTAGGAAGTGATTTAAGCCAGTAACTATTTCACACAAACCATGTTTTATGTCAAAAGCTTGTTCTTTGCCCACACTAAGCTGGTATATTTCACACCCCAAAACCAAACTTTTTAAATATGCTATTCTGATAGGATTAATCTGAACACACCAGCCTCATGTTTCAGTGTGAAACAGAGCTTTGGTTTTCTTTTGGTGCCAACTCCATTCAGTATGAGGTCAGTGTGTCAGCAGGAGCCCTGAAGCTTGGATACCCTCTATCTGGCATCTATCTCAGCCACAAGCAAAAGCAAGCACACACACAAATGACTGTGAGAGAGAGAGAGAGAGAGAGAGAGAGAGAGAGAGAGAGAAAGCCTTACACATCTTGAGGGCCTCTTAAGCTGAATTAATAATGGTGATTTGGAAGAATGTGGGGCACATAACACAGGGAGTAGATCCACTGCTCCTAAGAGAGTTTCAGCGAAGAAGACAGACAAAAAGTGAACAAATGATGACAACAATACATTAATAATTGTGCCTGAAGCTGTGTTACAACATGGAATATTAAGAGAACAGAGAATTTGCAGCTCACGCTCAGGAGTAGATTACTACAGATATAATCTGCCTCTGATACACAAACAAAGACTTATGGGGCCAACAAAATCCATTATCTGGTATATACAAGGCTCTTACAACCCAACGCTCATCAAGTAATGTGCTCGGACTGCAGTGAAATGACTCTTTGCTGTATTTGTTGAGGCACTGAGGAGAAAGCTGAGTAAAGCATAATGTTGATTTGAATACTTTCCTTTGGTAATGTAATGAACACTGAGTGTTTAGATGGCGCGGATGCTTGAAAAAGACAATACCTACATGGAGATGTTTGGTTAAATAACTCTACCTGAATGAGTCCAGAGGGTTTTGGTAAGAAAAGTCTCCACAACCAACACCTAGCTACATCACTCATTTTTTCACAGTGCTAATTTAAACTAACGCTATGCTTGTGATGTTTGTGGCAAAAAGTTTGGAACACTCATGTGGCTTGGACTATAGAGCATTTTAAAAGTGTATCATCCATCCAGAGACCTACTAAATCATAACTGTTAAGACTAAGAGCCTATAGTTGAGCTTGCAGCCAGTGGCAGTTCTAGCCTAAATGGTGCCCTGGGCGACAACCCCCTATGCCCCAGCCCCTAAAAAACAAAACTAAGAACCCCACAGAATTAGGCAACAACTACAAGGTGTTATTATTTGGCCTCTGAACTGACACCCACAAGCAGTGTTTCCCCTACCATTATATTAGGGTGCGCCCCACATTGCAGTGCAGCACTGAACACACAGTCAATTGGAGTGGAGCCTGTGTTACGTTCAGGCAACAAATTTCAGCACTTGCCCCTCCTGCTGCCCCCCCACACGCTGTGACGATGTGCCACCCTGGGCAAACACCCATTTGGCCCATGTCAGGATCCGCTACCGCTTGCAGCTCTGTGAGGCTTTAGTTTGGGACGATGCTGCTTCAAGTTAATGTTAAGGTTGAGTTACATACGTATGCTCACAACAGTGCTAACATCCTGATCGTCATCTTCTAAGTTTAGCATGTTAGCATGCTAACATTTCCTAATATGCAGTAAAAATGCACTGCATGCTCTCATTGCTTGTCTCGCTGACATTAATATACAGAGGGGGAAAATCTTTTTAAAGCTTACGAGGAAAAAGAGAAAATGAGATTCTTTTAACTGGATTCAAAGCACCAAAAAATGCACCAAATGTTTAGTGGCCTTAGCAAACATAGCAAAACAAATATTACATACTTAGGAGCGCTTTTAGACTCTGATTAAAATTTTACTTCTCATTTTTTTCATTAAATCATTTTTCATCTCAAGAATATGGCTAAGTCAGACCGCTCTGAACCCACAAAGATGCTGAGACACTCACTCACACTTTCATTACTAGACGTTTAGACTACTGAAATTCCCCTTTCACTGGATTACCCAAAAAGTCTATGAAAACTACATCTAGTTCACAATTCTGCAGCCAGAGTGTTTACTATAACAAAGAAAATGGATCACATTACCCCACTGCTGATGTCACTACACTGGCTACCTGTATCTTTAGGAATTGATTTGAAAGGTCTTTTACTTGTTTATAAGGCTTTAAATGGCCTTGCCTCTCCATTTGTCAGAGATTTTCTTCCGTTTTACGGACTAGTCGGCTCACTAAGGTCCTCCACTGTTTTACTCTGAAATCTTCCTCGTGTGTCCCATAAAAGTACTGGTGAGAGTGCTGTCTGTCTTTATTCCCCTAAACTGTGGAACTCACTGCCTCGGAATAATAGAATGGCAATCTCTACAAGTAAATAAAAGACATGTCTTTTTAATGTGGCTTTTTAATTTGGAATAATATTTCAGTCTTAATTTTAAGTTTTAATCATTGGCTCTCACTTCATTTTATCTCCACTCTTTATTATTATTATCATTTACTCATTATCATGGATTTTAAAATATACATTTTATTATTTTATTGCTATTTTCTAGTCTTGCAAAACTTTATCCTTTGAATTGTGTCTGCATTATTTCAATTTGGGCTGCGTGTTTGTATGAAAGGTGGCATATAACTAAAGTTGAGTTGAGTTGAGTAAACAGAAAGTACAGCACAGGATGATGGGAATGTCATTAGTTTTGTGGTTATTTGGTAAAAATGGAGGGAGCATAATTAAACCCACATCACATAGGTGCAAGGCTATCAAAATACAGCATACATTACAGAAAGAAAAGTACAGTATTTGCAAATTAACCAAAGTATTAGACCTGATAAGAATGACTGATGGAAAATCACCAGTTAATGCAAATTCATCCTGAGAGGGTCATGAATGTTTCCACTCATGGCAATCCATCAGATAGTTGTTGCAACATTTCACTTAAAACACATACATGTTCCTCGTGGTTGCCCTTGATAGAAAGTTAGGGGATCAGTGAATGTAAATGTTATAGTAATCTACCCATAGAATATTAAATCTGGACCAAAGTGTTGGACTGACCAGATGACATGCCTACAGTCACGCTGCATGACCCAGAAAATTCAATATGCCAACAATATAGAATAACCTGCTGAGCAGTTCAGAAGATGTCGAGGGCAGCAGTTAAACTAGTTCATTACAGCTATAATACAGAGCAGTCTGCAACTGGTTCAGGAACCACACAGTCCCCATAAGCTGAAGGAAAAAGTCTGAGAATGAAATTACTTTTTCACTTTGTTCAGAAGCAATAAAAAAGACCAGTGGTTCCCAACCTTTTTGCCACGTGATGCCTTACTGTGAAATATTGTCTCTGTGAAAGCCTTCATCACCAGTTATGGCCTCAGTGAGAACAGAAGCTGTCGCACTAAAATCAAAGAGGGATTTTTCTACTCCAATTATTTTATGATTTTTACAAGTTGAAAGTATCCAGTATTTATCAAGGATTGATAAAACATTTATCAGAAAGACCAATAAACTCAGACACTGTAATCTTTCTTCACCTATTACACTTCAGAGGAAAATTAAAGTAATATTCTTACATCAGTATATTTAAATCATGACTCTCTGTGGCAGATTGATACAGCATAGTTGAAAAGAAAAGTAAGGGCATCACCATGTGGACATATTGTGAAGTGCAAAACACTTCAACCTCTCTGACCAAAATAATATACACTATTTAAGAGAATGTGCAAAGGAAATCAATTCAAATCAGATTTAGAACAAATTATGTACTAGCACAATTAAACCCGTTTATTTTTAGTGTGAATGACTTCTACAAATAAGACTGGTGAAAGTGTGTGACTATTTCCTTGAAGAGCATGTGGAAAAATAAAAAACATTTTATTGTGTCCAGAAAACATAATTTAAGTAGACTGATGACACACAAAAAGTTTTATCATTTTAATACTTGCCATTTAATGATTTAAATTTAACATTTAAGAGAACAAGCCCTTTATTTGTACATTAGAAATAGTTGAAAGTGTCTACATCTCTGTTGAACTGCATTTCATTAATCACATTCAGAGAGCAATGTCAAGAGTACAAACATCATTTACTGTATGAGCTGCTGTTAGTGTTCTTTGCCTTGGAGTGCTCTGTGTTGTGTGACAGTAAAAAGGTGTTACTTTGTTGCTTGGCAGCCAGAGGACTCTTTTTTGAATGAGTAAATGAATCTGTAATTTTGAGGTCCGGTTCGTTCTTCTCGGGCACATTGTGTGCTTCCATGAAACTGTCGCCACAAATCACAGCAGTGCTCCTCTGTTGTGAGCCTATTGACTCAGTTCAGCTCCTAACACACTGCACTAAACCTATCAAGGGCAAGAGGTGTGATTAATTTTCAGGCTGATTTAATGGCAAAGAAGAAAAGTCTCTACAGGTGCAATCATATGAAGTATGTCTGCACACACACACATAGTGATTGATTGAGAAAAACACCCAATAACTCAACACAGTACACAATTTCATTGGATTGGAACATGGAAACTTGTTGCTGTTGTTTCCTTTTGTTGTGTATTTCGTGGGCGTATTGCAAACAAGTAGAAAACTGGACATCAAGCTAGCTCACTAGTTAAAAACCAACACCCAACCATAGGATTTGAAACGGCTTTTTACCACACTGAGGACTCTAAGTGCCTAAGGGATTTCTCTCTTGCTTCCATCTCCTGGGGACTCCAAAAAGCACATTTGTTTGGCTAAAGAAAAACACAACCCAAAATATCATCTTCCAGTCTGTGCAGATGCCTCTGCGACTGTGATGTACTGTGTTTGTTTTTTATTTTTAATCATCTTCTGCCTATACTTTGTGCTTGACATATAATACTGCAGGCCTCAGTGGTGGAAAAACTATTCAAATCTTTTACCAAACTAAAAATAAGGGTGTACTGTATGCAAGTACTGCAATTTAGGTGATACATTTAGAATTTTAATGTTACAGTAGAATTGACAATAAAAAGTGCATCAAGTTTGCAGAATATTCCCTTTCACATGTATTCTTATGAATATATTTTGATGTTCAAAACATGTTAATATAGTTGTTCTGTGTGCTGCTAAATTTAAAAAAATGTGGCGCAGTGTTTATATTAGGTTTATATATATATATCCCATCTAAGCCTGAAGTGAAACTGTTTTTGTAAAGTCACACTGTAAGAATTTTTTAACATACAGAAACAGAGTATCTCAAAATCCTGCCGTGACCCGGATTCGAACCGGGGTTGCTGCGGCCACAACGCAGAGTACTAACCACTATACGATCACGGCGAGCTGCTGCTAAGCCTGTATGCACTGAATAAACACCTGCTGCAGAGCAGTGTGACGTGTCAGAGAAGGCCTTTGTTACTGGAGGCTATTACTGGGTTTTCATGTTATGTTCTCACAGGATATAATCTCCATCTCAGTGTTCAGATCTATTTTCCAGCATACAGTAAGGAAATTGTTTAGAAATAATCCCGTGAGAATGGTTGCAGTTCCAGGTAAGAGTCTTAACTGTAACACACCTTAAACTTAAAGATAATCGAAACACAAAAATATCTAAATAGGCTTTGCCTGTTGTTAAAGTAAACAAAAAAATTAAAAAAGTTGCAGTCTATCAGCAATTAATCCATTAACAGTGCTGATTCATTGGGCTCCCAGCAGTATATTTTTTCAAGTATCAAGAGATTATATTAGAGTAGAGCAGGATGGGAAACTTATTTCACAAGAGGATTTCCAAATAGATAGTATAATGCAAGAAAAACATAACTCCACAGGTATATTATCCTATGTCTGTAAGAAACGTATGGGTCTTACAGAAAGTAGAGTTCTCACTGTAAACATTAAATGGGAAGTGGACAATGGTCACACATTTGAGAACTCTTGAGTTGAAGCAAATTTGCAATAGCTCTCAATCATTCTCCTCTAACAGCCAACACAGAATCTTACAGTTTGACCTAATACACAGGGTTTACTTGACGTCGTACCATCTCCACAAGATAAGTAGTAGCTACTCAGAGTCCTAGGATGTAAGACACATGTTCTGGACATGCAGATGTCTGAAACAGTACTGGAGATCTATTTTGGTTATTATAAAAAGAATTGTGGGGGTGGAGATCCCAACTAACCCAAGACTGACATTACTGGGGTACATATCAGTTTTACCAGTCAATACGAGAGGCAATATTTGCTTTGTCCAACTAGCCCTAATTGCATCTAACAAATGTATTTCCATCTGCTGGAAAAGTGAAGAGCCCCCCAAGTTGCACTGGGTGGTAGCCTAATGCAGATGGTAAGCTAATTGGTGTTTTTAGTTTTAGTGTGTGGTTATAACTGATAATATCGAGTTGCACAATAACATTGCATCCTACACTGACCTGCATAAATCTCACTTCTCCTTGTTGAATATGATTTTGCAAATCCTACAACACAGCAGGCCTACCTGCCTGTTCTTTAGCAGGTGAGTAAAGCAACCAGCAAAGGGTTCTCCTTATGTTTCACTAACTTAACTTCAAATTAATGACAGACATCCTCTGAAGGACTCCACCACAGCAAAAACTACCTCTGAGGCAGCTGATCAATAGAGTCAGCAAAGCTTATTACTTAAATTACGGCCCCCCCAACACTCTTGTCTACTCAATAATGTTATCTGAGAAAATAATACAACTTCCCGCTATGTATGTAATGGATTAATCCAACCATCACTTTAATCACATTATTTACAACACTTACGTGTGTGTGTGTGTGTGTGTGTGTGTGTGCGTGTGTGTGTGTGTGTGTGTGTGTGTGTGCGCGTGCGTGCGTGTTTCTTATTGCAGATTGACAGTCCATAGGTTCCTTAGTTCACTTTCCTCTGTTGTCTTTGAACACATTGTACCCACCAGGCCTGGAATTTTGTCATTTTAGGGGCAAGGCCACTTGGCCTTTTGTGTTGTCAATATTTTGAGGGCACAAACGCCAAGGGCTGGGCAGCAAGGCCATAAAATAAAACAATGATTTTAAGTCCAAGTCCATAATGAATTTAATTTAACGACTAAGGATGTATAACTATCTGTGAAATGAATAAATAAAACAAGCTCAAGTAATAATAATGAGTATAATAAGCAACAATGTGATTTATTTAATAGTACTAACAAACCCAATGTGTTTTCAATATAGAAAAACCAGGTTTATGTATTTATAAGCAAACAATCTTAAAAATTAGGCCTAAATATTTTTTGAGTGTAAATGATAAACTGACTCAGACTGGTTTACAATTCTTTTTATGTGTTGTTAGATAGCTAACAAACAAACAAACTAAGGCAGGGCTATTCAATTACTATTTCAACTGGGCCGCATTTCAAAACCAGATCATGTCAATGGGCCACAATTAAAAGCCATCATCAGTGGAGCCCTGATGCCTTAATTCACTGTGGCAACCGGAGATCAACTTATTTTACACCTGTGGAAATGGAGGTTGTCATGAATGCCAACAGCGAATATGAGAATATATTTCGAAAAAAAAAGTAACACTGTTAAAGCTGCAAAGGAGGACACCCACTGTCTGCAGGTCGGCTGTCTCAGGTACATGTTCAGATAAAGTGTTAGCTTACATACAGACAGCTTTCATTTTAGTTTGTAACACTTGCTGTTAGCCTCACGAGCGCGATGTGCTTGTGTTGACTGCGATCATAAATCATAATAGTGGTGAATGAGAGACTGCAGACAGAGCGGATTGAAATATGGCTTTCTACATGCTGATCACATGTATTGATAAAGTATTGGCTTGGTTGGCAGAGCTTTTATGGCACTTAGTCACGGTAACAAGTGTAGTTGTCGTTAACTAGAGCAATCTTTAAATTATATTCCCTTCATCTGCACTGCGGCCTCTCTGCTGTTTTTATTCTATATAACCTTATTTAACCAGGAAGATCCCATTGAGATTAACAACCTCTTTTTCGAGGGAGACCTGGCCAAGATAGGCAGCAGCAAGTACAAAACACAATTACAAATTAGACAGATAAAACACAGACAAATAAAAGAAAAAAGAATTGAATTTACAAGCAGATTATGAAAAGCAAGTACACGTAGTGGAGTCGGCCTCAAGTACTCTCAATCTGGATTTAAAGGCACTAAAAGAAATTAATACTGTTAGTTTCCAGTCATTTGGCAACATATTCTATGCTAAAGGTGCAGAGTAGACAAAAGCCTTTTACCCAATTCAGTATGGGCATATGGAACAGAAAGCAACAAGTAGTCCTGAGAACAAAAGGACTAAGAACCAGCACTTCTCTGTGCAATTAAGGAACAAATGTAGCAAGGCAGTAGACCAAGTGTGATGCCCCTCCCAATGTCTTTGAGAATGTTTCAGCCAGTCTCATCAGGCAGTTGGCTGACATGGGAGGGTCGTTACCTTGATTAGGCTCACCTGGGCTTCCAAGCTATAAAAGCTGCCTAATCTGTTGACTTGGTCTCTCCCTTCCTTTTAGCTGACATCCACTGAGCAGCTTTGGTTTCGGTTTGCACCTTCAACACCTCCACAGAACACCTGACACTCACCCATGCATGGCTTTCATGACTGACTTTGCTGATCTACACACTCCATTGATTATTTAAGTTAATTTTAGTTTAACAAATTTGGCTTGTTTTAAGTAAATCTTTCGTGTGGACTCCTTCTTGTCACATACTCTGAGCCAATTTGTGACACAAGTAATGCCTTATATATAAAAGTATACCAATGACTTAGCCTTCAGGTGGCCAGAGCAGCCCATCCAACCCGAGAGTATAACTCACAGTGGCGTGTCAATGGTTTATAATTAGTAATGAACCTCAGAGAAGCGTGATAAACAGTGTCAATGAAGACATTTAGCAGACACATTCATATATAAAAGATCTCCATAATCCCACACTGGTAAAAAGGTAGCAGCAACAAATCGCTTTTTTGCATTAAAAGAAAAATATAGCTTATTTCAAAAGTAAAAACCCGGTTTTATCCTCAGCTTCTTCACTAGTTTCTCTATATGCGGCTTGAAAGTGAGGGAGTCATCAATCAAGACACCCAGGTATTTATACTCGTAAACCACATCTATTTCATTTCCCTCTAGAGTGGTCACTGAGGGGATAATTTGTGGCCTCTTTCTAGAATTAGAGAACAGCATAAGCTTAGTCTTATCTGCATTGAGAACAAGTTTCAGCTGAAGTAATGAGTGCTGGTATGGGTGACAGCAACAAAGGCTTTCTGCAGGGATTCAGTGGCCTGAAAAAGAGTTGATCCACAGCAGTAAATAATTGTGTCATCAGCATAGAAATGCAAATTAGCAAATCATTGATATAGATAATGAATAAGAGTCAACACGTACGTTTGAATGCACTGTTGGGATGCACAGGACCACAGATGATTTATCATTTGGTAAAATCCTCACTGGACAATTTAAAGGCTTTTTCCTCTGCATGCTCTTTGTCTTCAAACAAAGAGAGCTATGTGACACCCATGTCCACAGGAGGTCTCACCTCACACCTCAGTGAGACTCAAGTCCCAAAACTTGATTGGACCTTTACAGTGACATGTGACTCTGATGTCACAAGCATCTGTAGATCTGTGCTCCCTTCAACAGATTTCTTCCTCTTCTTCCTCCAGCTGCTGTAGCAGCTGCACAGCGCTCTCTGGTTGGGCCTGGAACAGCCCAGAGGCCCAGGCCCTTGCTCCATAGCCCAAACCATTAAAGGGAGGACAATTGATCACAGACTCTCTGGCAAACACAAGGTTTGCAACCAGCTCTCCAGCAACAAGGAACTAAGTGAGTTAGCACCCAGCGTCTAACTCTGCAAGGACTCCAAGTGACTCCGAGAGAGAAAATGAGAGAGTGCCCGCACGAGAGAAACGCAACATTGATGTACAATTGTGGTGACCTCCTCCCAGGTTACCTTTGCATCATCAGCCCGGGGAGGTCTGCACGCAGTTCCGTATATTCGGACACTGCGAGCTTGGACCTCCCAGACCAAAACATCAGTTTCCGCCTGGGTGAAGTTTGGCCATCTGATGCTGCTGCTCTCTTCTGCCATGGTGAATTGAGTAAACTCTCATTACGCCTTCGCGCGGCGCATTTGAGGGTGAGGAAAGGGGCTCATTTGATTGATGTGATGTGTGTAAAACCCGCACCACGCCTTCTCTCCTCCCTCTTTCCGACTTGTGCCGGTAGGAGGGACGGAGGTGGGAAAGAGAAGTAGCTGCGCCAGGGCGCATGGTGTGCCAAACTTACAAAATCCGCCTGGCCACACCCAGTTGGTGAAGCGCAGGTGCACTGCGCCTCTGCCACGCCCGGTCTGCGAAACTAGAGCCTGGCGTGTCCTATGGTGTGCGAATAAAGTCGTGGACATTAAGGCACAGTTTATTCACAGGCTGCTGCATAAATGATGATTACACCTCGTTTGGATGTCTTATCTTTCCCGGAGGAGTGTCTATATGAAAGTTTCACCTCACACTCTATCATTTATCTTAACAATCTTCTTCACCCAGATATATCAAACATTACACACTGTGCATTTGCATCATCACTGGAGAGTATTTATGCATTGCCCTTTGATTTCTCACCAGCGGCAGTTTTCTTTATAACATCAGAGACACTGAACACATCAGCAAGACAGCAGTGTGTCTGGCTGTAAGAAAAGTGATGCTGGCTCTGAAAAGACTTTTGCCCATTTTTACAGATGTTCCTGGGCATACTACTGTAAATCTGAAAGGATTATCAGAGGAATTCCATAGAATTGCAGGGTTGTGCGTGTTATTAAGTAATTAACCTACTTGGATACATTATGCAGTAATTTATGAGTATTTTCATATATTAAAAAATTCCATGGTGTGATTGGCTCATTTATGGGACTCACATCCCCATCATGGCTCCATCTAAGCATAAAGGAGATTACGTGACTTAGAAGTCATTTCACAGCAATTTAGCGATTCCGTTAAACTCAGCCTAATGTTGCAAGAATTACATAAGTATAAACAATATTTTTGTTTTGATTTTGAGTTGCCAGTGTGTTTGGGCCCCATCAGATTACAGCTGAATAAGAGGAACACATTGGAACAGGCTAACAAGTGCCCCCACGTGATCATCATTAACCCTCAGCAGACTGAAGAGGTTTCAGTTACTGTGGTCATTTTGGCATTCTGTAATGTTGTTGTACAATTTTAAACAAATGTATCAGTATTGTCAGAACCACGAGACTTTTAGGGAGAATATATTTCTGGATCATATTTAAGAGTAAGTGGAAAAATGAAGAAAAGACAACAGCTAAAAAAGTTCTCATTAACAGCATGAACACAGACTCACACAAGATCACTCTGCCATTTCACAGTGATCTATATTTTAATTCATATTTTCTGTGTGTTTCACCACACACTGCACTACAATAATATCTGATCTGATGAGCTGCGCCGCTCTGAAACAGCTGACCGCGCCAATTGTACATTATACCGCCGGGTAATCCTCTGAAATAAGTTCACCTCAAAACAAATGAGTAATGCTTTGACCTGCAGGATATTCTAATGTCTTTACTGTGGCCATTCTCTGACGCAATTCCCCCGAAAAACACACCTATTAAAAGTGGCAGAATGAAAACAGTTCTGCTGTTCTGCTGTGAATGATTAACACGTTTATGTTTTATCTAAATCACGTTATTAAAAAAAATCTCATTATGTGGCAGAGGACATATTGTAAAGTGTAAATCATGAGGTTTCTGTCAATATTTTGATTCACGCTTGTATGATAAAAACTTAGGTGGAGACATTAATCCAAACAAATGACATATTAATCTAAATCCTGCCGAGCTCTGCAACGCAGGTTTCATTGAAGCCCCCCCCTCATTTCCAGCAAATTGTGTAGTGTGCGAAGCATTATGGGGATTTTATACCCAGGAAGGGTCCACACATGCATCCTTCGAATTTTTCTGAAAGAAGGATTCGGAAAGAAACATGGACGGATCCTTGACAATAGAACAGTCCTTCGGCGGGGGTCAATGATGTAATGCCCTCCAAATTCGGCCGTTTGAGGATCCTTCCTTGACACTGATAAACACCTACTGTGAACATGCTTCCTTCAGGCTGAACATACTCAGAGTTGATTGAATTTATTCTGTTCAGCTGTTGTGTAACCAAAAACTCAAAGTTTCCCAGCTCAGAGATCAGGATTAGACTCAGTTTGTTGAGCCTGCTTTATGAGATAGGGTCCTGGAGTGAAACCGCTTTTGTTAAGTCACACTGTAACACCTAATGCACCTAATGCTTCCTATGTATAGAAAGAGTATCTCAAAATCCTGCCGTGACCCGGATTCGAACCGGGGTTGCTGCGGCCACAACGCAGAGTACTAACCACTATACGATCACGGCGAGCTGCTGCTAAGCGTGTTTGCAGTGAATAAACACCTGCTGCAGAGCAGTGTGACGTGTCAGAGAAGGCCTTTGTTACTGGAGGCTATTACTGGGTTTTTATATTATGTTCTCATTGGATATAATCTCTAGCTTAGTATTCAGATCTTAAGTCCTATTGTGCTCATTTTTTGGGTCATATTTTTATATTGGGGTGTTGATGACAGCTGAAAGTCCGAATGAAAGAAGTGTTGGTGTGATATACATATATCTATCTTCTAACATCATAACAAAGTCAAAGGTGTGTGATAATGTGATGCAGAAATATATATCCTGAGGCTTTTGGGAAACAGAATTTAAGTACTATTGAACATTTTCAGGTACTGTTTCTCAAACACAAAACCACATATAATTTCTGTGTAATGTATCTTTGCTTCTCAGACGCTGCACCCTCAATACACGTGAAAAACACATGAATGCCCCGAAAGTCAGACCAACTTGATAAGTAGGTGGAAATGTTGGTATACAAGCGGCAGTGTTGATGCTATATATGCTCAAACATGTTGGATGATAGAAAATGTTCAGTTCATGGTAATAAACTTTTTATTAATTCACAATTACATGTTCATTTTTTCCTCATGTTATTTTAACATGGTATTAGATTGTAAGCTTTAGTTGCTGTCAATATAGAGTGACTTAGATTAGTTAAAAAAATGTTCCTCTTCATCATTTGTCAGGTTAACTAATATTTCAGCAGTTTTAGGGGATGTACCGGTGCAACAAGTTTGGGACAAAATCACTTAAAGCTCCTTTATTTCCCCCACACTCTCCTTCAATCACCCCTCCTCCATCTCCATTCTCCTGTATCTCCTGCACTCCCTCCTTCAAGCCACCTTTCCTCCCTCATTGCCTCATCCTGTGAATATCCCTCACCCTCTGACGTGAAAGCGCGTATCATTGTTTTTCTTCTCAACTAGCAGTGAATGCTGCCGTGGGCCCCTCCCTCGCCCCAAAGCACTCACAGGCGGCCCAGTCCTCCCTCCCTGCTGCAGTCAGAGCGGGAGATGTTAACTCCTCCGCGTCTAGCTTGCAAGTGAATCACCCATTCGCGGAACCGCCACTGGCTGATCCCAACCTGGCTTACAGTCAGGGTATATGTAAATGTAAATTTTTCTTTGTCTCATTTAAATCACTGAAAGAAGGTTCATTTGTAGTTCTAAACATGTTTTTTTTACTCAGTTTTTGTCTCTCCCATGATGTTATTCCTCTCTCCTACAATTACATGCATATGGAAAATTATGCAAATCAGGCGATGGCGTCATTTAGTGACTTCAAGCGACTTTTAGGACAGCTAGTAGCTACTTTTCTTACTGAGGAGTTGGTTACAGTGGTCCCTGCATCTTGCTGTAGTGGATTAGCTTCAAAGTTAGGCACTGTTTTGATCCAGTTAAGGTGGGATGACCCTCATGCTGTTCTTTTGTGACCAGCCACTCCACGTGAGTTTTGCTCAGCTGTTAGTGTAGCAGTGCAGTGTGTGTATAGTTAGGGTGTTTGTTGGTGTATTAAGGTTACAGCTCAAAACAATATTGTTTGGACACTAACAACAACATTTTTTTCTCAGCCTGGTGTGGAAGTACTTTTGTAAAGTCAAACTGTAAGAACCAAGAACTTTTTAACATAGAGAAACAGAGTATCTCAAAATCCTGCGTGACCCGGATTCGAACCGGGGTTGCTGCGGCCACAACGCAGAGTACTAACCACTATACGATCACGGCAAGCTGCTGCTAAGCGTGTTTGCAGTGAATAAACACCTGCTGCAGAGTGTGACGTGTCATGGAAGGCCTTTGTTACTGGAGGCTATTACTGGGTTTTTATCTTATGTTCTTAAAGGATATAATCTCCATCATGCATGTTTAGAACAACTTTATAGTGTTGTTTACCATACATTACAGCTGTTTTAACAATCCTAAATTATCAGTTTTGAAAAGGCTAACGTGGTCAAGTTGATGACTAGCTTAAATGTGAAACCAACATGAAGCCAGTTAACTACTGTCAAACTAGATAGCTAAAGGCAACATTAATATTTTCATTACAGTGTGGTGGGGTGACTTTGTTTTCTTTGTAACAGCCATTAAACCAGTAAACCAGCTCAGCTTAGCTCAGCTTAACTAGCTAACGTTAGCTTGACTAATTAACCGTGCACACAATGATGTTATGACTTAGTTCACCAGGCCTGAATTTTTTGTATTTTTTTTTTTTTTAAATTATTATATGTGCGCTAAAAAGAATGTTACAGCTTGACAAGTAGCAAACTCCATGACTCAAGGTATAATGTTATGTAGCGTGCCTTAGTGTGCAGCTGAGTGTACATGCTGTTATAGCTATGAACGTAGCAGATTGTGCATAATGTGGACTGTTTGACAGTGAAATGCTACAAGTCCTCCAGACCTGAGCCAAGTCCCTGCATCTTGCTGCTGTAGCAGATTAACTTGGAAGTTAGGCACAGTTTCAGCCCAGTTAAGGTGGGATGACCCTCATGCTGCTCTCATTTTTGTGATAAGCCACTCCATGTGAGTTTTGCTCAGCTGTTAATGTAGCTGTGCAGTGTGAGTATAGTTTAGGCTGTTTGTTGGTGCATTAAAGTTACAGCTCAAGCCAAAACATACTAATATTAGGAGTTGATCCTTGTGCTGCTAAATTTAAATAATGTGGTGCAGAGTTTATAATTAACTAATTTATGTCTACATCACTCTTATTCTGTTGCTTTGTTGTGGTTATTTTGAAACTGTAACAACAACAGTTTCTTCTAAGCCTGGGGCGAAAGTGTTTTCATAAAGTCAAACTGCAATACCAAGAACTTTTTATTTATGTATTTTTTAACAATTTGGTTTTCTCATTTTCAACAAACATAATGGCAATAATAAACATTCTTGACAACATTAATACAAACACATACACATACAAAACAAACAAAAACAACAAAAACAGCTCAGATCAACAAGGAGGTTACAGAAAATAGTCCCTGTTGCAGGGAAATCACAAAGTGTAAGAATCCATGTTTAAGAGACTCCTTGTAAGATAATGGAGGAAAGATCAGGTCCAAGATCATTCAAAAAGGGCTGCCAGACGTTGTAAAACTGATCTATTTTGGCTTGTAGGATACTGGTAAGACATTCCAAAGGGACCAACTCAAATATAACTTTGCACCAACCACTGACAGAAGGGCCTCTATCACTAGTCCACTGTAATGATATATTTTTTCTAGCAGCAAATGTAAGAATGTTATACAACCTTTTGCTGGCTACAGTGGTTACATTCCTACTTGGGAGACCTAAAATCAAAGACAATGGGTCCATTTCTAAATCTTCACCAAATATTTTTTTCATTTCACATAAAATATCAGACCAATATTTCTGTAGTTTTTAACATGTCCACAGGCAATGAGTTGAGGTAGCCTACCTATTTCGGTTTTACATTTCAGATGCAAAGGAGAAAGTGAGGGGTCAAAAGAATGTCTGTGATTCGGGGATGTATGTATTCTATGTGTAATTTTAAACTGGATTGCTTTCATCCTGGTACAGATAGATATCATTTTGGCATGATTCCAATTCTCCCATGTGCCTTCATCAATAGTCAATGATAATTCTTTCTCCCACACACCCTTAATCCTCTGTGTATTTGAAGGAGACACAAAGAACTTTTTAACATAGAGAAACAGAGTATGTCAAAATCCTGCCGTGACCCGGATTCGAACCGGGGTTGCTGCGGCCACAACGCAGAGTACTAACCACTATACGATCACGGCGAGCTGCTGCAAAGCGTGTTTGCAGTGAATAAACACCTGCTGCAGAGCAGTGTGACGTGTCAGAGAAGGCCTTTGTTACTGGAGGCTATTACTGGGTTTTTATATTATGTTCTTAAAGGATATAATCTCCATCTCAGTGTTCAGATCTTCATTCATCTTGGAAGATATTTTCCAATGAGGAGATTTACAAAGTCACCCCACTAATAAATTACTTATGCAGCTGCACACAATGCTTTATAACTTAGTTTACCAGGCCTGACAATGTTTTTTTTTTTTTTTTTTTTTAATTATTATATGTGCATTTAAAAGAATGTTACAGCTTGACAAGTAGCAAACTCCTGTAAGGAATGACTCAAGGTATAATGTTATGTAGTTTGCCTTAGTTTGCAGCTAAATGCCAGAGTGTACATGCTGTTATAGCTATGAATGGATTTGCTCTGTTTTGGAATACACAGTATTCTACCAAATTAGTCTTAGTGTATTTTAATATTGAGAATTTCGCTTTGACCAGCTCTCTCTTTTTCAACCATACACCTGTTTGCATCTCTGAGAATAATGCTCAGCAACATTGCTCAAAAGGTTGCTCTGTGTATCATCAGTCTAACAGTTGTGTTGGTGAGTCAAAATGAATGAGGGCTGCGCAATGTTAGACAAAACAGACAATGTAATGATGATTTTGTATACTGTGATATGTATTGCAATACACAGTGTATTGCAATAACTTGAATTTGGAAAGAGGTCATTATTTGGGATTTAGAAAGGCTGTATTTGCATGAAATATACATTTTACAATCAAACTTCATGGAAATTGAGAACTTCACAACCTTAAGTATTAACCAGCAAAATAAGTATGGCATATTGCCTTTGACTAATATTATATTGATATGATGAACTTATACTGCGAGTCTCACAATGTGACTATTTGCGATGGTGATGCTCTAATGATATTGTGCAGCCCTAAATTGAACTGAACTCTATGGTTCATCATAGAAAAATGACCAGTTTTTGGATTGGATTATGACCACTGGACCATTTTTGCACTGCATAGGAGTGACCCCCATCAAGTTGTTGGAAGTAACTAAGCAACTTCTACTTTAAGTACATTTTAAACAAACTACTTTTTACTTTTACTTGAGTAGATTTTTAGATGGATAGCTTTACTTGTACTTAAGTAGAATTTTATCAAAGTAAAGGTACTTTTACTTGAGTAGAATTTTTCAGTACTTTTTCCACATCTGTATTTAGGAGTTGGTACATGTGCTGCTAAATTTACATAATGTGGTGCAGAGTTTATAATTAGCTAATTTATGTCTACGTCACTCTTATTCTGTTGCTTTGTCGTGGTTATTTGGACACTGTAACAACAACAGTTTCTTCTAAGCCTGGGGTGAAAGTGTTTTGTATCTCAAAATCCTGCCGTGACCCGGATTCGAACCGGGGTTGCTGCGGCCACAACGCAGAGTACTAACCACTATACGATCACGGCGAGCTGCTGCTAACTGTGTTTGCAGTGAATAAACACCTGCTGAAGATCAACGTGACATGTCGGACAAGGCCTTTGATACTGGAGGCTATTACTGGGTTTTATCTTATGTTCTTAGAGGATATAATCTCCATCTCAATGTTCAGATCTTCATTCATCTTGGAAGATATTTTCCAACATACAGCAAGAATGTATCTTCTGAATAATCCTATTAGGATGGTTGTAGCCTAAGGTAAGAGTCTTGACTGTTACACATTTATATTTAACTTATAGCCACATTTTATGATACCCCCCTGTACATCAAAGTGACAAAACTATAACTATTTTCCTGTAATTTCCCATTTCTCTGCAGCAAACTACTTGAAGTATTGTAAAAATAAAGTCAATCACAAAATTGCCCCATTTTCGCATCACCCCACCCTGCCCAACCAAATACTGACGTCTGGTGGTCATATAGGAAATTGGCATGGCTGCAGACCAGACAAAAAAAATCTTTTTGACAACTACAATGGTTTTGATGTGTAGTTAGTGATATGCTCTTTCAGTCGGAATGGTTGAAATGAAAAAATATTTTCCAGGTGTGTGTCAGTGTGTAATGTACTTACAGACACTGAAATCCTTAATATGCAATTTTGTAAACTCACAAAAAGCCAGCAGACCAGCATGTACACTTATTATTACACACACACACACAATAGCACATGGGTTTGACCTACAGATGTGTCGGGAGAACAAACAGGTGGCCACTCTGTCTCTTCTTCAACGTGATGGATGTCAGCGCCTACAGCGTGTACGTCCTGTGGACCCTGGTCAATCCCCAGTGGAATGTTGGGAAGACCTGGTGTTGCAGAATCTTCTTACACAAGTCAGGGAGGCACGAGTACCAGCAGCAAGCACAAGCGTCCCAACCCAGAAGTCCAGCAATGCAGGTGAAAGTCTTTTTGTAAAGGCAAACTGTAAGAACCAAGAACTTTTTAACATAGAGAAACAGAGTATGTCAAAATCCTGCCGTGACCCGGATTCGAACCGGGGTTGCTGCGGCCACAACGCAGAGTACTAACCACTATACGATCACGGCGAGCTGCTGCTGAGTGTGTTTGCAATGAATAAACACCTGCTGCAGAGCAGTGTGACGTGTCAGAGAAGGCCTTTGTTACTGGAGGCTATTACTGGGTTTTTATCTTATGTTGAGGATATAATCTCCATCTCAGTGTTCAGATCTTGATTCATCTTGGAAGATATTTTCCAACATACAGCAAGAACGTATCTTCTGAATAATCCTATTAGGATGGTTGCAGCCTAAGGTAAGAGTCTTGACTGTAACACACCTTAAACTTACAGATAATCAAAACACAAAAATGTCTACATAGGCTTTGCATGTTGTTAAAACAACAACAAAAGTTTAAATGGTTACAGTCTGTCAGCAATTATTCCATTAACAGTGTTGACTCAAGTTGCGCTGTGTGGTAGCCTAATACAGATGCTAGGCTAATTAGTGTTTTTAGTTTTCATGTACTGTTATAATGGATATTATCATCTGTTGTGATTTTTTTTTCACCAAAGTGAGTAGCACAGCATCACTGTGTGCTACCTACATTAATCTCACTATTCCTTGTTGGACATGATTTTGCAAAGCCTACAACTCAACAGGGCTGTCTGTCTGTTCTTTAGCAGGTGAGTAAAGCAACCATGTCCATGTTCACTCTTACAGAGCAAATTGCAAGTTAAAGTTTTTACAAAAGTTATACTTAACCTTGTGTGAAAATGACCATTTGAAAAGTTAATGCAGATTTAATATGTTTTACAAGACATAAGGGCAAGTGGCTGTTTTGAGCAAAGCTCCTAAAAACTCTTTTTTTGAACATCGCATCATATTACGTAACGGGAGGGAGTCGGTCTCCTCAGCTCTGCCTCAGATAAGTGCGCAGTAGTAGGTGGTAGTGAGTCTGAGTGGTCTTGATATAGTGAGTTGGTCTGTTTTCAGTAGTTTAATTCTGCATTTATTTATCATATTTGTATGAATACACATTCACAACCTCTTCAGTGTCACAACTAGTAATATCCATTATTTTCCTATTGTTCATATTGACTGCACTCCTTGCCATCATGTCACTTCAAGTTTAGCTTTATGATGCGGAAGTAAAATTTTCTCACCAAAATGACTCCAGAGGTCGCTGTAGTGTATATATGCATATTTCAATGAAAATTCAGTTTCTACATCATTTTCCTACACATTGTTTCACTGGGGTCTCCAACCTGCAATCTATTAACTGGATTTTGACTACCCCATTTTCTTCACATTCACAGACTGCGGTGTCTTCTTATAACCTATTAAATTAAGTATTTGGTATTTCAAATGAAGCAGCATGTTTAGAACAACTTTATAGTGTTGTTTACCATACATTGCGGCTGTTTTAATTATCTTAGAATACCAAATTCGAAAAAGACTAATGTGGTCAAGTTGATGACTAACGTAGACTCACGGTGTTCCGGACACTGTTCCGCAGATAGATACGCTTGATTGGTGTGTCTATCTCTGGGGGCAGGTCTTACACGTGTACCAAAGTTTGATTGATACATTTTGGGCCAATCATTTGGGAGAAATGTTGAAAAAACAGTCAGTAGTCATGCTGTCCGGATGACGGTGAATGCTCACAGTAATCCGGACGGCTGGCCATTTCAACACACGGTATTCCGGACAGGTAAGAAGGAGTCATTTCTAACACTATAAAAACATATAACACATATAAAAACACATTTTAGTTGAATAACAATCAGATAATGTCTATTTCTTATTTCTAAGCATTTCTATATTACTTTTTTGTTTATAAATGCTTATATAAAGTGGCGTGGCGTCGTAGTCATGGCCATGTGTTCAAAATGACGGTGCACCTCTTCAAAAAGCTGCTAGTTAACTGTATTAACGTTGATAAATTACTTTATGTCAGAATTTAAATTCATATCGGTAATGTTATATAGCTAGAAATGCTGCTAATGTAAAACCACGTGGGCAATTAATAAGCACAACTCTGGTGGATTTGAATAATTAAAAATTTAATTAATTTAAAAACATTTTAACTTTACACCCCCCCCCCCTTTCCCCACATAGCAAATAAACAAGAACAAAGAAGAATGAACATCATATAACGATTAACCATAATTAACTTTTCTTTAAATAATACCATATACATTGAACTAGTGTGTGTGTGTGTGTGTGTGTGTGAGTGAGAGAGAGAGAGAGAGAGAGAGAATATCATATACATTATGTAATCACTTTTTAATCTCTGTGTGTGTTAGAATACTATATACAATATTTAATCCATACTTAATACATTTGTGACACAGCCACTCTCCATCCGGGACATCATCCATATCCACACAAACTAAGTGAAACCACAGTTGACAGAGCTCACACTGAACCCACTCATCAATGTCTGCATCTAACCCTGGTGGTGCAGTGTTGCGGCAGATTGCACAGTGGCCGGCACTGTCCAGTGAAGGGTTGCATTTTCTGGTCTTCTTTTCTCCTCTCTTTCTTTCCAATTCTGCTTTCCTTTTCTTCTTCTGTTCCTCCTTTTCCTTCTCCTCCGCCTCCAGTCTGTCGAGATGAGCAACATACTCGTCGCTGGTGATGACCCTGGCCTGTAGGGGCAACCGACGCCGTACCCCCGCCAGCTTTCTGGCCAAATGTGGGTGTTGTGAGTATCTTGGCGAGCAAGCATGGGATGTGGCCAGCTTCGACAAGGTAATTCTTTGTGTGCTGATTACATGTCGGGCATGTATCACTGGCAGGGGACACAGATGATGGAGTGGATGATGTAGATGCAGCAGCTGGTGGAGTGGTGGAGGTTGACGCAGTGGCGGAGGAGGTGGGCACGAGCTTTGCAATCTAGATAAAGATTTCTCAGGTTAAAAACTAGTATTCTTCATACTAAGTAAGATTTAGGGTCCATAATAAAATTCATATGAATGATTATAGGAAATAAAATACAGAAGCTAACCTGCGTCATGTCCACTGCCTCTATCGAAGAGGATGGATGCCTGCCTTCTTGAAGCCGGCCATGATGTTGTCCGCTGTGACGGCCTTCTCATGGGCATGCTTGAGAACTGAGGAGAACTGCTTTTTCCCAATCACCATGTCTCCTCTCACTAGGCCCATGCGACTGGCCAGGGTGCTGAAGACAGCCCTCAGGGGGTTGAAAACGCTGATGTCCAGCGGCTGGAGCACTGCACATGCTTATTACATGGCGGCCACAGTGGCTTTCCTGCTGGTCCATAACTAGGACTAAGGGGCGTGTTTAATAAAGTGATCCAGCCACTTCTTGAACAGCTCAGCGATCATATAGCCCTTCTCACTACAACCATATAAGCTATCCTTTGGTCCATCCAGGGCATAGGAAACGCTTGGAAGGCAGCGTGGATAAATGAGGAAGGGAGGGACATGTGTACCAGCTGCACTCGCAGCCATGTGCACCGTAATGTGCTCCCTGGTGGTGGTCTGCTGGCGGTAGACGTGCCTTTTCCCCTTTGGGCACATCACCTTCTCCCTGGACTTCAGCTTATCCCCAAAGCTGGTCCCATCGCAGTTCCAGATCAGGTGGGGTTCATCATGGAGACTGTATGTGTCGATGATATTCTTAAAAATGCAAAAAAAAACCCTCTCTATTGCCTCAGGTGCGGCCGTAAAACCCTCCCCCCGCCACTTTCTGAACGTTCAGAGGGGCACACTGGAAGCTCACGTTGATTTCTCCGAAATGACTGGCTCTTGAAAGAAGGGAGTGGTCAGAGTCGAAAGAGGCGGAACCAAAGATGACACAGATATATATATTACTCATGACCTGGAAGTATTTATTCATTTATTTGCAGGAAAAGATCAGTGTCCGGATTACCGTGAGTCTACGTTAGCTTAAATATGAAACCAACATTAAGCCATTTAACTACTGTCCAACTAGATAGCTAAAGGCAACATTAACATTTTTATTACAGTGTGGTGGGGTGACTTTTGTTTTCTTTGTAATGGCCATTAAACCAATAAACCAGTGAAGACTGCATTAGAGGGGAATTAACTAACGTTGGCTGAAGTAGCTAAGAGGTTAGCTAAAGTAGCTAAAGTTAGCTTGACTAATTAACCGTAACTAATATCAGCTTTGCATGCGCAGGCAGTCCTCGTAGGTTATAGGATATTCATTTGTAAATGAGGGGATTTGCAAAGTCACCCCACTAATAAATTACTTATGCAGCTGCAAACTAGCGGCAGCGGCACCTAGGACAGGAACTGCCCATTGGTTCGACATCCCATTGTTCCGACCGTATTAAACTCAAGTCCGTTCCGAAATCACCATGATGCCCTGTGGTTAAGGTCTGGTTAGGTTTAGGCACAAAAACCACTTGGTTAGGGTCAGGAAAAGATCATGGTGTGGGTTAAAATGAAAAAGAAAGTGACAAACACATAAGTCGTGAGCCTGCTTTGCCTCAAGCCGGTTGCGGCACACCATATGCCCACTGCGAGCCGTTCAGCACCACGGACAGTCGGACTAATGGGATGTCGAATCAATGGGCTGTCAAACCAATGACATGGACCCCCTTGTACACCTTCAGATGTAAGTATCGGATTTTTACATAACGCCAGAAGTTCAAGGGGCCTTAAAACCTCTAAATGGCTGTTAAAAATACATGACTTTAGTAATGCTAGTAATGTCAGCTCCGCGGTGTAGCTTAAGGCTAACCTGTTGATATGAGGAGCTCAGAAGTAGCCTTTAAAAGTAACAGTAACGCCTAAAACCCCTCACTTTCAATTCTCACAAGCTCGGAGTGTGACTTACGTACATCTTATTGTAACTGTGGAGATGTTGTAGGCTGTTTATACCTCACATCAGGTGCATAAATGCACCGCAATGATCAGATATAAAGTTAATGCTAGGATAGGTTCTGTTCAGCCATATCAATAAAATAGTACCAGTAACAACAGATTTGATATAGACTGCTACCTACATTCACTTTAACTCAGCTAAATTTAATGTTTTCTTCTATGCTGCAGATACCTGGCCACTGGTGACTCCTTCAGGACCATTGCCAACAGCTTCCGCGTTGGGGTCTCCACTGTTTCCCTGACTGTTCCAGCTGTAGTCACGGCTATTTGGGATTGCCTCGTGGAGGAGTTTATGGCTGTGCCCACCACAGAGGAGTGGAGGTCCATCGCAGAGGGGTTTGAGGAGCGGTGGAATTTCCCTCTCTGCTGTGGCGCTGTGGATGGGAAGCATGTGGTCCTGAAAGCCCCTGCACATTCGGGATCCCAGTACCACAACTACAAGGGGACATTCTCAATAGTCCTCCTTGCTGTCGTGGATTCCCGGTATTGCTTTAGGGTGATTGATGTCGGGGGCTACAGCAGGACCAGTGATGGCGGTATCCTGGCCAACTCAGCATTTGGTCGAGCGCTTCGTTCCAGTACCCTCCAGCTGCCTGATGACCGGCTGTTACCAGGAGCTGATCACAGGGGACCCCAGCCACATGTGTTTGTCGCAGATGAGGCCTTTCCACTCCGGAGAAACCTCATGAGGCCATTCCCTGGGCGCACCCTTACCAGAGACTGGCGGATCTACAATTACCGTCTGTCCCGGGCACGGCTGGTGGTGGAGAACGCCTTTGGGATCCTTGCATCCCAGTGGCGGATGTACCGGCATGCCATGGAGCTCCAGCCCGACATTGCGGAGAAGTGTGTGAAGGCGACCTGTGTCCTGCACAACTTCCTGCGGGAGACGACCCCAGCGCCTGCAATTGCGGGGGAGCATCTCTGATGGTGTGGTGGAGCCTCTGCCAGGTCTGGGAAGACTGGCTGCAAACAACTCAGCAAGAGAGGCCATCAGGGTTCGGGAGACCTTCGCAGCTTACTTCTCGGCAGAGGGAACAGTCCCGTGGCAGGCCAACGTCTAGTGTGCAAGCACTCACAAAACGGCTCTTTTAAGAGCCACCTACACCTACTACTGAGCAAACATCTTGCAATATTTATTTACTTTTATGTACTTCATGTTAAAAGCTTCTGCACAGCTGGAACCTACAGAATGCAGTACACAATGTTCTGTGTGTGCAATAAATTTATGAAATCAGATGAGAATTGTTTATGTAGGAAAGAAGACGAAAGACGGCTGAGGTAGATTTTTTTTTAATATATATATATAAATATATATAAATCTTACACTGAAAAAATAAAAACTGAACATATATATACAAATAACGTGTCTACTCTACAGAGAACAAAAAGGAGCAGGCTTGGGTGAACAAATTGGAAATGGAGGCCTCAGGGACACCTATTTTTAAAAAACGGACGTGGTTCGTTCCCTGCAGAGATTGTTGCACCTTTAGCTAAAACGCTACTCACAATTATCCAAATTTAGCACAACAGGGCTGGCTTCAAAAATTAATTTGTGTATGTGAAATTTCACATACTCTTTCCGCTGGGGCGACAACCTCTGCAGGGAAGGAACCAGGCTGAGGAGGAACATTTCATCCTCCGAGGGAAGCTGACGAGGAGGATCAGGTGGACCAGGTGGACCAGGCTGTGCCTGCCTCCTGAGGGCGTCCAGGAGCAGCTCCTCGATCTGGCTCTGCCTGGTCTCTCCGTCCTCCCTCCCTCTCTTCCTGGCCCTCCTCGTCACTGTGTGAAATGGAAACATATTTTTTGGAAACATAAACTGCTGCGTCCAATCAATTCAAAAGGTCTAAGTTACACAATATCTAAATGAATATTTGTTAAAATATTGAAATCAGGCAACAGACAAAAAGATATGAGTCAAACTGAAAGTTACTGAAAGTAACTTTGAAAGGTACTTTTCATAGTGAAAAACACCATGCAAAAATTATACTCATACCGGGGTGCTCTCCCTCGTGCAGCAGCAGGGGCAGTGGCAGGGCCAGAAGAAGAGCCAGTAGCAGGCCAGCAGCGGGAGAGGCAGCAGGTGCAGCTTCTGTGTCACTGCTGCTGGGAGAGTCCGGTGCTTGGTGGTCTGTAGATGTGACAAAGGTGTCTTTAGTTTTTTGTTTACAATTAAATTGTCTCAATCATTCTAGCTTTCACTGTCGATTACAGCACAAAAAGCATTTTACAAACGCACCCACATTAATACATCATACAGTTCCAGCCATGGTAATATCTAGCCTCCAAAACCCTTTAATGCAGTGACCCCTTCATGTAAAAAAAGAAATGATCCCTGACTTACTTGAATTTCCCTTTTGTATGATTCATTCTAGCTACTGAGTATTCTGTGACTTCTGGTGTTTTTGTGTTCTTCCATGGGCTTGTTCCATTCAATATCCAAGTGTTTTAATTTCAGGTTTTGCAGGTGAGAATACATATTAGTATAGTGTATTTACAAATTGTCTTTCTCAGTTTTTATAGTACAGGCTGTAAAAAGAAATCTCTATACTGACACATCTATACAAGTCAGTTATCCATCGATACAGAAATCTCTTCTATAAGTTTGCAATGCTTTATCTGTGTGCATCTTCATCTGTCAACAAACCTCCGGACTCAATCCCTGAGGGGCCTGCTGCCTCTCCCTGGTCCTCGACCGGCCCTGCTTCCGACTCTGTGTACCCTGTGGCCCTATCCTCGACCCCCCGACTCATGTTACCGCTGGTCTCCCTCGGGGTTATGAAGGGGTCGAGGAAAGAAAGGACCGCAGAGTACTTCCACCTCTTCACTGGCCCTGCCGCTGCCCCGCTCTTTTTCTCTGCCTCCTTCCTCCTTTCCTTTAAATAAGTGTCCCTGAGGCTCTTCCATTTCTTTCGACATTGATCCACTGACAAAAAACACAATCGGTAACAGACAAGTACGTTATGGCGGGGAAGCCGGCTGTGCTAACTGGAGCTAAGCTAGTGCTAACGTTAACGTTCATAGTACAACCAAGACACATATTTACAGAACTTACCAGGTACACCAGTCTCCTCGGCGACTTTCACCCAAGCCTGCTCCTTTTTGTTTCGGTCTCTGTAGAGTAGACACGTTGTGTCATACAGCTCCGGGTAGCCGCACACAGCAATGACTATCCTCTCCTCCATCTTGGTATTAACAACTGGACGGCGTCAAGACGTCACTGACGTCAAGACATCACTGACGTCATGACGCCAGTGACGTCGGGAGAATCTCAACGCTGATTGGCTTTCGCGGCTCTGAGTCACGCGAATTCGCCTCAAAAGTTCAATATTTTCAACTCGAGCGATGAGGTGTTGGACGCGAATTTCGCGTCTATCGCGCCGCGTCCATCGCGTCTATCGCGTCCATCGCGTCGCTCCAAACGCGTCCATCGCGCCGCCCAGTGCGAATTCGCATCTAATCGCGTCTTTGCATTGACTTTGTATGTAATCTTGACGCGCGAATTGGCGAATTCGCGCTTGGTGTGAACGCACAGTTAGGATGGTCGCAGCCTAGACGCAGATAGACGCGATGGATGCGGCGCGATAGACGCGAAATTCACGTCCAACGCCTCATCGCTCGAGTTGAAAATATTGAACTTTTGAGGCGAATTCGCGTGACTCAGAGCCGCGAAAGCCAATCAGCGTTGAGATTCTCCCGACATCATGGTTGACATCCAGTTGTTGACACAACAATAAACTGCTACTCACCGGAGACAGATGGACAGGCACTCCGCAGCTGAAATGGAGCGCCTGTAGTTGGTGTCCTGCCGGGAGATCCTGGTGCCAGCCCTCACCAACAGGTCCTCAAACTGGGCCCCAGTCAGCCCGAAGTACCGCTGAAAGCGGCTATCATCCAGACGGAGTTCCTGGGGGAGGTGGTGAAACTCGCCGAGTTGGATGTGCTTCTGCAGGATCGGGTGAACCCAAAAACGACGGCGTTTGGCCCTCCGAGGCATTTGGGACTTCAAGAGCAGGTACAAAGCAGCGATGGTGGTTATCTCAGCCATGGTCGTCAGTGGCTACCCGGAGCTATATGATACTACGTGTCTGCAGAGACCGCAACAAAAAGGAGCAGGCTTGGGTGAAAGACACCGAGGAGACTGGTCTACTTGGTAAGTTCTGTAAATATGTGTCTTTAATTAGTTTGCAGAATGGTTGTACTATGAACGTTAGCACTAGCTTTGCTCCAGTTAGCACAGCCGCGGCTTCCCCGCTACTCGCGCGAATGACGCGATAACGCGATAACGCGAATTAACTAAATGGTCAGGCGTCGAAACTTGGGCGTTACGGGCGGCGCGTTACTCGCGTTACGCGCGAGTAATTCGCTTCATTCGCGTTTGGTGTGAACGCACAGTAAGGTAAGAGTCTTAACTATAACACACCATACATTACAGCTGTTTTAATTATCTTAAAATACTAAATTTGAATGTGAATCCAACATTAAGCCAGTTAACTACTGTCAAACTAGATAGCTAAAGGCAACATTAACATTTTTAGTACAGTGTGGTGGGGTGACTTTTGTTTTCTTTGTAATGGCCATTAAACTAGCGAAGACTGCATTAGAGGGGTAACATTAGTGGCTAACACGTTAGCTAAACTAGCTAACGTTAGCTTCACTGCAGCAATACCGAGCAAGATACACACATCATCTCACTCTTAAAATGGCTGTTTTAAAGTTATTTAACGTTAATGTTACACATATTTGTAACTTAATGTTATTAACTTTGAAAAGCCATAACATTCAATTTAACTTATATTAACGTTACTGTGTTATTAACACCACATATTGTGCCAATATGAAGTTCACATAACGTAACGTAGACTCACGGTGTTCCGGACACTTTGCACAGTAAAAGTCCCTTAAGATATCAATGTGCGGCCAGAGAATCCTGATTGGCTTATCTGTCTCTGGGGGCGGGTCTTACATGCACACCAAAGTTTGATTGACACATTTTGGACTGGTCGTTTGGGAGAAATTTAAAAAAAAAAAACGTCACTTGACAAGGGTGTCCGAAATACCATGTGTGCTCACGGTGATCCGGACGGGCATCTATTTTGGCTGACGGTAATCCGGACAGGTAAGGAGGAGGTTATTCTAACACTATTACAGCACACATTTTAGTAAATATCAGATATTTAATGCATGATATTGATGAATAACTATCACATATTGTATATTTATCATCTCTAAGCATTACATTTTCTGATATGAAGCGCGTCAGAGTCTAAAATGGCAGTAAACGGTGGTAACGTTAATTAACTAATTAAGTTGATGCATGTGTCAGAATTAAAATTGATGTTGATATAAGGTTAACGTTATATAGCTAGAGATACTGCTATTGTAAAACCAAATGCATGATTAATAAACACAACTCTGGTAAATTTGAGGAATTATAAGTTTAATTTTAAACAATTATCTCCCTCCCTCCCTCCCTCCCTCCCTAATGTTAAGTTAACGTTAACGTTTCATAACTGACATAGGCCTAACTTATTTACATAATGCTAGATATATATACACATAATATAATAGATCATAGATATAATAGATATAATAAAATGACATGCTGTAATTTTTTTGTTTGTAACTAATTTATAGTGTATGAACCAAACATTGGAGGCTGCAATACATCAAACAAAACAAGAAAAAACAAGCAGGTAATAACAGGTAACATTAACTGGTAACCATAATAATTCTTAAACATGTAATTTTGTATGTGAACTATTTACAGTAGTGTGTGTGTGTGTGTGTGTGTGTGTGCGTGTTCTATGCAGTGACACAACATTTGTGACATAGCCACTCTCCCTCCGGGACAGCGTCTTCATCAACACAAGCCAGGTGAAACCACAGCTCACAGAGTTCACACTGGAGCCAGTCATCAACTTCAGCCTCTGACTCTGGTGTTGTTTTCCTGCAGATCGCGCAGTGACTGCCATCGTCTGCTGCAGGGATGACATTTTTTGGATCCCTCCTGGCCTTCTTCTCTCCCCTCTTTTTTTCTAATTCCTCCTTCCTTTTTCTTTTCTGTTCATTTTTCTCACTCTCTTTAGCTTCTAATCCATCCAAATGTGCAACATAGTCATCACTCGTGATGACACGAGCCTGCAGTGGGACCCGGCGGCGTACCCCTCCTGGTTTGTCCCCAAATGCGGCCGTCGTGAGGATTTCAGCAAGTGAGTGCGGAATGAGGCCGGCTTCAACAAGGTAATTTTTGTTGGACCTGTTGCATGTTGGACATTTAACATTACAATGTGTTTCCTCTGAAGGTGGCGATGAGGAGGTTGGCATGGTGGACGAGGAGGTGGGCATGTCGGAGGAGGTGGGCATGGTGGACGAGGAGGTGGGCATGTCAGAGGAGGTGGGCATGGTGGACGAGGAGGTGGGCATGGCGGAGGAGGCCGCTGCAGGAGCCTCAGGAGCAGTGGAGGAGGCGGTGGGCACAGCAGCTTGACTGGGCACGAGCTTTACGATCTGGACAGAAATTGATCAGGTTAAAACCAAGGGTTCCTAACATTAAATTAAATTTAAGTTGCATAAGAATTGATAGGAATCATTATACAAAATAAAATAAAAAACCTAACCTGTGACATGTCCACTGCCTCTCTTGACAGAGGATGGATGCCAGCCTTCCTGAAGCCAGCCATGATGTTGTCTGGGGTGTCAGCCTTCTCATTGGCATGCTTCAGCACTGAGGAGAAGTGCTTTTTCCCCACCACCATGTCCCCCCTCACCAACCCCATCCGGCTGGCCAGAGTGCTGAACACCGCTTTGAGGGGGTTGAATATGCTAATGTCAAGAGGCTGCAGCATGTGTGTGGTGTGTGGGGGGAGCAGCAGGATCTCCACCTGATTAGCTCGGCATCTGTCGATGATGTGGCGGCTACAGTGTGTTTCATGTTGGTCCATGATTAGTAATAGCGGACGTTCTGGGGGGGCATGATTTATGAAATGGTCTAGCCATTTAATAAAAAGTTCACTTGTCATGTAACCTTTCTCAGAATACCCATACAGGCTGTTTTTGGGTCCATCCAGAGCATACGCCACACTGGGAAGGCATCGGGGATAGATGACAAAGGGAGGTATGTTTGCACCAGCTGCACTGACTGCCAGGTGCACAGTGATGTGCTCTCTGGTGGTGGTCTGCTGGCGGTAAACATGCCTCCTCCCCTTCTGACAGACCACCCGCTCCTTGGACTTTGGCTTGTCCCCGAAGCCGGACTCGTCACAATTCCAGATCTGACCAGGTTTGTCTTGCAGACTGTACTTCTCCACAATACCCTCGTACAAGCTGAAAAACTTTTGTATTGCTTCAGGTGTGGCCGCGAGAACCCTGGCCCGATCGAGGGAGTCCGGTGTCCGGGAGGTCAGCTCTGGATGGCGGGTTTTAAACCTGGACCACCAGTTGTCACTGAGTCCTTTCTCGACATTTACCAGTGTCTCCCGGCCGCTGTCCTTGATTATTTCCAAGGCCAGGCATTTTATAATGGACCTGGTCAGCGGGAAGCCATGGTCAGCCATCCAGGTAATATAATTAACAAGGGCCTCTTCCTCTTCCTGGTTAATGGCCCTGTTTGGATGAGGACCACATTCAAATTTGCCGAGCTTGTGATCAGCAAGCGTAGATTTGGGGATGTTATATTTTTAGAGGTTTTCCTAACACTCTCCCCTTTTCTAATTTCCTCCATAGCAGCCTCAAGAGTCTCCCTGCTGTAAGTTTTGTTTCTTTTCCCTGACATTCTTCCCTACCAAAAGAGACATAAATCCAGATTTTGAACTTGTTAGCATTTCTGTAACTTATTGATGGTAAATCTGATATTTATGGATTTTATGTAAAATTATGCTTGTGTGAAGTGTGTTTTAATACAATTTTAAGTGTTGTTTTCCCTTGAACAGCATGGGAGAGAGAGAGGCTAGACAAACGCCGGGCAGAGGACAGCGAGCCACAGCGAGCCACATGATCGGCACATCATTTTATTTTATGTTATCGTTGTTAACTGTTAGTTAATTAAGTTAGTTGTTAGTTCATGTTCACTTTAAGTTAATTGTTCAAGTTAATAAATCATTTTGTTTTGTTATTGTTGTTAACTGTTAAGTTACAGTATCTCACATAAGTGAGTACACCCCTCCCATTTTTGCAGATATTTCATTATATCTTGTCATGGGACAACACTATAGAAATGACACTTTGATATAACTTTAAGTAGTCAGTGTACAGCTTGTATAGTAGCATAGATTTACCCTCCTCTGAAAATTACTCAAAACACAGCCATCAACATTTAAACAGCTGGCAACATAAGTGAGTACACCCCACAGTGAACATGTCCAAATTGTGCCTAAAGTGTCAATATTTTGTGTGCCAGCCATTATTGTCTAGCACTGCCTTAACCCTTTGGGCATGGAATTCACCAGAGCTCACAGGTTGCTTCAGGAATCCTCTCCCACTCCTCCATGATGACATCATGGAGCAAATGGATGTGAAGACACCTTGCCCTCCTCCACCTTCAGCTTGAGGATGCCCCACAGGTGCACAGGTGAGTTTAGGGCTGGATACATACTTGGCCAGTCCATCACCTTCACCTTCAGCTTCCTCAGCAAGGCAGTTGTCATCTACTAGGTGTGTTTTGGGTTATTATCATGTTGGAAAACTGCATTGCAGCTCAGTTTCTGAGTTTTCCAACATGATAATGACCCAAAACACACCTAGTTCACTGTGGGGTGTAACTGTTACTCACTTATTTTGCCAGCTGTTTAGATGTTGATGGCTGTGTTTTGAGTAATTTTCAGAGGAAGGTAAATCTATACTACTATACAAGCTGTACACTGACTACTTTAAGTTAAAGTTATATCAAAGTGGCATTTCTATAGTGTTGTCCCATGACAAGATATAACTTAAGATAATTAAATATTTGCAAAAATGGGAGGGATGTAAGTTAACGTTACTCACTTATGTGAGATACTGTAATGTTAGTTGTTAGTTCATGTTCACTTTAAGTTAATTCTAACGTTACAGGTTAATCAATCATTTTATTTTATGTTGTTGTTAACGTTAACTGTAACGTTAAGTTAGTTAATTAAATTAGTTGTTAGTTCATGTTCACTTTAAGTTAAGTTAATTGTTCAAGTTAATAAAATGTCTTGTTTGAAATGTAACCTCAGACTCTTTTTTAATAACTCAACGTTAATGTTAACGTTAAGAGACTTTCATGGCAAATATTGGACCAATTAACTTTATGTGTTGTTGGTAACGTTAAAAAGGTTATGGCTTGAAAAGTTAAAGTTACAAATGTATGCTGTCCCTAACCAGATACACAGATGTGTTTTAAAATAACTTTAAAACTGTCATTTTAAGAGTGAGGTGTTGTTTCAGTGTTGATGCTGTGATACGCCGGTGGCGCTGTTATGCGCTGTTGGCGCTGATATTCATGTTGCACAAAGTGCCTCTATAAATGCTTGTATCCCTTCAAAAAGTCAAAATATTTGTACAAAGTAACTCCTACATATTGAATGAAACCCTAAGAACATTCATGTCATTTTATTTTTGGTTGATCGTGTTTTAAAATCAGTAATTTGTGCACGTATGCCTCTCCCCTCTCTCTCTCGTCCTGCAGGAAATCCCTCCCCTCCACCATTTTCTGAGCGTTCATAGGTGCACATTGGAAACTCACGTCGATTTCTCCCAAACGACTGGCTGTAGAAAGGGAAACTTGGTCTGAGTCGAAAGAGGTGGAGCCAATGATGACACAGATATTTATATGACCTGTGACCTGGAAGTATTTATTTATTGAATTTGCGGGAAAAGGTAAAGTGTCCGGAATACCGTGATGTCCGGAAAACAGTGAGTCTACGTTAATGTTAATAAAAAATGAGTCAAGAGTTAAAGGAAATTTTTTTTTATCACAAATAACTTGACTGTTAAATTAACTTTGAAATGAAAATGAACAACAATTTCACAAGATAAAAATGAACAATAATGTAATGTTAATGTTAAACAATGATAAATAATAACATTAATAATTAATTTTTAATTACTAAATTAATAATACAAATTAATAATTGATAATTAATTTGACTGGGGATCTGTTGCATTTTCTCTCTCTGACCTGGTGTGGCCTGGCCTCTCTCCCCCCTGCAAAACATTAACTTACACACATGTTACACAAAATCTATAAATACCAGACTTAACAAAAGTTAAATAAATGCTAACAAATTCAAAATATGGACTCATGTTTCTTTTGGTAATGTTAGGGAAGATGTCAGGAAAGAAAGTAGCTAAGGGGGTGTTGGTGGCTTAGTGGTTAAAGCAGGTGCCCCATGTACAAGGCTTTTGCCGCAGCAGCCTGGGCTCAAATCCAGCCTGTGGCCCTTTGCTGCATGTCACTTTCTTTCTCCGGCCACCCTCCTCCCCTGACAAGTGAAGAACAGTCCCTTCATAAGTAAAGAACAGTCCCAGTGCAGTGAGGTTTGTGGACCGTTACCTACTACAAGAGAGAAATGTGAACGGTTCGTTTTTCCTCTGACACGCTACATACCAGTGTACCGCCACAAAAAAATGTTGCGTTTATATTTTTGTTCAGTGTATATTGTGTGGATGGCCGGCCATGGTTTCCCCCTTACCAGAACGATTATTAAATGCCTGGCTCTGGAAATAATAAAGGAGAGAGGTCAACACACACTGGTGAATCTGGAGAAGGGTCCCAGTGACAACTGGTGGGCCCGATTCAAGGCCCGCCATCCAAAACTGACCACCCGGACACTGGACTCCCTGGTTCAGGCCACACCTGAGGCCATAGAAAAGTTTTTCATCCTGTATGAAAATATTGTACAGAAGTACAGTCTCCAGGACAAGCCTCACCTAATCTGGAACTGTGATGAGACAGGATTCGGTGACAAGCCGAAGTCTACAGAAAAGGTGATGTGCCAGCGAGGGGAGAGACGTGTACCAGCAGCAGACCATGACAAGGGAGCACATAACTGTGCACGTAGTGGTCAGTGCAGCAGGTGCAAGTGTCCCTCCCTTCGTCATATATCCTCAATGCCTTCCCAGCATGGCATACGCCTTGGATGGGCCCCCGCAAAGCCTCTACGGATGCTCTGAAAAAGGTTTGCATTGAAATAATCAGGGACAGTACATATTAATAAATACTTTCATGTAAATATGCAGGATTATAGCCAGTGGCTAATTTCCATCCTTTGTCCTTAGGCTATATGACAACAGATCTTTTTTCAAAGTGGCTGGAGCATTTTATAAAACACCCCATCAGAACGTCCCTTGATCCTAATCATGGACCAGCATGAGACGCATTGTGGCCACAAGGACATTGATGTTTGCAGGGCAAAATAAATTGAGATCCTCCTCCTCCTCCCTCACACCACTCACATGCTGCAACCACTGGACATCAGTGTCTTCAACCCCCTGAAGGCGGTCTTCAGCACCCTGGCCAGCTGCATGGGCCTGGTGAGAGCTGACTTGGTGGTGGGGAAGAAGCACTTCTCCTCAGTGCTGAAGCACGCCCATGAGAAGGCCGTCACACCCACCAACATCATGGTTGGCTTCAGGAAGGCAGGTATCTATCCTGTGTCAAGAGAGGCAGTGGACATGACACAGGTCAGGTTCTTTATTTATTCCCTATCATTATTCTTATTTTACCTCCAATGGTCAGAAATGACCACCGGTTAGACATTGGGCCAGCAACCCAATTCTATAAAAAATTCTATCCACCTTATTTTCAAACACAGAAGTAAATAGTGATCACACACAGACATACAAAACGTGCTTCTGCATGCCAACCAAACATGTGTGCAACTATGAGAAATAAATATGAGGTGTACGCTGCTCTTCTTTCTTTCTTTCTTTCTTTCTTTCTTTCTTTCTGTCAGCGACATACACTCCTAACACAGGACGGGTTGTTTTTATTGACTGAGTTAATTATTAAGCCATAGTGATGCTCAGATTGGCTCTGATAGCACCCGAATCAGCATGTATCATCAACCATCCAGCTGTTACAACATGACTGAGCCAGCAAAGCAGTTTTCTGTTGCTATGTGTGGAATTTATTCAGTTTTGGGAAATCACAATGTCTTGAAAGCTTTTCAGTTGCTGCAGCTGACAGGGACAGCTAACACTAGCAGCAAAGCTAACATCAGGACGTCATCTGTTAAAAGCCTCCTGTTGTCGGATACGACATGAAACTACTCCAGTTAGCTCAATCATGTTGTAACTAAGACATCGGCTGGAGAAAATATTTTTTCACGGACCGTACATTGAGTCATTGAGTTATTACAGACACTGCTAAACCCTAATGGCTAATGGCTAACAGCTTATGGTTAGCCCAGCTAATCTATGATAACCATGTTATTAATTACAAAACCTGCACACAGAAATAGTAATGTTTGTTCAATCATTGTGTTTATAGACTTTACAAACATCAGATTAGTCTAAACGGTGATATAGTGACATGAAAAATGTGATTGATATATATATATATATATATATATATATATATATATACATAGCTAAACTCAACAAGGTAAACAACAAGACGATTCCCATTTACACATTTGTAGGGTTCCTAAACAAACGAACTAGCGCTGGACCAGAAGTGTCGCACAAAAAAACGGAAGCTGACTGTGTTCTGTTTTGCCTCTGTGTTTCCGTGAAAAATAAGGTTAATATGCTACGGAAATGGCAACAAAAGAAATTTGTTACGCCCCTTCCGGTGAAGCTCATGGGACCTTAGATTGGAAAAAATATGAATGGCAGTGAATGAGGAGAGAAGTATTATCTTTTGGTCCCGCTTGAGTTGCAACATGAAATCCAAATATGCCATTAATGAATTTTAAACATACATTTTAGTGTCAAGAAAGTCATACTTTGTGGTAAAACTGTTGAGATATAAGCTTTTGAAAAAACGTAATTAGAAAAACTACACAGGAGGCGGTCGCGTATGTGACGTCACAGCTTTCGCTCGCTTCCAGCAGCTTGGAGTGACTGTAACCTGGCACAAAACACACAGACATCTTCAATCATAAATCGATTAATTATAAAACAGTGGAATTTAAGCTGCAGGAAGCGAGTGAAAGCTATGACGTCACATACGCGAGGACTCTTTCTAATTAAAAAGCTTATATTTCAACAGTTTTACCACAAAGTATGACTTTCTTGACCTTAAAATTAATCTTTTAAATTCATTAACAACATATTTAGATTTCATGTTGCAACTCAAACGGGAACAAAAGATAATATTGCTCTCCTCATTCACTGCCATTCATATTTTTTCTGATCTAAGGTCCCATGAGCTCTACCGGAAGGGGCGTGACTTCGGCACTGTATGCGCCAGCTGGCGTGATGGGGATAAATAAAAATAATAATAAAAAAAAAATATATATATATTATTCTTATTGTGTTATGCAACTTAAGTCTAACTTTGTGTGAAAAATACTAACTTAGTTTCTAACCTGAACAAACTCTATTTAGATTGTAAAGCTTGTGCCCAGTGCAGCTGCTGCTCCCACCTCCTCTGCTGCACCGACCTCCTCCTGCAGTGTTGCTCCGACCTCCGCTGTGTCCACCTCTTCCTCCTGCAGTGTTCTCCGACCTCCTCTGCTGTGTCCACCTCCTCCTCCTGCAGTGCTCCTCCGACCTCCTCCGCTGTGCCCACAGGAATGTTGCCCAACATGCAATAAAAGCAAAAAGAACTACCTTGTGGAAGTTGGCCTGATTCCCCCTGCACTTGCCGACATCCTAATGACACACATTTTCCGCCAAAGTGGGAGGGGTACAGGTACTGCATATGCTCTTTGCAATTCTAATTTGTTCACAGCATTGTGCAAAAGAAAAATACACACTTATTTACAACAGCCTTTGGCTAGAGCTTAGTGATGGCTGAATGAAGCCTCATGAAGCATTTTCTTTATTTTCTGAGCCCACTAGATGGCGCTTTTTGTTCAACAAAAGGTTTAAAACACCCTGCCATTCTTTGAGCCTCTCTCTTTAAACCAAGAGTGCCATCTAGTGGGCTCAGAAAATAAAGAAAATGCTTCACGAGGCTCCATTTGGCCATCACTAGTAAACAACATTGCAGTACATACTGGAACTGAACATACAACATACACAGTACTATAAATCATTCATGCACATCCAGACGTGACTGTGGAGAAGTGGCTTATCATTGGTTACAACTAATGCTTCACATACCCTTCCTCATCAGTGAAAGCTGAGGTTCACCTGAGAGAAACTGTTCAATTTAGGAGGCATTTTCAGGAAAAAATGAAAAAATAAAATAAAAGATTTTGACAACTAGTTCAACATTTTTGTATGTAATGACTCAAGCAATGAAATGAGGACTATTAGTTTTATAGGGAATAACTATTCAGCATGGGCAGCACAGTGGTGTGGTGGTTAGGCACTGTCGCCTCACAGCAAGAGGGTTGCCAGTTCGATCCTGGGTGTGGGAGCCATTTTCTTCTTCCTCCCACAGTCCAAAGACATGCAGATTGGTGATTAGATTAACTGATAACTCTAAATTGTCCATAGGTGTGAATGTGAGCGTGAATGGTTGTTTGTCTCTATGTGTCTGCCCTGCAATAGTCTGGCGACCTGTCCAGGGTGTACCCTGCCTCTCGCCCAATGTCGGCTGGGATAGGCTCCAGCCCCCCCGCGGCCCCCAAGAGGATGATACGGTTAGAAGAAGATGAAAGACTATTCAGCATTCATACGTATAGCTCATTTTGACTGGCATGACATAAGAAAATGATAATGTTATAAAACAGCAGAGAATTGTATGACAGCAATTGATGCATGTCCAAAAGCATTTGCAATTTGTTGGAAGGAATGAGAAACTGCTACTATGATGTGCAGGCCGGGTTTCCGGCTATAAGCAGAGGCACCTGGACCCCCTCTACCTTGGCACTGGCTTGGGGATGTCTCTCAGGGAATCTGTTAAAGATAGCCACAATCAGATGTTTTTGTCACATGCGTATTGTAACAGGCACAATGAACTCTGAAATGTTGGCTGCTGGCTCTTATGGGATTAGGAGTAGTAAACTGGAAAAACAAAAAGTCTGCTTCACAGATATAGTTATTTGAGATTTTGATTAGGCGACTACAAGGGTAACTTTCTTTGGGATCATAGCCCTACCTGTACAAGTCAGACGTGGTGAACACAGCTGCATCATGCACATTGCCGGGTGCTCCAACGCAGAGGTCCCTGATCTGGTACCAATCATCCATGACCGCCCATAGGATGATGGAGGGCCACTCCTTTCGGTTCACATAATCCAGGTATCCGTCGGATGGAGGGAGTACGGGGACATGGGTGCCATCCACCGAGGTGTACACTTGTGGCACAAGGTGTAGGGATGTCCCGATCCAGCTTTTTCACTTCCGATCCGATACCGATATTACAGCCTTGAGTTTTGGCCGATACCGATACCGATCTGATCCAAGCGCGTATTATACATATTCACTTATTTTGTTGTCAGTCATGTTAGAAAAGGTGTAATCAAGCGATATTACTCTAACAAGAGCAACTACTTAATCAGGTTAGTTAGAATGATCCACAACAGTTGGTATGAGAAACTGACCAGTTTATTGTTAACAGGGTTAAATCAACAAACTTTAAACTTGAACATTAACATTAAATAAAAAGTATAGCTGGTTTCCTTTGGCTGCTTTGGCCCTTTAATAAACAGAAAATAAATCAACACAAGAAATCTTTAAAATGTCTAACATTGAAATTAAAATAGCAGCAAGACTCCACACACTTGTGCTTTGGCCCCCTAATAAATAAAAAAAAAGATTAACACCACAAAACATTGTTGACATTTAACAAACAATGCAGCCTTTCTTTTTCGGTTATTTTAGTAGTGTCAGTGCCAGCCTGGTGCTGCTGTTTCCTGGGACCAACAGAGGGGACAAAAAAAACACACACAATATTGTACAACTGTTTAAACAAGCAATAGTCCATCCATGGCTCCAGTTTCACTAACTGTGCCCAAAACAATGTCATCAGTGCTCTTTACTTGAACCGTAAGAGTGTAAACCAAAAAATATCACTCTCAAAAAATCAGAGCAGAAAACAAATAGTCAGTTAACTAAATTGACCGCTACTCTTCTACCCTTCCCTCTGTGTGTGTCTGCATGCTGGCCTGATGGATTGATAGTAACTTAATATCATTCCATTCCAGTGATCACGACTGCTTGAATTGCGGAGTGCTGGGCTGGTCAGAAAATCTGGATCGAAATAGGTGAAAAACTGGATCGGAGGTCTGGGATGGGCATTTTTCCATGCAGTCCGATCCGATGCTGATGCACGTTTTTTGCTAATATCAGCGGGTGCCTCGTTGCATTGCGTTGCACTGTGCTGTGCTGCGAAATTTGTTGCGCGAGTTTGTAGTTCACCACAGTCCGTACATTTAATGGAAACACACAGGATTCGTATTTCTTTAAATGCGCATTTCCCAATGATTTGAATCACTTTTGGTTGGAAACATGGCTAGTGAAATGCTACATATGAATTTTGCTCAGCTGTTAATGTAGCAGTGCAGTGTGTATATAGTTTAGGCTGTTTGTTTGTGTATTAAGGTTAAAGCTCAAGATAAAACATATTATATATATATATGTATTTTGGAGTTGGTCTGTGTGCTGCTAAATTTAAATAATGTGGTGCAGAGTTTATAATTAGCTAATTTATTCTTTTGCTTTGTTGTGCTTATTTGGACACTTTAACAACAAGTTTCTTCTAAGCCTGGGGTGAAAATATTTTTGTAAAGTCAAACTGTGATACCAAGAACTTTTTAACATAGAGAAACAGAGTATGTCAAAATCCTGCCGTGACCCGGATTCGAACCGGGGTTGCTGCGGCCACAACGCAGAGTACTAACCACTATACGATCACGGCGAGCTGCTGCTAAGCATGTTTGCAGTGAATAAACACCTGCTGCAGAGCAGTGTGACGTGTCAGAGAAGGCCTTTGTTACTGGAGGCTATTACTGGGTTTTTATCCTGTGTTCTTAGAGGATATAATCTCCATCTCAGTGTTCAGATCTTGATTCATCTTTGAAAATATTTTCCAACATACAGCAAGAACGTATCTTCTGAATAATCCTATTAGGATGGTTGCAGCCTCACAAAAATATCTCAATAGATATAGTTGTTCAAGAAAAAGAAAATAAATGAATTATTTCATTAACAGTAATGATTCAAGTTGCACTGGATGGTAGCCTTATACAGATGGTAGGCTAATTAGTGTTTTTAGTTTTAATGTGTGATTGTAACTGACAATGTGTGTTACACTTACCTACATGAATCTCACTACTCTTTGTTGGACATGATTTTGCAAATCCTACAACACAGCAGGCCTACCAGTCTGTTCATTAGCAGGTGAGTAAAGCAACAATCAAAGGGTTCTCCTTATGTTTCACTAACTTAACTTCAAATTAATGACATTAAAATAATATGACTCCACTGTGACAGACATCCTCTGAAACACTCCACTGCAGCAAAACCTGCCTCTGAGGCAGCTGACAAATAGACCAATATTTAGTGGATGTCACAGGTACGTCACAGCAGTTGTGTGTGCATACTGGTGGCAGATAAACAGCCGACACCAATGAGAAACGGCTGAGAGATCGGGAATAAAAATGTCTTCTTGTGCTGTTGGACATCGTAACAGGAATACAAAAAGAGATACCCTTCATTTTTATAGAAAATCGTAGCCAAGGACGCTGTTTGAAGCTAAAGTTTATGGTTGCTAGAATTTGATATACAAAAATCTACATGATATTCACATAAGCCATTCATAGAGCCCTACAGTAAATACTATTAGGCCCACATTCACATACACCTAGTGGCAGCAGTATTTACTTTGTTCTAAAGTCCATTAAACAGTGAAAACAAGTTAATACTAGTCAAGACATGAAGTGCAGTTGCCATCAGTATATAGTTGTTTAATGTGTTATTATTTTTGTATAGCTTTGTTTTATATCCTTGTCGCTTACTCAGCAGCACTTCTGTCTGTAATAAACAAAAATTATTTGACAAATCAATGTATTTTACATCCTGGACGTGACCGCAAAGTACAGAACTATATGCATAGAGAGATTTGTGTGTCTTGCACTATTCTTTCCTATAGCTGCTGGGTTTGATCACAAGGTGTATGAAAATGTGCGGCCACTGTAACGTTGGCATTGCTAAGGGTTAGTTTGTAAGTGCAAATTAATTACATTAAAATAAAATGATTTCTCACTTTGACAGACTCCACTGCAAAACTGCCTCTGAGGCAGCTGAACAATGGAGGGCGCAAGTGCAGAGCCTTACCACCAACTAAATTTAGCTTTGTTGAGTCAGAAAGCTTGAATCTTTAGATTACGTTAAACATGTAAAATCAGAAAAAATATTATTCTCAAAACGCTTGAAAGGAATCAAGCCTGGTATATGTTGATAAGTCAGTTAAAGTAACACATTCGTACTGTACACATTTTTACCATCCATACAGTGTGATACATTGATATATCTGTCAGTCTTTGGAACATAACAAAAATATGGAAAACACCATGCAGCAAAGTAAGTGCTTGCCAACTTGATTTTACTGTTTTACAGTGATAAATTTACAGTGCAACATGCAAAGTTATTATGAATGGATTTTGTTCCTCCTATTATTCCTCCTCACCATTAAATATGCTGAATAAGCTAAGAGCAATTCCTGTTTGCAGTATATCAATACTAAATAAAACTTAAGAACACAATTATTCTCAGGAAAGTTCTGGAGTAATAAGGAGAGTCTTTTTTTCCATTACTTCTAAGCAGATGTTTATTCACAGAGTATCATCACCTCTTGTGACGTCTGCAGCTAAATAATACCCATGTGAGAAAATGAAACAATTTACTTCTATGTAAATGCTTTAATCGGTTAATGTAATCTGATAATTTACAAGGATTAATTACTGTCCTTCCATATTTTACTTCTAGGTTACAATTTCTTGTCCTTCATTAATTACAACATGCAGGAAAAATGTAGCTTGAGTAACTGATCGAAGTTTAACTGTCCTGATCCAACCAGTCAGAGCCTGAGTCTGTCCAAACCCAGATTGTGTCTGTGTGGGCCAGGGCAGGAGCTGGCTGCTGGGGCAGATCGGACAGGGGCAGGCTGATTGACCACAGTCCCGAGGGTGCCCCGAGGCTTGGAGACAGTGAGGTCTGAGCTGGATGTGACTGAGTGCATGTGCTCATGGGGGTGCAGGTGTGTGTGGTTGTGGGGCTGATGCTCAGTGTGTTCACTGTCTGCTTTTGCATGGGCCTGCTCCTCCACAGCGGCAGCCTGCAGGGGATGAGAAAAGAGACAGTATGACAAACAGTTTCTACTGATGTCAGGAAATTGCAAAGGAACACGTTAAAAAAAGTGGTGAGATTGAGAGCAGTGAGATATCAGAGATACAACTAATACATTAGAATAGTTGGTTTGATGTTAAATGTTAAAGATCAGATCTGAGGAAGCACCTGAGGTTCGTAGATCTCACAGTTCACCTCTACAGGTTTCCGGTTCTGAAATGAGCTGTCCTTTTTTCCGACAGGGAGTCGGATTTCAAACTGCTCCTCGTGGGCCATGTGTGTGCCCAAACAGAAGCCTCTATGCTGAGAGAAAAAAAAATCAAGAATAGTTGAGTCTGGATTTACAACTTGGCAACATCATGTTTGGAGCCTGAAAAGATTTAGTAATGGTAGGGCCTTTGAGTGGAACCAAGAGTGAGAACACTAAATCATGTATTAAATATTGCTAATATTTTGTTTTTGTGTGTGTGTGTGTGTGTGTGTGTGTGTCTTACAGCAAACTGACAGTTCATAGGTGGGCAGTTGCTCAGTTCACTTTCCACTGTTTTCTTTGAACACACCGTCTCCACAATGGTGAATTCCACAAAGTAGGATGGACCAACAACCCACTGACAAAGCACATAAAGATATAATGCATACACACATACACGGACAAGTTTTCTACAAACCGTGAACTATTTACCAGAGATAAGAATTCTTCAATAATAAGGTAAGAAAGCCTAGTTTTAGATGTAGTTCAGTCAAGATTTTCCGTCAAGATTTTTGTAGTTCATCCTTGATGCTTTCCAAAATAACTTGATTTTTTTTTTTTAATTTTGTCTTAACCTGTGAACTAGCTCTCGTAATGTTCTCCAGAGTAAAGTAGTTGGCCAGGCGGCTCTCTTCATTGAACCTCTGCAGGGAGAGATTGGCTGTCTCCTTGATGACCGGCTCATTCAGGTTGTCAGCTGTGGGACAATCTGGACACACATCCACCACTGCAGTGGCAGGAACTGAAACACAAGAATTAACAGGCTCAAAGGTCAGTGGAAAGTAGCTGAACCAAAATGTTTGTTGAGGATTTAAAACAGTTTATGTTTACTTGCTTCAGGGAGGTATTTTGGGCAAGAAAATTTCCAGACAGAGAATGCGGTGTATGTCCGCATCTTTATTTTATACCTCACTCACATTTACAAAATCAAAGCAGCACGGTGCCAACAACAAAGAGTTGCAACTGTCTCTGTTGCAGACCTTTTGTTTTTTTGTGTTAAATAAAATTCCCAGTTTTGAATGTTATCAGACCATTAAATGGCTGTTATCAGTGATTAGCCGTCTCATAGTTATGGCTGGTAAGTGTTCCTGCCAGTATGTTTAAATTGTCGTTATCAGTGCATTAAATGGCTTTTCAGTTTTCAGTTTCATTAGGTTTCATTGGTGGTTAGGTTTAGAAAAAGATTGTGATTTGTGTTAAAATAAATATGTTTGTTTCATGACATTATAGGATCTAAGTTCAGCAATGCAAACAGTTGTATGGTCAAAAAAGAGAGAGCTTGTTGAAGCGACATTCTGAATATTAAAATACACAAACACTAATTTGGAAGAATATTGTGTATTCCAAAACAGAACAAATCCATTGAGCCATCATGACCATCTTGGTAGAGGTCCAAATCTTTATACATTTCTTCATGCTCGTTACATTCAACAAAGCAGGTAGATTGGCCTACTACAAATAACAGTTTCAAACTAAGAGCCATCTCAATGTCCTGGAGCAAGTGCCCTTAAGTGTTGGATAATAGCTTTTACATCTGGACTGTATGATAAAAAAAAAAGAAAAAAGAAATTCTGAATATTAAAATACATTAACACTCAATTTTCCTCATTCTGTAAATGAACAAATTTGAATGTTTCAGCAAAACTATCAAAACAGAATGCAGTTCCACCTACCTCTTTCCACAATTTCTTTTTTATCCTCCTTATTTTCAAACACAGAAGTAAATATTGATCAACTTCCGTGTTTTTGTGCGTGACTTCCTTTCCCTTACCAGAGCTAACGGTGCAAGCTAATTTTCAATTGTTTATGTTAGTCAGTTAGGTAGTCTGTGGATTTTATATGGATAACTGTGCCCATGTTTCCGTTATCCGGTAATTGCCGGTAAAAATAATTCCCTCTAAATGCGAATAAATCGCACGTCAATCAAAAACTATCAACCCAAACAGCACAATCTATCCCGAGTGAGCCAAACTGCTTGATCCCCGTCTCCAGTGTACCAGCAGAGAACCTGCAGAACCGAATCAGCGAAAAAACACACCAGGCTACACAGTCTCTCTACCTGAGCAGCTGAAGCTGCGGCTCGCACCCTCGACACACAGACTGTGCTTCTGCATGCCAGCCAAACGTGCGCGCAACTGTGAGAAATAAATATGTGAGGTGTACGCTGCTTTTCTATCTTTTTTTCCTTTTCTTTATTTCTTTCTTTCTGTCAGCGACATACACTCCTAACACAGGACGGGTTGTTTTTATTGACTGAGTTAATTATTAAGCCATAGTGATGCTCAGATCGGCTCTGATAGCACCCGAATCAGCATGTATGCATCAACCATCCAGCTGTTACAACATGACTGAGCTAGCAAAGCAGTTTTGTGTTGCTATGTGTGGTATTTATTCAGTTTTGGGAAATCACAATGTCTAGAAAGCATCAGTGGCTGCAGCTGACAGGGACAGCTAACAGCAGCAGCAAAGCTAACATCAGGATTTAATTTGTTAAAAGCCTCCTGTTGTGGGATGTGACATGAAACTACTCCAGTTAGCTCAATCATGTTGTAACTAAGACATCCATTGGAAAAAATATTTTTTTCAGGGACCATTTATTGAGTTAATACAGACACCGCTAACGGCTAATGGCTAACAGCTAATGGTTAGTCCAGCTAATCTACGATAACCATGTTATTACAAAATGTGCACACAGAAATAGTAATGTTTGTTCAGTCATTGTGTTTATAGACTTTACAAACATCAGATTAGTCTAAACGGTAATATAGTGACGTGAAAAATGTGATATATATATCTAGCTAAACTCAACAAGGTAAACAACAACAAGGCGATTCCCATTTAACAGTGGTCAAGAGTGCTGGACTGGAAGAGTTGCACAAAAAAAAAGGAAGCTGACTGCGTTCTGTTTTGCCTCCGTGTTTCTGTGAAAAATAAGGTGGATACCAGCTACAAGGTCCTTTCTCACTCTAGAATTGATATAAAATGCGGAATGTTTGTGGAATATTTGTGTTGTTTGGCGTGAAAATGACAACCTTAAAACTAGCCAGAGGCCACTGTAGTTAATCTGTATATTATGCATGGACTTATCAGCGTTTAATAAGCAACCGTTTCAAAATTACTTTACAAGTACATTGTATTTACTGCTCTTGAACTCTACCAAACCTAGCCCACCAAAAATGTGGAAAGAATAAATGAATAAATGAAAATGAAAGTAAAGAAGTCACTGACAGTGCTGGTATGCTGAACAAGATCTGAATGATGAGTAGATATTTCACACAGAATCTGAAACTGCACACTGCCTTTGAATCGTTCCCCACTTGAAGTCGAATCTTTTTATCCTCTCTCTTTCTACAAATCTCTATTGTATTCTTTCCATATTTCGCCCACTTGTTAGCGAAATAGTTAAAGAACCTCCATTAGTCACGCATTTTAAATGTGAAAAGTCTCATTGACTGACCGTCGCCTTTGTGTATGTGGGGAAGGAGAGGGGCGGAGCGAGCGGAGCTGTGGAAACATCCTGCAGTCCAACATAATATCATACGTTTAAATAACTTATTAGACAGATAGATAGAGAGAAAGGCGACGTTTGGAGAGCAAGCCCAAAATGCACACTTCCACTTTAGAAACGCCCCAAAAAAAAGAAACACAACCCGCGACTACCAATATTTGTAGGCGACTCTACAAAACAACAAGCCCAAAGTTGTGGCTTATAAGCGGACCTGACAACGCTGCCCTATGTGTAGTGCTCTATGATCTTTGATTCAGCAGCACATCATCCAAATGAAAACAAGTGGTTCACACACTGCACAGTTGTTTTGCACGCAGCATTGTCATCTGCTCTTTAGTTTGTGCTAGTGGAATTATTAACCAGACTCTTGCACGGCCATGCAAACTCCTCGGATCTACACTATTCCCACATTCACCCAAATTGACATGAAAAAAGCACAAGTCGCAGAAAAGCAAGCTGTTTACATCCCTGTAAGATAAGTATGTATGTCAGCTTTGACTTTTGATTTCACACAGACAAGTCCTGCGTTTCTTTGACCCAACCACCACCCTGATGCACCCCAGCCTCCTGTCGCTCTTTCTCCAACGTCACATGACTTCCTGCTTTTGCTCCTGTTACAATTGCTATGTTTGCTAAAGGCTGCTGCCTTACAGTTAACATGTTTGTACATATGCCTCTAATGACCATTTAATGAGATGATAACGGCTTTCTGAACCAACTAGTAGGTGTAGCAGGCCCCTTCCCATATATGTATGAGGCTGACAACCACTGATTACAGCCATTTAATCCAGTGATAACATTCAAGCAAGTGAAATAATCCCAAATGAGTCAAAATAATCAACTGATCTACCTTCACGAAGTGCACAGGAGTAGCTTTGAAGTTTGACTTGAGAGTCAACGAAGACAGATACCTCACATTCTCCATACACCTGAAGGACACAAACACACAGACATGCAGTATATAATAGTATAGACACAAGGACACGTAATCAAACAGAGAGGGCAACATAGGTATCGCACGCCAGTGTTAAACTAAGCATCATTTTGGTATAAGTATGAAACCAAATATCTTGAAGATACGCCACTATGTGGTACTTACTGGAACACTACTAATATCTCTGACTTCACACTGTTTCCATGGTTTCCTGCTGGTGATATGGCATATAGTTTCCATGACATCAATGGTCAGTTTGTAGAGCGACCCATCTTTCTCCTGGACACACACACAGACACATATACACACCGGCGCACACACACAAACTTCAGTGTTTCTTTTCATATTTAAATAACAATTCTTATGTTAGTTTTCTTTTTTTGTGACTCTGCAAGCAAGGTGGCTGGTCCACTCCTCTCTCTGCAAATACTATTGCATCTACTGTCACACTTCTGCAAGATCTATTCATATTTCTGTGTGTGTGTGCGTGTGCGTGTGTGTGTGTGTGTGTTCGCTCTCACCGTGTCAGGAGTGTGAGAGAGGTCGTACAGTCTGTTGAGACTTAGGATGTATCCGTCTGTCCGGTCCTGGTTGATCTGCTCCAGGGCCTCTTCTGCCACCCTCACTGCCTCAGGGCTATTGCAGCCTGGAGGGTCTGGCCTTGCTCTTCCCTCCTGCTGCAGCAAAGCCAGACAGAGGACCAGCAGGTACACACTCATCCTCAAACACACACAGAGATTAAAACAAATAAAAAAAACCTATTTTTATCCAGTGGAGCCAATAAAGCCTGTCCTGGAAGATATTAACATTTAACACAGGCCTGGTTTGTAAATCCTCCTTTGCAATACATGTAATCCAAGTTTTTCCAGACAGAGTTTGGACAGACGTGAGGCTGATGCTGGACTTTCCCCTCTTTCCCAAAGAATGAGCAAACAGCTGCTATCTGCTGCTCTGCAGGCCAATGGCTGCCTCACACTGACTGAAGGGTCATAGTGCACTGGGGAACAGGGGAAATGAATTAAATCAAAGGAAAGCTCCTTAAATACAGTACACCTAATTTAATTTCTTTAATGTGATACTATCCTCACTGAAAATAATGCAAGAAATTTCAGAGAGCCTTGTTTAAAGAGGCACCTCATCGAAAACCTCCTGTAAGTTCTGGTCATCAGTGGCAAAGCAGGGGGTGGCCTCTGGACCTCTTGCCCGTAATGATTTTTACAATAGCCTGAAATTTACGCTATTCCTTCAGGAAATCTAATATAGTTGAGTGAATGCTCTAATGTGGCTTAATTTTTGACTGAGTATTGAAGACCATATTTACTTGGCATTGCTGGGGTCCCTGATTTTGAAGTTATAGCAGCCCAGATTATTATGGCATGGATTCAAATGTAGCAGATTTGTCAGCTGAACATTCATTTTGTGAACTCTACTCCAGCAGGGTATAATAAAAACTGGTGTCAGAATAAGTAATGTCCTTGACGCCCAATTCCTACCCTGCTGATGTTATATAACTTGAAAATAGCACCATCAGACATTTTTTCCCCCCTCTTTTAAGGTTGTAGGAGTGAAAAATAGTCATGCTCAACTTTAGTTGTTATGTTTTCAGAAGGACAAAGACAGCAGGAGAACAATTAGATACAAAATAGGATGTAGGCTCTGTACAGGCCCACTGTCCTGAGGGGTCAAATGGTACAGATGACCCCAGCCTAAGGCCAAGGGTGCTAGTACATAAAGCTACTTAAAAATCTCCTCAGGGGAGCATGCCTCTGGACACAAATTAGCATTTCCTAAGAGAGCAAAGGCATGACCCGCCCTACTCTCTCTCTCTGGTTGGCCGGTACTTATTGCCTTCATTGGTTGGATTGGTTAGGTTTATGCAAGAGGACTTGGATTGGTTTGGGTAAGGGTAAGAATGACAGGTTAAACCAACTTGGCAGAGTAAAACCTCTTATCTACAGCACAAAAAAACCACTAACACCCACTAACATCTCCCTTTTTAATGCTAATGGGAAAGTTTACAATCTGCATTCTCACCCAGGTCACTGGCTCACGATACATTATCCCTTACATAACCACTGTAAAGATTTCACTGGCCTTCATGCTGCTCCCTACTGTTTATTAACCTCTTTTCCTGTTTGTGACGTTGAACGTGACACACCAAAATAACAAACAAACAAAAAAAAAAACACCCACAAACAGAAAGGCATACTCATCTGCTGCAGAGCTGTACTGTATACACAGCTGTAGTCTACTGGCAATGGAAAAGGAGTCTAACACCTATTTTTATCATGTGTTTAACAAACCTGTGTACAAGCACTAATTTTGGTGGAAAAGGGGTATAAGGCAGAATACACAAAAAAATAATTTGTTGAATTTACTTAATCCAGTTACGTCAACAATTTCCACTAAAATGAGTTGTGTTACATATAATTTAATATTATGATTAAGATGGCAATAACTGACTTAGGTGCAACCAACATAGCCGGATTAGGCAATTACAACATAATTCTGGGATTCAATTAATAGGTCAGTGTCTAAATAATTAAAGACAAGACCAACATGAATTCAACAAAATGTTGTTTCTTTTGCTTTACTTAACTGTGTTGATTAATGCCAACATAACAATATTTCATTATACTGACTTAAAGGGATAGTGCACCCAAAAATGAAAATTCAGCCATTATCTACTCACCCATATGCCAAGGGAGTCCTCACATCCCTTGTGGAGATTAGTGGGGGGGGCAGCTAGCACACCTAATGGCAGACGGCACCCCGGACTAACGTCCAAGAACACAAAATTGAATCCACAAAGTATCTCCATACTACCCATCCGTGGTGATCCAAGTGTGCTGCAGCCCCGACATAAAAAGTTGTTTCGAAAAACGCCATATGTAGCCTGTAGCTCTGACTGTTTGTCTGTGCTCTAAAACTTCACCAGGGCCTCCATCGGCATATGGGTGAGTAAATAATGGCTGAATTTTCATTTTTGGGTGCACTTTCCCTTTAACTCACTCCTGTAAATGGAACTTAACTGTTGGAGCTATATTACCCAACTGTATTTAGTAAGACCAATGAAACTATACTTTGTAGCCACAACTTAACTGATTTAAATGCGTGTGAAAACCACTTGATTTTGTTTTACTTAACTGGTTTTCATTGTTCTAATGGTAGTAGTTTTAAGTGGACTCACTAAACCTGATTATGTCAACAATTTCCACACAGTGTAGTTAAGTAAATTCAAATCACACTACTTAAGTTCTATGGAAAAAGCAAACATTTATTACCAATGCAACACAGCACCATCAATGACCAACCTGGTCAGCTGAGTACAAAATAATGTAAACATAAAGACTGGTTTAGATCACCTTTTCAATAAAAAAAATTCCATTTTCTTTCATTGTTCTTCACAATGTTTTACAATGTTCACAAAAGAGTAGAAAATAGTATCCAGTTCACTCTTACAGTAAGCTACCCCAGTTGGCTATAACATAAGGATATGGCTGGTGGTTTTCTGAATTCTTCACATTGTCAACAAATCCTATCAAAAGACAAACCAACAACAATGGGACTCAATGGCACAAAAGAATAAGACGTATCAGGCTTTGGAGACTACCTGGAGAATACTTGTTTAAGATAAATTCATTGTTGCTTTTTGTCTTTTGGGTGTGTCAGCGATAAGAAAAGTCTGTTGAGAAATCACCAGCCTTACCTTTCAACTCTAGCCTTACCTTTAAGATGTCTACCTAATCATGACAACAAATCATAGATCAGTTCAAGACTGCACCACATTTAGCTAGGAATGAACATTTTCAAAACGGCAATATATATATATCACAAATAGTAACTTAGTTTTCACATTAATTTGGTGCCTATGAGTCTTGCTCCATACTCTCAGTCAGGGCTGCCCCTGACCAAATTGGGACCCTAAGCGAAATTTTATTTGGAGGCCCCCATCCCAAATGTATCATAGGTACAAAATGACTGTACAACAACTTGCCATTTAACTTGACAACCTTTATTGGCAGTAATAAATGAACTGTAGATACAGTAGCTTGGCTTTATGAGTCAAATAAAATAAAAAAATTCAACCTGAAATAAATAAATAAATATTAAATAAAAATAACTTCAAACTGAAATAAATAAATAAACAAATCTGAGTCACAAATAGCCATCAATTACTGATCAAAAGAAAGTAACTTCCACCACCTCAATCCCCCACCCTTGATTAAACACTGAAAATAAAATAAAAGAGGGAGACAGGTTTTTCCTATTTAATCTTATTTTGTTATATTTCTCCCTCTCCCCTCTCTGGAGACGTCCAATCTCCTTCAGCCCTCTGCCTCCCCCACCTCAATTAAACACTGAAAACACAGAAATAAAATACAGAGACATTTTCATCTTATTTAGTTATATTTCTCCCTCTCCCCTCTCTGGAAGCGTCCGACCTCCCGGCCCTGCACATACCCCCGAGGCTGTTTTGGACGACTCTTCACCTGCTGCAGCTCTGCAAGTGCCTGCCGGCGCACACCTCTGATTGTGTGCTGGAGCCTATCCCAGCTGACATTGTGTGAGACGCAGGGTACAGGTCGCCAGACTATTGCAGGGCTGACACATAGAGACAAACAACCAGTCACACCTACGGACAATTTAGAGTTATCAATTAACCTAGTCCCCAAATTACATGTCCGGAGTGCCCGGAGAGAACCCACGCTGACACAGGGAGAACATGCAAACTCCGCACAGAAGAGCTCCCACACCCAAGATAAAACCAGCAACCCTCTTGCTGTGAGGCGACAGTGCTAACCACCACACCACCGTGCCACCCATACCAGAAACTGAATTTGAATAATTTATATTTGAATTTGAATTTCTAAACTTGAATAATTGCATTGAAAAACTGAATTTGAATCATATAATTTTAAATTGTATTGTTTAATTTGAATCATTGCATTGAAAAACTGAATCTGAATAGTATCATTTGAAATTTAATTTATTAGTTTGGAACTGAAGTCCAATCAAATTCGATCCTCAATGAAAATTCAACTCTCTGTCTATCTTCACATTCAGTTCTCACAATTCAAATTCAGTACTCAAAATTCAATTTCAAATTTACTGTGACAGACATCCGGGTACTTGAAGGATGAAGGAAGAGCAATCGAGCGCCGAGCTAGTCTACAAGTCACATGTGATGTTACATGTGATGTTACCCATTTAACGGTAGTGTTTTGTTGATACCAAACAAGAAATTCGAGTTAGAAGTTGGATTTGCAGTGTGCATAACGGCTGTCATTAAAGATTTTATCCTTGTATCCACACTGCTGTTGCAAACAGCGCGCATATTTATGATTTTGACATTGATAAAAGTCTGAAGGGGACTGAAATGTACTTAACTGTTATGAACCGCACATTGCGAGTTTATCATAGAAATTGCGTCAGGCAACAGGGGGAAAATGGCTGCTCTTGTGTGAAGTAAATGCAACATTTTTCAACTTTCTGCTAAGATATGTGATTTTTTTGCAACGAAAATGTGAGGATTATGAAATCATGCAAGCCCCGCATATTCCGCAATTTGCGCAGAAATCTGTGATTTATGCGGCAAAAGTGTGGCGTCTTTGAAAAAATTTGCATCGCATTTTTCTGGAGGGACTGTCAAATACATAATTTGGTAGACCAATAATTACAGGTGTAGGGTGATGTACATGTATGCAGAAGTATGTAGCATTGAAACAAGTCTGCATGAGTCGAGCTTTGCCTATACATCGTAAAAAGTTTTGTAATTGTTCAACTGCATGGGGGTTGAAATTTTATAGAATTCCCCATTTGACTGTTATTTAGGCTTAAAGTTACGCATTAGACATTGTGGAGAGGGTCTACAGCTTCAAATTCCTGGGTGCCATCATCTCTGACCGAATGACCTGGTCAGACAACACCATGGTGGCAGTGAAGAAGGCACAACAGCGACTCCACTTTGTCAGGCTTCTCAAAAAAAGTGACCTGCCTGTGAAGCTCCTGGTGCTCCTCTATTGCTCCACCATAGAGAGTATCCTGGTGTACTGTGTGTCTGTGTGGTACTCTGGGTGCGCAGCAGCGGACAAAAAATCACTACAAACTCAGCCCAAAAAATCATTGGCTGCCTGCTTCCCTCCCTAGAAGAGATCGCCAACTCAAGACTGCTCACTGAAGCCAAAAAAATTACACAAGACTGTTCACACCCTGATCACTCATTGTTTTGGCTTGTCGCCTCAGGAAGACACTACAGATGTATTAATGCAAGGACTAGTGGATTTAGGAATAGCTTCTTCCCCACAGCAGTTATAGCCTTAAATGAAGGTGAACTTTTTGCACTACACTCAGCACTTTATATTATTATTTGCATGAAGAGGGTGTATGTTGTATGAGGGTGAGATATGTGTTTAACTTATGCACCTTAATGGAGTAGCCATTCAATATTGTTGTATTTCAAATGCAATGACAATAAAGGCATTAATTCATTCATTTATTCATTCATTATTGAGGGTGTGGCTGCTTCGGTGACAGGCTTTCACCACAGTCAGTGAATCAGATCCACCTATTGCTCCTCCAAAGATCCACCCTTTTGTCCAAATTTGGTCACTTCTGGTCCCAAAAACGCAAGACAGCAATGGCCAAAATGCCAACCTTGAGGTTTCAAAACGTGAGACCACAAAGCAATGAGTGATGTCATGGTAGCTACGTCCATTATGTTTATACAGTGTATGGTAAACAGCCAGTATATAAAGTGCTATTTCGAAAAGGCTAAGCTCTGACTGGCAGCAATACAAACATTTCTTTGTGCTCTGAATCTTTCTGAATAGAATTCATAAAGCAAACTGTTTTAAATATATTTTCACATGATGTACAGAGGGTACACATGGATATCATCAAGAAAAAGGTTGTTACTAGATGTTGTTAATAGATATTTTGATGCAATTTATATTGTTGTACACCAGCTACTGTGTGGAAATTAATAGAACAAAAATAACATAATAATGATGTATAGTTACGAAAATCCATCTGCTGCTGGTTACCCAAACACAAGCTTTTTTTAAAAAATTATTTTCACAGCATTTTTAGCAACAGTGACAGTAGTGGGATCAGAGACAGGAAACAGGAGGGTTGGGGACGTGTGCATTGAATCAACACAAAATTGGATTGTCTTAGTCTTGATCAGCACAAACAACACAGCAAGTTTGTGTGATATCATTTATTATTTTGTGCAGTCAAACACAGATATCATACAAACATAAAAACTTTCATGTTTGCTGGCTTGACTAAGATCTTTACTTGAATGTGTGAATGGAGTACAGTGTTGTGTCACTGAGGATTGTTATAAAGTAAATTACCTGTTTAGTGTTTTTTATGTTGTTATTTATGACCAATTTCCCACCAAAATATGTTTGGATCATTGTGTTGTTGTTTTTTATGCACTTTGCCTCTGTTAGATGTTTGAGGTAAGCAGAGACAGGAAAGGTTACATGTTATGTTCTTATATTAAACCACAATGTTGCCCAAGGATGGCTCAGAGAAGCAGTTTAGGCGTTTTATATTGTCTATCAATGTGTCTGAAGCAAATGTGTTAAATGTCATATTCTTTCATTACTTCTGTGTCTTTGTGTGAGGTTTTTTTTTTTCTGTTTTTTAAATTCATTCAGTCACTGCATAAGGGCTACTTTATGCAGCTGGCTTGAACATGGGATCCTCAGCAAAGAGTTGCTCCACCAGGGTGGCTCCTGCAGCTGCAGGGGGGCACTGGGCTGAGACTGTGGTGGGGAAGGCCTCGATGGTGGGTTCCATCTGATTGGGGATCGCGGGGTCAGGCTTGAGGGGCAGAGTGACTCCAACCTCAGGGCCACCGGCAGGAACATCAGGGAAGGAAGGCAGGGTCATGGGCTGATCCATGGAGGGAAGCATTCTCACCATGCCCTCTGGGTTGTCGTGGGCTGTGGCCTCATGCTCATGATCGTGGTGATGGTGGTGGTGCTCGTGATCGTGCAGGTGAGCGTGCTTATGGTCGTGGTCCAGAGCGATCTCGTGGTCATGCTCGTGGGTGTGCACGTCATCACCATGCTTGTAGTCGTGGTGCTGGTTGGGTGCGTCGCCACTGTGGTTGTGTGCCTGGGCGTGATGAGAGTGCACGTGATCATGGTTATGCCCATGGTCGTGGGAGTGGGAGTGAGCGTGCCTGTGGCTGCTGCCTGCATCGTGGTCGTGTGTGTGGTGGTGGTCGCTGTCTGTAGCGTGCTGCTGGGTTTTGTCGTGATGAGTGTGGCTCTTGGTGTGGTCGTGTATGTGGTCGTGTGTGTGTGCATCATCTACAGAGTGTGCATGGTCGTGGTCATGGCTGTGTGTATGTGTGTCTGTGTGGTTGTGGTCAGTCTCTCTGCCCAGCAGGTGCTGCGTCTTCTCTCTTTCAGCGGCCTGAAGAACACATCAAAATATTTAGATATTTAGATTTAGATGAGTGCAACTCCTACTACATCCACCATAAACCATAAAGACATAACGTTAACTACATGAGAAGAATGCAGAGCTGTCTTTATGTCTTTTGGGGCAAGCTGTGAAGGAGAACTTCACTTTATCACAACTCGGATCTCATTTAAGTAGATTTTTCTATGTGATAACATCATAATTACTCAAAACTGCAGAGATCATTCCTTTAAAGGAGCAATGTGTAGGATTTGGAGGCATCTGGTGGTATGGATTGCAAATTGCAACCAGCTGAAACTTCTCCAAGTGTGTGCCAAGCATGAGCTCCTTGTTAGAATTTCTTCAGTGGTCATTGTTCAGGAGGTTTTTAACGGAGTCAGATTATCTGCACAGGTCTCTTCCTCTTCCAAACAAACGGACCAGAGGCCTGTACTACGAAGCAGGATATGGCGTTAGCAAGTTAACTTCAGGGTTAACTCTGGGTTTTCAGTACTATGAAGCTGGTTCTTTTTTTCTACCAGGATAAATCACCGTGGTAACTAATGCTGAGCAGCTAACCTGCTCCGGAGCAGGTTAACATCAGGGTATCGGATAACAAACTGTCAACACCCCGACCTCTGACCAATCAGATCACTGAGGAAAAAAGCATCTATGAATGAAAGTCTGGAGTGACAGGTAAAAAAGAGGAGCCTATATGCTGTTATAGGTCAGTAGAATCATTTAGTATTTCCAGGGCTCTATTTCCACTGGTTTTGATACAGAGCTTCTAACAGAGAGATCGTTTACATTAATAAACACGTGATTTTCGCAGAATTTGAAATTATTAAGCCTATTTTAGTCTGCAGTGCCTGCTGACAGTGTATCTGATTTTACACTCTGATACCATCACTGCAGCTCAAAATAACATGACACGTGATGAGAACTAGGATAAAACGGATATTTTATTAGTAAAATAATCTGGCACACACTGTTAATCTGGGTTTTCCTATCCAGCCACGAGCAGCCTATATCATTCATGGTTCTGATGATAATGCTCACAATTAACATGCCCACCCCTTTTACATGAACACACTTGTGGCTGATAGGAAAACCCAGAGTTGACTGAAGCATATGATAACCAGCTTCGTAGTACTGGTTATCCAGACAGCCAGTGTTAGGCAGATAGTGACAAGATATCCTGGGTAAGTTGAAATGGCTTTGTGGTACAGGCTTCAGGTGATTAAAACTAGTAAAAACACTGAAAAAAGCAGGTGCGTGTTACAAGTCAGTGTTTCTACTAGGCTGTTTGGCTTGCTATAGATTGGCTGCTGGCTCAACAAATGCACTGTTTTTCTAAGATAATTTAAGATCCAGACATTTAGGAGGTTCTTAACGGAAGCCGAATTATTCACAGGGGTCTCTTTCTCTCCAAAACAAACGGACCCATAATTTAAATTGGTAAAACACTGAACAAATCAGCGTTTTTCCCAATGCTGTTCGGCTCATTGCAGATGGCCTGCTAACGATAGAGGCTGAAATGAAAAAAAAAAAGGAAAGCACCAATGGCCCTATCTAGAGCCAGTGTTTCATCTGTATGTTCTGGGCTACTGTAGAAACATGGCGGTGCAACATGGCAGACTGTGTAGAAGAAAAACATGTTTATATTATATTTCATTTTTTGCCTATTTGTCACCCTAAATCCTACAAACTGGACCTTTTATGCATTGCAGCAATGTCAGCATGCTACCAATTACTTTGGTGACTATAATGGTATAATAGAAATACATATATATAGAAATAATTGCCCAGACCCAGGTTGTGATACATCTGTACTGAATTCCTCTACATTTAAAGAAAAGAATAATTTGTGTGTGTGTGTGTGTGTGTGTGTTTTTCTTTAACTAGTAAAGGACATTCAAAAAATGGATAAAAAAGAATTAGTAAATTAATTAATGACACTGTGTTTTTTCTTTATGGCTTAGCGAATCTTACCTCAGGCTCATAGATCTCACACTCTACACTGGGGTCAGCTTCACCAGTGGGAGTGTGGAAGAGGGATCCCTTACAGAAGCCCTTGTGCTGTGGAGAGAAGAACAAGAAAAAGAAAAACACAAGTAAGACAGGAGAGAGCAGTGGGATGGTTACGCCTGCGGCTTTACTAGAATTTATTGGTAACAATCTGAATTTCATCTGTAATCCTTTGCTACAATTGACCTGCTCATGGTCCAGAGCTATGAGCAGAAAAAGGAGGATCCTTTGGCATTAAAAACTCAGATAGTTCTCTTATGTATTACATTTAAACCTGGAACGCCAGAATAAAAAACAAAATTAAAACTTCAGTGAGAATTAAAGCCAAATAGAATTAGCCTAGAGCAGTCTCTTTTCAACACAAAATAAATACTGAAAGTTGAAATTAACAGTCCATTTGAGCAAGATAGAAATGTTCTCATGACTCACAGCAAACTCGCACTCCATGAGGGGGCACTTATCAGTTGTGCTTTGTCCGCAGGTGGTCTCCTGGATGGTGTACTCTACATTGTAATACATCGACATGGCCATCTGGATGCACACACACACACACACACACACACACACACACACACACACACACGGACAACAACATGGGATCTTTGGTTAGGAGTTAAGTAGTAGTTGGTTAACTGATTACAGAACTGATTACATATATGGGATATATATATATATATATATACGTATATGGGAGTTTAAAGGGATATGGGTCATGAGGGATGAGAAGGAGGCAGTGTATTTAGTCATATTTTGGCAAAGATATTACTGTTTATTACATAATGCGCCTTTATATTAACCACAAAGAGGTAGATGTTTCTGCAGAGGTATTTTTTCTGGATAATTTTATGGAAGCCCATTTCTGGTAATGTGATGGAAAATAAATCTTGCAAGTCATTATAATGAGAAACTTTCTCGATTTAATATCTCAAAAAATTTAAAATAATACTAAGTAATTAATTTGAGAAAGGTTCTCATTATAATGACTTACAGGATTTTTTTCATTACATTGACAGAAATGGGCTTCCATAAAATTTTACTGCAGATTCTATGGTGAAATGGCGTCAATTTCTGAATAGGTAATTGATACAAATCCAAGTTGGTCACAGGAACAAACAATTTTTTTTTTTTTTTTTTTTTTTTTTTTACATGTGGAATACATACTCCAGCAGTAGCACGGTTGACTTTGAGCAGAGCAAAACGATGCAATAACCCGCTCTCACTGTTGAACTTCTCCAGTGTGAGAGACACAGCCTTCTGGACATTTTCGCTGTCAGTGGCCATAAGAGTTGGACAGTCAGGACACTGGCTACTTATCCGAGCTGCAGGAACTGAGCAAAGACAAAAAAAACAAATCACAAGCTTGTTTTGCACTGAACAAAACCTCAGTTTCATTTCACCAAGTTCTGCATCCTAGAAGTTTTCTTTTATTAAAATAGCAAGAAAAATCTGGCATATATAATTAAGAATCAAACAAGTCCAAATGAGCTGAAGAGATGTGGAACAGTTTAATCAGATTGGCAGAATTTTCAGATGTTCATTTATATACTCAGTGAATGTGGGTCTAGATGTCTTTTTCAGATAACTTATTTCAGGTTGGTTTTTTTGTTTTTTTTACCTGGTCTGACGGCACAGTCATATTTGTAGAGACGCACCACTCTGTGCACCCTACTGATAAAGATGGCAGCTTTGCACTGTCCATATACCTGCAAAGACCAATACAATAATAAGCACATATTTTAGTGTGCTGCACAAAAAAAGACTTGATATTTAATGTATTATTAAAAATGAACATGCATTATGTTTTCTTCTTCTGCCAATTTAGGGACAACTCTTTATGAAGGAAGAAGGAACATTTATAACTCTTGTTAAATTAATGCAGTAGGATGTGATTTACGTCAGGCAAGCAATTGAAATTACATAGAACTGGAAAGACTGTAAAGAATGAAAAGAAATTGACTTAAGACATAAGTTTGTATTTTAAAAAAGTGGGGCTGCAATAGTATACACTTTGTGTGTGTGTGTGTGTGTGTGTGTGTGTGTTTGTGTTTTCTAACCGGTGTGTCAGTGGTGGGACGAACTTCACAGTCCTTCCACTCCTTCTTGCTGAGAACACTGCAGTTGGTCTCCACAACATCCATAGTCAGATAGAAAACTATGCTGTTCTCTCCCTGTGACACACACACACACAGGCATACAGAACACATTATCAGAGCAACCTAATGGTAGGCTACTAATCTCCACTCGGTCAGAGAATGCATTGTGTGCGATGGTTCAAATGACTGATGAAATATATACATGATGAAAATAAAAAAAGCCCTGTAAAAATGTTTAAACTCTTAGATTCTGGCATTTCCATGATTCTGGCCAGTGGGGAGCACAGTTACCTTGATATAATCCCTGCCCTCCCTTGTGAAAACATATAAAAATTATTAAAGGCTTCTGTTTGGTGTGTTTAAACTTTTAAACTAAAGCTGTTTTTTTCCTAGTAATTGTTTTGAGCCTTACAATCAATGCCCTCCTTTAATTAAAGCTATATCTTTCTATAGAACAATAAATCATCTAAGACATGTATAGACAGTTACATAACACATTAAATCAGGATTTTTGTTGAACTCAAAATGTTGACCATACAAGTATTAGTCTATGCACATCAGATAAGCAATGACTGTAAAATAAGGAATTATATACTTGGTCTGCTAACTCTCATCAGTGTAGTTTTCAATTACTGTATATACTTAAACATCATAATAGAATTGCTGAAATTCAAGTATGGCTTTTGGTTCAGGTGTGCCACCCAAAAATTTACAGCCGCCCAAAATCTCTGGGGACACTTCATTAATATTTGGCCAAAATGTTTAACATCTGAATAGTTATTACAGTCTTAATAATTCATAATGAATTTCAAAAACAAAATTCACACATCCTCATCATCCGAGTCTTTTATTGAGGACTAGAGGTAATCAGATTAAGGGAAGATCTGCCAGGTAAACTTCAGCAGACTAAATCCTGATTTATAATTTGCCTCTTAAACATCACCTTTAGGATTTTCTTCAAATCATATGAAATATCCTTGCCTTAATCTTATATATTGTTAATTACAATATGAACAATCACTGAGCCCATGTTTGAACAGTGTTTAAGGAAAAATCCCCCTTTTATGGGATCAATTTTGGCCTTCATGCCTATTTGTTATAATCATCTTTTACTTGACAGCTTAATTGTAGACATACAATATATTTAGTAACAAACATCACATCAGACAGGATGTCAACATGTCCTTTTCCCAGCAAGGAACTGTAAAGTAGGTACAGCTTGTATGCCCAACTGGAAAACATAAGTGGCCATCAGTTCTTCCCTTTTACTTACATGTTTCTTCATGTGGACATTCGACAGGCGGTGCAGGGCGAAGACATAGCCCTCATGCCGGTCCTCGTTGATCTTTTTGAGAGCAACCTCTGCAGCTCCTTTTGCGGATGCATCTTCACACGAACCCTGCTCCATGCCTTCTGGCTCGACCGGTGCACCATTGATGTGCATGCACCCCAACACCAACAACAGCGAAAACAGCACAGCGTGCTTCATGGTTAAGGCCTGGGACGTCTCTGTCTGTCTCTCTCAAACACACACACACACAGTCTGGTGGAGGAGATGCCCGGAGAGGGAACGGCATGATCTTTTATATCCTGCTGCTGTTTACTGTAAGTACACCCACTTTCTCAAAAAACAAAATCACTGCCCTCCTCGTCATCTCTGGTAAACATAACCATTGACCCCCACCCCCTCCTAAAACTCACTGTCATATCTAGGAATGCTGCATCAGTAGATCTTTCTGCCAACCAATCAGCTACTGTGAGGACTTGCACAATGGAGCTTATCAGTTGGGAGATAATCAGCCCTGTAGTGCTAGTCTCTTCTCTGGACTCAATATGGATAGTCAGCGGGCTCTAAAGTGAATTGATCCACTCTTGGCTCTGAATCCTTGTTCAGGAGAGCAGCATTTAATCTAAAAGTTAAAGAGTAATCTTGTGTAATCACAGTGAGTATTCAGAAGTCCATTTAAACACACTGCTTATTCTACATCAGTGTTACCAGCTGACCAAAGCACTATCAGGTCACCACTGTCATCATTAAATGCACTGATACCTCTGGGACATATACAACTTCTATATTATATCACAGTAAGCCAGAAAGCTATGTAGCTGTAGTCAGTTTCCATTGACATTGGAATATAAGGGAAATTTTAAAATTGTAAGAGTTGTTTTAGTTCAAGGGCCTCACACAACTCCATCTGATGTGGGCCAGGCAAGTAAAGCCATTGCATAACCTATACTGTACATAACATCTTCCAACTTTTCCCGTTCTTTTAGTGTAAACAAGTACATTTGGGATTTTTTTATTAATCACTGTCATTGCATGTACAATTCCACACCTGTGCTGTAATGCACACCAAAGTGGAAACTATTAAGGTAGCAGGTTAAGTTATCCCACCGCTTTACATTCACAGAACTAAAGTTCTGGCAGCGCCTTAGCAATAGAGTTCTACCAATACTGTTTTAAGATAGACTATTAGACTATATTAGACTAATTAGTCTATATTAGACTATAGGAAGAGCAACCTCAGGAACGTCAGGAAGAGCAACTGAAGAGGGATCCCTCTTCCAGGATGGACAGACGTGCACAATGCTAACAAATCTATAAGATGACCCATTAATACAGCTGAGAATTCCATGGTCTAATTGCTAATCTTATTGATCAAAATGGTCATGGTTTTTATTGGGAGGGGGTTTGTCTTTTAAAAGTGATATAGCCAGCCGTGTATTTTTTTATTGCTTTTTTTTGTTTGCTGTGTCTGAATTTGTTGTTGTACCTCAGTACCATTGACACCGAGGCTTCTCCCTTGATGTGATTTCCAAGGTTTTAAAAATACAAATAAATAAAATCCTCTGAAGCAGCATTTTATATGAAGTAGGCTACTCACTGTATTAGGTGTCCAGATTTACCCAGTGGGCCACATTGGACCACATGGTGGGCTGGTTTTATCCAACAGGCCATGTGTTTGACACCCCTGGTATACACTTTTGATACTTTACTTACACATTTTACTGCCTTCCCTAATTTAACTTATGCAGGATTTTTAATGAAAGATAATATATATATATATATATATATATATATATATATAGTATATATACTCACACAAACCATCAAGTTTTGAAAGACTGTTTTACTGGATGTCATATGGCAACTTTCCTAAGTCAAGCAACTACCTTTAGTATAGCAATGTTTGTGTAGTGCAGCAAAAAGTAAGCAAGAGAAAGACTGAGGTCTTTGGTGGACGGATGTATAATCAATTCAGAGGCCAGGGTTTGGGTCTCATTTGACCTTTGACTCTTAAATATTTGACCAAAATCTTCCCTCTATCTTTCCCTGACTAAGTGCTTTAAGTTGCTTAACTTTAAGCAAACTCAAGTCATGCTTTAGTAGCCACAGAAGAAAGAAAATCAGGATTGACAGAGTATCAGCAATTTTGTTGAAAGCATCATTCCATAAGATTCTTCAGACTGTTAATTTCTAAAAAAAAAAAAAAAAAGGTCCTCATAGACTGAAGGCTGTACTGAGGGGTGAGAGGAATTACTGTTCTGCTGTAGATGCAGTGATAGTTCAACATTTGACCTTGGTCATAAAAAAATAAATAGCCCATGGAATCACCAGGCTAAAAATCGATATATCCTGTGAAGCTGCTGTGTTGCAACTCCTGTTAGGTACACTTACGTAAGACTCAGAATCATTGGGACAAACCAAACCAAACCAAAAAAAAAAATCTAAAAAAAAAAAAAAAAAAATCTAAAGGTGAAGATGACCTGGACTCATATCTCCTACATTTGAGTGCCCACTTAATTGCCTCACCATTAGCTTACATTTTTAACCTGTCTTTTTCCTCTGGTAAAATCCCTACTGTATGGAAAGCAGCGCAGGTCGTTCCCCTTTTCAAAGGTGGTAACCCTAACATCTTAGGTAACTATCGGCCAATTTCAAAACTCTGCTGCTTGGCTAAAGTGCTAGAATCCCTAGTAAACTCTCAGTTACGGGCTTTCTTAGAGTCAAATAATATTCTCCAACCGCAACAATCCGGGTTCAGGCCTGGGCATAGCACAACGTCAGCCACAACGCTTGTTGTTAACAACATTATAAATGGCCTTGACGCCCACCAGCACTGCGCAGCTCTTTTCATTGACTTGTCAAAAGCTTTCGATACTGTAGATCACAATATTTTACTCAGTAAACTCTCATCCACCGGCTTGGATAGCCTCTCTGTCAGTTTGTTCTCCAATTATCTATCTGGGAGATCTCAAGTCATCACTGCAGATGGAGTTAGATCCAAATCATTACTATTACATAAGGGTGTCCAACAAAGGGTCCATTCCCGGCCTTATTTTTTTTTCTGTATATTAATAATATTATGCCCCCCTCTCCAGTTTGCGACGTCCATTACTATGCAGATGACACGATCTTGTACAGTATTGCACCCACTCTTAATTCAGCTGTCGAGAACCTACAACCTGCCTTTAATAATTTTCAGTCATCTCTCATTGCTCACAAACTGGTATAGAATTCAAGTAAAACTAAATGTATGCTATTCACGAGATCCCACAAAAGTGACTTCTCGACAGGTATCCTCTCATTGCATGGTGAAGTAATTGAAACTGTCGACTCTTACAAATACCTGGGCATCTGGCTGGATTCCAAGCTTTCCTTTCGCATCCATGTGGAGCACCTCATTAAGAAACTTAGAGCCAGAATTGTTTTTTATACAGAAATAAGAATTGCTTTTCCTCATATTGTAAAAAAGTCACTGTACAATCCTCTGTACTGTCTGTCCTCGATTTTGGTGATGTCATATACGTATATGAATACCACATCCTCAACTCTGAAACCTTTGACGCTATTTATCATAGTGTCTTACGCTTCATCACAGGGGATTCATTTTATACTCACCATTGCACTTTATATAGTAAAGTTGGCTGGTTCTCTCTTGCTACCTGCAGAGAACAGCACTGTTTTTTATTTATCTATAAGGCCCTACTTGGGAAGCTACCAACATATTTAACCTCACTTTTAAAACTCCGCGCCACTGGACTCCATACACGCTCACAATCCCATATCAGTCTAAACATTCCCCATGTAAACACCAATCTTGGAAAGACAGCTTTCACCTTCTATACTCCATACCACTGGAATAATCTACAGGAGTCACTGAAACTTAACAAACTCATTTCAATAGAGGCTTTCAAAGCTCTAATTAATGTCGCGGTCCCGAGCACTCAGTCATGTTCTTGTTATTCCTAGTCTGGCTGTCTATTTTATTCGGCATTTTATATTACTGTACTCGTTTATTGCATTATGTGTTGTGATATGTATTCTGAACTTTTTTAACTTCTTAATGGTAGACTAATTCTTAGTCTGGTTTACTATTATATTTGGCACTTTACACTTATGTACTCTTGTATTGCATTGATGTGTTGTGACCTGTATTTTGAATTGTGCTCAATGCAGGGCGTCCTTGAAAAAGAGAACTTGCAAATCAATGCAAATCCAGTTAGGGTCACATGACAATGAAAACTGCATTCATAGTTTAAAAACCTCAACATGAGCTCAGAGCTGGACCTAAGTTAGCAGAGGTGAAGGTTGACATACAGTATCTCGCCATTCAATGTCATTCTGTAGTTTCTTTCCAAAGGGGGTATTTTAGTTCTTCTAAACAGCGACATATTTGTCACTTGAAATTGCATTCATAGTGTTCATTTGATAGTGAATAAAGTTGTTTAATTTGTGAGACTGGTTAGTCAGAGGGTGTAGGAGTGAAATGGTGTACAGTCATGACCTCCAGGGCATTGACACTTACCATTGCTGGAAATCAGCAAAAACTCAGTAAAAAGCTTCAGATGACAGAAAATGCACTTGTCTATATTGGATCCAAGGACCTTAATTTTTCTGTCTTTAAAAACTTTTCCACATATATTGTTTATTTGGCATATTAGTCACATGCAAAATGCAAACACAGAGCACACAGGCAGAACCACTTTGTACACAGACTCTATCCAGGGCAAAAGGGCTACCTCTGCCCTGCATATGTTAATGTTATGTGTAGGGTAAGGGTTCACTTACCCTACACATAACATTAACATATGCAGGGCAGAGGTAGCCCTGCATATGTTAATGTTATGTGTAGGGTAAGGGTTCACTTTCTTGTGTAATAAATGTGGGTTTTCCTAATTTAGCAGAAAGTACTGCTATGTCAGCCCTTCAAATAACCACAGTTGCGGGTAGGTAGTATACAAAAATAATCTTTATTAATTCATCACAAAAAGGAAACACATTTCCTAAAAAGCGGGGAGAGCTCAGGTAAGTAGGGGGCAACCAGTCACCCCAGGACAACAACGGGTGCAATTAATTATGCGACTCCTGCACACAGACCATTGAGGCATGCTTTACACCCTTAAGAGGCACTGCAACTCAACACAGCACACAGATTGAAAACCCACTACACACAGGGCTAATTAAACTTTAGCTTATGGCAAAACCGCTCGACAACCAGGTTAAGCTTACACCCTCTAACTGGAGGCACTACAATACATAAATACACACTGTAAACGGGAGACACTATAATGCAAAAATACACACTCTAAGAGAAACCCAACGAGTGTCCCGCCAGCTGAGTTGCTCCTCCCCAATAGCCCTCCCTCTCCACACTATTAAAACAATGAAATAGGCTGACCTATACACTCTCTTTTTTATATTCCAAAAAAGAGGACACTCGCCCCGGCCACGAGATAGCCTACTTCAATGATACTCACAGTTTACTCAAAGATGCCTTATCATTTTAATAAATTTAAAGTTTATATGTATGGATAGAAAATTCAGTTATATTACAAAATAATATCTCTCAAAGAGAGAAATTTAGATCTTCTCAGAGGTTACTCAACTTGCTTTTATTATGCCTAAAATAATAATCTTTAAACAAGTTTAAATATAAATGTAAAATCTCTGGAATGAAATAATGACAGAAATAATGTCTCTTCTGTATTAGAAAAATCAACTTGCAAAATAATAGCTATATTTTCAAGTCTTACTGGACAAATAAATAAGTAAATAAATAAATAATATGAAATAATGTTCTAAATAATACCTCTTCTGTATTAGAAAATCCAACTTTGAGCTCCCCGGCACCTTTATTAGACACAGAATCATATGTGCCAGCTTTGCACACTGTGCACTCAGCCTCCCACATATCCTGACCAGGTCGGGCGGTAAATTGGGAATTTTTTCTGCAGTTCATCTGTGAGGCTGCACTTGTGCTTCGGCTTCTTGGAAGCTTAGAATGATGCTGCGCCGCGGGTGTCTGCTGCTTCCTCGTTGTGAGTGTTGGAGATCCGCCGATAAGGCAGCCTATCGGGGATTACGCACGCACACACACACAGACACACACATACACACACACACAGACACACACACACACACACACACACACACACACACACACACACACACACACTAATATTAGGATGGTAAAATGTAAAACTGTGAGGTGAAAATGATGAGCTCAGCCTCAACTTTCAGTCTCAACTTTACTTTTTTTTTCTTTTTTTTTTACTTTTTGTTTGCAGTAAGTATTTAAGAATAGCAAAGCTGCTTGTCACATCAAATTTTCCTCTAATGTGGCATGTGTTGAATATAGATTTCAAAAGGGCAATGTGCACTGAAACCAAGAAAGGCCTGTGAGTGCATGATCAAGTGTACATGCAAATTCTGTATATAAATACATATATATAGTCATGACAATGCATGCCAAGTACAGAAAGATAAGGTTAAAATTAGCCAAGTGTTCCTTTCAAGAAATACAGTGTCATATCTGTGTGAGTGTACACTGTCTTACATAAGACACAAGGTGGTGCTACAGTATATTGCAACATCAGAACAACAGCGCTTGGTTCAACTCACCCAGAGGTACTAGGTTTGTTGTTTACAAGTCTGAGGTAAAGCTACAGTGGAAGTTGACTGTAAACGGAGAGTCAGATTTTCAGAAGAAACTATGTAAATATGTGCATACAGTATATTCATATATACTGTATGCACATATTTACACAAAGTCCAATTTAATCACCACCAAATATGACACCATCCCATGGTATTTGCATCAAAGATCGAATCTAAGGTCATCACCTCATGTATTCACAGTGTCCACAACACAATAGAGACAGATCTCTGACGCCATCGTTTCGTTGCCTCATCCACAGTGATTCACACTAGTGGGCTGTAAGTGGTGCTGTGGAAACTTAGAAACAAAGGTGGCTCTTGCCCAAGGGTCGTTACTGAGAAACAGTTTATCTCATTTGACCTTCAGCTCTCCCTGCCCCTGGGGGGGTATGAAAACCACCACAGTTTGTCTCAGATCTAGATGGTTTTTAGTGTCACAGTTTATAGCGTAATGCTTTTGGATATTTCAACAACTGAAGAGAGGAATACAAATGCTGAATGGGAAAATTGTTTTGGGACTTAACTGGAGCTGCCTGTATATTCCCAGCACCAATAATAAGAGAACTGTTATTGATTTTATTCAAAGGACAAAGAAGAATACACAGGCTTTTCATCTTCAGTACATTGTTGTTTTCACCTCTCTCCTAAAGCCCATTTTAGTTTTGCACAGCAAGTGTTTAACTTAACTTAAAAAATCCTTTGACTCACCTAACCAAAAAATAATTTGATTCATAAATAATTTTATAAAGAATCAAAGCCAACCAGTCTTATAACACAAATATGCAACACAATTCTAGTGCACAAAGCAAATAATACACTTGATACTACAACTACCTTTGCTCGGTAAGTGATGACACATGATGAGGTGACCGGTTTAAAGACACCAATGGATAAGGTGGAGGTGAACAACAAATCTGTCCCTTATTTTCTATGTTAGGACATGGCGAAGTACACTATCACACATATGGCTTACCCAATGAAGTAGAATGGTTATGGTCTATGTTTGTAGTCAGTTTATCCCAGGGTTATAGGCTGATTTGGAAGGTGATCTAACTAGTAAATAAGCATCAGTGTTGTTGCCTTGCTAAAGTGCAAGTAAGTATACCATCTGCACTGATTTAGAACACTAGTGTTGGCTAATAGCGTTTGTGAAGAGAAACATGTCCACCACTTAAATGGTTAACAAAAAAGGGTATTATTGGGTTTAGGTGGATTTATTTTAATACACTGAGCTGTACATTTGATTACCGTTTCCCATCGCTGCTCTCTGCTTGCTAACCCTCTGGGCCCAAGTGTGTACTGTGCTGGTGGGCCAGTTCTCCCTCAAGGACAAACAGCACAGTTCACTGAGTGCCCTATACTGCAGGTCAACACTATCCCCAACACACGCACGCACACATGCGCGCACGCCTGCATGCTGTTTTTGTGTACATTTTTTACACCACTACATTTTTGTAATAGTTAACTATGAACATTTACAAATTAACATTGTACATTTAACAAAACACAAAGCTAAATAGAGGCTTTTCATGCTGTGAATTCTGAGAGCAGAAGAAGAAGCAAAGGCAGCAGAGACCTCAGGGCCATGTCCACCAAGTGTTTTTTCCTGAGGCCAGTGTAATTTTTATATTTTTTGTAAAAGGAGCGCTGTGTATTTATGCTACCTTACAAACACTAGCAGCAGGACGAAGCACTGAGCGTGAATTTTGCGCTGACTACTGCACTTTGGGGTTTCTTTTTCTGAGCGCCATTGTTCAACTTTGAGAAAAAATGCTGTGCTCATCAAACTCGCTTTTTACCCAGCCATTCAACTGCAGTGGAGGAGGGACAAATACCACAAAGACCAACTGGACTTGCTTATGTTTCAGTCCAGTTGCCTACGATATAGCACTTACGATTACCATGACCTGGATGATTGAGAATCTTCACCGACACATCAACAACCAGTGCACCTGTGGTACCTTGCATGTTGTAACTGGACATTGAAAGTCCGTGATCAAATGTTGATATGTGACGGGGTTGGAGTGAGAATGTGTTGACAGATTGGGACATTTTTCTCAGGAGCTGGAGGCAACCAAACCAGAGCTAAAGGAAAAATGAATATTGGACTTGTCAGGTGGAGAAAATTCAAATCCAAATGAATGCTAATGTTGCTTTCTGTCTGCAAGGTGTGGTAATAAAAGCAACTATTTCTGAACACATTATCCATAGCAATTTATTAAGGTAGAAATATTTTAGAGCTTTGTCTCCGTCAGTTGTAGAGTTTTTCTGCCCACTAGCGGCCAGATTTTATTGATTAATGCATTTAACATTTTAATGGTCAATTACAGAGGCGACTCCTTGTATTAAATACAGTATTATTTGTCAGTTTAAAGAGTAACTAAACCCTAAAACCATTTTTTTCCCCAGCTGATAATCATTGTTTCTGGTAGTGAAGTAGTGTTACGGACTGATTCTGCTCAAAATCATGACAGTTTAGTGCAAACTGTTGAAAATCTACATTTTATTTTAAAAATGTGGTGTGGAGTGCCCTCTACAGCTTGAAACCTGGTTACTACATTTCAATTTACATTACATTACATTGGAGGCGAATGACTCTTTTTCGAGGCGAATGACGTCACTAACCCTCCACGCTAAGCCTGCCCTCCTCCCTTTACTCCTCCCCTTACTATAAAACCATTGTGTCCACAGCAGTTATCAAACAGATAGCGAGTAGGTTGGATCAGAGCAGAGAGAGTAGTAGAGCAGGAAGAACAGCAAGTAATTTGCCGAATGGTATTGTTAGCATAGTGTATTTTAGTGCAGGTTTACGGTTAGTAGTGTGTTTATAGTATTTAGGTTAGTTGGTCAAGGAGAGGCGCTGAGGCTCGGGAGTATATCGTGGTGTCCGCCTAGACGTGTGGAATGATGACCGGTTTTTCAGCAACCCACCGTTTATTGCTGTCAATACAGGTTACTGTTGGCCGTAACCACGCCAAAAAAAAACGAGACAAGAAGTTAGCTGTAATGTTAGCTCACAAAACATGTACTCCTGCTCTCTCCTCCAGCTCGCACGCGCGCACACACACACACACACACACACACACACAAGCACGCGCACTAACACAGCCCTCATTCCCGTCCCACTCGCACCCCGCCCCCCTGCCCATACTCATTCAGTCCAAAACATGCCATTAACTCACAGAACATTAACAGTACAACAGAACATTCACTGCAGGGTCGCTGCACTATGTGCGGGGCGCGAGGGAGGGAGGGGTGGATGGATGCGGCGGGCTGCTGCACGGTGAGCACCATCAGCCCAATGAAAAGCCCTCTCTCCTCTCCCCGCACCGAGGGATAATCTTCACTCCGCCCCCTTCCTCAGCTGCTCGCCTGCCCCCCTTTCAGGGAGAGAACAGTACATGTTGTTACTGACTGACCACAGAGTGTCTGCATAATTCATGCGGATGGGCAAAATTTAGTTTCTTCATCCTGAAGGTATATTATTGAGATGTTCTTTGGTGTGCTCATGAATACGCATTTTGACTCTAGATGGCCAGTTAGGAGTGCTGTTTATAAAGTCATGCTGACATTGAATTAGTACGCATAAAACATAGATGTTTAAAAAGCACAAAGTGAGAATCATAACCCTTGCACTGAACAAACAGACTATCGACAGCATTTATTGTCACTGCGAGCATCATCTGGATTTCTGGAGCAATTCTGAAAGTCACACAGTTTATGCAAATTAAAGCAGATACCCTCTACTACATATATTGCATTAAGTTGAGTTGGACCACAGATAATTCTCTAAATATTTTCAGGTCTTCTTTCATTTGCACTTGGCAGCTGCTGCTAAGTCAGCAGCAGTTGTTGCATAGCCAGGTGCATTAGCCTCATCCTCTGTATTTTTGCCGGAGGTCAGGTGGTGGTGTCAGTGTCTCTTGCTCAAAAAGATACAAAACAACCTATTGTGGCTCACAATTGACCTATGGCTGAGTCAGCCAATCACAGTGCGTATAGCCATTCCCATACACTGGGCCATTCTCTGCCTGGATGTTCATTGAAATGCATTACAGAAAGTCAGTTTTGTTCGGTTTTATGAGCTTTATTGGAGATTTGAAGTGTAAAAATGGTCAAACGGTGTGCATGGGGTACATGCAACTCTGACACAAGGTATCCTGAGAGGCTGCGCGACCACGTGTATTTTTTACACTTTAAACCACATCTCAACCGAGAAAAGTGTCAACTCAACGTGACTAAGATTAACAATGATGTCTACATCTGTTCTAAGGTAAGACAACATTGTGTTTGAGGCAACATATTGTCACTTTGCTGGAAAGAAATATAAAGTTATCTTTAACATGTCTAGCTAACGTTAGCTAAAGTTAGCCTAACGTTAGCTCCTAGCTGCGTTGTTCATCATGTCACCTTGTTTGCTGGGAGTTCAATAGCCTGTTTTGTTCTAGTTTTGTACTTTGGTGATCGTACATCATTGTTAGCTGTTGTCCAAAGGGCTCTAGTTAAGCTAACGTTAACTTCTGGAGCTTAGCTTCATTAACTTATCTGTAATCGCAGAGATAACAAAGGTTGGCAAATGTTATGCTGAATGAGGGCCCCTGTAACCGGAGTTATTTGTACCGGTAACCAGAGTCCAGGGTGAACTTTATGGAAAAGTCCGGTGTCAGCAGTCACATGTGGACAGGATAACCGCAGTTATTTTGTCTCATCTCCATTGTATGATGTCACAGTGTGTGACGTAAACAGAAAACAGCTGTGTTATTACTCGATCCAGTGTGTGCGAGAGACGATTTGAGGATGGACCGAAACAAAATACTGCTGCTATTTAGCAGCATATTGATTATATATCTCTGTAAATATACAGTCATGGAAAAAATTATTAGACCACCCTTGTTTTCTTCAATTTCTTGTTAATTTTAATGCCTGGCTCAACTAAAGGTACATTTGTTTGGACAATTATAATGATAACAACAAAAATAGCTCATGAGAGTTTAAGAACTAAGAACTATTCATTTTCCATGGTTTTCTTGATAATAACCAAAATTACTTAAATTCTTACATCAATAGCTATGGCATTGTACCGCCAAAAACACTACTTTTAAGCATTCCATGTTTTCTTTCTGTTTGCTTTAAACACATGATACACACAAGAGTTAATACTTGATTGCATAACCATTGTTTTTGATGACTGCAGCCATGCGTCTTGGCATGCTCTCCACCAGCTTCTGACATTGTTCTGCTGTCACAGCAGCCCATTCCTGTTGGACAAATTCAAACAAATTTTCTTTGTTTTTGGGCTTGTGGTTCTCCATTTTGAGTTGATGATTTTCCACAGGTTTTCAATTGGATTAAGATCTGGTGATTGAGCAGGCCAAGGCATGGTGCGAATGTTGTGGTTCTCCATCCAGGCTTAACTGACCTTGCCGTGTGGCAAGGGGCATTGTCTTGTTGGAAAATCCAGTCATTCGAGGCAGGAAAGAGTTTTCCAGCTGATGAAAGAAGACTGTTTTCAAGGGTAGTCCTGTACATGACCTGGTTCATTCGGCCTTCACACAATTGCATTTGCCCTGTTCCACTCAGACTGAAACAACCCCAGATCATGACTGATCCACCCCCATGTTTTACTGTAGGGGCAAGACAGTCTGGGTTGTAAGCTTCTCCAGGCTTCCTCCTAACCAGTAAGTTGGCTGGAGTGGGCATCAATTCAAAATTGGATTCATCACTGAAGAGAACCTTAGCCCAATCATCAACAGTCCAATCCTTGTGGTCTCGAGCAAAGAGTAACCGGGCCTTCCTCTGCCTTTCATTGATGAAGGGCTTCTTGCGTGCTCTGTGTGACTTCAAACCAGCTTCAACAAGTCGGTTTCGAACTGTCCTTGCCGAACAAGTCATTTCTCGACGGTGCCCGCTCATTTTTAAGGTCCCTGGAGGTCTGACGACGATTCCTGACACAGGAACGGATGAGTGCACGGTCATCTCGTGGGGTAGAAAGACGTTTCCTGCCACGGCCAGGTAGCAATTTGGTAGTGCCATGTTCAGCTTGTTTTTTTTTGTTGTAATGAACGGCTGTCTTGGAGATCTTCAGTTTTTTCGCTACCTGTCTCTCACTCATGCCAATTTCCAGCAGTGCCAAGATGGCTGCCTTTGTGGCTTCACATAATTCTTTTGTTTTAGGCATTATGTGAGAGCTGACAACTTCTGAGTTGTGCTACGGCTTGAATGTAAGCAGGAAACCACTCTAGGCCTTTGCATGTGCAGTGCTGCTTGTGACATGAAATGGCCTCTTATATACCCTGGGAATCAATTAAGCTTAAGAATGTCAAATAGGACATAAAGTATTATGTGACCAGCTGCATTTTTTGTTGTGTTCATTGTATTATACGTTTAGTGGTACCAGATATTAGAATGAACAAGAAATTGAAGACAACAAGGGTGGTCTAATAATTTTTTCCATGACTGTATATATATACATATACGTATATATATATATATATATATATATGTGTGTATGTATGTATGTCCGGTAATGACGTTTTACTGCCTTCTGATAGGCTACAATGGCTTTACAGTTAGGAGTTATATCACCACCTACTGCTTTGGCATGTGTATTACATTGCTTGATAGTGGAATTTGCGGTGTCATGTGGATGGAGGTATTTTTATTACACCGCTCATATGGTATGGATTTTTTAAAAACTGGAGGCCAAAAAAGTTTGGTTTTAAAAATACCCTTGCTTGTGTGGACTAGGCCTAAATACTGTAGCACCAAACTAACAGACAGACACTAAGATGATAAAAAGGTCGTTATCCTTTTCTCATATTCTGAGACAAAAACCTTAACTTCAGTGACACTTTAACTTGTTGTCTTTGATGGCGATGGCAACGAGATGCGGTTTATCACGCTTACACTGTGACCTGTAAATTTTGGCTTGAAATTTATGCTTTTCATCAACCTTCTCAACAATAAAATGATGAATATATCCCTCCAATGCGTAGTTCAGGCCCTTTTGGTTACTTCTCAATGACATCTGATCATTATGTGCCCAAAAATCAGCAAATTCTGTGTACTGTGACACCTGCCATAGCGCCGGTCACTGAATGTTGATAGTTTGTCCGAGTGAGTGGAGAGGGCGTGGCTTAGCCATAGGTCAATTGTGTCCGTACACTTGACATAATACTACAGCTAATTAGCCATATGTAAAAACAAAAGCTGCCGCACATCATTTAACGTCGGCTAGCTCACCTGATTGCACAGGGATTCATTGGTAACAGTCGGCCTGTCATTAATGTTGTGTACTGTAAACTAGATATTACTATTGCGCGCCAATTATCTTTGGTGATAATATGTCAGATTCATGTTAATACGTGTTTTCAGACACATTTTACTTTTTTGAAAAAAAAAAAAAAGTAAAATAAAAACTTTGTTCAAATCATCAAAAGGTAATTTGGCGCACCCCTGCAATAACTCAGAGGACCACCTATGGGTCACTGACCGCCTGTTGAAAACCCAGGGTTTAGATGACCATGGCTTAAAATAGCATTTGCCATGACAAACTCACTGCAGCCTAACATTCCAAATGACGCACCTAATGCGTAGCAAATGGAAGACTTGGTGTGATCATTACATCAGTGATGGCAGTGAATAAATAGCTGACACACATACTCTGTGGCACACGCACATATGTATGTACACACATTAACACACTGTAGGAACTTAATGTCCCATTAGTGGGCTGACACTAATGAGCTAACTGCCATTAGCTTAGTTTACCAGCTGGCCCCGGGAGTAGTTCACAACCTTTTAGCAAGGATTTACTTTTCTGTGCCACTTTCTGGTTTGACCAGGTCTATACAAGGTTCCTGTAAAAAGGATGGGTGTAATTCTTTTATTCTGTTTTACTTAGAGCTCATGTTGCAGAGAAGGGGTTTCAATTTTGTTGATTTAAAGGACTTTTTTTTTAATCCTCAGCTTGCAGACAGACCATGGTGTAACCCACAATACACAAGACGTATACATGTATCACTGGGCACAACATCAACATAGCCACAGTGCACCATGAGTGCTCTTTTTTCCGGGAACCCTGGTGTTATTTACCACTGATATATTGCACTAGAAAGCAGAAATAGTAAATCTGACAGGTTGTCTGCTAATATTAAAAACATGTTGAGTGTGTAATAAACCATATGTGCTCTGACATTATTATAATAACCAGACAAACATTTTTTTACTTCCTGTTATATGAGACTCTGACATTTGTTATTACACAGACCATCCTCCAGCACAACAGCTGTTGCCTGTAGCCACGACATGGTCACATTATGTCTCCTGAAAGCACTTAGAGGCCGTCTGCAGACTTACAGTCTTTGTCCCCAGAATGGCTTGTGGTCGATCTGTAATAGTCAAAGTTTATATGACATAACTGTAGATGTAATGATATTTATAGAAAGATGGCTGGTGTGTTTATGGCTGCATATTATACAGTAGTGACTTCTTTATGAACTGAAGTCACAATTATTACACTATTATATATTGTTATCTTATTTGATTGAACAGTCACAAAAACACAGATATACATAGGGATAGAGAATGTAAGTGTAAGAATATAAACGCAAGAATAAAAAAACAAACAAAAAAAAAACAGCAGTGAAATGACGACTACAGAGAGGTGTTATGATGGTGGTGCAAATTTAGGCGGATAACAGTGCAGGTAGTGCAATGTAAGGTGATTAAATTAAATATCTCACTAAATACAAATCCAAAAAGACAGGTGAGCAGATGAGTATCAGTCAGTTCAGTCCATTCAAACCTGCTATTACTGGGAGGAGTTGACAAAAGACTTCCTCAGTCTGTCTGTTGAGCAGGACTGGGAGGGAAGTCTGCCACTGAACATACTCCTCTGCTTGGTGGGTGTGCTGTGCAGAGGGTGACAGGCATTATCCATGAGCAGTTTGTTAGTCCTCCTCTCTGTAACTGATACAAGGGAGCCCAGCTCTGTGCCAACTCCAGAGCCAGCTCTCCTCACTGGAGTAGCATCCCTCTTCCTAAGGCTTCCATCCCAGCACACCACAGTATAGAAGACTGCTGGTGACAACTAACTGGTAGAACATCAGCAGAAATTTCCTACAGATGCTGAAAGATCCCAGCCTCCTCAGGAAATAGAGCTGTCTCTGCACTTTCTTTTTTGGAAAGTTTTAGTATTTGCTGACCAGTCCAGTTTGTCATCCAGTTACAGCCCCAGGTATTTGTAGGTCTTAACTACTTCCACATTGACCCCCTTGAGCAGCAGTCTCTCAACCTGACATACTGTGGTCTCCCTGTGAGTATTTGCAAACCAGGTCAAGTGGACATCTGAAGCATCCTGAAAAAAGGGAAGAGAAATCAACATTTTATTTAACTCCATTGATATCTCTTTTTATTGACCTATTCTTGCATTACTGAGAATGTGGCAGCAATATGTTATCAATCACCTGCTTTGTTTTGAAACTCTGACAACAGTGAGTCCAGTAAATGTCATTTTTAAGCTGACAGAGCCATAAAAACCTGTGAAATGACCGCAGGTTGTATTTCAAGCTGTTTTAAAATGTGTCCTTGTGCGCATGTATCCATCAGTGTCACATCGTTAATCACATGGTCAGAGCGGCTCCCATTAAGCCAGGTGTTCATGACTTCTCGACAAGAAAAAAACCCAAAACTCTGCATGCCACTTAAATTGCACACAGATTGAAGCATGCACACAAACACACACAACACACTGGCTCATCCATCATCGAGCTGTCGCCCCATAAGATCAAAGATGTGAATGCAGCCATCCAACAACAGCGGTTCTGATATGTATCTCAACCTGTGTGCTGTCCCACACGTAGCCTCATCACAGCTCATTATTGCCCGCCATGACTGACTCATTGATGAGGTCTATATACAAACAATCACAGCAGTAGCCTCTCTCTTTGCCTGCACCAGCATCATGTGTTCTGTGCTACGGGTCATTAAATTAAAGCTGGGATAGTCTACTTCTTTGTTTGGCCTCGATATGCTAATTGTCACAGCTGAGGGCACATAATGAAAGCAGTGCTTACAGTAATCTCTGTGCAATCTTCCATTTTTGGAGTCAGCCAGTGTTTAAAGTATCGTGCCAGATGAAACTCCTCAAAGTTAACAGCTTTCATAGAACAACTGTTGTAGTCCTCTCTGGGTGCTTATGTGGAGAGCCTGGGCTGGAGGAGCCTACATGATAGGTGGATCTGTGGTGAACTGAAAAATTCTGCCTTCAGTTGCAGCCACATCACGTCTGTGGCCATTTCATTAAAAAGCTGCTGGCTGATGAGAAGGGATGGAAAATTGCAAATACAGCTTCACCTTAAGAGACTGAAACTTTATCAAATACCCATGGATGTTACAGCAATGAAGCTCTAGCTTCATTTCAGTCAGGAAGACAATACTTACAGACAATACTCAGCAGCAACCACCACCACCAGTATTTGGACTCCAAGGGGGGGGGGGGGGATGGGTTGAAGGTGTAGGATGGAAAGATGTACTGACCTTGTTGTAATGGTAAAGGTGCCATGCTGAGGCAGAATGGGATGAAGAAGTGCATCGTGGCATTAGGCTGTGCCTATTGCCATTAAAATGCAGTGATGCATATGTGAAATGTAAGTTCTCTCAAGACCTTACTGAAAATAAAGCAGTAAACAAGCTGATTCAAAATGTAATAATGATGTCAGCTGCCCTTTGATTTCCATATCCTGCCTGACAGTTTTACTTGTTAAGTGTCTCTCATGATGACAGATGCAGTACTTGACCACATGAGGCATGCAGTTACCATTTGCTAGCTGTTCCCTACTTAACTGATGGGAATAAAGTAGATGGCTTATGTAGGGCTCAACTGTCCCTTTGCTGAGGAGCTGTGAGATCAGTGGGGATGAGGAGACGTGAGCCGAATAATTTATGGAGCCTAAGCCACTTTATGAAGCCTATTTCCTGTCGCCTTCTGTGGTTTATGTGGGTCCATATCCCCTGCTCTGATGATGCCTTGGCTCTTCTTGACCTTTGGAGCCGTTTAATAAATTGTACATTTGATGGGACCCACACCTGCATACATTAAATCCACTGCCTTTTATGCTATAGTGATTGTAACCTGAAATAACTTGTAATGCTGCTAATCTTATCAGCTATCTTGTTTTGGTCAAAACAGCAACTTGCAGTAAGGCGTCAGCTGTGATGTTTGCTTTGGGAACAACACACTGAAAACCTCCAGTGCAAAACAGAAAAGAATTTCTAACCACAACATGACCTACAGACAAGGGTATTCTGAGGCTTCAGTACAATTATAGCTGCACTCAACTTAATTTATATACTAACAATAAGGCAGTGGTGGGCAGTATGACCAAAAACTTTTATCAAAGTATTATTTATTTATTCATTTACTGCATGACTCAGCTCCTATATACGTTCACAGTGGCTAACTCGACGGTCAGGAATACATTAAAAAATAAAACTTGGTGCGTCTGTGGCTTCGTGATAAAGCAGATGCCCCATGTACAAGGCTGTTGCCGCAGCGGCCCGGGTTGGACTCCAGCCTGTGGCCCTTTGCCGCATGTCACTCCCTCTCTCTCTCCCCCTTTCACACTTGTCTGTCCTGTCCATTAAAGTCTAAAAATGCCCCAAAAAATATCGTAATAAATAAATACATTTTGATGCCATTATGTAGGCTTTGATTACGATACGGTTTAACTGGCCCCACAAAATGACACAGTTTATGAAGAAATCAGAGTACATGAAACACTTGCAGAATGTAAATAACCTTTGTTGTGCAAACTGCAGTGTAGTATAAACAGAGCTTAAAAACAAATAGATATGCCAAAAACTTTAATGTTACGTTCTATTCAAAACAATATATTTTGAGATTGTTGGGTTAACACAGTAAAGCCTTCAGTATAAACACAATGGGTCTCATTCATGAAAAGTGAGCAGAAGGAATTTGTGTGTAAACTATTCGCAGATGGAAATTTTCGTGGATGTCCGCATTCATCAATATTTTAGTAGCTCCGATCTTTTTGTGGCTACTAACAAAATCTACTCCTGCTTCTGACCACTTGTAGTGCTTGTGTAAATTTAGTAAAGCACATAAATATTGTTTTTCACTATTGGAAATTACAATTTTAATTCATATTGCGCTCTGTTATGTAGCCTACCCAAAACACGGATGCCTTTGAAACACGTAATCTAAACATGACAAAATATTAAAAAAAAATACCACATTTAGTTAAATTAGTTGGCATTTAGCAGGTTTAAGATCCAGATTAGGTTCATGATTGTGAATTATCTAAGTAAATCGACTCAATAGATTACACGTTCTTTCTACATGTTGAATGATGATAATAAAAATATCCGTAAGGACAGCTGGATCACAGCCTCTTCGGTCTCGGTGCCTGGGTTCAGCAGGGGCAGCAGGAGCAGCAGGTGGTGGAGCTGCGAAGGAGCACGCAACAGCTCTAAGAATTATTTGAGACAGCACGTTTTTTTTGTTTTTTTGTGGCCTTTTGATCATTTGAATGAATACATCTGATTTGAAAAATGTTTAATTTACGTTGTATAAAACAGAGCTTTAGCTTTCCGACAGCCATCACTGATTTAGAGTTTATCCATTACACACAAAACATCTCTGGTTTCCCGTTCCCACTTCATTCAAAACCCCACAAATGAATCTTCTGTTTGTTTGGTGACCGCGGTATTTTTTGTGTGTGTGCTTATGTGTTTCTTTGCCTCCAGTTTCATATCAAACCATTTACGCTTCACCTCTGACATTAACAGCATCTGTTACCTCCCTCCAGGCCTTCGCTTTACCTGTCCCTGTCACACCACTACTAACTGAAGAAAATCAAATGTTTCCATTTCACCCAAAATTATTTCGATTTCCGCTTCGGAAAAATTCTTTTTTCTTTCTCTCTTTCTTTGTTTGCGCCATGACTGACAGGTCGGCAGGATGCACCTACACATCCTTATATGGTGGTCATTGGCTATTCATGGGTGGGGCTTTATGCTAATTGCTGATTACCGGGCTGTCACTTTACGATGGATCTAACACTGAGCATAAAAGAGCCCTTAGACTTATTTTAAACACAAATAAACTGCATTAGCTGGATATATTTTGGGGCAAATGTATTGCTGTGGTAGTGGTATGCACCATAGGATCAGAGATTTTTAGATTTCCAGTGAGATATATCACATTATATACACATAACATAACATTCATTATATGAATTGACATGTTTTTCTTTGGCTTCTTAACCAAACGTGAGGTTATTGCACCATTCAGGAAACTCTTTGTACACCAGGGATGTATGAAATCTTTTTTCAGTATGCCAAGAACATGAAACCATAACCATTCAGCCATTTGCATTACTGTTTTATGTGCATTTGTTGCTGTCTATCTACAGGTCTTGTCTAAGGATTGAATAACTATGTTAAACTGCTGCAGCACAAAATGAGATTCTCTTGCTGGATTTGAAAAGGCCTGTTGAGAGATGAGGCAGTTTCTCAAAGACGATGTGAGTGCACCAGGAACACACGGAGCCATCATCACCTTGTTCCTGTGTAAGCCTGGCTTCTGGTACTCTAATCAGATCCTGCTGTTTGGATAAGCACAAGCTTAGCAGCAGGAGATTGCGAGACAAAATCTATAATCAACCCCTCGTTGACAGGAAACGAAAAACACCTCTCACACTGCAAAAGTCCAAATGAAATTATAGCTGCTGCGCAGCAATGGTCGGGGCCGTGAAATTTTAGGCAATTCTGAGCAACACACACACTATCTATCTATCAATCAATTGCCTTATTTGTCCCCAGTGGGGCAATTAATTTCCCAGCAGTGGGAGCAACACAAAGTACAAAAATACACAGATACACATAGCATAATAAACACATTGTGGACAAGCCTAATAAATACTCATTCATACTCATGTTAAAAACAAAAAGAATTAAGATGTTCCGCACTAATGAATAAGCTACCTTTTCCTCCTGGCATTTAGAAGAGAGACAGCAGAAGGAACAAAGGAGTGCTTGTATCTGTTTGGTTAAGTCTGGGAGTCTGAGCAGTGAACCTGATGGTAAAAACTGAAACTGTTGGTGAAGAGGATGAGAGCAGTCAGACAAGATGGTGTTTGCTTTCTTAATCAGCTGTTGTAAGTTAGTCAATCAGTTAGTTAATTAGTTAGTCTGTGTATTTTATATAGATAACTGTGCCCACGTTTCCGTTATAACGGAAATTTATTCCCTCTGAACGAGAATAAATCGCACGTCAATCAAAAACTATGAACCAAAAAAGCACAATCTATCCCAAGTGAGACAAACTGCTTGATCCCCGTCTCCAGTGTACCAGCAGAGAACTTGCTGAACTGAATCAGCGAAAAAACACACCGGGCTACACAGCCGCTCTACCTGAGCAGCTGAAGCTGCGGCTCGCACCCTCGACAAACAGACACACAGACGGTGCCTCTGCATGCCAGCCAAACGTGCGCGCAACTGTGAGAAATAAATATGTGAATATGTGAATATGTGAACTTTTCTATCTTTTTTTCCCTTTTCTTTCTTTCTTTCTTTCTTTCTTTCTTTCTTTCTTTCTGTCAGCGACATACACTCCTAACACAGGACGGGTTGTTTTTATTGACTGAGTTAATTATTAAGCCATAGTGATGCTCAGATCGGCTCTGATAGCACCCGAATCAGCATGTATGCATCAACCATCCAGCCGTTACAACATGATTGAGCTAGCAAAGCAGTTTTGTGTTGTTATGTGTGGTATTTATTCAGTTTTGGGAAATCACGATGTCTAGAGAGCATCAGTTGCTGCAGCTGACAGGGACAGCTAACAGCAGCAGCAAAGCTAACATCAGGATGTCATCCGTTAAAAACCTCCTGTTGTCGGATACGACATGAAATTACTCCAGTTAGCTCAATCATGTTGTAACTAAGACATCCATTGGAAAAAATGGGCCACTTTGTGAGTTTAGTGAGTTATTACAGACACTGCTAACGGCTAACAGCTAATGGTTAGCCCAGCTATTCTACGATAACCATGTTATTAATTACACACACAGAAATTATAATGTTTGTTCAGTCATTGTGTTTATAGACTTTACAAACATCAGATTAGTCTAAACGGTGATATAGTGACATGAAAAATATGATCTATACATATATGTAGCTAAACTCAGTGGTAAACAACAAAGTGATTCCCATTTACCGGAAGTGTCGCACAAAAAAACGGAAGCTGGCTGCGTTCTGTTTTGCCTCCGTGTTTCCGTGAAAAATAAGGTGGATAGACTTACAACATATTGTACCACAATAGCCGTAATTACTTAATGAATAAGAAATGAACTTAATTAATGTTGTTGTAAGCTATCATTATTATTACTGTCTGTCCTGCATCTCTGTCTCTCTCTGTCTATCTTTATGTGTCATTTTGTCATATGGATTACTGTTAATTTATTATGTTGATCTGTTCTGTACGGCATCTATTGGATGTAAGTCCGTCCTGGAAGAGGGATCCCTCCTCAGTTGCTCTTCCTGAGGTTTCTACCATTTTTTGTTCAGGGGAGTTTTTCATTATCCACTGTGAGGATCCTAAGGACAGAGGGATGGCGTATGCTGTAAAGCCCTGTGAGGCAAATTGTTATTTGTGATATTGGGCTTTATAAATAAAACTGACTGATTGATTGATTTACTCGAGTAAAGGCAAGGCAAGGCAAGGCAAGGCAATTTTATTTATATAGCACCATTCATACACAAGGCAATTCAATGTGCTTTACAAGAGAAAACATTAAAGGAACAATAGATCATTAAAAACAAAAGCTAAAAGCAAGACAATAAATAGTTAAAAACAGTGCAGAAAATGCATTTAAAAAGCAAACATAAAGCCAAAGCAACAGCAGACAAATATAAAAACAATAGCTACAGATTATCCTAACAATAAGTTATATATCTAGTTCACTGGTAAGCTGCAGTAAATAGTAATGCTTTAAGCCCTGATTTAAATGAGCTGACAGTTTCAGCCGACCTCAGATATTCTGGAAGTTTGTTCCACAGGCGGGGAGCATAGAAACTAAAGGCTGCTTCACCGTGTTTGGTTTTGATCCTGGGAACACTGAGTAAACCTGTTCCAGATGATCTGAGGGGTCTGGATGCTTCATAACGTACAAGTAAATCAGAGATGTATTTAGGCCCGAGACCATTTAGTGCTTTATAGGCAAGTAACAAGATTTTAGAGTCTATCCTTTGACACACAGGAAGCCAGTGCAGTGACTTAAAGCCACAGTGTGTAACATTTTCAGTTGTTTATTGGCAAAAATTGATATCTGAATTCATAAATATGTCATCACTGGTGTACTATTACCTCCACCAATAATCTGACTTATTCTCGTAAAAGGAGAATTTCGGATTTGTTTGCACATTGTGCGGGTAAGTCGTCTGTGGGGTTCCATTACGTTTCGCCATCTTGAGAATACACCCGCCAGCAAGGGACATACAGCACCGCCTTCGGCGTTTTCGTTGAGAACCAGGCCAGCACTGCGTGATAGAAAAGGCAGTGTGACCGGCGAATTAAAAAACGAAAGCCCACATCCAGGTAGCCTTTCCCAGGTAGAGAGAGCTGCTGAGCGAGGATGGTAATGCAATCACAGGCCGGCGCTGCTGTTGACTGTTAGCCCGCGTTAGCAGCCAGTCGCTAACAGCCTCATCCCTCTCCTCGCATCACTGCGCCGCTGTTAGCCGTTAGCCGCCGTTAGCACTGGCCTGTGATTGTATTACCTTTCTCCTTCAGCAGCTCTCTCCACCTGGGAAAGGCAACCCCAGTGCTGACCCTTGTTTTTTTTAATTCGCCGGTCACGCTGCCTTTTTGATTCCCTTTCGCACTTTCTTGGCGACAAGGATTGTGTCTCCCGTGATGCTGCATAATACCTGATCCTGCATTTTGCTCAAAGAGTGGGACTTTGTTATGCGGCAGTAGTGCCGCTGGCCACTATCAGCTGTTTCAATTTACACCCGCCCCAACAGTCCTACGCTGTAAACACAGCCAGCATGGTGAGGAGGGGGTTTGTCAACTCGCGTCGTGTGTGTCTGTGTAGGAGCCTGAATTAATACTCCATGTAGTATCGGATGACATGGTTTCATCAGTGTTATCATAGCTTTTTGGTACACAGTGGCTACAGTTGTTGCAATACGTGTTTGAAACAGTGAGGCGCTAGAGTGCGCTATCTGTTTGAATGCAATATGTGATTTCAACGTTAGATGGGAAAATTCCTACACACTGTGGCTTTAAGCACTGGTGTAATGTGCTCCACTCTTTTGGTGTTGGTGAGGACTCTGGCAGCAGCGTTCTGGACGAGCTGTAGTTGTCTGATTGATTTTTTACTCAGGCCTGTGAAGACACCGTTACAATAGTCCAGCCTGCTGAAAATGAAAGCATGAACAAGTTTTTCTGTATCTGGTTTAGACAGAAATTCTTTTATTCTTGCTATGTTTTTAAGGTGGTAGTAGGCTGATTTAGTAATTGTCTTAATGTGACTATTGAAATTTAGGTCTGAATCCAGAACTACACCAAGGCTGGCTTGATTTGTAGGTTTAAGTGTCAAGGTGAGCACTGACTATTGATCTTTGTTCTTTGGGGCCAAAAACAACTATTTCAGTTTTGTCTGTGTTTAGCTGTAGAAAATTCTGGCACATCCACATATTGATTTTGTCAATATTAAATAGTAAAGGCTCTGGATACTTCTTCCACCACTGTTTATAAGTCAGAAGACCATTTGTCAAACTACCATTATTATCTCTTCTCTGATTGTTTTTTTTATCTTGACCACACTGTTTGAATTCATTCCTCTGTTAAAAGGAGGCCTCTGGCAGCACTCCATGCTTTAAATGCCTCCATGTGTTGTTCTACAAATCAGAAAGGTACGTTTGTGCTTCAGCTGCTCTTAGATCACTTTGTGAAAAGAATCCAAGCTGCTTTTAGGCATCAAATAAAAAGAAAAATGTTCAGGGTTACAAATTTAGATATGAGGTCATGTGTAAAAGAGGCTCTGGGAGACAGAGAGAAGTGAGGAGGGAAGTGATACCTATTTTCATGCATGCATTTATCAAAGTTTTCCACCAGACTGAATTTACATGTGCTTGCCATTAGCTTAATCTGATTTATTTATTACCTGGGAGTAAGGCTACAGATGTTGAATCCGTTTCTTCTCTTAGGTTGAGATGAGCAGATTAAAGCAAACAACACAGCTCGTTCTCTCTGAAAGGCCTCACAGTGCTTCAATGCTACAAAAAAGTGACAATGGATCATGATCTGAAGATATAAGTGCTTCCTAATTCAAAACAATATGGTGTACGTAAACCCTCATTTAGGTTTTAATGGTCTATTTATTATTGGATTCATACTGAAAATTCTGCTCTAGCATTTGCTCCTCTGCTGGTTATTTATTCTCCTGACAGTGTTGCAGTGCATAAAGCTGCTGCAGCTGCTGTAAACTGTGGAATTAGACAGTGGCAGCCAGGGCTGTTTCAAGACACTCTGGGGGACCCAGGCAAGAGGCACCAAGTAAAGAACAGTCCCTAAAGTGCGGTGAGGTTTGTGGGCCGTTACCTGCCACAAAGAGAGAAATGTTAACGGCTCATTTCTCCTTTGATACATCACATACCTGTGTGCCGCCATGGCTCTGCTGTTCAGGTACTTCTGGGCAGTTATGACACTAATGAAAGAGGAAATTATTGGACCTGGAGCGGGGCTTGTCTGTCAATGGTAAGCCCTTATCTTGTGCCGTATTTGACAGGAATACCCACAACTGGCAGGATTCGCCTTTCGTTTCTTCTGCTGGTTGAAATCTGAGCACGCACAGCGTGCTCCTGAATGATTTGTTTTGCTTACACAAAACTATTTTAAGTTGCAAATGCGAGCAAAATGCGAGCACGTAGAGCTCTGTGGAAAACAAATCACTGTAGCATATATAAACAAATATAACCTAAAAGTAAAAAGAAATAAATAATAACATTCACTGCTCAAAGATACTCAATAGCTAAGCTAATACCTGAAATGTCACTGGTATTGGGATTCACAGGACCACAGATGATTTATCATTTGGTAAAATCCTCACTGGACAATTTAAAGGCTTTTTCTTCTGCATGCTCTTTGTCTTCAAACAAAGAGAGCTATGTGACACCCATCTCCACAGGAGGTCTCACCTCACACCTCAGTGAGTCCCAAAACTTGACTGGACAAGACCTTTTACAGTGATGTGACTCTGTGATGTCACAGGCATTTGTACACAGAACACAGAACACAGAACTACCTCTTCTTGCCCTGGAGCTTCAGCATCTCCCATCTCTCTCTGGTTGGGCCTGGAACAGTCCAGAGGTCTAGACCCTGGCCCCATAGACTAAACCACTAAAGGGAGGGAAATTGATCACAGACTCTCTGACCTGAAACAGAAAGGTAGAGTTGCAAACACAAGGTTTGCAACTAGCTTTCCAGCAACAAGGAACTAAGTGAGTTAGCACCCAGCGTTCAACTCTGCAAGGACCCCGAGCAACCAACTTCCTCAGATCAGAACCTTTGGAACAAAGGACCCAACAAAGACTGCACCTGGAAACACCTTCCCAGCCTTCTTCTGCTGCCTAACAAAGCAGCACCACCAAGTAACTCTTTCCTCCATCCACTCAAGGATCGGTAATGTAACAATTGGGCATAGTTTATCACAGCTTTACAGGCTAAGCAAGACTGTTTAACTTACTGTATGTGATTTAATGCTGTCATTGAGTTATTGTTGTGATAGGCTGCAGTTAGGTCATTGATTAGTTGGCTTCGCCAAAGCTAAGTGTTTAGTTTGCTAATACTGTTCGCAAACAGATTCTTGCACACAACTAAACAATCTCTACACTAATCCAGACTGTTTGCAACACACGTCACATTGACACAGACTCATTAACAAAGGCTTTCAACAGAGCTGCACCCAAACAGGCATTTCAAAGTTCCTGCTTCTTTTCCTTTGTCTTTGTCCTGACCACACGGTCACACGAACACCTCCCCTGGAACTGAAGCAGCCTTGATTCCGCCATTTTGGTAGTTCTCTGTTGTCAGCCATTTTGTTTTGTAGGCCAAACGGCTACTTGATCACCACACCTGCCTTTGTCTTTCTCTTCTTTCTCTCTCACGCACATATACACACCAAGCTTGTATATAGTTAGTTAGAATTTGTGTGTTTTGCTTTGCTTTGCTAATTTGTGAATAACTATAATTCTTTGGAATCATGCCTGCTGTCTGTTCAATGTTGCACAAGAGTGAATGAATAGTCAACCTCTGCTGCGTCAAGAACTCCGAAATCCTTCAGGCGTTACTGTTAATCTTGGTTATTGTCATTAATTTAATTATTAATCAAACTCCAAATTAATAGTTTAGCCTATTTTATGAGACTGATATCTTTAACTGTCTATCATGTTTCCCTTTATGGGAATGGTGCCCCACGAGGTGATTTAATGTTAATTAAGTCACATTATTTAGCATATTTATTAATTATTAATAATAATTATTAATTATTTCTGATAGCCAATTAAACCCCAACATATTTGGTACCTCCGTGCGAAGCCTAGAGTGTTGACCCCAACATATTTGGTGCCACCATGTGAGGTAAATAAATGTTGATTACCAACACTGGATACAAACCACTGCAGCAGCATATTGAGCGGCAGGTGGCCAGCGCGTGCCGTTATTGGACGGCGCATGGACACTCACCCTCACCCTCACCCGCTTGCGACTGGACTTCGAACTTATTCCACAGCAGTGGTACCGTGAGGTACTGTCGTACTACGGTATTCCAACAGTGCTAGCGTGGGTGGCAACCAATCATGCGGGACATGGTCTCAATTTGCTTGACACGTGAAAAGAGACAGAAATGCTGTGCTGTTCCGCACAATGCGGGACGTCACATCCTACTTAGCCACTCGCAAGCAGCAGCTAGTAGGGGGCCCCATTAGGGGGGATTCCAATGTGTTGTCGTTGTTGCAGTGTCTATAGGGGTTCCTTCATATTGTCATTGATATGGACCAATGTCAGCCATGTCACAGTCTTTGGACTGTGGGAGGATGTCGGAGCACCCAGAGAAAACCCACGCTGATACAGGGAACACGCATGTTCTCCTTGTGAATTATTAGATGTTTTGAATGAAACTACATTTTGTTTCTAGAGCAGCAACAGTAGTTTTTTACACCAGGAAAGTTATTATATAAATAATATTCTTGACATCATAATACTAAGTGAAGGTTACTTTTTTACCAGTCACTGTGAGTCATTCCTCCTATACTTTGTCCTGCTTCCGCTCTGCTGATGTGAATCACTGCATGCAGATAACATTAGCACTGGCAGAAGGAGAAAGGGCTGTTTGTGTAAGCCAGCAGCCTTTTTTTATTAATGATATTTTTTTGGGCCATCTTTTGCCTTTAATTGACAGGAAAGTGAAGTGGGGAGAGAGAGAGGAAGTGACAGCAAAGGGCCACAGGCTGGAATCGAACCCGGGCCGCTGCAGCAACAGCTGTTTGCATGGGGCGTCTGCGCCTGATCCACTAAGCCACAGACGCCCCGTCAGCCAGCAGCTTAGTTTAAAAGTATTTGCTCAATTTTACGATAAGTAGCAAACTAGTCTAAATGATTACCTTACATACAGAGCTGTTATTTTAGCTTAATGGAACAATTTGCTATTGGCAGAACTAGCATGTTGTCTTTGTCTAAAACATGATGCTAGCAGCAGTGGATGAGAGCCTACAAACAGAGTAGAATGAAATATTGCTGTCTACATGTTCACATGTTTATGCTTGCTGAACACGAAAGGATTGGCTCTTTACTCACTGAGGTTTAAACGTAACTACAGTAATGAGTGTAGTTGCAGTCGACTGGAGCAATTTTCTAGTTATTTTCGCTTTGTTTCCACCATGGCCTCTTTGCTGTTCACCGACCTTACTCTGTGTTGCGTGCGTGTGTGTACTGTATGTGGAGGAGCTCAGACCCAGCACAGAGCACAGGTGAGAGGCTGCAGGATGATAATAAATTAAACCAAGATGTTTAAGTACCAATCAAAGAACCAATAACGTCAGAGCATATCAGTACTACAGTCTTTGATAATTTAGCCCTGGGGCTCATTTAATACCGGGTGTTGGTACCCATACTTATTTATACTATGCCACCTGACTTGCTTTATAATTATAATTACAACAATCACTTGAGGTCGTGCACATTTAGGAGGCAGAGTAGGGCCATACTACCTCAAATCTATACCCCAAATGACAACTGATAATAGCCATTTCAATGGCTTCAGTGGGATGATAACATTCAAAGAGAGTAGCCTGTTACAGAAATGATTCCCATGAGTATTAATTCAAGTCTATTTTCTTTGCATTCATTTTGCATCGGGCTGTCAGTGCTGCTAGAAGGTGAGAAGTCTTTGACGTCTTTGTCGCTTCATCTGAGAGACTTTTTTTAAACATTGTTTTGTATATTTCTATGTTGCATTGATTGAAAAACAAATCTGTGATGGTGGTAAACAGACCTAGTGGGAATTTGACTCCCTAAAGGTTGCCTTGGTGTGTTGTTGAGCTAGTTTGTGGTGCTTGTTTTTAAGCTTCTGTGGTCAGAATAAGTCTTGATGACATTGTGATGTTTGGATAGAGGAATTCTATTGAGACTTCCAGATGACTGGACTTTGTGGTGACAGAAATTTGGATTGCCTCTAACTGTTGCTCAGCAGCAGATAAATAAAAGATCCTCTTTTCAGCTGTTGTGCCAGATCGTATTCAGTTTAATTCTGTACTTATCTCTCCCTCATTTCTTGACCAATGTAACTGTAATCAGAACTGTTCCGAAATTTTGGACTGATGTTTGTCATGCACACTCAACAACAGAAATGCAGAAATACAAAATACTCCACCATCAGCTTGAACACACTGCACCACAGTGCACTTTTGCCACAACATAGGTAGTGATGACCTGTATCAGTCTGGTCCCACTTCCAAACACTTTCTGAAGGTGGGAGCACTTGCCTTGACGGACAAATTTCCTCCGTCAATCAGCTTAACAAACAATGTTGGTGGTGAACATCTTCATCACCAGTGGAGTCAGTTGAAAAATTAGGCTTATGCTAAATCCAGTCTGAAGAATGGCAAAAAAATATATTTTCCTTTGAGAAACTCCACAAGTGCATGCTCTTGTTTAATTGTTGTTATTGACTCGCAATGACTTCACTTATTGCTGTGTTTAGCAGGAACCGCCATCAGTTCTGCAAGCTGCGGCCTGCATTTTACGTCATACAACACAGTCCCTGATGGCTGCTTATGCTGTCAACTACGGTGCGGATCCCTGATTGGCCCCCTTTGGATTTTAATTTCTGGAAAGTATTTGGGACAGAATGTTGAGCTCACGATATCAGGATGGTCTTACCAGGCTACAATAAATGAGCTGTGTCTTGTTTCCATACTACAGACTAATTCTGTGCAAACATGGATGAGCTACTTGCAGCTGCACATGTAAATTAAATTACAGATGGTGGTGACACGGCCTCAGGAGTACAAAACAAGACTCTGTTGTCCCTAACAGCATGCATTCTATACTGTTTTTTGTACACCAGAGTAGCTGCAGAAACAGTGTCTTTTAGTACATATTACATAGGTAGTAAGACAGTTTCACAAGATTGAGGTAAAAAGTACATTAAAAAAAAAACTTAATTGGCAACCTTATTAAAGTTGAATTTTGAGTTAATGTAAATTAGAACATGTGTTGCAGTATGCCTTCTTACTGCAAAGCAAAAAAAAAAACCTGAGTACTATCACAAATACAGTTGTATATAATATACAATGAAACCAGATGGTTTTAATGAGGGGCAAGACTTTTTACTCTCACTGCAGCATGTGAAGGAAAACTGGGTCCACCAATAAAAACAAATGACAACACTTGCCCACAAATACCTCCTTCATCATACAGTCACAGCATTGACGACAGTATTCGTGCCTGGATTTAATTTTTGCTCAAATTGATGGAGCTCTTTGTGTTTTTCTACAGCAGGGTGACATTCCACAGAAGGAAAACACCTTTTGTTTTGGTTACTTACGATCCCATCTGCTGTAAATTTTCCCCAGTTCCCCTCCCTCTCTCCCTCTCTGTTTTTTTTTCTCTCTCCCTCCCTGCCCAATGTGATTGGTCAGTTGTGAGTCAGTGAGCACTCTGGTGGTATAAAACCACTGCTGGGGGTGGAGATACTAACAGCCTGCTGTCTAACACTGACAACCCTGCGGCTAGCAAGCACACTGTTGCTTCCAGTACTGTCATTATTTACAACAACAGCACATAATTTGGATCTGTAACATTCCAACATGTGTAGAGGACTTGCAACCCTCCCTGCGACATGCTTAAAAAGGTAAGACCAATTTAGTTTTAAGAACTGGAGGATAGAAGTGTTGTTATGTTCCTACTAAAATAAAATATAAGAATATAACCTTAGAATATCTGACAATATTTAATTGTAAGTAAAGCATGTGTTATTTTAAACTCGAGTTCAGTGAAGAAAATGAGGAACCAGTTGCTCTCCACAGACCAACAGATCTTTATTCAAGCAGGCCAATTGTCCAGATATTATTGATACAAAACAAACTGACTGAAATCTTCTTTAATGCATTTCACTGACTGTCCTCTCATCTGCCTTTCCGCAGTGCCAAAGACATCAAACATAAAATAAGCTTCTTACTCCAGAAGCCTGAGCCCCAGGCAACAGATCAGAAGCAGATAAAAGAGAAGGCTGTCGCTGTGGCTGCTGATGCTGCTTCTGCAAAGTTAGTTCAATTTATTGATGCTTTAAAATATTCCTTTGTGTTCATAGTTCTTCAGATGTCACATCAAGCTACACTTCCAGCAATTAAAGAATAATTTGAACCACAATCACAGTGATTATGATCAAAGCAGAAACCCCTCCATTCATGTCTGCTGAGAGAGTAACATGTTGCTTTAAAAGGGATTCATAAACTGCATTTTCATCAGGGAATATGATGGTGGTTGTTGTGGTAGGAAAGAAAAAATCTCACCAGTTAAAGAAAAAAAAAGATGACCTTGATTACTTCCAAAAATTGCTTTTTCATGGGCAAAGGTTTGGACACATAATCCCTAAATAATTTTTACAAAATCAAAAGTGATTTACAACTGGGAGTTGACTTTAAACCCAATGACTTGGAGCTTTAATCTTAAGACTTAGTTTCCTACTACTGGCAGGTCAAACTACAGAACGACATTGATTCCTTTCAGTTGTGTGTGGTTTGTTTGGAGAGAGATGACGGGGTGATGAGAGGAGAAATGAATGGGTTGATGTGGAAAGACAGCTTGCACTGACGCACTGAGTTGAAAATGGAAATAGATAATTTCCTGCTTAATTTGTTTTTTGGTTCAGTGGCACTTTGTTTTGTTTTGACAACCGCTTGCATCTCTTTTCATGTGTGTAATTGTATTGCAGGTGTGGGTTTGTGTTACCATGGATAAAATCTATAAAGCCCTTACAGTTCATATTAGTCTGACATAATTACTACGCTAGAGTATTGATTTTGAAATTGATTTCCATTTACCGAAGAACACATTATGTCTTATGTTGGGCATAAATGGCCCGCCATCAGGCTGTGTTCCCTGGGGAAGCCTCTTACTCTTCTTTATGATCATGACACTCAAATTGACCTTTCCTTTTCAATAATATGTAACCCATTCAGAGACTGTTATAATCAATATTCAGTTTTCCTGCAGTTGTCACAGACATATGTCATTAGGAAATTCACAAAAAAAAAGACATGCTGTGATCATCTGTGACATGCATTATTCAGCTGATGTATACGCATATACATTAGTCTTTTTTCTAGCCGGGTTTAGATGTTAATAATTATTCAGGTGATGACATCCTTAAGGGGCTTTTATTGAACAGCAGGTTTTGAAATGTAAATGCCAGATGACGCATAATGTTGTGATTTGATTTGCTGCCATTATTGATCCATTCATTAGTGCAGTTGGGATCTGAATGAGCTGTATTCATATAGAACAAAAAAAACCACTCCTGTGATCTCAAACGTTTGGTAGGTGGTCAGTGATGTACCAACAGAATCAAACATGTTATATTATTGTTAGTTTTTAGCTTTGGCTTATGCCAATACTGAAGCACAATGACATGAAGTATTGTCAACAGCCAATTGGTGTGCTCTTGCCTCTGGCACCAAACAGGAAGCAGCAAACCAGGTTGACAGTAAACATGGAGGGGACATTGGATAGGCACAAGAAGGCAAACAAATATTTTTTGCAGTGGAAAAGGAGGATAAAACTGGTGGAGCTGTGGAGTGAACAAGAGTCAGCATGCCTGATCCACCAAGAAATCTTAATTTTTGAAACACTTTCATTAAAGTAGCATGGCTAACCAATGGAGGGTGGAAGCATGGTGACAAAATCCAAAATGTACACAAATAGTTCATCTTTGTGGATTATACAGATGCTGAATTTACAAGAATACTGTCGACATATGATGACTTTTTTCTTGTGTTTCTAGAGTTATGTGTTTAGTGGACATGTAAGGAATTCTTAATATGTTATATTTCTTTGGCATAATATTTTCCACCAGGAGCAGGATGGGAAACAATCTCACAGGCAATCGAGTTGTAGTCTTGCAAATAGTAACCCTGCAAAATCTCATAGTGTGTGATTAAAACTCAAGTTGTCTAGTGTGTGATGGTGTCAGACTTTAGTCTTTTAAAACTGCTTTTAGAAATCTTTTCATAGTCTCTTAGTGTATGATGAGGTGTCAGTGTCATGACATACTTCTCGAAGACAATATTTCAAATGCAGTACTTTTACATTCATCTGGGTGGGATGACAGGAAGATGGTTTCTCTACCTATTCAATTGAGAAAGTGATGCTACAGTGACCTTGATAAATTAACAATAGAAATGGTTAAAACCAAATTCCCACATGGGACCACATATTGCTTGTGATTGATATGTAAAAAGATATGAAATAATACCAGATCAGAAACATCTCCACCACAAATTTGCATCATCTACTGTATAGTTTACATATGAATATTTGTATGCATATTGCAATTTTCCTTCAAAACGTCTCACTGAGAAAGTCTGTGGCACCTTACTTAAAAAGCTGTTATCTGTGTTCCAGGGTGCCTACTCAAGCTGAGGTGGAAAAATGGAAGGAGTCTTTCAGCTATGTGATGAGCAGTCAAAGTAAGTATTAGGTTTTTGTGTCACATCTAAACATGCTTAACTTGAATTGTAACAAGTCCTAATATGGTTGCGTTCAAATCCAAAGGGAACCCATAGGACTTTGATTCTGATAAACCATAAACTTACAGTACTGACAGTAACATCAGGCGGATGCTTGACGCATGAGTCTTCCAGCAGAATCTCTCTCAGGGTTTACTAAAAAACTCTAAACATGTTCATTCCCATGTGACAACATAGTGTTGTAATCATGGGAATATTATCAGACAATGCCCTGACCTTCACATTCCTCACTAATGGTTGCCAGTAAGGTTATAGTAGTCTCAGAAGTGATGCTTAGTCTCTTTCTTCTCTCTTTGTAAAGCACAAATGAGAATAAAATAACTGTAGTACAGAAGGTGTTTTGTCTTTTGACCAGTCCTAATAATAAGTAGTCTAATGTAGCTTTGATCATAATGTTAAAGGAAAGTTAAGAATATTTGGCTGGGTGACATAAATACTAAAATTGAGCACACACACACACACACACACACACACACACACACACACACACACACACACACACACACACACACACACACAAAGGCACTCTCCGATGCATTCTCATGCTCTGGTCATCTGCTACGTGTCTCACGGCACTACTCAATGGCCCCTCAGGGTGCACTGACCAGTGCAGAGTGTGTATGTGTCTGTGTGAGTGTGAGTGTGCATAAGCTCACTGAGAATTACTCTGTGTGAGTGCGTGGATACCAAACGGGAGCAATGGACTTTTCAGGAACCAGCTGTGTTCTGACTTGCTCTGTTCCATGACCTCATCCACCGACCTCTAACATGATCATGTCCTCCTTCTGCCTTCCCTACTTTATCTGTCAGCTCTCATTGGTCCCATATTCTTTTGTTTATTTTATTGTGGCCTTATTCATCTCAACCATCTGATCTGTCCTCTAAGTCTTGCAGGATTTGAGAGCAGAGGCGCTGCATCAGTTAATTATCTGATAAGAAAAAAAAAAAAAAAAAAAATGTAACTATGCTGTGCTGTGCTTTTCCATTAAGTGCGTGGATGGAAAATACTTGGCTTTGTGTATCCAAAAAGACAAGATGCAATTATGGCTGTGAAGATTTATTATAGTTGTTTTTGTAAAAAGTAACAACTCTATAGGCTACTCAAAGTATAATTCTGCTTTCATGCTTCCTGCCTTCACATGATGACTGCTTATTTTCTCTTAGGAAGATGAATACACTTGAATCGACTTTTCCATCTTTTGCTTACTTTTAACAACTTTTAATTGCCAAATCTTTAGCTCCATTAGCAAGGGCAGAACAGCTACCTGTTTCAGTTAGGTGTTGTAAAGCAGCTCCTGTCAAACAAGTCCTTCTTAAGCCTAAAATACTCCATAATGCACCACTTTTTTTTGAAGTTGTATGATGTAATTACACTTATGTTCCACACTGAGTGTGTTAAAGATTTAGTGCCCTCTTAATTGGAAGCCAATTTTAGCCAATATACTGTTTGGCCTACATACTGGGCCAAGGTAGCATTTTTGCTAGCTTTTGGCAAGTCTGGTACCTGAAATCACCAGTGTAACTACTTTTGCTGATCATTAATTACAAGTCTTGCCAGATTTAGACCCCAGGTGATTACCTTGGACATGTGTCAAGACTTTATTTTCATATTCCTTTAAATGAGCATGAATATGTCATGACATATATTACCCTCTGTTAATGATACTTACATGGAGCATGAATCAGCCTTGTCAATGTGTGCACTCTGTCTGTATAGGTGAATTGGATATTAAATAGAAACATTTTTCTGTTTCTGTTCTGTATTTTTCTCAGAGGGTCGTAAGGTCTTTGGTCACTTCCTTAAATCAGAGTTTAGCGAGGAGAACTTAGACTTCTGGGTTGCCTGTGAAGACTACAAGAAATCCACACCATTCATGATGGCAACCAAAGCCAAAAAGCTCTACCAGCAACACGTGGAGGCAGATGCTCCTAATGAGGTAATGGATTTGATCTGAAACAAACAGTAACACCAGTGACATAAAACTTAACAGTAGATAAGGCATTGAAAAAGTTAAAAAGTGGAAAATGCAGAGGACAAAACATGCCAGCCAGGACTCTAGAAAGAGAGGCTAAGAAAAGCAAAAGGTGGGGAAGAAGTTGACATTCTTTCAAAGCATACATTCCTGGAAATCTTATTGATGTGATGGCACATTCTCCTTTAATAAAGTGAAACTTGCAGTTGATTGTGACAACAAAGCTATGAATATGCTCACCGACAACACAGCTATACTATATAGCCATTTAGTCGCTTTCCTGATTAAAAGCTAAAGCTTGTTACCTTTTATTGTCTTTTCATATCATGTCCTTATGACTTTTACTTTTTGAAATTGATGCATTTAGTTTTTTGTTAATGTAAGTGGAGCAAAAGTTAATATTCTTCTTTTCTGAGGAACTTCCTTGTCTCCCTCCATGAAAATAACAATGTCACACTCTTGAAATATTAACATAGTTTTAGTGTCTTATCCTTCTCATTTCTTGTAATTCAAGGTCAACTTGGATGCAGCAACCAGAGAAGAAACGAGGCAGAACGTCCAGAATGCCTGCCCGTCTTGTTTCAATGTGGCTCAGAATACGATCTACACGTTAATGGAGAAAGACTCCTACAGGCGTTTCCTCAAATCCAAACTAATCCAGGATCTGTCTCTGACACAATCCACTGACGCTGATGAGAAGAAGAAAAACTGTAACTATGCCCAGAATAAGCAGACATTAACTGGTGGTGCCTAAACAGCCAGTCAACATGAAGAAGGTGCTGAAGACTGAAAATGTAGAATATAATTATAGAATAGAGAAACCAATGGTTTAGAAGGTGACTTTAAGGTTAATGTGATATGTGGTCAGGAGCTAATTTCTTTTTCGATACTTTTATGTGTTGTTAATTCCTCAGTGTCTTTTGTAGTGGCCTATATTTGAAGTGGCTTCTGTATGGTCACTGGGGCATATACCCTAAAATGATTTGTTTCCCATTTCTGCATTCACCATGAGCTATCGTGTATTGCCCAAATCAAAATTGTTGCTGACTGATCAAATATGTAAAATTTTAACATAAATTATAAATACAGACACTGTTTAAATGTTTGCTTCTCGTTTCACAATCAAAACACAACCTGTTCTCCAACTCATGGCTAGGATATATTGATACTGACAACAGAAAATAATATTAAGACATCTCCACCCAACAGACACACATTCAAACAACCCCAATGTCTGTGGAGCCTGTTGTCACTGAACCCATGTGAAACATCTGTTTTATTTCAGCAATAAAGATATAAATTTGTTTACAAAAGTTTAAGTAATATATCAAGTTCTTCATAAGAATGACCCAACGTAGTCGTAATTGATGAGAACACAGACACCAAAATCATAAGCTAGGTAAGATAAGCATTGTAAAAGTGAGGACGACTGTGACCTACTGTATCAGTATTTACAAATACCAGTGTTCAATTATGATGACGATAAGTAACCCAGGACAAATGAAGTGGGCATGTTTAGTCATTGGAACTACATTAAATGGACCGTCATGTAATCATGTGCTGTGTAGTGACGTTTGGCTGCAGTTTTTCGTTAGATCCAGTGTGGTTATTTTCCAACATGTTGTATTAGATATACGATGTAATGTTTCTTAGCCATTGGTTTTACATTCCCAGTTTTCTTCTCGCTACTTATCACACATTCGTACGGCAGAAGATGGATGATATTAATGTCCATGTTCTCATCACCTTAAAGTTTGTATGTTATTGATCAAACCCTGCTGTGTATCTCAAAGTGTAACCATAGTAACTACTAGTTGTGCTGTACAAACATCCTGAAACGAACCCTGCACTGTGGAGATGTTGGCTTTGTCTACTTCTAGTTGGAATTTTAAGCACACTTTAATGTTGCAGTATTGATTTCTGCTGCATTTCTATAGTTACTGAGTGGTAGGAGACAAGGTCAAACTGTGACTCAATGGATCCATTTCTAAAAGCTCCTCTGTTAGTCAAACTGCTTTGGTCAAATCTTTATGACTGTAATTTGTGCAGGGTACTTCATTAAATGTTCGTTCTAATTGAATATATTTTGGTGGTCTTGAATATGAAAATGTTTCATCAAAATGTAAACTGTGATTAACAGAAAACTCAATACTATGTGAAGATATTTATTAAATTATGCTGTTGTCCTATTTATGTCATATCTGTGACTGTTCATCAATAAAATGCTGTGTTGGATAATGTGAACTTGAACCTTTTCATAAATGTCGCATGGACCTTATTTAGCCATGCTAGGAACATGGCTAAATAATGTTCATGTGTTTCATCAGCTCCAGATTTGCACAACAATTTGACACAAATCCATAGAGTAGGTTCATACTTTCTTTAATTATCTCAACATCAAGCTATCCTTCTCAAGCTAACTATCTCATAATAAAGCCAGTTATGCTGGTTGTAAGAAATTTATTGGTCAATTTCAACAAGAGTTTTACGCCTCCACACCAGTGACAACCATGGCCACAGGCATTATGTTGTTGGGATGACCATCCATCTGTTTATTTGTCCCATTCTTGTGAATGCAATCCCAGGAACACCATGAGGCAATTTCCTCAAATTTGGCATGAACATCCACTTGGACCCAAGAATGAACTGATAAGATTTTGGTGGTCAAAGGTCACTGTGACCTCACAAATCTCCTAACAGCAAGCGAGCATCTGACTGTTGTACTGCGTCATGTCACATCCTGTTAAAAAAAAAAAAACACCACTAACCTAACAGCTGTGGTCTCAGAGTAACCACTGAAATGATGGTTGAGTAAGTACTTCCGTATTATTCATTTTCACAACAATAGTATTGTGGGTAACTTATAGATATCACTGTTGTAGCTATCATACTATATCAAACCACCATCTCAACCATCTAAAATAAGCTTACTAGCAAGCTTTGCTTTACACCCTCGTGATCTCCCCCCAGCCAGATGTCAACTTAGTTAGGTTTTTGTGGTGAAATGAGGTGGTATCATAAAGATAACTCTTTATTTCAATCTCGTGATCCAGCCATTCCTCATCCATTGAGGCACTTCCAACATGAGTGACAGGAATTAAATAGAAAACGGGGCATCCAACAAAAGTCTTGCAAATGGCAGCATGCTGCATCTCCTGCTTGTAGTTTTGGAAAACAATGCAATCAAACTGATTTAGTCACAGACACTAGTTCGCGTCACATCCAGTTAGGACATGGTGTGAGATAAAATTAATTAGATAAGGTGATTACATTTTATGTCCAAAAGACCAAGGGCTCTAGTTTCCCGGCACGGCGCAGGGTGGTGAACCCCGCACAGAGCTAGTTTCGAGCAGCGCAACCCGATGTGCGCTCAGTTTGGTAGTTTGGCAGACCGAAATGCGCTGAGATGGGTGTGGCGGTGCAGCAGGGGGAGGTGTCGACAGATCCAGCTTGCCGCAGTGACAGTTTCGTGCCAAAAGGCTTCGCTGAAGGTGCGCTAAAAGCTCGTCAGCTGAAACCAGGTCTAGTGTCAGCGCAGGTGGAGCGCAGCCGGTGTAAGCCAAGTGGAAACCCAACCTGATTTGATTAGCACAGCTGCAAACTAATGAGTTCACATCCCTCTCAGCCAACCACAAACAGCCACAGCATCAGATAGGGAGTATATATTCAGCATCTGTCATCTTAGAAAAGTCAGAAGACAATTGTGGTGACCTCGTCCCAGGCTACCTTTGCATCATCAGCCCGTGGAGGTCTGCTCGCAGTTCTATATATTTGGACACCAGCTTGGACCTCCTGGACCATAACATCAGTTTCCTCCTGGGAGGAGTTTGGCTGTCTGACGCTGCTGCTCTCTTCTGCCATGGTGAATTGAGTAAACTCTCATTATGCCTTTGCGCGGCGCATTTATTGGTGTGATGTGTGTAAAACCCACTCCACGCCTTCTTTCCTCCCTCTTTCTGACTTGCGCCGGTAGGAGGGACGGAGGTGGGATAGAGGAGTAGCTGCGCCAGGGCACATGGTGTGCCAAACTTACAAAATCCGCCTGTCCACACCCAGTTGGCGAAGCGCAGGTGCGCTGCGCCTCTGCCTCACCCGGTCTGCGAAACTAGAGCCCAAAAAGTCAATTTCACCTCGCTACTCTGTCCACCTTTAAACTGTGCTGATTGTATAGCTCTTATGTCCAGTCAGGCTGAAGATGTTAGTGAAGCATCCATGTTTTAGAACATCCATATTTAAAGTATTGTTTATTATCATGACAGTGGTTTTGCTGATATTAAATCATGCATGTCAATTAAGTGATAACTTCCTTTTTGCCATATGGTCCTGTGGCCACTGGCCGCCAGGCAAAAAAAAAAAAAAAAAAAAAATTTAAAATTTAAAAAATAAATAAATCTTCTCTTGGCGGCCCAAAACATTTTTATCGGCCACAATATCCATATAAGTAGTAGCGTAAATATAATTTTAAATAAATAAATAGATGAAATGGGGCTACGGGTAATATGAAGTGTTTTGGGTTTTTGGTCATCAAGCATTTTCTCGCGATCATTGACTGATGACATTTGACATCTGACAAGTGACAAATGAATGATGGGTAATGCACTCAACGACAACATCACAACAAGAAAAGAAAATGGATTGAGGCACAAGTGTAGCGGAGAAAAAGAGACAGAGAAAATGAAAAGCTATGCTCGCGGAAAGTTAAAAGTTTGCGAAAATATCAGATCTATTTACAAAAAAGTGTTTACCCGGCGGCGACAGACCAGGAACCTCTGCAGCAAGTGCAGCTAGCAGTACGGCCTCTGCCTCAGAGAAGAGCAAACTCCTTTGCAGCCTGCTAACTACTTAAAGGTAAGGCATAATAATAATAATAGATAATAACTTAATTTGTATAGCACCTTTTAAAACAGTTACAACGTGCTTAACAATAAAAACAATTACACAATAAAGACAATTAGTACATAAAACAATAAAACATCAAATAATTTAAAAACAGTTACAATAATTATCAATTAAGAAAAGACCATACGATAAATGTGAGTCTTAAGAAGAGATTTAAAAGAAGACACTGAGAGACACATATTTATTTTTATACTCTAGCTGTGCAGTGCTCTTGTCATGTTTTGGTGAAGCTATTGTAATATGCATTGTGGCTGCTGTAACATTTCTTATAGCTTGTAACACATATAGGGTGTTTTTGATAGAGCTATTGAAATGTGCACTGTTGCTGTGCAGTGCTATTTTCATATTTTGGTGAAGCTATTGTAATATGCATTGTGGTTGGTGTAAGATTTATATTTCTGTTGTTAGAATTTGGTTGTGCTGTATTCTGTCCAAGAGGAGGCGCCTATGGTTAATGGTGGAAGTAGGCTAAGACTACTCATAAAGATGCATGAAAACTGTTACCTTAAGTCATTTAAGTTGAACCAGTAGATTCTTGTTTATAGTGTGTAAGAGATGTGCAGAGAAACCTTTAATGACCTTTCATTATATGATTCACTGTCCCTTTCCTAATCACACAGTAATCATTGCTAATGAGCAGACATAAGGCACCTGTTGTAACCTCCAGCAGTGATTGTCTGATTATAACTGATTACCATGTCAGAATTATTATCTAATGATCACCAGAAGACAGTTAGCACACAAGAGAGGAAGTTTCTTTTTTTTAAAAAAAAAAAAATAAATAAAATAATTACGACACAATTAAAATCCAACACTGTCTACAGAAGTACTTCTATTTTGTTTGACTTGTCATCTGACCAGAAAAGTTAAAACTACAAGCAAAAAACCTTTTTGAGATTAGAACTGACCTTCAGAAGCTGACGTCCAGTCTTCCTAAACATGCTGATTTGTCCTCATAGTTTAGCCTCTTAACTATGAGCCCTGAGGGTGTATTTGTTTCGATTTACCTCCATGAATTTAAGGCTGTTTACAGCTGTATTCACACTTGCAGCCTAACTCCATGCCTATTTAAGGGCAACATGTTTGGGACCATGACGTACTATAGAGTAAATAAGCTTGCTTAAATCTAATCTTCTGTAAATCTAACTTTTACAGACAGGAGAGGGCAAACATGCCTAAATATTTACTCTCTGTTAATTCTGTCTGCCTGCTTTGCTGCTTAGTAAGAGGCACAGAAATAGAAAAAAAATGCTTGGATGCTTTTTTTTAGAAGCATAATTTGTTAAAGCGCTTGGGTTAATAATGCACTGACATCCTTATACAGACGCTTCAAAATGGATTAGTACTGCACAGAGTTTTTCCATGCAGACCTTAAAATGGGATCCATCTCAAAACTTCCTTAGTGGCTGATTAATTTATCTTTTGAGAGGAAGATTGTAGTGACAACCGTGCTATTTTTTTTTTTTTTTTTGAGAAAAATTTCTCCTGAGGAAGAGTCATGCATACATAAAAGGGTATGAATACTTAAATGCTCATGTCTGCACAGACACACACTCTAATTTCTGTCTGACGTACTGCTGTGTATCAGCCTCAGTTGGATTCCACAGCTTGAAATATAGGAGTATACAAGAAGGTGATAAATCCACTGGGGCTGGAGTGCTTGTGTGAATTCTTATCTGTCATTGCAAATGAATGAGAGTGTGGGAGTAGTAAGGAGGGCCGTGTGAGGGGGCCCTCAGCAACAAAGAGGAGAGAAAAACAAATCCCATTTTGGGCTTGAGTTACAAATGGAGCAATAATCATTTAAAGTCGTGTTTTTGGCACCTGGTTTATTTCAGTCCAATAGTCTTTCACAGCTTTGTTTTGGTCTCCAGCAGCTTCACAGGGGAAATGTCTGGCTCTTATACTCTGTATGCTACCTGGTAACACCTGAAAAAGTTGGTAATTGTCTGAAGAAAGTGGAGTTAGTTTTTTCTCTGACACAGCTGCCTGCTTCAGCCAGACGATAAGAGCAACTAAACAGTAACACTGCAGGTCGTAAAACTGTAGAGCTGCAAAATTACTGGTTGAGCTGATCTATAAGAGTCTATAGATGATGTCACCCAAATCCAGGACCAACATGAAGACGGCCTCAATTATCTGCTTCCTACTGAACATGGGAAAACTCACTATGTGACTACACATGGGAAAACTCACAGTTAAGTGATCACGTTTAAGAAACGTGACCGGTCATGAAAAGCCCATATCACATGCTTCTTTTTTTAAAGGAGTCATCTGTGAGCCATGAAATTATTGCTATTTCTGCTCCAGTGTTATTGACAACCTACCTGAACTTTGAGCATGGCTTTATATTGAGACCAGGCATCGTGATAATTATAATTATCATTGCTAACAAAGCCTCTACTCCCTATTTCCAATTGCTCTGATCACAAATATTACTTGTCAGTGCATCATGTAATGCATGATGGCCCATCCCTCTGTTGAATTAAACATCCAGCCCACTCATGCACAATGATGAACACTTGATGGGCTTGATTGGTTGTAGTTTAAAATAATCTTTATGAGTGATGGATTAACAGCTCAATCTGTGTTTAAGTAAGTCAAAGGTTAAAGAAAAACATTGTCTCAAATCACAGTTTTCCTTAAAAGAAGGCGATGTTAGGGTGAATGGAAGTTATGGCTACATATGAAGGTGTGATCAAGCTACTGTACAACCAGTTGAAGTTGGTATTAGAATCAGATCTTAAAGACCAGAGTTCGTGACACAGGAAGTCAGCCTGCAGACATCAGGAAACAGGAAATACATCACAGTAAAGGCCTTTACACACCAGGGGCGTGACGTATAATCCACCCATCCATTGTTATCTGCTTATCTGAGGCCTGGTCACAGAGGCACAGAGGCAGAGGTATTCCAGATGTCTCTCCCCAGCATTTTGTTTTTCAGCTCCTCCTGGGGGATCCTGAGGCATTCCAAGGTCTGATGAGATGTATAATCCCTCTAGTGGGTCCTGGTTCCAGTGTCCCCTACCAGGTCAACACTTTCTCACTCTGACCTAGTCACATATTGCCATTTGGTCATGGACTTTCCATGTCGACGTATGATGTGCAAAGTAGTTAACTGCTGTGTGTTACATGCATTGTGTCATTTCAAATACACTTCCGTTTTCAAAGGAAATGTACACTTTGCATGCAGTGTCTTTCAAGATAAACATATTATGTTAGTATGTTGACTTTTTTCCCCTTCAGCAACAAACACACATTGTTACATTTAGTCGACACAGGTGGTTGGGTTTAGGCAACATAAGCACATGTTTAAATTTAGAAAAAATACCAGGTTTTGGCTTCACTTTCAAGGGCGAAAGTTGGTGAGTGATGGAACCAGTCACCGCCACTCCCACCCACCCTACTTGGACTTTATGCCGCCTTATGTGTCCCACCATGTTTCCCCTGTCGTGTTTCACACTGACATTGCCCAGCTGTGTATCATGCCAAATTGAAAAGATGGCTTTTTCATCGGTGTGTGATGCAGAAGTTACTGCCCAAGCACTAGCTTTTGATGACTTCAGAATGAGATGGGGTTGGTCAGCCAGATGTGCCTAAAAAACCTCTAACAGCAGGTGCCCAGGAGACATCCTCATCTGATTCCGGTTACTACCCAAAGCTCATGACCATGGGTGACAGTCAGAATGTAGATGGACAGGTAAATCAAGAGCCTCGCCTTTCACTTCAGCTGCCTCTTCACCATGACTGTCTGATGCTGTGCCTGCATTACTACTTACACTGCACCAATCAAAAAAAATTCTTACTGTAAACAATACCAACAATTGGTCTGTAGTCCATCACAACAAAATATGATGTGCTAGGTACCCCATCAGTTCATCACCATCAGTTTTGGACGTTCAGGCACGGCATGTAAATTCATGCTCCTTACCTGCATAGACTCTTTCCAAACTAAACTTCAGTCTGCATAGGGAACATAAAATGTCTGCTCGTTAAATGCATACAATGATTTTCACAATTAACTTAGAATGTTGGTAAAATACTTTGGGTCTCATTCATGAAAACTTAGTAAATCTGTAAGTAGATTTGCACATAAAAGCATACTCTACTTGGATAAACTCTAAATCAGTGATGGCTGTCGGAATGTAGAGCTATTTAGCATTTATTTTAACAAATGATACGGATAACATATAGCCTACAGCAGTTTTGTATGCATTGTCTTCAAATTATTTATTCATTCAAATGATCAAAATGCCACAAAAAAACAAAAAAAACCAAAAATGTGTTGTCTCAAATAATTCTGTCAGCTGGCGCATGCTCTTTTGTGGCTCCACCACCTGCTGCTCCTGCTGAACCCAGGCACCGAGGCTGAAGAGGCTGTGATCCGGCTGTCCTTACCGATATTTTCATTATCATGTAGCATGTAGAAAGAACATGTAATCTATTGAGTCGATTTACATACATAATTCACAATCATGAACCTAATCTGGATCTTAAATCTGCTAATTGCCAATTAATTTAACTAAATGTGTTATATTTTTAATATTTTGACGTTTTACGTGATTCAAAGGCATCTGTGTTTTGTGTACATAACAGAGCGCAATACGAATTAAAATTGTAATAGTAGTTCTAGTTCCAATAGTGACAAGCAATATTTATGTGCTTTACTATATTTACACAAGCACTACGAGTGGTCAGAAGCAGGAGTAGATTTTGTTAGTAGCTACTAATATTGATGAATGCGGACATGCACGTAAATTTCCGTCTGCGAACAGTTTACACACAAATTCCTTCTGCTCACATTTCATGAATGAGACCCTTTGTGTTTAGGTGTACTTCCTAAGGTTTAGGCAACAAAAGCACATAATGCTCATAGATGCTTGTTGCATCAACAAATGCTGCCACTCAAGGCACCTTATGCTGCCACTAAAGGGTACCTCTGAGTGTTGATGTCAGATGTTGATGGGCTACGAACCAAATGTTGGAAATTGATGAGTTGAGAGTGAGACGGGGTTGGCCATTTTACCCTCACATGTGAACAAGACCCTGAGTTCTTGAACTATTTAATTTGGGGCAATAAGTCACTCCCAAACAAAAGGGAGCTATCCTCCATTTTCTAGCTTAGAGGCATGGCCTCAGACTTGGAGGTATTTATAAATGTCACAAAAATGTGAAACAATCGCCTACAAATATTTTGCATCAAAACTCTTTTGACCCACATGGAGATGAATTGATAGTTGCAACACATGTTAAAAAAAGCACGTCAGTTCTCAAGTTAAAAACAAACAAACAAACTAGGTTGCATTTGAGGAGGCAAACTACTGTAAGCTGTTGTATTGAGTTTCCTTTCAGCAAAATACACTGAGTGAATTTGAGTTCTCTCTGTTCTCTTTGTTGTTTAGCACAGTGTAACAGCAGTGCGAAAGCTCAGAAAAATCCAGGTCATTCCAAAAAACAAAACAAAAGACACTTGACAAAAACAGCATTTGAAAACAAAAGGCCTTTAAGGAGGTAATGATTCACCAGCTGTTGCATGTACAAAGGGATTGACCACACAGGACATTATGGGACCTGACAACTGAAATTTAAAAAAGATAAACATCAACAGCATTTCATGTAGGGGTGATGTTATACAAGACTTATGTTTGTGTGCTTTTCTTGCCCTGCAGCTGTTATACTAACCAGGGTCTGTTCAGGCTCAGGCTCTCAGGCCTGATTGGGGCTTCATTCAGCATTAACCTGCTTAGTATTGGATTTTCTCTCCTGCCTTCCCAACACCAAGCAGCTGTGGCCTGCTAATTAAAACCTGACAGGAGGGATCTGGTGCTCAAATGTAATCATTCATGCAAGGAAGCACGTACACAGTGACACATGCACACACAAAGCCACTTATTTCCACACTCGAACACGCGCATCTACTCATTCCATACAGCATACATCCCTCAGGCTGCATGTCTGGATCTCTGGTTTATTGTCTTGAGTGGTTTTGATAATGAACACTGCAGGGCTAAAGTGATTCATCTCACTGTGGTGCTCTTTGTTATTGGTTTGTATTTCTGTTTGTGCTGGTGATAGCATTTGTTCAAGGCTTAAATAGCTGGTTTGTGATGGCCCTGTGACACTTGATTGTGTGCGATTATAATATTTTCATGAGGCATTTGTTGGACATTTACATAACTATGTTAGTTTTCAGAATAAAAGTTTGTACCTATAGGTAATGTTATTGTCTTCACTATACTGCTCCACTGTCTGCCCCCACGACCCGGATCTGGGTCGCGGGGGCAGTAGCTCAGCAAAGAAGCCCTGACAGTCCTCTCTCCAGCCACATCTGTCAGCTCTTCCGAGGAAACCCCGAGGTGCTCCCAGGCCAGCACAGGCAATGTAATCCCTTCAGCGTGTCCTGGGGTGGCCCTGAGGTCTCCTCGCGGTTGGACACACCTGAAACATTTTTCCGGGTTCCTGCTCAAGCCTTACATGGCCACAAATTGGGCACAGTCATGCGTCAGACAACCCAGGTCCCCATGCTCCTGTCCAGCAACTACCACAAGACCATCCACTTTTACATCTTGGACGCTCCTTGCCTGACGCTCATCCTGGGTTACCCACGGCTCCTTCGGCATAATCTCCACATTGACTGGGAGACTGGTTCCATCTGTGAGTGGGGGACCTCCTGTCACCTTCCCTGCCTCAAGCATGCCTCCTTGCCGCTCCACTCTCCCACCACCTGTTCTTTGCCAAATATCTGTGAGGTACCTCCTGAAAACCACAACTTCTGTTAAGTCTTCAGCAAGGTCAAGTCCATGTCTCTGTCCCTGCACTGGCCCAATGATTGTGCCATCGACCTCCTGCCTGGCAACTCTCCCCCCAAGGGTTGTCTGTTCTCTCTGTCCACCCCAGAAACAAAGGCCATGGATAGTTAAAAAAACAAATCACTGGCTGCAGGCATCATACACCCCTCTTCTGTCTCCAGCTGGGGTAGACTTTTTCTTCATAGAGTTGACTTTGAGACTTTGAGACCCTGCATAGACTTAGGCCTGAACGACATCACTGTCAAGAACTGCTACCCCCTGCCTGTCATCTCATCTGCCTTTGAACTGCTACAGGGGCCCACCAAAACTTGACCTTCGTAACGCTTACTACCTGGTCCACATCAGAGAGGGGGACAAGTGGAAGATGGCCTTCAACACTCCTACGGGACATTACAAATACCTTGTAATACCCTTCAGCCTTACCAACGCCCCTGCCGTCTTCCAAGCCCTGGTCAATGACAAGCTCAGAGACATGCTCAACCGCTTTGTCTTTGTTTACCTTGATGATATCCTCATCTTCTCCAAGACAAGGGAGGGGCATGGTCACCACATCCAGTCTGCGCTTCAAAGCCTCCTCGAGAACTTCATGTTTGTCAAAGCAGAGAAGTGTGAGTTCCATGCCTCTTTCATTACCCACCCTGGGGTATATTATGGCAAAAGGAAGCATCCAGATGGACCTGGCAAAGGATTCCGCAGTCACCTCCTGGCCTGTTCCTGACTCTTAACTTCTATTGCCACTTCATCCGCAACTACAGCTCAGTGGCTGCTCTGCTTCTGTTCTGGTTTCAACATGGGGTAGGAGCTGGCCCATCCCAGAGGTCAGCCCCTGACCAGAAGCTCCACCCCTGCACCATCTTCTCTTGGCACTTTTCCCCTGCTGAGAAGAACTATGACTGTGGGATCAAACAGCTGGCAGTGATGGTAAAGAAGGCCCTGGTGGAGTGGCGGCATTGGTTGGAAGGCAGTTCCAGAAGGGGGAGGTTTCAGCCAAGGGGCCTGCTACCATACTTCCTCCTCCCTGTGTCATTGCCTTCCTGACCTGAGACATAGAGGACAGAGTGAGGGCTGCTACTGAGGGTCAGCCTGGTCCCAGTGACTGCCTGCCAAATTGCCTACATCCCAGAAGCCCTGAAGTTGGAGGTTCTGCATTGAGTCCATGCCTTCCAACTCACCTGCCATCCGGGATCCCAGTGAACGGGGGATGTCCTCTTTCAACACTTCTGGTGGCTGACCCTGGAGGAGGACACCTGTGACTGTCAAGGCCTGCTCCGTCTGCAACTAGCACAAGGCTTCCCATCAGGCCCCAGTGGGAGTCCTTCAACCTCTTCCAGTCCCACATTGATCCTGGTTCCACATCTCCTTGGACTTAGTCATGGGCCTTTCTCCCTCTGACGGTAACACAGTCATCCTCACAGTGGTTGACCACTTCAGCAAGATAGCCCACTTTGTGCCACTGTCCAAGCTGCCATTGGCCAAGGAGACTGCTGAGCTCGTCCTGCTTCATGTCTGCGTACAAGAAATTTCAAACCTATTTCATTAACCAGGATGACAGATCCCATCTATTATCACTTAGACCTTTTGATAAACAGAAAAACAGTGTGTGGTGAGGGGCCACCAGTCAGTGAAACCTGTAGTGAGTCTATAATGGTCCTGTCCTGTCCTGTCTTGTCCTGTCCTGTCCGTCCGTCCGTCCGTCCGTCTGTCTGTCAAGCCTAGTAGTAGCAGCATATTAGTCGGTCCTTATTTATTTGAAGAGATCAATTTCTTTGGTATTGGAGTGATGTTAGAATCCTTACTTAGTTTGCAGAGCTACCCTTCTTAACATTTGGAACAAAAACAAGTCTGTAAATAGACATTCAGTCTTTGTGATTAGGGATTGTATCTTTCAGGATCTTTTCATGGTAGAAAATAAAAATACGTAAGTGCAGACGAGCAGAGGTGATTTTTATGAGAACTTTAAGACCACTGTTGTGAAAAAATAAAGTATAACTTTTCATTGCCAGTTGTGACTTACAGCTTTTAAACCTGCCACATTACTTTGGAAATCACATCATCCATCCATGTTGAAATAGTGAGACTCTTTGGGGAACACAAAGTGCAGTCTTGGCGATGAATACTTTGTCTGATTGTTTTGTCCTCCCTATTTGAGATTAACTGTGGACTTCCCAGCTGATCTAACCTGCACTGTTGAGGCAAAACAGAAATATATGCCAAAATACATAAAACATTATTCCGACTAATAAAAATTTGACCTTTCTCTTCAATTATGCTGCCATAACCTAAAGCCTCAGACTCATTTGTCATTTGTTAGGCAATGTCATTGGGCCTCATTCACAAACAGTGTATATGCACAAATCTGTGCTTAAACCGTACGTATAAACATGCGTACAATGCACAAATCTGGGATTCATTAATATATACCTGAATTTGTTGGTACACGGCGAACAAATTTAGAACTGTCTCAGACCATGTGTATGCACAAAGGCTGAAGACCTAGCTGTCTTAGGAAATGTAATTAAATGCATAGCATATGAAAACCACATTCATTTATAAAGGCTGTAATAGACTCAGTATTAAAACTATTAATTTACATATGCATTGGCCAAATGTATTAAATAACAACAAATGAGAATGTTAAAATATTTCACCTTACTGGAAGAAATTACAGGAGATCAGTGTAACAGGGTGTCACACCAACTGAAAACCATTATTGTCTATGAAGTCTATTCTTGATAGATTAGGAGAACTGAAACACCCTAACTCCATGCCCACTTGTACTGTACAAAAACTTGCAATAAATGCTACTCGTGAAGTTTTTTCTCTGTAACCTCATCTTGTGTGTCGCACTGTGAAATGTCTTGTACAAGATAATAAATTCCGTTAAACTTTGATATTTCGGCTCCAGTCTCTATTGTTTTTAAAAGTCATAACAAACAAATTCTTTTGACAATGCACCTTGAGGATCCAAGGCATCAAGGAAACAGCAGAGGCATTAGCATCAAGCTAGCAAACAATGCTACATCCTCACGGTCGGACATAAAGTAATAACATTAACAAATAGCGGCGGGGCTTTTACTCACCACAACTGCAGAGGCTCCCAGCTTCATCTGAAACAAACTACATTATAGACGCTGCGTTATTTATTAATCCCTCTGTGTGTTTATATACTTACTTTTTATCCTCTCTGTTGTCTCTGTAAAGTTAACACATCGCACCGTCATTTCAAACTCAACACTTTCTTTCAAATTAAAAGCCCCTTATAACCTCGGCTAGAGAATCCCTCCATTTTCTAAATAGGCTATTATTCTGAAACATTTGTCAGAACTTCCTGTGGAAGATACAGTAGCTTGACAGTTTACATATGGCGCTTCAAATGTAGCTCCTGACATCTGCTGACGCGTTTAGGGGACTCCAACAACATGTCGGCTGGCACATGAACAGACACAGTGACTCAAATAATAGTGAAAGTAATAAAAATAGGACAAGAATAACCAGATGACATCACACACGCCGTAAAAGGCGACCAGGGATAATTGGTGAGTACCAGCGTGTAGCGTGTACCAGGCATAATGCAAGTCCTGAGTCTGAAATATGTCTGTCAGTGAGTCCTACTCCACCTATTTAGACTCCACCGTAGACAACTGCAGCATTTTCTTCCTTTTCATTAGTGTTTCTGTAATTGGTTCTATCCACTTCAGAGGTGACTGGCCTATTAGTTTCACCAGATTCATGTTGGTCAGCTTTAGCTGCTTCCACCTCTCGCGACAGAGACGTAGGAGTAGGTTTTGAGAAGCTCAAAATAAATCTGAGCTTGGTGAAACTGGAAATGAGGCTTACACTTATATGACATAAATGAAAGAGAAAATAGTTAAGTTGTTTTGAACACTGTAAAGCTCATCTGACAGAGATCATGAATTACAGCAGCATGCTTTAACAAAACAATGCTCAGCTGATGCAGCTCTGCCCCACATCATATTTAATTTACGTTGCTTTTGAAGGCTTTGAAGCAAGATGTTTAATTTTGTAAAATGCCTGTTGCCTCCACCTCTCTCCTTGCATCCCTTCCTTTACTCCTCCACTCACATCACTTAGAAGCAGGACTAAGAAACGAGGAAGGGAATCAAGGAGCCACAAATTGAGAAATGGGAAACCTGATATGTGACACACAGCTGGAACAGATGTAACACGCTGTTAATGTTGTGAAATAGCAACGGTGAGGTTTAGGCAACAAAACTACTTGATTAGGTTTAGAAAAAATATGATATTTTGGGTTAAAACTAATATGTTTGTTGTGTAATGTAATATCACATACGTCATGAGTCACGTCAGAAACGACTAGAAGTAAATTATAATGTCACACTGAAACAGCGGGGACTTTTTGTTTTACTTGTCAGTTGCTCTCAGCATCAATGATTGTCACACAAGGGTTTACAATGGAATTAGATGAAAGCCTGGTGAAGGCAGCCTTGGGCATCAATACTGCTAGAAGCATGACAAAGAGTGTTTATTTCTCCTCAATAAAGAATAAAACACCAAAACATATCCGGAGTCGAAAAGCATGTCTTCCCACAAACGGAAAAATGCAATTCTTACAGCTTTTCAAACAACAGCATCATATTGTGTAAAGGTATAGGCTACTTGTTGGTTGAGTAGCATCTTACTCCTCAGTGTGGAATAAAATACAAAAACATGTTATGTCAGAAGAGCATATGATTTCACGACTTGTCCAGTTTTTTGCAGTCATGTAACTTCAGTATGACTTGTTTTCACAGTTTCAAAATGAATAGCTTTTACAGAGTGCGTAGTAATCAGTATTAAAAATGACAAACGAATGTTGTTATTCAAGTTTATTTTCACATTAAAATCACAAACTTATTATTGGGGGTTATTGTGGTGATGACTACAGATTGCATACAGCTAAAACTTCTTCTGGTTATAATTTATTCTTCAGTGTTAATTGCTCAGGAGGTTTTCATCTGCAGAGGTGTCTTCCTCTCGAAAAAACTGTACCTGGTGATTTAAACCCGTAAAAACACAGAATAGAGTTTCATGCTACAAATCAGTGGTTTTCTAATGCTTCTCAATGCAGGTGTGTGAAAACCATAGACTGTATAAAAGTATGGACGTAGTCACTGTGTCTCCCATTGGTTTCTGAGGAGCGGGTTTGAAGCTCAAAGTAAGCGGCTCTGTCCGTCGCCATCTTGGCAGTGCCTGACTCTGCCCAACTCCCGGCCAATCAAAAATGGGCAAAGAGATGGGCCAAATGAAGCCTGGTTGCTTAAACACGCCCACCTCGCTTGATGCTGCTAGCTAAGGCTAACAAGCTAGGCTAACAAGCTACCCTACTTAGGCTAGCCCTGTGGTGTTGGCTGCTCCCACTCATGCTCCCGCTTGGTGCCAGCTCCTTTACGAAACAAAATATCCAAAAGGCACAAACACGGCTGAGAGGTCAGGTTCAGTGACTTGCAAATTAGCTGTGATGATGCCTAACAAACAGCCAGCGGCTAATTAGCTACCTGTGATGGTGCCACCTGTCACTCAAAGTGACCACACCCATAATTTTGCAGAACTTTAAGCCTCAATAAAATTTAAACAGATGAGTTATAAAAACCCACATACAGTTGTCATGAAAGGGGAAATTAGCTATAGAGACCAAAGCCATCTTTTGTACCAGGCTGTAAATACGTTTATTTCTACTGTAAAGCTGAGCATTTTAACATGGGGGTCTATGGGGATTGACTCGCTTTTGGAGCCTGCCTCAAGTGGACAGTCAGTGAATTGCAGTTTTTGGCACTTCCGCATTAGAGGGTGACACGGGAGTGGATTTTCAGTCCCGTCCCATCCCACTCCCACAAAAGTGATCCCATCCCGTCCCAGTCCCACAAGAATGACTCCCATCCCATCCCGCTCCCGTGTTGTGTTTCAGTCACAGTAAAAAAAATATAGATATATCTATAGTACATGGATTACACAATGCTTACCTTAGTTGAATATAAACCCAAATATGACATGTAATGTTGTGTTTTGATGTTTATTGCCTAATTATTTTAACATTCACTTCACCTTGAAGCTGTTCAGAATGACAAACACATTTGATTTCTGATGTGGTCAGACAACACGTCATAAGAATCAGTTCTGAGAGAGAAAAATGTCGTTAAAGTAATGCAGTAAAAGTAGTGTTTGGTTTCTCTGACTGATATTATTATATATGGCATCACTATATTATTAATACTGAAGCATCAGTGTTAGAGCAGCATGTTACTGTTGTAGCAGGTGTGCATTTAAATTGGTTGTATTTGCTCCTTTGGTTGAGATGGTTTTAGAACAAAGCCGGCACACCGGCTCGTCCAAATTACTGGGCTGCCCTCTGTCATTTGGTTTAAATCCAAAACACTCCCACACAGGGGCCGTGGCATTTGGGTTAGGAACAAGTTCCCTGTCTTTCTCTTATGCTTAACTCTCTTGTTTTCTCCTCCTCGTCTCCCCCTCATTTCCTCCTCATTTCCCTCCTCCCTCCGTTCATTACGCTAATGAACCAACTCACCTGGCTGCCAGACGATGCATGTAAGTGAACGCTTTTGTCGTCCAGTCTCTTTGATGGGGAGAGACGAGGAAAAAAAACACGCAGGAATATGGCAATTAATCCCTTTTAATTAACCGTGCAGTTAACCAACTCACATATCAGCTAATTATGATTCCCAGTCCCGCCTGCTCCCGTTGACTTTTTTTCCCATTCCGTCCCAAACACGTGAAGAATAATGAAACTGTTTCCCATCCCATGGGAATCCCACGGGAATCACGTGACCTGTGGGACTCCCGAAAAAATGTCAGCCTTTATTCCTATTCCTATTTACTGGTTTAAATTGCTGGTCTGTTTGTTTCTGGACCTCTACTGATGATTCAGCTCCAGGTAAAAACCTCCTGAACAACCAACACTGAAGGAATTCTGACCAGGAGAAGTTTCAGCTGGTTGCAATCTGCAATCCTCATTACTAGATGCCACTAAATCCTCCTAAATCTCACACACTGGAAATGTAATCTTTACTCTCACAGTGTACCTTCAGGCAAATGTACTTCCTTAGATAGAGAAACACCTGTGTGGCTGAATGTAAATAGCAGAGACACGCCTGTCAGTTCAGAATGTTTCTGATACACTGATGTGTGCCTGATGGTAAGATCAAATTTGTTTCAGCCATCAGGCAGATACAGCTGGGGGGTATTCCAGAAAGTGGGTTATGTGAAAACTCAGAGTAAATTAACCCTGAGACGGGGAAACTCTGAGTTATCCGTTCCAGAAAGAGAGGTAACTGACACTCTGAGTCAGTCACCACGGTAACAGACTGAACATAACCTGCTCGACGGCAGGTTTTCTTTAAGAAACCCTGAGTTTTCCTCTGTCTCCTTCCTCTTACACACTGTTTCATTTCCACATTCATTCAGTCCATGCCAAAGCTTGTATTGAAGCGCGTTAATTAGCGGAGATTTACCGTCTGTCACAGTCTAAATCCTGCTGGATATTAGTTTGTTTCTCAGGACTGTCTTAAGTTACTGAATTTATGCACATCAATCATTTCCTTGGACATTCAAATACATTACATTCAAATATTACACAGCGAGAATTCATCCTCAGCTCAGAATCAAACCTGTTCTTTTTATATTTATTATTTTTTATAGCACTGCACAAGGATCAGACTGTCAGTCTGTTAGAGCAGCTCCCACATGTTTATTGCACATAATGTGTAGGTCTAATTATTTAAATTTTAAAAATCAGTATGAAGCTTTAGACACGTAGTATCAATGACTAATGATCTCTATCACTGATGTCATTGGTCGCACTGATGGAACATAATTCCTATAGCCTAATATTGGGGATTATATGTTAATATTTCTGAGTGAGCAATGGTGCAGAATTCCAGTGTCTTTAAATTTACCACATTTGTAGCTGAAATAAAGTCACTGAATGCTGCTGAGTCAAGATACAAATAGATGTGCAAACATTTTAAAATCTACTGTATTTTAACTTCAACATCTTTTCAAGTGCAAATCACCGAAGATATTATTACTGGGTCAGACTGTGAGTTTACAGTCATGTCTTTATGTCTTTGATCTATAGCCTGGCCTATATGTTTTAAATCTTTTTCAGTTGCTGCCTCCTGTGTTTTTCCCCATCAGATTAAATCTGAACAAATATATTATTATATACTATTAATATAATGTAATGTATCTACAGCCTGATACACAGTCAGATTCCACTATTTTATCTTCATTAAGGAAATGTAAGTCTAATAAAAGATGAATAAACGGACAACACTGAATAAAACTTTTTTATTAACTTTATGGTTAACTTATTTACACTTTCCTCGCTCTGACTCAGGCTCCTCTTTTAAAGATAAACGTGCACCGTCTGCTACACATGCATTAATATCTCTACATCCACTGGATTAAAATGGAGGCGCTGTCTTTTATTTACCTGTTGCCATGGTGAATCGTGGAGTCGGAGCTCCATTGATGATGGCTTTTTATTTTCTGCTTAACTCAGAGTGAACACACTTAGAGTTGACTGAACTAACTCAAATCAGCTGTTCTGGAACTGGTAACTCAGAGTTTACCATCTCAGTGTAAATCAACTCAGAGTTCAGGGTTAGACTGGGTTTGCTCAACCTCCTACCTGAAATACCCTTCAGGAGTGTAAAATCCAGGACAACAAGACAAACCAACAGCTTCAACCCACAGACCATTAGACTGCTGAATAAAGACAAACACTTTCACCCCCACAATCCCAACCCATTGCACTCACTGACTGCTACAACAGCCTGATCTGATTCATTGCAACTGATCATTGAACTTAGTTCTTTGTCTCAGCTTATTTCTTTAATTTCGATATATTATTGTTTTGCGTGAGCAGAGACTGGCAATAAAGAATTTTAATGTATGGCTCTATGGTTTTTACTTTGCGTATGACAAACTTATTGACTCTTGAAAAGCATTCATATATGCACCCTGTCCTCTGCTGTATTTATATTTTGACTTTCAAGCTGCTTGTTAATCATGAGAAAGACAAAGGGGGTTGATGAAGTCCATGGTACTGTAACAATATAGCCTGCACCACCATTGCAAGAGCTAGGTGTTCAAATTATGATGGCAGGTTAAATTTAAAGGAAGAACAATACAAACATTTCACACACCATTTTCAAAGGAGTGTTTGTTGCTAAAAAGATTGCGGGTGAAGTCATTACTTGAAGACAAACAGGCAAGGTAACAAAGCCAGCTCGAAAATGAGCCTGTTGAGTGCGTGTTATATACACAGGAAGCTTGATTAGGAGATGAGGTGCAACTGAACGGGCAGGCAACAGGGTGATTAGCTGATAAGAAGCAGGTGTGTGATGGCTAGAAAGGGCAGCTGGAGTTCAGGTGAGAGATGACTGGATGCGGAAAATAAAATACCTTACCTTTTCACGCCAGCGTCAGGATCATTAAGTCATTAAGTCAGGATCATGGCTGTGGGAGTGCACTTCACAGTCAAGGAAAGCTAGTAATAAACAGATAAATCTTTGAGATGCACTCTCCACTGGAAACATCCATCACCATGGATACAGACGGATCCTTTACTCACTTACACACTGAATTTTAAGAACTCTATCTCTGTAGATGCACAAAACAATGAGCACAGGATTCATGTGCTGTTATATAAAACCAAAACAATATTTGTGAAGCAGCAGGATGGCTAAATTCATATGACCTTTTCCTTCATACTCCAACATAAGCGTTTTGTGTTACCGAACCACGTTATCTAGGTCAACACCAGAGTGGACTCACTGTCAGAGTGTATTGAGTTCAACTCTGTTTCCAACCATCTGGTTTGAGTTAATATGGCAAACCTTTTACACAATCACGCAGCAACAGAGGCAGATTGAACAGGATGTCAGGGGAATGTCCTCATCCTGCAGAGCAGCTAATAAGATCAATTTCATCCACCTATTTCAAGTGAAAATTCTTGGTTAAAGAACATGAAAACTACCACGAGTGCACCATTACAATGAGTTCATTTACATGTACAATACATTCAATTTTTTGTCCTTATTCTGTCGACAGTATTCCTTCTAAACTATTTACATGGCTAATAAAAATGAATATTTCACCCCTGTTTACATGCAGCCATGTGTGCTCAGATTAACGTACACTAACATTATGTTTATCACATCAAAATATAGGAAAGTGGAATGGCTGGAGCTGCTTGTCATTTTGCTTCTTTCCATCAAAAGAGGATTTTTTACTAATTCTGGAGCATACAAACACAGCCTCCTTCTTTCATTCCTCCAATGATCTTCCTGAAAAGGTTGCGATATTTGCGCATATCCAAAAAACTGTTGATATCCAATAATAATGTTTAAAAGTACTGTAGGTTTGTTTCATCCTCCAGCCAGAAATGTAGACTTTTTCTTTTGGACATGCATCTCTGCATTAGCCTTGTAAACTGTTGGCAAGTTGGTTTCCTTATAACATACCTATGACAATGCACAGAGCCGACTGCAGACAGATAAGAGGCCGTGTGCCACAAACTGCAGTAAAACCCCAGCAGGGATGCATATTCCCAGTGGACTGCATACATGCCCAAAGAATACTTTTAAAACTTGAATACTGCTGCATATCCCACATGTCTCAATTGGAAAATACCAAATTAGGAAAAAGTATCTGAACTAAATATGCTGTTTACATGACGTGTATCAAATTCAGACTATTGTCATAATCTGAATAATATTGGAATGTTAGTGCATGTAAACATAGTCAAAGACAGAGACTTCATAGGTCCAGCTGTACATATGTTTGAGGAAGACCATGCTCATGTGAACGATGAACCCTTAAATCATGTTTGTTCTGTCTAAAAATCCAACATGACATGTTGACATGCGCCAACAAACGCCTACTGAAAAATGTAGCTCAGGCTGTTCTCATAAACAGATTGTTTTCCTACTAAAAGTAATGCACCCAAATTCGTACATATCTCACGTTATCATGAGCCAGTAATTCGTACATAACGAACATATTTTGGAATTTCCTGAGGGGGCGGGTTTTGGGAACCGTGTGAGCTGTTTCTGTTTCCAAAACATAACCACAGTAACTTGCCTAAACCTAACCTCCATAATTTTTTGCCAGTTAAGCGCTAACACGTAGGATGTCATATGAAACTGTCAATGAGGACAATGCAGGGATTGGTTGTATAATATTTACCAAAAAGTGATTAAGAAAGACTTACGCACTTAGATCTGGTTGGTACTTTCTGACTCTTATCTTGTAGTTTTGCGGCCTCCACAGACACAGCAGCAGGAAATTAGGTAGGACACTGACTCGGTGTTTGTGTAGCCTTTTATTGCAAAACACACATGCACTTGACCACTTATTGCTGGTGAGTATACAAACGTTCGGGGTGTGAACTTACTACTACTACCAGGAGCAACTGGGGACAATGCTCTTCAGCAGCTCTGAAAGCTGACTTCTGGGATTTTTTTTCTATTTAAGCTCACCAACATCCTTTCTGATCTCACTGATTTGCAAATCTCATTTCTTTCTGCATTTTGTAAATTGCTCATTTAAACACGTCCTTTACAGGTCGAGGAAATAAAAGCAGCAAAGATCAATTATACTGCATCATGTCTGACGTAATATAAAAGAGGCCCAAAAATTGGGCTTGTACATTTTTTACGGATTGAACAGGAAATTACACCATATTAACGCATTAATAAAAGCCTATTTTTATTTTATTACATCTTTGCACACAAGGTGCCATATGGTAAATGACGGAAACACTGGTGGATGCAGTCACATGTTTGGAGAGACCACATTGTCCTCAGACAGGGAACGTGCTGGAGTAGATTGCTGCTCAACTGTATTTAATAGTCTCTCCAATGACCCTTTACTTAGATGTACAGTCCATGTGCTTGGACAACCTGCTGACCCCGCTGTGAAAATTGTTTACTCTCCCAAGATTGAATGCACAGCTGTATTTTGTTTTCATTTCTGTCATAATTATACATCTTCACTGACTAATATTATCTTAATTAAAAATGCCTCTGTTTATTTGGGATGTAGGGACTTAAAAAATCTGGTCGATAACACTGCTCACTGATATAGATACCACCAAGATTGCTACACATCCAGATGGTGTTGCTGAAGCTGCTAGATCCTCTGATTGGGTCAGAGACTAGCCGTTTATGGGACGCCACTCCTAGTTGTGCATGTAAATGTGAGATTTTTCCTATTGGAATCTGTAGCTTAATGATTTGCTCATGAAACTTCTTTAAATATCCACATGGACTGGTTTCAGCAGTACCTGTAGCTGCATTGTCTGCTGCTATTGTGTTGGCATGCTGGATGCCGTAAATCCTTGGGTTCCATAAAACAATGTCATTTACTCTTGTAATAGTGCACAATGCTCAGGTACAAGTTCAGAAGTTGTAAACGATTGCACAGTTCGGGAACTGCCCATTGGTCCGACAGCCCATCATTCCGACCATATTAAACCCACTGTTCCGAAGTCCATTCCGAAATCATCATGATGCCCTGTGGTTAAGGTCTGGTAAGGTTTAGGCACAAAAACCACTTGGTTAGGGTCAGGAAAAGATCATGGTGTGGGTTAAAATGAAAAAGAAAATGACAAATACATAAGCCATGAGCCTGCTCCGCCTCAAGCCTTTCCCAGCTGACCCAGCCGTGCCGCCCATAGGGCAGGTTAGGCAAATGCTACAGGTGCCAGCATGCCAGAGGGTGCCAGGGAGTGAGGTGTTTTTTTTTGTTTTTTGTTTTTTTTCCCCCATTCTATTTGAAAAATTAGACAAGAATACACTACAAAACAACAACAGTACATATAGCCATACATCTCTAAATAATAATGAAATAATATTTCTAATTTAAATTTCTTCTTCTGCCTGCCTGGCATCCTTCTGCCTCTCTGGGAGGCAGCACCAATTTTGCCACAGTCCCTAACCGCGGCCCCTCCCCCCGCTACCTGCCGCCTTCTGGAATGTGATGCTGCTGAGTGACAAACTGACAGTCGGTCGCCATCGTCATGAACAGGCTAAAGCCCTCTGGGGCGCAGTACAAAAACAAAACAAAGAAGAGGGGGACAAACGTGAACAAGACCAAGGTAATGATGTGATGTGATGAAACACTTCATTTAAAATGGTAGAAACACAACGTAAGTTATAGTTACTGAAGCACTTGCAAGCTAACTAATGAGTAGCGGTTAGGCTACTACTGTGTAATGTCAGTGATACTGCGACTTCATTAGCCACTTCTTTTAGGAATACTTTCAGCATTCAGCTAGAGTTAATGTCATTTAATGTTGCTCCCATCTTAGAGAAAGTTGGAAATAAAGACTCAAAGTGTTTGGGGGAATGAATAAGCAACATAATTTAATATATTGGCCTAACTTTTCTTACAATGTTTCATGTTAGTGTGCTGCTGCACAAACAACTCACTTTTTACCAGCCAGGCATATATTCATATACTGTATATTTATGTTTTCCAATTTCCAGATTTGTGCAATTTGTGATGTTACAGTTGCATTTTTTATATTTTGGCTGTTTGCTGTGTTTAAAATGTCATTAGAACAAGGCAGGCTGTAATGATAGGTGCTATTATGGTTATGCCATGATGGTTTCACAACAGCTATTTGATTAATATATTGTAAAAGCCCAGTTTGTCAAATATACGCATCTCCTCTTTTTAGATGCACTTCTGAAGTATTTGTGCCCCACCTCTGCAAATCCTGGGCCTACTAATGTAACTGCAGCCACCTCATCCACCTCAGCACCAAGTGATGCAGCCTCAAGGTCATCTCCCTCCCACACACAAACTGCCAGTGGAGAAACAAGATTATTTAGAGAATGTAGACTGTTAAGAGATTAACAAGTTAGGAAGTTTAGGAAGTTTTTAAAATGTTTCTTCAGTAGTTTTTGAAAACCAAGGTTTGAACTGAACCATGAGTCAGGGGGGTGCCAGCAAATATCTTGCTTAGGGTGCCAAATTGGTCAGGCACAGCTCTGTGACCCAGAGCCAGTCACGGTGCACCATACGCCAGCCACGAGCCGTTCAGCACCGCGGGTGGTGCTGAACAGACAGTGCTGAACAGCCCATTAGTTCGATCGTCGAACTAATGGGCTGTTCAGCACTGTCGGACCAATGACATGGACTTGCACAGTTCACTGTTTATCCAAAATATCAGCATGTTTAATGAACGCACTTTTTTAGCACATTCACACACAAGACTGCTTTTTTCACCTTTACATGTTACGTTTTCCCAAACTCCCTACACTTCATCAAGTAGTTGAGGCTGTTTAGTGGTTGCAAACATTTAGTCATGTCTGGTACTCTAACTGGTCTTATAGAAATCCATAAAATGACTACAACCGTAACAACGTATTGTGCAGAAGTTACATGCATACAGTGTCAATTGAAAGTAAATTAGGATCCTTTGTTGTTATGGACACATGAACTCCCTGGTTCAGCAATGTCACCCAATGGGCATTAATTATGGTTACGACTCCACAGATGCTAAAAAGAGTGAGAATGTCTTTGGGGAAGTGGTTGAGTAGTGAATAGGTCAAACAAACACAAGACTTTAACCCAGGATATCGCTGCTTGTGTCCTGTGTGAAACTAAAGCCCCATTTCCACTAAACACTTTCCGTATGGTACTTTTGGAACCAGAAGTAATCATTCAGATATGGTACCTAGACTCTTGAGTTTCCGCTGCAAACAGTACCCTTAAATGTGGACAGGGTAGTTGTCACTCACTGCTCCATCCAGCAGTCACTGTGTTTCCTCCTTTATCAGTCTGCACCTCATTTATCGTCCACAGAACAAGGTTACACGCCCACATTTTCAGAACAAAATAGAACAGCCTGTGGTGAGAGTCTCTTTCCATGGAATATTTAAAAATAGTGGGTTTGTGCATGCAGTCCTTCTAAGGAGCCCACAGGAACGACATTCTGTGGCCCTTTTTTTGGTGAGGACTGGGATATTTGCGATTCACATAACCCATTTGAAATCATCAACATGTATTCACTCATTACTAAAAGTGTATGTGATTTAAGGTGTGTTGATTGATTCACATCATTGTTCATGCATTGAGTAACATTACAATTTAACGTTCTACCTTAAAAGTCCCCGGCAGTCAGCCCAGTGAATTAAGATATTTTTTTCTCTGACTATAATTTCTGCAAAAGGCAGCAAAGTATCCTTTTATTTTATAGTTAAACTTTACTAATGAAACTCACGGTACGAACAGTAGTTACATAAGCTTCAAAACCAGCCACAGCTAAGCCCTGAGCAGAGTGACTGTCTGCAGCTGCGGTGATTTTAGGTCCAGTGTGTTAATACAGTATGTCAAAATGAAAAAATAACTGTAAAGTCACACAGGTGAGGTTGTGCTGAAAAGAATGATACCAAACACGGCAAGGTAAACAGTTTCTTAAGGTGAAATTTAAAGGTAAAATGAAAAGTAGTCAAAAACGGCCAATTACCCCCTAGAGCCCAGAGGGTTAAATTTTTTCAGTTTAAGATCAGTCTTAAAAAATACTGTTCCCACATCACATTTAACTCTAGCCTAGACATCCATGGGCTGGCAGAGCTTCATGTGTTTTTTAAAACTGAGACCTAAGCGTACAAGTTTATTAGATATTTTGTTTAACCTCTCTCACTCACTTAAAAAGAAATCATTTTAAAAAAGGGAACTGGTCAAAGTCCATTTTTGTTGGCCGTCACTTAGTAACAGTGTTCACACAACTTAAACCTCGATGGCAATCATAAAGTGTTCTCAGAAAAACACATTACTTGAATGAAACATAACTCTGATGTGAAAAGAACTGGCATTTTTAAAAGCAGTGATGTTACCTTCAACTTCACGAAACACTTCATGTGTTGGGAGTTCTGTTGACAACTCAAACCACTCAGACCTTGACCAACTTGAGAGAACGAAAGCCTGTGGGTGTAGCCAGGTCAGCAATGGATCTCTCTGCCAGCCACAGATATCACCGGGGAAATGATAGAATGTTCTTTTATTTTCTCACACATAAAAACAGACCGTTCCTTTTCTCTGCAGTATATAAAAGGCCCTAGAGCCATGAGAACTTTTTGCCACAGCTCTGTCAATTTCTTGGAGCTTTGCCGTCTTTTGTGAGGAACTAAGTGAGCAATTAGCTTCCTGTGCTCTCACCAACCCGACTGCACTCACGCCACTGCCTGGTAATGACGCTTGAGTAAACACAAACAGCACTGTATACTTTTATGGTCTTCATCTATCAACACAGACTTTTTTAGACTCAAAGGAAGACAAATCTGTTTTTCCCAAAGGTAGATAGCAACATGTCTGTAAAGCTTTCTACACAGATGTCTCTGCTATAGGTTGAAACTGAATCCCCAAAACAGATGACCATATTAAACGTACAGTCAGACGTAACATGTGCTCTCTTACCTCAAGTCTGATCATTAATTTTGCCACAGATTTAAAAATGTCAGCAGGTCTGCTTGTGCTTAATGGGTTAATCATTACTTCTGGCAAAGAAGTAATCAAAACATTCTTACAAAACCTTTATCAGGCAATCCTGTCAGTGTGAACATTTTCTTCATCTTTCCACACATTTAGAAGAAAAAATCAGGTCCCATATCCGGTGAAATAAAAAAAAAGGGTATCTTAGGTTGTAATTAGAGTCATGAACTCTGAGCAGTGGTATCTCTTGGGGTTTTAATTTGCTTAAATCTCAATTATTGTAGTACTTGGTTTCAAAATCAGTAAGAGATACTTGTTAGCTCATAAACAAACTCTGTTTGGGGAAATATTTACACCTTTGACCCCCATTTCCCCTTGAGTGCTGAAACAAAACCAATGTCCTTGTGTGACAGTATACTGCACATGTAAAAGCAGTGAATCAAACAAAACGTCACAGACCTCCTTTTGGGACCAAAGGCACCTGACCTTTTCCATCTATTTCTAGGAACTGTGGTACTAACGGACGCATCCGTGCAAGCCTCAGACATTGTTTGTGTTGGCAGCCACTTCTTTAGTTGCATCTGTTTCCGTTCTGTTTTCCACTCTGTTTTTCAACCATCTCTGAAATTATTTAATGGCATACCCTTAAAGGCTGCTTTGTTCTTTGAAGGGATTACTTCATCCTGAGGAGGAATTACAAAAAGTGGGAACAGATTTTGCAAATAATCTGTTTTCTTAAGACTGTTTTCCTCAGAGATTTTCAGAGATTTTCTCTTCTGTTTTCAGTTGTTTGTTTAATAGTTATCAGAGGCCTTTTTTATTTAAAAAGAATGAATTGAAATTTTGTGAGATATTAATGACAGTTCAAATTAGCTGACCGTTAGCAGGTAAAATGTTTCCATGTTCACCATCTTAGTTTCGTATAGTAGCACAACAACACTTGCTAATTAGTAAGGGTGTGAATCGCAAGTTTCATCAAAATGATATTAGCTGAACATGAAGTCTGTCACGATTTTGATTCAGTTCAGGGACCCGCGATTGATAGGAGTACTATCAGTAAATATCCTCATAGTCTTGCTCTTTGCTGCCTAACATTATGTGCATGGTGCTTGGCTGCTCTCGCTGTTTGAATGTCAAAGAAAAAAGTGTGCTTGGACACAGATTGTGGCACAGGCCTGCCATGGTAATTTCACAATAGATATCTTAAAGATGACGATGTGTATTGGGCAGCACGGTGGTGTGGTGGTTAGCACTGTCGTCCACAGCAAGATGGTTCCTGGTTCGATCCCGGGTGGGGGAGCCCTTCTGTGCGGAGTTTGCATGTTCTCCCCGTGTCAGCGTGGGTTCTCTCCAGGCACTCCAGCTTCCTCCTACAGTCCAAAGACATGCAGACTGGGGATTGGATTACTTGATAACTCTAAATTGTCTGTAGGTGTGAATGTGAGCGTGGATGGTTGTTTGTCTCTGTGTGTCAGCCGAAAGTCTGGTGACCTGTCCAGGGTGTACCCTGCCTCTCGCCCAATGTCAGCTGGGATAGGCTCCAGCTCCACAGTGACCCTCAAGAGGATGAAGCGGTTAGAAGATGGATGGACAATGTGTATTGACACCCAATATTATTATTGAGTCCTTGATAATTGAATTGATATATTGATCAAGATCATCGTATCATTACACTCCTAAAAGAGAGTTCACACGCACATCCGGACCAAAACTGGGGAGGTGCTGAGCCGAAAAGGCGGACAAGGTGGACTGAACATTTTATTCTTCACCAAGAGATGAACTCGACCCAACAGCTCACACCTAGTGCCTCATGCATATTACATCACTACATACAAGAGGTATATTGATGACATCTTCTGAACTTCTACTGATAGAAATTCACTGTTACATGGACAGTCGTATCAGCCCACCCATCTGAAAAGGAGCCTTCTTGTGGCCCAACTGAACCGCATACGCCATATATGCAGCTCAGATACTGACTTTGACAAACAAAAAGTGGAGCTTGAACACAGGTTTTTACAAAGAGGGTATCGAAAAAAGTGGGTGACTCAAGCCTCTGCTTGTTTTTCTGACCTCACACAAACTAAGAGCCTGTACATAACCAGAACAAAAAATGTTGATGATCGTATCACTTCTTCCTTTCAATATTCCCCTCTGGCAAAAGATATGTCTTCTATCAACAAACACTGGCCTGTGGTAGCCACTGACCCAGCTCTGAGAGGGTTCATGGACAACCCATCCCGCATTGTCTTCAAAAGACCTCCTAATCTCAAGAACATGTTAGTGAGAGCAGATTGTCCCAGTCCCCCTCCCACCTTGACCTTCCTGGACCCTTCAACTACAAGTGTGGCAACTGCCAATGATGCAATTTCAAAAGGAAAACCAGCACTTTTCATCACCCACGCTCCGGCAAAAAGTTTTCTGTCAGTGGTTTCATTTCCTGTAATACTCCTAATGTTATCTACATGCTTAAATGTCCCTGTGGACTTGCCTACATAGGTAAGACCTCAAGACCCCTCAAAAACAGAATATCTAAACACAGATGTGCCATCAGCAGTCACGACCAAAGGAGCCCTGTGGCTAATCATTTTAAACTTTTGAATCACACTGTGGCCTCCCTGAGCTATCTGGGGATCAAACATGTTCAACTTCCTAGGAGAGGCAGAGACATTAATAATCTCCTTTTGAAACGCAAACTTTTCTGGATTTATACCCTGGACACTATGTCACCTAGGGGTCTCAACAAAGAGATGGACATCCGACCTTTCCTGTAATTCCTCTGTGGTTATGCTCCTCTGATTGCATGCATTGTTTTGCTACTTACTGCTTTCTATATGGTGTTTGGTTGTTATCTTTTGCACATCACCGTACTTTGGGGTACCTCAGTATTGTTGTTATGTCCTTTATGACGGCTTATTGGCCTGATGCGGTGTCAGACACTCTACCCCGTGTTGTTCATCCAACACTGTATGTGTTTTGGTATATATATCTTTAGACTTATGGTCTTTATGCATTTTTGCACATATCGCTATTTATTTATAGGATATGTTCACAGACATGTCATAGTATCTGTGGGTCCGTTTATTTGTGTGTAGACGCTTACGTTGATTGATTATTTAATTTGATTGTGAGGCATGTGTGTGTGCAACCTTTGTCCTTTCTTTCTTTTCCATATTAAGTACATGTACCTTGTGGTGCCCTATGATATTCTGAAACAAGGTACATTTTCTCTTTACGTTGTTATGTTACCTGTTTTCTTTTTCCTTTACTTGAACACATCATTGTGTCGCGGCACCCACCTGTCTTGGTAGTCTGATGAAGAGCATCACACTCAAAACGTCACTTCATTAAACTTCAGCATTGGACCCCTGTGGTGTGCGAGCTGTTTATCATTACACTCCTACTAATTAGCACAAAGCAAGGTGCAGTTGAGGCTGTAACAAAAACACAGGACTTTTGCTCAGGAGACAGCTGTTTGTGTCCCGTGTGAATCTAAAACTCAACGTCATTTTAACCTAAACTATGATCTTTTTCTACAACTGAATGTGTTTGTGGCTGATGGGTATGCTAGTAGTTTTGTATGTATTTAACCATGAACTAGATAACTTAAAAAATAAAAATTTAAAGGTTGCCTGGAGAGTTTTACTGTGCATTTACACCAAAAGTGTCATGAGCGCCATAAGCGGCCGGCAGCCATTCATTTTCAATGTACGCTTGTTACGAAGGGCGTCTGGAGCGTCAGCAGCAGCGAGCAGCGCGATGCCAGCGACCGGAGCGTCAAGTAGAAGTTGAGAGAAGCTGAACTTTATGCAAATAAGCAGCGCCACTACCGAAGCAGCAGCCAATTGCAGACCGGAATTCGTGTACGGAGGTCTGGGCTCTCCAGGAGCTGTATGAGCCGGTGAAATTCACCGTGGAGTTGCCGGGTTTGCAGGACTCTGTGGACCCAGACAGCCTGACAGCTCCGGGCCCTGTGTTTCCTCAGCAAATACGGCAATGCAATACAAAGGAGGCTTCCGAAAGTGCGATAATGAGCTCCCGCTTATTTACCACCAATTACATTTCTCAGTGGTCCTATGTGCCAACAGGAGAGTAAAATCATAATTATAAAAGACTCATAAAGGCTATATTGACTGTGTTTATTAGTGTTATTTTAATTGTGCAATGAAAGAACAAAGTGAAGACATAAATGATATATTTGTTTATCCTTGTAAAGGATAGTCATGTCAGCCTTGATGGACTGAACTGCAGAAGCCGGCCCCGCCGCTTTGGCCGCTGCAAGCACCTGCTGGAGCTGCTGCCAGGCAGCGCAATGCCAGCGACCTGAGCGACCTGACGCTTTTGGTGTGAATGCACAGTTAGACTTCTAGCAGTTCATTCATTCATTCATTTCATCTTCTAACCGCTTCATCCTCTTGAGGGTCGCGGGGGGGCTGGAGCCTATCCCAGCTGACATCGGGCACCCTGGACAGGTCGCCAGACTATAGAGACAGACAACCATTCACGCTCACATTCACACCTACGGACAATTTAGAGTTATCAATTAACCTAGTCCCCAAATTGCATGTCTTTGGACTGTGGGAGGAAGCCGGAGTGCCCGGAGAAAACCCACGCTGACACGGGGAGAACGTGCAAACTCCGCACAGAAGGGCTCCCACATTTGGGATCAAACCGGCAACCCTCTTGCTGTGAGGCGACAGTGCTAACCACCACACCACCGTGCTGCCCCTTCTAGCAGTTCTATTAAGCTATTTTCTATGGGTGCATCCCTGTATTACTTATCTTGTACATGTTCAAGAGTATGTATGCAATGCAACACACAGTCCCACCAATGGTGTCATGCTGTTATACTGATTAACAGGTGGTGATATCATACACAGATATGCTGCAATGCCCCAGCAAAAGCAAGGAAGAAGGAGACTGCTAGTGAGTAAACAAGGGTGTAAATAATGCAGGATTTGAAATACTTAAAATGCAAATGTTCTATGACATTTATTAAGTGATATGTTCTATCACTTTGAACTTTGTGTTGAATTGTGCTATACAAATAAACTTGCCTTGCCTTGCCTATGAGGAAGGAAATGTACAGATACACATGGTGTGTTTTGGTGAGTACCACTAAATGTAAACAAAACATTTGTTTACAAGAAAACTCCACTGGGCCCCTTTAACATTTTTCATTATTAACTTATTAGATTTTTTAGCGTCTACATTAGTATGCATTTCCTTAGTATGTCTTAGTTTTTCACTGCAGTCTTAAAGAGGCAATCATGAGGTGCCTCCTACGTACCCACATGTCGAAAATAGGTCGCTGATGGAAAAAAAAACAAAGTGACAATTGAAAGTCAGGTGTTTCTTCTTTTCTTTTATAACAGTGAAAAGATTCTGGGAAGAGTCCTTGCTAGCTCTCCGTTCAAAAAATCATGGATTCCATTGTTGTGTTTAGAATAATTTAGACACAGTTGGTTGTAAATCGTTGATATTTACACGTAAAAATAAATACATCTTCAGGAATTGTATGCATATATATTTTTATGTGATTGACTCATCGTACATGCAAGGCTACATCAAATAATGCATACTCAGCACTGTTAAAGCCCTTATTGATTTTTCTGATCATTGACTTGTATTACATTCAAGGTTATGACACCAGACTGGCTAATCTGTGCCACAACAGACCCTTGTCAATGCTGTTTAAAATGGAAATAAATCTCTCTCTCTCTCTTTTTTTTTTTTTTTTAAATATTTGTTGGTCATTTCAATGCCCCTTTTAAGAAGTACATTCAACAATTCAGTTAAGTTTAAATGTGAGAAAATATCTCTTTTCTGAATATAATTTTTCATTTTGTTTTAGTGTGTAACAGTTGGATTGTAGGTAACAATAAGGACTTATATAATGCTGAATATCTAGATAACAATATCCATGTGTTGATTAAGACATATGCTTTTGTTTAATATAAAAAGCATCAAAGGGTATATAGTATATAATCACACTTTATGATTACTACATTCAACTAAAGGTATACATTTAGGACACTTTAACATTGCACACCAACAGCAAATCCACCATCACCTCCATCTCTGTCTCAGCTTAGTGTAAGTTATGTGAATATTAGTGTTTGTAACAACGTGTAGTGAATAATAACTCATGGTTGAAACTGTTTATCTGGAAAATAACATGTGCATTTAAAGTGAAAAGTACATGTGACTACGTTGTGTGTGCTTGTCTGATTGCAATGCCTCTGCTTTCTTAAATTTCCTTTATGACTTTAAACTTTGGCTTATAATTCAAAGACCACAATAAAATTATTCCCAATAACCAGTATTGGCATTGTTTAGTGCTGCAAACCTGCAAGTCTTGTCTCCCGTGTTGTTCACTATAACCACTAAAACCAGGACTGGACCTTTTTAGTGACTCGGCATGCATACATACAACTTTGGTATTATCACATGGGAAAAAGACCTTTCTCTGTTAAAACCACCGCTCTGTTCACTTCTTTTTTTAAGATTCCCTCCCACTTGATTTTCCCATCTTAGCAACATGCAGTTTTAGTGGTAGCCAAGGAGCTTGACCACTGAGCCAACTAGCCAGCACTGTTCTCAAGAATGGCTCTCCCAGGATGCATCACAACCAGAAGGGGAGTTTGGTGAAAATCCAAAATTACTGTCTGTGTGAGTCTGAGAAAGTGGAAGAGACAAAAAGAGAGTTGTGTGATAATCATTACTAATGCATTGATAGCAGAAGGTTCTTTTAATTAAATGACAAAATATTTGGTTGTTGCTGGAAATTATTTAATTATTGATTGATTTATAGCAGCCAACTGTGTAATTGTTATTTCTTTAAAGAGTTTCCCAATAATTTTTTCCTATAAAGAAAATGTTGTGAGTCATATCCTTTTCCAGACACTCAGACTGGTGTAGTAATATCTTTAAGTCTTCCTGGGAAAACCACAAAGTACTTAGAAGTCACTCTGACCTCCTTCTAAATTAGACTAACAAGTCTGGGGCAAGGGAAGGGGGTCAAACTGGGAACATTTTTGTACATTTAAGGTAAACGGGTATTTTTGTTTTTATGAAAATACAAAACTGCTTTTCATTTAGGAATATTTTATTGGTTAGCTTTGGTTTAGTTTCCAATGTGACCCCTAGATAAAGTTTGCTTTCTATTGAAAAACTTATTAATTTCACATTAAGGCATGGTCATGGTTTTAGGCATAGGCAAACCAGGCAGCCACCCAAGGTGTTAATGACATGATATAAACCAGAAGTTGATTTAAGTTAATCATGAATATAATTGTCAGTGGATTTCTGGCCTAAGGCACCAGACCAGGAACGGCCCTGCATTAAGGCTCTTAGTCTAAAAAGTTGTTCTTGGAGTACTGACTTGACAGGTCTGGGAAAGTAACACCAGTGCCTTGATGCACATGTGAAAGTCTGATAAAGTTTTCAAGGAATAATCTCATACTTTGAATTTGCATCCAAATTTTGAAGAACAAACTTTGTGGCCAAGCTTAAAAGATTGAGTTGTTCTTCACAAAAACACATTGGTATCTGTTCTGTTTTGTTGGATCTTGACTGTCTCTCTATCTTTGTTCCTGTACTTCCTTTGTGTGAGAACCAATCAGATTTTTTAGGCCATTTTTGATAAGTGAGGCAATTCTGGGAGACCCTCACTTCTTTAAGAGGATTGAGAATGATAGTTGTCAATGGAAGGTCCTCACTAGTACAGAAGTACAAGAACATGTACGTGTGTGTTGGGCGGGGAGGTAGGGTTATTTCAAAAGGCAGTCTTTCCCTTTAGTTACATTAGAAGTATCAGCATTCGGAAATAAAATTTCATTTTGCCCTTCATGTTGTGGATATTTTGAAAAATAAAGGTCTTTGGTTCTCAAGCTGTCTTACACAATGGTAGTTTATTAGAAATATTTAATTAAAAAAATGATAAGCTCTTTCCTTTTGTTGTCATGATAACTTACTGCTGTTTGAAACTTCCCCACCCCCCCACCCAGCTCCTCAGACTCTTGATCTTGCTTAGTTGACCAGGAGCTCCTGGTACTGCACAGACCGGAGGAAACGCGCGAAGGAGTCTTTCTCCATCAGGGCGTAGATCCTCTTCTGGGCCAGGTCAAAGGTGGCGGAGGACAGATCCACCAGGTTCCTCAGAGTCACATCCTTGGTGAAGTGGTCAATGTTCACCTGTGGTGAGAGGACAAAAGTACATGCTGTTGAAATAAAGTGCAGATGAGGAAGATGAAGAAAAACAGCAAGTGTTGATGGTAAATATGAAAAAAAAAAAAATGTCACAATAAGTCTGCAAGAGATGACTCAGGGAGGTGAAGAGAAAGATGCCAGAGTAGGCCAGACCCTGGGTGCTGTTTATCTCAACTAGCCACTTGTTATGTTTATTCCAAATGAAATGCAAACATAAACCAAATCAAGTCCCGTCTGCCGTAAGATGATTCCAAGGAAAAGACCTTCCGGGGACGTGATGTTTACAACAACCGCTTTACAACATAAAACAGTCAGAGACCGATTGTAACATTCAGCACTAAAGCAAATGCATGCCTTTTCTGACCATGCTAAAAACTTCATTTAAAGAAGCTCTATACAACATTCAGAGCATATCCATGATTCAGAGGTTGTCTGCACATGGCTTTCAGTGTGGAGGTTGATGAGCTGGCTGCTAGTGGCTAATGGTGCTAACAGATAATGGTGCCAAGAACATCATTAAGAGTGCTAACAGTGGCAACAGCCCTGAAAGAGATAAGAATGTTAACCTGCTGCCATCCTAATACCATCACAGGCAGCCAAACTGGCTAGCGCAGCAACCGACAGAGAAGCTTGGGTTACATCACACAGAGAGGTAGCCGGCCCGCTCTTACTCGCGACTGAGTAAATATCGTCGCTTTGTCAGTGGATCTCGGTGTCAGACACTGACATACTGAGGCACCCTTTGCAGTGCTATGATACACACCAGACGATGGCTGCTGTTGACGATGCAAGGGGCAAACATTGTAGAGAGCGTGAAAGTCTGCATAGGTCAGGTGGGAAGGGAGTTGGACAGGCAAACCTAAACCTCATGGACTTTTGTAGCTTAAATTTAAGGAAGTAAACCTAATCAAAGCATTTTTCCAAAGTGTAGTTTATTTTGGAAAATAAAAAAAGTAGCCATTTAACAAGCAAAAACTGTGTAATTCTGTGAAACGGAAATATATTTTGACAAAACACAATGCATGCAGGGGAGTCGCACCCGCAAATGCTGCATGAAAAGGTATTAGTCAAATTGAATGAACATTCACCCAATCACAGACTGTTGTCCGTGACCAGCCACGGGCCCGTGAAATTTGAAGTTACGTCAGTCGAGCTTTTGTCACTCACCGATGACTGACATTGAACAACATTGACACACAACAGAGAGAGGAAGGAGGCAGAGATGCCAAAAAGGAAGAGGCAGCAGCAGAAAATTGACTTCTTTTTCAAGTTAAGTTGTCATGTAAGTGAATGCAGAGGAAACCGGCTTTCCGCCGCCCCCTCAAATCAACATCATTTCTCTGTCAGCGGAGACCCTGCTCTCCCCTGCAGCCCACACCACACAAAGGAACTTAATGAGGAAAACTGTGATCAGAATCTTACTCTTTTGGCGATCTACGGTGGGCTCAGGACAATGTTTTTCGAGAAAGTTTTCAATCCAGCCGTTAAGTGCAGAGGTTTTTTTTCTCTCCCAAGAACCTCGTAGCCTAGGCTACAGTAAATCCACCATGAGAACTCTGCAATAGTAATTAAATAATACATTTTGTGGTTAAAAACGTGTAAATTATGATACCGGACCTCCATTGTGAGGCTTGACCGTTTTTATAAACAGTCTATTGGCTTGAGGTAAACAATGGTTCAAATTAATTTGATAATTTGGCCATCTAATAAAGATAAATGTTATGTTGTTGGTTGTTAAAACCGGGAACAGGTCACGCACTCACGACCAAGCCAAGGTGCCAGAAAACCACGTGTGAAATAGTGTGAAAAAGAGGATCTGCACACTTGGATCAATGCAAGTATCTTTAATTCACCAAGCTTTCGGTCCGAGGTCCTTCGTCAGGTAACAGTCTGCACCTGAGAACAAAGACCAGTCTAATGCTGCATTCCAGGCAGGCTTTTGAACTCGTAAATCACGACTTCAAGTCACGAGTTACAATTTTGTAGTGTTCCAGGAAAGTTACGGCAAACTGCCAGTTACTTCCTGTTTAACGTTGAACATGGTTTGTTTGTTCTTCCCCATTATTGCTATCGCCAAAGGTACCTGCTCCCTGCTCATTTGAGTGAAACGGAGGAGGATGGGGTCACAGATGCTATTGTAGGCTATTTTTTATGTTATCTGTGTGTTTGGAAACATTTTGTATTGATTTATTCTTGCACTAGAAACCAGCTGTTAGAGCTGCTGCCAATAATGTGTTAACATTAGGGTTATTTTATGGCTATTTCTCACCATGTATCACCTGCATCAACACCACATCCATAGGGCTGCCATTGTTGTTTAGAGGAGTAAGGTAACTGGTTTAGAGGGCTGTGTGACGTCAGAAACCATAACTGGGAGTACATCGATCTGGTACGAGTTCACGGGTGGGAAGTTACGGGTTTGACTGCCGTTCCAGTGCACTTTCACGGGTTACAGGTTGTGAAAACACGAGTTACGGGTAGCCTGGAACGCACCATTATGTGGTTGATCAAGGCGGTCAGCAACACCTGTGCTGTGCCACTCCTGCTTAGATGGGAGATGTAGTTCAAAAGCAGGATGTGTAGTCCCCTCTGCACAGCAATAGATTTCGAGTACAGGAAACACTCCACAAGAACCAAGCACAGATAACAACTAGACAATAGAGAAAAAACAGAGAAAAAAAAATATATACATATATACACAGTATAACAAATAGAAGATTGAATCTATGCATACTCCCAATCCTTTATTTACGGATTAGGGTTGGACATAGATTCAATCTATGTATACCCCTAAATAAAGGGTTGGGAGTGGAGTGTTTCCTGTACTCAAAATCTATTGCTGTGCAGAGAGGACTACACACTCTGCTTCCACACACTGGAACACCCCCACATTTAAAATCACTGCTCCACCCCTGAATGCATGTAACAAGTGTAAACTGACATGCTGCCCCTGAGGGTCCAAAACTGACACAATAGTGTACCCAGTGTGGCATAGGTCCACTGACAAAGCAGCAGTATTTGACGAGTTGGGATGAGAACCTGTTGATGACTTCAGTCTCTGCTCAGGACGTTATCACCCCACTATATCTCTACATAGCAAATAGTAGTTTGCTGCTATGTTAATGTTCTGAATGTTGAATAGATCTCCTTGAATTTGACAATATTTTCCTCTGCTGATGTGTGTGTTTATAACTGCAGTGTGTGCTCGTGCATGTGCTGTTCATTCTCAGTCGCAGTTCAATCTTAGCACATTCTCTGTCTGTAACCTCATGTGTTTACACTCGAGCAAGCCTGGATTTCTGCTTCGCACATTGTGATGATCAGATAAGGACTCTCACTTTGTGCAAGCTGTTTTACACACACCGTCATCTCAATTTTCTTTTATTCTAAATACACTGTTAGGTGTTCAGCAGTGACATGTTATGAGAAAAAAGAAATTTTACTCACAGAACCCTGCTGAGAGAATCCCTGCTTCATTGCATTGTCAACATACTGAGGGCCTCCTCCAAGGAATGTAGATTTAGCTGTTAGCATGGACCTCTATATGAGTGGTCTGAATGTGTCTTTGTACTATATCATCTTTGAAGTATAAGATTGTTAACAACTACTGTATGTGTTGGTTGCACACGTGTTGAGGATAATCTCCTTCTATTCCATGTGGTGTTGAGCTCATAAAAAGGGGGAAGTCATAGGAGTTTCTGACCTCTCTTGGTCCCTCAGACTGGATGAAGTCCTCATAGATCTTCTTGGCTTTGGTGGCCATCTTCACGGGGTTCTTGGTCTTCTTGAAGTCCTCACAGCTCATCCAGAACTCAATATTCTCATCACTGAACTCAGACTGCAGAAAGCTGCGGAAAGCAGTCAGACCATCTGATGGAGAGAGGAGGGTAGAGGTGTCATGGCAGGTTATACAATAGAATATAGAACAAGTGGTTATGTGAACCCCTTCTTCATGCATGCATTTTAAAGGGAATGGGCTGGCAATTCTGAGTAAGCCTTTGAGACACTTCACCATCAAGGTCACAATGACAGGTTATCTAAAGCATAATTATTTCTATAGCACTTCAAACATGGCTAAGTTGAATGATATAGTACAACATTACATAGAATTTTTATCCCAAATCTTGGTGGATGGATCAATTCTTAAATTGTCACATTGTCAGAAAAATCCACAAAAAGACTTTTTCATCTATGTTTTGATGACTCAGAAAACCACAATAATCTTAACACCATCTGCCTCCCTCCTTAAATCATGAAACAACACCAACTGCTACTATTATTTAGAAAAATATTTTACATTCAGCTCAGAGACAAGAGGGAATTAAAAGTGAATCAGATCATGATACTTTGTCTTTTTTTAATTTCTGCTGGGATACTGTTAGCCTGTATAATATAGGCAGCAGCAGTCTATTTTCTATCTAATAAGATATGGATTTGATGAGAAACCTTATTTTATAATCGGCTAGTCAGAAGATGTGCTAGATAGTTATTAGGGAGAAAGGAGAAAATCAGATGTTTGAATCTATGGCTGTTAAAGGCTTCTGTATATCTCATGGAAAGACTGAAAGTGTCTGTGACTGACTGTGAAAATTACAAAATACATTTAAAAATCTATCAGTGATGCAGCTCTTGAACTGAGATCGCTCTTCTTCAGTCACACCTGTTTTCCAGCAGTGACAACACTGCTGGAAAACATGTAATAACATGAGCACTGTGGCTCCTCCATAATGATGCTTTCATGTTTAAACAAAGCCATTACAGAACATTTACATAGCGGACACCTAAACCCAAAAAGCAATTAAGTTAACATATAGATTAAACCAGCAATGTCACAGATCCTATAAAGGCTTTTTATTACATCATTTGCACAAGTGAAGTAGTGGAAAATGAAAGGGAAACACAACTGATGCTATAAAGTTGTGGCATATATCACAGAGGTTTGGTATTTTTATTGAGGAAAGTGTGATGTAAAGGAATGTGTATTGTCCATTTGACATTTTTACCAGCTGCGATGTTGTGACTAGTTTTCACCTTATGAGTCTGTGTGTGTGTGTGTGTGTGATCACGGCAAAATATAGTCCCAGAGTCACCTATTCTAGCGGGAACTACCACAGAAGTGTTTTTTTGTATTTTGCCAGGTGTTCATATTATATATGAATATTAACGTCTTTCAGTGGACGGATTTTGTCACCACAGTAGCGTGACAACCGTGTAAGATGTAGTCGTAAAATTTTACAGGCTTGAAGTTGAAATAACAATGAAGGCCAAGTTTGGAGATGGGTGTGGTCCAAACATGAGGACGGGAAGTAAGGGGGCAGGAAGTAGGGAAGGGAGCACTGGCCCACCCACTTTACCATCCTGGTCCACATTCATTTTAAGTCACGGATTGCTGTACTTTTTATGAATCTTAAATTTGTTGTTAAGTTGGAGAGTTTTCAGCATTCAAAAAACTTTATTTCAAAGCACTGATCAGGAAAAACTGAATGTGTCATGCAACATACAGGAAGTGAAAACATGCAGAAGCTTTATAGAAACTTTAAACTTAACAAGTAATTATGATTATATAATATTTTGGCTTTTAAAAAATTATTTTCTTTTAACAAAAATAACCAACTACCTTTTTTAAATCTAAAAAAGATTGCAAAATACCAAAATACAAACAAAACTTGGATGTTTTGGACAAATGTAAAAGCACAGTGATATTCGAAGATATGGATCCAAAATAAGACTTGATAAAACAACCAGCCATTAAAGTGAAGACCATTGTAGTTCTATACAATGCCTGCGAAAGGTCCCATTGTCTGAACGAGCATGTGCTGCAGATGATAAGCTCTCTGCTTCAGCCTCAGGCTTTTATCTGCAATCTAAATGGCTAGTTTGGTTCAAAATAGAACACAGTCGCAATCAAGCTGCAGCCCTTTTTTTTCTTTGAAAGACCTCCAGTACATGGATATACAAAATGAGAAGCAAACACACCCAAGCACTGATGACAAGCTGTTGTGTATCAGAGTTGTAAAAACTAGCAGGAAATGAAGCCTCGGGTTTATTGTTTGTCATGCATTAATGATTTGATAATATATTACTGCCATGTCAGCAGGATTCTGCTACATGAACTTAGTTTCAGTTTTAATTAACTGCACTGACCCTTGTAGCTTGAGCAAGCTGGGTGATATTTCAAATAATGAAACACTGAAAAATTCTTGTAATTAAAAACTGCACAGACAACTTGACAATTAGATTAATTTTTCTACGAGTGCAATGTTGTTATTTTAATCAGAGCGCAGCCATACATTATGTATTTCCTGTTGCGTAATATACGTTGCATTATGCAATTTTTCACTTTAAGGTGAAGGAGGGGGGTTTGTTCTACATCTGAGAGGAAATAACTCAGAGAATCCCACAGGAATTAACAAGAAAGAAGCTATAAAAAATAATGTTAATGTAAAATCTCATGTAGATAAATAATCACGGCACAGCAGTTTGCAGCAGCAGCACAATAAATCAACTCTGGTGAAATCATTTAGACTTCTCCCAGGAGATGTTACCATAACACACACAATAACCTCCATGGACGGATATACACACAGATGCAAACACATTCAGGCAGGCATGCAAACACAGGGGGGACATACATCTTTCTGCCCTCGACTGTGCTGAAGGAGCCACTTAGAAAGCTCTTTTACCGCCCACTGAGCTCTACAGAGGAAAGGTTTCTCCTTCCACATGTAGCAGCCGGTCAGTTACATCCGTACGTGGATTCATTTTGATGCACAGGGGCAACTTGAGTCACTTAATAGCAGGAGAGTTTACACGTACCACTGAATACCATTAACCATTAGAGTTAATCATCAGTCTTTCCGTGCTCCTTGTGAAGTAAACATTGGAGCCGGTAGCTGCTCTCTGGTATTTATGCTGGTTGTTAAAGTGTTTTTCTTACATGTTGTTCAGTTTACACCAACAGTTTAAGCTTTTTAAATGTAACCATATTCCAGCATTTTATAATTATGTAAAATTTTAGGAGGAAGGTGGTCCTGGATTACTTTTTCATGTATGTTGCAACTGTCAAAATCCAAAGTAGGTGTTGATTAAAGTTGAGCTAAGCTGCAAATGCACTCTATGAAATAACTTCTTTAGGTCTGAGATGCAGTCATTAATCATAGACATCACAAAGCTAATTTATCATTGATAAAGAACAAGTTGCTTATGATTAATTTGTACTCCATAGATTTTGATGGCAATTTTAAGCTTTGAAAATATGATTATGCAAGAACTGTTATTCAGTACTGTTAATTTTGGACTTTTCAATTTGTGCTGTTTGTGTTGTCTCGTAAACCCATGCGGGGTGCAGGGTAAATTAACATCCCCGAGACAATAATAAAAACCACATCATTATCTTCATCATTCAATTAAACAAACAAATGGTCACCTGCATATCTAACACACAATACAAAAAATAGCACACAAGCTATATTGCTGTTATGGCAACTAAGCCCTGCTAGGTGTGCTCTACCTGTTTAAACAGTCTAGACAGACACCAGACCTCAGTGGAGGCATATTTTCTCCTTTGGGAATGGTTTAAGTTAAACCAAAGTGCCAGTTGTTACATAATGAAGACTGCAGCTTTGGACAGGATGACAAAATGATGCACTCAGTGTCTGGTTGTGAGGATGTCAACAAAACAGCAGAGGCTGTGCAGAACATAAAGTAATAGGCCACCTAACGTGAAACATGTTCTATTTTTTTAGGTTTTTAACAAGGAGGGTTTTTTGTTGAGCATCAATCAGCTGTGTGGAAAAAGTTGGTGTGCATAAGCAGCATCATTATTGGAAGAAGAGAAAGATCTGCAAGATACAAGCTCGGTACCAAGCTACATGAGAACAAGCAACATGAGAGCTGTGATTTCTTTGAGGAAATCACTTTGGTAGAATCACTTGGGAAATAATCACTAGGTTTAATTAAACAGTAAAGAACGTTATTTAATGTTGTTTTTCAAAAACAAGGTGTTAGATTTTCATCAGTCACATCACACACTGGACAAAATACATCCAGTGTGGAACTTTACAACTCCTGGGTGGCAATTCATCCCATCTTGTCTGTGAGATACAATTAAAATCCAACAAATAGCCTGTACCTGTATCGATTGTGTTGTGGGGACAAAAATCACAGATCATATTGGAACAAAAGGTTGTTACCCCACAAGGTATATCACCAAATGTTGGGCTTAACACCTAGTTTGACAGACATTGAATTTTGGTTGGAATGAAAATTGGGTAGCTGGTATTTTAACTGTCTAAGGACATGGGAATTTCATGTTATGTGGATGTTAACATTAGGATGTTTTGCAGACGTTAGGCTTTGTTCTCCATACTTCACAACTGAATGGTGTTAATCCACATTGAGGTGACGTTGGCATGAGGTGTTTGGAAGACGTTGGATTTTGGTTATGTAACAAAACTTGAAACAAGAAAAAAATGAACATCTTCTGTCGTCAGTATTCTTTGTCAAATTAGCTTTATATATATGTGTGTGTGTGAGAGAGAGAGAGAGAGAGAGTGAGGAAAAGAAAGAATAAGAGAGGATAGACTTACAGCTGTTGTTCAGGACTCGGTCCAGACTTTCACGCCACTGAGCAGCCTCCTCAGGAGTGGGCCTGCACACAAAATACCTCAGTTCAGTCTGCATCCCCAACAGATAACAAATATAACATACATATAATATACAACACTTTTTAATTGATAGCAAACATGATATACTATACTGAAACTCTACTGAGTGAAAACAACAAGCTATAAATACACATTAGACGTGTGTTTCCAGTCTCCCTGACCAGATAGAATCCTTTGATCTCAGTTTCTGCTGCAAGATTTAAGCCTGGAAAACATCCACTGAGAATAGATGGTGTCTGGTGCACGAACCAGACCAATCAAAGTGTGCATTTAGACTCTGTGCTGAAAATCCGAACAGTTTTAAGGAGAAGCTGTGACTCTGAAACTGCACGGCTTCTCTCTCTCTCTCTCTCCCTTTGGGACAAAGTTTCCAAAGCAGCAGAGATGTTTTTCAGGGGTTGCAAATTAGCTGAAAGAACCAACGACAGGCTGGTGAGTGATGTGTTCACCCAGCAGGTGTCTGAGTAAAAAAAGCAGAACTGTCATCCATCCTCTATTGTACAGGCTTTTATTACGATCTCAAGCAAATGCTTAATGACCAAGACTGTATTCCAGCTTCACCGTGTGGGGATAAAATGTGATTTTGAATTGAGTCCAACAAAGAGATAAAAACCATATACACAGATGACAGCAAGTGCTTTTACAGTGTCATCATTAAAAGAAAAAATAAGATGTAGGGACAATTGCAAATAATCAATCTGAACTGCAGTGGTGGGAGAAAAATAAAAAGCAGTATTATAATTAACCCATTGCCAGAATACAAATAAAAAACTGAAGCTACAGATGATGCCTTACTGACTTTTGTGGATTAGTTTAAGGTTTAACAAATGCTGCTTTTATCAAAATGATCAGCTTTTTTTCACTGAACCGACTCAAAATTTAAATGTATGTTATAACAAGAATTCAAAGTAGTTCAGCATCTCATACATAATAAATCATCTCTAACTCAGTCTTTTTTAAGGTGATACCAAATAAAATGTGGAGTATCTAAAGCTTTGTACCATCTCACACTGACATCTGAGCCCAGTCAGTGTCTGGAGAGGTTTATTGTCCTTTGATCTCCACTTCTTGTACCTGCTGTGGGCTCTGCACGACCTTTTTACCGTCAATTGTCTGAATAACACTCAACCTTCAAAGGCATTCACGTCTCTGAGAGCGAGGCAATGAAAGAGACTCACTTCTGCTGCTTCTCTGGTTTCTTCTCGATCTTCTCGGGGTAGGGGATAATGAGGTCAATGGCATTTTCTGGCTTCTGGAGCAAGACACCCAATTTTGTCTTGATCTCCTTAGCTCTGGACGACAAAAAGCAGACAGCATGTGTGACAAAGTCTTTGTGTTCACTTCTTCAACAAAAAAATAATAATCGAGTCAGAATGTTTATCTAAAGCCTTCATGATATCCATCATCCTCTCACCAACATGACTCTGCTGTAACTGTATTTATGCAAGACACTAAGATAAAAATCTATCAGCATGTTGGTTCAATGATTCATCAAATTTAGAACCTCTTGTGAAAAGGCTGAGTTCATGTTTATACGAATTAGACTCCGCTGAGGGAAAAAAATAGCAGTTACGGGTTAGAAAAAGTAGTAGTAGAAAACCTAGAAAGTATATCTTATCTTAAAACAAAAAAAATGCATATGTTGTTTTAAGATTTACAGAATTTTACTGTGAAATATGTTTGTTTTTTAAAAAAAATCTAATTAGACCTTCTTTTCTGATGCACATGTATACCTAAAATTCTCAGAACAGTTTATTCAGTTATAAAGTTAATCGACATATTATGAAAAAACAAAAAAATCTGAATCAAAATCAAACATCAACATCTGAACAGTGTCACACTTTGAAACCAATGTTGACCCAGTGGTATTCACTGCAGTTAGAGTTAAACCACAGGAAACCTTGGTATGTTTTTTCTTCAACCCTACAAGTTTAGGAGGTGTCGCTCACACACTCTTGAACAGTCTGCATAAGCCATTGTAAAAAAAATAAAAGCAAAAACCATTAAAGTTAGCATTAAAAAAAAAACAAAAACCCAAATCTGATGACACATGAAACTGTTCTCCAGGTCAACACATCTGCCAGAAAGTAAAAACTTCACGGAGATGAACATTAAGCCTTAAAGTTCTTTGAGATGGAAACTGTTGACCTGAGACTGACAGCAACATGGATTTACAGCTTTCATCTTTAGTATGATCTGAATCACTTTATATTCAAGATTATTTTTTGGTGTCCAAATCACATCAGAGGAAAGTATCATTTAGACATGACAGGAAAGGTAGAGCGATAATGATGGCAGGTCTCACCTTTCGAGGCATGTTTGGGGTAATGCAGCTAATCCTTTGCACATTTTCCAGCGTTTTCAGTCAGCGTATGTGCAAGTAAATTAAGTCTTCCAGTCGGCCCACGGTGAGTCTCAGAGACCCTCTTGCTTTCTGACTGTGGCTTTCAGCACATGGGGAGTTTTATACAGACACCCTTTGGGCTTTGGGCCAACAGCTAAGCCAATCAGACTGGAATGTGTACAGTGCAGACAGCTGAGGGGCCTGGCTGAGGAAGGGCGGGTTATCAATGGTCTGTTTGCTTTGAGGTTTCAATTAACCAACAGATCCAGGACCAGTGTGCAGGATGCAAACAGCACCATGAACCTAGACATTATGAAACCATGAAATTAGATCTTGAAATCTGTTTATTAAGGATTTTGATGCTATCTATCACATCTTATCAGTGAGGTTTTTTTTTTTAATGTATTTTCATTTATAAATAACATGTCCCATCAACACACACAGACACACTCAGTAATCAAACATTAATGTTCAAAATCAAACTTTTTAACTCAAACTTAGTTCATCTTTAACTTAAGTTGAGGCCTTTTTGACCAACTTTGAGCAACCAAACTGCTCAAACATAAAAAAATATGCAATTTTAATTTGGCCTCACTCTCATGCACACATGCCGTCATTTAACACTGCAGAAACACTGCCACCTGCCTATAGAAATAACCCACAGGCTGCTCTAAAAGTTGCTCATATAAGCATTGTGTGAGAGTTGCCACCTCTAGGGTCTGGCTTAGTCTGAAATGAGATTTTTCTCATATGGTACCTTACTTTAAGAAATATAAACCTGTTTTTCTACAAAACTATTATTCTTTTAACCAAAGAAGGTAAACGTCTAAAATGTTACATGTCGTCTAAACAGAAGAAGCTGTGTTTGGCTAATTTCAACTAGTTAAACTTTGATGTAAATCACGAATTCTCTGATCAAAGAAACACAATTAGGAATCTGACCAGACATTTGATCTCAGCCTTTGGTATTTGGCAGTGTTTGATACTCACTGCTAGGTCATGGTCAATACCAAAATAGGGTTGCGGTTCAATATCAATAGTTTACACACTATTTTCGTTTGTGCAAGAAAGAAATCAGTATTGACCACTGGTTGGAGATGTGGTTTCTAATTAGGCTGCGGCAGACAGTTCACTCATATTATACACATACACATACACAGAATGGTCATCAGAGTTTGGCTTTATTAATATCACAGCACAGTCTTACTCTTGAGATCAGCAGCTGCAACATGTAAAATACTATGGCAAGATCTTTTGACAGCAGGAATGTTTGAGGGAAAATGTGAAAGTCCTCAAACTGCAAGACAGCTGAACAAAACTTTCAGTTTTGGACATGTTATGCCCTTATTGGAGATTCTGACAGTAGGGAGAGAGAGACCAACATTTCTGACAACAACCAGACCAGATTGTTGATTGTTCGGGCAATCACAGCTCTCCTCAAACTGCACATCAAACCACAGCTGAGTGGCGTAAATTCATCCTGATTGTAAAGATAGCTGCTGGATAAAATCATCCTAACCCACACAGTGTTTGTCCTTCACTACATGCTAAACAAATGTAACCATGCAATCTGACCTTCTACCTAAGGGGTTATTTGCAAGGCTGCCTGGGGAAAACGCAAACATAGGTTGTTGTGAGAATTTTGAAGATACGACCACTGCTGAGGACTCTCATGCATCACCGTGGGCCTACAAGAAATAAAAGGTTGTCAAGATGTGAACAGACTCTGGGATTTTCAATATCCCAGTGTCAATTGGTAGCTTCATGTGTGTAAATAAATTTCCATTTACTCCTGCTTTATTTCTCTCCAGCATCTAAATTTGTTTTTCAATAACAGGGTGATTGCAGTCTGGCACGTAGTCTTTAAGACAGTGAATAAATACATCTCTCTGTATGGGAAGTGGCTTCTCAGGAAGACAGCTGTTATTATTAAGCCTTATATTGAGTGAACTGTCCAGGGTCCAAAGAATCTCCTTCTGATGATGAATACAAACATTAAGTGCGCTCAAGGTTTCCATTGACAAAACAAGAGTTTGTCACAACTGTCTTTTCATTATATAACAGTAATGAGACTCAGCCGCTAAACATGCATTTAATTCAGCACAAGATTGTGAAAGTGATTTTGTTTCGACTAGTTCAGACTCGCACAGAATCACAGGGTGGACACCAGGTAAGATTGATCTCCTGCAGAGGATCTGAAAACCTAAAGTGTCAGAAAGTAACAGAAGGATAAAAACTGATATCTTGCTGTTTAACCTGAGTGCACTCTTATTTATTTAACACCTTATACGGCAGATGGTTCACAGCTACACTCGCCAAGTCTCTGAGAAATTATTGACCCTAACATACTTGTATAATATATAATGCATTTCATCATCCAAAAACTGCTCTTCTTAACATGAAGTCAGGTTTAGTCTGACTCATGTCGAAGCACTCATTACTTGGCAGTGTTGGATTACTCTGTATTTCACTCAGACTTTCTTATGATCATGATCAAAACTGTGATCTGTAGCAAAAGTTAAAGTTAAAAGCAATTCTGAAGTATTTAATTTTAGAATCTATTGAGCTTGGTATGACAAAGCTCTCATATCAGCTTTATTAAGCCCAACCACATTAATCATTTCAGTATGTGTTTAATATTTTTTTAATAGAAATACTCACAGTAGTGTATGACAAAAGGCTGGGTATTAGGCTGCAGGTTTGTAATTATGCTACTGACAGTAGGTGTGTGTGCAGTGACCAGCTTCAGACTGGAGGTGGAAAATTCAAAGTCAGCTGCTATATTTTACAAATTATAGTCATAAAATGTAACAACCTCTTTCCCCCCACAGCAACAAAGACTATATATGATATGCAGCTTTTGACCTCTTGATGTTAAATGCCATCATTTGTTTGTTTAAGGGCCAAAGTAGAATAAGTCTAACCTGCTTTGTGGTACCAGTTCCTGACGTCATGGAGTCCAGAGTTTAACAGATGTATAGCTCTATGGGGAGCAGAGCTTTCAGCCGCTCTGCTCCCCAACTCTGGAACTCAGTGCCACCTGACCTCCGTAACTCTGCCACCCTTCCTATCTTCAAATCTAAACTCAAAACTTATCTGTTCAGACTTGCTTACTCTCTCTAAACTGCTTCACATGGTCCCCCCTCCCTTTTATTGTTTGTTGTCTTTTATCTTGTATTTTATGTCTTTGTTTTTAGATTATATTTTCTGTACAGTGACCTTGGGTGTCCTGAAAAGCGCTTTCAAATAAAATGTATTATTATTAAAACTGATGTCTTTACTAGGTTTCCTACCAGTCCAACACATTCTCACTCCGACTTTGTCACATATCCACATATCGATGTTTGGTCATGGACTTCCCACATTGAGATTTGACGTGTAAGGTATCCTGGGTGTGTTTGTTGGTTTTCTGGGACACAAAGTTCAGCCTCCACACAGTCTCTCTCAAAATCAATGCATACATCAGTATAACATTACAAATGAACTTTTTTTTTTTTTTTTACTTACACAACTAGCTTACACATGGACAATTAAACAATAACGGCTGGCAGCTGCATATCGTGCCAACGTGAAAGGAGAGCTTTGTTCATCTGGGTCTGATGCTGGAAGTCACTGCCCAAACACGACCGAAATTGTCTCCTTTAAATGAGATTTATACTTATTTCACTAATTTGAAAACAGCAAATTGGTTTTGAGAGAATGCCGCCCGAATTAAGTTTGTTTTGAAAATAATGAGGAAATGTCTTCACTGAACATATTGGCTAAGGTGGCCAAATGTTGATATGGGCCTGTTGAACGTATCTGCAAAGGGCATTGACAGCACTTGGTTACGGTTAGGGCAAAATGGTGATCTTTGATAAATTCAGTTGCCTGAAACACAAGACAAGATGTTTTGTGTTCTGATCAGAACCAAATTCAGATAAAACATCCAAACAGATTACCTTACGAGACAAACAAAAACACAAACTAAAAATATTGATCTTCCTCGTTTTAACTATATCTAACTATTCCTTGAGTGAGAACTGATGCAGCCCAACCCGACCTCATAACCCCATTGACGGACGGCGGAGCACACAGCGGGCGCCGCCATTCCGCAACAGACACGCATCTAGTGGAAATCTGGCGTAACTCAGCTGGCTAAAAAGCAGCTTTCACAACTGAGATTCAAAGTTTGAATCCCACGAGTGTGAATCTAACAGCTGATTTATCTTTAAAGATCAATTCCTACTGCTGCAACCAAGATGTCATTTTTCATTTATGGTTCTGCTCAGATTATATGATGTTACTGTGTGCAACACTGCACGAAATGTTTCACAAATGATGTGGGATCAAACCAACCCTGGTTTTAAAGATAAAAGAGCCAACCAATATAGCGAATAATGATGCATGAAACAAAATCGATACAAGTATGTATATTTGTTTTCAGAGTACAATAACAGCATGATATTATTTATTCTTAATTAATCTGTGATTATACTTCTTTTGTACAAAATCACAACATTATAATTTGTTTTGTATATTTACATGTCAACAGAATATAGATCATATATGAAAACCCAGGTCTTATGCCTGAGTATTCTTTTGAGTACAAAAGTACCAGCCCACATAATGGTAAGCATTATTTCAATATATTTCATGATATCTTGTTTAAAACCTTTAAAGTACCAGGTACAACTTTAGTGATCTCAATTTAAGACCGTGTTACTCTAATACATTTTAATAAACTGCTTACTGAGTAACTTGAGTCACTGCTTAATGCATAGTTTTCAGAACGAGAACAGAACATTGAAAGTAAACAGTCCTCAAAATCTGCCAGTGAGAAGCCCCATGAGATGAATATACAGATACAGCCAGAGCAGGAAAATGGAAAATTCTGATTTCACACAGTTTAACTTTACTAACAAACAGATAAACAGTCGTTGTTCCAAAGAACATCCAAACAACTGAAAAGAGAAACTTTGGGCCATGATTTGCAATGTGATTTGCAAAGGGTAGTAATTAAAAAGGGAACCGTTTATTGGCGTGGCAATGTGTTCAGAAAGCACGTTTCAGTACTCTGTTATTAACGCCCTCGTTGCAGCCAATAACAGAGGCCTGCTGGTTATGTAAGGGCAGCACTTATCGAAACTGAATGAAACATCAGGCTGTCTTGGTATTAGTGTTTCTGTTTCAGGACTAATAACAAAGCCTGGTACAGAGCTGTTTGCTTTAAAAAAATAACAGCAAACAAATACAAACAAGAGAATAAAGGAGATTCCTTCATAATTACTATATTCATATACAGCTATATTCTCTCTCCATTATAACTGGGATTATTGATAAGTCACTGACTCCATAAAAGTGAAAAAAACAAAAACAACATGACTAAAAAACTCCATGGTAACTCTGACTACATGCTAAGTTTGAAAGCATGACTTGAAAGTCTACAGCCATGTTTTCATAAACATTATTTAGTATCACATTAGAAGAGCTGTATAACATGACACAATTTGATAAAACTTTCTCAGTTGCACAAAAAAACGTTTTACACTCACTTGAGGTGGTTTTTGCCTTTGTTGAAAAGTAGCTGTCGCAAAACATGGAATTTGATAACACCTAAGTCAATTAAGTTCTGATGCAGCTAACTTTTAACCCACCTGACTGATCAGCTGTTTCTGAAGTCAACGTCTTCTCCCATGCATTCTTGTGTATTGCATGTCTTTGTCTCAGTACAGCATGAAGCTGTCAATACTAGCTGGCATGGAAAATAAGAAGACTAAATTTAATTCAAAGTTTGGTTTGGAACTAATATTCTACAATTTTATATAATGTATTATAGAATAATTATTTAAGGAATGTTACGAGACAATTTCTGTTTTTTTAAGTATAGTTTATAAAAAAATCCTCACAACCCCCCATCATGCTCAAAATTACCCCTAGGAGTACCTGCACCCGATTAGAGAAACAGCAGGTTAGATGGTCAAGGTGAGTTATTTTTGTTTCCAGTTTGCAACCTCTGCTTCTTCTGTGCTCTTCACCGGCAGATCACAGCCTGAAACATAGCTTGAACTGCCAACTTCTGACTAAAGCACATTTTGCATAACCTATTTGTTTCACTTCAAACCAATTGATGGTAATACACCTAAACTGCATTTTCCTTTTTTGTGACATTTCAAAAGTTTGCTTAAAATTCACTTGACAATTTATATATCAAAATAAATAACATCTCTTTGAATTGCTTGTTAAGTTAAGTCACTTTGCACTGTGTGGTGAAAGAAAAAAAAAAGTAGGGTGAGGGCAGACTGTATCACCTGAGAGACTTTAAGCTGTGTTTTTGTTTTTACGTGACAGTACAGCTCCAGCATTGCCTGCACAGATGAGGCAAGCACACAGAGCTACATAAAAGGTTTGCTTTTGTTACAGAATTTCCTGGAAGCCAAAGTTCAGGAAGGGACAGTCCTTTGAGTGGATGTGTACTTAAGCCAACGGGAATAGCTGTTCAAATAAACTGCCAGCAGTTGGCATCCAGGTGCTTTGTTTACCACGCTGACAGAAGCTCTACGCTCAATTTACAGATGTAATGGCCATGTGAAAGCTCAGACAACACCATAAAACACTGTTTTTAAAATGTAATGGTCACCAAATGGACACAACAAAGACATATATTGCATGAAAAGGCAGTTGATTGCAATAACAACTTGACAAATACATGATATGCATTAGTATCAATTATACAGTATCTTTAGGAGCTATACTGAGCTTATCTGCAGGCTTTGAGCTCTTGGTTTTCTACTTGCCTTTGAAGTTGAACACTGTAATTATGCAGGCTACTCTCATTCACTGTTCAAAAAAAGCAATGGACTATAATTGAATGAGCCAGGACAAAGTGGTCACGTGAGCTATACTGCAGGCTGTGTCTGTCATATGGTGGGAGCAAATGACACATTGGGATAAATTATGGGACTTAAACAAACACAGGACTTTGATCCAGGAGACCAAGGTCTGTGCCCTGTGTGAAACCAAAAATCATTGTTATTTAAAATTACATGTGTAACTTTCTGTTGTCCCATTATCATGTTAATGTAAGTAAGTAATGTTATTATGGATTAATAATACTAGTAATTCATAAGATATACAAACCATGTGGGTAACTTTTCGTAACATATCATACGAACTGTTGTATGAGGACATGTTGAATTATGGAACCTGAGCAGACAGACACAGAACTTTGACCCTGGAGATCGAGGTTCATGTCCCATGTAAACCAAAAGTCAATGTTGAGTTTGTAGGTTACATATGTATGTAATGCCACATCATCATGTCCAATTGTTACATGAATTATGATTCATGGGACTTGATATAAGTGCTTCTATAAGAGCTTTTCTTTATCATATACAAACGCTCAATGAACTGCTTTAGTATTCAAAGCCATAACAGATGTCTGGCAGCCAGAGCTGACTGAATACGCGTATCTGTGGTAGTTGTACACTTCATCACGTTTACCTATTAATGACAATAATCAGCACTTTGAGGAAGAGGAGCTGCACTTATCACTCCCTTGTCAAAACAAGAACACATGATTTGCATCACAACCATTCTATTATATGCCATCATTATTTTTTCATTTCAACCAAGCATGGTACAGTGTTTGCTGTAATTGCTGTCTTCCAGGGAAGCAAACAAGGCGACTGCTTTATGGTTGCCAGATGCTTTTTTGCCAAACAGGAAGGCGAGGGTAATCTCAGCCTGACATTATTCCAGAAATACCATCGAACGCAGATCTTGGGCTAATCTCTGAGCTTTGTTATGACTCCTTGGCTCAGATTATAGAGATGTAAATGGTTCTCTTGACATTTCACTCACTTCCCACAAGCTGAAGGTCATCAAAGAAAGCACTGAGATAAACACTGTAATGCAAGTGTGCGCTGTAGGAGAATGTGTATGTGAGCATGTGTTTAAAATGGAGGACAACAAGTCTCACAGTGATGTCAGCAGGTCAGCAGCAGGGCTTCTGTGATCAATAAAGAACAGGGACTTACTGTTGCTGTTTTATTCGCTAAACCCAGATCGGTCCTGGGATTCCTAAGTCCTGAGCACAGCTGATGCTCCAGGCGACGGAGGTAATGTCTTTCTTATACAGCAAGCTCCTGTTGCCAAAACACATTTAGTGTAAACAGTCTTGCTGATAATGAGTTGCATACACTGTTATGCAAAACATATGGTGTTCTTCTGCAGGCTTAAAAAAGCTGCTATGTGTAGCATTTTCATGTGATTCCAGGTCTTTTAAATCATTCTAATGGCATTGATATCTGTTTAGAAAAATAAGCAGATCAGTTGAAAATTGTTGGAATCATTTTGTTACTTTTAGCCCATTCATTCACGGTGTACAGGGGCCAGATTCATGGAGTTTTAAGACAAAGGTTTTTTTGTTTTTTATACTATTGCTAAGACTTACAATTGTAAGAAAATTTTAATAAGTGTTTTATTGGGTTGATATTTCAATTCTGTAATTGTGAATTGATGTGAAATCTGAGAAACAAGCCATTGGCAGTTTAATGTGGGCTTCATGTTTCAGACCTGCGTGTGTGCATTTCTATGCATCAAACTTTTCCTCCTCACTTGGAAAGGTATATGCTGGAGACAAAGACAACCAAGACCAGCAGGGCCAAATGGCAGATGTTTATTGACTTACTAGTATATTCAGTATTTTTTTCACCTAATACTGCATTGTTTTGAAATTCACGTGCAATGCATTCTAGTACATGTAGGTACTGCTGGCAAAGCTTTCTTGGTCACTATAGCACACACTGAGAAGTCTTTATCTTTGACTACTTTTACGCATGAACACAGATTGGACAGCAGATCAAGACAGTCTTCCAGTTATTCATTATTGCAAAGACAGATGGTTTGCATCCTGTAAATGACAGCTAATAGGTAGTGGGTAAATGCGTCTGAGCTGGTAGACATACAACAATGGACACTGGACCATTACCATGAAAAATATACAAAAATGGTAATTCTGGTTTCCATTCAATAGGACACGGGTGTAATCTCAACAAGAACATGAACAACAACATGAACATGAAAAACAAGCATAGGCAGCGATTATATGGAAGGTCAAAGGTATACTATAAAGGTCGCAGGTGCTAATATCGTAGGCAGCTGGACTTGCTTGCGTTTCTTGAAGATGGTTCACCTCTCATCCAAGAAGCTTCTTCAGATTTAAATGACTGGCACGAAGTTGCAGGCTATAAACCCTATGTAAGTGCGAACGCTTGCAGAGTTGTAGAGGTCATGTGAGCTCTTAGTTTCATAGTCATTAAGGTCACAGTGTGAGTCACTGAGCCACCTGGCCACCATGTGAGTCATTAGGGTCAGGTGGGCCCAGGGGTGAATGGGTGTGATATTAGCACTTACGATTACCATGACCTGGATGACTGAGAATCTTCACCGATATATTATGAAGGATATTCCTAAATAAATAAATAAATAAATAAACAATGTATAGACTTGTACACAACTAATCCTTTTAAATCACGTATGATCTACTAGAAGTGTGTGGTGGTGTTGTCATCTGCAGATAATCTGCCCTGTGTTTGTATTTTCTTCTTATGCCGCTGTGTTCGGGACATTTTTTGGGCACTGCTTGCAGGTGAGGTCGGGACTTGGTGGTGAACAGGTGCCAGACTGTAAGCAGCACACATCCAGGAGAAAGCACCGGAAAAAATGCAAAAAGAGAGAGGTAAAACATCAAGTGGAAGGTAACCAGATGGCGTCGGGAAAGCAAGACAGAATGAGAATGGAAAGAAATGGAAATGATTGAAGAGATGCTGGATTATTAACATGATACTATCATATGTGTATTATTAACATGATATCAATACGTCTTTTTTAAATAATATTATTATTGTCCATACTGTCATATAGCAAGACTCCACTGCACAGTATACTTTTAAATTATTTTTAAAGTCATGTTTATTTTTTAAAGGGGGGGCATGATGAGACATTAAATATTATGCATTAAGATACAGCAACAGAGCAAATATTGGCGTAAAATATACACTGTACGTCAGAGACGGATTTTGGCTAACGCACACAACGCACGTTGCCTAGGGCCCCCACCGAGCGAAAAGGCCCCCCAACGTTGCTTACAAGTAACAGAATATCAGCCCCAGCCAGCTGTGAGCGTCGCGTCCTGCAGCAGCGAGCAACTCTGCTGAAAGTGCCAAGACAAATCTCAAGCAAGATCGCCAGTGTGACTTCTGTGACTGTATAAGACTCCTGATTGGCTGTCAGTGTCATGAAAAAAAGACGGAACAAGCTTTTCTTGACAGCTGTTAAGGGCCGTCCACACCAAGCAAGATAACTGTAACGTTAACTACAATGATAACAATGGCAGCATCCACACCAATGAACGATATTGTCGTGTTGCTCGGTTACGCCAAACACACACTGCGCGGTGCGGTCGGCAGGGGAGCATGGTGATGGATAAAATGGATATTGATGACCTGTTATTGCTGTATGTTGCGAGACAGAAAAAGAAAACCAATTTGCCGCTTGCTCCACCTGTCTGTCTGTCTGTCTGTCTGTCTGTCTGTCAGCTCCATCTGTCATGAGACAAACATGAATGAAGACGTGCAGTTTATTGTGTTTCACCGGCGACGAGCTGTCATTACGCGCGACAATTACGCACGGCTGCGCGCTCTTTATAACTCACTGTGAACCTATGTTGCATAATAAAGATTTGCCCCCCTCAGTAACTTCATCCGGCTCCTGAATTTTATGAATGGAGGGGAAAAGAGGAGACGCATTCCCCTGCAAAATGTATTTTATTGCAGTTATTTACCCGTATTTACCCGCTATGCTTAAGTTTGTGACTAAAGGAGCCACAACACAGCCTACAGTAAGTTGCACAACTGTGTTTTATTTTTGTTTTATTGGCAGCCTATAGGCTTATGTTTACAATGTATAGCAATACAGTAATTGCACAGCTGTATTTATTTTATTTTTTGCTGCTTGCTTTTTGCTTGTTTTCCTGTCATTGTCTATTTATATGGATATATGATGTCAGTGATGAGAGCTCAGTGATGTCAGTGATGGGAGCTCCTGATGCTGCTATAGTCTACTACAGCATTATGTTTGAACTAGTGGATTGCACTACAGTAGTTGGAAGAGTGTTTCATTTTTCTATTTTGCTGGTAGGCTTATGTGTACAATCCATAGCAATACAGTAATTGCACAGTTGTGTTATTATTATTTATTTTATTTTTATTTATTTTTTGTTTTCTCTACTGTTACTGCTAAGCTACAGTATTTGCACAACTGTAGTATTTTGAATATTATATACAGTAAATGTTTGTTTATACCTCATTCTGGTCTGAATGTCTACTTATTGAGCAAATTGTTTTAAAGGATAGAGGACTGATGCACTGTCAAGAGTCTTGGTTGATGCAGTGATGCAGTACTATGAGTAGGATTTGCATTTGCTTAAGAGAAGCTGTTTTCTTTAGTTGATGACTCTTACTTTACTTAACATTAACACCACACCCCTACAAGCCACCAGACACCCCAGTATTCCTCTAATTCTACGGTTTCTACCTTAAAACGTCCAAAATTTTTCGCCGGCACCTGAACGCCACTCCAAGGGCCCCTGGATAGAAGGCCTGCCTAGGGCCCCCTACAGGCTTCAGCCGGCACTGCTGTACGTTGTATCTAAGAATTTGTTATCAGTTATTGCGTCCATCCCATGAATACCTCCCAGCGTTAGAATTTCTGTTGGATTTATAGACTGACCAATGAAATCACCTCCAACATGTTCATTCCTGGTAATACAGTGAAAGAGAATCCAGATGTTAGGAAACTGATTAAAGAAAGAACACAGAGTGCTTCAGTTTATTTCACAATGCACAGGATATGACATAACCATCACATGCCTTGCAATAACCATGGATGGAGGAGGTGACAGAGGCCACCCCTGACTGATTAAATTAAGGCCATGACACGTTTGGGATATTTTAAATGGATTTTTAGCAGTATCAGTCTCAGTCTCTTCACTCAGCTGGTGCCAGGTTGAATCCAAATTGGGTGGAAATTTCAGATCCACCACAAACCCCTGTTCTCGCTTTCTTGCTAAGTTGGCTGTGTGAACCTCAGGCATGAGGCGGGATGATTAAGGAGGTGTCCAGTTTCTCAGTGCTCTGTCCACAGAGGAAATTAAATTGCTTTTCCCACAGCATCATTAATTGTTTTGCTTAAGTTGTTTATTTGCAAAGGCTTCCGGTGAACGTGGCGCTTTCAGGAGGGCAGAGAAGAGCCACAAGGACTGTTTTCTCTTGAATTACGACGGATTTTTCTGTTACAGAATCGTGGCCTGAACACTGTGGGGGTAAAAAAAAACAAAAAACCCAAGGATAAATAATGATGTATTCGTTATTATTCCTGCCTTAGAGAAATAAATTGCATTCTTCGTTTGGAGAGAAAATGGATTTTCCACTGGAGAGGTCAGCGCTAAATGCTAACAAAGGATCTATTGCAAGGGTGCCTTTTATGTAACACAGATTACGCCAGCTAAATGAATAGAATATATGATTTACAGTATCATGGTAACACTCCTTTTGCAGTACAGCGTGCACTTTAATAAATTTACAGTTTGGATTTCATTCCAGCTGACTGTTTCAATGGCAGCAAAGGTTTTGCTTAAGAATTACAGCAACCTAAAACATGTGAAAATGCGTCAGCTGGCAGAAATACATGAGGAACACTGTGAACAACCTCACAAGTTATTCCTGTGTATTTTGACAGCTAAGGAACTTCAACATCTATATCAGATCAGATAAACCTCTACTTTAGAACAACAGTGTTTATCACAAGACGTTTAATTCAGGCCTGTAGTCTAGGTTTGTTTGGTTTTCAGAGATGTGGACACAAATCAGACCAAATAGCCTTAAAATTGGCTATATAACAAAAAGCCAAACCAAACAGTTAAACTAAGCCAGGATATGGAAAACAGCAACAGTTTGAGGTGATTGATAGGCTGCTGTTGCTCTGTGTGCAGCCACTGAACAGCAGAGTGTCACATGGTGGAAACAGCATGTTGCCTATGGAGCTCACGTACATTATGTTTGTCATGTTCACATTAAGGGGGGTTAATGCACTGAGGAGCACTTCAAGAAGAGGTTTAATCTGGTTGCTGTCCCAGCCCTCTGAGTTATAGGAAATAGGCCTGTGCTCTGTATGTTGCTGTATGTGCCGACAGTGAACTCTATGCTGGGAACTCAAACAAAGACGCAGCCTCAGACAGATTTTTATTTCCCCCTCTTGGTGAGAAGCATAGGCTACTTTCCATTTGCAGGTCTCAATGTGTCCTCCCAGCCCAATCACCAAAAGAAAATGTTAGCATTGAACATTTCTGCAAACCACAGATGCGTTGCATTTATACATTTAATATAACGTTCCTAAATTGACGTAGTATTTGAGCTCACTTTGTCATTGGGATGGTGGATGGCATGACACAGACCACTATTCGAGACTACCAAACAACAAAACTAGTTTTTTAGTGAGTTGTCTAGTGAGCAGTGTTTCCAGTGGCTTTTTGGCCACTACTCATGGGTGTTTTTTAGCAACTCATTGCTGTGTTTCCACCGGGGATAGTGCCACAAAAAGCTGCTGTTTTTACTGAGGCACTGCTGCATTTCCTGCTGGAATGGTGCCATGGAAAGTGACTGTTTTTCTACTGAGACAAAGCTGTTTTTCCACTGGGGATACTGCCACGAAAAGCGGCTGCTTTGACCGTGCATTCTCCGCCTTTCCAGGGGGAATTGTGCCACTTGAGCTAAATATTTTTCACAAAACCATGATCTTTTCTTAAACATAACCAAGTGTTTTTTGTGTCTAAACCACATGTTGATCTTAGCGTTGTTATAATGTTAAGTTTAGAGGAATCTGCTACATAATAACGCACAAATGTAACATATTCATGGTTTGCAGAAACGTACAATGCCAACATTTATTCTGGCCATCAGATTAGTTCTCAGTCAGGGTTTTATGCTTGTCAGTCAAGTTCCACCATGCTAAACTGGAAAAAACATTTCTCTACGGACCTGGCTTTGTGCATCAGGGGTACTGTCATGTTGAAACAGGAAAGGGACAACTCAACCTGTGTGCCACAAAGTTGAACAACCCTATTGCTACACAAACATGCAGGTAAACAAGCAGCGACCTTTGAGGAACAAAAACTGCAGTTCAGTGAAAAAACTTCTTGAGGCTGGCTTCAAAGCAGAGTAAATCCCCAAGACCCCCATGTTAAAATGCCCCACTTTACAGTGGAAATAAACATGTTTACAAACTGGTTTGAGAAAAAAACAAAACAGTTTTGTCTCTATAGCTATTCCAACATTCATGACTGCACAGGGGTGAATTTTTAACCCACCCATTTACATTTTGTTAAGGCTCAAAGTTACGCATATACAAACTCCCTGTCTGGGAGACTGTCTGTGAGGCATCACTACAGGCTATGAGACAGATCCACCTCTCACTCCGCCACAGCTCCAACCCAAATATGGTCACTCCTGACACCAAAACACCAAGATGGCAATGGCTGAAATGTCAAACTCAAGGCTTCAAAACAACAGTACACAAAGCACTGGGGCATGTTATGGCAGCTTTATCCATTATTTTATACAGTTGATGAATTTACATTTTTCTACAAAACCTTTCCCATATGAAATCAAGGAGCGCTACATACGCACATTCACCAAAATGACCTCTATGCCCTTCTGACTACATCAAGGGAACTATGCATTTGCACTACATGTTGGCATTTGACATACATTGAAATAACTAAGATAAAGTATAATATTGTCTGAAATATCACTTTGTTTGCTGCAGCATTAAGATTTCCCTTAATTTGAACTAAGACCCCAAACCATGAAAAACAACCTTAGATCAGAAGTACACAAAAATATGGCAACAGAGAGCGTCCATATAAAAGAGGTGGGGGATTTGAGTCACATGAAGTGACACGAGTTGTAAATTTGAGGACCTGAGCCATGCTTGACTTACACTTGATAAAGGACTTGCTTGGCAATGACTTAGGCCTGTCTCAATATCCACATTTCCCTTAGAAATACCCACTTGCACTTGGTTATGTGCATTCACGTTTAGGGTAGTGGTGTCCCAAAACAGAATTGAGGTAGTGGAAGTGGTTTCTAAGACTTAAAATCCACCCTAGATTCCAAGAGAGCCCCGACTCACACTTTCAACATAGCGGAAGATGAAATTTCACAGAACACCTTGCGAAGTCAGCGACAGTTTTGGAAAACAATTTGTTACCGTATGATAGGAATGTAGGCTATACAAACAACAGATGGTTGGACTAGCGTAAACTAATCAGCAACTCGGTTCAACACAGCGTCAAAATATTTAAACAAATCAACTTACCCAAACAAAATCGATCAGAACTACAAGTCGTCGTAAGCACCTCCTGTTTCCAGCATTTCTTCTACGTTGATTTATCAGACGGAGATGAATAAACATAGAAACATAGCACACACCACAACACAAGCACTGGAGCTGGCATTTTCATGGCGCTTGCGTCGCTACTACGCGTGAAGTATGCCTGCATGTTGGCCACGCCGTTTTGCATGAAGTGGTGTCTCATTTCTTAGGGAAAGATATCTACCCTAATATTTCTCACTTCCCTTATCAAGGGTTATCTCGCAGACTAGGGCACTCAATACCAAGTGGAAGATATAAGGGGTAGAAATGGGACAGGCCCTTAGTATCCATGACTTGACTTAGACTTGAGACAGATGACTCAAAAGGAATTTACTTTTTTATGTAAATATTTGCATTTATCTAAATGTTGGGAAGTTTCGTTCAGTTTTTGAAACATGATTGGGTGATTTCTAGAGCTTTGCGCACAGACCAAATAAAATTTGGATTTATGCATTGTGATGTCAATTATGGTAGTAAGAAAAAAAACACTGGTATGCAAGGCCAGCAGCTTAAAAATCAGCGACCAAACCACCACAACATCCAACTTCATCCGTCACTACTGCACAGAACCCACAAAGAAAGGAATGTGAATGTGTCATTTTAGCTAACTTATTAGCTTACTGGCTGGTCAGATGTTAACTGGAAAGCTAATACTTCACCCAACCAGAAAATCAGAATATCCTGATTGATTTTTATCCTAATCAGCATTGACTCGACTTGACTTGCATGATTCTCAACACAGTAAGTTAGGACTTACTTGAGACTTGAAGGTTAAGACTTGAGACTTTCTTGCACATGCAACTTACTCCCACCGCTGCCACATAGCATCTGTGTAAAATAAAAGCAGCAAAATGTGACTTTTTGTCAAGTTGTTTCAACTTGTTACTGCAGTTTAAAAGTGACAGATTGACCAGCAAATGTCAAAAAATTATACAGAAATGATCAAATTAGACAGTATAAAAAAATAAAAAAATAAAATAAAAAGATAAAGACAAAATCCAGACAAGCAACAGTGCACATAGCATGATACGGTGAAGAAAAACTAATTTTAAAAAGGATATACATGAACACACAAATAAGAACTGTTACTTCACAGCAACACACAAGACTAAACATGCAGTTGGTTCAAGCTTTTATTTAGCTGTTTTAACTGTCCTTGTGGGCTCTCTTTGTTGATGCAGATTACGGGTTGGATGCTGTCATGATTTTCCAGACTGTTGACCTTTGCCACATTACATAACTTTGCATTTTTGGGACAATCAAATGATAAATTCATTGCTGTTTTGGCCTGCTTGACCTCTGTCAGGGTAAATGACGTTTAATCCAGCTTTGACAAATCACATAAATAAGTGGAGGCTGTCCGCCCTGGTTCAAATTTTAATCACAATAGTTGGCTTTTGATCTAGACAGAATAACGGGTTCAGGGACAGAGCAGTGAATTATGAACAAACACCTCACAGTTAAGTAAAAGTTAGGAAATGAATTAGCTATTTGTTCTATTTGTAACATCTCTGAATCAAGAGATGTGTTGTTGCAAAGCCCACTATGTTTCTGACATCTGGTGAGAAATATTAAAGCGTCTACGACAGAAATATGTCATAATCAGCATGCTGATAAAACACATGTGATTGGATTTGGCAGATGTACATTCATCATCATATAGGAGTTCAACTCTGACACAAGAATGGAGTCTTCGCAAACCACAATGTATGCTGGGAAACAAAGTGTTAAGGTCGGTCTGGGTGAAAAATATTTTTTAAAAAAACCTGATGAAAAATAGCCATCTAAACCTGTGTGTGCCTAGAGTGGGTTTATACTGCCACAGCTCCATCCAAAGTAAGCTCAATTACCTCATGTTGATACAGCAGATTGCTATAAAACATTTTCAAACAAGAGTGTGTGACAGGATGTTTTAGTAGAGCTGTAACACAGACATTATTTTATTTCCCTCTTGAGTCATTTGCCCTGCTATTATCTCTACTATTATTATCTAAATATTTGCCCTATTTATTCTTTGTCTTTTGTTCATCTGTTCATCTGTTTGTGTATACTATACTGTAAGTCACATTACTCTCTATGAAGTACAGTACTTTACTATGCTGTGAGCAAAATGAGCAGTACAATTTGAAAATGACAGGACTTAGACTCTGGCTGAAGTACTCACATCCTTTACTTGAGAAGTGATAATTTAATATGAGAAACACTACAAATCCCACATTCAAAAACCTGCTCATTTTCTAAAGACCTTTCTTAACTCTGTTTTTTTTTTTTTGTGAGAAATCGAATAATTTCACCACGTAGGACCTCAAGTTGTTAAAATCAAACTATCTGAGAGTTCTGGAGGGGAAATCTCTCCATAAAACTTAACTGGTTTAACACAATGTGTGTGCATGTGTGTGTGTGTGTGTGTGTGTTTTTTTAAATAAATAAGCTTTTTGCTTATTTTGTAAAATCTTAATCTAGTGAATAAATGTAGTGAACTGAAAACATTCTCATTCTGAAGTTACTGAATACTGTCACTTTGTCAGTGATTTCAGCGTCAGACACCAGACACCCCAAAGTCACCATTTGCAGCAGTATGATGTGCTGCCAGTTGGCTACATTGCACCTGTCATGGTGGTATGATATGTGGACGGGTGGCATCAGTTCATAACGCAGTATTATACACTGCTGGACAGCGTCAGGTTGAAACACTGCTGGTAAGGACATAATACAAGGAGTTCAACAAACCCTGATTTTTCACTTTTGTATAGCACCCGATGTTTGCTTCCCGTATGAATGTAGAGCCAAACCTTAATGTTTTATTCTAGACACAACCCTGTGCTTTTGTTGAGATCCCAGTGTTGGTAGCAGCATCCTGGAACGTCAACAGCAGATGCAGAAAGGATACCTCGTGCATAATATGTTGACATGAAGGCCACTTACAAAGCGGCAATACGTGACGACTTGGGATGAGAACCTGTTGGAAAGCTACAATATTTTCCCCCTGTAGTGGAGTAAAATCGTAAAGTAGGAGAAAATGGAAACATTTCAATGAAGCATAACTGCACTGAAATCCTGTCTAGGTACAGTACTTGAATAAAAGTACCTAATAGTTGCATCCCTCCACTAGTATGTGCTCAAGTCTTAAATCTGAGGGAATTGGACATTTCTGAAATTAAACATGCATCTAAGTGGGATTCTTGATCCTTCTCCCAGTGTCATGAGCTTCACTGCATGAGTATATCAGTCATACAGAATCCAACTAAAACTGCTACTCCTTACTGAAATACATTTTTTGCAGTTTACCATTAATAGTTTCAAAAACACAGATTCAGGCAGCCAGGTTTTGTTACATCACAAATCTAAGTAACTGATCATATTATATTTCTTATAACCCTACAGCCAAACGAGCTAGCAAGCAGTTTTACCTCTACTTTCATTACCATTTGTAAGAGATGATAATCGGGGAACAGGTTTGTCTAACATTTGCAGCACATTATTAGCTGTTTAAAGAAGAAAGCCCTTCAGAGTTTTGTGTTTGCTGAGCAAACTTAAAGGAGAGCAGGTGCCCTCGAGCTGCAGGCAAGCGACTGAGGGGTGGGACTAATTTGCATATTCACAGATCTGCACACACTAAATAAGCAAAGGTGTAGAGTGACATTTGAGCCATCTGAACGCACTCGAAGGGATTCTTTTTTTGAAATAAAAAACGTACAGATATCTACATCTGAAGAACAAAGATGAGTTTTTAATGGTTTAACCCATGCCTGCAGAGGAGCTTTACAAGCATCAATAGTGGAAGGGAAAAATGCGCCGAATATTCAGTATGTGAAGCCTGATTTTTCCAGGCATTAGTGTGATCCTGAGAGGACAGAGGATGTGAACCCTGAGGAACTGAAAGTCACCAGCAGTTTTCCTTTTTCGCTGGGGACCCACGCCAGGAGTTTTCCCACGCTTTGAGTGTAATGTGCTGCTGTGTTCCCCCCTCTCATCTGTTTCTGTTCTCACCCACTCATTTAATATGTTTATCATAAATCCTCTCCTCCTATCTATCTGCTCTCCTACTGCACCTCTCCTCCTTTCACATCCTGCTCCTTGATTTCCACTTTGTTACATCAACACAAATTGTTGAATGAATATGTTTTTGTGCAGCAGGCATGCACGAGGGGACGTAAGGGATGTACTTGGGGAGGAAAAGAAAGGCCTCTGGGGGTCCAGGCCACACTGAGGTGCGTCTGCGTTGGGGAGATGCACAGCACATGTCCACTCCTGAGGGAGATGCTGAGGAATGTGCACATTGGGTCATCTCTGCTCTCGTCTTAACGGCCATTCAGGAGGTCAGAACAGTGTGTGTTCTCGGCACCTATTTTAAACTCCAGCTCAGTCCTACTTATGATGAACATACAGTGTGTGCTCTCTAGTATGTTGGTTCTGTTCAGGCTGTAACAGACATTAAGGATATGGAGCACATGTCCTCTGTATTTTTTTCAAAACCATTCTTTTTTTTTACCTGTCCACATGTACATCACATATTTAGAAGAGAAATTTATTAAAATATCCCCAAAGTTAGGTCTAATTTAGCTCTAATTTTATTTGATCATTTTATTCAATCATGTCCTCACCCTCCATTCTGACCTTAGTCTTTTAGGTTTCATGTTAGTCCTCTCAAAAGAATTCTATCTTGTCTGAGGTGTCCTCAAAGGCCCAAGATAAGAATAACAAAGCAGTAAACAAACAAAAGACAGGCCTGCATGTTCAGGTTTTTTTTTTTTTTTTTTTTACCACAGTGTTTCACTGCCCCCTGGTGCTGTCAAAGATACCTGCATGCAGGCAATCTTTGCTTCTTCATCACCCTTGAAAAAAACAAAATTAAAATGTATAATATGCAGAATGACTAAGTTTGTAGACACCCGCCAGTGAACATGAAAGTGAAGACATATCCTACCATTTAGCATTTTAACTCACTATATTTGGACTTTTTTTCCCGGCCCTGCGTCTCTTGAATGCCTGCTACTTACTGTCTGGCACCTGGTTGCTACCTTGACCTCACCTGAGCGTGCTGGAGGTACATGCTCCAAATGTCCCTGACACAGAAAATATGCGGAAAATAAGAATATACAGACAGAGGTCAGAGTCTCTGCAGAATAATACACCATCACCAGGTGAAAAAAGAGAGAAGGATATGAACGTCTTGCTCCCCCAGAAGAATTTTTTTGAAATATCAGCTTTAAAGGGTGCATTGATAGTCAATTTCAACATCAGACCTGCAGATACTAAGGAAGCAGTGCTGACAAGAAAAACTTCTATTCTGAGACATCTAAGGGGCCTACTCAATATGAGACAGAGGTTAAGTTGTAAAGTGTGTCCTCAAATGTACAATGTCCTCTCCTCAATACTGAAAAAAACATCCCCAGTTTGCCTAATGAGGTCATAGCAGTCAGTATTTCCTCTGGATTCAATTAGCAAATAGGCCTACAGGCCTGCCTCCAATATTGGCAAGGGAAAATTGGAAAAGTGAAGTGCCACAAGGGCGACATTTACCTTGACATTTATCATGATACAGGAAACGTTGCAGGATCATTCATTGCACTTTTCAAAAGGTAAAATGTACTGGTAATTGGTGGATCTTTTACTTTGAACAGCATGGTAATGTATTTAACAAGAAAAACTTCTATGTGTTAAACAAGAGCCTGCCAACGAAAAAAGCTAATGTTCTCCGCGCTGAAGGTTTGTTCTCCGCACTAAGAATCAGTCATCAGTCATCAAATTGTTTCAGCTGCGTCTTTGCGAGGCTCTACTGAAGCTGTGGATGCCTCGCCAATGGCCAGTCATAGCGCTTAAATGATACACATACACACGACGTGCCCTCGCGACAGATGCTGCTGACGGTTGTTTTTATTTTTTTTCAGTTGTAGATTTGTTTTGCTCAGCGCAGTTCACTCATACAAGTGTAACAGAAATACATTTTAGGAACTGTCAAGCTTGAATTAATGAATATGTGCCTCTAACTAACTGCCTCACAGTTTTCTAAAATCAACTGGCTGCCTGATGGATGTAAGCCTGGAAGATGAACCCTAACATTATTACTAAACAACAACCTACAATCACTACCTACCATCATGTCTACTTTCATGAAATGTATCAAAAACATTGATGGTTTGAATGGAAATCAGCTTCAGTAGGCTACATTAGCTAATAATATGTTAGCTAGCTAGCCAATGTTAGCTAAATTAGCTAGCTACGTTTCATGGCAAGTCAAATAGCTAGCTAACGTTATCTGATGTGAAATGCTCAACATTAACATTAGCGAGCAGCTGGATTGAGTTTGTTTTAACCAGATTAGTTAAGATGACTGCGGCAATGTGGCAGGCCTTACGTATGATAGTTTATAAAGGATTCAAATTTCAAATAAACCACCTATATGTGTTTAAAATAGCTGCTTAAATTAGCAAGGATTCTTTTTTAAGTTTTGGGGGGCATTTTGTCTTTAATTGACAGGACAGTTCAGCGTGAAGGGGGAGAGAGACAGAGAGAGTGACATGCAGCAAGGTGCCACGTACAGGCCGGAGTCAAACCAGAGCCGCTGCGACAAAAGCCCTGTATATGGGGCATCTGCTCTATTCACTAAGACACCACCTGCCCGTTACTATGAATACTGTTCATAGCAGGTCTTGTCAGTGTTAGATAACAGCTGATATTCCCTGAGATAAGCTCTAATTGTTTTCCTTTTGTGCAACAAGTCATTTCATTCAGTAGGCTACAAAATCAAATGATGAGATGACTTAGCTCTCGGTCAGTTACCGCAGTAACAGACTCTATGAACCTAACCTGGTCGGGACCAAGTTTTTTCAATGAACCTCGAGTTTCTCTCTGTCTCCGCCCTCTTTCAGAGCCACACACTCCATTTGATGTCCTCATTCATTCAGTCAGCAGGTGAGTTTTGGCGTAGCCTAGTTCTGCCATCTGTCATTTTAAAAAAAATCATTAAAAAAATCAGAGTCAGTATATTAGAAGTCCATTAGGCACAGTAGGTGGTGACGTTTTTCACTAACATGGCATGTCCTTTTGATAACGATCCCGTGGAGGAACGTGCAGCATTGCTGCGCAGAGAATTAAATATTCGTCGGGAGATGGTTATCAGACCGCGCATAGATGTTCTAGCATTTCCACACAGTTATCTTTTTGAGCTGTACCGTTTCACGTCACAGTCCATCATCTACATACACAACCTAATCCGTGCTTACATTTGCACCAATTGTAGTCATGCTCTCTCATCCCAGCAGATATTGTGTGTTGCGCTGCGTTTCTTTGCAAATGGAAGTTTTTTGTACAATGTCGGAGATGCTGAGCTTGAGTAAGGCAACTGTAAGCAGGGCGGTCAGAAAAGTGTGCTCGTTTTACAGGCATCTGCCTTCTTTCTGTTGGCTGAGTAGAAGTCTGTGTTAGTTTAAATAGGCTTAATTATTTAACAGAACATGATATAGATGAGAAGACATTTATGTGTGTGAAAACAGCATTATGTTGGGGATAAAACAACTGCACAGTCAAACAGCCACTTAATATTTACTTTACAATGTAAAACGTGATCAAGATGAGGTACCCCCATGAGTTTATGCCGAGGTCTTACCTGTTTGAACAATGTTTTTATATTTCATCCTAAGCTGCTGCCAAGTGTGTTTCTCCCCTGCGGGATTGCACCTAAATGAAATAAATTAATAGGCTACTATTCAAGCAGTTTTACCCTGTAATATTATTGTGATTGCAAAGCCTACATTTAAACTTACGCACTTCTTTTTGAAAACATGTGCAAACTCGCCGTATGAGCGCATTAAGATTTCTAATTCTGGTGGGGTGAAAAACGCAGCCCTCCTCTTCCCGGTTGCTATGTGACTTGTCGAATCAGGGCTCCATTGATTCTGGCTTTTAGTTAGTTAGATAGTTAGATAGTTGTGGTGCACGTGCTTAACTCCAGCTGAAACCACTCCGAGTTGATTAAACTGATTCAAACCAGCTGTTCTGGAACCGGAAACTCAGAGTTTCCTATCTCAGAGTAGATCAACTCAGAGCTCAGGATTAGACTCAGAGTTTGTTGAACCTGCTTTGTTAAACGGACCCCTCGTGTGGCGGGTGAGAGTGTGAAAAGGTTAAAATGCATGTGTCACACTCTCAAAGGGTGAGACTTGCAAGACTTGTTTGGGTTGTCATCATGCCCTCTAAAGGGCGAACCTGTCTCAGTTTATTAGCGCGTAGCATTGTTTTTGGACGGTAAAAAGTGCAGGGGACCAAAACATGTCCCCAAATCTTTCATTTTCTTTTCGGCGTTGTGTTCGCTTGCACCGGGCAGTTGGAATCAGCCAGGAGAATTTGAGGGAGATGTTGTGATTTTACGCCAGACTACTGAATTGAGATGTTGATAGATGTTTAATCTCTCAACAGTTAAAAACGATACCGAGGCTCAGGGCGAACACAGCCATTTCCTGGCTGTCCATGAAGACAGGTTACAAGGATCATGGATGCTGCTCTGCAGGGTGTTTGATCTAAGTGAGTTTACTGTGGTGACTGTGACAAGGGAAACTGATGAGGGAGGAGCAGGGGCACTGGTGGTCTGGCAGAATTAAAACTCAAATGCAGTCGACATGCTTTTTAGATTTTAGATAAAATTTAAAACTAATGAAAATGAAATATAAAAAAAAAAAATCTCACTAGAAAGGACACTTGTCTAGTCAGATCATAAACCCCTCTTATAAACAACTTCCTAATTACTGATAGAGCTGCATCATTAAGTGTTATGAATAGAATGCCCATTATTTATTCTTTCATGTATATACTGAAGATATAGTATTTTGATGCTAATGTGACAGTTGTGCTCTCTGTATCTGTTGATTATTATTATGTGATGCAGTATTAGTTATTTGCAGCGTGTTGTCTATTCAAGTACCCAGTGTAAACAATCTGTTTTACTTTTTTCTGCACTTATAAAGCCCCTCGCTGTGAGGTTAAAAGCAGTCTGTCTTAATAAAGCAGGGGACCTCAAAGTTTTGATAAATGAGTACCAATGTAGGGAGCCAGCATGTGACTGAGGGCAGCACAGGAAAATGCAGGTACACATGGCCCACTTGACCTACCATGCAAGCAGTAGCTCTCTGCTAGTTGCCATTTCTTACCTGATAGACTGTTTTCTTTTCTGAAGTAATAGCTACTTGAGAATCCTCATCACAGGTTATGGCCTTGGTGTGGGCAACTTAAGATTTTTCTTTCTTGGAATGATTCGTTCGATACAAGGGCTGGGAGCGGTAAACGTGTCAAGTGTTTTTTGTTCAAATGGCTGATTGCATTTCCAGTGGTTGATAAATGAAGTTATTGCAAATCCAACCACTAGATGTCAGTGTCACTTCATGATCACACACTACTAGTGTAGGAAGTGCAGCACTTGTGCAATATAGGACCACTGACAAGACATACAAAAATATATTTTACCGGAAGCTCTAAGCAACTAAACATCCAAAATGATGATAATTTTATAGCATGGAATAAATGTTACCCTCAAGTGAAATCCTGAATCTTAAAAATGTCATTTTTTAGAAACTGAGAAAAAAAAATCATCCCTGTGAAACGTGTTTGTTTGAAGACATTATTTTCTTGTCTAATGTGGGAATTAAACGATAAAATAAATCTGTAACTGGCTCAGTTTTTTTAAAACTGATTTTAGTGACAATTTAAAAAATAATAAAATAAAAACAAATGACCTTGTGTTGAGCCCTGTGGCCATATGTATGTTATGTAAAACACAAATTTATAGACATGAATGTAACTAACGATGGGTACAATCGTGTCATTGTCCTTTGCACGCATTTTGCCTTTAAAGGCATGTCTGTAAACTGCAGGGACTTTATATAATATTCTTGCTCTTTCCTACTTAGCACCCAAAATAATGGTGACTTTATAACAAAAAATAAATGTTAGTATTCAGTGAGATGGTGACCTCATGATGGTATGTACGACATGTTTGTCTAAAGACATTATTTCCTTGTTTAACATTGAAGTAAAAGAGAAAAGAAAACCTGTAACTGGCTCAGTTTTGTGTCCTGGCATGATATTAGTCTTCTGGAGCGTCCTACCCTGTGGAGCGGAGATCAGCTGATGTTAGCTTGGAGCACAGTCAGTGCTATTTATGGGCATGAATGTTGCTAAAAATGGTACAATCATGTCATTGTCCTTTGCTCTCATTTTGACCTCGATATCATGTGGATAAAACTCAAGTGACTTTTATAATAACTACCTTATTAGAGAACATCAGTTTACTGCGTATACAAGTGTTTGAATAACATTTTAATAGTAATTAGACTGTTCATCAGAGTAAGCTAAACTGGCTAAAACTGGTAGAGCCCCAGTGATCTTATTTACCCCGAGAAAAGCATTCATTTCCCAAATAGTCCCATTGCAACTATATCTTCAGAGGAAGTTAGATTCAGAGATTCAGAGAAAGTAGTTCCGATGAGAGTTACCCACAGTGAGGTTTGTGGTTAGTCTTTTTGGAAAGGAATCTTGCTGTGAGCATTGCAAATTCTTTTCAGTTCACTTCCACAGAACTGGGGTGATAAAACATCTGAGTTTGATCTTGTGAAACCACAGCCAACAAAATGGAAACTCATGAACCATCTCTTCCAGAAAACAGCCACACCAAAGATAAACTGTTATATGTTTTCCTGGCAAGTGACCTCTTGTTGTTGATTGAGTAACAACTGTAATCTCCAAAAAAGCAAAGCCAGAAGTAGAGTGACAGTGTGACAGCTTTTTAAAGCATCTTAAAGGGGATTTAAGAAGGGATTGTTGGGCTTTTAAAGTATGCGACTTAAACACTGGAGACTGTGGGTAACAGCTCGTCTTTATCTTTTATATTAGTACGCCAAGCCTGCCTTTCCCTATGTCAGGAGGGGCTGCTGGGAATTTGGCTGACAAATAAATCAGCCAAGCATAGCATAACCAAGCATAACCAAGCTAACTTTAAACATACCCTTATCTTAGCATGATACTTCACCCCCCAAAATGACTATTTGCATATTTAAATACTTACCCTGACAAACTTTGTTCTTCTCGCATGCCTCCACAGTCAGCGTCCATTGATGCTGAACACAGGAGCTGCTGGTCTGCAGCTGCCTCAATCAGTTTGTTTTTTGTGTTATTGTGTGGCTTTGGTTAATCCAGAGTAACTCTTAAAAACACCAAAGTCACAACAGACTACAGAGTCTGGCTTTTAAGAGAGCATTGATGAGTTTCAAACCATTATGTACATGTATTCAATTAACCTTAACCGTATGTAGTTTGTCTGGGAATGGGTTGGCAACCACGTGAGTTTTTATTGTATAAAGCAGCCGCACACAGTCTGAAAATCCTCTTGTGTGGGTCCAAACTGGCCAACACTAGTTAGCAGTTGTAATATGTGATTATAATTGAATGAAAATTTTGTCTGCTGCCGTCTAACAGTTGGTCAAGCTGTCCACATTGTGAAATGCAACACTTCCCAATACACATGGGCGCAAAATTACATAACACTTTGGTGTGGTAACACATGCAACAGACTCAAACCTTTCAAACCATAGAGGTCAGTGCAAACTGCTGTCCGCTTTGCAAGATTTAGAATTGAGTTGGCTATATTCACTAAACCTCCTCCTTGGGAATATTAACAGAAATTAAGTTAAAGCTGTAGCAACTAGGGGGCAAAAGCCTGTAACAGAAATACTTTGATCAAGTTGACCGATACACAGTCAACACTTATCCAACAGGTAGCCACTTTCACATTCACTGGACTTGAGGCAACATTTGGATTCATGTTTCTCTGCTTGATGAATGGAACTTTACTTTTCACTTTCCATTTAGGTCTGGTTTGCTCCTTTCCAATTCCTGATATAATATCAGACTCTTTAGCAGCTGTATGTTCCACTATGGCGGACATAAAAATTGCAGGACTGTGACTCCAGAATCCCAGAGTCCAGACTCATGTCTGTGGTTAGGTTTAGGCAACGAAAGCACTTTCATATGGTTGGGGAAAGATTGTGATTCCAGTTAACTGCTGATAATATAAAAATATATAAATAAATTAAAATGATGCTGTAGTTACTACAAGTGGATAGTATATTGCAAGATTACCTATTTTGGCGGGAAAATAAATTAAATACATTGTCAGTCAACTTATTGCTGATATGCTAAGTAGCAACATTTCTTCATCATGTTTCATTCAAAAATATATTTGCTGTTTAAAGTTAGCATGAACACAGTGCAACCAACCATTTCAAGTGCACTAAGTTCTGTCCTCTCTCCCAAGCAAAGGGTTTAGATTATTGTGAAAATGTAGGATTTATTTAAAACTTGAAGGCAAAAACATCTGTTTCCATCCAGTATGTCCCTTATGTCCAGTATGTTTATATTGTGCAAGGGGAAAAATCTTCAGTCTTGTAAACTAAATACATACCCCTCGGATGCCCCCTGCAACACTGGTCACAATATGTAAAAACTAAAACAGTAGCAGGAGTATTACAGATAACCATTGTTATGCTTAGATCCAGATAAAATGTCAAAGGGTTACTATGGAGAGGGAGACAACATCACGAGATGTTCATATGCATCGGGCCTGTGGACCAGCTGTTGTCCACCTGACACTGGCTCCACTCTACACTGATGACATCTGAATACACAAAGTACACATTCAGCCACATTTTGTTCTATGCTAAAGCAATCAATAGTTAGAATTTTAATGAGAACAAATTAGATAACAAGCATTATCACTGCGATCAAAGTCATTATTACCTAATCAGAGGGATTTGTGGGGTTTTGTATTATCCCTCTGTTGCAGACAGCAGTGGTCGTGCTCCAGCCAGGTCATTTATTACCTAAAGTCGATGGCTAGCGCAAACAGTTGCTGAGGTAATCATAAAGTTTTATTACCCCTCTTATTATGTTAATGCTGTCACATGCTTCCTGTTTGCAAGACGGCTCTTTCTCATTGACATGATATGGGACAAAAGCTCAGTGCAGGCGGATGCGGTCATTGTCTGAGGTCTTTATGACACAGAGCAGAGCGGTTACCTTGGTGAATAACAGTTCTGCGCAACACTGGCTGCAGAATGCTTCATGATGCAGAGCAAATATATCATTGTCAGTTTTGTATCATGTAATGATTTCAGTGGATGACCAAACATGCAGTCTCTGGGCATGTGCACAACTACTGCTGACTATATCTTTGCATTACATGATTCATCTAAGTCACTGGGCTCAGTATGTGAGAAAATTAAAATACACAAGGCGGAGGCTTAAAGTATCATCATAATAATGGTGAAATATTTTTTTGTTAGTGCTATTGTATGGTACAGAGAACATGTGCAACAACTCATTTTGTATCCCAATGATAAAAAAAAAAAATGTAAACCATGATTTCGTTCAATAAGGAGGCATTTTAGCATTTCATATTGTCACTTTATTTTTCATATAATTTAGTTTAATAACTGTTATATAAAAAAAGACAACAATTATATAAATAGAATATAAATTAAATTGCACATTTTTTCATCTGCATTTGTTAAAAATGTACCAAATATTACAGGCAAATAAATACAAATAAATACAAAATCATAAGTACCTTTCATGCCTGTTTACAGTGTAAAACTTTGACAAAGAGATATTTCATATCACAACCAAAAAAGTTTGCCTAATGGCAAAGAAAAGTGCTTTCCTCCCTTCTCCTGTTTGATTGTCACTCAGTCTCTTATACTTTCACATGTCCAAACGTCCTCTGTGTTCACACCACAGTTCATTTAAGGCATCAACCTTAAACTTTCCCTCTATTTTCCATTTCTCTTCAATCTTCAGTGTCTACTGTACAGAGCACACTTATCCACCGCTGCTCTCGAGACGATCTCTGTGTCTGCACCTGCGTCCAGCTTCAAGATGCAGCACCTAATGACATGCCACTCTTGCCTTCTCAACCCTTAAGGTGAATCACTAACAATTCTTCATGGGTTCACAGAGAGAGTTCATGCCTTCTTCTCCTGCCGGGGCTGCTTGGTGGCCTTGGCGCTTGGTTTGGCTTGGCACACTAGATCCCTGTAGGCTGGAGAGCGGAGGAAGCGAGGGTAGCAGTCTTTGGCCATGAGCATGTAGATCTTGTGTTGGGCTGGGTCGAAGCAGGAGGTTGATGGCACCAGCATGTTGGCTCTGGTAATGTCACGAGTTTCGTGGTCGATGTTAATCTGATAAAAGAGACAAAGAGACAGAACCAGATTAGTTTTTTGCTTCAATTTGGAGAGGTTAGCCATTTTTGAGCCTCATTATCTAACTTTTCAGATTTAAATCCCTTGTTGAGATTGGTGTTTCCTTACCTCCCGGGGAGCATCACTGCCGATGAATTCATCGTAAATCTTCTGGGCTTTGGCTGGTAGTTTGGCAGGACACTTGGTAGTCCTGTAATCTTCACAGGCAAAGTAGAATGCAATGTTCTCCTCACTGAACTCAGACACCAGAAGGCTGTGAAGGCACACAGTCCATCTGAGGAAAGAGAGCAAATTTGATTACTTATGGCACATAATGATCCCGCAGGGGCTGCATCTGTCTGTGAGTGCAACTACAGTACACATTTACTGGAATTTTTGTGTGTCTTTTTGTGTGGAAATGTGTAAAAAAAAAATTATACTTACATTTGCTGGACAGAAGTTTTTCAAAGGACTCTTTCCACTTGATGCATTCCTCCAGACTTGGCCTGAAAAAAGATGAAGCAAGATTAGATTTATCTCACAATTTCAAATACAAAGAGAAAACAAGTGTAAAATCAACTGGTATTAATATTTAGTACAGTATGTGTGATGCTTACTTATTATTTTGTCCCATTTTGCAGCAGGATAGATTCCAGTTGGATTTCTGCAAAATGCTTCCCAGCCTTGCTTTCAGCTCCTTGGCCCTGTGAGGAAAAGACAACAGGTTAGAAACATTTTTCACAAGACCTGGATTGCATACTGACAACCTGCACAGCATACATCCACACTGAGTGCAAACTCTGAATTAAACATAACCTAAACCTCCCTTTTACAGACACTCAAATTCTCTCACACAGATGTATAAAGATAAAACAGCAGCTGTAATCCAGAAATCCAAACATCAGCCATGTGAGTGTTTGCATGAAGCTGCATGTACCTTTCCAAGCAGCAGGTAGGCAGAGATGCTAGTCCTTTACACATCATTTAGAAGCAGGGTGGACCTGGTAGGGGTGGTGTCTTGGTCGGGTGGTGGTTAAATATCCGTTTAGTGAAGCTCAGTAGGGAGCGAGATTGTCTGTGTCTGAGCGGAGCCGGAGCAGAGCTTTTATAGTCCAACATCCCCTGTGTCTGACATGTCATCAGCCCGCTCAGCCAATCACAGAGAGGTAGAGTGAGAGTAAGAGGAAGAGAGGGAGAGAGATGATGAGAGGGGGGCTATGCAAGGACGGGGCTGGGAAATTACTGTGAAACCATGAAAGCCACTGATATTCTACAGTGCTGTTTTTCTAGCGTGTCCCTGAAAATACGCCACAGTGAATCTTAAAGAGTTTTCTTTCAAAACAGCATTTTTACACACATACTACATTTACTCCAGTGTGTAGATGAAAGGCTACTGTAGGCAGCCTTTTTGTGACTCTGAAATAGAATAATAATTCTCAAACCTGGCACTTATTTGTCATATTTCAGCTTTTATTAGCTTTTTTGGGAAAAAAAAGGGGCTTGTATTTTATAACGCAACTACAACTTGTTACAAAACAATGGTTGCTTTTAGTAAGTTTTCCCAGTATGAATAAAGGTTTCAATAAATCTGTGTGAAGCAGAGAACATTGCAATCTGCTAATAACATCCTGTGTTGTCATTTCTCGACAGTGCCTTTGGTCCTGGGTCATGGCCCTGGTTTACATCAAGACGTGACTTTACCATCACACCCTGCCTCTTTATGGACCTGATAAAGGTGTTCATCTCAGGGAATGGTGGGAAGGAAAGGTGGTATTTACTCTCTTTAATTATATTACTGTAAGGGAGCTAGATGTACGGCCAACTGCTCGACACAATAAAGCTGCAGCGGGCCGCTTCCCATATGGCGAGCCTGCAGGTTGCTTATCTAGGATTTGCTCATCATATAATTCTGATTAAAGGGGCATTAGATAATCTGAGGCAATACGTGCATGACTGAAGAATGGCAATGACTCGAACACATTGCAATACTTTAGGTAGCATATTCTAAAACGGAGTTAGTCAGCTGCTTAAAGCAAAATAAATAATTCATAATAATGTTTGTTTTTGTGAATTTGTTGTTGTTCTCTTGGATACTACAAGAAGCCACAAGAGCTGATACGGGAATTACAGCATTATAGGTCCTCTAACAACAATTTCCTACATGACAGTGGAATCATTGTATGTCACCAATTATGCAAGTCTATAGCCATAGGCGTTTCAAGGAATTAGGATTCATGAGGACTGTGTGAAAGATTAAATCTACTCCCCTCTAATAAAACATTTTTTGTCAAATGCCAGTGTTATATAATGTTTCTTTTTTTTTTTTTACATGAGTCACTTCCTATGAGGCATCTAGATTCAGGACTTTCAGTAAGAGATGTCACTATAAGTTTTTCTCTTTATAGAGAGTGTACAGTGCCACGAAAAAGATTTGGCATATACTGTAACTAGGAATATTTACTCATTTGATTTACAATAACTGAACGCTTGGTACACCGCAACTCCTCAGACCAATATACACCAAGAAACATGCAAGCTATGACATTATTTTAACCAGATTGATCATGAGGAAGATCAAAGTATTCCAGACAGAAAAAAGGAGATCAAGATAAAATCTTGAAACATGTTTTGTTTTTAAAACAAATGACATTGTTTCTTAAAGAGGACTCATTGTCAGGGTTATACTTGTATTTAACGTTTCTACTTGAACATGTTTACATATTTTAAAGGTCCAGTGTGTAGGATTTAGTGGCATCCAGCAGTGAGGTTGCAGATCTGAACCTTCTTCATCTGCTAAGGGTGTGGGAGAACTATAGTGGCCAAGGTGAAAATGCAAATAGCTCTATCTAGTGTCTGTTTTTGAACTGTCCTGAACTATGAAAGACGATCCGCTCCGTTTGTAGATATTCATTCATAGGTTACAAAAACACTAATCCATACCCATTGAGTGCACAGTTGCCCATGTACAGTTTCACATGGTGTGTGTTTGGGATACAGGTCATAGGAAATTGCAGATTAAATAGTTAACTGAACCCATTAAGAAGAGCAATGTATTCAGACAGAGTTCTTGTGAATTTGATGGTACGCTTGCAGCCACAGCGATTGGTTGCATGTTAGCCATTTTTCTGTTATAGCGCCACCCAGTTGCCAATTAGAGTTACATTTCTCCAGTCACCTTGAGGCGTCCTGTTCTACATATTTACCAAGTTTAGTAAAAATCGATATGGTGGTTAGGCCTGGATAAGAAATTAGCTCTCTAGCGCCACCCTTTTGTTTGATGGGGTCAATAATGGAGGGGTCCCCTCAGATTATGTGTGGTCATATGCCTACAAAGTTGCGTGGTGATCGGTGAAACCCTTGAGATGTTATACACCTTTATGTGATGAGCCACGCCCTCCGCAATATTCATTGCCTTATAGAAGCTCAGTTTTAGTAAGTTTTCCAACTTTTGCCAAGAGGGAACTTTAGATATTGGTCCCTAGATTATGTTCACCGAGTTTCATGCAGATCGGTCAAACATCCTAGGAAGAGATCGATTTCAAGTGTTTTTCAAAAAATTCAAAATGGCGGAAAATCTATACAACTGGAAGTTATGGGTTCTTGAGCAAATCTGTTCCTCATGAGGAGAGGCATCTATGTGCAAAGTTTCATGTCTCTACGACATACGAGGCATGAGATATGCCCATTCAAAGTTAGCAATTTCAATTGGTTGCTATAGCGCCCCCCTTTGGCCAATTGATCCTCCCATGACCCTCTACCACTGTGCCAAATTTCACATGGATTGACCAAGTCAGTGAGGAGAAAAACGTGGAACAGACACACCCACAGACAGACTTTTCATCATTATATAGTAAGATAATGATTCTTAGTTTTAGGTAATTAGAAACTAATCAACTCATAGTTATGAATGCTTTATGTTATATCTGTCAATAGATGCCCCTAAATCCTACACACGCAGACCTTTAATGATTTACAAAAAAACATACAAAGCAAACAAAACAAAAAAAATCACTTTCCTGTCCTCACACTATGCTGGAACACCAGTATTCACCCTCTTCCTGAAAAGGCTCAGTTTTAGCACCTGTCTCTTCAAGCCCCCCCTTAAAAAAACCCGGTCTACTCTGATTGGTCTGCGTTTTTGGGTCTTCCACATCTAGGCATCTCTGCACCATTATTACAGCCAGGGAATGAGTGTAACAGGAAATAGCGACACTCCTGAAAAAACACTGGAAAAAGCTTTTAAACACAACCTGACATACTCTTGTGGAATATGATATGAAATTGGGGAGAAACTTCAAACATCTGCAACCAAGTGATGTTAGAATGTAGCTTTATTAAGCAATGTAGGCTACGCTATATTACCAACAGTACTTGTTGGTTTTGTAAAATCTGAACAGACTAATCCTTTAAAGAATAAGGTAAGAAAAGTTATGGCTAAGGTCATTTGTTCAAATACGTATGTGTGCTATGTGTTTTTCTGACCTTTTGCAGTTTGAATGATGACTGTCAGACTCCCAGTTTTAATAGTGCAAACAGACTAATGCTGTTAGATGACCAGAAATATAGCACGGTTCACATCCCATCTCCTAACAACACTCAGCAGTTTGTTTCTTTTAATCATTGTGATCTTTTCCTAACCTTTATTCAAGATGATCAGTTGCCACAGCTTACCCAGATATTAGTCATGTTTGGAACAACAAAACAAATATTTACAAATTGCCCGTAAGACACTTTAATCCAGACTGAGGACTTCCCTGGGCTAAAAAGGAAGCTGTGTGGAGGGCACTTCCTGTGGTACACAAACATTTAGCGTGATCTCACAGTGTACCATGACAAATCAGCACGGATGAGGTTGAGTCAGCTAATAAAGACTGGATAGACCAGCTGAGAAGACAGACAACTGCACATTACCTAACCTGTCCAGATTCATTCAGCTGGGGAGGATTTAATTGCACCACTTTTATTGCCGGGAAAGAACAAAGGTCTGCTTGAGAAGCCTTGGGGATCCCAGACACCCACTCATACACTCATACGATGATGTCAGTACACTTCTGCGCCTCTGTCAGTCCTATTGACAATAGACAACCGGAAATGAGAGAATATAAGAGCCAGGAAGATAAAACCTGTATCATATTGTTGAGTGAAGGGCTGTCCTCAAAGCTGGGAATTCACTGTCCTTGAGGCTGGCTGATGCAGCACACACATCAGCACTACACACACCTTACATCACTATCTACTTCACACACAAGCTCTATCGTACTGAAAAAAACACTAAAAAAAAAAAAACACACTTAAATTGAAAAAGTACTTGAATATAATAAGTTCTTCTGAGTAAAACTGCCTGGGATTGCCTCTCACCTCTGACGCTATAACCAACCACAGGACCTGAGTGGTAATGGCGGTGGCTAGCAGGATGTTAATGATACTACCAGTACTAACAACAGCCCCTGTTACACTGCCAGATTTTCGGCGAATGTTGGGCCGTTTTGCCGGCAAGCTGCGAGTGTTTAGACACACAGAGCCGGATTGGCGAGTTGATCCAAGGTGCCCGATTTTCCGCCTGGTAGGGTGGTCATATTGGCGGAACCCTTTCAGATTAAACAGACTGAGGCGGCCTTCTGCCATGGTAGGGGCTGTTGATGACTTGTGGGAGGAGCTGTTGATGACGCCACATGTGTGACCCACTGGTGGTGGATAAACAGGAAACAGCTGATAGCAGGAATTAGTGAGCAGCTAGTAGCAAGAGGGAAACGCACACCTGACAAACACTGTAAAGATGAGCAACTGAGGAGCAGATGACAGGAACTGTGAAGGACGGGCCGACTTACGGGAGAATTGCCGAAGGCCTGACTTCTCTCCCACGTCACTGGTTACATCACATGCTAAGCATGTTTTGTTACTTGCTCACATCCCCCATTGCCCCGAAAAAGGCGCATTCTGTATGAGCAAAAGTAGGTAGGTGGCAGCTCATTGTGGCTGCTCCTGACTGTTGTATTGCTTCCTGCAATAGCTGAAACTGATCTGCTGTCACAAGATGCTGAATATGATCTTTTGTTTTTCTTTTTTTTTTGATGAACAGTCAGCACTAAACTATTAAAAGCCGTTAAAAGTCAATTTGTGTTTCTCAGTTAGTCTCAGTTTTTACATTTATTGACATGTCACTCTGGGTTTCAGTGTTATGACTTGAATTCCTCATGTTTTTGTCAAAGCTCCCAGTGTTGCTGCCTCTTCTTCATTCACAAACCACTAGTCAATGGGGGATAGTGATAAGAGCAGCATCTCGTGTTCACTTGGTCATAATCTCAGGTGGCTCCTGGCATTTTCCCCCTCACAACAGACTTTGAATAAACTGAAACAATGGCCTCATATCTTAGAAGCGAGTCATAAATGAAAGCTTTGTTGCAAAGATTTTACAGTTACTCATCTAACTGTGTCAAAATCATATGACACAGAGAGTTAAAGGGCTCAACAGTCAAGTTTATCACTGACTGCAGTAGTTTTGAGGCGACTTAGAGGACGATTGTTGACGTGCTGTTTATTTTTAAAATTTATTTGGTCTGAATTTTAGCCTTCAAATGAGAACGCTGGAAAAAAACTGAACACTATTTATCTTCAATATGTCACGTTAGGATTTTGAATAGCACCAAGAAAACGCATCACCGGGCAATTGTGATAAACCAGAAGTGACATTTACCTGTACGAGTGATTTCAAACTAAAGGTCACATCTGCCTCCAAGCTTGTTTCGTCACCTCTGGCACAGATTTGAGGCTGAGGCCAAATTAGGACTCGTCTCAGTGCCCTACTTTCCCCTCAACCCACAACATTATTTATTTTACTTTTTTTATTTACTCGCATTTGGACTAATTACCTTTACCTCACGCTACCTGAAACTGGAAGTCCGTTTTCATCTCTTTTTATATTAAGCCTGGTGAAGACCTTTTAGTTTCATTTGGTCTCAGCTGTGATGGAGGGAAAGCTCATCTTCAGCTCAGCGTGCTCCTTTCACAGTTCACCTCCATGTGGGTTCTGCTGCAGAGATGAGAAAGCAAGATTGGGATCATCCTCTCTTCAGGGGATGCTGTTATGCCACACGATGTATTGTTGCCAAAGAGGAAATAGCACATAGATCACATAAGGTCCCTAACGCCTCACCTCACCCCCATGTTGGAGACAGTGCACGGTGTGCATGGGGTACATGCAACTCCAACACAAGGTATCTTGAGAGGCTGGGTGACAGGGAGGGTGTATGATGTGAATAAGATTAACAAGGATGTTTACATCTGTTCTGAGGTAAGTTATCTTTAACATCTCTAGCTAACATAAACTAAAGTTTCCTAATGTTAGCTCCTGGCTGCGTTGTTCATCATGTCACCTTGTTTGCTGGGAGTTCATTAGCCTGTTTTGTTCTAGTTTTGTACTTTGGTGATCGTACATCATTGTTAGCTGTTATCCTTAGCTTCATTAACGTATCTGTAATCACAGAGATAACAAAGGTTGGCAAACGTTATGCTGAATGATTCAGTGTAAATACTGTAGCACCAAACTAACAGAGAGACACTCTTGGTAAAGATGATAAAAAGGCCGTTATCCTTTTCTCATATTCTGTGCCAAAAACCTCAACTCCAGTGGCACTATGATGCACCAAAATTTGATCGCTATGTTTCCAGAAATCATCACTTGCCTCTTGCGAAATGTCGTGTACTATGACACCTGCCATAGCGCCGGTCACTGAATGTTGATATTTTGTCAGAGTGAGTGGAGGGAAAAGCCATTTTAAACAGATGGGTTTTAGCAGTGATTTGAAAGTCTGTAGGAAGTCTGCATTTCTGGTGTTGAGTGGAAGGGAGTTTCAGAGGGTTGGGGCAGCGGCGGCAAAGGCTTGGTCCCCTAAGGTTTGGTGCTTGGTGGGGGAATGGCGGTGAAGGAGGTCAGTGAGATAAGAGGGGGGCAAGGTTATTGAGGGCTTTGTAGGTGATGAGGAGGAGTTTGTACTGGATGCGGTATTGGACAGGGAGCCAATGAAGCTGTTTGAGGACAGGGGTGATGTGGTCCCAGGAGGGGGTGCAGGTGAGTAACCGGGCAGCAGAGCAGAACAGAGCCTACAGGTGGTGACTGCCTAAGTATTAGATTCCAATGGTAGATACGCTCAGTTGCCAGTTAATAAATAAACTTTGCAAAAGTTATTGTCATACCATCTGAATCAATGACAATAGATATAAGAAACACCTCTCAATTAGGGCTTGGTAATGAATTAATATTATATTGATATTGTGATATGAGACAAGATATCAACTTAGATTTTGGATATTGTAATATCTTAAATGTTGTCTTTTAATTTTAAAGGATGCATTACCGGAAAGGGTTGTGATTTTCTGAACTTACCTTACGCTTCTAGTTGTTCTATCATTATATGGACATACTGATGACTTCAAAATAGCGAAAGCAGCAATACTCAATTTTACAATACCATCACTCTATTAATGTTGAGGTATTTGGTCAGAAATATTATGATACTGTAATTTTCTCCAGATTGCATAAACAGACTCCCAACTGTCTCAGTGGTAGGATCAAACATAGGACTTTGACCTAGAAGACCGTGTTTCATGTCACGTGTTAAAATCAACGTATTCTCCATCCTAAGTCGTCAAATACCGCTGCTCGATCAGTGATTTTGGCATCACACACCGACGCAAAAAGGCATCCTCTTGAAACAGCATGATACACCGTTGGGTGGCATCTGTGTGTAATGCCACTGGATAACATCCATTTGAAATGCTGCTGGATAACAACGTAATTTAAGGAGCTGAAAAGTCCCTATACAGCTAGTGGGAGGCTGTTGTTCGCTCTCCATGTGAATGTTGAGCCAAACAATTAGGTTTTTTCCTAAACCTAACCATGTGCTTTTGTTGCACAAGGAAGTGAATATGAGGTGTTTCACCAATGATGTCAGTTTATTTTGGAAAAAAAACAAAAAAACAGTGTAGTTCCTGTGAAAATGGAAGTGTTGTATTTTGTATTTTGTGTTAACTGCTACAGTGTTTCCGAACAACAACAGATGCAGGAGGATACCTAGCGCATCATATGGAGACGTGAAAGTCTACTGCCCAAACTTTCATATTTGATGAAATGAGAGTGACACTAAACTTAATATTGAGCTATTTTAAGTTAAGTATGTACGTAACTTAGGCCCAGCCACGTATAGGGACACTAATTCGTAAAAATACCATATGAACTGTGTGCATAACTTTTTGTAAGACTAAGTGCTATCTTCTCAGATACTTCTGCGACATAAGGAATGACGATGTTGTTACGTTTTTGTGTCTCTTGCTCTCTGTTTGCTCTGGGTCTTTTAGAGGTGTTAGCAAAGGCCCAGTTGGGGTAGCCACAGGTTTTAAGTGCTTCCCTTATGTGTTTCTGTTCCTTCACCTTCCCCCCTGTCCTCATGGGCACGTTTTGGGCCTGATGATTCAGTGTCCTGATGACTCCCAGCTTGTGCTCCAGTGGGTGGTGAGAGTCGAACAGCAGGTATTGGCCCGGGTGTAGGTTTTCTGTACGCCTCAATGTCGCCTGTTGTCTTCAATGTGTACTGCACAGTCTAAGAATGGTAGACAGTCTCCTCTGACATCCTCCCGTGTGAATTTGATGTTGGGGTCCACTGCATGAATGTGTTCTGTGAAGGTTTCCACTACCTTAGTTTTGATTTTGAACCTGGTGTCATCCACATATCTGAACAGTGGCCAGGAGCAGTTCCTGTGCACAGTGGTGCTGAAGATAGCGGACTACTGTGCCAAAATCTCAACTCTGCTCAGTGACACAGCCGCATACGAGACATTGAGGCGTGATCCTACCATTGGCTATGAAAAGAAGGTCATAGATTATCTACAAAAACTGGAAAAGAACAAAGTCATTGACAGACCACTGTGTTATCGACTGTCCCCGACTACCTATGAGAGGTGAAACGTCTTCAGTCCAGTTGCCTGTGATATAGCACTTACGATTACCATGACCTGAATGACTGAGAATCTTCACTGACAACGTTTTGTAAGATATATAAACCGTTTTATAAGAATATGTTGAACTTTTATGGAGGTAATATTTATCAGTGTTGTATTAGACTGACTACTGTTAAACTGGCAACTGAGTGATTGTTAAACATGAGCAAGAAGTGTGAAGCAATCTGTCAGTCTTTCCATGATTCAGAATATTGAATCAGCATTTGGTCAAAATGAGATTTGCTATTGAACGTAGTCAGAACAGAACAGAGCAGTTTCCAAACAGGATGAACAGCTTGCTCCTTCTGTTTATTGATGATGACTACACAGCTACAAAAACCATTGTGCTCTAGAGGACAATCCAGCTCTCCACATGCTTCAGCAAGGAGGCTGCACTCCTTTGTTTCCACATGAAGCATTAACCAGCTGTTAAATTTGCTGCGCTTTGTGTTGCCGATCGCAAATCACCTCCACAATACAGGACGTACACATTAGGCTGCAGAACGAACACACAGAGCAGCTGTTCCGATGACACACTCGAACTTAACAGAACAAGTTGTTTTATGCGTGAACTTCCCGTACGATGCTGAACTACTGATGCAGGTGTGCACCACCACTGTGCGGTCAATAAAACTCAATGGAGACAAATGTGGGGGAGCTTCCTGCAGACGTTGTTTGACTTTATGCCTGAGAAGGTGTTGAATGCAGTGCAGAAGCAATCATATTCGAGTAATAGACCTGTGTTTGTGTCTGTTTTTGTGGAAGAGAAAATGAAATAGGAAAAACCCAACAACCTGGTCTAAGGTCAGTGCCACAGGAAGTGTCTGTAATGTTTCCCAGCATTACATCGGCTTCTTTGTTTGTTTGTTTTTTTCTGAAGGTCTCTCAGAGCGGTGACTCAGTAGAGAGCGGAAGCGGACAGCAGAAAGCCCATATAAACGGATAACTAAATGGAAACATTAAAATAGAGAGATGGATTGCTGGGAAATTCTTGCCAGTGGATCTGCACAGTATTCGAAATGTTTCAAATGGAGATGCAATTATTAAGGAGGGATGATTCAGCTTATTTTGGCCCTGATCTTTGTACAGTATTTATTAATTATGTTGTAATTAAAGCAATTCTTGGCCTAATGCTGGGTATTTGTCCTCTCACTGGTCATGGGTAGACTTTTAATAGTATGAGTTCTTTGGAGTTGATACATGTAAATGAATCAAGTCTTTTATGTCAGTTTCCGTCTGACACAGCTAGTGCTGCCCGCCCCCAAAACCTCTTTTTAATGCATTACATGTGTAAGTTTACATTAATGAAGATAAAATATTCATTTTACTACACTGATTTGGCATCCTACTTGTATGTATATGAGCTGTTCTTATCTGTTGTTCTTTGAAGGGCAGACATTACTGCAGTTTTGTGCTGCATTCATGTGGAATGAGAATAATCTGAAAAATAAATTCCCAATCTGATTTTATGATACATCTGATCTGTTTCCTTTGCTATTTGTTATCAATGTGTTGTTCAAATGCTCTGGCACTAAAATAAATACGGTGTTAACTTATTATCTATACTGAATTGTTTGATTTTATAATCTATGGATACATTGCTGCTTGTTTTTTTTTTTTTAAAGATATTTTTTTTAGGCATTTTTGCCTTTAATGCAGAAGACAGGTAACCAGGGGGCCAAGAGCTGGATTCGAACCTGGGCCGCTGCGTCATAAGGCTTGTACATGGGACGCCTGCTCTACCACTAAGCCACTGACACGCTTGTTTTTTTTTTTTTTTAACTTTGTCTTATAAGGTGTCCTTGAGTGCCTTGAAAGATGATGATGATGATGATTATGATGATGATGATGATGATGATGATGATGCTGATTATTATCTACTTTGTAGCATCCATGTTGTTTCCTCATTACAACTTAAAGCTCATAAGCACACCAGTGTTAGGAGAATGACCATCTGAGGAGCACCTTTAGTCTTGGCTGGTGGAGGTCTTGACTCAAATCTGATTTAATGGCTTCTTGTTCACTCATCGTAGCAGGCAGTGTGAGCCATACCCCACGAAAGTGAGGGAGTGGATGGGAAAAGTTGGGAATTCATGAGCGCTCAGAGGTTCGTCAGTCTGACCTGGTACTTACTGGACAGTAAAAAGATTTGGTTGGTTCATTTTTGCTCATTACCAATCAGTGAGAAAAAAATGCACATGAAAATAATCATCATTATTCCATTATGGCAAAGCCATCCCACAATATTTAGTTTGCTTAATGTTTTCTGGCCATAGAGGAGCTTTCTTAAGATCTAAGAATCTATCATCAGTCATTAATTCAAACTGGAAAAAGTCACAACAAACAAGTAATACAGCATGTTTATTGTTGATCTTTGAAGGGGATGGAAGAAGAATTTTGTCAACGTTAGACATCTTTATACTAAGCTAAGAGTGGTATCAATCTTAGCCAGTGTTGTGCTAGTTACTGAAAAATAGTAACTAGTTACCATTACCAGTTACTTCATTAAAAAGTAATTCAGTTATTAACTCAGTTACCTAAACCAAAAATTAATGCATTACTGAGAAAAGTAAAAAAAAACAAAAAAAAAAAACCCTCGATTAAGGATTCTCGCCTTGGCTCGCCATCACGCCATGACCTTGACGCACATATACTCTGAGTACGTCCTGGCTGTAGATGACTGAGTGGGGACGCTAGAGGGAGCTAGGTGCTTTTCTTTTTTACAATGTAGTTTTTCTTAGCCACAAAGAAGACAAGGTTGCTAAGAAGGATCATGTTTGGGAAACTCAGTCCTGCAGCCCAAAACATTTCCTAACTGTATTGGCTCGTAGCTACATCGCCTAAGCGACAGCGGATGGACTTTAACCAAGGGACTGTTTGACTACAACTTAACAAAACAATTGAACGGTATAGAAAACGTGCAACCGTCTTCTACAGTCGAGTCACTCTCTGTCAGGCAGCTAAACGTTTTACAACTCGGTACTTGGATACAAATATAGAAAATGAGCTAAAGAGAACATTTGAAGAGCTACATGATGATGCTGAGTTTGTCGCCCACAGCAGACATTGTCCACAACAATAGCTTCCTCGGGATAACAATGTATATCACGTCAGTGGATATAACGTTACTGGAACTAAAAATCTACAGAAGCACTACCGCTTAATGTATTGTAACATTACAGCACTGTGGTGAGGCCAGCATGTCGACAGTGACTTCAAAGATGGAGAGAGACGTGTTTCATTAAGATGCTCTGGTAAGTATTATTCATCTATTGCTCGTCTATCCGTCCTGGAAGAGGGATCCCTCCTCAGTTGCTCTTCTTGAGGTTTCTACCGTTTTTTTCCCCGGTAAAGGTTTTTTTTTTGGGGAGTTTTTCCTTATCCACTGTGAGGGTCCAAAGGACAGAGGGATGTCGTATGCTGTAAAGCCCTGTGAGTCAATTTGTGATTTTTGATATTGGGCTTTATAAATAAAATTGATTGATTGATTGATTGATATACCTCTATCTGACTTGACTGTCTTTTATTGTTTAGTGCTAAAATGTTTTAGTGAAAAGGAACTTCAGTTTGTGAAGGAATACTGCATGCTGCGCGCCGTTTTAAAACCTGGCCAAAAATAATGGAGTAACGCACTGTTTGGTAAAGTAACTGAGTTAATTTAAAAACAACCGTGTTAGACTATTAGTTACTGCCGAAACTAACAGCGTTACTGTAACGCGTTACTACCCAACACTGATCTTAGCATCGCCTCTTAGCAAGAAAGGGAATACATGCATTTTCCAAAATGTTAAACTATTAATTACATGCTGCTTTAGTCACCACAGATGACATTAAAAAATTGCTCTCATTCCTGGGAACGTGACATTGCATGACACAGCAACACCTCGAAATGAGGCCAAAACCTTGTTTGCCTTGTCTGGCCCTCAGTTTCACACGTTTTTTTCACTGCATCTATTAGCAGCATGACTGTTAACTGATTGCAGGGCTCTGTCCTATTAAACATTTCTTCAGAATACTGTGTTTTTATAAAGATACTGTAACTATGCAACCTTGGCTTAAATGCAAAAAAACATTTGCAATCTCAGCTCACAAGATGTGAGGGAAGGGGGCTTCATGGTCTGGCCTAGAATTTTAAATCATTTTTAAGACATACATTGTTTCTGGGACTCAGCCACATTCCTCTAAAAGAATTACTGAGTAAAACAAAATATTTTGGGTTAAAACATTTTAAAAAGTGATAAAGATAAAGATACAAATCAGTTTGGCTGCGATGTTAACTACTACATTATTTTAAAGCTGTGATCCTCCCACATAGATCCTTTTATTCACATTTTGAACAAGAAGTGCTAGGATTTGTGCTTGGGCAAGTTTTCCCAAGCCTCTCAACATTTGTGAAGTGGTCGTGTTTGGTCTCTGTGGGAGTGCGTCTGGCAGTGTGTATGGCGGAGCCTCAGGTTGCTCATCTGTCTGATCATCCTCTGGGGAGGAGAGGAGCAGCCTGGCGCAAGCCCAACCAGATGCTCACTGTGGCTGTTAAACAATAACCACTGGAGTGTGCTCCCCCCTCAGCAACACTATGATCCGTAACCACTCCCAGGAGGCTGTTTAGACTGAGGTCAGCCGAGCCCACAATATGCAAACTGTCCTGAGATTTCAAGTGATAATCTGTTAGATAATGAATGTGTTTTACACTGTTTTTGCACTAATTAATACCAGAATTCACTTCATGTTTAAAGATTGTCTTGATGTTGATTTGCTTTTTCTTTTGATTGTCTGTTTAAGTTGAGTTTGTACTCTCTGTTTAGTTATACAAGATCCATGTGGTCACACCACCTACTTTACTTTCGTTCCCAAGTATAAAGAATTGAAACTGTTAGTGTGCACCATCAGTGCAATGTGCAATGATACCTCAGGCAGTACAGCAGGAGTCACACAAGCATTAGTCAGCTGCATGCGGCACATACAGTGCCAGGTGGGAGCTCGGATTCTGTAACAAGACCACAGCCAGGCAGGCAGGCAGCTCGGAAATCTAATGGCACAAAAATTGTATCATTTCTTGTTAGTGCATATCAATATTTTTCACACTATTAGCATGGTTAAAAAATCACATTATAATGACTTTACCAGCTTACAAAAATATACAACCAGCAACACTGTGCTGCTTTTATGTTTATTCTAAAAGCTGTCAGTTTTGGTGGATTTAGCGCCACCCGCGGTAATCCATACAAATCACAGAGTTTCTCTTTTTGGATTGTACTAACATCAAAGTGGCCATGCAATATTTCTCTTGACTGACATACAGATCCATACGGTATTCTCCACTGCCAAACAATTAAACACATTTATGAATCAAGAGTTTGCTTTCAAAGATAACCAAGGGGTTGAAAACATATTAGTAGCCTACCCTGTTTCCTCTTAGCGATATGCTACTGTCGCATCTATGAGCTGACATCTTTGCTATCGCCACCTCATCTTTTCAATATTATGACGCACATGTATTCATCATCATTTCCTATGCACGTATTTACATATAGTATTTGGTGGAGCCTGCCACCAACACTGGTAGCTAGGGACGTTTCTTTTTCCTTCAAATACCAATATGAAACAGCATCAAACATTGTGCTTTTTACATGATGATAATTTAGGTGCCTTCTCAGAGCACCTTGGTAACACATGTTTACAACACAAGCCACATAACTGAAATGTTGCCAGTTAGATTTGGTGGTCGGTGACCTTTGTTACATATCACACCCCTCCAGTCTGCCTCTTCTCCATAAACCGACCAATAAGGTAAAAAATCCCCCCACCTATATAATAATAGGTACCATCTTCACTGTTAATCCACAGCAAGTGCATGTGCCACAGCATGTGCGGCGTCTGTGAATGTCAAACAGTCTTAAAGTGTTTTGGTTATGTCATGACACGACAAGAAGACTGACACTGCATTGGAAATCGTTCAGACTTCATTTGTGTGTGTCACTGCCGTCACACGTGCTCTTCATTTACTAATTCATTTCATTTGTACTAATATTGACAGAACTAATAGGCCCAATAAACCTTTTAAAAGTGTGTGTGTGTGTGTGTGTGTGTTGTGAAGTGTGTATTCGAGGAAGGTGGAGTGAAATAAGAGAGAAGTGGGGTAATCTGACTGAGGTGAAACAGATTTCACAGTCATGAATAAAATATAACAGGGATGCTCTCTCCAAAAAAACCACCTCCAGCTGTGAAATGACCGCAACTTGTGGGTGGTCCTTTACCAGTAGAGCTTGGCCTGAAGAAATCACTGATAATGATTAACTTGATGTCGCATGACGTTGTTTTTTGTGCCGTATCCTAGTGGTGGGGTTGCGAAATGTCATGACTGATATTTGACTCTTGTCAACATCACACACACACACACACACACACAACACACACACACACACACACACACACACACACACACACACACACACACACACACACACACAGTATGAATGTACCTGCTGCCTTGGAGATCATAACAAACAATCAGTAATGCCAATACCAGGGAGCAGCAGGTACTGTTATTCCCAGAGGCTGCTGTTTGTGACTGAAAATAAGAGGTGACACATAAGTGGACAATCCATCCTCCGGGAATTTGGTTTTATAAGGACCTCAGGGTACAGTACAACGCAAGATGGATATTATCGACATAGTTATGGTAAAATAGAGCTTTAATGAAGACACTGCTGTTTGTGCTTAATATATTATACCCAGATGACGATAAAGCAAATTGAATTCCATTTTCCCCACTTACATTGAACACATACATTCATTTACAGATTATGACCTCAACCTGAAGGCCAATGGCTGTTGAATGTTAAATAAGAGACTGTGATCTTTATCCCCCAGGAACTAAACACATCCAGGAATATGCTGTTTTTTAGTTATTCAGTATCATTATTTTACTGCCATATATAAAAGTGGATTTGTAAGTTTATAAAATAATTTCTCAAGCACTTTTGGATATGCAGAAATGTCAACAGTGTCACTGTATATTAATGAATTTGGGCTTTTTGTAAAAAGAACTCAACAGTGTGCTGATTGATTTAGAGGCTACATTTAAAACTTTTGGTCTTGTAAAATAATAAATTGACTTGCACTTGAGAACTGCCTTGCTAGTCTTCCAATCACTTAGTCTATTTTTCTCTTCAGAGTCACATTCACCCATTCACACACTGCTATCAGAGGCTAAGGATACTTCAACATGCAGAGTGGAAGAGCCAGGGATCAAACTGTTGATCAAACAGCTGCCCTGTTAGCTATCAGTTGCTTATCGGCACGTCCAGCAAACACAGAAAACAAAACCATTCACTCAGCCATTGGACAACATTTAAGTCCAGTATTATCTCTTTTTTTTTTAGCCTTGGTTTGGTCTCCATGACCTCCTGAGTAAAAATGCTTCAGTCTTAAGTTGCTACATGTTCCACTTTGATAAGCAATCAGTGTTAGCTAATTGTTAAGTCTGTCTGCTGTGTGTTGCTGGGCAGGTAGAGGGTTCACAGATGGGTTTATCAGAGCTTGTTTGCTGAAAACAGCTGTCAGCTGAGAGAGCTGAGACTGTAGTAAATATGCTGTTAAACCAAAACAATCAACACAGCTAAATTTCATAGAGCTGAAGAGATAGTCAATAATTCTCTTTGGATTTATCATTCCATAGATTCATTTAATTCAGTATTAAAAACATATTGACAAACAATCTAATTTGTTTTGTTGTTTTCCATGTCTGTTGTTTGTCTCAGAGTCAAACAGGACGAGTAATCAACTGTCCTGTTCATCCGCCCCATAATCTATAGTCATGGCAGCGCTGCACCATGGGTATTGTGTTTACTATTGATTAAGAGCCCAGAGAGATACAGAGAGAAGAGAGATACTGTAGAGCAGTAGGAGAGGGAGAGAAACAAAGAGCAGAGTGATAAAGAGATTGAACCATACTGACGTCATTACCACTGTCTTCACATAAGTTACTGTCAATTAAAAAACACATAAATCGAATCTTTGTTTAGAGTCAGTTGAAGGAAGACAGTTGAGCGTGAGAAACATTGTCAAAGAGCTGTGGTTAAACTCTGCAAACAACTGCATCATGATTTAGATGAAACCAAGGCCTTCTTACTCTTCAAAAATCATTGTGGAGATACTAGCTTCGTACAGGACAGCAGGGAGAAATACTGTCCTTAAAGCAGTGCATGTCGTTGCCTTCCAGCTCCATTTACCCACCATGTGAATGACAGTGTTGCAGTTGCAGAGCATCAAGACAGCATCAGCACCGGTAATGGATCCCATCAAAGAGGCAACATCACGTACAAATGCTGTACTCACTCTCTGATGCTCAGCTGTAATTTACACTCTCCTAACCACAGATAAGTTGGAGCGGTCATCACGTCATGCTGAGTTGATGCTCGGTGTGTAATCACTTCCACAGTTGAGATGTGTGTCGGCTGCGTCTGCAGTCTACTGGCCCAGATAGAGGCTGGTGTTGTGTCTATTGAGCAGGGTGCTGTCCCACATTCTGTCTGCTCTCCATTCCCAGAGAGACTGACACGTTACCAACAACATTAAAGCTAATGGACATGGAATGTCACAATGGGTGACTCCATCCAACCAGTGCCCCAGATACCAGAAGAGAACAGTGGTTTTCTCGTGAGTAGTGCTGTAGAGAGTAGAAATAGTGCTATGAATGTTTGATTATGTGTTTATTATTATCTGTTTTTAGTTCATTCTTCACTACATGTGAGTCATTGTTGTTGAAGCAGCTGCAGCATCTGACCTAGAATGTGCTGAAACATAAAGTTTGCTGAGCAAAGTTCTTTCCAATTCACATAGTATTTAACTGGCTCTGTTGCTCATCAGCCAGTTATCTTATCTTCATCACATTTCTTGCCTACTAATTATCACAATAGAAAGATATATAGAAATCAGACAATACAATCTTAATTCCCTTTCCAAAAATTAAATAGATTGATGAAATACCCCAGACTGAGGCCTAGGCTTTTATTTATTGCTTTTTTTCTCCCTGCTCTGGTTTCTTTGCTGTTACAAAATGACATTGGAATCGAGGTCAATCCTTCTGTCTGATCAGCGGATGAATGCATTTTCATATCTCTAATACCCTCTTGGCATTATGAGAGTGAAGTCACGCAGGGCCCAAAATATAGATGCAGATTCATTTTTAATCTCAAAATATAGGGAGGAGGTTACATTCATGTGGAACACAGTAACATACCATGTAGGACGATATGTTGTTAAGCCAGTTATTGTTGTATTTCAAACAGTTTGGCCTTTACAGTACACATGCAATAAAGAAAATATTTGTCTCCCCTGAAATCTTTTCAGTCAGCTTATTTAAAAAGTGCAAATGCTGAGGGAGCACATTTCACAGACATTTTTTGCAGTCACTTTCATAACATAGGTTAAAGAATATCTAAATAGTTATTCTGAGTATTGCATCATGCTGAAAATAATTTAGGAAATTTGCACAACATGTTTTTCAACTCAGAACAAATCTATAGTGGGCAGGCTGTCACTTTCAGTTCACCACTAGCAGGAAGGCAATGCTTAATATTCAATTTAGTGAGGCACTGAATGCTGGTCATGTGGTGCCTGTTAGCAAATGACTTACGTAATAAACTGCAATTTCCATTTTAGTAGGGTATGTTCATTACTTTAGCCAGCACTTCCAAACTCTATGCAAATAATGAGTCATTCTGAATCCATTGTTGATCGGTAGTCCACAGAAACTGATTACATTTATTGATTGTACTGTAGTTCAATGACATGGCTTCAATCAAATCTAATTGAAAATACATGAATGATAATAAATTACAACAGAGTCCTGGCCGACCTCTTCCTGAATAGGAGTAAACTGAAAGCAAAGCTGAACCCAACCCATTATTGTAGTCCACATTTAATGTCACATAGAATACCTGCAAGAGTTTACAATACACAGGATTATATAGCTATATAAATATCTAAGTGCAGTCTAGTTTGGCACAGTTTCAGATATTAAGAGTTCACTCACTTCATTGTTCGTCGTAAACACATAAACTACCACAGCAGGTCTAATCACCTGCGTACGACGATGTCTATTTCACAAAGAACTGAAGATAAGTAGAGGTAGTGCTGGGCGATAAAGTGATAACAATATTTATCTCAATCAGAATACTTTATAGAACTCTTTACTCAGTGCATTGGATCAAGCACACTGTTTTCACTGTGTGTGTGTGGAACCCCAACAAGTCAATCCAGTTTAATTTATGAATCTCCTTTCAACCGTCACTGTACTTTAATGTAAAGGATTAAAAGTATGGTTATTGATGAAGAGGTGTGAAGAAAACAGACTTGAGGAATGATATTATTTCACATATTCTATGTCTGTCTGTGTTTGTCATGCCCCAGCAAAGACCCCAGAAACAGATTGATATGGTCCACAGACAGAGGACCCTTCCAACAATAGTTTGACCTCTTTGTGAGTCATTTTTTAAACATGATTCTTTGCCTAATTTCGGATGGCAACATGGATAAAGAAAAAGTTCAGACGCTTGCAGACCAATCTTAATAGTGTGCAATCAAATGGACTTGAGGAGCAAGTCTTCCAATCACTCAAAGTGTTTTTACACTACATGTCACAACCAGCCAAACACACATTCACACACTGGCTGGCGAGGCTTCCATACAACCTAAAATATTGACGCCCTCTCACAGCATTTTGTTATGGCTTGTCATTGCATCTCGCCGGCAAAATAGCTTAAATTAGCATGATCACCTGGATGTTGTGCTCCCATCAATGCTGATCAGAGCTGAAGGAGATAAATACCTGTGACTGCTGCAGAGTCATTTGACCCAGGTGTGCATGCAGATTTAAAATTTTCCCACTGCATTAAAAAGCCAGATGTTAGCGTGTGTTTTTTCGCAGTGGAAAAGGGGCTTCAGCAATCACAGTTATCATAGGGTGAAAGTGCATTATCTTGACCAACAGTAGGAACGTCAGCAGTTGCATGTATTGACTGTTTTGAAGACAGAGAAGAGGCATTCTGCTGAAGCATGCACCGAACACTTTATACAAGTAGTAAAACAGTGGGACATCGATCAAATTAGCATCGTGATACTTACTTGGTCATACTACAAGTAACAAAATTTAGCAGGTCGCTGTGCCCAACTATTTTTGCCTGTTGGGCTTGAGTTTGCCAGTGTTTTAAATGTGAGTTACAGTACCTGTGACAGTTTCTGGACAATGCTTGTCACTTTTTTGTGTTGTTAATTTGCAATTTACTATGAAAAATCATACGATTAATCACAATTAAAAAATTTAATTATAAAAAGATATACATCTTGGGATATATAATTAAACTGATAAATCCTCAACTAGTTTGAGCTTTCATCTGTATCTCATGGTCTTCATTTTGAAGCTATGGGTTAGCATCTTTTACTCAAAAACAAAGATTTTGAATTATGGGAGATGACTTTACAAGATCAAGACTTATTGTGGCATCTCAGTAATTGATCTTTCTATCTTACTATATAATGATGAAACTCTGTCTGTCTGTCTGTGTGTGTGTTCCACGTTTTTCTCCTCACTGACTTGGTCAATCCATGTGAAATTTGGCACAGTGGTAGAGGGTCATGGGAGGATGGGAATGAAACATTTTACATCAATTGGCCAAAGGGGGGCGCTATAGCAACCAATTGAAATTGCAAACTTTGAATGGGCATATCTCATGCCCCGTATGTCGTAGAGAGATGAAGCCTCAAGAACCCATAACTTCCAGTTACATAGATTTTTCGCCATTTTGAATTTTTTGAAAAAAAAAACCCCAAACATTTAAAATCAATCTCTTCCTAGGAAGTTTGACCGATCTGCATGAAACTCAGTGAACATAATCTAGGGACCAATATCTGAAGTTCCTTCTTGGCAAAAGTTGGAAAACTTACTAAAACGGAGCTTCTATAAGGCAATGAATATTGCGGAGGGTGTGGCTCATCACATCAAGGTGTATAACATCTCAAAGGTTTCACAGATCACCACACAACTTTGTAGGCATATGACCACACATAATCTGAGGGGACTCCTCCATTATTGACCCCCTCAAACAAAATGGGGGCGCTAGAGAGCTAATTTCTTATCTAGGCCTAACCGCCATATCGATTTTTACTAAACTTGGTAATTATGTAGAACAGGACGTCTCAAGGTGACTGGAGACATTTAACTCTAATTGGCAACTGGGTAACAGAAACAGAAAAACAACAGAAACAGAAAAATGCTTAAAAATGGCTAAAATGCGACCGATCGCTGTGGCTCCCCCTGTGGCCAAATGTTTGTTTTTTCCTAATTTTTGGTATGACTAAGTCATGGTATGGTATGCTGTACATAATCACGGAAACTGTCAGTGTGTCATTCTACCAGTCAGTCATTCTGTCTGTCCCACGTTTTTCTACTCACTGATGTGGTCAATCTATGTGGAACTGCACATAGGCATTGAGGATTGGCATAGGTAGAAGGTGACAAAGCTACCAATGGGTATGGACTAGTTTAATAGTAAATAATTGTGATAAATATTGTCATCCCATGATATGGTAATTTTTATTGTGTTAATATATTGATACATATCGCCCAGCACTAAGTGGAGGTGAAACGATAGCTTATCCTTATCAAGTCCCCTTCTCTGTAATTTACAGAGCAGTCCACAAAGACTCTTCTCTAGAGGGATTGCATGCATGGAGCTGGTGCAGACAAAGGAAACAGTCAAGCATTTGGCCCCATCTTTGCAGATTCACAGTATTCAGAGATGATGTCAAAGGGTTTCATGAGTGATTTACAGTGTAGGTCCAGTTTTATGTTCTCTGTGGTCTTCATCAGATTGGGTCACACAGACCTCCGCTGACTTTGTGCTTGCGACCTGTTGACTATCTCCTGGTACATCTTGGACCTGAGGAATCGTGGGTAGGAGTCTTTCTCCATGAGGCTGTAGATTTTAGCTTGGACTTCGTTGAGGCTGGTTGGGGACGGATCCTCCAGGCTCTGCTTGGTCTTTTCCCTGGTGCGGTAATCAATGTTTACCTGCCAGGATAAGAGGAACAATTTTTTTTAAAGAGAATGTCCTTCACATTAGGTCATAACATCGTCATCTCAGCATTTTTTCTGCACGCTCTACACCACTTGACCATAATCGTACAATAACCTTAACCAAGTAGTTTTGGTTGCCTAAACCTCACCTTAACCATAACAGTAGCAGATCATAAATTACTAATTTGGAAAGGCAATGGCGATTGAGCTATGTTGTGGTTTAGCTGGGTATGTGATCATCATCATCTCTATCATGGGCAGTAAATAATTATACCAATATATCACAATTACTATAGATTGATGTTAAGAAAAGGCTTTTCCCAAGCATCGTTAAAGGACAACTTCTGTATTTTTTCAACCTGGGCCCTATTTCCCCATGTGTATGTGTGCATATGATTCATTCAGGTACAACTCATTCTAAAATTGCTTCAGTATTTAGGGAGCCAGATGCAGGGGGCAAATGCATCCCAAATGCGTCTTGTATAAGATTACGCTTTCATAGGCTGCCTTTGTCGGACAGCGAGATAGCATGGCGATCTGAACAGGTCAGTGGAGAAAAAAAGCACAAACTTATACGGGACGCATTTGCCCCCTGCATCCGCCTCCCTCAATACTGAACCAATTTTAGAACGAGTTGTACCTATGAATCATACGCACACATACACATGGGGAAATAGGGCCCAGGTTAAAAAATACCGAAGTTATCCTTTAAGTAAATTGAAGGACTCATTAACACTGGTCACACACCTCTCTGGGTGCCTGAATATCAATGAACTCCTGAAAGATCTTGTTTGCTTTTGACACAAGCTTGGTTGAGCTTTTGATCTTTTTGTACTCCTCGCAGGCCATCCAAAACTCGATGTTCTCATCACTGAACTCTGTCTTGAGAAATGTCCGGAAGGCAGCCAGGCCATCTGGAAAGCACAAATGGATTAGACGGCATGAGGAGGAGGTAAAGACAACAAAAACACTTCAAAAACATGATTGATTTTGCAGCATAGCACCTATTTCTGTACAGCAGGATGCTGGGTGTTTTTTTTACCTTCTTCAACATAGAGCAGCTTGATCATGTGATAATACCCTTCACCCTTTGTTGATATTTTTCCAGCGTACACACTCTTGTTCCCAGAAGCGGGAAACAGCTCTCATGATTAGAACACAAACAAATCAGAACAAAATACTCCCACAAAGAGATCTTTTTTTTGCTGTCTTCATCAGTCAAGATAAGTGATCAATTAATGTGCTCCCCACTGATGATAACACCGAGGAAGGGCATGTTTTTCTATGGGCTCATGTCACGTTGACATGTTATTTCCACCCTTCTCATTTCTGCTGTTTACCTAATAAAGCTGGGCAGAGCAGAGAGGGGATGGTCCATCTGTGCATATTCAACATCATTACTCACACACATTTTGATGAGTGTATACACAACAACATGCAGGTTTACATGAGCACAAAGCTACACACAAACACAAACACACACACACACACACACAAACACAGAGCTGCTGTTTGAAGAAGCCCCCAAATAACCGCGGTAACACAAATGGAAAGCAGACGTCACAGGCAACAGGGGATCGTCAAGCTTTTACAGATTTCCCTTTTGTCTACTTGAACTTTGTGGAAAGCTTATGAAAAGATTTCCTTCTTAGTGACACACTTTGTGAAAAGCTGTCGGGGAACACAGACCTCTGCTGGGAATGCAAACTTCTCAACGTCAGTTATGAAACTCTCGACATCTGGCGCTACATCAGAATTTAAATAGCAGACAATAACAGAAAACAGGTGCCATAATAAGTTCAGTTCAGTAATTTGTGGAAAGTGGTTGAATGTTCAGTCTTCTACTGTATAAACAAATTGTTTACTCCCCAAATGACCAGTCGTAAATCACCTCTTCACCCCATGTGACATTGAAGAAAACTTTGGTTTTCTCGCATGCCTCTGATGAACAAAGAATCCAAAAACAGAGAAAACAGTTGACAAATTAAAGTCATTAAAGACTGCTTTTAACAACAACAAAACTATATCAAAATATCTGCTGACAAACTCTCACACAATGTCTGCAGTGTAATCACAGTCTCAATTATCCAGTCAATTTCTCAGTACTTCCCAAACAGAAGGCCCTTTTCAACAAGAAACTGAATGAAAAGTAAAAGTTATTTATGATTTCTTCAAAGCCAGAGTCCATTGACAAAAACAGTAATTTGACCTTACTGGATATGAGAGCTGAGCGGTGTACCACAACGTAAGATTACTGGCTTAGCAAGGTATGTTGAGCCCAATTTTTCTTTCCTACAAAGGTGGCTCTCTTTAAACCTGGCTAGATCGCCATGGTAACTAAGGCTTCAGACCTAACCTGGTTGGGTCTTGTTCTTGTTTGTTTATCATGTCAATAGTGAATCGTAATGTTCATGTCAATAAAGAACACTGATATTTAAAAAAATTTGAATGGAATCCTGGAATTCTAAACATTAAAGTGGGAGGGGACATTGTGATGTCCCACATTGACGACTGACAGCTGCAAGAGAAATCTCTAATTTTAGTGGATGTCAAATCCATTATCATTTCATTGAGCTAGTTTCTTTTGCGGCTATGAGTCATTCATCATTAATCGTTAAGTGCAACGCACACCACTACCGTACGCTGCACGTCAAAACGCCCGCATCCATTATGTTCTTTGAACCAACCCACACTGACGGCGGCCGGGCTGCGCCGCGCTGCTTCAGCCCACTGCTCTATTTCCAGTGCAGCCGGTGCTGCGAGAAAAGCCTTTTATGTACGTGATATACGTTTTAAGGTAGTCAATTGTGGGTTTTATTTGAAGCTTTCAAAGGGGTATCTGGATGCTTAACGTTATTAAGTTTTTCAAATTCATAATAACACGATTTTGATAAGAAATTAACCCGTGAAATCCAAGTTGTTGCCTCAAAGTTTTTCCGCTTATTCTTCCGTTACTAGCAGTTGGCAACCGATGGCAACTAGTGTAGGTACAGCCTAGCCTAGCCACCTCGCGGGCTGGGGAATACGCTTTAGTGTTGAAGGTGCTGCTGCGCGCTACTGCCAATGTGTGTTGGGGGGCGGCACTTGACAGCCAATGCGCCGCGCTGGCAGCGGTGTGCTGACTTAAGTAAGGCAAGAGACCTGAAACCAAGTCCACCACCTCCCAGAACTTCGAATGAGGCTTTGACTTCAAGGGGACAGACGCGTGCAAGGCAACTCCGACTTTCCCTGTTGAGACAGATATGTCATTGCCTAAATATGGCATGACTCGAGCTAGGGCCCTTAAACAGTACATAGAGAGCAACCCACTGCAGCTAGGTGACAAAGACGACAGTGAGGTTGATCCTCAGTTAATCCGTCTCCCCCCGATTTCCTCAGAGAGGGAACCTGCAGGAATACATTGTTTCCCTGTGGAGACAGATGTCTAGCATTCTAGCTTTTAGATTTGTGAGAGAGTCCTTTATTTTAATTTTCAGTGTTGAGCACTGATGTCTCTGGGCAGGGCCGCCCCTCTCTAAACGCAGAACACGCGCTGTGCGTAGGGCCTCATCTTCCATGGGGGGGCCACACTTTGCGCGAGGGGATGCATTTGCGCATATGCGCAATGGATGCACACATGCGCTACCGTGAGGCGCGCGTAGAATCAGCTCGAGGAAGGAGAGAAGAGACCTGACTGCCCATGCATCGCTGCAATGATTGACAGCACTCGACATCTGAACAATCAGAGGTGTGCGCCTCTGGCAGGCACTTGCAGAGCTGCAGCAGGTGAAGAGTCGTCCAAAAGAGCCTCGGGGGTATGTGCGGGACCGGGAGGTCGGACTCTCCCAGAGAGGAGAGAGGGAGAAATATAACAAAATAAGATTAAATAGGAAATCCTGTCTCCCTCTTTTATTTTATTTTCAGTGTTTAATCAAGGGTGGGGGATTGAGGTGGTGGAAGTTACTTTCTTTTGATGAGTAATTGATGGCTATTTGTGACTCAGATTTGTTTATTTATTTCAGTTTGAAGTTATTTTTATATAATATTTATTTATTTATTTCAGGTTGAATTTTTTATTTTATTTGACTCATACAGCCCAACTACTGTATACAGTTCATTTGTTATTGCCAATAAAGGTTGTCAAGTTAAATGGCAAGTTGTTGTACGATCATTTTGTACCTATGATACATTTGGAATGGGGGCCTCAGAATAAAATTTCGCTTAGGGGCCCCAATTTGGTCAGGGGCAGCCCTGTCTCTGGGAGATTCTGGTTCACGCCAGTCCTTTCTGTGAGGACTTCATGTTTTCCCATGTGTGGTTTTCCCCGGATGCTCCGGTTTCTCCCACATATCATAATATAAGATTCGGTTAATTTGGAAAAAATAAAATAAAAACAATCAAAACTATATAATGTATGTTTTAAGAGTTTTATTTAGCACTGCATGAACTAGCCCGTATTAAATCACACACATACTGCCATGTTTAAATATGAGGTGGGCTCGTCAATCTGCCGCAATGCCTAAAAGTGGATAGAATCTCTTCTAAACTTTTGGGTTACTTGAATGATGGAGACATTTACGCAGTGTATCATTTTCAATTAGAAGCCAGCATTAATACTGCTGTTAAATCACTTTTTTTAGGTAGAAAGTGGAGTAGGTGGTAGGTATGGTCGTACATTTCTCATCAGATTTCTGCCTTCAAGGTTGCTGAATATGCTTGAGTGCTGCATTTAGGAACTGTGGCACAATGTAGCAATTTCAGTATACAAAGGAGACCACAGTTCACATCGCACATGCAAACTAATCGAAAGTTACAAAACCACACTATTTCTTATTTTCAGGTCATTATACAATAATATAAACATAGCTATGAATATTTCATACCATTGCTGCCAATCGATGACCCTGAATCCCACAGAATGGGCCATTTATATCTATATAACCAGCAGGTTAGTTTGTTTGATCTAGGTTGCCGTTGCACTGCTAGTGTCACATGCAGACATTAAACCATTACAACCACTTTAGTTCGCATCGCTTTAAAAGAAAACATTACCCTAACCTTAAACGTTACCCTAGAGTGTGTGCAAGCACCTAGGCCCTGGCACCCTGTTGTGCCAATAGTCACAGTAAAGTTCCCCCTCAAGTGGCGTTTCCGATTACGCAATGTGGAGGTGCTGGCAGGATGCTGATTGACGTGCACGCAAGAGTGAGATAGCATATCCTCCATGAAGTGTGGGTGCTGGGATGACCTATTTCACATTTTTTACTACTCCCTCCACTGTTTCACGTAATATGAACGGCTTCTCAGTATGACGCACAGCTGCGGAGAAAATTCATAGAGAAAAACAATTTGTGTGAATTTGGACGAACTATGCATCGTTCGGGCGCCTTCTCGGCAGCACGGCTTGCTGGGATACGATATATAAATATCTTTGCATGCGTGCCCCCGCCCACAGCAGTTTACTCGATATGCATAAAACCAAAGATAACACTAAATGTTGAAAAAGCAGTAATACCACATTCATTCAAAAAATGACACAAGAGGTGGAAAGGAGGGATGGCTGTTTTAGAAGGGGGATAATTTTGACCATTTTTATTTCGAGGGGGGATGCCACCCCCCTCATCCCCCCACACCTGAAGTACTGCTTGTATATTTAATGAATTTGGTGCACTTGCTTAATTTGTGCACTGTTGGGGTTGTACCCAAATGGTTAAATTAATTTTTATTGTAAGTCACTTTGGATAAGAGCAGCAGCTTAATCAATGTAATGTAACAGAATGGATTATTTGACACCAGAGTACACCCAACAATAGACACAAGACACAGACTGGAAAAGTATTAGGATGGCATGAATTTCGAAAGGAGAGGGGCTAAAGGTCTGTAGCTTGGCAGGTGGATGGTTAGACTGAGGCAGATGTGAAGTGTTGTTTGAGAGCAAGGACTGAGTGAGGGAAACAGAGGAGGGCATAATAAAGGCTGGCAGACTAATAATGCAGTGCAGGTGAAGACCAAGGTGAAGCAAAAGGTTTAAACAGGTTACAGGCAAGTTAACATGAATTTAGTAGGAACTCTGGATGAGAAACTCTAAGTCAGGGCAGCGCAGGAACTTAATGAACCGACAGGCTGCCCAGAGACTCAAGCTTAAACACATCAGAGCAATTAAGAGCAGCTGGGAGTAATAATGACAATGTACAGCAGCTGGTGGCTGAGACAATCACTGGAGATGTGATTGTGATTGTCGGGTGTGATCATGCAGCAAAATGGGACCAGCTAAGATATTATTTACGAAGTAAGTACATAGCTGCTACGTTCTTGAATTGCTGGCATTTTGATTTGTTATCATCCTGAATAACAACCTTGGCTAAAATATAAGCTGTAACCCGGATACAATGAGCTTGAAACGCACAGCAGTGTTGCTTGTCAACCTCACACAATGTTCTCATACTAACATCTTTATAGCAGCTGACAGTGTGCACAGGCCAGGCCTCAAGCAAACACATAATCAGCATTACACACTGTGACACTACAGTGCAGGCAGGTTTACCAGTAATACACTATCCCTCCTTTTAAATGAAATTAAGGCCTAGGTAAATGCAATATCCTATCGAGGGAACATTTGGTACTGTGTCTCTATTGCTTTGACAATACTTATGTAATGTGTGTGTGTGTGCATGTGTGTACATGCTTTAGTTCACCTCTTTAATACTTGGTCAATTGAAACAGGATGCACTGGCGTATCAAGCTCTCCGCCTAGGGAGGCTCTATTCTCGGATCTACAACAAACTTTATGTTTTTTTGGTGGTTGACATTAGCGCTTCATTAGTTATGTGTCAGACAGAGGTGTTATGTCACAACCTCGATACAAACAAAACACATAATGTTTATGTGAGTGCAGGGTGTCTACAGCCTTCTGTCAGTCTAGACTGGCTGTCTCCATGGCCTTTGTTAGCACAGCATTTGATATGATCACTGTAATCACTTGGATAACAGACCTGTGGGAAAAGTGGTGTATCCTAGATATGCAAGCTCAAACCAAAGCTTTGAAGCATAATTGTGATTAAGGGCAAAACTGGGGAGTTTTATCTTTTTCTGCGTATGTAGCAGAACTGGAGATAGTAATAATGATAACACGTGATGTGATTACAGGTGTGCAGTAAACTACTCATAACCCACAAAATGGAATAATGTGCGACATCATTCATTAAAGAGACATCCATCAAAAGCAATTGGCATTAAAAGGCGATGAAAAGTGGTGGATGGAGACCAAACTGGAGAGCTCGGACTCTGCAGTCACATCTCTTACATCAGTGGCTGATTGACTCACTTCCTCATTTAAAAATCAAACAGTTATTTTAAAAGGCTGGCAGCAACCACATTAGTAGATTTTAGTAGTTAGTAGAGTTTTGTGAACTGTTGGTAAACCAAAGAAAGACATCTAACATTCGGCATATAACATTAGGCTCTGGGTTTAGTGTACTGTTTTTTCTCTCACTTTTTTCAGACATTTTAAAGACAAAATAATGATGCCAAGTAATCAATAAAATAATCGGCAGACATACTGAAAATGGAAATAATAGTTGCAGACCTATTGTTTTTCTAGTGGTCTCTTCCTGCCCTGCCTTTGTGTAATGCTTATCTGTGGTTTGCATTTATGCCTTTTGCATTCGACAGGAAGGTGTATAATGTCAACCAAAGCCATGGGCACTGGAACAACACTGGTGGGGATCAAATCTGTTGGGCAGTCTGATGAATATGGGGGTATATTACTTGTCATAAGTGAGGATACAATGCAATCCATGCAATAAATTAAAGCTACTGTCTACGAGTTACACATGCAGTACAACATAGGTGACTGGCCACCGACACCCCTACTAGGCCTATCATTTTGATAGGTAAAGAGTCAGTTTTATATCAGTGTTTCTGTTGATTTGAACGAAAACATCTCACAAAGTGCATGTTACTCTCAGCCCAATGCATTTTCTTTATCAGTCTGTTCAGTGAATTTGAAGTTGCTGTTAGCAGTTAGAAAATAAACACAAGACCTGTTTGCAGATGGATATGTGTGTTTGTGCCAGTGTGTGTTCAGTCTATGGGGAAGGTCACAGACAAGTGAGTCATTATGCAGTAAGGAGTCCTCGCAACACAGAAATAAGACCCTTACATAAGACATACTTGAAGCAAGGGAAATAGACCTGTACTGAGCAAAAAATAGAAACCATTAAATAAACAGGAACAGTCTATTTTATTGCTAAGTGGCTTTAATTTTCTTAGCGTTGGTGGTTAGTGACTTATGCAGCAGGGACAGTTGAAAAATAGATAATGTCTACTTACATTTGTGGGAGAGGAGATAATCGAACGATTCTGACCATCGAACAACCTCATCTGTTGATACTCTGATGGAGAAAAAGACAAACTGCCTGAGTGAGATGCAAACCCACCACTGTGCTTTTATGCATTTTTAACACAAGATGCTGCTGTATGTATTACTGAAGAGCAGCTGAGTTAATGTATGCATTCATCCTGTGCTCACAGCAGTTCCTCTGCTAAAGGCTGTAAAGTAATTGTAATATCTGGTTTCATTTGCAGAATGATGACAGGAGACAGAAGAAGAACAATAGCTGACCCTATTGCACAGTTTAATGCTCTTTTATGAAGTGGTGAGAACATGATGGGATAACACACTCTCTTAGAGATTAAAGGGACACATTAACATTATTTTACGCCTCCAGCCTTGTGGATGGTATATGAAGCATAAGGCCATTTATAAAACCCATTCTTGTGAACATAAAAGCTCAATAACAACGTATTTTAAAGAGGCAACAGATAGCATCTTTTCCTAAATATATCATTATGAAAATAATGTGGGTTGCACAGGGTAGTGGCCACAGTAAAATCAGACTATCAGTGTGTACATAGGCTACTTAGTGGCTTTGCAATCTTTGCAATAAGCTTCTGCCGCTGGTGCCGAAATTTTGCGGGAAAAAAATCTGCTTTACGGCAGGAAACACGTCATGTATTGCAAAATTGGTCGGTCAGCCAATCAGGGACTGGAGCTGGTCCTTATGAGGAGTTGGGCATGAGATTGTTGAGTCACGAGCACAATGGCAGATGGACAAAGTTTGGAGACAAGTGAAAAACGGCCTAGCAAAAGAAAACGAGCTAATATGTCTGAGGAGGCAAAGAAGAGCAAAAAGGAGAGCGATAAAAGAAGAGAAAAAACAAGAGTAAACCTCAGTCAGGCGTTCAAGAGATGGAGGGAGCTCCGTGACCAAAGAGGCTTCAAAACCAATGTCCAGCTAGCTTTCTTTCTAATGGATCAGTAAGTAACACGGCTAAATGTTAGCTAGCCGAGAGAGGACTGTACTGTACTGGCTGCTAGTTAACTCCTAGCTGGCCAGCATCGCAAATCGCCGCAACCAGGGACCAGGTAGTGAGTGTTGGTCAGCTGACATCCTCGTGGCCATTCTCTTCTCATGGACACAGCTATCGAGGGACATCACCCAGCTAAGTTACGCCCAGCTAAGTGAACACTGAACTTTGTTTCCCATTCAATTTGAGCTCCAGCCAGCTGCATCGTTGCCATACGGTACTGTTTATTCCAGAATCGGGACTGTATACATGTAAATATTGGTATAATTCCACTGTGTCGACTGTTGTTTGTACTGACACTGTACATATCGGTATAATTTACTGTGAGTTGCTTGTACTGGTACTGTGTGTGGTTGCTTGGTCTCCTTACTCATTTATTTAGCAGAGTGTCCACACACCTACGTATACATCTACGTATACATAGAGGTATACTGGTGGCTTTACAGCCTACATTTTATTTAATTTAGAGAGTCTAATAGAGTCATATTATTGATTATCTCTGATCCCCATGGTCAATTTTGTCACTGTGACAGTGCGACACAACATCACTGACGCTAGGTGGCGTAGAGGTAAGCCTCTTTAAAAGTTTCAAACCTGCCACAAGTCTCATATGAATTTGTGTGTAAGCACGTCACTGGAACACTTTGCATAGATGTGGGTGGACTGGTGACAAATGGAGAAAAAACACATTTTCTTGGAAATATTTTAAACGTCATGGGGCTTTGATTTACCGCCCATATGTTATGCACACATCATTAATACATTAAGCCTAATGAGTGAGCTCATTTGCATAAATGGTTGTGCTTAATATGTCATATTGAATAGGGCAGCTGACGTCTTAATCAGTTTAATTACACTTACAGAAATGTTATCTTTTGGCATTCGTTTGCAAAGGCCTTGTCAACTGTCAAGACTGTTTCAAACAAGAGTAAAATCAGCCGTTGATTTAACAGATAACAACAATAACAGATGCAAATTTTTGGTATAATGAACAAGAAAAATAGGATTTGCTACATAATGCTGGCATGTTTGCTGATGGGATGGCACCACATTGAATTGAAAATCACAAAATACTATAAACTAACACATATCTTGAAGAAGACAGCTTTTGTCTGAACATTTTGAAAGTAATTTCATAACTTGTTCAAACAGTGAAGGCCAAGTGTGGTGTCTAGAGGGTTATTTAACACAACAGAAGCTGGGAATTTAGTTTTGTTACATTGTTTTTGCAGTCCCGCGAAAGTGTGCACAAGATTTTTTGGCAGACTCACTTCAGACACCTGGCAGTGGTTTCGTGGGCAGGAGGCAGGAACTCGGAGAAGTCGCTGTAAGAGTCAGATTTGTTGGACAGGCAGCCTAGTCTGGTCTTCATGGTGCTGATCCTGCAAAAGAAAACCACACAATGCTTAATGTTTCATCTGGCTGTATACCTCAGCATACAGCTACAACCATTTGACAAAGAAAATATACAATCTGCAAATGTGGGTGCATGGAAATGTTTGTCACAAAAATCCTCCGCCATCTATTCCTCCATTCCACTGAGAGGTGAGACTGTGACCAGTAAGTTGTAGGTTTACACTAAGAACCAGCTCCAAATGAATAGATGTGGAAAAATATGTCATTAAATGTCGGTGATGATAATACAAAGTGCTTGTTTTGACAAACCCCATACAACCTAAAAATGCATTGTAACTGTGAGCTTAGCACTATCAATGGCACTGCTGTCACATTTTAGCTGTTGCTAAGGTGTCTTTTTGTATGTTTTAGCTTTATGTAGTTGGGCTGCCCCTTTAGACATTTAGCCTATGTATGAATTCTTAAATGTTGTTGGGAAACCTGATGAATAAACTGATTGTAAGAAACAAGATGCGGAGAGATGAGGCCAGCTGACTGAACAGGACTGCACTGGATGCAGACGACAGGTGCAACTCCATATGCAAAGAGCTGATTGGGTATGGCTCTGCCTCATTCAGCACAGAGCTTTAAGCATCCCTGATACCCAAATTGACATCATGATAAGATTTCTTGTTCGAGTGTAGTTGCAGAGCTTAAGAAAAACTCCTACGCAAATTGCTGCATTTAGTTCTACGGAGGTTGAGCTATGGAGGACACTCTGTCTGTAATGATCTCATCAATTTATTTATTTGTTGGCTGTGGAAATTAGAAAATTACATTTTTGTTGATAGTCTTTAAATTTGCCCTTAACTATGACATGATATTAAAAACAAAACCCATTTCTCTCAACCAGAGATTTGAACACACTGAAATGAGCCATATCCCCATCTCTCATCACAATTTGTCCCATCTTATTTGTACACTGCTGCTGTCAAGTACTATCAGTCAGTGTTTCGCCCTCCGGGGCACACGAGTCACTCCAGATGTGGCGCGGTCGTAGAGATGCACCATCAAACATTTGTGTAAAAGTAGGTCTTGGAGGGACAGGCAGTTTTTAATACATTCAGGTAAAATCCTGCAGGCTACACTTTTGAACATGACGGACCATGACATAAGAAATCGATCGAAGCTTGTTAAAGCGCAGTTTCAGGAGCGGGAACACACACCAATCACAGCCTTCTAGCCTACTATATAAGCGGAACTAACCCTTTCCTCAGTCTCTCGCTGCTGCATTTGCATCCCTCCCTCCCTCCCTCCCTCTTTCACCTTGTCTCCCTGTCTCCTCTAGGGGTCCATCGATGCCCGGGCGCCACCACAGACCTCCAAATCTCCCCACACCGCACTCAATAATTCATCCATCCATCTATCCATCCATCCATCCATCCATCCATTTCATTATTGTCCAATAAACCTTCTAAAACGTATCTGACTGGTTGTGTGTTCCTTGCTCGTGAACGACAACGTAACAAATGAAAGAATGAATTAGTTCCTTCTGATTTCTCCTTTTTGTGTCATTAGGGCTATGGGCCCTATCTAAAGGATCTATAGCGCATTGTCTAAATGGTGTGATGGAAGTGCATGTCCAGCCACTTTTGCTAGGTCAGTGGTACATAATTGGAGCACAAAATAAGGTGCAAAGGGCTAAGAGGCTGTATTTATTGCCCCAATTAATCATAGGTGTGTTCTGGGCATAGCATGAATTCATCCAATCAGAGTGTCATCACACCTGTCCTGTGACTGCACCTGTCGCACCACTATTTACATGGCGAAGTGAATGGTTTTCTGCTAAGAATAATGCAGTAAAGTAGTAAGTTAATGTCAGTGCAGTAAATATCATTAGACATTTAAGTAGCAAATCTAAAAACTGCATGGTTAGCTACTCCCACCTTTCTTGCATTTCACACAGCACTTAGAAAAACTTTGAACATCGACAACTCCCACCTCCCTCCAAAGTCACATCCAGCTCCTCCTGCAACTCCACCTCCCTCCAAAGGTCTACTCCCCCCTCCTCCATTACGTCCTCATTATGTCTAGGATAGGCGTTGGCATGGTAACGTTAGATACAGGGAAGGGGAGGCCGAGTGTAACTTACAAACGCAACCCTGGAGTTTTAAAACTCAACCGAAGTCAGTGATGACTGATGAATTTTAGAATTAGGTTACAGTGCTAACGTTAGATAGCAGTGTTAACGTTACTATTAAGTGGAAAAGCACAAGGAAGATAATTTTAATGTTTCAGAGGCTACGCTACAGTAGGCCAACATTAGCCATTAGCAACTGGATGCTGTGTTGTCATATAATGTTATATGCAGAGTTGGGTATAACGTTAGCGTTAGAGTGCTTTGATTACTTTTTGCAGTAACAAGTAACCTAACGCGTTAGTTTGCTGTTTGAGTAATCTAATACTTAAATACATTTTCAAACACGACATCAGTTACTTCCGTTACTTTTAGAACGCTGGTCCTTTAGCTTGAAACAGCAAGGGCTGTCGTTTGGTTCTAATACGGAGATAACGCTAAACCTATCAGTCTGAAAGAAGCCACAGAGCTTGTGGCTCGCTACGTGGTCGGAGAAATGCTGCCGTTGTCTACGGTGGAGTCTAAATAGGTGGAGTAGGACTCGCTGACAGACATATTTCAGACTCAAGACTTGCATTATGCCTGGTACACGCTACATGCTGGTAAAATTTAATGATAATTTAACGTAAATGCTAACATTAGATTGTACAGTCGGAGGCCTCCACATGGGGAAGACAGACGGAGTTTTCCATATGAGAATGGTACAATGAGTTTTTATCTCTGGTGGAATTCACTTACATTTTAGTGTGCCATCAGCTTATTAATAGCATTTTAACCTAAACAAAAAAAAGCGTATAGGTAAGTGTCACTTTAACAGAGGAAACAGAACTAAACTGTAGCTTCTGAAGTAATCAGCACTGCTCTTCATGTGTAAATGCGCTCACTGTCTCTCTTAATGGAAGGTCAGGCAGCAGCTCTGCTCTGGTCTCTGCTATGCTCACATTTTAGAGAATGTGATTAATAATTTTATTATTAGTGATGTGTCATTTCACCAACCCATATGGCCCTGTGTGTGTAAATGGCTTCTAAAGATTACATTTCTGTTCCTGTTTTTTGGAAAAATTTATAACATATATTACAACAGCCAGTTGGCTTAGCTTACCTTAGCTTAGCTTAGCACAGAGACTGGAAATAAGGAGAAATTGCTTGCCTGGGTCTGTCACAAGATAACAACATCCACATACAACACTTACAAAGCTAATTCAATAACATGTACAGTATATTATTTGTTTAATCCAAACAAAAACAATACATTCCTGGGGAATAATGTATCGGACTATACGCTGACTTTGATAACGTGTTAACTGGTTTTTAGAGGTGCTGGTGCTTATACCCTGGGCCTGCTACACATTTACATTTGTATTGATCTCTTTAATTAACTCAGAAGAAAAAGTGTTCCCCAAAGTATTCGTTAAGAGCATCTAGTTCATTTATTCATCAAACTTCAAACAAGGTACATCAAATGGACGTTTTATTTGTGTTCCAACAAGAGAACCCTATAACCTTTGCAGCAAAGCTACATATACATGATGCCTCCTTGGCTTTTACATATGTTTATAACCTTTATTTAATCATCTCACTGAGATCAAGATCGCTTTGAGTGGCCAGAGTACAGCAGAGGGAAAGAACAACAAACATGGCTAGACAAAACAAAAATACAAATACATACAACAAACATATCCAGATAAATAAAAGAACATATTAACATACTAAGAACACAGGCAGACATAACAAAAGCCCAGCAGCAGCAGCAGTGACAGTCCACCTCAATACATTTCAAATTAAGTGTTTAAAATCAGCCAGTGCGATGGGACATTATAGTTTTAAAGTCATCTTATCATCCACTCATCCTTCCATTCATAGTTTTTGTCCATTCACCTTAAAAGCCACTATTTTACAAGTATTCACCATTAGTACTTCTGTCTCTTGCATAGTATCAGCTGGACCTGTGGCTTGTTTTGATGCTTGGGCCTTGTGCTGGGAACATTACATGAAATGTACTGTTCATTGGCTAACCAAAAGCCATTTGCTGGAATTAATGGACTCCATCCACTACATGTCTACCAAGGCTCTTTATAATATCACTTTGTGTCCTCCATCTACCCCTGACAGCTTGTTTTGAAGTTTAATATGTGTGTGTGCATGTGTGTGCAAGAGAGACAGCATGTGCATTAGTGTTTTGGTTGGACTAATATATCAGGTTTCTGATATTACCTTTAAATGAATATTGGATGGCGGTCTGCTTTCATCAGGTGTGATTATCAGAGAGGTAAATATATGAGATTTTACATAGAGAACATGAGTTCATGAAAAACATCAATAAAACCTGCCACATGGGAGGCGAGGGGCATTTGTTTTGGGATTTAGCAGAGAGTTAATGGTTCGTACGCTCTCTCGGAAGATTTGCTAACCAACCAAGAACAAATTTGAGGAAACAAAACACTTGAAATTTTGCAGTTTTGTTTTGAAAGCAGTGTAGGTATAAAGCTATCTGCCCTAGAAACCCAGATGTTATATAAAAGAGATGCACTAGAGTGGAAAGGTAGCTTGCGTATCATCTACAGCGTGAGTCATAATCTCCAAGTGCACTTCATTTGTTAATGTATAGCTATTTCCAGAAAGGACTGAAAAAATAATGAGTGGAGATATTTAAAGTGTAGCAGACTATGTATAGCCTATGAGTTTGAAGATTACCCCTGAGGGGCAAGCTTTACGTCAGAGTCCTCCACAGACATGTGGAAGGTTGTTAAAGAGTGTTGTCAGGATGACTTTCTCACACAGTGATGGCAGTAACACCAACACCTTTAACATTTGTACTCGTACTAATGCAGGGCACATTGCTTTCCGTAAAGCCCTACAGTCATGGAGGCTACAGAATATAAAGCTAAAGATAAGATGAATGCAAAAGATCATAGAAATCTAAAACATTACTTTGTTCTTCTCTGAGGAACATGGATGTGCTTGTACGTAAAACTGACATGGCACACATAACATACTGCACGCAAGTAAAATATTACTATGTGCCGGAGAAAAGGTCAGTATATCACTAAAATGAATAGGATACATCTTCTGGAGAACATTTCAGCAAATTTTATGGCAATCTGATTATTAGTCAGCTTATGTACAAAGTACAGATAGATAGGGATGGAGAACACAATGGCTAAAATGGAGTGACTTTTAACAGTACTTGGAGACAGTAGTTAACAGTCCATCTCACCACAAGGTCCATTTAGCTGCTGTTCTAGAGCTTTTGATTGGATCAAGCGATTATCCCCAGCAGATGACAACAGGTCCTCAAAGTGCGCAGAAAGAAACCATATTTTAAATTTTACAATCCCTTGACAACTGGGCAGCTCCATCTGCTGAGGAGGACTGATCAAAACGTATCTTAGTCTGGACCAAAGTAATGGATAGACAGACTAACTTACCAATATTGCACATTGTAGGATGTGATGATGATGATGCTTCTGTTTTGGCACAGCAAAGGTTTGGGACTTTGGGAAATTTGGGACTTTTCACCTCTCTTCTGTTTGATCAGTTTTATTTAATTTTAGCCTTTTTTTCTTTTATCTTATTTTACTCTTTTCATATGTACCTTTTTTATTGTCATGTCTTTATATCTTTTTATATATCTTTTCTTAAAATGGACCTATTATTCTCATTTTTAGGTTCATACTTATATTTTGGGTGTTTACAAGAACATGTTTACATGCTTGAATGTTTAAAAAGCGCTTTATCTTCCTCATACTGTTTGTGCAGGAACACCTGTATTATAGCGTGACCATATTTTGATTTCTAAAAAAGAGGACACTCGGCCCAGCCACGAGAGCCTACTTAAATGATACTTGCAGTTTATTCAAAGATGCCGTATAATTTTAATATATTTAAAGTTTATATGTATGGATAGAAAATTCAGTTATGTTACAAAATAATATTTCACAAAGACAGAAATTCAGATAGGCCCCTCTATAGATAGGGGACACATACACACACTAGAGTATGGCTACCCGATCCGAGCCTGACGGGTCCCGACGGTAGGCCTACCTGACGGGTCGGGCCGGGTTCGGTCAAAAACATATACATATATATATATATATAAGTATATATATATATGTGTGTGTGTGTGTGTGTGTGTGTGTGTGTGTATACGTAATGTTATAATGGTGGAAAATAGGATGGAAAATAAGAAAAAGCACAAGAGGTGCATTTAATACTTTTTTGCATCTTATGTAGATTACTCTGAATTGCTGCAACACAAATAAATCTTTCTGGCTTTGCCCTTGCTCGTAGCTTCATCTTTGATTCCACCACTGAATTTGCTTTTTAGGTGTAGGTACCCTCATTCATGGATTGCATAATTAGAGAGAGATACACAGGAAATAGAGGTTATTTCATGCAGACTGTATATGCATCAACATGCTGTCAGACTGCAATTAGTGCTTTGAATTTTATGTAAACACATCTGGCCCTGAATTATTATGAGGCATGAAAATTCAAATATTAAATATTGGCATATTCGACAGCAGCTTTCATTCATAAATATTAGAAGAGGAAAACAGCCTTCAACAATTTATCATGGTCAAATTTGTATGTGTGTCAGCATGTGCCTTTTCTCAGCAGAGGTCATCAAGTGAAGATGATGAGGAGAGACGTGGGTATATTGATAATTCTGGTGTGTGCCAAACTGTCAATAATGTGATACCAGACCTCTCCCTCCTATTTTGCCTTCTCCCGTCGTCTCTCTTGACAAATCTGTATTTGTCTGACTGATGTGTGCTGCATTCTTGGTCTGCAGTGTGGTGCAGACACGTGCTGCCGCTGAGCTATTTATAAAAATCCCTGACAAATCCATGTAGTCAGGAGGAAGCAGTGCGTGTTCTATTCAGCCATGCAGCAAGGCTGGCTCCTGGAGGAAGGAGGCTAAAAACAGCAACAGCACTCTAATGTCCCAGATATACACAAGTGTGCCTCATGAATCTGAAAGTACAAGTAACATCCGCTAGACATCCGATGTCTGAGATGCCTGTTGGGGTTGGTGGATTAAAAAGTAAAAATCTAGTGTGTGTGTGTATGTGTGTGTGTGTGTGTGTGTGTGTGTGTGTGTGTGTGTGTATGGACATCTTGTTTGATGTTACCTAACTTGGTGCAATGCAGGTTTTCAGATTTTCCTAAATGTCCTCAATTTGCGATGCTGATAGCAGTTCTATAGCTTTGTGTAGTATTAGCTGACATGCTGCAAAGTGATTATGAATCAGGGTTTTTTTTTTAATGTAACAATGAATAGATTAGATGAATCCACACAGAGTAAAATCGAAAGAATATCCTATGTTAAATCTCCTGCTTTAAAAGTAGAAAATGTGCCTGATGCCAATAGGTGGACAGTATACATACTCTACTGTAGTCTACACAGCATGATAACATATGCATGGATGCTCAAGTGCACAACATCTGCACTGTCTGACGTTAATGCTGACGCTTGTGCCGTATCAAAAGCTAAAAGAAAAACACCTTTAGAAAGGGACACATCTCTGCTCTTATTCCTGCTCAGTGCAGGTAAAAATAACTTGTCAAGTTCTTGGACACTTTTGGCTCTGCCTTATTATGGCAGATCACGTTTTTGTCCTAAATCTGGGACAACCTCCCAAACTACGTCATGATGCTTTTATACAGCACTGTAACAACACCCATAAACGTTTATATTTACTATTATACCATCACTTTACCTTCATATACTTTTCTCACTGTTTCGCAAACTATTTACACCTCTCTGTGACTATATATATTTATTACTTCTCGTTATGCACATATGTATTTACTGCATTGCTGTTTACATCTAGTTTATCTGTTTGCAATACTGTAATATTACTTTTACTTTATACTCAAAGGAGCTCTTTGCTAAAATCAGAGTGTGTGAGTTATATGGATATTGTTCACAACATAGAGGTGGTTGAGCTGACTGCTTGCACCTAAGGGTGCTAACCAGGGGAACAGGAGGGCAGGTGCCACACGTCCACGACCTCATCCCAATATAAGCAGTAACTGTTGTGCAAAGCAGTGCAAAAGTGGCAGCAATGAGCTAGCCAGTAGGATACACATGCACTAACATGCACGTGTGGCTTGACCCGCTTACCACAACAAACCACTGACCAGCTCTGATAACAACACACACACAGAGAGGGAGCTTGATTTCATTCTCTGCTCAGAATGGCATTACTCCACTATGTCTTTACATAGCAGGTACAAAGACACAAAATAACTATAAAAAGGGGAAATAACTTCATAGAGACACAAACACATTAAATAAGACGCAAAACCAAAACACGAAATGACTCCAATGTAGGAGAGGTGGTGGGGCCCTTAGCATATCTGTGCCCAGGGTCCCATTTTGTCAATCTATCTGCCCATGTTTGTACTACTACTAGTACTTACTTACTAAACCACCACTAGCAATATTTAGCAATGATTATAGACAATAAATTAATAAATAAATAAACATTCTTTTCACTTCATATTTACCGTACAGATATGAGAGTGATATTACTCCTCTCATCTAACTCTTGCAAAGACAGCAAATAAGCATATTTCTCAAAATGTCAAATTATTCCTTTAGGTTTAGTTCAAAAGATCCCAGATGTTTGTGAATGTTCTGTCTAAAATGTCCCCCCCAATACCATATCACTGGACCTGTCCTACTTTTTTTTCCCAGCCTCACTCATTAGTAGCCGTCTCTCACATATCCATTAATTAACTTTAATTCATGAACTTGTTAATGAATTCACTCGCTCACTGTCAGCTTCTTTCCCACCTCCACATTTTCACACAAATTAAAACAGAATCACTGACTTGTCTTATCTCTGCAGACCCACTGAGCTGTCAAGATGATTGCCTTCTAGGACACAGTGTGGCCTTGTTTTGTGGACTTATTTAAAGAGGACACGGCTAAAAATAGTCCACCAAATGCCACTGAAGGAACCATAATGTTCCTTGGGGCTAATCAGATGCATTTTAGAAATGGCAGTCACAGAATTTGTAGATATATGTGTAATAGTGGGTCTGTACAGCAAATAAAATAAAAGCTTTAAAGTTTTAGAATGAGAAGAGAAATAAAAGAATAGCATTTGCTCATCATCCATGCTGAACAAGGAAGAGGCGGGGATCTTTAAATCCCATAGTAGTGGATGTCTCTCATATTTTGTGTTATCAGTCCCCACTGTTTTAAAATGTAATTACATTCATCATCTAGCTTTTTACTTTCCATTCTTTCCAGTTTGGGTTGTTTTCAGGCTAATTAAGATGCATAGTGACTCAGATGACAAGTTATGGAGGGTGACTGAACAGCACTTCAGTCTTGGCAAGTCCGGGCATGTCCTTTTCCTCTCTGCAGCCAAGCTGTCAGATTTGGGACTTGAGTCACAAGAGCACGACTGTGGTCTTGCACTTGTGTGTTTGCACGTGTGTATTTGTGTGCTACACTGCCTCGAGAGCGGAAGCCCGACTGCCCGCAGTCAGACCACCAAGTATGTGTCATCTGATGTGTTTCCAACATTAGAAACAACAGAGGGAGGAATTTGGGTTTATTTCTGTCCTCACACACATCTGTTGTGATGGCCCAGCAGGTTGGACAGGACTATCCACAGCACACTCTGGCCCGAGGAGTCGCTACTCTGATCCAGACAGCCCTGCAGCTGCAAACACCATTGCCTCTCTTGGACTCGTCTCCCTGTGCCCACGTGTTGCTGTCTTTCTGAAAACTTAAAAAAAATAATAATAGTATAAGTTGGTAAAAGTAATAATGATGAGCTTTTTCCTCCACATTAACAGATGCCTTTAAAGGGAGTGGACTGGATTAAAGCAATTATATTTTAGTACTTTTTGGTATGTGTACTTTTTATTGTCATTCATTCGTTCATCTTCTAACCGCTTCATCCTCGTGAGGGCCGTGGGGGGGCTGGAGTCTATCCCAGCTGACATTGGGTGAGAGGCAGGGTACACCCTGGACAGGTTGCCAGACTATCACAGGGCTGACACATAGAGACAAACAACCATTCACACTCACATTCTCACCTATGGACAATTTAGAGTTATCAATTGACCTAGTCCCCAAACTGGATGTCTTTGGATTGTGGGAGGAAGCCGGAGTGCCCGGAGAAAACCCACGCTGACACGGGGAGAACATGCAAACTCCGCACAGAAGGGCTCCCACACCCGGGATCAAATCGGCAACCCTCTTGCTGTGAGGCGATAGTGCTAACCACCACACCACCGTGCTTTAGCCTTTATTTATCCAGGAAATGTCCCATTGAGATACAAGATCTCTTCTTCCAGGGAGTCCTGTCCAAGACAGCACACTCTGTGCCACAGGACAAAGGACACTGGTCACTGGTGTTTACAGTAAACAGGTGCTAGCGTGTCAAGGTCAGCATGGAAAGTGCTTCTGGGAATACACAGTGTGTAGAAAAATGCATTTCACACATGAGCTGATATTTATATAAAGAACAACTTGACATTAAAATGTTTTGGAGTTTTTTGCAGTCTACATAAGGATTTATAAAATGTAGGTCAAAGGAGCATTTAAAAACTTAATTTTGCTTTTGTGTGGTAGATTTTATCATTCTTTTTATTTACATCACATGCATGATTTTATTCCTGTTTTTCCTTGTGAAGCAGATAGTAAAATCTGTTTAACAGTGCTATAAAGTGAAGTGTTGATCTTTTTGATGTTTAATATCAATGATTGAATTGTCATCACCGCTGGCTCGCAGGTACTTGTGATAGATTAATAAGCAGGTGCTATATATAGCCTCAGCTGTGAGTAATATTCACACGTACAGCTGGTCTGAAACTGTTGGAGAGTCTCGCCTGCGTGGTGCAATCAGTCCAATTACAGTCCTCTGCTGTCCTCCTCACTGACAGGTAGAATGAGTGGTGGAAGAGGTGGAGGGTTGATATGCAAACAGCATATGGACACTTATGAAACAGAGTATATTTTGGTTGCAAGTAACACCTATTTTTTTTTTTTACAATTATTTCTGTTTTTGTGGGCACTTGTGTCTTTTTTCAACCACAAGTACACTCTTAAGAAGAATGTGTCAATATTAACACAACATGTGTTGAATTTCTACACATCGTGTTATGTTAATTTTGACACATTCAGTGTGTTAATATATCAACACAGTGACTGTGTCACATAGATTAACACAGAGATGTGTATAATGTGTAAGAACTAACACACTCGTGTTGATACATAAAACTTATATCAACACATTCATATGTTACTCAAAATTACACAGTGATCTAACACAAGCTTGTGTTACTCTAAACAAATGGCAGAATACAATGAATAAAAAGGAAAATGCCACTTGGAATCATTTTGAAATACTATTAATTTTAAGAAACATTTTAAGAACATTTATTCAACATGTCTTGTTTCTTTAAAAACTTTTTACATAACAGCAGTCCCTGTTCTGTATGTCTGTCCACACAAAGTTACTATATGTGAAACACACATAGCTTCTGAGAAGTCCCCTTCAAGAGTTGACCTTAGGTTATTAATCAGCTGTTTACCTTTATCCAGGGATCTGAGAATAATTGGAAATGCATTTGGAACACACATTTTGTTGCTAAGTGGTTGGCCAAACCTCCAACAATGCATTTGTTGAACCTGGTTTTTGTAGGCCAATGTCTTTGATATATTTTTAAAATTGCACACTACATGTGCTTGTCTTTTGAGAGGGTTGTGCTTCACTTCAAACCTCATACACCATAGTTTGGACAGTGGCCCAAATGAGACCATCATGCTGGGGTAGTGGACCATTGAATGGTGTTTAGGGATAAGTTTTTTCTCTGGATAGACCTCTTTGAACAGTTTATGATGATCTATAATGAGCTGTTTTAAATACACAGCAAATTCTATGATTACAACAGGTGCAAAAATGATGCTGCATATTTCACGTAGCAATAGAAATAATTGCCAGTGTAGGCTCTCTGGATTTACCAAGTCTCCAAGAAGGAAAGGTAAGGTTTGTATGAGACACCACATTTGTGCTGCGGTCTGTTTAACAGCAGTCTCTGATGTCCTCAAATTGAGGATCACACTGGGTTTGTATACCCATAATCAAAGCCGACTATTCTTTCATTTAACTGATCCAGGCATATCAGTTTTTCCTCATAAATGCAGTGTCAAAGTAGTAGTTTCACCTCTAAAGGTGCGACTCCTTCAAGGACATCATGCATTATGTCAACACATACATTTTCTGTTACATGAAAGTACTCCAAAGTATTCAGACACGAATTTTCTTTGATTCCTGTCATAGTCCCATCATTTAAAGCAACATGCTGCTGGTAGTCTCGGTTTCGCGTTTCAGGCTCATCTTCATCAAACACCATTTGTGAAGTATTTTTATCAACAAGGCAAAGATGGCAGAACTTGTTGGCAGAAAGACTTTCCAAATAGCCACACAATGAATGACATGCAAGGTTGTCAGCTGTAAACAGGCACACTGTTCCATACAGCAAGTGTGATTCTCCTTTCATTTTAATCTTTATGCCGTTACATTCCAGAAACCTAATGTCACTAATGTTCAATAAAAAATGTGTGATTAATCATGATCAACTCTACACACGCATGATTAATTCAGCCCTATTTCTGTGTGTGTAAGAAGGTTATTAATTGCAAATACTCAGATTACTGTAATTAAGTAGTTTTTTGGGTTACTTGTACTTTTATGAGTAGATTTTCAAGTCTACTTTTTTAAATTAAGTATTAATTATGCCATGTAACTACTTAGTTACTTTAGTTACAATCATTGCTGAGTACTGAGTATAATTTTAATTAATATCCAAACCTTTTATCTGCATTTTTGTAGCCAATAACCAAAAACCAGGACATATGGACAAAAAATTTTAAAATGCGGCGGCACGGTGGTGTGGTGGTTAGCACTGTTGCCTCACATCAACAGGGTTGCCGGTTCGATCCCGGGTGTGGGAGCCCCTCTGTGCGGAGTTTGCATGTTCTCCCCGTGTCAGCGTGGGTTCTCTCCGGGCACTCCCACAGACTAGGTTAACTGATAACTCTAAATTGTCCATAGGTGTGAATGTGAGTGTGTATGGTTGTCTGTCTCTATGTGTCAGCCCTGCGATAGTCTGGCGACCTGTCCAGGGTGTACCCTGCCTCTCACCCGATGTCAGCTGGGATAGACTCCAGCCCCCCCCCCGCAACCTTCACAAGGATGAAGAGGTTAGATGAATGAAGGAATAATTTTATAATATCCACTGAGTATAATGTAAATCAAGTGGTCTGAGACAAACAATAGGTTTCCGCACCTCACCATGCCTCTATGTTCAGCCTCTAAAGAATCAGTATCGTGGCAATGTGCATCAACCAATCAAAGGTCAGCTCAGACCACTGTGTTTCTATTGGCTGTTCTACTGCATATACGCATTCCTGTACTGCCGGCAGAAGGAGAGAGCAAGCGGCAATGGCGAACAGTGCACCAGGTAAAATAGCTGTGCCAGCATTGGCTTCAATTGCTTACACGGCTAAACAACCCCCAAAAAAGGAAGACAAAACTCGGTTCCCCGGAGCCCTGGAGGGAGGGGAAGGGTGAGGTGGGGCCGGGCCCAGCCGGAGGGTGCAGGAGTCGGCCATGGGAGCGGAGCCAAGGGCTCTCCGTGGAGAGGGAAAGCCGAGCCTCGGGGGTATGTGCGAGCGGACTGCTGCGCGGTAAGGGAGAACCGAGGCTCCCAGAGAGGGAGAAACAGAACCAAGTAGGATAAAATATTCGCGTGCTCATTTGGTAGGAGGGGCTCAGGGCGGAGACAAACGAAACCTAACTCAGATGAGACTCAGTAATCAACTGTTTTCAGGCTTTCTGCCGACTGCAGCTTTAACCAGTTAAAAATGTATTCATGGATATTAAATCAACAGTTGTGGCAATAACTGCACCTCATCTAACTTTGTTTTGTCTGCCAGACATTTGCTGAATAGGGAAATAAAAACTTACAATGAGAAGAAAAGGACAAAAAACAACAAATCAAAATGAGGGGGAAAAACACTTGTTTTGTATCTTATCAATTATTAATGATCAATTGATTGTTAGCATTTTAACTATTGATAAAGCAAAAAACACAAAATTTGCAATCCTTCTCTGGAGAGGTGACGTGACTTCGTCGGTTAAAAGTAACATTTAAAGTGGTCACCTTTTCATCCTCAACACATGGAGCTTCAGACTGCACAAACATCAAATGGATCACTGTGGAGACCCTAATTTGGAACCTGTCATAATCATTAACATCCACACTTGTGTCCCAGTCAATGTACTCTTTAAAGTCAATGTTATAGTGATGTCAGTGTTATAGTTTCTTGCACATTTCAGTGCCATCTTTATAGATTAAAACAAGGACTGTCTTTGGCGGTGGTCCAGGGTCTATTTTAGCTGCTGCATAAGAACAAAAGTTTCAATACAAAATTTAAGGACAAACTTCAATTTTCTACAAATGATAAATGATAGATGATAGCACTCACCACTCTGACCACAGCCACCAAGCTGGACAATGGCCTGCCAGATGTTGTCCTTTAATTCACTGTTCATAAAATTATCCGTAAGACACAACTGGCAGATGCCCAAATGACGTTACTTGCAGGTCCCGATTCATGTATCAATAAATGAATGTACTAAATAAATGTAAAAATACAAATGAAACTAGAATTAAGTTAACGTTACCGTAAGTCTCAACGGTTGCCCCCCTCCCCCCAACTCTGCAGTGAAATCGGCTTACTGTTCGACAGCCCTGCTAAACTAAACGGGAAGCTTACCATATCTGGATTTTCTTAGAGATATGATTTAGCTGGTGGTTTCTACACACGTCGAATTTAACTGACTGATAAACAATTCGATTAGATAGTTTAAATTAAACTGCTAATGGATACTTACCGAAGAGTCTGACAGCATCCCAGGCGATGCAGCCTCTTTCTCCCTCCCCTTTGTCTGTCTCAGAGTAAAGCACACATAAAGGACGACCCCTTCCCGCCTCTTAAAGTAACACACCCATTGTGTTAAACTGGTTGCCGCCACTTAAAGTAACACACATTGGGCCCTATTTAGATGGTCTAAAACGCAAAGCGCCAGGCGTGCAGCGCATGGGCGTGTCCTAGTCACTTGCTAGTTAGACAGCGCATTTTCAGACTGTGCGCCATGGCGGAGAGTCTAAAAGGGTTGGACTTACTTTGTGAATTAGTCATGGGTATGTTTTTGGCATATCATTCAATAAGCCAATCAGAGTGTCGCCTCTCATTCCCTTTAAAAGAGGCGCACGGTGGAGAGCTATTAAGATGGCGGACCTACCAACTGGAAAGAGTGAGCGTTTTACAGCTGAGGAGACGATAAATGTATCTCTGTATCGACTGTTCCGTCACATCTGATGTCAGATCAAAGGGGATTGGCACCGTTTGGCACGTTTGGCGCGCGTAATGGAAACCCAACCTGATTTGATTAACACAGCCGCAAACTAATGGGTTCACATCCCTCTCAGCCAACCACAAACAGCCACAGCATCAAATAGGGAGTATATATATATTCAGCATCTGTCATCTCAGAAAAGACAAAAGATAAAGACAAAAAAAAAGAGAGATGGGTTTGCATTTTTGAAGGCATATTTGTTTTTATTTATCTATTTTTTATTTTTTATTTTTCATAAACGCAGGTAGTTCTAAGGTGGCAATCTAAATCATGCAAGGGCCCCTACAGGCCCCAGTGCAACTGCCCTGACTATATTTATGCCCCTTGACATGGGTGTAAAATGGGGGCTCACTGGGACTCTCCCTAATTCTTACCCTCCTTCTTCTACCCTGTTTGCTCTGACCACATCCATCTTCAAACTTAACCTTCATTTTGATCTGTAAAGTTTTATGACTGCATCTTTCATAGTTGTGATGCTATTACATTGACCATGTCTGTCCACAGATACAGTTAGACTTATAAACACCTGACAAATATTCAAAAGAGATTCTGTAGTAGTCCTGACTACAATAGATGTAACCAGGACCACATTTTGCCATGATATCACACACACACACACACAGACTCACAAGGATAAAACATCACCAGCAGTCATGACATTGTTGCAGCTGGTAATAAAAAAACACAATTAATAAGCTATTGTTATAATGTTATGTTCACCTTCAATAACGTATTGTTCACATAGGGGACATAATATTAGATGATAATAAGTAATAGACTTAAAACTCTGGATGAGGTAACTCTGTTTCTTGCTATGCATCATGTTCCATAACCCTGCAGCCCCTCATTCCTCTGAGGCTTCCGGTGATGACACCTGAGCACATTGCTCACATCAACAATATGATGGGTCAACCTGGGATAAAACTACTCAGGGGGCTTTTTAGCCCATAATGCCCTGATTCTATTTTCATCTACTTTTCTGCTCAGAAAGGTACACTTACGTATGGTTAGATTAATGTCACTCCCCACGCAGAGCCTCCTATCTATTTATTTTGCATCTACTTAATCTGTGTCCCGTCCACAAGCCTCAGCAGCTTATAATTTAATCTCCAAAAGAATAGAAAAGCATTGTGCCTGACAGGGACACGGTGCATTATGTATATATTTCTGCAGCGTGTTTGGCAACCTGAAAAAGATCACCCATCTGCTCTAGAAGTATTACTACGTTCATAATCTTTGCACCGAGGTACACTCATGTTCATTTGGATTAATGTTACTCTCCCGCCTGCAGGTGCTGTGCTGTTATCACTTTTTGATACAGACTTGCACTAAAAAACATGTAAAAGCTCATAAAAGCGTTTTTAACACTGCTGAAATTCTCCTAATATGAAATATTATCAGACATGTATGAACCTTTCTATTTTCATTTGTAATTCTGAAAGTAGAAAAGAAGTTTTCACACTTTGAATAGACAATAAAAGGTGCACATTAAATTAGCAGTAGTGGCTAGAAAGAAGCAGGCCGATGGGAGGTATCTGTAAAACTATTTAATAAATGCTATTAATAGAGCTATTTTTGTTCATCCATCCACCCATACCTTAAATTGTTTTATGCTTATGCACATGCTGAAATGGATCCCAGTATGCATCAGATGAAAGACAAGGTACATCCATATCCCATGGGTAAGTCAATACTATATTATACTATATAAGGCAATTTGGTTAAAATATATAATTTGATTTTTACTGTACATGCTTAATTTATGATTGCCATTTATATCTGTTAAAGATTAGAAGGGAATTTAGCCTATGGATATTTTGACAGTCTGGGTTACTTGCCTTTATCCCACATGGGGAAAACCTCTCTGTTACGTAAGGAGGATTTGGGAACAGCCAGCGAGTAGGAACTGTTGTCAGGTGCAGATGGAACAGTGAAAAACACTTCATTAAGATTAAATGAGGTTCTGCTCATTAACATCTGTCATCACTCCAGTGTGCATGAATGTGACAAGCAAAACTGAGCTATGAAGTTATGTTTGCAGTTATTGTTGCAGGAGGGTCACTTCAAATATTTTATAGCAATATTTAATCATATAACCTTCTTTAATTTTACACCACTAATTAACCACTACTTTTAACTATTCATTCATTAATTCATTCATTCATAACTGCTTGTCCTGTGATTTCTTTTAAAATTTGAATTAAAAAAAAAAAAAAAAATTAAGTACAAGTCAGTTTCTTGATAAGGTTGATGTTGCTATTCTGGAGCCATACACCTTCCAACTAGTATGAAAGCTAAAGTATACTTCTGTGTCAAATTAATGCCGTACTCTGCGTGCTGTAACCTATGTAGCCTGACATGCACCTCCCCAGAAATGTAACTACAAGTAATGGCGAAGCAGAACTCCTGTCTATATTAGTAAGCTGAAAACCATTTCCCTCGGTGGAAACAAAGATTATATTTACTTTTATTTCACAGATAAGAAACAAACAAACAAAAAATTATGAAGACAATAAAGACCTATAACATTTTAAGTCTTGTGTGTGATTTATCCTGGCCTCATATGAGCAGAGGAAATCTCCACTAGTCATTAAGCTAATTTATACAGTGTAGGCTAATATGCCATAGGCCTGTGCTATTAGCATGAGCAAGTTGTATTTGTTTGGAAAACATGTTTAGTATAAGACAGTTGTTTTGTTATTGAACCTTGTGAGTTGTAATGGAACCAAATTTTGTAACGTTACCTTTGTTTAATGTTGCTGTTGTCCCTGGCTTCATATGAGTAGAGGAAATCTCCGCTAGCCACGAGGCTAATTTATGCAATGTATAATGCCATAGATCTGTGATTTAACCTTGAGCATGTTGTGTTTATGGGGAAAATGTGTCCAGTAAAAGACAGATGCTTTGGATCTCATTCATGAAAAGTGAGTAAATCTGTGTGTAGATTTGCACATGAAAGACTATTCTACAAAAACCTACTCCAGATTCAGGAATGCCACGGGAAACTCAGATTTGATCGTAAACACGTGTGTATGATGATGAATGCCAATCCATCGTAAAAGTGACAGCGTGCTCCCGGTAATCAGCAATTAGCATAAATCCCCGCCCATGAATAGCCAATGACCGCCATAAAAGGAGGTGTAGGTGCATCCTGTCGACCTGTCAGTCATGGTGTAAAGAAATAAAGAGAAAGAAAGAAAAAAGAATTTTTCTTAAGTGAAGATCAAAATATTTTTGGGTGAAGTGGACTTAAGAAAAAAACATTTTATTTTCTTCAGTTAGTAGTGGTGTGACAGAGACAGGCAAAGCGAAGGCCTGGAGGGAGGTAACAGATGCTGTTAATGTTGTCTCCTGCTGAACCCAGGCACCGAGGCCGAAGAGGCTGTGATCCGGCTGTCCTTACGGATATTTTTATTATCATCATTCAACATGTAGAAAGAACGTGTAATCTATTGAGTCGATTTACTTAGATAATTCACAATCATGAATCTAATCTGGATCTTAAACCTGCTAATTGCCAACTAATTTAATTAAATGTGTTTTATTTTTAATATTTTTGTCATGTTTAGATTACGAGTTTCAAAGGCATCTGTGTTTTGTGTACATAACAGCGCAATACGAATTAAAATTGTAATTTTCAATAGTGACAAGCAATATTTATGTGCTTTACTAAATTTACACAAGCACTACAAGTGGTCAGGAGCAGGAGTAGATTTTGTTAGTAGCTACGAAAAGATTGGAGCTACTAAAATATTGATGAATGCGGATATGCACATAAATTTCCATCTGCGAACAGTTTACACACAAATTCCTTCTGCTCACGCTTCATGAATGAGACCCTTTGTCTGTAAATTCTGCGAGTTATATAGTCAAACCAGTTTGTGTCCTAACTGAAATTGCCGTTATAGAGCCATGTTTAAAGTGTGTTTTGAATCAACTAAACTTCACAGCACATTACAGAAACCCTGCCGCCAACTAGTGTTTTGGAAGTATAACTGCAGAGTGACACAGATACACCACCGCACAAGTATAAATGCTCACAAAGGCGTAGGGCACAGTGTAGGCTCTGCATAGAGCTGAAGCACAAGTATCGATCCACCTTAACTTATCCTGAGATTGGCGAGGGTGGTAAGAGTCAGCAAAAAATGTGCTGTAAATCCAAGACAATAAGGCAATGAGACAACAGTTAGTCAATGAAATATACTGTTATGAGGTCGGCTGCAAAGTCAGGTGATTTGTTCTTCTCTTTATTGGTCATGACATTAAAGAATTATTTGATTCATTGCTAATAATATTGATAATTATATAATAATACTTAGCTGAATTAATAAACTAAAACCAACCCCAAGCAATGGCAAAATGTCCAGCTTTCATTGAGCGCAGTATGCTTTAAAATCCAATAAGCCCCCTTACAGCCACTGTCACATTATGACATGCCTCTTGAAAAACCTGTTATCCATATTTGCTTTCACCTCAGACAAATCTCAAAACTGACTGCGCTTGTATCTCCTTCCACTCTCACTCACCTCACAGGTAACAGGAGGGCAAACAAGGCTGACCAATGTTTGGCCAAGCATTTGACTCAGAGCTATGTCAGATTACACTCAAGTAAATCTGCCTGTTTCTGGCTGGACAGAACTATTAAAATCACATGAGTGCCAGGGGTGCTCGGGATGATAAGAACACTGCACTGACTTGCAGTAGCCTTTAGAGTACATTTTGCTTGGTGATAAAATTAGAGCTTGTCCGGGACTGTAGGCTTTATCCAAACATGATGGGATGTGACTGGACTGACTGGACTTTTTATGGCCCTGCTGAATTTCTTGTTTGGCGTAGCGTTAGGATAAAAAGAGTAAGAATTAATAGCTGACAAGTTATTCATGATTTGGGGCTGTAGTTGGGTTTTGCTAATGAGCTCTAACCATCCAGTGCAGTCTGGAGCAGAAATATACATGCAAATCTTAGATTTTTGATCTTGCATCAAAGTTTACAGAACAGTGATGAAGTTATAGTAAGGTGCACGAGGACTGGAAGTAATTTATCAATTCCATGGCTGGCTGAAGAAAAGCAAAATGGCTGTAGCAGTGATTTAGCACATCCAACCAGTCATCCTCACCACCCTGTGTATCAACCTGTGTGATGCACGTTGTTTGGTTCCTTTCAGCTTTAATTTTACTGTTCAGTGCTTTAGACGGAGCGCACATCTCCTGAGCCTTTAGCCACTTATGTAATCAGTGTGTTCCAGGTATTCGCAGAAAGCGGCTCCACATGTTGGCCTGACGCTCTGTCTGCTGCCTCTCAAGAAGAATTTGAAACTGTGTTGTCATGTAGCAAGGACTTGGGACACTTGCTCCAGTGGTATCTTACCATCTTGGATTTTTAATATGTGCATCTGAAATTTTTGCTGCTACCTGAATACAATTAAAGTTAATGGAACTTTGTTTTTGGTGCCCACAGCTTCAAAAATTTACATTGATTACATTTACATTATTATGTTCATTTTCAGGTTCATACTTGTTTTCAAGGTTCCTACTAGAACATGTTTACATGCTTTGATGTTCAAAAAGCACTTTGTTCTTCCCATACAGTCTATGCTGGAGTAGCTGAATTCATCCTCTGTCTAAAACACTTCTTTTAAGTGCAGCATCTCCAGGTCTCCTGCGCTCTTGGCATCTCTGCACCATCTTTGCAGCCAGAGGAATGACCATAATGGAGTGTACATTCTCTACCGCAAAAAATTACTAATATAGCTTTTAAATCATAATATTCACAACCTGACATGTTCCAGCATGAAACATGATCTGAAATGAGGGAGAAATTAAAACCATCGGCAACCAAGATTACTGGTTTCCCATATGTTAGCATGTAGCTACATGTAGCAGTACACTTGCAGCTGGAGAATGACTGTAAATGGAATATAGCAACACTTTCTACTGTGAAAAATCACCAATAAAAGCATCCAAACCAATATCTTCACAGCCAAACATGTTCCAGGAATATGATCCAAAATCAGAGAGAATTTAATGGAACTGGTAACCAAGATTACATGGTTTCCTGTTAGCATGAGGCTACATGTAGCAGTGTAGGCTACATTTGCAGTAATGAGCCTGGAGCATATCACCATAAAGAAAACTGTCATGAGCAAAGATTTTGCATAGCACATCTCTGCAAACAATTGATGCAATACATTTGTGTTTTATATGCATTATATCAGCATTTTTGACGTAATGTAGTTCAGATTATATTTATACAAGTTCAGTTCTTCTATCAGGTGAAGATGGCAATGGTGAATGGTGGAGACTTTCGTGAGCAGCTAATTAGGCAGCAAACAGCAGAAGGCCACTGTTTGAGGCCAGCCATGTTTTTAACAACAATTTAACATTTCCAATGGTGATTATGGTTGGCATTTTTCTAGCAGTGTTTGTGGTACCAATAACTGGGTATTTTTTGAGATGATGTTTGCACACTTCCAGTGTTGTCTGTGGCGATAACATCAGGGTATTTTTAAGGTAACATCAGCACATTTTTGGCGGTGGTTGTGGCGGCAAAAACTGGGTATTTTTTAAGGCGACATCAGCACATTTCCAGTGGTGGTTGTGACAACAACACCAGGATATTTTAAGATAAAATATGATAGTTTCCTAACCACATCCAAGCATTTGTTGTGCCTAAATCTAGTCATGTTAAAAATTAAATGTAAAGAAACGTAACATTTCAACAAATTTGTTACATATGAAACAGAAAAATGTAACATCTGTGGTTTGCAGAAATGTATACCAACACTTACTCTGGCGAATGGGTTGAAACAAGCAAACTACTCACTACGCATCTTCATATTGTCTGCAAAACGTTTACTGTAAGTATATTTTATTTGTTTTTTCTTACAATATCTGCTGCTGCTACGTTGTGCTGATTTTATTATGATGTTTAGGGAAATCAATCTGCTTGGCTAAAGGAATGTAACAAGACATGTTGGTAGGAAAAAGCTTACTTACTGTCTTATACGAGTTGGTGTGAAGATCGGTACCACTCTTATGTTTGTATGGTACATAATAAACAATCATTAGTTGCTGCCTAGCTTAGCTTAGCACAAAGACTGGCGGTAGGGGGAAACATCTAGCTTGGCCTTGTTCAGTAGAAACAAATTCCTCCTAACAGTACCTCTAATGCTCACTAATTAATATGAAATATGATAAGTGTCATGGTCAATGACATACAAAGGTGGGGCACGTAAGAGTGGAAGGGTTAGAGTGTTATGGAAGAGTTGAATGCACCTCAGCCTGAGGTAGCACTTGTGTGGGCTTCAAAGCCCTATACTCCATCTTTGATAGCTCTGATGAGTGACATTTACTGGACTGAAAAGCCCTCAGAGCTCTCAGCATCAAGGGAGGGAAGGTGGGAGGGTGTGAACTGATTTTCAATAGTGCTCACAGGAAATGGGATTGAAAGCATGCGTGAATAAGCAATCAGTTGGAGAGAAATTTGGACATGCAGCCACACACAGTGTATACAAACACCCATAGCATTAGCTGGTTAATAAGTAATAGGAGACCGCTCTTGAATGCAGCTTGCATTTCTCCCCTGCAATAGTTTGATTAGTGTTTTTCAATATAAGCCACATAGACGGCAGATCACTTCATCAACAGTGTATTCACTGATGTCACATTAAGCCTCCATTCAAAGCAGCAGATAATAATCAGCCCCATGGACCATTTAGAATGACAAAGACGCACATAATGCCTAGAGCCGTGTCCACAGAAGAATTACATAACACTTTGTCATCCAATAAATAATTATGGATCCTTTACCTTGAATATGATGTGTGCGAGAGATGCTGGACTCTTTCTCCCCTTCTTATTTATCACTGCCTATCCCCAAGGTGTGTTTTGGCAGAACGCAGCCTCCTTCTAGCCAATGCTGGTGTGTATTTGTATGAATCTGTACAGCTCGGAACTGAAGATATCTTGTGTTACTGATGCCAGCGAGTGGGAGCTACACGCGGCATGCTCATTGGTGTGAAATCGTGGGGGGAGAGAGCAGCCGAGATGGAAAGAGGGAGAGGCAGAGGGGGGTGGAATCAGAGAGAGACAGAGGGGGAAGAGAAGCTTTGTTTGCACAGGGAAATCTCCAAGGACAACATGAGCACATCTGTGAAGTAGAGAAGGGCTGTTCAGGGATGCTGTGGTTGAAGAGATGGGAACGTAAATGTGTAGGGCAGGAGGGGCGCAGGAGGTGGATGCAGAGGTCTGGAATAAGGCTGTTGAAGGTTTGAGTTGTGGAGAGAGATTCTGCTTTAAACCTCTAAAATGAACCAGAATTATTTGAATGACACATTTGCATTTATTTTGTGCTGAAAGAATAAGTAGATTAACCCAATGACATTGATTTTTTTTTTTTACTTTTTCCAGCTTAAAAAAAAGAAAAAGTCTCACTCTGAATTTGCTATTTGGGGGCTTCCCACTCTTACATGGACATGGCAAGAAGAACTTGATGTTTGGTTTTCAGTTTTATGATATTATGTGAAGTAAATTAGTAATGCAAAGGTTAACTGACAGGTGTATTAGCTTATGTAAATAACAGCAAGAGGAAAAAGACAAAGACAAAAAGAAGAAACTGGAGGGATGGGACTGGAGAGGTGCAAGTATTTCACATATTATCGTATACAGTACAATGCTGTGCATTTTATGTCCTGGAAGCGCAGACTACAGCAGATTCACTACCATGTGTGCATCTGTGCAAACAAAGGGGTTACGTAACACAGCATCTACAGTACACGTGCAAACTACCACTCAGACATTAACATGAAAATAACATGTAGGCTTATGTTCTTTCCTGCAGTCACCAGCATGCAGATAGTTTCTCTCACGGTTTCCCCCATCTGTCTTAATGTTAAGTGATATTGTAAATATTACATACACAAAAAGCACACAGGGATTGCAATTGCACGTTCATTTGTTTATTCTGTAAAACATATGGAAGATGATATGCAACAAGCATTAGAGTGCATCAAATGAAGACAGAGTGCAGAACATGTATCTTATTGCAATCTGAGGAGGGAGATATGATCTGCAAGGAGCTGAGAGTGTGGAGGAGGAGGCGGCCTGGCAGAGGACAGATAATTCTTGCCACTGAAAAGACAACCAAGTGTTACATAAAATCACACACACACACACACACACACACACACACACACACACACACACGCATGCAAGCATACACGCACATACACACACAACCAAGTAAAAGCACTGCCTACACACACATGTTCCAAGTCTCTGTCCGGTGCCTTTCTCCTCCTCAATTTTAGACCTGCACACACACAGTTACACAATTTTAAGGGCTGGGGTGGTGGTAAAAAAAAACGATTTAACAGCTTGAGCAATTAACACCATTATTCTATCTGGAAAGTAGATCAAACACTGAATGAAAAAACATTCTACAGAAAGAAACACAATGTTAAATGAATTTGGAACAAAATCTAAAGGAAATGAAATAATAAAGACAGGCTCCAAAATTTACTGAAAATCATGGCTGTAGTAATAACAAGAATGGTCATTGAGCAATATCATTACATTATTTATGTACTTGTGCCCACAGTCCTTATACGGGATATGCATTCGCATGCATAGGCTACAGTATATGAGCATGTGCAGGCTCTAGGTAGTTTCTCTTCATCTCTGCACAGCTGGTCGATAGCTGTGTTATGTGGGCACAATCATCAGTTTTAGGAAGTCACAGCAAATTTCAGATGCTGTTGGAGAATTCAAAAATCACTTTGTACTGAGGCCTTTAAATGAGAAAAAGTAGAGTTAGTGTGCTTACTTTCTTTTTTAAGATACTTTTTGGGGCATTTTTTGCCTTTAATTGACAGGAAAGCTAAGCATGAAGGGCGAAGAGAGAGGGAGTAACATGCAGCAAAGGGCCACAGGCTGGAGCCGAACCCGGGCCACTGCAGCAGCAGCCTTGTACATGGGGCGCCTGCTCTATCCACTAAGCCACCGACGCCCTAGTGTGCTTACTTTCTTACTGTGTTGGCAATGGTTAAAGAATTGTATTTCAATAGAAACTGTAGCCCACTTATCACACTACACTGCAAGAATTTAAGAGTACACATGTTCTCCAAAGGAGCCTTACAGGCCCTGGGCATCCATGGTTCACTTGACTAGCCCAAGCAAAAACTGTTGAAGAACTAAAGTACCTAAGGTTGTAAAATATAAATATATATAATTTTAATTTAAATGTCAAAACAAGCACTTTAAAACCCTTAGAAGAGGGTTGTTTGTGAAAAGATAGGATTCAAGATAAGAATTGAAGTTCAGACATAAGCTAGTAGTTAATAAATGTGGGATTTTCACTTTGGCAAATTTGCCTGTACTGTATATTCTCGCAGATTTCTAAATGAGTAAAAATGTACAGTCTCCGCGTGTTCTGACACTTGAATTCAGACTGGACAAACCGCCCAGAGGTACATAACACATCAAAGAAACTTCATAGCCAATACCAACAATAGTTGTTTGGCAAAGAGCTCATGAAAGCAAATGCTGTCTGAAGAAAAGAGTGAAAACATTTAGTGCAATTCAAGTCAGGAGAAACACAGCTGTAGGAGACCATGGCTTCTTCATTAAGTCTCCTTTTCCAGCTGCACCTGGCAATTATGACAAATGTGTCTTCGAAATTACCCATTACAGTGTACACACACACACACACACACACACACACACACACACACACACACACACACACACACACACACAAAGTAACTGTGCTCACATATGAGCTCTTGAAATTATAGTTTGTAAAGTTTTTTTTCTGTCATCCAGCAGGGAGCAGAAACTATGTGTGATTCAGAGCCCTTTTCAAAAGCGAGGAAGCAAGTCACAAAGGGAGAGTGATGAAAAATGCTCGCCCACATAGTTGACCAAGGATGTGTGACCTTCATGACGCTGCAGCTGTTTGTATCGTAGGTTTCTCAGTCAGACATCGTCTTTGTCTCTCTCACTCTCTCTGGATGACTAATTGGAAATCCTCTACCGGTACACGTCCTTACTTCATAAAGTAATTAGTTTATCACATTGTCTGATATACACGGTCTGCCACCTCTGTGTGGCATTTTACACATTTCAAATGCCACTTCTTGCGATCTGAGAGCTATGAAAAGAAACATCCTGCTTCCTGTTGATCAGCCCCTCCATAACTGTCTGAAACATTAGGTCTGTTAGTCAGTCCATCACTTTGGTCCAGATTAAACTATTGGATGAACGCCATGGAATTTTGGACTGACAGTCTTGGTTTCCAGAGAATGGCACCTAATGACCTAATGATTTTTCCTCTAGCGTTACCATCAGGTCAGAACAATACTTTGGTTCATGCAAAATCCCATAAGCCTCACTTGCACTTTTTTTTGTAGTGTCAATTAGCAGATATTAGTATGCAAACAAATAACCTAAGATGGTGAACATGGTAAAAATTATACCAGCCAAACATGGCAAGTTAATTGTCATTGCTCTGTCTCTCCCCCGTTCACACTTCAATCTGTCCTGTCATTAAAGGCAAAAGGCCCCCAAAATAACAATAATAATGATAAATAAATATATTTATGCTTTTCTTCAATGTCTGAGACCGATTTCCTCCCAGTGTGCACCACGGTATGCAGAAAGCTAGCATATCGTCAGTAAAATAAGCTTAGTAACACAACACCTCAGCTAGAAATACAAACACATGATTGGTTAATGTCTCAATGCCGTTATTGAAGCATAAAAAACTAAGGCCAGCTCAACTTTGATTTGTAGCAAGTCATGCCTGCCAGCAGTGACAAATATAGCATGTCACTTTTTAGCTTCATGTCACCGGCTTCCATTAAAAATGCCTTGCAGCCTGTTGCTTGTAATGTGAACACAGCTCTCGGTGTGTTCTTCACTATACTTACAGTAAGAACAGCCAAAAGTTTACAGTGCCATAGATTCTAACGACCTGGTGATGGCATATTTTCAAATATTGTCCTTTTGTGTCCCTCAACCACATTCCCTCCCAAAAAAATCTATTTTTTTGTGTTTTACCAACTCTATTTTACGAAATTCATATAATAGGAACTGCAAACATCAATTCAAATCAATATGATCTCACTATTTCATAATCTCATCTGCAGTCCCTGAGCAGATGTTATGTATTTCATGAAACTTCATGCTGTTGGTCCAAATGCTTATAATTCATAGGCTTCTAAAAATAAAAATGTGTTTATTCAGCTTGGACAGCTAAGATTGGTTCTTTCTGGAAGGTTATATATTTTGTGAGTTCCAAAAATATACTGTGGCCTTTGAGACAACATCAAATTTCCAGCGCCAATCACAGAATACTGTCTGGTATATTGATTGGATACTAATTTTGGTGTCAAATCCCTTGCATCTATTTTCCCATTATCTTCATCATAATGGCTTACACAAGCCATTATGGCTTACACAAGGAGGAGGCTTACAGAACTGCCCAAATAGGTTCAGGGATGTAACAAGACCCCTGGTAAACCTGGACATTCCAAAATTACTGTGACCCGGTCTAAATACATGTTGCGTCTGCCTCCATGATTATCTCAGGCTATCAGATTTAATGTCACAGCTTCCATATTAATCTTTCTCTCCTACTCACATTGTGTTTTGCACAGATGGCCTTCATTTAAACCCTCAGAGTGTCCTACATAATATAGAACAGTTAAATTTCTCACTTAGTGAGACTCAGAAGTCCTTAAATTGTGATGTAAAATGATGATTGTTGATAACTTTGGCAGAGAAAATCAAACTTGCATTGCTGGTTAAAGCTGCTAAAGATCTGCAGTCAGATTTATGATCGGTTCAACAGTTATCAGAGAGATTGAGATAGTACATCAGACACATTTTTCTGTGCTTTCCAGTCTCTTCTATCTTAAAATTTTAAAGGGTGACCCTACACACTATCGAGGTGGCAAGCTGAGCTGTGGCTGACTCTTAAAGGTTCATGAAGACACCTTAAAGATGAACTAATGTTTTTTCAACCTGGGCCCTATTTTCCGATCTAATTTTGTCTAAATGAGTGATAGGATGTTCAATATGTGACATTTCTGCAGTACAAAGCTTGGGCTGACCTGCCTGCAGCCCGTGAGCACACGAGTGCTATATTAAATAATAGCACACTCAGACAGTGACAAACAACATCAAAATGCATCCACTAAAAGTGCATTTTTTCCACACAGATACGCTCGGATTGTTAGTATAATTATCTGACAACATAACGGAAAGGAGAAATGAACGTCTGTTCACGCAGACGTTCAGGCAGGTCAGCCCTAGCTTCGTACTGGAGAAATGTCAAATCTTGAACATCCTATCAGTCATTTAGACAAAAGTAGATCTGAAAATAGGGCCCAGTTTGAAAAAAAAAAAAAAGTTCCCCTTTTATGTCACTGTGTTCACTGTTAGGTTACCACTTGGGGCACCGAGTCCAATGTAACAAAAAAAAAACTTGACTGTGTCAGGCTGTCACAGTTGTAGTTGTAGCAGTAAAAATTTAAGGATGACATCCATAGAGAGACAGATACACAAGTAAAGGTTTGGGGAGATGGAGGCTACACACATTACATGATGAAACAGATGGGACAGACATCATCCATGTCCTCCTGCAGAGAGCATAGGGGGATATGACTTTAGAGGGCAGAAGGTGAAAGAGGGAGAGATAGCTAAGTGTCCCAAATCCTGCCATATTTTGCGATTAGTTTGGATGGAACCGTAAGCCCAGATGGATCATATGTAAAGCAGAAACACTCGTGTCAAAGCCCCCTTCCTTCTGCTTGCCTCATGCACCAGTCATATGTGTTAGCCCACGTGCCTGCCATGTGATATTGACAAATAACCTCACCAAACGGTCAGGCCTGTTATAGAAGGTCACATGCCCAGATTTGGGGAACTCTGTGTTAGTGTCAGGCCGTGACATTACATGGTGAGAAGAGGGAAGACCCATGTGTCAAACAAGGCAGGAAGCAGTGCTTGACTAATGCAAGTGAGCATGCCCACACACTGTCCAATCACCTTTTGATCCAGGGGTGAGAAGACTGGAGGGCTTCCCCCTACAACACCAGCGGGTAGGATGTGGTAACAGGTGTTTGTCGTGGGTGGGTAAGTCGACAGAGATTGAATCACTCAAGCTCTGTCCAGAATTAGAAATAGTTAGCAGCACAGAAGTAACACTTCTCCCTAGATTCTGGTCGAAGCAGTACAGGAAACTTTCATGGCACTGCTCTGCAGAGATGAGTGATGAAAGGCAATAGAGCCTGTAACAAGGCTCCACCTGTGTTCATAAAACTAGGGTCACAATAGGAAACCTAAGTGACGTGCACAGGTAATTGCTTAAGTGGCCTATAAGCCCCAGCCCATGTGCTCTCTTTGGCTGAGTTGCGCCTCTGCTGGAAAAAGAACATTTTACTTTTGCTGTTGTGAAAAAAAAAATAGCCTGGCAAGCAACGTGACGGAACATGACACACAGAGATACCGTATGAGCCCTGTCACATGACGCTATTGTTGCCTTGCCAACTGCTGAAGGCTCCTTTAAAGCAAGTCTTTTTATGTTGTGAAAATGATAAATGATGACTGGGTTAACCGTTGAGATGTCCTGCAAAAGACAATCTCCACATATGCTTCTGAACAACATTTCAAGTACACATCACATTGCACAATATTGCCTCATATTATGTAATCCCATGAACCAATTTTAGCTACATATCTAGCTTGCTATTGTATAGGCAGCAACATGCAAGATAGAGACAGCAGAGACAAAAAGAGCTGAGGGAGGAAGTTTGCAGAGTTGGATTTAGACTTTAGGCAGGTGAACAGAAATGTCAAGCAACCATCTCCTACAAAATTAATTTAATGGGAAGTAGGCCTATTTTCTCAGAGGCAAAGATGAAAGTAGGTGAATCACTAAGTTAAACTGAATAATTCAATCAATAATTAATAACATAGTATACTAAGTCTGTGCATCATATTGTAACTGAGTTTCATCTTTAACATAATGTTAAAGAAAATGTTGTTTTGTAGGGGGCTAATCCCAAAAACTGATAAATAAAATACTTCAAATAGCTCCAGAGAAATATGGGATGATAAGGCCAGAAAATATGTTCATGAAATCCTGTATGACATATTGTAATATAGCTTATTACTGAGATAATGGAAAGTAAGGCAAGCACAATATTTGCATAATTTTGAGGAATTCATTCAGGTGTGGACACTTGACAGAGTGTTAACAAAAAACAATGATGTATTTTCAAATTAACCTGGTTCACTTCGGACATGGGCAAGCAGGTAGGAATGGATGGAGAAAAGTGTCAGGTGTGATGTGTGATAGAGGAGTATCAGCAAGATTAAAAGGAAAGGTGCACAAGATGGTGGTGAGACCAATGATGTTGTTTGGTTTGGAGACAGCAGCACCGAGGAAAAGACAGGAGGCAGAGCTGGAGGTAGCAGTGATGAAGATGTTGAGGTTCTCTTTGGGAGTGACGAGGATGAATAGGATCAGGAATGAGTGCATCGGAGGGACAGCTCATGTTTTGGAGATAAAGTCAGAGAGGCCAGACTGAGATGGTTTGGACATGTTAAGGGGAGGGTAGTGAATATATCAGTAGAAGGATGCTGAGGTTGGAACTGCCAGGCAAGAGGCCTAGAGGAAGACCACAGAGGAGACTTATGGATGAAGCTAAAGAGGATATGAAGTCAGTGGGTGTGAGAGAAAAGGATGCAGAGGACAGGGTTAGATGGAGGCAGATGACTTTGGACACGGGCTTTATGTTAACTCGCACTAACAGTGTACAATTATTATTCATTTTAATGACATTTAAAATGTAAAACAATTTACAAATTTAAAACTGATTTGTTGTTGTAGAGGGAGGTGCCCTTTTTCAGGTTACAGCCCCAGTCCCTCAAAATGTCTGTGCACATCCCTGCTAACCTTAGGTTTCCAGGATTGACCTGGCAGAGTATTGCTGTCTTCAACACACTGCCCTGTTGTGAGTGATTTTTTTGGCTACAGAGTATAAAAAAGCAAATCGAGAATGCTGCCTGTGTGTTTAAGTCTGTTTGTATAGTCTGCATCAACTAGCTTATACACTATATAAATGCAGTCCATTTAAATCATTCTCCAAAAGTGCTGCCAGCTCTTATGAGGATCTATATATGTCTGACATTTGGCTAATAGCATTTTATTACATCGTTTTTAAACGGTAGATTTTAAAAAAGGTTATGAACTTATTCATCAAAGACAGATATGTCAGATCAAACACTGCACAAATCCAGCTCAGTGGTTGATGTAATATTTGTTGATGTAATATTTCAGAGTGCTCAGCAGGAGTGACATGAGACAAGCTTCTACAATAAAATCATAAATAACAAGGACCACACCTGTACTCTACAGGTAGTGTTGTAGTGTTGACATAAAGCTCTATTGAGGGAAACCCCTGGCTGTCATTACTGACCGTATGTGCAAAAGTAAATACATAGAAAAGGAAGTTGCCTGAACTTCTGGAACGCCCCTTTGTTGAGCAGCACTGAAGAACCTGTGGCGTCCCTGCATGGCAGTTGCTGAGACGAACAGTTGGGAAATTAACAGAATTATTGTTCGTTAGTCTGTTATCTCAAATAGTTAATAGCTAAATAAAGTAGAACAATCCCACAGCATCTAACAAGTATGAAGAAGAGGCAGTCTGGCAGCAGAAATACTGTCTGTATAACAGGTTGGTGTGGGAGGTACAATAGAAAATTCTACAAACTGATACCTCCTGCAGGACTATGTCTAAGAACCAGTGATCACACTGTTATGGAACGGAAACAGTTCTTCCGACGTGAAACATTTGGTGTTATAATTTATGATTAAGTGAAAGCCAGAAAGAAAACTATTAAATAAGAGGGAATGTCAGGTGCCTGCTAACTCGATAGTGTTAGAATTGAGCCAACTCAAGTTTAAATTGAATCAAATAAACGCTCACTCTTATGTATTTTAAAAAATCTATAATGTTTTTTTCTTTCTTCTAATTACGTTATGTGCACCCTCACCTCATTTATTTTCTTTTCAGACATTATTAAAAACAATCCTATTGTGGCAGTTAAATTTTTTAATGCATGCAAACATGCAAACCAGAGGAAATAGAACAATTTTGTGCGACGCAATACTCTAATTATGGAGGCATCTTTCCTAAAAAAAAGTCGCTTTTTCATTAAAGCCAAAACAGCCTTGATATGTTGCTGTTAGTAGTGCAACACTGATTAATTGTGACTCTTTTTTCTCCCAATTATTACTGTAAAGTTCTGATGACTCTATCTGAACTTTACCATGTGACTTGGTGCACACATACACTATACTCCTATTAAAAAAATCTGCGACTACTGCATGATGTTTTCAGTAATAACAGTTATTAGATGAAACCATTATCACGCTGCACATAATCTGTGTGATGATCCACGAGGATTTTAATGAGGGTGTTTAGACTCATGCGTCAGCCAAAGTATTATGATATTGTAGGTCATTAATTGTGTCTACCTTTAGCACTTCTGCCACTCTTTTAATTAATGCATCCCAAGTGAGCTGCACGTTGTTTTCTATTCTCTCAGAGGTGAGGGGATGATGACTGGATGACCTAAGCAAACTTCAGTAAGATGTGTAGCTGCTGGGAGCAGCTGATAATGTGATACTAAGCGGATGATTGTAAGAACCCGTTTCCTTGTTTCCTCTTACAACACTGTAGAGTCGGTGTCTTCCTCTGACGGAAAGACTCATGACCACACTTGAATAAACTCAACACACCCTTTTGTGAAAGCTTGACTTCACATGAATAATCATCTGTTCCTTGAAGTGCTCATCAAGAAAGCATTAGCTGTTGCCAGAGTTATTGTATAATTCAAGAGTCTTATGAATTCTCATCCTAAACTCCGTCTGACAGCACTGTCAGAGCAGTTGTTGTGTTTTTCAAATTTCAGTTAACTCGACTTCAGATCACTTCCAGGAAGTAAATCTCACAGGAACACACCTTATCCCAACAGGACTTTTTCATATAAGACATTTTGACCTGTTGCAGTAGGAAAAGCACAAGTGTGAAAAATGAAATTAATAATAGTGACTGAACTTCAGTTTCGGAGTCCTGGTATTGTGCATGCTGGCTAACTGAAACACAGTCATTCCTTACTGAGACAACAGAAACTAACATAAACAAATAAATAATCACAACAGCTGTTGTTAATGTTATAAATAATACCTGAGCTTTTCCATTATAACAAGTCAAAATGTCTGTCTAATGTCTTAAAGGGCCAGTTCACTTACAACTCGTGGTATCTAATTAGCCCTTCCTAAGACCCACCCCTTTTCACGCCGTGCTACAATAACACTTGAAAAGCTTGGAACACAGCAGAACTGTGGTTTACTTTCCCCTTTCCTTTTATACCCATTTTCCACCAAAATTTGCGCATGTATGTTTTTATTTAAACACGGGAAAACTTGCTAAATATAAGCAACATACTGCTTCACCACTGCCAATAAACTAAAGCCGCGGACACAGCTCTGCAGTAGAGTAGCATCTTTTTTTTAAGTGGTCTGTCATGTTCAACATCATGGACAGGCCAGAAAACAGGTTAGTAAACAGCAGGCAGCAGCGTGGAGGCCAGTGAAATTGTTACAGTGGTTACGTCCTTTTATGAATCTCTTGGTGTGAATGCCAATTGTAACCTTTCGCCCTACATACAAGCAAGATGATAGCAGGTGTTAGCAGGTATTCTGCGTAGTGGCAAAGGGACTTAATGCTTAGAAAACCTAAAAGTTAGCTACTGTTGGCAATCCGGCTGTACCCAGATATTCGAATATTCATTCGTTATGAAAATGTGGTATTTGATATTTGTTTTTTGATCTACTTTTTTTTTTAAAATTTATTTTACTTTTTATTTTTCACTGTTTCATAATGATTATTATGTGGAAAAATAATTTGATTGAATTTCTGGCATTAAAAAATATTTCGTTTTCTTTTTTGTAATGGTAAAAAAGAGCAAGAGAGACATTGCCACAGACTCCCTGCGATGATGCTAACTGGCATGTCATTCAGCACAGTGTTGCTCCCTTCTTCATTGGGACGGGGAGGGTAAAGTTATGCGGGGACGGGCTGCTGCTTCTGACTCATCTGTTGTTGAGTCTGGGAAAAGGGGCTGGGACAACTGATTTAATATGAATATCTTGCTTAATGTAGGTTAAAAGGAGTGAAGTGTAGGCTAACACTAGTCTGTAGCTAGCTTATTTCACTATGGACATTAAGCTAACAGGTTAATCTCTACCACTCTCAGGCTGTAGACAACCCACCTTTCTGGGAGATAAACTGGCTCACATATTGATGCCCTTTCTTTTGCCTCTCTTCTCTTCCTTCTCTCTTTCCTTTTGTGAAAACCGGATTTTCTTTTCAGTACCAGCTGGCATGATGATGACTGCAGCGTTCCAGCGCAGCTGCTGACTGCTACTAGCACCAGTCAGTGCCTAAGGCAGGACCAAACCATTTCATGCAGTTAGAGGGGGGTAGTCAGTCAATATGGATGTTTACGTTTTGGTCAATGGGTATGTGTAACTTTTACTGCCAAAAACAAATAAAAACAAAGAGATTATTAATTTTGTTACTATTTTTGAAAAAAAAAAAAAAAAAATCTTAATGATGATGGTTGATAATTTTGTATTCATTTTTACCTATTTTTTGGGCCCCTGACTTGGAACTATCCTAACTTTTCTCCACTTTAACACTGCTGGTAGGTTCCTAACATCCATTTCACATGACATAGCCAAATAAAGGCCAACATCCCTTTGTTTATATTATGTCTTTAAGGCTACATGCCAGCTTGAAGTAACTTTCTTAACTTTCTACAATGAAGAGAAACTAATGTTAGGTCAGCACCATGGTCTGTATTCAACAGTAAATACATCGAGTACTTTACTGATCCCATAAGGAGAAAAGGCAGCACATACCCAGCAATGTAGTAGCAATGTTGACTGATAGTCTTGTCCTCCTCGGTCTCTGCTCCCCCCTTCTATGTTGAGAGTGAAAGCCTCATTTTGTGTCATTTTGCCTTGTCCATAACAGTAAACATTGTGAATACATCTTTCCATGATATATTTTGGTCCTTATTCCTAAAATTATATTGCCTGACGCCCAGAAATGTATATCATGGAGACAAATAGAATTGGATTTATAGCCCTCAAAGCTATAAAGATATTTAAAACTTAAGGAATGTCCATATACATATGCATAAAACAAGCTACATACGACCAGCAGTTATTAAGGGAGTAGGCCTATAATTTTTGTGAATTTGGGGAAGCAACCCTTTAAGACTTAGCATAACCAAGGAACCTTATGGTATCACTCAAGTACCTTGGAAGTGCATTATTTTGGATATTTATCTCAAATGATAATGACATAAAATTATACGCATGGTTTGATTCCAAATGTACAAGTGACCATATGTACACTGTGCTTCTATATTGTCATAATATCCCAAAATATGCAGCAGACATTGCTTGGCACTGCAACAATTTTTGGATGCATCATGAGCAATGCCACAACAAAAGGGCAGATGTCCAAGTAAAACCAGAGTAGTTTTAATAACCATAGAAAACGTCACAGAGGAAAATAAAAAAGAAAACCTTTCAGTTTCTCACACTGACATGGTTAACATGCTGATGTTAAGGGGAACTATGCTGTTTTTTAAAATTCACATTTATTTCCTATAGTCTGAGACAAATCAAAAATACAAGTTAAAATGAACATCCCTCTTCTCAGTCCAAAAGCTAGTGCACTTAAACTCAAATTTGTGATGTCATAAAGTATAAAGTCTGGAGCTGCTCCATAGACAATTCGTTAGGAAAGATGTTGCAGAGGACACTGAGAGCACAAAGGGGAATGTCTGGGCATATGGGTACATTTTCTGTTTCAGAACACTACAACACACAATACAATAGAATAAAGCTCATAAAGAAAACAAACTGTCTGTGGGTCTACAAAATTAGTCTACCATAGATTGTCTACGCAGCGGCTCCAGACTTTATATCCTATGATGTGAGACTTACTGTTCTGTTTTCTGGCTTTGAGAGAGTAGTTCACGTTCACAAATATTGTTTGAACTTTCCTAGGTCATGGAAATAACTTGTTAAGTGGGTTAAATATTTATCATGTTCTCCATCTTAGTCTTAACATTTGCTAATTAGCACCAAACAAAAAGTACAAAAAGTGGTGAACAGACCCAATGGCATTGCCATCCTTAGAGCCATGCCGTTAGCAATGCCAGAATCAGCCTCAGAACAAGACACAAATACTTATATTACAGACTGACTAGTCCATACCCATTGGTAGCTTTGTCACCTTCTACCTATGCCAATCCTAAATGCCTATGTGCAGTTTCACATAGACTGACCACGTCAGTGAGTAGAAAAACGTGGGACAGACAGAATGACTCACTGACAGAATGACATACTGACAGTTTCCATGATTATGAACAGCATACCACACCATGACTTAGTCAAACCAAAAATTAAAAAACCCCAAAACATTGGGCCACAGGGGGAGCCACAGTGATTGGTCGCATTTTAGCCATTTTTAAGCATTTTTCTGTTGTTATAGCGCCACCCAGTTGCCAATCAGAGTTACATTTCTCCAGTCACCTTGAGGCATCCTGTTCTACACATCCACCAAGTTTAGTAAAAATCAATATGGCGGTTAGGCCTAGATAAGAAATGAGCTCTCTAGCGCCCCCATTTTGTTTGATGGGGTCAATAATGGAGGGGTCCCCTCAGATTATGTGTGGTCATATGCCTACAAAGTTGCGTGGTGATTAGTGAAACCCTTGAGATGTTATACACCTTTATGTGATGAGCCACGCCCTCCGCAATATTCATTGCCTTATAGAAGCTCGTTTTAGTAAGTTTTCCAACTTTTGCCAAGAGGGAACTTTAGATATTGGTCCCTAGATTATGTTCACCGAGTTTCATGCAGATCGGTCAAACTTCCTAGGAAGAGATTGATTTTAAGTGTTTTTTCAAAAAAATTCAAAATGGCGGAAAATCAGAGTTTTCGTCATTATATAGTAAGATATTTTCATTCAGTCTCACCTGAACATGGAACCTACCATCTGCTCAGGTAAACAAAGGGGTGAGTAAGACAGATGCTATCATAAAAACAAAAGAATACCAACAACAAGGATACTAAAAGATACTTTTTTAGCCAAGGGCACACAACAACACACATATGCATGCATTAACCTTAACACAGTGTCATCTGCTTTAGAACTAACTGACCCTCTCTTCAATCAGATGCACACCTGTCTTCACTCTTATTTAACTTAACTTATTAGTATTTATTTAATTTATAGCATATGACCTGCAGTAACACAAGCAAGGGGAAAAAGAATATTGTTGTAGCTGACTGATATCTTTATTGACGCCATTAAATTATCTATCTGGCATGTAACCTAATAATGTCGCAATTAGATATCTTTAATTTCCTAGCCTTAGTTTTGAGTGGCAAGGAAGCTCTTCACTATACATTTATTAAGAGTCTAAATGACAAAGCCAGACAAAAGCAAGGGACATGTCATCTTCAAGTTCTGATCAATTAGCATGAGCGACGCATGTAATATGCCAGCTCATTTCAGCTAATAGCTACCCGTCATCCATCTTGGAACCTTAATTATTTTACTGTTATAATTATGAATTATAGGTCAGACGTGACTGCACATGCATCATCTGACCACTGGGTCGTTTGCATTTTATTTTCTGTCTGCCTGGCTGCTGTATGGCGTTTATGACTGAGGACAGAGCTTGCTTATAGACTAATATAAACATATTGAATTGGAACACTGGGTTCATGCGCCACCTGCTGAGAGTCACAGCAATGAACTGATATGAATAAGGCCACTTTTCCAAGGAGGACAATGATTACAGCATGTTTAGTCCTACTTCTTAACTTCCTGGAAATAAACATTTATACAAGCATGCTCATGAATCAAGGCTCTAAGCCTAAAAAACAAATAGACCTGTTACCTGGCAACAGCAAGATATGCTCCCTGTTGCACCTAAAAATGCCCCAGACTCACCAAATATACCCCTAGCTTATTGCTGATTAAATATGAAAACATGAACACTGAGGCATTCAGAGAGATCTGGGATATAACAAAATCAGTCTCACTTTAAGAAGCACAAGAGAAAGTGTGTGAATGATACTCACAGAATTTAATGAGAGCAGGCTGTTTGTCCTGTCTGGGCCTTGCAGGATTTGTAACAGAGTTTACATAAATAATCATGCCCGCCTGATCAGTACTAGTTTCAAAATGATGAGCCTGAATATTGAGGGCACAATCGACCACAACACACAAAAAGCAACCACTAGACCAACTGTGGATCCGGCAGGTCCATACATAAGTGAATACTGCATGTACATATAGTCTACACATATATTAAAGTTTTTCCATGCTGACATTTTGAAATCACAGACTCATAGCTTTGAATTTCCAAAACAAAATGTTGACTCTTTCTAGCAAACTAGACACACTTACAGAATGACAATCTAATATTTCTGCATTCAAATTAAAACCACCTCAGAGCTGCTATATGGTGGCGGCATCCTTATTTTATATTGTGCAGGTAGTGTCCTCTTGTGGCCACATGTTGGTATTGCACTTTCAGTATTTCAGACACAGCACGTCTGCAGAATCGATTAGTTGAATCCTGCTGATGACAGACTGATAAATAACTCAACCGCAGAGACGTTTTGATGGATTGAATATCTTGATGCACTCATATCTCCAAGCATTTTTTTCCTGTTTCTGTTGCTGCTGTAATAATTGACGACAGTGATAATAATCCTCATGTTGTCTTGAGGGTCTTCACAGACGTGTGGGCTCTGGTAAGCTGGTGGCTCTCTCTGCCTGGTTGTTTTCGACAGGACGTTTACTTTGGAGCAGAGTATATATACCTCTGACTGTGAACAGCAGGGAAATGGCAGCAAAGTACGAGGCGTAGACAAAGAACTGAAAAGAAATGAGAGAATAACTTGGATGAAGACTTAAAAATGAACTAGTTTTCATCTTTGGTGGTCTGTCTCCCTCCATATGTCCATGTAATGCCCTTCAAACAATTTCTAACCTATTGTAAAAGCTCTTCCTAACCCCATTTCAGTCCATTTTACTCAATCTTCCGCTCACAATGCATTACAAAACAAAATATAAAGCATTATGTAACATGTTTAATACATTGGCATACAATCAAATCATCTCCTGAAGTCAGTGTATGATTTGTGAGTACAGCTGTACCTGCAAGGTGATGGTGACCTGTAGGGCGTTGATGATGATAGCGGCGAGGACACTCTGGAGGGCTGTGCTCACAAAGCTGTTCACGCCAAATACCAATGCATAGCGCTCCATTTTCAGTGTCTTGGCTATCTGAAAACTAGAATAAATAAAAAAAATAAAATAAAAAATAAATATACTGTATATGAGATGCTGTACAGTATAATTAAAGTGCTAATGCACTAAAATGAATTCTTCTTCTTCTTCTTCTCCAATTATATTAATATGAAGAACACAAGAAGAAGAATCAAATAAGGTTAAAAAAAAAAAAAAAAGGTAAACGAGATCAGGCTGAATCTTGAAGTAGCACCGTCATTTTAAGTAGACTAAGAGTCTATAGCCACTCTAGTGGCTCTGTGATACTGCACTTGAGCTCAATGCTAACCTCAGCATGCTATCTTACTAAAATGGAAGGAGTTTCTGTCTGTCTGTCTTCTCTCAACAACCATTTATCCCATTGAATTCGCACTTGACGGGTGTATTGCTGAGGAAGTGCAGTGTCAAGTGTCAGCTTTTGAGATCTACGGGACATATTTATTAGTGGAGTGTTATGTACACACTGTGAAGTGTATGGAGAGGGGACCCCTATTAACTGTCACACTGCTGAACGTCTTGCTGGGTACAGCTCATTCTCCGTCGCTGAGTACAGTACATCATTAACAGATGAAGAAAGAGAGACTGGAGATGTTGCATTGTAGCAAACTTGACCATCTCATGCATCAGCAAGATGAAGTTTTTGAGATGAACACTTTTGTTTCTGGAATCAGGCTTGTCCCAAATAGCTAGTTGATAGCAAAGGACGCATATACTCCCAAGAAAACACGATGACGAGTTTGAAATTGTTTGGATGAGTGGTTCGAGCGGCAAAACAAGATGCTAAGCAATTGGCCCATTCCAAACAGGCGCGTTTTGAACCGCCACTTAACTAGTTCTGCCCACATTTAAAACGTTAATATGTAGATACTTAGCAGGTAATATTAACCATAGTCAACACTTTAGTTTGCGGTGTTAGCATGCTGACAAAGTAAGCTACATCTGAGACAGGTATTTGGTCATAGACAAAAATACTGGACAAAAACAAAAGTTAGGGGATCACCAAAGTCATGAGGATACATCCTCTGGGGACATGGATATCTGTATATAATTTCATGGCAATCCATCCAATAGCTGTGGGGACATTTCAGTTAAAAGTAAAAATGTCAAGATCGTGGAGATGCCTGAGGAAAAGTAGATATTTCTGTTTGGGCCAATATAGTGAACTGAACAACCATCAGAATGTCATTGCCATTCCAAATTAAAAATTATTTAGAGTTTTTCATTTAGTCCTAGGCAGCATGGACAAGATAGACGTGAGGGTCACAATTACAAAAATGTGGGGAAATAACGTGTTTAAAACAACCAGAATAATTCCTTTAACTTTTGTATTTATAGGTTTAGATCTTTAAATCCCACAGTTTGTGAATTAAGCATGGCTGGAGCCAAAATTACCCAAGAAAGTGCCAATAAAAAGCTTGAGTAACCTGCACAAAGAGTCAATAAAAAAAACAAAAAACAAAACAAAAAACTGTTCTAAACAACATTAAATATGCAAGGATGTGTTTGCAGGTTTAGAATACTCTACACTCACCACAGACCCATAACAGTCTATAATGTCTCACAAGGCACATGTAGACTTGTTTAAAATGCAAAACATATTGTGGTGATGGTGCGTTTATGACATCATATGTTTAAGTTCTGCACAGTAAATTTATGAATGTGTTCATACTGACACACAGTATTCCTGAATTCCTCAACTGCCATTCCCATATGCATATTTAGCTAGTGACACATTCATAATGCATTCTTACGTGCAGATGGTGCTGAGCTGCATGTAAACTGTTTTGAAGAGGAAGAAGCATGCATAGCTGATCCAGATGTCGTCAGTCAGATCCATTAGGAGTATAGCCCCAGCGATCACGAACGTTAAACCGCCCAGGACCAGTTCCCCCCACACGGACCAGTCCAGGGACACGTGTCCCACAACAATAGTGGCAGCAGCGCCTAAAGGAGAACACAAACATTCTGTCAGTCAGTGTATCATGAAGGAGTAACAAATACAGATCAATATATGTTCAGCAAATATGTAATTATTGGTGAGATTCTTTAAATCTTTGCACTTCGGAAAAAACAATATCTCTCTATAATGCTCTAATTCTTTTGGAAACTTTGATTGAAATTCTGAACTCACCACAATACTTCAAGAGTTACTTATGCAAATGTTAAAAGGTTCTAAAACTGTCAACCCTAATGACTGGGAATATACAGAGAAAGGACTGTATGGATAAGTGTCTCTGAATGGGCTTGAGAGAGCGTCTTTACAGAGAAAGAGCTGCAGTATTGGACACATATGATTTGATTTAGGAAGAAAAATCAAATGCCTCTCATATGGTTGTTGTATTGTACATATTATCTAATCAATGCACTTTGACCTGATCTCCAAGCATTTTGGAAAGTGACACTTCCCATTTCAGCCACAGGGTGGCACAGTGCAGCCCTGATTCATCACAAAGCTCTTCTCACCACATGTAAAGTGTTATGTGGCCTTCATTTCCGTGGATGGATGTAAAGCTTGGGACTGTAGACACTTTGTAGGATTGATTATTTCTGGACAGTTGTCTCCTTATTGTCTTCCTTTTTTTATCCTATGAAATTATCTTTTGTCTGCTTGCTCTCCATCTTTTTCTCTCACATTGACTTACTTGCTACATATTCATCACATTCTGTAACTACCTCTGCCTTGTCAAACCTTTCCTCTAATTGCTGAGGACTGAATAAAAACTAAACCAGACTTGCCTTCTGTGAGCGGAGTGTAAATAGGGAAACCGCTGAGTCCCCAGAGAATTGGATCTATTCACCCCAGAGCTCTTTATCCACTAGAATGTAAAGATAGGCCGAGAATAATTGCTTCACTCATTTAAATGTGTACGTTTCCTTTGAGTCCCTCTCCATTCATGGTCAATCAGTGCTAATAATCCAACATGGACACCACCCAGGCCTTTAAGATGTACTTAATCAATCCCCCTGGCTCTGATTAGCACAGGAGGGTCAAACGGAGACTGAATAATTAGACCAGTTTCCCCAGCAGTGTCAATTGGAAGCTTAGAAGGGTCAGCAGGAGCTGTACTGCTTCACAGAGGGGGATCAATAATGCAGCTGGGCTTTACAGTATGTTCAAACAGCAGCTCATGCTAAATACCAAATTGGCGCATATCTCAGTTTAACTGGGTAAGTGTTTGTACTTATTCTATAATTTAATCAATTTTATGTCTGACAGCAAAGGGAACTTAGGCCTTAGACCGGATTTGCATGATGTAATCTATTAACATAGTGAGACTTGGGTAGGTCATGACATATGCAGAAAAAGCAACAGCAATGTCATTGTAGATGGTACATAAGGCATGTATTTGTCACTGTGCAGTGGCTATAATCGAGTTTCCATCCAAATGTGTCAAAACTTTGAAAATTTTGACTTTATGCGCTTTTCACTATTATCTGAATATGTAGTCATTGGGTGGTAAAGATAAGCAGTAGGCCAAAGAAAGCAATAATCCACTTTATAATTGATTATACATAAAGAAGTGATTCGTCGATCAAGAAAAGAGATGTAACCTTTCCCATTACCCTAAACCTAACCTTAACCATCCTTTATTTTAACCTAAATTTCACAATTAGCTTAACACTGACTTATCATTCTCTTAAGGGTTTCAGCCTCCAGGCCAAAGAGCAAAAGGGGCTGATTTTCAACTGACATGAACATTGTGGTGGGCGAGTCATGTAGCTGCTCTAGCTGCAGGTATACCTACTTGGCCACTGCAGAAGAAGAGGGTGCAATGAGATGACCATGGATGTATATACCCCTTACCCTGTCACATCAACATTCTGCTCCCACCATTTATGTGGGTGTTGCATCTTACTATGCATAGTGTTAATTTCTGAGGCTGTGCACAACCAATGCTCCAAACAGATCGCTGATACATGAGGCAGCTGTTATGTGCACCCAAAAAGGCAAGTATATCTGCAACTTCAAAGAGACAGCCAGAGTATTAATCCACTGGGAACCACTGATATATAAGTTCTATAGCAGCCCATCAAATAGCTGATATTTATGTCTGGACCAACAAAGTGGACAGACTGACTGACATGGCCATCCATAAAGCCATGCTGACACCGCATTTGCTATTTGCTTAAATGCCCACATCTTTCACACTCCATGCCCCCATGTTTGTGACTCAGGCTTTCTGTTAAAAATGTGTAGTTTTCAAGCCCTAATCGAGTTAACTTTGATGACTTCATTAGTTTCACTGTGACATCATCAGTTTCAGTGTGATTGTAGCTCCGAAGACTCATACACAAGCTGCATGCAGGGCACACTACTTATGGAGCCTTTTTTAATGCGTGTGGCATAGATGAGGAAAAATATGTGACCTCATGCTGTGTTTGGCTTTTCATGCTGATTAGATAATATCATACTGTGTGTGTGTGTGTGTGTGTGTGTGTGTGTGTGTGTGTGTTTGCCATGTGTGTGTGTGCATGTGTGCGTGTTGTGTGTGGGGGAGTAAAATTTGAATTTGCACGCTTTGAGCTCCTGTGTGTTGCCTGAATCTAAACGGAAATATATTCAGCATGAGGCTTTGTGGCAAATTAAATGGAAAAACCTTGGACATCTCTGACCTGGGGAAGGGAATGTCCTGACTGAAACCATGTTCTGAATATATTATCCATTGACTGAAATGAAGTGTTTGAAGTGTAAATGATTTGTAATTACTGCTTGAGACCAAAGACAAATCAATGTGTGAGGTGTCCTGTAATGCTCTCACCTTGAAATCATACTGTACAAAACAATGTAACCGAACAGAACTCAGTTTGTTCTGCACATGCATTTTGTTTTATCTTAAGCCTAATGAGCAACTAAAAAAAAAGTTGTTTCCAAGCTCCAGGACATACAGTTATTAATAAGCTGAATATGAAAATAGTAAATTATGTTGTGCTTTTCTGCCATATTTTATCATGCTGGTAATCCATATTCATATTTTCTCTATCTGTTTCCACCAGGTTTGTTCCTCAGGGATGTTTTCTAAGTGTGGAACAGAGAGAATACAACAGCAATCTTTGGGGAAATATCAGACACAGGGCCCTACAGCTTGACTGCATGTTGGGCAGAACCATTTACAAGTGAAAGGCATACAGCTGGATGTGGTTTACACAGAGTAATTGCCTTCGGCTTCTGGGGAATACAGGAATGTATCAGTACTATAATCAATAAAAGTGTACTGGCTGGATGGCAGCAGCTGCTATACCCATCTGGGGATGAGAGCAGGCAATTAAATAGTCTAATTAATGCTGCTCCTATTGTCTGCTGCACTTTGGGGATTGTGAAATAGTGATAATAGAAAGGGATTGTGTTTTCTTTATGTTTATTCAATTATTTTTTGTAGCGGAATGTGTATAACCATAAGCTTTAATGAAAATTTCAGATTTTGTACAATAATTTGGAGTGACAGTGCAGAATCAAACTGTCAAGCATGTGAAATGTGGAAGGTAGCAATGCTTTGCCCAGATAATTATTATTTTCATGATAAGAAAGACTAAATAACAAAGATAATCAGAGGAGTTTGGTTGATGGGTCAAACACACACAGGACTTTCAACCAGGAGACAGCTGTTTGTGTCCCGTGTGAAACCAAAAGTCAACGTCAGTATTTTTTTAACCATGGAACATAGTTAACGTCATGTGACATGTGTGGTGTTCCTCACACACTAACCAATGCATAGTGTTATGTGACATTCTAGTTACCTTACTGTTACATAACAAACTTAAGCCCGTTATACACTGCCATTTTGGGCTGTCCCAGATGAAAGACACCATCGTGTAGGTGACCCTATGTCACACAGTGAGAGAGATACTGTTGTCACGCTCTTGTGATCAAAGATAGCCTGGGATACAATTCAAATAGTGTCAGAAATTTGGGATGACCAAATCAATGTGCGACTACTGTTATGACCTAGGTCTACTAACCAAACAATAGAAATGCAGCATGAAATGCCGCAACAAACAGACGGACAGCAGCTCGCCATGGAGGCAAAACACGCTAAAGGAAATGTGTGACATTCTGGCAAAGAGGAAAATCCTGTGGAGTTGTGGCAGCAGAAGCCTTGTCTATATGATGTGTCCTCCAACCTTCCTATGATTGCAAGACGAAGTATGGCGGAATTGCAGTTGCCAGGTGAGCAACCTAGCAGCTAGCAAACACGCACACACACACACACACACACACACACAGACACACAGACACACCACAGTATATGGTGTCCACAAAACTTTAGGTTATTTAATAATGTGAGCCTCTATGTTGTGCTTTACAGTTGGAGAGAAGCCATTTAGCATCCTTGCGCACTCCTATATTGTGTAGGCGCTGTCATCGTACAGTCTGCATACATCAAACTTGATGTCGTACCAAAGTTTATTTGATCCATGTCACATGGTTGCTTGCACTAAACTTATAAGATTGCTTAAATCACACAGTCCGCAGGAGGCATTGGTTATTCTAAACTTAACCAGGTAGTTTAGTTGCAGTTCTCGCTTTGCTTTGTCTATGCCGCTGCTGCCTTGGATCAGTACTGCCGCTAGCTCTTTCAGCCCCACCTCAACCCCAGCATCAACTTACAGGCTCTGGCTAAGGGGGAAAATATGTAACATATCTGCGGGGTGTGGTGAGGCAGGAGTCTAGACGTTAAACTCTTTCTATATTCTTCTGTTGAAATAAACATTTAAACGTGAGTTGTCTGACTGAACTGATGCTACATTGGTACCTAGATCATCACAGTTTAAGCATCAGGCAACTGACCAAGCGGCCAGATTTGACGAGGTGGGAATGAGAACTTGTTGGTCCAGTAAATATATGGTTAAAGCCAGCAGCCAGTTAGCTTAGCTTAGCACAATGACTGGACACGAGGGAAAACAACCCTCCCGACTCTGTCAAAAGGTAACAAAATCCACCCACCAGCAGCTGTAAATCTCAATAAACAACACATTATGCCTCATGAGTTCAATCCATACAAAAACTGAAGTGTAGAAATGTAGTTTTGGGCTTTACTGAGAGTTATGTGTTGAACTATTAGATTATTATAACTGATATATTATCACGTAAATTAAACGTTGTAGCTGTTTGAAATTGCACTAATACTGGTGCATTAGTTACCTGTCAATGTGCTGATGCCGTACACCCCTCCATTGTAGGCTGTGAAGTTCTGGGGCTGTGTATGTTCCCAGAGGATTTGGACGTACCCTACAACATGGTAAAAGCCGCATCTCCCTGCAGCTGCCCATATGCAGTAAAATAGCACAGACACGGAGGAATAACATTTCTTACAGTCCAATATGAGCCTTCTGAACATCCTCCCAACATGCTTGGCAGCTGCTGTGATTTTCACCCACATGGAAAAGTCTTGGCTTTCAGAGTTGTGAGCGTCCTCACCGGAGCTACCCTGTTGTGCGGAATATGTTCCCTTGAAAAACAGACTAGTCTTAGGCATTGGCAGGAAAAAGGAGGTTATCAGTGCTACAGAGACAGAGGTGAGAGACACAACAGCTAAGCAATACAAGGACACCCCTAAAGACACCAGCAGTTGACTCAGCAGAGCGCCCACAGCGTAGCCCAGCAGCATGGCCCCTCTGACATAACTGGTCACTCTCTGATAGTAGCTGGACTGCACCACGCTGTAAATGTAGGAGAAATAGGCCACGTCTGCTGCCAGGGCAATGCTGAAGCTGAAGAAGGCCAACTGAGCCGATCGGACCCCCGAGCCAAGTAGTATCAGCAGAAACGTTGTGACATAGCTGAACCCCTGAAGGATGATGACAGGCTTGTACCTGAGGAAGTCTGTCACCAGCAGGACTGGGACGAGGAGAACCAAACTGGAATAAGACCACACAGGAAACACCTGTCTGGTCACCTGGAGGAAGGCAAACAGAGACCCAATTATTTTTTAGAAAATTATTCCTAACTGCTGATTGCAAGTGAAACACGATGACAGCAGCACACCAGATGCAGTTCCACCTCTGTTATCAATGAAAAATGACTTCTGCGTGTACATGACGGAACAGGAAGCAGCAGGAATGAGGCTCATAATGTGACAAGTTGATGAATTTTAATATTATGCAAATAAACGCAATGGCTGCAGCTTGAATGTTAGGTCCCTTAAAGCAAAAATATGGTTCTTAAATTGCTGTTCCCATTAAATTGTTTTTTTTTTTTTGTTTCACATTGGCCTTGACTGAAATAATATTCAAAGATGGATTTTTTTATGGCAGTGGCATGACAATGAGCTGCTGAGTAACAAATCAGTGTGTGTGGATGACAGCAACATGTGTTGCTGGTGTTTCAAATGTGTACTTTTGGAGTGCTCTGAAATCTTCTATTTTCTGGCTTAAGGGGAGACACTGCAGGTGAAAACATTATTTTGTTTTATGTTGGTCAATGTTGTGACTAGTAAAAAAAAAAAAAAAAGCAGATTTAGGTGTTTATTATAGGTCAGATTTTTGTTCTGGAAATTGTTTTTTAAAAAATATATTTTTGGTCTAAAAATGTATGGTACACTACAATATATATTTTTGGGGGGCATTTTTTCCAGAATGTTTTTTACTTGCAGACACCAAACTGTCCAGTTGTGTTCTCTGTATTCTGAAGGTTATCATAGAGGGGTTTGTTCATACTATATCATTCATAGCCTGATTTGTACAACATTTTATCCCTAAAAACATGGTCAAAATGTATTTTTTAATGGCTGTTAGCTATATATATTTTCTGATTTACAGAGTGATAAAAATAGATTACCAAAATTACAACTATTAAAAAAACTTTGATATGACAGTGAAATTAAACAAGAATTTTGGACCTGGCTTTAGCCAATATTCAGATTTCTGCTCTTCCAGTATGTATGTATGTAGCATTTGCATATGTGTTACTCACAAAATAAGTATTTTGTTGAGATATTGTTACTTTTTGCTTCCTTTCCCCTAAGAGTCACTTTTTGGTTTATCCCAATTGTATTTTATTTTATTCTGTCTAATTTATAATGAGAGATTAGAGAAGCACACAACGACATGCTGTTTCATAAAATGGACACTTGTTGGCAGCACTGACCAGCAGCGTCACTGGGACTCTGCCATGCGCAGTGGAAGTTGAGCTCAAAATCCGGGTGAATGGAGAATGTGCACCTGTGTCCCACTTCGCTGATTTCTGTGAAAATATTTCCGATATTATCAGGTAAGTTACTCACTTTTCATGTGACTTCAGATGTTTATAAGCTAATATGAATCCTCAGGCATTTGTAGGTTATTTCTCTGTATGTGAAAAGCAGTTGTATGTGTGGTACATTGTTTGAAATGCATTAAGCTAATGCTAATATACAAAGTAAGAGCAGCTATGGCGGCAGCCTTGTTAAGGGCGGCACGTTAATAGTAGACAATGACATGGTTCTAGTTCATGGGATTTGGTGGCAGCAAGCTATGAGTCAGCCGTGTTTATTGTTTCAGTTTGTGTTCATGTAGTGTAAATGTGAATTAGCTTAACTGCAAGAGAGATTTATTCTGTTATATTAAGTGAGCACTTATAACATGTACAGTTAGTACAAAAGAAATATTCTTTTGATGAGAGGATAAAGATGATGTGTGTTTGAGGGAGAAGTACATACAATATTGATGATAGACAGATGACATGATTAAAAGGGAAAATGTTTAGTTTTGGTCTGATACAAATGTTGATAAGTGTATATTTTGGAAATATGTTAAAATAGACATTTATGTGAATGTTATCCAACTCCAGTTATAAGCAGACAAAATAACAGAAATAATTCATGATTGCAGTGAAAAGGTTAAAATGAATATGAAAATAAACATAATCCGGATGAATGGAGAATGAGCACATGTGTCCCGCTTCGCTGATTTCTGTGAAAATATCTCCAATATTTTCAGGGCACTCCTATCAGAGGATTATCTATATCTGCCAGCGGAGACCTAGCTGAAACCCGCTACTCATATTTAAACATGTCATTTAAGAAAACATACTAAGTAATATAAAATGTGAAAAAATCTTTTTTTTTTCCTTCATGTTATCATTTGATATGTTTTAGTTAAAAGTTTTACATTAATCCCCTCTACCAAACCCTGCATTATGAAATATTATGGTTGGCATTTGTTCTGCCATTCAATGTATTTACGTTCAGTTATTACCTCTGTGCATAGTAGTTTTTATCGGAAGTTGCAGACTCCACCTTTCCTGTGCAACTTTAAACCTTGAGTGAATCCCAAGGATTACACTTTAAATATATGATATGATATTATAATTACCTGTCCCTAAATAAACCCAAATTTTTCCTCCTTGACCAGCACTTAAGTGCAGCTGGGGTTGTGGGGGTTACTTTATTCAGTTTTGCCCTTACCAATCAGTAGCTACAGTTAGCTGAACATTAGGAGGATTAAATGCACAAATAGAGATGCACTGGTACAGTGTAAACAAATATACATTTGAGAGAAAAACTTACAATTAAGAGAGAATCTATATATTCTGTAAGAACAGGTATATATCAGCTAAGAAGTAGTCTCCCCTGAAACATTACAATAACTTTGAATATTTTTTCTAGTCATTCTTGTGTCAAATTTACTTTGTTGGTATAGTTGGAACAGGAAATTGAATTTGTGGGGTCTGCACTTTGTTCACAAACTTTGTTAATTTCTTCAACTTCGTATGGATCTCAAAAGCCACTCAGGACCACAAGTTGAAAAGGTAATTTGCATCATACACAGTTGAGCATGAAATGAGTACACCTTGAGTGTACCTGCCATAATTTGTGTGAACAAAGTGGCTCCCATCCTGCCTTGTGCTGTGCATCACAAAGTGATTGTCATTGCAGAGGTGTGAAGGACCCCATTTAGTGTCTTCCTAATGCCACCATGTGAGGCGCGATACTGCAGAGCCTCTCCTGTTCTCGTCCGTCTGTACTGAAAGCCTTGAATTCTCTCGTGTAAACAGGACAACTCTGCTAATGTTAGTCTAGTTTGTGTTGACATCAGTTTGCTGCGGCTCTATATTATTCTTTCATGTACAGCGTGGAGAGAAAATAACATGTTGGTGAATAATGAAGTGGCATGATAAATATTACAATAAGAATCCTTCCTAGAAGGTGAAGTGTTGAATGATTAACACAACACGTGATTGCTGTGCTTCAAACGGTAGCCTAACATCCTCAAGTATTATACACATTTGCCCTTTGTGACAAAAGAATGATGGTAGCAATGTTGGCTAGTCACTTAGCCTTCTGTTGTCTGTTACAGAGAAATATAGTATATCTTAAGGAGGACTGGCTTGATTGCTGTGAAACTGTACTAAAAAATTTGTGGTCGCAAAAGAAGAGATCCTATTTATTTTAATGACCCTCTGAATGTTTTAGTGCCACCATTGGGTCAAACTTTCCTCTTGACTGACACTGTTTGTAAAAACTGTATCTTGTAATAAATTGCAATTGTAATAGTAATGGCAAAAACAAGATGCAATTTGCTGTGGGCATTCATATTCCCCAGAGGATAAATGACATACTTTAATGCCTCCCTCAGTGCAGAATTTACAATTTTAACCCATTAAGAGTTAGGCTGATGGGCTCTACAAATTTATAGCCTTTGTATAATGATGGCTGACATGACTACTCTTCAACTCTTCTTCCTCTTGACATTGTGATTCACAGCTGTGTGTGCCAGTTGGTGTGCTCGCGATCAGTGACGCTGCTGGTGATTTGTCAGACGGTGGAACTTGATACCATGGAGATGGCTACTGCACAGACTCTGGCTCCAAATGACCTCACCAAAGCAAGATTGCAACGGTTGTATCTGGGATATTTTAGCTTCATTTGTGCACAGCGGGGGGTACAGTGTCGTCCATCTTTGTATACAGTCTGTGGTTTGCACAGAGAGAAGCATCATGTAACCATGGAGCTCATGCACACCACTCCCAAACTGTGTAATTCCATTTTGATCATCAAACAAGGTGATTGCTAGATTGTAGTTCTACTCCAACAAAAAACATCTTCAGTCAGTATATGTAAGTATAAACAAAACAGCCAAGTGATTGTCTCCACAGGACCATGCAAATTCATTTCTGTGTAACTCAGAGAAGCATAAAGTCTGTAAGAATAACCAGATGGCCAATATATAGTTTTTTCATGTTGTGGCATGCAGTAACACATTCTCATCCCAGGTCTTCAAATATTGATGCTTTCTCATGCCCCTTGGCATGTGACACAGATGCCGAGGGCACTCTTTGGTAGCACTATGAAACACACTCTTTAGCATCTGTAATGCTGTCTCAGCTGTCTCCTGGTTGAAACATGCAACACACAGTTAATGTTAGGGAACAGCACTTTGTGGTTTGGTACATAACGACATGAGTACATGACAGGCGGACGTAAGTTACATAACGTTATGTTAAAACAGTATGGACTTATGGTTTCACACTAAGCACGTACAGCAGTCTCCTGGATGAAAATGTGTTTTCCATCCACCACCCCACCCTCTTGGCATATGAGGACTGTCTTGCTCTTTACACAGTGTCAGTTGCTCTAAGCATCAAATATTGCCACGGATAAAGTTAGCTGAAAGCCTGGTGAGACTCATAGAAGGATGCCAAAGGGTGCCTTTGGCATCAGATACAGAGTGGCGCGATAAAGCGCCAGCGTTGGACAACCTGGGAATGTGAATGGGCTGAGTGAACACTGCAGCCACTTGTTGTTAATGCCTTAGAGTTATATATATTTGTTTTACTATTGTGCTTTTGATTTTTTCCCTCACGGGTCTAAAAAAGGACAAAAAAGATGACATACCAGTCTACATGTAAACGAAAAAAGCACAGCAAACTGGAAAACACTGAAGTAATAAACAAAGTATATCACAGTGGCATGGATAATGGTATATAAGTATGCTGACTTTCATATTTACTTACATATTAAATTTGCAACCAATAATACAGAAATATATTACATTAAAGCAACTAGTAACTGTAGTTCTGAGTGAACTTGGACAAATGTACCATGAAACCAAACATCCACTATTGTTATTCATACTTTATATTCATAACTTTGTCTACATGCATTTACATTATTCATGTTATGTATATTAAACAAAAACTGAGCAAATCTAATAACCTACGGCTTCCATCACTGTACAGCAGTCACATATCTCATTTCATAGCTCAGTGGCCTCACCTGCTCCGTGGTGAGATTCTTGTAAGTTCCCGTGAGGAACTCTGTCATGAAGGGCTCTATGGGCCTCATCATGGAGCAGAAACCATAGATGCAGAGCAGCACAGTGGGGCCCACCCAACCAGGCATATAATGGCCTCCCCAGCAAGACCTGATGCCACACTCCCCGCTCCAGCAAAAGCCCATCGTTCCTCTCCGGCTCCCTGGGGACGTCTCGCTGTGTCCGGCGAGAGCGCAGTCTAATTCAGGCAGTTTAATCTGTTGAGATATGGAAGCCCCAGATAAGGCCAAGGTGAGACTGACTGTGAACACCGAGTCACCTGCTTTGCCATTGTTGTTTCTCTCCTCTGAAGTTTTCCTGGCGACGGCCAGACAGAAAAAAAAGTGAGGCTGTGAGTGAAGATACATTAAGATGAAATATGAGGTGGTGAGCCCCTGGGGCTCCAGCAGGTTATAATAAATACTGTCTCCGCCTCTGTCTTTATACAAAACACCCTCATTCCTGCAGATATTGAGGAAGGGGTTGAAGTCAAGCAGAGGAATATGTATGAGTGTGTGTCTCGGTGCTGGTGTACACACCACCATGTTGCCCCACACACACTGTGTGTACACGCTGTCTGCCTGTTTAGCATCTGCCACCATTAGCCAGCGGAGTCCAAAACAATATGAGTGATGCACATAATGTTTCAACACTGAAATAATAGATAATAAAAAACATAATTTCACAAAATACTCAATGCACTTTCTTCAGGCTGCACAATAAAGAATAAGAGTTATGTTTAGGCTTGGACACATCCACAAATATCACTCAGCTCTAAATTAAATTTACCCAATTTCCCAGAGTAGCTCGTCTGACGAGATGATCTTAATGTTCAGTGTTTTGTCTCGTCGTAAGTAACAAGTTCATAACTTTAAGGTCAGTTGTGGAGTTTCCGTGGTGGCTTGGCAGTGAATTCCTTATACTTAGGGAAAGAAATAAGCAAGGCAATCATTCCCGAGATGAGAATTATTGTAGTCTGTAATTTAAAATATCCAACGGCGAATTATGACTCACCAGTGGGGTGTCAACAGAAAGCTCTGCCTCAGCTCAAACTGTCAGCCTGTCTCCATGACTTAATTCTCAACATCAAGGTCACCGGCAAGGAAAATATTATTCATATTCATATATTTGGCATTTCTAGTTTCACGTTCTCAGATTTACAGTATGTGATGTTCAGTGACTATGGCTGGAGAAAGAAGATACAGAGACACACGATTTGACCTTTAAAGTCTCTGTCAAAGTGAAATTGTAATGTAGTTTTACTAACATTTTGTTCAGTTCTAATCAAATGTAAAGGCTGGTCTTATCACTACATGTTGTGGAACCAGTTTAAGAAAAGGTCAGATAGATAGATACATGACCCTTTACATGTACAGGCACCAGCATACCTGTTCCTGCACTTCCTTCCTTTATGTTTCCCATATTAAAACACACTTATATTATACGGTATAGCAAAAGACATTGCGACAAAAACTCCAGACATAAAATTAAGATTAACACAACATGACTGCAAGATGCTGCGCCAAGATCACAGGATCGTACACCCTCGTTCTACTCTCTGGACTCATTACGCTCTTAATCATCTCTGACCTGCAGTCGTATTCCTATTAATTTACAGCAGACAGAGATGGACCTCATTCTCATTTGAGGAGCCAGGATAAGTAATTTTCTTCTTTCTCTGTAATCTTCACCAGTCTGTAGAGAGACTGAAGTGATGATCAAAGGTATCTATCTTCCATTTCCTCTTCCTCTCCATCTGTAAATTCACAAGTAAAGATGGTGTCAGACAGCCTCATGATAGCTTGAACAGAGTGAGGTCTGTGGAAGGGAGAGGCAGGTAAATGTCTGAAATTGCCTGCTGTGCGCACCAGGGCCAAATGGAGCTCAGCATGGTGAAGGTGAACATCTAAAGGCTCATGGCACTATATTCCTGTGTGTCACCTGCGCCAGCTCAGAAAAAAATCTTTATAAAAAGCATTTGGAATTAGATTTTGGGGTGAACATGGGCTGAGATCGACACTTTGTTGAGTAAGCTCTGAATGCCTGGTTGACCCTGCTGTGAACAAGGAGTTTATTCTGAGTTTAGCCCCACAACCAACCTTTTCCAAACACCACACAGTAACAGCGCAGCAAAGATAGAACACGAGAGCCTGCTCTACAAGAAATACTTTTTTAAAATCTCACCTTTGTCAAAGGGGAATCTTTTACTACATATTTTGTTCTCAACAGCATTGCACTTAGGTTATTCGATTTCCTGTCTATGCCCTCGCTTCATATTTCAATTAACCTATTTATCCTTTCTTCGTCATTGCTTCTGAATTGCAGGATCTGACATAGTGAGTGTTCAAAGGCAGCCCGGATGCATTAATTCCTAACGCTTCACAGACCAAACCCATCTTCCCACAACCTCCTTTTTCTTTTTCTTCGCTGGCAAATCATATGAGGCTGCTGCAGTCAGGAGCCTGACTTTGAAACAAACAGTGAGTGTGTGTTGGGGGGTGGGGTGGATGGGTGGAAGCAGGGTTGGTGTATATTGAGGTGTTTGTGAGGCTCAGATAAGCATATGTATGCAGTGGTTTGGCTGCAAAACAGAACTCCCACTGCATCGAGCTGATAAGACGTGGAAGTTCAGTGTGTGTGTGTGTGTGTGTGTGTGTGTGTGTGTGTGTGTGTGTGTGTGTGTGTGTGTTTTTTCTCCTCCCTCCATTTTGGCTGTTGTTGATTTCACTGGACAATGAGTTAGACTTATAACAAGGTGGTCGAAGCAAGTTTCTGGTTCGGCAATGTAGACACATACAATATAATCCAACACCTCTTACACACTGTTTTTTTCTTTAAAATACTTATGAATTACATATGGTGCCACTTAATTTGGACAGTGCCATTTTGACACATTCTTTAACAAAACAAAACATTAAACAAAGAGTCATTTGCCTTTTCATGGCTGGATTGATCAGTAAGAGGGTTGTGGGGTAAAAATTTTCAGTTTGGTCCCTACAACATTTCCACACAAATTTATAAATGACTATTTACTATGCGATTGTTATACAAACGAAAATACAGTAACAAAGGTGTTAATTAGGATGAGCGAGTACACCATTATCTGCATCTGTATCTGTTCAGTCAATTAAATTGCCCAGAACGGACGGGGTTTAAATTCAATTGGGTGGAACTTAAACCAGGAGTGGGTGGGACCTAACAGGGTGTTGTTATTTTAAGTGTGAAGCTGATATGAGTTAATCACAAGTTGCTAAATGTATTATTTTTTTAGAAAACCATTTACAGAAAAGCCTCAGAATTGAGTTTTAGATCATTAAGAAAAATAAAGAAAGAAACTACAAGAGTAAGACACTGAACACTGACACAACGAGGACTTTCCTTCTTCACCAGTACGGATATCTTACACATTTTACATGGGTGGTACTTGTTCTTGTCAAAAGTACAATATCTGTCCTTTTTTTCGGCTCAACCCTAGTGTTAAGATTAATTAATAATGGCACATCTGTGCCAGGGGCCCACTGTTTGACAATCTGCCCCTGAATATCTTAGTTGAATGCTTTTGTTGACTATGTAGTTTAGTGTTGTAAATTCTCTAATACATTAAGAGTTGCCAAAATCCAAGTCATACACTGTTAACCTTATTTTTGGGGGGCAGCCACTCATGTTTCCCAGCTGGTAATTCAGCCTTTTCCATGGTACCTGTATGAAATTCTATCTTAAATATGAATCCACATCCAAAATTTCACCATTATGTCAAACCCAGGTCAAATACTGAAACAATGACTATATTTCATTGTATTACACCATATAAAACTCTTTATAGCCATGACTGTGTATCAGCACTAGTCTTCCTTGACAAAGTGAGCGCTTATTTAAGAGTGCATTTCATTCCAATATACTGGATTGAATTGGTAAACATCCAAATCTTTACAGCACCAACATATTTTTTTCTTTTTGGAGTGCAGTCTGGTGGTAAGATTGAGAACAGAATTTTAAAACATCAGGCTGTAATCATCCATCTGAGGTTTTTAGGTATAAGCCTTTGGGGCCAGAAGCACTGAAAGCTGGTCATAATGAACAACACCCAACACACTAGATGGAGCTCTTGCTTCATCACAACACCAGCAACATCACTCCTCATCACCGTGATGCGGGGTGCTCATGACACATTCCTGACAATTTTGACAGTCTCAGCCTCAAACTTGTGAGAGCTCCAGGAAGAGCAGCACATGATTGACACGCTGATGGACAGACAAACAGTGAAAACCTCAAAACCAGCTGTCCTTGCCACACGGCCATCTGCCGTTCCCTGTCTAATTGGATGATGAGTGCTTCAATTGGAATGCGGGCTTGATTGTTGAATATTTGCCTCCATATGTTTTGAATTATCTTTAGGCTTTTAAGTGTGTCTATACAGTGGCATTATGTGTAGCAAAATTAGTAATAGCAATAGCAGTACAAGTTGTAACAGTCAATAGATCATAGCTGCTGCTGACAGCAGCTATGATCTCTTTATGTGCCTCTGGTGAAGATATAACTTGGTCCATATAAAGAGCTGCGTTGTTGGCTTATAGCTAAGCCCCTTTGACATTTTGTTCGCTCAACCATGGGGTAACATTTCCTGACACTGAGAAATATTGTAAAGATCCAGGATTTCACAGGATGTGGTATTCACCTACAATAATGTGGAGAAGAAAAAAAAAACACACTTTATCCCCGAACTCTGACCAGAATGTACAATATGATGGACACCTCTGGGCGTAAGGACATTGCGGCTATGATCAATACCAGAAAAGATATGAATCGTACACTAGAACCAATTTGTCACAGGGGCAAGTTCTTGTTTTTCACTCTACCTGTCAGTCGGATGAAAAATGAAAAATAACCTTTTTCATCATGCATTCTGGTATAGCTGTGTCTTTGGCAGCTCTGCTGAATAACTGAGATATTTTCTTATGACATGCATAAATAGGTGATCTCAGTTTTCACTGAAAACACTGCCATAGCAATGCTAATTACTCACTGTGGACAGCCAAACAAGTCAAGAAATATAGCAACAGTATGTCACAGTGCCCGCAGAAATCAGCTCCAATGAATATGGTGGAAAAAAACTGAAAAAGAGAAACTTGTGGAATTCAAATGTCACTGAATATCAATACGTCAAAGGCACTGTAAAGCTCACAAGGAGCTGCTTCCGATCAACCCTTCACATTTGAGCCAAGTGGACCTATGGCTGTCAGCACTGAACCCAACCCTGTGACATTTAAAAGGAGAAACAAGGAGGGTTTTCACTGCCCCATCGCACAAAATGACAGCAATATCTCCAGGTGTGTGTGACAGGGATGATAGCTGGAATTTCTGGCATTCGGAACTCAGCTCTCTTTGCCATACTTATTATTTTGTTTTTAACACAAGCTTTCTGCCCATTCATTCATTTTGTTTATGAGGTTATTCTACCCATCATCATTGTGGCTTAAACCTACGCTAGACTGCAGCAGCAGGGTATTCCTAAAGCAAGGAAACAACACATTTTGTTTTTTCCTGGATTAAATACTTGACTTATATTTTGTATCAGTGTTGGACAGTAAGCTAAATGAAGAAGCTTATCAAATTATAAATGCAAAAGAATTCATGAAGATTTTAGGAAATACACTGGAATGCAAACAACTCTTAACCTCTCTTACACCCGGTAATAAGTAATAATAAGTAATAATAATATTATAATTATAGTTTTGTCTACTGTGGTACAATATGTTGAAAGTATATATTAATATCTGATAGTATACATATATGACAATAATTATATGTGTAATAATAACAGTAGAAGTATGACTAATGATAACAGCAGCAGCAGGAGGCATCCAGCAGGACCACGGCAGCAGCACAACCACACACACAGTTAACCTGAGCTGCAGTGGAGCACAAAGGCTCCGGAGAAGAAGCCGAGTTAGTGACATCCAGAATGGCCGAGTTAGCAAGATGCAGTAATAGGACACGAGAGAGAGAGAGAGAGAGAGAGAGAGAGAGAGAGAGAGAGAGAGGGAGAGAGAAGGAGAGAAGGTGTATTATAGGGGGTCCTCCGGCAGACTAGGCCTAAGTCAGCCTAACTAGGGGCTGGTACAAGGCAAGCCTGAGCCAGCCCTAACTATAAGCTTTATCAAAGAGGAAAGTCTTAAGTCTAGTCTTAAAGGCTAAGTTCGGTTTTTTGACACCTGGGCCTTATTTTTAGGAATAAATACGCTCGTAGACTCACCCAGACGATTTTGGTGGAGCTCGGAGCTGTTTTCGAGCAATTTAGATCCATCCGACGGCGTCTTCTCTCATGCCATAGAAGCGGACGGGGCCAGACATCGAAGCCCCTAAATTAGACATTATCTGCTGCGAAACTCGCTCATTTCACCTACATTTTATAAATGAATGGCCAGTGTTATCACCATGTCAGCTCAACTTCCTTGTTATGGTCATCCGGGGCTTTACAATGATGGGTCACTTTTGGTGACGTCATAGACGTGCGCCGCAGGAGCGCAGTCCAGCCGGCGCTAGGCTAGGCTATACAGCTACGGGTACAAACATGGTTTGTCATTGCGTTTTTCCACTTTGTCCAAAAAAAAATGACTAGGTGGACAAAGTTCACATTCCACAGGCTTCCTTTGAAAACCCGGTTACTAAAGCTCTGGCTTGTTGTCCTGAAAATGGACCCGAATATTCCTATGGAAGAACTGAGGAGGGTCAGTCACCGGGTCTGCAGCGCTCACTTCGCTCCAGAAGACTTCATTACGAAGACGACAAAGATAAAAGGCCAGGAAGCAGCGTCAGTACCTCAGGAGGAATGCCCATCCGATTGTTTCAGAGGGCAAAACAGACGCAGCGGAGGTAATGCATTTCTTTTGAAGATGTAATAATATTGGTCGATAACCAGTGCACGTCGGCCAGCGTATAAAGCTCCTTGTATAAAATGAATAGCTATCTTCACGACCTATGTCTGAGCAGGAGTAGCCTTCTAAAAATACATTCCTGCAAGAATACTGCACTGTAACGCAATATAATTTACTCTAGTCCATGCTAGTTTTTGAAAAACTAACTCGCAATGCATATGATATGGTTATTCTCTGCAGGCAATAAATTGTGACTCGAGCTGCAATCACCACGGGTCTGCATTGTTAGTGCACACTTACAAGTAGTCTAATTGTCAGTTGTTTTGACCGTTATTTATTTATAAAGCAAACACTCATAGAAAATATACCCTTTTTGCATTTGTATGGGCTACTTACTCTATCGAAAGTTGTCCGTTCGGTCCTGCTGGCTTTGGCTGCGTCTGCCAGTTGACTCTCGGGACATGAAAAAAAGTCTCTACCACAGCCCGGTTTGTCATGGCAGAAAAATCTTCCAGTGTAGTGAGACACGTATTTTGGGGGGCATCAATACGTGTTTCCTCTGGTCTCAAGTCCCACTCTGAGCAGCAAAGGCTCTCCTCTTCTGTTGTCTGTGGTGTGCAGTGTCCAAAACAACAACACCAGTTAGCCCCCATTCGTGGACGTGCAGTGGTCGCTTGTTCTCTGGCCAGCTGTTCGGCTCTTTCCCTCTGCATCCTCCTTTCAAATAGCTCCTTGTCGGTGTATTCTGGCTCAAAACGATACGGGCATCCATCATACTCAGAGTCGTCATCAGACACTTCTACATCGGATAAATATTCCGTCATGTTGCACAAGAATAGCTGTGTAGCTGTATAGCCTAGCCTAGCGCCGGCGGAACTCAGCTGCGCTCCTGCGGCGCACGTCTATGACGTCACCAAAAGGGACCCATCGTTGTAAAGCCCCGGATGACCATAACAAGGAAGTTGAGCTGACATGGTGATAACACTGGCCATTCATTTATAAAATGTAGGCGAAATGAGCGCGTTTCGCAGCAGATAATGTCTAATTTAGGGGCTTCGATGTCTGGCCCCGTCCGCTTCTATGGCATGAGAGAAGACGCCGTCGGATGGATCTAAATTGCTCGAAAACGGCTCCGAGCTCCACCAAAATCGTCTGGGTGAGTCTACGAGGGTATTTATTCCTAAAAATAAGGCCCAGGTGTCAAAAAACCGAACTTAGCCTTTAAATGTGGAGACGGTGTCTGTCTCCCGGACCGTAACAGGAAGATGATTCCACAGGAGAGGAGCCTGATAGCTGAAGGCTCTGGCTCCTGATCTACTTTTGGAGACTTTAGGAACCACGAGTAACCCTGTGTTCTCAGAACACAGAGTTCTGGTGGGATAATATGGCACTATGAGCTCTCTAAGATATGACGGAGCTTGACCATTTAGAGTTTTATAAGTTAACAGTAGGATTTTAAATTCAATTCTTGATTTTATAGGGAGCCAGTGCAGAGAAGCTAAAACAGGAGAAATATGATCTTGTTTCTTAGTACCTGTTAGTACATGTGCTGCTGCATTCTGAATTAGCTGGAGAGTTTTTAAGGACTTACTAGAGCTACCTGATGATAGAGAGTTACAGTAATCCAGCCTTGAGGTAACAAAAGTGTGGCCCAATTTTTCAGCATCTTTTCAGGTCAGTATAGGCCTAATTTTCGCAATATTACACGGATGAAAAAATGCTGAAAAAAGATGAAAAAAGTCTGTGAGGTTTGTTTTAAATGAGAATTAAAAGACAAATCTTGATCAAATGTTAGGTTTCTTACTGTAGTGCTAGAGGCCAGAGCAATGCCATCTAGAGAAACTATGTCATCAGATAGAGTCTCTGAGAACAATAACTTCAGTTTTGTCTGAATTTAACATCAGGAAATTGGTGCTCATCCAGGTTTTAATGTCTTTAAGGCAATTATGAAGTTTAGTTAATTGATTACTTTCTTCTGGCTTCATAGACAAATACAGCTGTGTATCATCCGCATAACAATGAAAATTTACAGAGTAATTTCTAATGATGTTGCCTAAAGGAAGCATATATGGAGTAAATAGGATTGGTCCGAGCACAGAACCTTGCGGAGCTCCAAAATAAACTTTAGTACGTACGGATGATTCATTATGAACGTGAACAAACTGAAAACTATCAGATAAATAAGATTTAAACCAGCTTAGTGCAGAACCTTTTAGGCCAATTAAGTGTTCCAGTCTCTGTAGCAGAATTTGATGGTCAACTGTGTCAAACGCCGCACTAAGATCTAATAAAACAGGTACAGAGACGAGTCCTTTGTCTGATGCAATCAGAAGGTCATTTGTAATTTTAACTAGTGCTGTCTCAGTGCTATGATGCACTCTAAATCCTGACTGTAATTCCTCAAATAAATTATTATCATGGAGAAAATCACACAGTTGGTCTGCGACTACTTTCTCAAAGATCTTTGAAAGAAAGGGAAGATCAGATATTGGTCTATAGTTGGCTAACACCTCTGGATCCAGGGTGGGCTTTTTTAGTAGAAGTTTAATCACAGCTACCTTGAAAGACTGCGGTACATAGCCTGTTAATAAGGATATATTGATCATATCTTATATATATGTGTGTGTTAACTAAAGGTAAGACTTCCTTAAGTAGCCTAGTTGGGATGGGGTCTAAGAGACACGTTGATGATTTAGATGATGAAATCACTGCGGTCAATTCTTGAAGAGAAATTGGGGAGAAGCAATCTAAATATATATAAGGTCTTACAGCTGTGTTTGAGGTTAGACAGGTACTAACTGAGGACAGGAGGTCATGAATTTTGCCTCTAATAGTTACAATTTTGTCATTAAAAAATAAAATAAAATCATTACTGCTAAGGGCTAAAGGAATACAAGGCTCAATAGAGCTTTGACTCTCAGTCAGCCTGGCTACAGTGCTTAGGGTGACGATATGTTGATATCCAAAAAAGAGGACATTCAGCCGGCCACAACATAGCCTACTTAAATGATACTACTCGCAGCTCTCTCAAAGATGCCTTATCATTTTAATATATTTAAAATTTATATGTATGGATAGAACATTCAGTTATATTACAAAATAATATCTCTCAAAGACAGAAATTCAGATAGGCCCCAATAGGGACACATACACACACTAGAATGTGGCGATCCGAGCCCGACGGTACCCGACAGGTCGGGCCGGGTTTGGTCAAAAATGTAGCTATAAGTTGGTCGGATTCGGTCAGCTTTCAGTGAGAATGTAGTGTAAAAATAAATAAAATCCTATAGTCTGTCCTGTTTATTGTTTGGGCGCTGTTATTTACGTGACAACACCTGAACGTAACATACACACACACACATTGGCTGTTTGTTTCTACTTCTCCCCTCGCTGGAAGTCTTGGACCTCCCGCTGCCCGCCTCCGCCTTGATTAAATGCTGAAAATAAAATAAGAGAGGGAGACAGGTTTTTCCTATTTTATCTTATTTTGTTTTATTTCTCCCTCTCCCCTCGCTGGAAGCATCAGACCTCCCGCCTCCCGCTCCCATGTCAAACACGGAGGTCTCCCTCTCCCCCCGGCATGTTAAATAACCTGTAACCGTAACAACTGTGTGACACAAACTCAGTGCTTTGGTCATTAAATAATGTCGGGCTCGGTTTGGGTTAGGACAGAAATATGCGGCACACACATGCAAAGACATGGAAAACTGGACATTATCATCAGTTTATAAAACCCCCCCGACGGGACATGAAAAGTGGACATGCCCAGGCAAAAGAGGACGTTTGGTCAGCCTAACCGTGCTGAAAAGAAACCTGGGGTTATTCTTGTTTTCTTCTATTAATGCTGAGTAATAGTTTGCTCTGGCATTGCGGAGGCCCCTCTTATACGTTTTGAGACTGTCTGCCCAGATGAAACGCACTATCTGATAAATCTAGTAGTAGTAGTAATTGTTACTGAGTGGCGTGTAATCAAGTAAAAAGAAATCAAAAGTAATCAAATAATGATCTGATAGTGAGGGATTCTGTGGAAAGACTGTTAGGTTATCGATTTCAATTCCATAGTCCAGAATTTTAACAGTTACCCAGCCTCCTGGCTGCACGGGTGTTACCGAAGGACCGCCAGCAGAGGCTATGCTATGTGGCTCCACACCGGCTACAGGGGACTGGCTAACCACCACAGCTACTGAATGATTTTCCATGGTGTGGAGCTGCACTTTTAATTCACTAAGCCTCGCCTCCAACGCAGCAAGTAAGCTACACTTATTACAGTGATCACTTTCGCTAAAGGAGGCAGAGGAATAGCTGAACATTTGGCACAGCAAGCAAGAAAGAGCAGAGGGAGAAGCCATCGCTAAGCTAATGTAGCTACCAAGGCTAGTAATGTGCAAACAACAGCTAAGAGATTAGCAGGGAAGTCGTAAAAAGGAGGAGAGCTAAAGTGCTTAAACAGAACTAGCGTGGGTTAAGACTTGACGTAGATGTTAAAGCAACTGAAGTGAGAAAGCAGAAAGCAGGCTAGTAGAATTCACGAGAGCAATACAGAGACGCTGTCACAGAAACACTGGAAATGACACAACTCGCTTACCGCAATACGTCAGCACATCAGCCACCTAAATGGGGCCGGCCATGCCAGCAGCTCTTTGAGGCTCATGCTAACATGTTCACAATAACAACTAGCATCCTGATGTTTCACAGGTATCATCGTTGCTGATGTTAACCATCTTGTGGTAGCATGCTAACAACTGCTAAATAGCAAAGCACGATGTACAGCTGTGGGTGAACAGAATGACATGATTTCTGAAGGTATATATGGTCATAAATCCATGGACAAATTAAAACATTTTGACCTGATAATGGCATGAGAAAACAAAAATGTCAACCTCTTGATGGTGCTAAAGGACTACCAGTGTCAGTGGGTGTTATCCTCTCTGGACCATGACTGTCTGTACAAATGTTAATGGTGCTCCATTTGACAGTTGAGATATTTCAGTTTGGACCAAAGTAGAGGACAAACTGGTCAGCCTACAGACTGACTGATTGACTGATGTTGCCATCCATAAAAATCTTTTTATTCTCTAACCTAGAATCCCCATTCTCTCTGATATGTTGTGTCATGCGAGTACCTGGCACTTGATAGGTTTGGACAGTTACTCCAGGAATTCAGAGAAGCATATAATTAACTTTCTCCATCCATCTCTACAACAAAATTGACACATTATAACTTCAGTGCCAGAATGTCAATGGGCTTCAGTGTATGTGGGAATCAAAGCTTACTTAAAGGAATGTTTTACCCACAAAATGATCACTGTATATCAACTCCTCACCCCATGTCACACTTTATGAAGAGAGCCTTGTTTCTTCTAGCATGTCTCCAGAGTGAATAAAGAATCCAAAAAGAAAATTCTTGATGAATTTCAGTAAAAGGGGTCCTAATTTTAAAGCAGCAAAACTATATCAAAACATCTGTTTACAAACTCTCACGAAACTAAAATTCAAGTCTCATTTACACAGTTGTCTGCTCAGAACTTCCCCAACACATGTATTTTTTTGCCGCAACCTTACTATTTAAAACATTTCCACATGAACGAGTAGTGCGCCTGAGCAAGCATGTGCATTTGAACCCTGTTCAATGGAGTGCATGAGTGGTGTTGGAATGGACATGCTTGCCTAGGCGCGCTACTCGTATGCAAAAGTGTTTCAAATTGTAAAGTTTCAGTGAGAATGAATGTTTGGGAAGTACATATGACTGGATAAATGAGCCTTAAATGATACTGCATGAGTTGTGTGAGATGAGATGAGTTAAATGCAACTACCTTTACTGCAATTGATCAAGAATTCTCTCCATTATTAGATCTTTGCTCACTGTGGAGGAATGCCAGAAAAGCAAAGATCTCTTCATGAATTCAGTGTAACATGGGGTGACTGACTGACATACAAACAATCATTTTGTGGGTGAAGTATTCCTTTAAGCTCAAGTTTGCCTGCAAAACCTGGTGTAAAAAACAGGGATGAGAGGTTCATTTAAAATAATGGCCTGCTGTACCGATGTCACAGGGTTGGTGACCTAAGTTCTGAAGGATGAGAGTGGTAAGATGGAGGGACACTGTGAAGGAAGTGACACATTCTGGAGCAATTTCGTCTGGTCCTACAGAGGTCACAGATGACTTAATTCCACTTTAAGACGTCCTAAACCGATAAATGAATTGGAAAAAACGACTCAATATTGCAATATTCACGCCAGTTAGAACATATCTATTAGAAGCCATGCATTAAACCTCATTAGGGCTTGTTTGGAAAGGAGGGGAGGTCTTTGGCACCAATCAATCAAGGTCACTACTAAGATGATGCCATGCCATAGCTGGAGGGCTCTTAGAGTGATGAGTGTCAGCGGCTTCTGGTGAGCACCAGAGGGCTAATGTCCCCCTCACTGGGCTCCCCTCCTTCCCCTCCTTGCAGAAGAATCCTGTTCTGACAGAGAGAGCTGCAGGAGGAAGAAGGAAATAAAAGCTGACATATCAGCACCCTCTCCACATCTTGTCAGAGTTGTCCTCTTTTGCCCCGATCCAATATCCAGAACCTCTTGTTCTCTTTCTTTTCCTCTTTTCTCTCTGTTCAGTTCTTATTCCTATAGGCTGCTCAGGCTAGCTGTGAATAGAGTGCCTTTTCATTAGCTCCTTGTGTGGGGGTGTGCATGAGTGCAAGCATGCGTGAATGTGTGTGCATGCAATATTTTATTCTCTCAGTACTCCTTCACCAGAACCTCTTTCTCTTTAGCACCACTCTTCCTGTTTCTTTCTTTCCACCCTTTATCATCTTAATTTCTCCATTTTATTCTCTCTACATCTTGCTTAAAAGTAATAGATACAGATTTGTGGGGGTAACTGTGGCAGAGGAGGAGGAGGAGGAGGAAGAGAAGTATAAGATGGAGGAGGAGGGGATTAGCTTAACAGTTATTTGGTGTGGTAGGATGTTTTTTTCTGCTGCATTTTTTGGTTCCAAGCACCACTCAGCCTTTCATTTGACAGCTCTTATCCAGATCCTTCAGGGTGCTTCCTTCCGCAATCAACTAATCATATTCTTTATAGTGCCGTCTTTTGTAAGACTCTCTATTTTTGGCTCACATCCAAACAGGAAACAGTACTTAGTGCACGTCATTTGGGCAGAGATCTGAGAGCCGTAAAAAGTCAGGCAGGATTTAAATTCTGGTAATTTACCAAATTGACAGACATACAGACAGACAGACAGACAGACAGACAGATGAGAACAAGGCAACCGGTTTTTGACCTTTCCCTACATGTGAAGACTAAACAAATCTTAATAACACTGGATATCTCTAGAAACACGGGTTGTTAATTTTAACCTCGAGGCAGTGTTCCCAGTAAATGTGCCGCTTTGTGTCTTTTCTATTAATCGGCAGTGCAATTTGCAGCCATTCCCATTAAACCTTATATGTTAATGAGAAACATTAAAGAAGAAAGAGGAAGAAAAAGTCCAGGGAAGATATTCAACAGTGCATTTTAGGTAGCTGACAATACGTTGCAGTGGGTGCTAGATTTAGGCATTAATTATTCAAATGAAAGCAGGGAATTCACTTTAAGGTCAAACTGTCATGCTGTATGTTATTAATACGTTCATCTGAGAGAGGTGGCGTGCCAAATCTTACTTCCTAATGACCTTGCCGATCAAGTTACCCCCATGTTGGTGCTCTCGCTTAATGACATTGCCTCATTATGAATTAGTGCTATATTATTGGCCATCTGAAAATAGCAAACAGTCAGTTAATTCTTTGTTAACTGCTGTCGCTACTCAACATTTGACACAGATAAAGAAAATGCTGTTGAATCATAGCACCCATTTGCTATTTAAGAATACATTAATAAGTTCAAACTTCCAAAAACATAATTTATTTAAGAAAAGGAAAATGCAAAGTACTAGTTTATTTATCCCAGTGTTTGCTCATTACAATTTTGACTATATATAGGTACACTAGTCAAAACAGAGAATAAGATATTTCTACAGTGATGGCGCTTCCTACATTAGTGTTCCCTTAGGGCTGGAATTTTGGTTCTAATTTACAAGGTCTGTACTGGCAATTTAATGGGGTATTATGTGTGTGTGAACTAAAAACAGTTTGTAATAGCACTGTAATACCACCACACACACAGTTAACCAGCTTGGGGGCTGACATAGTTAGCTAATGCTTAGTTCCATTTGTGATTCATTTGAGCAGTACATTACTTTAGCCCCTCTCCCACTGCACAAAACACCCGCTAACATCTGGCTAATGGGAAAAGTTACAGTTGGCATTAACAAGGGTCAAATAACTTGGCAGTAGTAACAGGTATTTTTGGGTCAGCCCTGACTGGCAGTGATGGAAATACAAACACCTGGGTGAATGCACCAATTTAGCCCCTTCACTGGTGTGACGCACTGACTCACTGTCACAAAATACCATCTCTCTCCGCCCAAGCAGCACTGAGTCTGAAAGAGAGACTGAATAAGTACGTACACATAAAAAGAAGTAACCACCATCACTTTTTCTCTGGTCTCCATGCTGCTCTCTACTGTTAACTAGCCTGTTTTTCAGCTGGCCATGGTGTTGAACCTGACACACAAGTCAAAAAACAGGAAGGCTTCCTCGTCTATTTTTAAAGAATTTTCCCGTGTTTGGAAAAAACACCTACACATGCTTATTTTGGAGGAAAAGGGCTTGTTGTGTTATGATTTGAATCAGGAGGTAACGTATGCAGTATGACATAGTTTGACAGTCTAGTCATCTGCAATCAGCACAACTCCACCTCTGACAGAAGGATAGCTAATGACCTCCTGCTTTTTAAATTGTGGGACGAAAACAATATGGAGTGTGCTGAGCTTCCAGTCTTTAAGCAGCAGGTGTTGAAAAATGTGAAAGGTCTGGTCATTCTGCCATGGTGTACATGCTCTGTTTATCTTTAGACCAATCACAATGGTGTTGGTGGGCCAGGATGCAGCAATGGCGCTCTTGCAAAATAGTATCGCGGGGAACTTGTTTTGGTGGAAAATTTGCTTGTGGGGAGGGAAGCACTGTTATAAAACTGACAAATTCTCTGCACAAGAAAACACAACAAAATACACAAACAGATGTATAATAAATGTATGATTCAGCTTGTATAAAAAAAATACAAAAATAATTTCATAATCAGTGTCCTAGAGGTGAAGCCTGACTGTACTGTGGCTCTGGAGGAGCTCACCAGACTCATTAAAACCACAGACATTTGCTAGCTGTATGTGGCTCTTGCTGAACAATATTACAACAATATCACAGCGTCTCATGTAAAGTGGAAGTCAAAGTCACTGGCAGACGCACTGTAAGGCCTAAAAGGTATGGCAGTTTACTGTAATTGTGAATGCCAGCCTGAATAGCTGGCCAGTGGTAGGCTTATAGCCATAGTCTACATCTGATGAGTCAGATGAGGGACAGCTTAAATCAGAGTAGCTGACAGTCAAAACTGTGTAGGCTTGCTAGAAAAAAAGGTGGAAACAAAAACGAAATATCAACCTTGGATACACTATCATAATGTGCTTTAGTCAGTAATGCACCACAGAAGTTGACAGTGCATCTCCTAACCTCGCCTGCTTTCAAATGTCATATTTACTCCAACTTTTCACACAGCTGAGTTCCTTTTAAAGAGAGGAGAGATACTAAGGCACAGTTTACTGTGCGTGTGTGTGTGTGTGTGTGTGTGTGTGTGTGTGTGTGTGTGTGTATGTGGCCTATACCTTCACTTCTCCATTAAAGCGACTCAGCTCACTTAAAAAAATCCCCATTATGCCACGTCTCCGAGACTTCTTGACTTGTGAACACGAGCATCTGCGCTGCTGTCAACACTGAGTTGCTCCTTTGGCAAGAAGAGGAAGTAAGTATGAACTTTGTGAACTTGTAAAATGTTGGTTTGAACTTGTGCACCACTTACAGCTGCGCTAACAGCTCTGAACCAGAATACAGACCCATACCCCTGTGCACTTCCTCAGCCACCTTTTCCATCTTTTCTAATTAATTCTCTGTGGAGCTTCACACCTGCGGAGGCCGGACCAACTCTGCTCTCTTGTTTCTGGCTAGAGGAGACAGTAATAGATGTTCGCCTATACAGAAAGAACTGTCCCAGGTCACAAGGATGGAGGACAGTATAGGAAGTCTGGAGCTCAGTGTAAGGCCATTTTCACTGTGGGTTTGTTTGTGTGAGTCCAGAGATCGATCGTCACCCCTACCTTTAACCCTGCTGGACTTCTGTACTGTTGTTCTGCTCTGGTGGTGTCAATAAAGGGCAGCTGTCTACCACCATTGCTAAGAAATGAAACTGGTGCCCCTTTGGACAGAAGGAGCCACATGAGCAATATTGACAGGTGCACACCTCCCTTGCGCAATAAAAAGGGAATAACCAGCTTAAACAAAACTTACTTCTTCCTCAAAACCACCCCAGATAAGGCCAGGGTATATCTGAAAATAACCTTTTTTAACTAGCATAAATTTCCATTAAGCATTGTCCAACCATGTCTAAAGGTTTGTGCACACGAAAAATTTGCAGAAGTAGATATGTGGCAAATGGAACAAGTGAGCTTGAGGCTTGTACTCAAGTTGCTAAAGCTAAATTCCGACGTCCGAAAGGTGTGAGAAAACATTGTCACGTCCATGAAGAATGGGAACAAGATAGCAGTGTTTGGGCACTTTGTTTTGCTGCTGAAATGCAGACATGATTTTAACTTCCGCAGGAATATAATTGGATTCTGTCTGCACATGTAGCATTCCACAGCTCGACTGGAACCAAACTTGTACGGCCTTGTTCCAGAAAAAGCGTTTATATTAACCAGTGTTTTAGGCAAGCCTCTTGTAGATTCAGATGAAACTGCCAGCGTGAAAGCACCCTAAATTTCATCCCCTTAAACTGTTGGAGAAGGATGCCACCTTGGCTGCTCTCACTTGGCGCCCAGTTGTTTCTGATTGGAGGCCTTAAAGCTGAGCCAACGAAGCGGAGCATCTCGTTTGATCTGCCAGGGCTCTGTTCCCTCATCCAGACAGAACAGTGTGAAGCATAAAGGCAAAGCCAAAAAAGACATCTATAATTAGTTAGTCAGTTAGGCTTCACCTCTCTCCAGCACTGCTCTCAGCTGGCCGGGACCCCTGCTATAAACACAGTCACTCACACCCACTGTGCCCACCCCCCGCTTTAAGATTCATCTAGACTCATGGCTCTGGTTTGTAATTGCCTCACAAGCCTGGTTACTGAGAGCCAGCCTATTAGGCGAGCACCGGAGTGGAACATAACATTTTCAGTTTCAATTAGGTCTGTGAGGGCATACATAATGCACGGGGGAGGTTTGGTCCCCTTGGAGTGGTGAACTGATGAACTCATGTGGGGAAATGACGCAGCAGTGGTCAAAAAGAGCTGAGCTGAGCTGACTGTTGCGCTGCATATGGCTGTAAGATTTGTCAGCCTTAAGTGAATTAGTGTGTGCTCATTGGAATGTGGAGATAAGTTTGGAGTGAGCATTTGTGTGTGTGTGTGAGTGAGAAAGAGAGTGTATGTGTAAGAGAAAGAGAGAAGCAGTGAGCTATAAAAGAGAGGAAATTGCACCGGACTGAACGAACTGAATTACATTCACACTCATGCGGCTACAATTACCTGGTGTGGATTTTAGCTAACCAAGGTGCAGCGATCTCTACAGACTGAGACCTTTTGTCTCTCCCATTTTGTAATCTACTGCTTTCAATTTTAGCATAATGTTCATAAGTTATATGATTATAGGTCATCTTGTATGAATTATGCCAATCGACTCCCTACAGATACATTTGCGTTGAATGATTCTACACTGCATAAATTACATCCAACTTCTATCAGCTTAGTCATGACAGTCTGCTGCTTCCTCAACCTGTTCTCACTCAGTTTGTCAAATATCAATGCTTTTTTAAGCCCCTCGGTGTCCAGCATGTAAAATTTAGTGGCATTTAGCTGTGAGGTTGCAAAACTAAAACTTTTCTCATGTGCCAGGTGAATACTGATGCTGAAGCAAAAATGCAAAAAACATGAAAAATGCAAATGGCCCTATCTAGAGCCAGTGTTTGGTTTGTCTGTTCTGGGTACTGTAGAAATAATGTGGTGTACTCTGTGAAAGGGGACCCACTTGGTATGTAGACATAAATGGCTCAACCTAAGGTAATAAAAATCAAATTCTCATTTTCAGGTGAGTGAATTTTTGCACTACCTATTCCCTCCTCTCAGGATTTTTGGAGAGGGTTTTTTTGTTAATACAAGCTTAAAGCCACAGTGTGTAGGAATTTTTTCGATCTAACGTTGAAATCTTATATTGCATTCAAACGGATGGCGCACTCTAGCGCCTCACTGTTTCAAACACGTATTGCAACAATGTAGCCGCTGTGTACCAAAAAGCTATGATAACACTGATGAAACCATGTCATCCGATACTTCATGGAGTATTCATTCAGGCTCCTACACAGACACACGCGATGCGACTTGACAAACCCCCTCCTCACCATGCTGGCTGTGTTTACAACATAGGAGTGTTGTAGCGGGTGTAAATTGAAACAGACCAGTCAAGTCTTGTCTTTTGACAACTGACAAGTGTCACATCTCATCCCTCTCCTGGCATCACTGTGATTGCATTACCTTTCTTCTTTAGCAGCTCTTTCCACCTGGGAAAGGCTACCCTGATGGTGACCCTCGTTTTATGAATTCGCTGGTCACGCTGCCTTTTTAATTCCCTTTTGCGCTTTCTTGGCCACAAGGATTCTGTCCCCTGTGATGCTGCCTATGCGTGATCCTGCATTATGCTCAGAGTGGGACTTTGTTATGCTGCAGTAGTGCAGGTTTTCAAATTTGCCGCAGTAGTAGCGAAGTGCCTCTTGCTCCTCTCCTTCAGCCTCTCAGTCACGCAGCGCTGGCCTGGCTCTCAACGAAAATGCTGAAGGCGGGGCTATTCCCTGGTGGTGCTATATGTCCCTTGCTGGCAGATGTATTCTCAAGATGGCGAAACATTGTGGAACCCCCCAGACGACTTACCTGCCCAGTGTACAAACAAATCTGATATTCTCATTTTACAAGAATAAGTCAGATTATTGGTGGAGGTAAGAGTACACCAGTGATGACATATTTAATACATTTTTGCCAATAAACAACTGGAAACACTACACAATGTCCTTTAAGTTACTTTCATGTTTTGTTAAGTGACATAAAATACATCAGCAAATATCCCACTTGTGAACTTTAAAGCCTTTACACATATTAAATAATGCATTTGCCAACAAGTGGTAATTGAGACTACAGAACATCACCATGCTGAACATGTCTCTACAGCCTCGCTGTGGGGTTCCTTTACGTCATACTGCCGGGGTATGGTTTGTTTATAAAGTTAGCTTTTCACTTCTGGTTGCATTTACGTTTCAAAAATCAATGTTGCAAAAGTGGGGATCATTGTGAGGACTTTCTTGCTGAGCAAAGCATGTAAGTGTCATAAACTTTTGGTTGCCACACAGATTATTTTTTGCAATAATCCAAAATCCCGTAGAATTTTGATGAGGGAACCAGGGCGATGCCAACTTCTGCGTTTGGCTTTAAAAACAAAAACATCAAAAAAACAAATGCTCCTGAACATTTCAGGGATAGACTGCGTGTGTGGCTCAAAGTCAGTGTTCAATCTCTGCTTTGATCACTCCCTGATGTGCATCTGAATTGTGCCATATTAGCTTAAAGCAATTGACATTACACAGTCAGTGCGTACAAATCTTTGCACTGAACTGCATGAAATGACTTTGCCTTACCTTAACAATTTGAGCACCTTACCTTTATGTTGTCCTTTGATGCCCAGGTGCATTAACAATACCTTACCTGTTATGCATAAATATTGCACAATTAATTAATGTGGGAAAAGCAAGTCATTGAAAGCTCATAAATATATTTGTTGAAGGTAGTTGTTCAATATCAATGCTGTCTCTGTCATGTATCCATCTCCATGGGCAGACATTTTATCTTTTCTCTCCTCTCTTTGGTTCCTGTTTTAATGAATGCAACCCTGAAATTAGAAGTGCTTGCATAAAGTTTTATAGACTTGCAAGACAGATGCTCTGATTAAATCTGAGTGTCTAACGGCCCCTGGTGCTCAGTAGGTTTCTGCTTCCCCCTTTGACATTGCACACCCTTAGGCTTCCAACCTTCATATCCGTGCCATCTTCTCCGTCTGCCAGTTAACTAACTTTGCAGATTCTGAACTCTCTGGCTTCCCTTCACCTGTCAGTCCCTTGTAGCCAAAAGTCTTGTGGAGCATATCATTGTCTGCCTCCCTCACTCTCGCATTTGTTCTCCCTTCTTACAAACATGATGGATCGGCCTGCAGCCGTGTTGTAAACTAGTATAAAACTTAGCTTTAAAGTTGAAGTTGAGCCAGCGCCCATAATGGTTCTTTTTTTACTGTTGTTGTATGAATTTCTTTCATAGCTATAAAATTCCTGGTATATATTCAGGATGTTTTGTGATTAGTCCTGAAGACACCATGAAGCAGGGAGAGGACTGCTATGAAAAAAATATTTGACCAAGCTGTTGCTAAGCAAGCGATATTGCCAGTAATTTAAGCTACACTACATAACATAAACTGTGTTGACAGTTATATAATTCATCTCATATGACTCATCTTTTAGATCACTTTTAAGACAATGTTATTTCATGTGTTAATGACAGTAAAACTGTTTTATCTGGGCATGGGATTGAAATTGACCTTTGCAGTCTTTTAATTGTGTTTGAAATGTATATTCATCATCACATTTGTGAGGGAGCTTAGGTGAACCAGCAATTAAATTCACGAAATAGAGTTTAAAGGGGAGCTACTATTTTCATTTTCAGGTTCATACTTGTATTTTGGCTTTCTATTGGAATATATTTACATGTTTTAATGTTGAAAATGCCATAGAAGAGGCCTTGCAGCCTGCATCAGTGAAAAAGGGGCCAGACAACAGTTGAACTGCAAATACAAAAAGGAGCAAAACCCAGAGGCAGAGGAATCTATCAAAAAGGAAGAAGCCCAGTGTGCTTTGATTGGCCAGCATTTCCGGGTCTTCCGCATCTGCATTCTCAGTGTCTTTGCACCATAATTGCAATTGGGCAGTGGCTGTTACACAAAATAGCAGCACCAGTTCCAGCAGTATGATCTGAAATCATATACATTAGCAGGGGTGGATCTAGAAAAATATTTATGGGGTGGCAAGAGGGGGGAAGGAAATTTTAAGGGGTGGCAACATATGGCAGATGTATATATATTGAATCTAATCACAGTTATCACAGTTTGATGAGAAATAGTATGTTCACACTACATAAGGGCTGCCATTTACAAACTCATACAGACAAACTTAATGTCATGCAATCAATGTCTTGCATTTGAGGTTTCATGTGAAACAGTTCATATTAGGAATAAGTGTTGAAGGAGGTTCAACAAACCCTGAGTCTAACCCTGAACTCTGAGTTGATTTACCCTGAGATGGGAAACTCTGAGTTAGCGGTTCCAGAACAGCTGATTTGAGTTAGTTCAGTCAACTCTGAGTATGTTCACTCTGAGTTAAGCAGAAAATAAAAAGCCATCATTGTAATGTATGCTCGTTTTACTACGTGTGTTCATGAGTTATGTCCCTATGCGTTACCCGTAGTATCAGTACGGATATCTCCATGGTAACCGGGCTGGCTGGTAAAATAAAAGTTTATGGCAGATACTTGATCCACGTACGTGTCGTGTCGCTGACTGACAAAGGAATACATTGCATGGTGTCAGAAGTACTTAAAGAACAGAAACTGTAAGATAAATGGCTTTGTCACAGTTTGAACATCCCAGCATTGATTGGGACGCTTCCGATTTATATCAGGAGTTTGAAAGATTCCGTAGTCACGTCACCTTCGTCCTAGATGGTCCCCTCTCCGATCTAATGGCTAAACAGCAAGCAGGATGGCTGGGAACCTGGATCGGACAACAAGGCAGAGAAGTCTACAAGACGCTAGCCTGGGCTCAGGGAGAAAAAGAAGACCCATCTAAGGTACTGGACAAGTTTGCCAATTACATCAGACCTCATAAGAATAAGAGGATCGCTAGGCACCGTTTCAAACAACGTAAACAAGGGCCAACGGAAAGTTTCGATAACTTCGTGAAGGATTTGCGGCTAATTCTGATGGACTGCGAATACACTGAACCTGACGATATGCTAATTGACGCTATTATCGCTGGAGTGAGAGAGAAACGGGTCCAAGAGCGGTTGCTCGAGAAAGGCGAGGATCTCACCTTAAGTAAAGCCATTGAAATCCCTCAGCAGTACGAAGTGTCCGTGAAACAAATGAAAATAGTCAGAGAGGAAGATTCACAAATATCATCTGTGTCAGTTAAACCCAAGTACAACCTGCAAAGTAAGAAAATGCCATCCAAAGCAAACTCTACTTACCGTAAACCAGCATCAGTTACGACGAAAACCTGTACCAAGTGTGGAAAAGATCCGAAGCACAAGTGGAACCAAGGCAAGTGTCCGGCGAAAGGCTCTGTGTGTTCCTACTGCCACAAACCAAATCATTGGGTGGCTGTGTGCAACAAGCGTGGAGTCAACACTGTGAGTACTGAGTTACACCAAGATTCACCAGATGATGAGGAAATTCTGTGTATAAGCCTGATGCAGCCCGATAACACACCCAACAGCGACAAGTGGGTAGTTGAGCTAGAAATCCTGTCTACGAACGTGTTATTCAGAATTGACACAGGAGCCAAGTGCAACACATTAACTCTGGACAGTTATCAGTCACTTGGCCACACAGGTGAACTGCAACACTCTGGTGTAGTGCTCCGTTCCTACTCAAACCACCGCCTGAAGCCAGTAGCAGCTGTGAACCTGCAGATTTCATCACCAAAAGCCAAAGCCGCCGCAGTGTTTGAAATACTGGATATAGCACAGGAGAATGTGCTCAGTGGTGCTACAGCCGAGGCATTGGGACTGATTGCGCGCCTTGACCTGCTGGGCAGTGCTGGAGCTGGAGGCAGTACAGAGTGTATTCCTGCTGGACTCGACGACTTTCCAGAGCTGACCCGCACCACTGGAACGCTGCCAGGTAAATACACCATAAAGCTGGAACCAGGTGCAAGAGGTGTAGTTCATCCTGTACGCAGGCAACCGGCCGCTCTCAGAGAGAAGATCATTGAAAAGCTGCACAAGATGGAAAATGACGGCTACATCACAAAAGTGGAACAACCAACAGAGTGGGTGAGCTCCATGGTCGCAGCAGTGAGGAATGGCAAAGTCAGGATCTGCATAGACCCGAGTGACCTGAACAAAGTCATCAAGAGGGAACACCACCCCATGCACACTGTTGAGGAGGTAGTTTCGATGATTCCAGGCGCCAAGGTCTTCTCAGTGCTAGACGCAAAGTCAGGATTCCTGCAGATAGAGCTGGATGAGCCATCCTCCTTCCTCACCACCTTCAACACACCCATCGGTCGGTTCAGATGGCTGAGACTGCCTTTCAGCATTAAATGCGCACCTGAGATCTTCCAGCGCATCATGGACCAGATGCTTGAGGGTGTGCCTGGAGCCATTAGCGTGATGGACAACATCCTCATCGCAGCCCCCACCGTCCAAGAACACGACGCAATCCTGCGCAGAGTAGTGGAGAGGGCCACAAGCTACAACCTGAAGCTGAACTTCAACAAGTGCCACATACGCCAGTCATCAGTGCCATACGTGGGGCACATGATAACAGCTGATGGACTGAGACCTGACCCGGCGAAAGTGGACGCTGTGCAGAGAATGCCCCCACCATCAGATAAAGAAGGTGTGCACCGTTTCTTAGGCTTTGTGACCTATCTGTCAAAATTCATTCCCAATCTCAGTGAAGTGGATGCGCCACTACGTCAGCTCCTAAAGAGAGATGTGGAGTTTCAATGGCAGCCAGCTCAGCAACAGGCATTTGACAGACTGAAAGAACTGTGCACACACCCTCCTGTATTAAAGTACTTTGACCCTGCAAAACCAGTCGTGATCTTCTGTGATGCCAGCAGCTTTGGACTCGGAGCAGTCCTACTGCAGGACGACCAGCCAATTGCCTTCTCCTCTAGATCACTGATGGATGCAGAAATGCGCTACGCGCAGATTGAAAAAGAAACGCTCTCCATCGTCCACGCCTGCACAAAGTTCCACAACTACATCCTGGGAACGCATGTCACAGTGTTCAACGATCACAAACCTCTCGAAGACATATTCAAGAAACCCCTGTTGTCAACTCCAATGCGAATTTAATGAATGCGTCTTCGTCTGCAGTGGTATGATCTGACTGTCAAGTACAGAAGAGGTAAAGACATGGAACTCCCCGACACGTTGTCCAGAGCACAGTTGCCAGACAGAACAACAGAGATGGATGGCCTGGAGTGCATCTCCATGCTGAACTTTGTCTCTGTCAGCGACCAGAAGTATGCGGAACTACAAGCACGGACAGAGGAAGAGCTCAGTTGTCTACAACAGGTCATTCAGAGTGGATGGCCAGAGCACAGGCGTGAAGTGCCTGTCTCCGTTCAGCCGTATTGGGACTCAAGAAGCCAGCTTGCTTTGTCTGATGGAATCATCTACAAAGGGCTGCGAATAGTCGTACCCCCCACTATGCGTGAGCACATGCTGAGACTCATCCATCAGTCACACATGGGAATAGTCAAAAGCAAACAGCAAGCTCGTGAGACCCTCTACTGGCCTGGTATGAGTGCACAGATCGAAGAAGTCATCAGAAACTGCAGCCTCTGTGCAGACTTTCAGAACAAGCTTCCAAGAGAGCCACTCAAGCCAACAGAAACACCCGAGCTGCCCTTTGACGAGGTAGCATCTGATCTCTTTGAATTTGAGGGTCAGCAGTACATACTGGTCGTGGACTACTACTCCAAATTCATTGAAGTTAACAAACTGAAAGACACACGCAGTCGCACGATCATAGAGACACTGAAAGCACAATTCGGCAGGCACGGCATCCCTGCAACCATGCGCACTGACAATGGTCCGCAGTACTCCTCAGAGGAGTTCAGAGAATGCTGCAAGAGTTACAGCATCCAGCACATCACATCATCACCACACACACCGCACTCAAATGGAGAAGCAGAGCGTGCTGTGCAGACTGTCAAGAGGCTCTGGCGCAAAGCACCAGACAAACACCTTGCCCTGCTGGACTACAGAACCACTCCCCTTGAGTCAGTAGGCCTCTCACCAGCCCAGCTACTCATGGGAAGGAGACCACGCAACAACTTACCGACAGCCCGTCAGCTCCTTGCTCCAACAGCCTATGACCCCCTGAAAGTCAAGCGCCTGCTAGATCAAACCAAGGACACTCAAAAGTACCACCATGATCGCAAGAAAGCAGGTAAACCTCGCGTTGATCTCAAGCCAGGAGATGAAGTCAGGATGCAGCCCTTTCCTGGTAGCCACACATGGACACCAGCTGTTGTGGTCCGACAGCACAGTGCTCCCCGATCCTTTGTGGTGAGCAGTGGAGACAAACAATACCGTCGCACCAGCCAACATCTCCGCCACAGCACTCCAGCTGCCAACTGTTCCCGGCACTGGACACAGGAAGAGCCATGGACTGAGCCACCAGACCAAGCTGCAAGTGAGAAGCTGCCCCCCACTCCATCTGAGCAGCCTCACTTCCCTGCCAGACAACATGTGAGCCATTCCCAGGCTCGACCAGGTGAACTGTACATCACCCGGAGAGGCAGAACTGTCAAGCCGCCTAACAGACTGACTTTGTAGGTCATGTAGGTTAGGACTAGGTGTGGTAAAGACACCTACGGAAGTGAAGTGCTGGTAACCTCTCCTTCCTAGATATTGTTGTTACAATGTTGCTAATTGTTTATTATTCTTTACTTGTTTACTTAAGGCACTGAACACTTAATTGATGCCAGTGTTATTTAATGCCTTTTAAATTAACTTGTTTACTTAAAGCACTTAAAACAATAAACACAGTTCAATAGAGTAGAGAATAAATAAATGATATATAGTATAAATAAGTAAACAGATTGCAACAAATTAATACATGAATAAGTCCAAAGTTTATTTTGATAGATGCTAGTAATGTTTTGAATTATACTGTATGTCTTCTCATTTGTTAAGAAGGGAGATGTAATGTATGCTCGTTTTACTACGTGTGTTCATGAGTTATGTCCCTATGCGTTACCCGTAGTATCAGTACGGATATCTCCATGGTAACCGGGCTGGCTGGTAAAATAAAAGTTTATGGCAGATACTTGATCCACGTACGTGTCATGTCGCTGACTGACAAAGGAATATATTGCAATCATCAATGGAGCTCCGACTCCACGATTCACCATGGCAACAGGTAAATAAAAGTGGATGTAGAGATATTAATGCGTGTGTAGCAGACGGTGCACGTTTATCTTTAAAAGAAGAGCTTGAGTCAGAGCGAGGAAAGTGTAAATAAGTTAGCCACAAAGTTAATAAAAAAGTTTTATTCAGTGTTGTCCGTTTATTCATCATTTATCAGAATTACATTTCCTTAATGAAGATAAAGTGGTGGAATCTGACTGTGTATCAGGCTGTAGATACATTACATTATATTAATAATATATAATAATATATTTGTTCAGATTTAATCTGATGGGAAAAACACAGGAGGCAGCAGCTGAAAAATAGGAAGATTTAAAACATATAGACCAGGCTATAGATCAAAGACATAAAGACATGACTGTAAACTCACAGTCTGACCCAGTAATAATACCTTTGGTGATTTGCACTTGAAAATATGTTGAGGTTAAAATACAGTAGATTTTAAAATGTTGGACATCTATTTGTATCTTGACTCAGCAGCATTCAGTGACTTTATTTCACCTACAAATGTAGTAAAGTAAAAGACACTGAAATGCTGCACCATTGCTCACTCAGAAATATTAACATATAATCCCCAATATTAGGCTATAGGAATTATGTTCCATCAGTGCGACCAATGACATCAGTGATAGAGATCATTAGTCACTGATACTACGTGTCTAAAGCTTCATACTGATTTTTAAATTTAAATAATTAGACCTACACATTATGTGCAATAAACATGTGGGAGCTGCTCTGACAGACTGACAGACTGATCCTTGTGCAGTGCTATAAAAAATAATAAATATAGAAAGGACAGAGGTTTGATTCTGAGCTGAGTGTGAATTCTCGCTGTGTAATATTTGAAAGTAAAGACAAAAACTGATGTCCAGAAAGAAATGATTGATGTGCATAAATTCAGTAACTTAAGACAGTCCTGAGAAACAAATATCCAGCAGGATTTAGACTGTGACAGACGGTAAATCTCCACTAATGAATGCGCTTCGATGTAAGCTTTGACATAGACTGAATGAATGAGGAAATGAAACAGCGTGCAAGAGAAAAACCTAACCAGCAAGCAGGTTAGGTTCACAGACTCAGTTGCCATGGTGATTGACTCAGAGTTTGATTTACCTCTTCCTGGAACTGAAAACACAGAGTTTCCCTCATTTCAGGGTTAACACACTCAGAAGTCTTCCTGCAACAGGCTGCCCCTCTGGCTCCACTCAGTTTTCCAAACAAACAGTCTCTTGCAGCTCTGGCGTTATCTTGTGCTGCATTCACAGCAGTCGGACATTGGAGATTCGCACTCGTAAATGTCAAATTGGCCATAACTTTTCTTTGAATTCGTTGCTGCCAACTGGGGTGGCAGCAGGGGTGGCATGGCTTTCTTTTAGGGTGGCACTTGCCACCCTATGCCACCCCGGTAGATCCGCCCATGTACATTAGCAACACAGATTTCCTGATGTTAGCATGTAGCTAAATGTAGCAGCGTAGGCTATGTTATGAAAACACTTGCAGTGGCCTGTCTGGAGCAGATGATCATATAAATAAATCTGTCATAAATTGACATGAGCTTGTTGCAAAAGTAGAAAAACTGTTTACAACAAAGTATTCAATAACTCTAGAGGCTAAGGTTTTTGCTCTCAGATGCTACTTTTACTTAGTTTACCTCAGTGTTTGAAACTTTGACAATGTTTACTTTAAACATCTGATATTTTAACACTCAGAAAAGCCAGTCCATTCAAATTCCAGGTGCATTAAATACTGCTGCTTTTCTTAAATATTGACAACAAAAACACCCTTTGGTGTCATTATGAGACAAATCAAGCTCTCAATTCACTCCACTGTCAACTCATCCATGGCAATACTTGACACTGAGAGAAACTGTAGGCCAAGATGAGGGAGGGCTGGATGGATCAAACAAAACTAGACTTTCATCCAGGAGATCAGTTTGTGTCTCTTGTGAAACCAAAAGTCAGTGTTATCTGAATGTACATTAGGTCACTTACATACTAACGTCCAGTATGAAACAAGATGCCAGTGCTGTTTTAACACAACAATACACAGTTTAGGTATTTATGTTTGTTAGGTTCCAAACAGTTAGTTAATAAAGTAAATAAGTAGTTTTGTTTTCTAAACCTATCTGTGACTGTTTCACAGCATTAACCATTTGTTACTATGTGCTTCAGCTGTGCATCACATAAAGACGCTAAAGGTAAACAACATACAAGTCAGTAATACCAGTGCTCGTTCATTAATGTCTCAGATTTTTTCTTGTGTGTGTGTTTGTGTGTGTGTCCTAACATTGTTTTCTGGCTAACATTTACCTTTCTTTAAGTTAATGTTTGACTGCCTCACCTCCAGCATGGCCTATCTCTCAAATGTGCAGTGGGCTGTTTTTCTTTTTGTCTCTGTGACACACAAGCAATTCCACACTTTAGGCTGCATTGTGAAGTGTGACCATCCACAGGCAGCAATTGACTCTACCAGGGAATGACAACAGGCAGCAGGCCTACTCCCCGGCAACGGCAAGCTCTTTGTGTGTGTATTTATGTGATCGGTCAGGCCAGAGAGGCCAAGTGTGGCCGAGTGCCCGCCTCAGCCAGAGCAAACGAGACAGGACAGAACAAGCCATTTTCTCCAACCCCCTCTGGTTAAACTCCCTATTTTCTCACCAGTCGCCCTGGAATTGCTCTGTCTCTCTCTATGAGCGACATCCTGATGGCACAGTGGGCAGCAAACCCAGAGAGCGAATAGGAGGTGGCCGGGGGTGAGGCGTGGGCGAACAAATTAAACGCGAGGCCACAGAGAAGCAGCTGATAAAATCTCAAATGCTCTGTTTGGGTTTGTTTAGTTTTGGTTGGCCCGCAGACATACCTCTCCTGGGCAGTTGGGATCATGTTGACATCCATCTTGTTTATGTTCATCTGCTGTTGTTTACTCGAGTCAAACATGGACGGGGCCGGGTCGAACGTTGTTGTCTTGTCGGCTCTCAGAGGTGTACGTGACCTTCCTTCGACCCTCCTCTGAGCCCGCCTGGCCACACGCTGCACTTTAGCTCAGCAAGTCGAGCAGCTCTTAGATTCTCCCCTAGGTCCTGTTCACTAGCGCAGGATCACAGGGTCAGAGAACCTGGCTTTACTTTAAGTTCAGACCGAATGTCCCAAGGGCTAAATTGTTAAGAACACACTGTCTGGTGCGTTACGTTGATTGCTGAGGAGGCTGGCCAGGTATTACAGCACAGCCAGGAGACCTTCTAGTCTGTCATTTCTTCACTAAACTTGCTGCAAAATTCAACATTCATTGCTGTATTTTGTGACGTACCAGTGGTATTTATCATGTGTTTGTGATTTTTATTACTGAATTGGTTTTCCAATGTATGCCTCTTCTTGTGTCTACACCGTAAAAAATAGTCTCATGGGGATAACACAATTAATCATCAATAAACTGAAAACAGTTGGATACAACATGTAAGTGCTCATTAAAAAAATATAGATACATAACCACAAATATAATGCATATTGTACACAAATTACTGTATTAGTTAGATAGCATACTCATCAATTTATGGTCTCTTTACCATTATTTAACAGTTAGTGAGTTCTTGTGCAATATGTTCATGTTATGCTGCAGTACTTTTTACAAATGTTTTAATACACTCAAATGTTTTCTTTGCATCTTTTTTATGATTTTTTTATGGTTACTGTTTTGCCTTAGCAGTTAACCATGATATCAGAATGATGTAATCCTTTTTATCCTAAATATACACATCTCGCCTCTTGTCATGTTTGCTATTTGCTGGATGAAAACTTTTAATTAAAATGTCACCTCTTATTCTAATAAAGAGAATGCCAGCACTCTTTTTCTTCAACAACAAAATGATCACAGCAAATGTTGACACTGTGTCTGTTTTTAGACAAAAGCCTAACCAAGTCCCCTGCTGATGAAGATCAATATGATTGAACTGCTGAATGGTCCTTGTGTTGAAATTGTTTAAGAATGAATTGAGAATTAATCTCTAGCCTGAGCTTTAAGCCAAAATGGAGATGAGGTCCATAAAATGCTGAGAAAAAAACAACAACCTCTCACTTCATTTGATTCCCATGGGGCCCCATCAACGGCCATAGATCAACATATCTTGGATGCAATTAGATAGACCTACATCCACTCACAGCAACAAAACATGCGACGTAGCTCTAAGCGACAGACAAATGAAAACAGACATGCAGAGATGAGCTGTGATGGTGTATGCGGTGAGCGCAATAAGTGGAAAAATGAAGAGGACCGACAACAACACCTGAGGGAAGAATACCCCAGGAAATACTTTTTCCAAGAACCTTAAATTGAGTTGAAAAGTTAAGGCACACAGACTTGTTACTAAAACAAGGATGGACAGAGACGTGATGACAAAATAAGCCAAATGCCTTATTGAAATGATCAGAAATAAGCAAATAGACAGGGCCTGGAGCTGCTGGGAGAAAGGAAACAATAGTCAAATCAACACTGATGCCAGTGAGGAGGGGACTGAAATATATATTTTTTGTTTTGATTGTTATTAGCTTTAAAAGCTTAATACAAAATCTTAAACCACAAGTTGAGTATAAATTCAGTCTACATCAGACTAAACTAAACAAAAGTCGGGAATGTAGAGGCCACTTGTGGAGAGGCAGACTACCCTAAGAAGTGCCCGGGGGTGCCACCACTTACTCCCCTCAGGTGCAACGGAGCAATACTCAAGGTAAAGTGGTGCAATCTACACTTGCTCTTACTGGCACATTTAAAGTGTAGGGACCGCACCATAGGCACCTTGCCTTCCAACAAGATGGCACTCTGCTTTACTAAAGTAGAGAACTTTCCAAAAAGAATTTGAAACAAATTGACAACCCTGTTGGTTTAACAATAACAGCCTCATAAGTGCAATTCTAGCAAATCAACTATAATAGTGAATAAAAAGGAACAAAACAAGGTAAGGTAAGTCATATAATATGTTACCAATAGGATTTCAGGTAATGCTACGACATTTACAGTGTCACATAATGCGTTACCACCTGACAAACTGTTTGTTGTTTTTATTTTTCATTCATCCATACTGATCCACTTCTGCCAGTGCGCCACCAGAAAAAATATCCCAAAAGCAGCGTTGTCATGTCACTATCGGCTACATTATATAAGGGTGCCGGTGATCGGCACATATGTGACTGTATGTCAGCATGTTCAGTGTGTTTCCATTAATACACCTGCAACATCTACAGCGAATCCTAAGGCTGCTAGAAAGTGGTGGGGATGGCCTCTGGTTTGTTTATTTCTTCATCACAATGAATGGCACATCTGGGTGATGTTAGTATATGTTGGATGGGTTCCCATTCACATCCCCTACATCTGCACAGCAACACCGACACACAGTCCTGTTACTATGCATAAACCGCTTTCCAGTGCTGTTGTAGCTGATTTGCACACCAGGAGCTGGCAGACAGGTGAGTCTTTTCTGTTTGTTGTGCTAACCTCAATATTTGTTTACTGTGTTTCATATCATAGATGCACAAATATTCATCCATATGTCATAATTATCAGACTTTGATCCTCTGCCTGCCTGTCCCTGTGTCCAAGGCTATTCGTTTATTCTAAAAGGTCTGGGCTATTTAATTGTTCTGTATCATCATTATTAATATAAGCAGGGGATTTTAATACAAAGTGGTAACCACTGTCTGTGAATGCATGAATGGGTCAGACCTGCAGCAATGGGTTTGAAATTAACTGTAATAAACTGGAGCTTCTGTGCTTTGATTACCTGCTGTGAAGCAACATGACCCTCATCCATTTAAATGCTCATTTGTTCTTCTGAAGTCATGTCGGTGAAAGTATCACAAAAGGGGTGTAATAAGTCACTTTTAAGTCTATACACAGAGTAATATTATAAAGTAACTTATTACACCTAAATGAAGGTAGTTAGTGATATGTAATGTATTACATTTTTAGAGTAACTTGCCCATCACTGGTAAGGGTAATAAAAAATGGCAACCCTGTGGGCCAGAGGCCTTTTTGGGGTATTCTTACTGCCTTTACTTTATGTGCCTGTATTTTATATTAATTTTTATATCAATGAAAAAAAAACTGTGTGACTAAATTCTTACATTTTTACATACATCTCACCATAGCAAGTTGGAAGTTGACATATTCTGCCATATATGAAGAGGGGAGACTCTCTGGAATCTGGCAATATAAGAACCATGATGCTGGGACATTCTGTCACTTCATAGCTGTCCAAAACATGTGGTTTGTGCCAGGCAGACATGATTGCCAGTATTTTTTCATTATTGCAAGAAATTTCATCGACTCATTCACAAGTCAAAAATGTGTTTTATCTGAAAGAAACATGCAATATTTACATCTAAGATAATAGAAAAATAGTCAACCAAGTGCAATGATGTCATCCAAGATAAGAGAGATAGATGGAGATATTTGTATCTTGAAAGCCGGACTACAAATGTGGAGAGACAGAGAGAAACACACGCAAGCCTAAGACGTGGTAAGATACGATATTCCTCACTATATGAAGTGACTGATAACAAGATCTGTATAATGGGTTGTAAAGAAATTCATCAGCTTTCCTTGTTGTAGACACTTGATATGTATTGATGGGATGACAGCACAGTGATGTGTTTGGTATCACTGGAAAGCATGACATTTCTGTGCGAGCCTGCATTCACGAGTAATCCATCCAAGAGTAATGTTTTTCGCTGTGAAGACATTGGACTACCCACAAGTGAAGTGCTTGGTCTTCTCGGAACACTACGATTCCACTGTTTCACGTGATATGCGTGGCTTCTTGCTATGACGCATGGTTGCGGAGAAAATCCATAGAGAAGAACAGGTGTGAATTTGGATGCACTATGCGTCATTCGGGCCCATAGGGTTAACCTACAAAGAGGGAAAACAAAATTAACAAGGCTCACAATGCCGCCCACAAAAATGTTGTCATGTTGGGATCCTCCTCACCGCCTCTGATATGGGGCGTTAACACAGGATCACCCAGACAGGCAGGGCAACAGGGATTTCACATCTATTGTGCTAAGCCAGCGGATCAGATCAAAGCTAAAAACAAAAGGCAGGCAACTAAGTGTGGAGGGTTAAAAGAGCTGATTTGTTCAAGTGAAGTTCAACTACATACCTGTTACAAACAACTAGCCACAACAGGGAAGAGAAGAGCGTAAGAGGCACTGATTTGGGTAATGGTTGGTGGAGGAAGCAGGCCTGAGGCTGCACTGGCACTACATGTTTACACTGAAATATACTGCATTGAAGTGGCACCCCACCACATGTTGCATCAATATGTCTGTTGGTGAGTGTTGTCATTTCTGCCATCAGAATTTAAGAAATAGTGCTTTAAAAGAAAGTTTCCAATCAGCTGCAGCCATCTGGGTTGTTTTTTGAAAATGCCTCAGTGGCGCTCCTCTTTATTAAACTCAGTTTATGCTGGCTGGAGTGAGGGTGCACAAGCCAAAAATATCCTCATGTATTTTGGATTAAGTGCAAAGATTTCGCAAGTTGTCAGTAGAGTCCTGTATGGGTCAGATTTACAAGACCTGTTTCTGAAGCAGCACCCTGATGTGCAATATTGCACCTGCCACCCACACATGACTAATTAGCTCTGCAATCTGACCCAGTCCGTCGACACAAGAGCCACAGCCTGACCTGAAACTGCATGTATAAGCATGTATAATAACATTACATTCACTTTTACTTTTGTATTCAGGAAATATAATTAATACTATTTGTTTTTCTCATAATATCGAGCAGCACATCTCCACAGTCAACGTGCCTGTTGGTAATGCAAGAGAGAAATCCTTTTGCTATATTTTAGTGAGATTATTACATGGGTTTTAAACTGCAGTACAACCTCTTGTGTTGACATTCATTTACTTTTAAAATGTATACCACAACTGTTTCATCACCAAGATTATACACTCACGACACAACTTACAAGTGACTGCATCTGCTCAAGACAGGTATAAAAGATTTAGTAGTCTACTGGACTACTAAGACTAAGAGGCTGCATCCAGTGAATTTAAGAATGCCTGAGCCCTCATAAATAATAGCTGTCCAACAGTCAATGGATCTTTATGCAGGCTGACTTGAGAGAGAGATAGTCTCTGCTTCTTATCCCTTTATCTCAGCTGCACAGCTGAAGAGAACAGGCCGTAGGAAACACTTTACAGTCTATGGCCATTTTTTGGTATATAAATTAATTACTCTTAAGGGGAGCAAAGGCAGTTACGTTACCGCAGGGGCTGCAAACTGTGTAAGCAAAAGCGAGCGTGATCCCACTCTCTGAGGAATCAAATGCTTATTTGTTTGCACTTACATGTTATGCTAATTGATTCGGAGTGAGGAGGCATCTGCAATCCCCCATAGTCCTCACCAAAGCTGGATTTCTATCAGCACTGGCATCGATTTTTGCATTTGCACCGACCCATGGCCATGTTCACTGGGAAAGTCAAGCGTGTTAGAAAGCACACATAACACACGGACATACACACTTAACTGTGTCCACGTACACATGATCAAACACCGCAAAGTCCCATTCGGAGTATCCGTTTCAAAATCTCTCTGTTCTTGCTCCCACTGCTTCATTCCCCATGCATGTGCTTTCTCACTCACACAGGGGGGCAACACAGAAAATAAACATCAAATATATATCATTAATATCACATTCATATATACCATTTATAAATGATCCATGACTCCTCCAATAAGCTGTCAGAATCACTTTAACTGCCTCATAAAGCCTTACTGATTAGTGTGATGAATACATTTTTATTATTATATTGAATACCATGTCGGGTGAGATTGATCCCTGACAAAGTCATGAGGAGTTCCCATAGAAACGCAGGTTGTCATCATGAGCAATTTAGCCATGGTTTTCATGCTGTGTATATGCAAAGGGCAGACAGCAGTCAGATTATATGCAATAACACAATGTAATGAATAATTGATTCCTGGCTTTTGGGGTGAGGGAAGTAAGAGGTTGCCAGGACAACCAGTAAAGCACTTCTTCGTCTTTCTTGGGCGCACACACACACACACACACACACACACACACACACAAAGTCTGTGATAAGGCTGTCTAATTTGCCCCGACCTCTCTGTCTCTAGACGCCGCCTCCACACTGACAGTCTTTAATTGTTTAACGCTGAGGTTCCTCGTCCTTTTCACCTGGACACCACACACACACGCACACACAAACACACACACACACTGGCGAGGCCATACAACCCTCTGTATGTATCTTGTAGATGTATATTCTTTGTCTTGTATTGTTTTGTCTGCTGTACATCATCACCACTGTGAAACAATAGCAACGGCGTCAACACACTGCCGTCAGTGTATGATATGTTGGTAAGCATTTTAATCACAGATCCCATATTTTCATAATTACAGGGTAATTAGCTGGCAGCAGAATACAGTGTGTGAAATTATGGGCTGTTAAATTGCAAAGTGGATGGAGGCTGGGCACTGCTATCTGGAATTTTTCGAGGGTCCATTTAAATCAAGATTCAGTTTCGGGAGTGGATATTCACTCTGGATGAATGATAAGTGTATTGGTACAATAACAAAAAAAAACATGCTGAGTGCATTACAGTTGTGTAAGGGGGAAGAGGATGTGGCGATTTAAACCGCAGCGAATGAATAACAAAATCTGATTAGGAAGTTCAGATTAATATAGCTCGCTGCCTTTGGGCCAACACACAAGCTGTGAAGACAGGGCCTGAAAAGTCACAGCCGCGGTTATTCTTGGAGTACAGTAATTCTCACATCCTCTTCAGAGCGCACTGATGTTGGCAGCGGAGAGTGTGTTATTAATTAGTGAGCTTTAAGAAAACTTCTTGAGGAGTTGTCTGAGACAGGCTTTTGTCTCGCTTTGATCTGATGGGTATAAAATGTATTGAATGGATACAGATGACTGGCCTTATACAGAGCTCTATTCACATTTTACTTAGATTAAAAAGCCTTCCTCAAAGCCCAAGGTTCCTTTGATGCTGTTTAGAAAAAAAAACCCTTAGGTGTGGCTGAATGATGCAACGTTGAGCTGCTCCTGTCAGGAAAAAAAAAACAGATGGGAAAAACAGGCTTTAATTCAGACAAAAGCAGACAGGGACCGTGTGTATGCAGGGGCCTGAGATGGCTCAGGCTCTGGAGACTTCTTTCTCTCTGTCTCTATCTTCCTATCTCCCTCCGTTGCTCCGTTCATTAATCAGCCCTTTATTAAACAAAAGCAGCTTCCAGCACTCCCTAAAAGGTGCATAGATAATCTTGACATGAAGACAGAGTATTTACCCTCCTTACCCTTTACTTCTGCACCGCATTCTGCATGGTAATGGAGGCAAAAACTCTTGCGGTGTATAAAGACTGATTGAAAATACCAACCTTTGTAAATATTACATACAATTCCGTTTAATGGTCTTTGAGTTATTGCGCTTCAGAAAGCCAAACATCTGCCGCCAAGTACAGTCTGTGCAGATAGAGGTGACGTGCGTGGACAAAATGAATGGTGAGGTGAATTATCCACTGCGGAGAGAGTCTGGAATTTAATTACTGCCGTTCGACACCAACGTTTTTAAGGACACGGGTAATTTCGAGGACCATTGTCTAAGCACTTGCAGGAAAAGTGATACAAGCGAGTCGGGCAATCAAACATCCCACAGCTGAGAAAACTGGGCCAGGATGTACTTTCTTTGAACAACAGACAATTTAGAAGTTATAGTTTACCAGTCTATGGCAGAGGAAAAGCCACTCGAAGGGGGGGAAAAAATAATAGAGTGTAAAGGTTCGATGTGTATAACAATGACAATGAGGCGTCGAACTGGAAAAGGGCCCTTAATAGGTACCTGCCTGCCCTAGGGACCACACTTGCCTCTTATTGGTCATCCATTCACAAGACAGCGGCGCATTCTCCTCACCGCCAATCAGCCAATTACAGGCCCCATAACAGGAGGCCTGCTGGCAGCGAGGCAGTCTTTACAAGCCCTGCATCTCAGGCAGGGGAGACGACCCTGTCACGATCATAACTATGATGAATATGGCCGTAAGTTTACGGCAACACTACTGTTTCTGGTAATGTGAGGTGGGTGTGAAACGGCCATTCATGGGGACCAGACAGCGTGACCCCCTTTGAGGCTTTGGAAAACGCTGTAAAATACTGTAAGATGATGAGAAGGGCAGGGAGAGAAGTGTTAATCCAGAGGTGGTGAACATTTATTAGTGTTAGAGGGAAGGGGCAGCACTAATGTTGCCTCTCACTCACCGGCTGCTAATGAAGCCAGTTATGAGGGAGTCTGGAGCTGAGCAGAAGGGCAGAGAGAGGGGATATTTTGTTACCTCTGCTTTAATATTCAGTTCTTTTATAGAGTAGTGCCAGTCCATTTTATCCTGCTATTATTAATCTGTCCGTTTCAACGAGGTCTAAGCAGATTCTGATCAGCATTAGCTGCCTGCCTGTCTGGCTGGAGTCCATGTCTCTTTGATTGCACTGAGCATCAATGACTCTACAGCACATTATCTACCCCGCCAACGATGCTGATCATTCAGCAACTCTTTGCATTTTAATGTCTGAATTGCAGCTGATCCCGACATTACAGCAGTAGTGACTGAGAGCAGTGGTAATGACATGACACAGAAGCGTGTATTTGTGTGGATGTGTGCAAGCCTGTCTGCAGCTTGGACCTCTCATGCTTGATCTGTACTTGGTGTTAGTGGGTGCATCGGCTATAACTGACTGGGACCCAGTTTTGCCTCCAGCACAATCTTAAATTCCTCAAGGTGTGGATTTTGAAAGATACTGTCAATATTTTATGAGTACCTCAGTGTTGACTGCATAGCTACTCTCAGATTCAGTGGGCCTCATCCACAAGGTGCATTATTAGCTGTAGATTTGTGAGTGGCTGTGGAGCACAGTGCAAAAACAGTCTCTGTTTACATGCACTTAAGGAGCTGGATTACAGATTGGTTTTTGCATAAACCTGATTTCTTGAACAGCACATAAACAAGAAACATGGGTTTGGTAATTGGGACATAAGACTGGAGAGACCCAGCTAGACTGGTCCTGGAGAAAGCAGATTTCTTGGTCATGAATTGTATATATGCATAACAGGATTTCTGTTTGGCTTTGTGCATGTATGCATGTGCCTGGCAAAGACTTCAGATGGGCAAGCTGTGACAGCAGTGCGACAGGATGAAAGGAAAGATAATTATATGTACTGTTGTACTGTAACCTTATATTCAAAATAACTCAAATCAAAGTCCAAGTTCAGAGGACTGAATCAAACCATGCAAACGACTCTCTCTCTAACCAAATCAGTGGAAAAACTGGAGTCATTGTTTGTCACTGAGCAACACAGACAGACTGATGCACGCTTTTATAACTAGCAGGCTAGACTATTGTAATGCTCTCCTTTATGATCTAGCGAGGAATTCAATACATCAGCTACAATTAATTCTAAATTGTGCTGCACAAGGGCTGACTGAGACCAAAAAGACAGCACACATTACACAGATCCAAGTCCTTACACTTGTCACCTGTTAGTTTTGTATTGATTTCAAATTATTTCATTAGTTTAGACAGCAGTCCATGGCCATGCACTATGAGCTACTTCTCAGAAATGCTTTTGCGGTTTATGAACCAGGAGAGCCCTCAGATCCTCCGGTTCTTCTCTTTTAGCTGTTCCATAAAAAGCACAATAAAAACATTTGGCATAGCTGCCTTCAGCCATTACGCTACAAACCACTGGAACAGCCTCCCAGAGGATCTGAGAGCAGCTGACAATACTGATATATTTAAATCCCACTGATTTAGTGTGGCTGTGATGTAGTTATTTTTTATTTAGAATTTTGGGTTTATACTATATATCCTTACTCTATTATAATTATTATTTATCTTACTTTTGTTCATTTTATTGTTGATCACTATGATTTATTTCGGTTCTATTTCACTTTTTTAGAACTGAAATATTTTTAACAGCCTAGATTTTTGTCAGTTGCTTGTGAAGCACTTTGAAGGGCACTGATTTGTTTAAAAGGTGCTATATACATAAGGGTTGACTGATTGCTTAATTGATCAATTATTTGTACTGGAGCCTGATGAAACAAAAAGAGCTTTATTTCTAAATTAACTTGCAATTACCTCGCTATAGGGATTTCTGAACTGAACAGCTCCCGCACACAGAATAGAGCTCTGGTTAAAGTCCATGTTTGATTTTTTGGATAAAGCTAGGTAAATTCTAATTTCACTATGTTGGCATATAAAAGTCAAAGGTTTTTACATAGAGGATTTTGAATATCTCTTTTTAATCACTCGATAAATCAGAAAATACTGTCAGCAGCTACAAAAAAATCTTTTTTTTGCCATGTTTTTAAGAATAAAATGATCTGTTAATCAGGCTGTGAATTATATATGAACAGACTCTTCTGTTAAAACATTCAGGTTACAGGCATGAATAAAAAAGGAATGTTTGGTGTATGTAAGTGCTACTGAAGGTGAGATTTTTGGAGAGTGTAAGAAAACAAAAACATTTTGATTTTAACCCTATGGGCCCGAACGACTCATAGTGCATCCAAATTCACACTTGTTCTGCTCTATGGCTTCTTGCTATGACACACGGTCGCAGAGAAAATCCACTCATATCACGTGAAACAGCGGAACCGCAGCTTTCCAACAAGAAAAGCATGTCACTTGTCGGTAGTCCAATGTTTTCACAGCGAAAAAAAATGAATGCCAAGCATATCACATGAAAGCGCAGGACCAGAGCCTTCCAGTGATACCACACACATCATTGTGCTGTCATCCCATCACGCTATAAATACAGATCATTTGTCTACAAAATAAGAACCTGACGAATTTATTTACAACCCATTATACAGGGCCCACAGGGTTAAAATACCATACATTTTTAGAGACACAAGGGTGAAAATTTGAAATAAATGATATCACCATGAAACTTCCCAATGATCACTTACATTAAGACAATTACTTTTTGTGTAACAAGTTTTCTGAAATTGTATGTTTAAATATGAAAACGAGGCATTATCTAATTAAATGTGCTTTTTTCATACATTTTCAAACCAAAATCTGTCCTAAAATAACAAAAAAAAAACCCTTAATGTGTATTTTAGATGTTTTCTTTTCACTAGTCTAAAAGAGGACACTTCATGAAAGCAAAGTAGCCCAAAATCTCAAAACTGACCAGTGCATAAAAGTCTATGTTTTCACCTTGGGTGTCTCGCCTTGAATTTAAAATACACAGCTTCAGAGGCACAGTGCCTGTTGGAAAAGCAGCAATATCGCAGTAAAAATACAACTGCTTTTTGTGGCACTATCCCCGGCGGATGAACAGTGACTAGTCACTACACTGGTCTCGTACAGCTTGGTAGGTGTCTTGCCTGGATAACAACACATTCTTTGTCCCCTCTACCTCTACCATGACAAGATCGTCTCATATACCGTATCACTTTAGAAATGTTGATGTGATGCATAAATGTACAAATGTTATGTAATCATGGTTTGCAGTAACATACAGTGCCAGTATGTACTCATAACATTGTGATTGAATGTAAATTTAAAAGCAGCTAGTGCCTGTCTACCGTGCTGATTCAGTCTGTGGTAACTGACTGAACTATGTAATACTTCTAAACTACACTGCTTTAAAGCCAAATCATGATCTCAGTGGTTTTCATGCCTAAACCTAACCATACTTAAACCATAGCATTTCTGAAACATACGGTGTTACTGTATCCACCACATAATAATGTGCAAATGTAATGTATCTGTGGTTTGCAGAAAATTAGAAGGCCAACATTTTTTCTGGTGACTGGGTTGATCATTCAACAACCAGAGGCCATATATTGCAGGAACCACCTGGGATGCCAAAAACAGGCAGTACAGCCAATCTTGAATCATGGACAATTATAAAGCAACAGCCTACAATAGAAAAAGAACTAAATTACAATGCACAAACTGAAGGAGCTGACAGGATCGCATTCCAGTTGTACCATGTGTGATTTCATGTAACAACAACATCATCAATGGTCAAGTGGGGAAGCACCCCACTGAGGTGTTTTTTGCTGAAAGTGTGCATTAAAAATGCATTATGCAATGTCCACACATGGATATTCTAGGAAATGAACACTGGCAGTGGATGTAAGCCAAGGTTTTTGTACTTAATGCAGTACTGTCGATGACTATGAAAACATAACCCAGTAGCCAAGTATGTGAAAGCCTCTTACAGTCTTTAATTGCAAACTCATGTCAAGTAATCAGAGTCCACAGAAAACTTGTCCTTACCTGTAGGTTCTCATTAGTCACTTGGAGTATATCAGCCACTGGGATCTCATTTCATTAAAGTACTAGTTAGCTAACCAAGCTCATTTTAAAGTATTAGCTAGACGACACAGTCCTTGCTGTATCTCTGTGCATGCATGTTATCAGCGATGGTACAGTCGTGCCTTCATACATAATTCAGAGCAGCGCCTAAGAGATATGGAACGTTTTGATCTACATTCTGTGGAACGCAAACTTTCCTGATATGTGTGCTGTGCTGTACATGCTGGTACAAACACACGCCTCATATGCTTGAGGCTACTGACAACTGCATCCTTGGTTGATATTTTGCTTGAGCAGTTTTAATACAGTTGGTGGATTGGCCAATAGAGTCGGAGAGAGATGAAGGGTGAAGATTGTTCCACTATCAGCCGAGAGAGGCTATAGCCACTGGCCACTGTGAATAGAGCAGAGCACAGATATACTGGACCTCTGTTGACACAGGTATAGACTTGCAGCTCTTATCTGTGTAGGTCGAATGGAGCAGAAGATAACAAGTATTATGCATTTAACAAAAAGACATTCGTGGACACATTGTTCTATACATGCATTACACAACTCTCACTGACAAAATATACAAGAGTCTCGTGAGTACTGTTAGTCATGCTAGTGGCATGGATAGCAGTGTTGGCCTGTCGATCAGCTTGTTGGTCTTTAGATGGATTGCCATAAAGTTTTGTACACACATCCCAAGGATAATTGCAATTAAATTTGCTGATCACCAAGCCAAAATTTGCCAACTACCTAAACAAAAATTAATGACATTCTCATCAGCTTCAATTGTACTTGCCGTTTTTCCTAATTTTCAAATGTTACCATACTAACATGCTAAACAAAGTTGGTGAAGATAGTCATGATTATATGTGCTTAACATCAGCATGTTAGCATTGTCACTGTCATTGGAATCCCAACATTTTCTGAGTACAGCCTCACCAACCCATTAACATCACTGTAGACTCATAAGTGGGATTTATACTTGTACGGCAGACCCTTCGCCCATACAGTGGTCTGTCTGTGTCACTCTGCAGTTACACCTTTAGGAAACTAGCAGGCAGCAGGGTTTCTGTGGAGTGCTGTTAAGTTTAGTTGATTCAAAACACACCTGAAACACACATTTGTGAATTGTCGGTGTGACATGTAATGGCTGAATGTTGGCTGGTTATAAATGTAGACACGGACGTGTTGCAAATGAATTGCCTTTTTGGGGACCAATAAAGTTGTCTGAATCTGAATCTGAATTAAACATGGCTTATTAGAAACGATTTCAAACACCAAGTGCACAAACCCGCTTCACTATAACTCGCAGCATTCACAGACAAAGCACTTGTCTTTTGCTGGATACATTTTCACCACAAATACAACATGCTAATGTTATTAGCACAAGCCTTTGGCATTTTACATTGTATAAATTAGCCTTGCAACTAGCAAATGTTTCCTCTTCTCATATGAAGCCGGGGACAACAGCAACATTTAACAAAGTTACAAAATTTGCTTCCATCACAACTCACAAAGTTCACTGACAAATCAACTGTCATACCAAACACATTTTCCAAACAGATACAACATGCTAACATTATTAGCACAAACCTATGGCATTTTACATTGTATAAATTAGCCTAGCGACAAACAAAGATTTCCTCTGCTCATATGATGCCAGGCTAAATCCCTGGAGGATAAGTTGCATACAAGACTTAAAATGTTATTTTAGTGGATACTTCCTTGTCTTCACATTTTACTGTTTCTTATCTGTGAAATGAAAGTAAACAAAAACTTTGTTTCCACTGAGGGAAATGGTTTCGGCTTACAAAAATAGACAGGAGGTCTGCGTCACCACAACATGTAGTTACATTTCTGGGGAAGTGAACGTCAGGCTACAGCGTAGGTTACTGTGTAGGCTCTACGTCTACACAGAGCCTATGCTGTAGATACAGAGTGGATTCAATGTAGAAGTATAAATTCCGCCTTAGTCTTGTTTGTATACAGAGGGGCCTCTTCCCCACGTCCTACCCCACTGCTTTCGGCGCCTTTGCTTGAGCCACACCCATCCTTGAACTTGACCTTCGTTTTTATTTCAACCACAAACTCATGAGCCAGGGGCATAACAACAAGTGGCCAATGGCCCCTTCTCACTTTCCTGCAGTTTGTGACTGCATGTGGAACAGTTGCGATGTTTGTTTTTTTTATAAATCTGTCCGCAGACAGACAGACAGACGAACAGATAAATACCTGGCTAAATACTCAAATGGCTTCCGCGGTTGCTCCTGCTAAAATAGATGTCTCCAGGACCACAATTTCACACACACACACACACACACACACACACACACACACACACACACACACACACACACACTTGCAAAGACTCACAAGTTGAAAACAACATCAGCTAAGATGCCCCAGCTGGTAAAAATCATATGAACTTGAGACCATCTGAGATGGAATCACACAGGCCGCACCACTGATCTGTGACATGAAACTAATATGGTCCAGGGGCAATAGTGTCAGGAGGGGGGCTTCCCTACTTCCTACCCCTCCCACTTCCAGCGCCCTTACTCTGATGACACCCATCTTTGAACTCGACCTTCACTGTGATCTCAACTGACTGTAAAAAGAACCCAAAATCGTCACCAGGACCAAACACACACCAAGGTGAAAACAATACCAGACTCATTATCACAGCTGGTAATAATCAGCGAAAGTAGTTGCCTTAAATTACAAATGGAGACATACCACTAAATATTATATATTGGTCTGCTTGCATTTTTCATTCTAATAGCTGTGTTTTCATGAGGGTAAGGAGTTTCAGGGTTGCAGGTAGGACTACGTTTCTGTAGTGGAGCCACAAGGAGGCCTGTAGTTTGTATGCCCCGCACCAAAGGCTGGGAGTTATATTGTTCTCTTCAACATTGTCAGTGGGTTGAGAGGCATGTAAGGACAGTCTCAAGAGTAAGGACAGAACTGTCCACATAACCTGGGTGTTGACAGATGTCCTCAGTCTGCTAACACTGGAGGGAGTTGCCCCATGAAGTAGGAATGCTGAGTTATCATCTTAACCAAGAAAAACCTTGAAGTTAAAAAGTTAAAACAAGTAAGCTTTGCTCTGCATGCTAATTTAGTGATTATGTTATGTAAGACAGGTACCACACCACTTGGCCCCATCACTGATTAAGTGAAAAAACAACTAGGTTTTATATATTCTATAAATTTAGAGCAGATGGCAGTATTTCAAGTAAAACCAGGAAGGTTATATGAACAGATAATCAGGCTCATTTATAATTTATAACTCCAGTGGTAGCTGATAAAACATCTGACTCGGATTCCATCTGGTAACATTAATGTATTGTAATTTATGCTCTAAAATGAATGCTTCCCTCTCTTTCTACACCCTCTTGACAATTTTTCACATTTCTTCTATCATCTCTTGTCACCAGCTGATGGCGAGCAGTGCATCCTTTGCTCCATATTCATCTGGCTCTCCTTTTTCTGAGACGTGCTTCCCCTTTTGCCATCAGCCCCCCGCCTGGCTTAACCCAACCCAAAAGCCCTTTGATGTGTCACTTCACATCACACCCTCAAAGCTGCGAAATCTCAATTTTCTGATAAGGGCAACCTCAATTTGTCAGGAGATACTATTTATAGATCTGACAGAGATAGAGCTGCACGATTTGCAATAATTCTTAACAAGTACTTAGAGGCCATCGCCACCTTTGTGTGAAGTAAAAGCAGCACTGCCCTAGTCGATTCACCTGATAAAGACGCATCGTGGAAGTAGATTTGAAATGACGCTCGGCAGCACTTATTTCGCCACTGTATTAGACACGGGTCCAGCGTGGCCCAGCTTCCTGTTTGAACTCATACCTCCTGAGGGTTTGAGCTCTTTTAATATCTCAATTCAACCCACTTTGTGGATCTTAGATAGTACTGCCTCCATCCAAGCAGCAGTCAAAAGGAAAACGTGGTAGTTTCAGCAGCCTCTGGCGTCAGGTGCACACACACACACACACACACACACACACACACTGATGTTGGAAACGCTACTCTGAAAATGCAATTAACTCAGCTGTCCATTACTCACTCAGGAAATGATTGAGGCTACAAAAAAACTACTAAGAACTTTGTCTGAAAGAAAGTAAATAGCGCAAGTAAACTTGATTGCACAAGAACAGTTTGGAACGTTTTACTAAAAATGTTCTAGAACTATCCTATCGGAACTAATTATAGGTAAAACAGAGATAGTGCTTAACTGGTAAACTTCTGTTTCTTTATTAGACTATTAATTACAAGACTGATCCTTTTAAGTAACCCAGTTTGTGTCATTCACCAGGTCACTAGCTAACTAAGTCATGATCGACTCCTTTGATTCGGATTTGTACGACTGGTGAGTTTGCTTTACGTTCCACAAGTTTTCCTTAGCTTTTTAGCTTTTAATTTAATAAATTAACACCCTGTTGCATGCCACAATGGTGTAAACACAAGCAAAAAGGAAATGCAAGAACAAACCTTTTGTGATTTTAGTCAGAATTGGATAGCAGTTTTTTGGCTCATGTGTTGCTGAGCAGCACCTGCGGCTCACTCCTTCCTCAGCTCAGTGGATGTGATTTGTGATACTGGGTTGGCTCACTGGACGAGACTGTCACTGAGCAGTTGTTTTCACTCATTCTTTGTTTCTGTGGGCGTGTGGTCATGAATTACTTGTTCTGCAGCTCAGGGGTAGTGTGCTCCACATAACACTACTAATATGCTAATTCCGTTCCTGCCCCCACATCAGTAAGGTCATCCTCACGACAACTGCATTCAGCCCTTCTATTGCTGCTCTCAGGTACTGGAATAGCCTCTTGTCCCATACTAAGTCCAGTTCCACCAGTGAAATATAAAGACCCACATTTTTGCTTGCTTTTAATTCATTCTAAAGCCACATTTACACATGCACTGCAACCCTGAAATTATCTAGACATTACCCAGAGGAGCTCTATGTGAAAACGCAAACGTCCAAATCAGTTAAACTGGACATCAAACAGACTTTACCCTGCCAGCTCCCGAGGACCAAGTCTATGTAATGACCGATTGTCATAGAGCATGTAACTGTCAGGAGAATTTGCAGCGAGCAATTTGGCATGTTCATGGTGTTTCTATCATGTGGTTTGCCAAATATTAGGAGAGAAAAAACATCTGAGGGTGGAGAGGATTTACACAATGATGGCAACAAAAATGTCTAACTGGAGAAATGATGAGATTTGGAAATTTCTGTCGGTAAAGGCTGAAGCCAAAATTATCAGGCAAATTCAAGGAGCAGCAAGAGACTCTGTTTATGACCAAATTACGAGCCTGCCATGGTACATGACTGCTGTGTAAATTGTGTCATGTCCTGCCTCCTGCGTGCTACCCAGACACCACCCTTCACTAAACCAAACCAATATTTCCAGTAGGTCAGAAAGAATCTGACATAGACAATCTCCTGTCTCCTACGTGTGTGAATGGGAAACTCTGGAAAATGTACGTACATGATTCTCTCTTTATTGTCTGGAGTTAATAAGCGAAAACGGCTTAAAGGAATACTCCGACGATTTGGGAGTTATGTCCTTTCCTATCATTTTCATAGTGAGACAACATGATCGATATCTTTTTTGTGTCTGTACGTCCAGTGGCTGGGCCTCAGCGGTTAGCATTGCAGCTTAGCTTAGCGAATACAATTGAAGTCTATAAGGGGTCAGTAGCCTACTCGGTAAAAGTGAACAAATATACGTTACAGAAACCCTGAAGCTGGCATTTCTGCACGTGCATTTAAAATAAACATTTTTAATTTGAAAAATGAGAGTCCTTTTTAGTCATTTTAGAAGAAGTTTGATACACAGAACTATAGTGTGTTTATGTCCTGCGCGGATGGATACAGCAGTGAGTAACAGCTGCAGCTGGCTCTGGGACAATCATGCCTCGAAAATATATTATTGCTACTTGCAAAAATATTCAAGGCAAACCTACAGGGACTCGTGTGATATTTCACCGGTTTCCAGTGCGCAACCCTGAGCAATTTCGAAAATGGCTTGTTGCTGTACAAATGGACCCCAGCAAACCTCAAAAAGACCTGCCACGGCTGCTAATTTGCTTGGAGCACGTTGAGAGGGAGGAGTACAGTGAAAAATCAAGCAAAGCCGTACAAGGTTTTTTCTGAAAGCATCTGTCGGCATACAGAGAGGACAAAGGGAAACACCTGAGGCTGTGGTAAGTAACTCTAATCGTATTATGAAGTGCTTTATGGTTTATTGTTGAAATGACTCTAACCACGCTGATATCCCTACATTACATTACTCTGCGAAATCTGCTTGTCGGTAAAGTTATGTTGCTGCTTCTGGAGTTCAACTGATTAGCGATAAGTTTATGTACAAGGAGAATTTGCGGTGTTTTTGGTATTTAGCAAAAGGTAAGACAACAAACACAGCCAGGAAATGCTCCTTACTTATTGTCCCCATCCCCCCTCCTCAAAAGAGCTTCCTCAGATCAATTACTGCCCAACCCCGTTTCAATTGTTTCATGTCACACAGTACAATACATTATGAAACTTTTATTTATGTTATGTTTGTTATTAGGCTTACTTGCCCAAACAAATACCTGTCTCTGAGTAATATTGATACTAATTTTGATTGATAATTGCAAGTTTATTTACCCCAGCGCTTTTTCAATCTGTAATTTGAGTAATATATCAATAATTATTTACGTATCAATGAGGCAGAGACCAGAGATGTCCAGCAGTATATCCCTGAAGAAGACAGCTCAATGGAAATGGAGGGTGCTGCTGGCTTTTTACCAGCTTGCCAACATTCTGCCCCAATAAAAAGCTCCACAACAGAAGAGCAAAGTGACCCTGCTGTTGCCTTCAGGCCCCATATCTTGCAGCTGACTAGTCCTTATCAGCCTGGGATGCGCACAAAGCCATCAACAACAGGAAAATACCTTGCCCTGGCACCTAGTTGGACAAATCAATCTGTAAGTAAATACATGAAATTTCATAAGACAGCTTTGTGTATATAATGTCGCCACAAACTTTTGAAAGCCATATATTTACCTTTTGCAGGACATTGCATCATCATCCACCACAACAGCGACAAGAAGTGCCAAGACACAACTAGTTTTTCCGGTGAGTGCTTTTTTAAACTTTTGTTTCTGAAATGACACACTATATAATATAAAGTGTACACCTATACACATCACAATTTATATAGATGTAAATTAAAATGTAACAGATAGATAACATACATGTATATATGTAATTTGCTGAGAGAGAGATCTGATGCATTTCTCTCCTTATTAACCTTTGCAGTTGTTTACTCATTCAATAATCCACTTCAGGAACACTGTCAGTGACTTTATTTCTTTGCCTACTGCAGTATAGTAAAATCCTGTTTGTTAGGCTATATAACTGCGAAGTCTTGAGAACTGCTGTTACTGCTGAAACACAGAAGTAAATGTTGGTATAGAAACTAAGCATTTTTTTGTCTCAATCACAGGAATCAACTGAAATGGAAACTTCAGCAGAGACATCTGCCTTGGATGTAAGCATGATTTCAGAGGTTGCAAGCGATCTTGCAACCTTGAGTTTTGTTCCCTCCGCGCGCACATTGACCTCAGACAATGGATCAAGCTCTAGAAGCACAGCAGACATCACACAATTCATTTGTGGATGACTCGACCAAACAGATTGTACTGTTAGATTTGCTTCAGGTAATAATTAGCCAAAACATTCAAAACAATTTGCGTAATCAAAAACACAAATGATGAAACACTAATCATTATTTTTCGCTTTTTTCCCCCCAGGTGACCCAGGCCAAATGTTCAGTGGCTATGGAGCCACTTCGGATACTTCTGGATGAGGGGCTGGACATCAAGGTCATCACCACAGACAGACATCCGTCCATCCGAAAAATAATGAGGGAATCATACCCAGAGATCAAACATGAGTTTGATCCATGGCACACAGGAAAAGGTTAGTTGTTTCAGAAGGTACTGTACTAGATGGCACAATCCCATTCATTAGTACTGCTGTGCTCTCCCTGTGTGTTATATGTGCAGGAAGAGGGATGTTATGTGTTGCCTTTCTTCACTGCTATTGTGTCATACTTGTGTCCCCCTTCTTTTATCTGTAGGAATAAAGAAAAAAACTGCTTGCAGCATTTGTTCGCAAGGACTGCAAAGATCTTGCTCCTTGGATGAAGAGTGTCGCAAACCATATGTGGTGGTGCTGTAGCTCTTCAAAAGGAGATAAAAAGGTACACGCACAGCAACACCCTATTGCTGACAGGCCTGTGCAATTAATCTGCCTTTAGATGCTACTGTGTATCTGATAAAACTTTTCACTTCATTTCTCTGAGCTGTTTAGGGCATACAATAACTCTGCTTCTTTTCTGGGATACTCTAATGTCTTTTTATTATGTACTGTGCTTTCCAGGAGTTGGATGGATTTCAATACTCAACCATATACTGTATGTGGAATCCATCGCTGTGAGGAAGGTGGCATGGTGCAAATGTGTTACCAACCAAGAGCTGTCAGCAGATCAGCAAAGGAAGAGGAGGTGGTTGGCAGAAGATTCTTCTGTCTACAAAGCCCTCTACGATGTGGTGATGAACAAACACCTCCTCAGAGATCTGGAGCAGATGACACTGTTCAAACACACAGGTGAGTTTATCAAAGGTTCTCCAAGTTTTTCTTTTTCCTTTTTTGGAAACTGTTACTGTGTGGGCTGTTGCAGGTGCAATGACTAAATAAACAGATTACACAACAAATCAACTTGTGAATGGAGCTAACAATTGTAACGACCTCAGACACGAAACTTGTGGACTCAAATGCATGACTCAAGCGGTGGTTGGTATAACAAAAGTATTTTACTTGGCAAGAATTCAATCAAAACAAAACAACTCGCAATGAGGATCAAAGTACAAAGAAAAATGCTCACTTGGAGGATCAGAAATAACACAAATCTTAAATCAAACCTGATAACTTGAAAACCTGGCTGGGACATTTGACGAGACTGTCACACAGACTGAACAAGACGAACTGGCAACAAGACAAAGGGAGACAAGGACTATTTATAAATGAGGTAGGGAAAAACAGGTGAAACCAATCAGGGGCGGGGTAGACAATCACAATGGCAGGAAATTCACACAAAGGGAGGAAGTCAGGGTCTGAAACGAGAGGGAAAAGGTGAGTACAAAATAAGGAAGTGCACGACGAGACTAGACATGAGTGACTTTAACTTAGCATAAAGTGCTCATGACAACAAAGGACTAAACATGAAACTGAACTAAGGCATGACATAAAATATGAAACTCTAAATATGGACATGAATAAAATTAACATACTTGATGAGACACAACAACAATAACACCACACATGCCCGCATAAAATCATAAAAAACTGAGTTTGTATGTATCCAAGCTGGACTGTTTCTTTGTGCCTGTCCATTCTGCTGTTGAGCTGTATATATTGAAATGAGACAATACTTCCCCCAAAATGCACTGTTTGATGAAGAATTATTTCTGTGAAACAGAATAATCATTTATTGGTTGATTTATCATTACTTACGACAAAAGAAGCATTGAACAAGTGTTATTCTACCTATTTGACAGATAAAGGGAAAGATAAATCCTATTTAGTTATCACTCTTCCAAAGGTCTGGCACATGAATTGAGATCAGTTATTGAAAGCCTATGCTTTTTCATTTAAACATTTAGGCGGACCTACCAACTGGAAAGAGTGAGCGTTTTACAGCTGAGGAGATGGATCTCCTTGTGCGTGAGGTGAAGGCCTGTCAGAACCAGATCTACGGGTGCATGTGTGTCCTCTCTACACTCAGATAAAATATAATAATATAATATAATGTAGCCTAGTATAACATGTTAAAATAAATGCAATGTGTGGGCTTTGGTTTTCAATCAAAACAAAGATTGATTGGTCAGATAATTTAACAATTTCATTTGTCATTATTACAAATTATGATGATCATTATTACTGTGATTAGATCATTCTGATTAATGACTGACCATTAAGACGTGTTTCTGAGAAATATTTTAATGTGCACAATAATAACCTTTCACATTGTAATCATATTTTTATTTATCTTTTGCATATGTGTGGCTGCTCCGTGTGTGTCTGAGCAGAGTGCACGCTCGTTGTGCACCCACCCAGAGATATTACTAACTTGTTTAACAGCGAAATACTGCACCGTTGACTTTAGACCAGGTTTTTGTTGGTCACTGGCGCAATTGCTTTTTGCGTCACCTAACCAGCAACGCGCCATGACTGCACCTGACCACTCCTCATTTTTAGACCAAAACACCCAGAGGAGCGCAAGTTCATTTGATAGTTAGACAACGAGAGCGCAGGGCGTGAAAATGACAACTGCGCCTGCATCCAAATAGCAATGACACTTGCGACATGGATTATGCGCCCTCCGCCGTCCGCTTTAGACCATCTACATAGGGCCCTTCATCTCATATTGTGCATTTCTTATGCATATTGGTCCTTGTTCTTGAATAGAGTAGAATAAAGTAGGGGTCAGTGTCCCTATTGTATTAATTTGAGAGTACACCTGTAGTTTTGAATTTGCTTGTATATCTCATAGTTTTACAAACCAGGACCAAGATACATTGTTTCTCATGCTGTTCTGGTGTTCAAGACAACTTTTTGACAGAAAACAAATATATGGGTAACTAAGTGCTCTTTTACAGCATTGTGTAATTTTCCTTTGAATTTTTGTAGTGTTTTTAGTGCTCTCATTTATAAATACATAGCATTGTGAAAGTACTGTAAATTTGTAAAAAATAAAAAAGCCTGACTTCAATTGTTTACCTAGAGTATGGTTATTCATCTACCACCACTGCAATGAAATAACTATTCATAGATATGCAATGGGAAGCAAGTATAATCACACAGGAAAACTGTATTCAAACATTTATTGAAACAATCAGTATGAAGCTTTAGACACAGTGTGGGCCTACAGCATATCCATAGCATCCTTAGCCTCTCTGAAACCTGCATAAACACCAGAGTCTGAGGGATATCTTTGTCTGATGGCTTGTACAACGCAGGATGGCAATGGCTTTCTGTTCCTTCTTCCCAGAGTTTCTCCTTGCAGGGCCCACTCCAAAACTAGTCGGTAAGCACCAACCTGTACTGACTGAAAACAAAATAAGACTGATATGAATGAATATGATTTGGTTAAATTATTTTCCATATAAATATTATAAATATTATATAATATATTTCTACAACAAGCTGCACACAATTCAATTTTAGGTTACTTTTCTCATGCTAAATGAAAAGGCACTGTAAATGTGCATTATAAAGCGATATACTGAAAGCTGTCCATCAGCTCCTGCAGGCCTGGGGCGTTTTTTCCAGTTAATCTTAGAAACATGAAAAAATGTTTCAATTACGCCAGGATTAGTGATTGCTGCAAAGTTTTCACTCCTTGTTATATATCTCGACCTACCCAACGATGGCAGCACCGAATCCCATTCTGTGCAGCAAAATGATTCCACCTCTGTAGACATAGGTTGGCAAGCCCCACAGCTACACCACCAGTCCTCGCCTGACCTCTGTCTCCCCTCGGCCTCTTGCTGTTCCGCGGCCTCTGAGGATTCAGCCTCTCTTCTCGTCCGCTCAGCATCCAACACCTGGAGTTCCTCATCTGTATACTCTGGCTCAAACAGGTATGGCTCTGGATCTGTGTCCGCTACTCTTCAAAATTGCGTTCAATCTCGTCCATTGCAGCTACTATAGTCCAGAGATATCGTTAGGCTAAATAAACAACTGAGTTTTGTTTACAGGCTACGTCTGTGCCTGTGCCTGCTCACCGGTGTATCCCTCCGCACAGGGCGTAAACACAATATAGTTCCATGTATCAAACTTCTTCTTAAACGACTAAAAAGGACTCTGGTTTTTGACTCCATCTTTGGTTAAAGGGAGTGCACATTGAAGGAGAGTCTAAGTGAGATTCACTGCCTCTTGTAAATCAAGTTGACTTGATTCTTTTTAAGAGTTCTGCCGACTACATACCCGTAGTTTGCAGAACGGTTCAATGCCAACATTTATTCTGGCTATTAGGATGTGTAGCAGATGGCGATGAAGAATTACTAAATACAAGAAAATATTAATTCATGTGTGCGTTCAACATTTCTATACTTCAGTTAAATGTTTAGCTTTTGTACGCTATCATGCATTTTACTCGGTGTGCAGCTGGTCAGCTGTCTATTTGGGATTAAATGGAGATAAAATTCCTCAGAAAACATTTTACTTTTAATGTCAACACAAATCATTTTTTTTTTTTTTTTACTGAAATAACTGTCTCTGAACTTTCTATGTTTACCATATAATTATCACTAAATTACATAGTTCTTCCCAGGCAATTATTGGAAAATAACAGACCCCTAAAAAAAAGCATTACACATCAATTTACTTCAAGAATGCAAATAAGGGGGGCGTCGGTGGCTTAGTGATAGAGCAGGTGCCCCATGTACAAGGCTGCATGTCAGCCCCCCCCATTCTTGTCTGTCCTATCAATTAAAAGCCAAAATGCCCCAATCTTTAAAAAAAAAAAAAGAAAAGAAAAGAATGCAGCTAAGGTTATTAATAGACTGACCTATAATTGTCAGCCCCTTTCAAGAATTTCTTGGATACCAGTTTCTTTCCCTCTTTTCGAATAGAATTGGAGAGAATGTTGGTGGTATTTTGTACTGGGAAGGTTTCTCTTCAGCTGCTGACCATTTTCCAAAGTGCAGCATAGATTTAGCTTTCTAAAGGAGTTTTCCTACTTTCCAGACCCTGCAGGGGCCCCGCAATGAAAGGCACAGGATGGAGACCGTACCGAGACAGGTACCGCAGTGTTTTTTGGCATCATGATAGTGAAAGGGAGTGTATTCTCACTGAAACCACCCATAGTTTCTTTGTCTGGTCCATTCAGTCTGTGCACCGCACACAGAGAGAGCAGAAAATACTTTCAGAAAGTAGTAGACAGTTTTCTTTGACTTGAATCGCTCAGATGCACACGTACCACAGATACCTCCCTTTGACTTAAGCAATTTAATTTCATTTTGGCTTTGTGATGTGAGACGAAGTGGAAATAAATTAAACTTAAGAAAGTATTTTGAAGAAATGCAGAAAAATCACTCTTGAGAGGAAACGTTAAAGAAAAAATGAAGAATACATCTGTGCAATAATAGACACCCATCTGAAGGAAGATGTGCATATGAATAAGCAAGTTTCCCGATACATAATCACTGAAATTGAGTTTCTTTCATAAAGTTAATATTCTTATGATTTTAAATTCCAGACCTTCAGAAGCCATCAAATTAACATGCTGATTATTCACAATCCAACACAGTTTCATTTTGGGTGAGATGTGCTCATGTAAATTAAAGTAATTTACACATATTAATGTTTTAATACAAAATTCTCTCTTTTGCTGCCTCACACTGTCCAGATGAACAGTAGCCAGATGGTGTGAAATAAATGAATAAAATTGTGAATGGATTGCTTGTGCCAGAAATGTTTATCCCCCCATTATGTCATTATTAAGAGAGGGAGTAGTCCTCAAATTTCTTTTTTAATGAACACAATATGTTTAAGGGGCAGCACGGTGGTGTGGTGGTTAGCACTGTCCTCACAGCAAGAGGGTGCCGGTTCGATCCCGGGTGTGGGAGCCCTTCTGTGCAGAGTTTGCATGTTCTCCCCGTGTCAGCGTGGGTTCTCTCCGGGCACTCCGGCTTCCTCCCACAGTCCAAAGACATGCAGATTGGGGACTAGGTTAATTGATAACTCTAAATTGTCCGTAGGTGTGAATGTGAGCGTGAATGGTTGTCTGTCTCTATGTGTCAGCCCTGTGATAGTCTGGCGACCTGTCCAGGGTGTACCCTGCCTCTCACCCGATGTCAGCTGGGATAGACTCCAGCTCCCCCACGACCCTCAAGAGGATTAAGTGGTTAGAATATGAATGGAATGAATTAATATGTTCAAGAAAATTGGCAATTTGGATTATTCAAAGTATGAAATAAAAAAAAAAAACAAAGCCAACATTAGCAACAATGCAAAAACACTTCCATTGCCTTACTAATTTTGGTTGTTTTCTATCTAAGCAAACAAAGGTATGCAAGCAGCAGTCCCATTAAGTTTTTAATTTGAAAGTTTTAGAAGTACAACAGGCATTGGACATTTAACTTTAACTTAACCGCCTGTTTAAAGTTAACATTGTTGAGCATGACCAGATTAGGGATTAGGGAAGCATTTATTACCTTCAACATTCAACTGCAATCTTAAAAAAAAGACAAAAAAGACAGGTTTGTTTCAAGACTACAAACAAGTTGTCAGTGTAAAACAATGCCGGGATGGCTGTGCGTAACAGTTATTTCTTCTGTTTTGTTATATTTGTCTCTTTTTTCACAAATAGGGGAAGAGAGTTTTTCAACAGCAGTAATATAGTTCTAAGGAAAAATACAACATATTCTTACTCCAAACTTGTCACATATCGACATTTGATCATGGGCTTTCCACGTTCACATACAACGTGCAAAGTACCCTGGGTGCGTTGGATGAATCTGTTGAGTGAACATACTGAACTGAATCACTTCCGGAACTGATTTGTTCATTTCTCAGTTCAGTTGAGCTCAGCAGCGAGCGTGCAGGCTGGGAGTGGAACTGCCGATTAAGTCTGTGCGAACAATGAATCACTCACAAGTCGCGAGGCAGCCAGGGTGCAGGGAAGGACTGCCTACCACGTGCCGAATCACTTAGTGAACAAATCACTCTGTGAACGACGTAATCCCGATCCCTGAGTGATTCACCTCAACTCAACTCAGCTTTATTTATATAGACCTTTAAAACAGCCATGGCTGAAACAAAGTGTTGTACATAAATAGACAAAGCAACACAGGGACATAAAACAATTAACAGGAAATAAATACTAAAATAATTGTTTATTATTTTTAAACAATTTAAAAACAATAAATAAAACAAACCATAAAACACTAAAACAGAAGTAGAGTCTCATGCAGAGTTGAAAGCCAAGGAATAAAAATGGGTTTTTAGATGAGTTTTAAAAATGGGCAGTGAGGAGGCTTGTCTAATGTGGAGGGGTAGCTTGTTCCACAATTTAGGAGTGGCAACGGAAAAAGCTCTGTCCCCTCTGAGCTTCCGTTTGGACCTCTGTGCCTCCAGGAGCAGCAGATCAGCTGACCTGAGGTACTGAGCAGGAGCGTATTCAGATCATTTCCTCTCAGCGAGACACTTTCACAGGGACTGTTCTCTCCAAGCTAACGGCTAATGTAGCCAGGAGGCTAGCCACATAAACACAGTCACACTCCTCCCCATAGACCTGTCGCGATAACAGATTTTGCTGGGTGATTAACTGATTCAGAAATTATTGTGATAAGCGATAATATTGTGTAATATTCTGCTTTTAAGACCGTTTTTATTATTGTTGTAATTTTGCTGTTTTTAGACCATTTTTAAAACGTATATAATGATAATAAAGGCATAATGATGCAAGTACACCCTTATAAAGAGAAATAAACATTTATTTAACAAGAATATATGGGAATGCAAAAAAGAAAATTTGAATATCCAAAATAACACGTAAAAATATCGAAATAAATAAATAAATAAATACAAAGAAATAGACTGTCAGTCTCTCACTCTCAGGTGTGCAGTTAAGTTGGTCGTATTCGCTCTTTTTGTTGGGATGGTTTTAGAACAAACCGGCATTCGGACTTGTCCAAATTGCTGGGCTGCCCTCTGTCATTTGGTTTAAATCCAAAACACTCCCACACAGGGGCCGTGGCATTTGGGTTAGGAACAAGTTCTATGTCTTTCTCTTACGTCCAACTCTCTGTTTGTTTTTTTCTCCGCCTTGTCTCCCCCTCACGAAGATCGCACACTCTGTGTGTGTGTGTGTAGCCCATAGCCTCGCCTCCCAGAGGCAAAGACACTCGATGACAAGAGCTTTCCCTCCACTCATTATGCTAATTAACCAACTCACCTGGCTGCCAGAAGATGCACGGCAGTGAACGCGCTTGTCGGCCAGTCTCTTTGGTGGAGAGAGACAAGGAAAACAAACACGCAGGAATATGGCAATTAATCGCAGCCGGAAAAGTTACCGTCTCCCTTTTAATTTACCGTGCAATTAACCGACTAATCGCATATCGGGACAGGCCTACCCCCCTGCTGTTTTAACAGACTTAATTTCCAAATAAACAAACTTAAAACATTAGGCTGGCCAGTAATGAGACTCACCAGTGCAGGGCAGACACAGCAACAGCTCAGACGTGTATCAGTTCAGTGAGTCGGACAATGCAGTACACAGTCAAGGCTCCTGCCGCCAAGCACTGAACGATTCGGTCAACAAATCTTTATAATGAATCGATTCTAGTGATTCGGTTACAACTAAAGAACTGCTTTGCCCATCACTATGTCTTCTTTCAAAACACACTTACGTTTTCACAGAAAAATTTAACATCTACATACAGTCTCTTTCAAATAAATGCGCTACACTGGTACAACACCGTGAATTAACATTTTTTTCCCTTTAACAACAAATGCATGTGGTTGGGTTTAGGAAAAAAGAATAGGGTTTGGCCTTAGAATCTTATGCAAACACTGCTCTCCCTGGTGAAGGTTGGTGTTGGTTGGACCCATCCACCACCCCTCCCACACGCCCCACTTGGACTTGGCCCCGCGGCTGGACAAGTTCTTGTCTGGCGCCATTAAACTGTAATGGCCACCAGCTGCATATCATGCCATTGTAAAGGGACAGCTTTTTTCGTGGGTGTCTGACGCTGCAAGTCGCTGCCAAAGTGCCAGATTTCAATGACTTAGAAGTGAGATCAAGTAGTAGTGTGTTTAGCTCTACCTGAATTTGCTACTCCCCCCCCCTTTTTGAATGCAAACACTTGACTACAGTTTGCATCCCTCAAACTGGTTTGATGTTTAGATATTTGCACTAGTTTGGAACAAGTGTGAAATAGTGACTGCAAATGTATCTATAACTAGAAGTGCACTCAGAGAATGAAGACCTCCAACAGAGCCTATATAGCCCAGTGTTCTATGACAAGTGCAACCAATATATTACCAAAACTATTTCAGCTTGGAGCTTTTAGACAAACTTCATGGTCAGTATTATTGCTTGTTCTTGAGAAGCATAAAGTTTGATAATTTTTCCTTAATATCACTGGTGAAGTTTACTGCAGACAATTCGCCTTTGAATGCAAGTAAGAGTCTCATTGGTTGCATGATACAAGAGTTTTTACATTTCCATAATCACACCTTTAGTTTGAAAAAAAACCAAAACAAAACACTGTGCCAGAGTGTGTCCTAATGACTGCTCTCTCTATGAAGCAACTATATGTGTAGGCTGCCCCAGGAGCATTACTGGTACTGTGAATGTGGACTGTGATATGGAGTTATTAGCCTGGTCTCATGGAAATATGTGAAATGGACATGAACATTTAACAACACGTTACTTGATGGTGGGCATACAATGTGTTAAAATAACATGCTGGCAACATGAAAACAATGCCAATGCAAATTCACAGAGAAAATTTAATGGGTTCTTCCTTGGCACATGGCACACCCTTCTGTCAAGTTTTATTAAAAATCGCGCCAGGAGTTCTTCTGTAATCCTCCTGATAAACAGACAAACCAAACTGAAAACATAACCTCCTTGGTAGAGATATTACACTTTCAAGGCCAAGATGTGGTGGCAGTGTATTTTTCTGTTGTACTGTATGTTTATAGTAGTTTCATATTGAAAACTAACAACACAATGGCTTTTGTTTGCAGAGACAGCATTGTTAGAGTTTCTTAGATCATCCTTGCCTTTTGTGCAATGTCGTGAAGCTGCTGCTAGTCAAGGATAAACCTGGCATTTTACTTTTGTTAGCACCTTGTGTTTATGAATCAATACAGGACAGTATTAAAGTAGTAAGGCGGACTAGACATCATACGTTCTGTACAATGTCATCCCTCTCTATGACAGAATGTTTCTATTATGTTTACAGAGGTGGAGTCAAACAGGTGGCATCTTCCATCTTTGGCATTTGTTCCAATAACAGCTCTGTCACAGTCTTTAATGAGCTTTTCTTTGCATGACCAAACTCTGCCCAAATATGATGCATGTGACATGGAAGATTGCAGCACAGTCCTTTCAGTCATTGCATCCACAGCATGGAGGTGAGGTGAGCCTACAGGGAAATGTTGGCACTGTATGTTTCTGTAAACCATAGATATGTCACAATTGTATATTTGATATGTATCATACCAACATTCCTAAATGAATGTAGATCACATTACATGTACAGATGCAGCCGCTTCAGATTTCCCATGCCATCCGAAAGCCTTCCAGATGCCTGCAAACTTCCAGCCAAATACCACTGCCCCCACCTTTCTGGGGATGTGCCCAGATTCCACTGTAGCGGGCCCATTTATTCAATTACAAGGTGTCACCATGAGATGGCGCTTGCACTTGTCCGAGCACTTGTCGGTAGTACAGTGTTTTCACAGCCAAAAAAAAAAGATAAAGACATACTAAAATGATGTATAACAAAGCTTTCATACAGCTCTGCACACACATTACTGTTGGATGGATTACTCGCGAATGCAAAAACAACATTTTCACTGAGGTTAAAAAAATCCTCATCTTTTGCATATTGTGTAAACAGGGTGGGGTGGTGTAACAGCAATCTAACAGCACTATAGATTACATTTATATAGCCATGATAATGGTATTATGTATATACAGTGATAATATTTAAATATGCTGTGTGTATGTTTGTCTGTATATGAGCTGAGTTTCTCATCAGGAGGAGGAGGGGATGGTAGATGTTTGAGACTTCGATGAGAAGGTTGCCAAGCAGGCTTCCGAGCAAACCCCTGCTCAAGACTGGTGACGTCTCCTGACGTGTTTATGGTGACCAAACTGGATATTTTTAAGCTTAAACATGATGTTTTCATAATCCTTGCCAAGATTTTTTTGTGCCAAAACCTAATGACACAGTAATCGCATAAAATTGAAAATGTAAAGAAACTCAACATATCCACTACATATGAAATATACAAATCCATAGTTTACAGAAATGTACAATGCCATCATTTACTCTGTCTATTGGACTGTGTAAATGGTGATGATGTAGTACTACTAAATATAAGAAAATATTAAATCCTATATAAAACTGAAGTTCTTTCAAAATCTGTTCACATGTCCTCCGGGTCACTAATGGAAGTTAAGTGCCTAGTTGAACTTTCAACTGGGCCGGGAGAGACTCCAAGGAGAAGGAATCAGGAAGGTTTGAGATCACAAATTGACAGCTGAAGCTAGTTTTATTACATTTATGACTCTTTTAGGACCAGGCCCTGATAACCTAGCTTCTTTCAAAGACTCACTAAAGTGCCAGAAATGTACAAGGCTGAAAAACTGTGGATTCATTTCTACATTGAATGACAAACTTTGAACTCTGAAACAAGTATAATGACCTTAATGCTGTATCTGTTTACAAAGTACTGTGATCTTTTAGTCAGATCAATAAATGGAGACTCAGTGAGAGCATTTTACTGGCACTTTGTGGCCGTAAGAGTTATAAAATTCCCCCAACACACTTCATTCCTCAAAACCATACCTAGATCTGCCCACACACATCTCCAAACTGGGAAAGAGGGCAACAGTATCCGATTTTTTTTCTATGCAAAGTAAAAATGTCCTTTAACTGAAATGTTTTGTGGCGCAAACATACTTTTATAACAGGAAGTTTTCTAACATGCCCATTTTGAGGCCCGAATGGACAAACAGCAAACTGTGTCTGGGTTAAAAGGGCGCTGACTCCCACTCCCACCTTTTCTACAGCTTGTCTTGGAGAGGACAGGCTCTTGATACAAACTTGCACTGACTTTATGCATTTAATTTGTGTTCATACTAGTTTTTATGCCTCGGCTTTATATTTATTGATCCTCTTATCTTAATTAGGCCAAAATATGTTTCTTTAATCTTCCCTATGAAACGTTTGTGTTTGTCTTTGCTCCAGTCATTTTATGCAGAATCTGATTTGCTAGATATAGTTTTGTATTTAAATGTGATCAAATGGTTATACTTTTGTACCTTTACTCAAGAATTATATTGAATGCATAACTTAAAACAGTGTTTTTCTGCTGCTATATTGCTACTCTTGTGCATAACACACTGGTATTACACACTTCAATCCTACTTTATGCCATTCAGTTCAATGATTAACGAACTTGAAACATCCTCTTGAGGCAGCCTGAAACAATCTCAGGTATTCTGTGTTTAGATATGGAGTGTGCAGTTTAAAAATCCACCAAACCTTTAAATTTGACGGTGTGTGTTATGAGAAATATTTTCAGTAGCTCGGGTCAATTAGCTTGGTATAATTCTTAAAATATTTAGCTGTAGTGTAAGATTGAGTGAAAATGTAAAGCCAACAAACCTTCCCCCTCCTCCTCTCATCTTGGGAGGGAGAGTACAGACAGTGTTATAATAGAGGATCAATGACGTGTATTTTGTTACTATATTAATTCTTTTGCTGAAGGCTTTGATAGACATACACATAGACAGACATAGGAGTATGCCTGTGCTTAAGGAATCAAACTGCCCTTGATTGCTACTTTTGACATTCAAACTTGGTTTAATACTCTGTTATTTTATTAGCAGTCTACTAAGAAGATGACATCATTTTTATTCAAAGGTGTTTTGTATCAATCAGCAGCAGAGAGTGTCAAGCTTGCAAACATGAGATAATTACATCTGTAGTGAACTTCATTACTTCATTGGGAAGTCATTTGAATGGTAAACTAGAGAAGAAGGAGGAGCAGAGTTTTTGTGCACAGACACTAGTAACATGGCACCCCTTTACAGGAGAAGATAACTGAGAAGTAAGGGGAACATCTTGTAATGCTTTTTCTGCCGGAGCCCAAGCCATCCTCAGTCGACCGCCTGAATCATCTATTGAGGTAGCCTCGCAGTATGCTGGGCCCAGAAGTGACTCTGCATTCCTGTTTTTTTTCTGCACCAGAAAGAAAATACTTTTAAAGACACTCTTAAGTGAACAACGTTTGACCAAAGCTGATACGACTAAAAAAGGGGTGAAAGGTGACAAGCTGCTTGCCTCCAGAGAGAAAGGACCGAAATACAAGTGCATCCAAGTGGATCACATCATCCATACCTGTATGAAAACATCACTGCTACAGGTGAAACACCTACAATTTTAAATATTCATGAGTTGGGTGCAATAATAAATAATACTAGATTATTAATTAGGAATTTATAAGTACCAGAACACAAAATTCGGATCTCCCTTAAAGTTAGAATGATAATGTAGTTGCTTCACTTTCTCAATCTGAAGTCGTCGAATTCAGCACTTGGTCAGCGACTTTCAGTGTCACACAATGACAAAAAAAAGCTGTCCTTTTACGTCGGGATAGCTGGTTGTCGTAATTTCTAATGGTGCCTGGTGGCTTCAGTGGGAAACGTGGTGGGACAACAACGAAAGTTAATGCACTAGAAGTCCGAGTGGGGCAGGCATTAGGGATGGTAGATGGGTCCAACAACCACCAACTTTCACCTGCAAGGTCGGTGTTCGCTTCCCGTAAGATTGTAAAGCCAAACCCTGTCATTTTTTATCTAAACCCAAACATGTGCCTTTGTTGCCTAAAACTAACCACGTGCTTTGTTGTTGAAGGAAAAAAGTTAATTTGTCGTGTTGTATCAATGTGGTGCATTTATTTTTAAAGAGGCTGTATGTAAACTGCACATTTGTTGTGAAAATTTGAATTGTATTTTGAAAATATTAACAACCAGTGCACCCAGGGTATACTGCACATCATATCTTGACGTGTAAAGTCCATGACCAAACGTTAATATGTGACGAGGTCGGAGTGAGAATGTCATGAGGTGTCATGAGGTCATGAACCTCTTAACTGCTGAACAGTGCAATAATCAATTTAATTGGTGAACATTAGAGATGTTACTCCATGATGTTACCCAGATTACATGATGGTCCAATGTCACTCAAAAATTGTATCAGCTGTATTTATTCATTTTTTCCCTTATTCATCCATGTCTTTGTCTGTTTAGTAGTGTAGTTTGTAGTTCAATAAATATTTCATGTATAAAGAAACCTGATCCATAATTTGTTTGATTTGTGTGTGTATGAATACTGGCTCACTGTACACCAGGAAAATAACTTTATAGCAGCTTTCAATTTATGAGACTAGATTAATTATTGAAGGTAATTGGCTATCAACCTTTCTATTTTAATGGTTTCAAATTTTGTTGCTTAATATAAAACTCATTGTGTCTTATAGCCAAAGTTGAGGCCAATCACTCTCCTTATCTTTTATACAGATTTATGTGTTTCTGAGGCATAATTTTGAGTGATGAATTATAGCTACATATGTTGGTATTAATAAATGACTAGTCCATACCCATTGAGTGCACAGTTGCCCACGTACAGTTACACGTGGTGTGTGTTTCGGATACAGTTCATAGGAAATCGCAGACTGAATAGTCAACTGAACCCATTAAGAAGAGCAATGTATTCAGACAGAGTTTTTGTGAATTTGATAGTACGATTTCAGCCACAGCGATTGGTCACATTAAAGCCATTTTTCTGTTGTTATAGCGCCACCCAGTTGCCAATTAGAGTTACATTTCTCCAGTCACCTTGAGGCGTCCTGTTCTACATATCTACCAAGTTTAGTAAAAATCAATATGGCGGTTAGGCCTAGATAAAAAATTAGCTCTCTAGCGCCCCCATTTTGTTTGATGGGGTCAGTAATGGAGGGGTCCCCTCAGATTATGTGTGCTCATATGCCTACAAAGTTGCGTGGTGATCGGTGAAACCCTTGAGATGTTGTACACCTTTATGTGATGAGCCACGCCCTCCGCAATATTCATTGCCTTATAAAAGCTCAGTTTCAGTAAGTTTTCCAACTTTTGCCAAGAGGGAACTTTAGATATTGGTCCCTAGATTATGTTCACCGAGTTTCATGCAAATCGGTCAAACTTCCTGGGAAGAGATTGATTTTATGTTTTTTTTAAAAACTTAAAAATGGCGGAAAATCCATATAACCGGAAATTATGGGTTATTGAGGCAAATGTGTTCCTCATGAGGAGAGGCATCTCTGTGCAAAGTTTCATGTCTCTACAACATACGGGGCATGAGATATACCCATTCAAAGTTTGCAATTTCAGTCGGCTGCTATAGCGCCCCCCTTTGGCCAATTGATGTAATATTGCTTCATTCGCATCCTGCCATGACCCTCTACCACTGTGCCAAATTTCACATGGATTGACCACGTCAGTGAGGAGACAAACGTGGAACAGACACACAGACACACCCACAGACAGAGTTTTCGTCATTATATAGTAAGATAATTCTACAACTGTAATTGCTAGAGTTGATAGCAAGAGTTAAAATATCTTCAGCAGGATGGACAGTGAGATGTAACAAACAGCCTCCATGTTTATGCAGTAAAATTGAAAATAGGAGTTGTGAAATTTGTCAGGTTGTATGTGTGTCTCTGTATATTGTAGGCAGTGGCATCTGGTAATCTTAATGTAATGTGCATCGACGAGTCTGTGGTGTAGTTCATTTTATTGAAATTTTTTGATATTACAGTTTTACATTTGTTTTTGTGTTAGGCTAATTGCAGACATACTTATCTGGGTCTAACATGTTTACGACAACGACAGAATTAAATGCCTTGTTTGATGGTTCTTCAATGACCCAGACTTTTCCCAGCCGATTACAGGCATTGAAATGACAGTCTTGTGGTCACAGGCACACTTTGTCTAACCTTTGGGCTACTGCTGGCCTAGTTTGTCTGAAATGGTAATGTTCTGCTTTGAAGTTTCCTCTATTGAGGAAAAGTCTGGCCTTACAAGACCCCATACTATATAGCCATCTCACACAACTCCGATTTTATATTACATACACAGCAGCTTGCTGAGTAAAGGTCTCTGTTAGATCTGTTCTGACCCCCAGAAAAAGGCTTTTAGTGTACTTGTTTCCTTCCTTCCAATGAAATATTTCAATGGCAATTTGATTACCTGTCGCTGTGGAGACAGAAAGAGCAATTTGAAGACAGATTGACCTTTCCTCTTCTCTCTACAACCGCTTGCTCTGCCTTTCCCATCTACAGCATCTCATCTATTCACTCTGCACCCAAAAGTTGCCCGCAAATATCTGTGATGTTGAGAGAATTTTACCATAATCCCTTACAGTCTCCACATAACAGGAAGGAAACATGCCTGTGTACTGTATGCTTGTGTATCTGTGTGGCTCTCTTTGTTGCGTCCCTGAATGGGATTTGCAGTGGATACATTTGACTGGTACACTTTGAGATGAAGTCTTGTCTGCATTTTTAATAAAGCAAAGAAGATACAGGCTTCACTGTTGTGTTTGTTTTGTCTCTGTGTGTTTAAGAAGAACAGAGTAGAATGAGACAAAGACAGGGAGACAAAGACGAGGGAGAGAGGTGACACTGCCCTAGGGCTTTGTCATATATTACCTCCACAATGTGATGCTGAATTCAAAACACCGCTCCTTCACTGCAGCCGCAGAACCCTGGTGTTATTATGTTGCGAAATAGAAACATGGCGTCTTCATGTATCAATTTACCACTGAACCCTAAAAAATGCCTCGGCAGCAAGACGTGACCCAGAAATGTCTAATGACTCCGGCGTAGTGTCCTAAGACGGGAGGAAATTATGCAGAGAACAAACCTGCTGGCAGAAGTGATCAACCACAAATTATTCTATTCAGATTCACAAAGCACCGGCTAATTTGAGGGAGTGACACCAATTTCCCACAGGCCAACCCGCATTCCCTTTTTTACTATTAAATACCAAAGAGACACGTGTCTAGTGAGCGAGCATGGGAGAGACATTAATGAAAGATGGATTCCAGTCAGCCCCCAACCTCTCACACCAGCCGCCTCTCACAATAGTTATACACTTTCAGCACACATCTCCTAGCAACCACAGCTTCTGCCATGAAATAATGGCAAAAACAGGACAAGACTAAGAGTTAATGTTCACATCAGCATGCCAACTCACAATGACAATGCTGGCATGGGCATTTAGCAAGTATAATGTTTACAGTGTTCAAAATTTGACAATTAGCATTAAACGTAAAATGTGATGGCACTTGATGGAAAAGGCAGCTGATCACCAATATCATGACCATAACTGAGCATCAGTTATGCTTAGGCCTATGCCAGATTTCTTTAATCCATAATTTAATACAATAGCTTTGTCAAGCCATTGGAAACACTATTTTGTGCAGTATATCATTGCAATGTACCCAGTACATCTTGAGATATTCCAGTGTGGACCAAAGTATTTGACAACGAGCAACTTGACCCAAGAATTTAGAAATGACCCAAAAACTAGCACAAAATTTGGAAAAATTATAGGAAAATTTCCTGAAAAATAATGATTAAAAAAGTAAAAACAACAGCAAAAAAAAAAAAGAAATGAAACTGAAAAAAAGTGCTGAAGGTGATATTTTTTTTTCTTTCTAAAACATAATTTCAGTTTTTTTTAAATGCATTTTCCTGGCCATTTTTCCCTTTTTTTCCCAAATATTTTTCCCTTTCTCTTACCTTTTTTCTGGTTATTTTTCTTGTTATGTTTTACTGTTTTCTTGCAATTTGCAGGACATTTCTAGCCAAATCACTTGTTGCCTTTTGCACATTTTCGAAAGAAATCGAACCAATTTGCTCACGTTTCAAAGGTTTAAATGCTTGTAAAAGGCATCTGAATGTAGCACAAGATAACTGCTGTCTATCCAGGTTTCAAAGGGTTAAACGATGAATGTGACAATAAGAGCAAGTGTGTGTCTGTGAGAACAAGAACAATTTAAAAGACAAGGCATTGAGGAAGAACAATTTTATGTAACAGAGACCATATTCCAGCATCAGGACAGCAGAACAAAGGTGGGGCTATGAAATGGTTAAAAAAGCCATATGAGATATACTGCAGGCACAACTATGTACACAACTCTTCAAGTGCAGATTCTACTGCCTGACATCAGGTTGTCATTATACAAAGAAGGACAAAAGACTTGAGACAATCTCTCAATATGGCGGAGCAGAAGAACTTCCAGTTCAAGCGTGGAGCAAGGACAATCCATTCTCAACATATTCTGCCATTACAAAAATATTATTCACTTTCCATCCCAGATCTCTTGACATCTGTAGTAAGATGCTGCAGATGTTTTATCAGTCTATGGTGGCAAGTGTGTTGTTTTATGCTGCAGTCTGCTGGGGAGGAAGCATCAGACACAAACATGCAAGGCGGCTGGACAAACTAGTCCAAAGAGCTGGCTCTGTAATTGGTTGTGGTTGTAATTCTAGTAGTTATAGGAAATGTACATGCTCTGTATGTACATTTCATAGACCACATGAATACAACTTACTGGTCACAGAGAAGAAACAAAACAAAAAATAGAGGAAGGAGTTTCCCACAGGGTTTTTTTAAATTCCCAAATTAAATCGGATAACGGACAACGATTCGTTTACTGTTTTTCTTTTTTTTTCATCATCAAATAAAAAACGGGAGATGGACCGTTTCTTTCTTTTATCCTTTGGTCATTTCACAACAAAAAAAAAATGGATAATGGTTGGTTTTCAGTGTTTCAATTTGTTATTTCAAAACGAAAAGCGAATGGCTGCGAGGTACACGGACCGCAAACCCACAGTAAACTGAAACCTGGTCTTTTTAATACAGCCGTTTGTATCTACATACAGAGAGCCATGTTTCTACAATAGCCTAGAGAGGACAAAGCAAACAGTGGGTCTAGGACCATTGATGTTTTTGCGTCAACCTCCATAGGCACTCTGACATGTTTATACATGTTCTAGTTGTTTGTGATGTGTAACCTCAGGAAATGTGTTCCTTCAGCTCAGGCCCTATATGGCTGTAGAGGCCATAGCAACAGCAATGGAAGCAACCATTGGCTCAATTGAAGTGTCAATAGAAAGGCCAGGGGCGTGTCTCCATTTTGAGAAATGCCAGTTGGTTTGTTTGTTTGTAGAACAGGAGAAATTATGCATCATATGCGGAGAATATGCACATTTACAACTATGCAACAGCACTTCATGGATATCTATGGATGCAATTGTGTTTGAACTAAATATTTTGCTGGATTTAGATTTAGATGAACTATAGGTAGTGTGTGAGAAATAAAATGGGAACTGTCTAAGCTTTTTATTTGGTCTGGAAAATATGGACCTGTGGATTGTGTTGAGGTGAGTTATAACTGTTTGTTTTTTTTTGTCTGAAAGAAGTGCGCATGTACATGTGTGGTCTTTGGAAATGATCAACATTAATAGCAAAGCTTTCAAACAATCAAACAATTTCAGGGTTGTACTGATAGACCACTTAAACAACAACAGTTTTTTATATATCATAATCATCTTCCTGTCTTGTGGACAGCCCGTCCACAGGAGGGCTTGATTTCTAGGTATTTTATTCAATAGCAGGCTAATTTAGCAGATAAACTGATAACATCTAGTACTGTATTGATCCATAACATTCCACTAAGGATAATTTAACATTACATATGCGATCACACACAATTATGTTTTCTAATTTGTGAAGATAATGGATGAGGCTTGAGCTAATAATGATCCACTGTTAAGTTTTACTGCACGTACAGTAACGTACAATAAAAAAGTTTGAAAATTAGACTGTGGTCAATTCATAAACGGTTTTTAATGGAACAGTGACGTTTAGAAATTATGCTTGTATGTGTTCTTGCCAATGGATATTAAAGGTCAATAAGACTGTTATTGAAGCAGAAGAACACTGAAGCAGAAGAAAACAGTTAGCCTGGCTCTTTTCAATGATGAAAAGCACCTCTACAGTTAACTTATCTTGTTTGCTTAAACTGTAACATTTTGTAAAGTTGTGTTTTAAAGAGATTCCCATCAGCAAATAAAAACTGACTGACTGACTGTACAAAGACCTCTTAACACAAATTTAACCACTTTTTTTCCAATTCAAATCTCATCAGAGAATACATTTAAGTTCAGTGCTGCAAGCTAAAGGGCCTTCAGTTTGATCGCTAGACAGTCAATTGAGAGCCTTTTCTGCTCTTTTATTTGTTTTTAACTTCAGCGTTGTGTTTCTTGCACATTCACATGCACAAACAGCTGTAAATCTGCCACAGTCTGATGTGAAGTTTGGGAAAATAGGAGGTTTAAGCTGTTAATGTATTTCAAAGCGGTGTCTCAATCTGTCCTGCATATTGCCTCTTGTGGATTGATTGTTTGGAGTGTGTGCAGCACGTATCCTTGACATTTTCTTTCTCCCTCTGTCGTGCTTTTAGTCTGTCTCTCATTGTCCGGACTATATTCCTGAAAGTGTGACAGCACTCAGGGGATCATTTTAAAGCAATTTTACTTGATGTCAGATGTGGGGATATTTAGAAGAGGGCAACTGATGCATATTTCCTGTATGAACCATCTAGTGGTGGTGAAAAAGATCCTTTACTTAGGTAAAAGTATTATTGCATAACATTAAATTCAAACTGCCAAACTGTTTTGTCTATGCACACCAGGAGCACTTTTAGTGCCTTGTTCAAGTCACTTTAATATGTAGCTCAGAGGAGCTGCCAATCAAACCACCAATTTTACCATTACTGGCCAACTGTACCTGAGGTACAAAGTTCATTCTTGAACAAGGGGGTAAGCAATATGTTTTGCCAGCAAAACTACTTTAGTATAAAGGGATAGTGCACCCAAAAATGAAAATTCAGTCAAAATTCAATTCATTATCTACTCAGCCATATGCTGAGGGAGGCTCTGGTGAAGCAGTTGTGCTGCTCCCCACTCCCCCCTCGAATCTCCGCAAGTGTTGTGAGGACTTCACCAGAGCCTCCCTCGGCGTATGGCTGAGAAGATAATGGCTGAATTTTCATTTTTGGGTGCACTTTACCTTTGAGCAACAAAACTACTTGTAAGGTTTAGGGGAAAGTATGGCATGTGATGTATGCAATATGTGACACATTACATAGTTAAAAATACTCAACACTGACCTTTGGGTTCATGTATTGACATTGACAGCAGTCTCCTGGGTGAAAGTCCTATGTTTGCTTGACCCCAGCATCCATCCCTCCACAGACTTTCTGTGAACCAATCGATGGGTTTACACTGGAGTTAGCTGAAAGTCCGGTGCATATCATACAGACGTCGAAGGATGCCTTGTGCTGTGGAAATTATGCTGACAGCCACAAATGAGATACCATATCTGACACCCAATGAGAACAATCTGGAGCAGCAATTGAGATGTAAATTTTAAATTCCCAGTTTTCTGAGTATTTGTATGACTTTTTAACTTTAAAGCTTAGGCTCAAAACTTAATCTTGACCTTGAATACAATGATTGAAAGCAAGCTCAGCACAAGGTCCCTTTAGTAATTGTGATCTTTATCTTCATCAGATGGCAAGAAATCTACATATAATCACATTGCATGATGTGAAAATCTTTAAATCTAGACCATAATCATAATGCATATTCAAACTTACTCAAAATGTTCCCTCAATAAATCAATTTTTAAAAAATTTAGTTTTGTACACCTTTAGAAAGAGGAGATTCCTAGCTTTCTATTGATATCAGTATTTCTTTGTACAATCAAATATTAAGTAAAATTGCTCATATTACTTAAATACCATCACAAAGCTGTTAGTCTGGGAAAAAGGCTTTCAAATTTTGTAGTACACTGGCTGCAGAGATTCATGACAGAACCCATTGGCCCTCTAAACTGGGAGCACATGCTGTACTGCGGGGGCTGTCATCAGTTAAAAAATAAATAGAAAAGCTCAGGGGCACTTTTGTGTTGTAAACATTGAGGTCATGACAAAAAGCATTCCCAACAACACTGTGAAGAAGTTTGAGAAAATACTGAACAGTGGTCCATTTGACCAACGAAGTTAGCATACATACACAGTTAATTATGGAGTACATTTCTAATGAAAAAACCCTTTGATTTTTGTGATCAGTGGACCTTACAGACCAAAGGAATATAAGGGTGCTCTCACACCTAACCTGTTTGTTTCTGTTTAAACAAACTCAGGTCCATTTGCGTGGTAAGTATGGTTTGTTTGGGCTGGTGTCAAAGTGGTCAGTGGAACCCCGGTGTGGACCAAACAAACAAACCAAGACTATTGGAAAAGGTGTGTCTCTGTTCACTTCCAAACGGACTCTGGTGTGGTTTGTTTGTGGTGTGAAAGAAAACAAACCAACCACAGAGCAAATATGTGATTTTAGCATTTTTTTTAGAAGCTTAACCAATAATAAATCCATCAGTTGATCGTAAAATCTGTCCACTATCTCATTATTGATTCTGATAGGGCTATGTATATCCCTTAACCTCTTTATGCTAATGCGTACACCATCCGTAGTTACACGTACACACTTCAGTGTGGGTATTTTTCCCCTGATTAAAAAGCTTTTAAAACTGCTGTAGGAGCAATATCTTTTGGAAATGTTTGCACTCATCATAAATTTAGGGGCACCACCTTCACTTAGAAGGAAAGTGACTAATCACATTAATAACTCTGGAAACCAATTATTAATTTGTCAGTACGCGTATCAATCATGAATCAATCTCAATACCTGGGTTATGAATTCTCTATACAGTGATCTTAGTTCCTGCTCAAAAGAAATATCCACAGACAATGTCTTGGCGATAAATGAAGACTTATTTAGGGTCAAATGTTCAGCAATTAAGTAAATTAATAGTAAATGAGGATGATATGAAATGACACAAAGTCAACAGCATGTATAAATGGATTAAGGCAAGAAGGAACACTTTTGGCAGTTATTTAGTTTGGCGATAGTGAGAGAGTATGTGACTGTAGATAAATTGGGGACACAGGGATGCGCAAAACCATTTACCTAATGAAAACTACATTAAGATCAAAATGACTAAGTCTCCTATTCGACATCAACTCTTATCACAACACATCAGGTGAGGGAAGTTTTGCCTACTTTTAGCAGCGCTGACTCAGCCGAACATTTCTCGGGGCACCCCAAACTGCCGCTGGCGACTCCCAGCTTCACCACAGGGCCTCCCAGCAGGACGACACAGGCTGGAACACAGTGGTGAGGGGCAGTGGAGCCTGATAGCAGTGTCCTTTAGGTGGTCCTCAGATGTCTATTATTTTAGGCTGCATAAAGTCTCTTGGTTTTGCAAAGGAGCCCCTGCTTTGCAGACACTTTGGCAGGTGGCTGGCAGCTGCTGGATCTGACGAATCTTTGATGGAGCTCTAGTTTGAATAGTAGCTCATCTATTTAGCTGTGGCTACTCGCTTATAATAAGGTTGAAAACAATCTCATTGGCCGTTCGATATTATTATCAAAGTTAATATTACACATATAAAAAATGTTGCAATTGGCTGGCTTTGTAGCTTCAGGTAAAATGTTACTGAAGGCACAGACAAAAAAAAAAGAAAACAATCCTGGATGTGACGAGCAAAACTTTTAAAATAATTTTGATCGTAAGAAGAAAAAAGGGTTACGCAGGAACCGAGTATTAGAGCATAACAGGTTAAAGCATAAAGAGTATAACTAGAAGGAAGGACGGCAAAAGAAAGAAGAGGACAAAAATGAAAAAACTAAAGTATGAAAAAAAAGTAAACAAGAAAAGAAGTAGAAAGAAAGAAGTGCAGAGATGCGTCGAGCTCAATAGTTTTATGCGACCAGGTTGAGGCAAGGCGGGTCTCTTAGTTTAGACATTACTTTATTTCGGAGGAAACTTAATGAACTTTATTTTGCGAGATTATATACTTTAACACGTTATGAGCGAGAGACACATACTCATTACACATATACTCACTCCCATTATGGTCAAAATTGGCTCTTAGCATCGAATTAAATTCCCATAGATGTGTTGTATAGCAGATAGAGGGACAGAAACTAAGAGGGGATGTGGTTTTATTGGAGGTAGAGTATTCAGTCCTTAAGAAAACAGTCTGTTTTATTAAAGATATTATTCTTTAGTGGTGGTTGAGTTGGAGTCTCTTCCTGTTGCTTGGATTTCAGCTGATCAGTGAACGTAAAAGCATAGTAGATGACCACAGGTCTGGCAGTTAATCTGGCTGAGTTAGCGTCAGGATGATGGTGAAAGAGTTCATCATCTTTAAGGTGAAAAGGGCAAAGCCATAAACATTTGACCCTCAGAGTGGCCCATCTCACCTCTGTCCATTTACTTACAATCTAGGTTTTGGGAGAATTCAAAAGTCTGTTCCTCCTACACTGCCATCATTGTATCCGACTCTGTGTACTTTGTCTGTTCAATAAATCCATTAAAAAATGTCGATCCACAGTGATCCCACAGTAGTTACGCCCGGAATCATGAATGTACAAGTGGTTTTCTTTTTATCCTGTCTCTAAGTTTGTCATTCTTCATAACATGCGATTGATTTCCAGTCTAATTATAGCCTACTAATAAAGCTTACAATCAATTTTTCTATGAGCTCTTTGTGAAACCAACACTTTAGAAGCATTACAGTGCCGCTGCATAAACACCTATCAGTCACCAGAGTTTGATTTCCCTAGGTGGGCCCTGATGATGCACTGATGATGCAGGATGACAAACACCAAAACTATCCAAACAAAATAAAAAATAAAAAAATCATGTTTTCTCCTCATGGTTTGTTTGCGAAAAGCCAGTGCAAACAGGAATTGAACCAAAACTAAGATGCAACAGTGGATAATTTTTTTCCGTCTGGTGTGGACCAAATGAACCGAACTACAGGTGTGAAAGTAATCAAGGCATGAATAATCTGACTTCAGGATTGCTTCAGAGGTTGGGAGTCACCCCCTCAGTTAAATTCTGGATAATCTAACTGAGCTTGTTATTATGATTATTATTATTACCAGTTCCGTAATGGTGTACTGCAGTTCTGCCTGTGGTTTGTGCAAGTGGTGTTGCTGTACCCCAGCAGAAGCAGTACCTGGGCTGCTGTGATTAGATACAATCTAAGTCAAAGACTGTACTGTCTTTATTTCACTATTTTTAAATGTATTTAAGTGGAAAAGTACAATGTAATATAAGTTGTATGTTGGCTATATCACTGTCAATGATAGTATGTCATAAAAATTGTAAACGGATTTTTTTTCTCAAATATAATGTGAAAGAACTCAGTTCCAAGAAAAAGTCCTGCAAGTATTACAAAAAAGTATCAGTATTCACTGTACAGGATGGCTTCTGTCAAATGTCACTATACATGTTACTTTACTGGATGACTATTATTACAGTTGCAATTCAGTCCTGAATTATCCTTTCATTTAAAGGTTATTCATTGTCTGAAATCCATTGTTGCATATGATTCAAGTTGACATATTCTGTGCACGACAACAAGGTAAAGAATTGATTGTAGCATTGCATATACAGTAGGAGCTGGGTAGATAAATGGTCTATTGCAGTTTGTAGCAAATGATTTAGTGAGACAGGATTAAATGTGTAACAGGAGCTGGGAGAACTAGATGACATTGTATTTTGAGTTCACCAACTGAAATGGCGAAACAGTGAAACACAACTATGTGTGAAAGCAAGGATTTGTGGGACGGACCGGCTTAGCAGGTTACGGCGGGCAAGTTGGAGAGGAGCCGACTTAAAAGGCCTGCTAAATGAGTCCAGGCGCCGCGGTGCCAACTGTGGTCTCCTGCAATGTTGTGATTTGATTGTGGTGTGCTATTAAGGCTCTCTTTGCTCATAATGGCACTTCTTTATCCACTGTAATATTATTCAAATGAGAGTCCAATGACACACTCCTCCAGGGTAGAAAAATCCACCCAGGCTTCAGATTAGTTCAAGGGCCCCATGAGAAATGGGACAGCTAAATGGAGAGCCGTTAAGTTTTTAATTTCTATACTTTGTGGAAGTGTAAGAAGAGAAGAGAGAGCTGCTGCAGTAGAGGAGAATCTTAATATAGAAATATAATGACATTTCAGCGAGTTGTGAGCAATGGTGTCTGTCTGTTTAGCTCGTAAACAAAAAGATCAATTTGGAGAGAAATGATTTGTTATGCTAATTTGGGTTTTGTGTGGTCTCAGCTGAGGTTTCTGAATTAGAAACAGCAACAGCAAGTATCCTAAAACAAATTTGTTTTAGGCTACTGTTTTAGGCACACATACGGCACACACAGCACTGCAGTGTCTTGAAGTGAGCTCAAGTTTGTTAGGAATGATGTCACCTTTGCATTTACAGTTTTGCCATCAATGACTGCTCATTACCAATAGGTGGCAATCTGTCCTTGTCACTCAATGTGTCGAGTGTTCAAGCTTGTCTGCAGAAGTTTAATGCATGCCAAATTAGATTTTTACAGCTTCATGTGAGGGAGAGGAGATGAAGAAATGTAGAGGAGATGGACAGGAAAAGACTCCGAAAGGGAGAGGAAAGGTTGAGAGGGATGAAGGGAGGACGACAGGGGTGCTGACTGGTCAAAAGGTTTGCTTTCTCCACCTGCTATCCCTTCTGTCCATGTGAGACCAAACCCCTTTGGCGTTTTAACACTTCTCATAAGGGAGTACACATCCCAGAATGCCTTGTGTCTTTGTGTCCCCTAGTCACACTGTATGTCAGGAGTTCGTCTATTCTGCATAAAGGTTAGCGGCAAGGACGCGACGAGTGGAAGTCGTTTGGCTTGTTCCTCATTAAAAGGCTACCATCAAATGAGGGCTCGGGGGGCAGAGATATGGCTGATGATTGCATATTTTACTGAAGCAGCGGTTGCGGCTGCACAGCTGGCTGGCACAACACACCAGGGTCTCAGTCAAAGCCAAGTGGAAAACAAACAACGCCAATCAACCTGATGCCTCCGGATGCCTCACTGCGTGAAGTCACTCAAGCACAGGCCACATCTCAAAAGTCCTCTGTCGCTTCTTGGCTTTGCTGCTTCCCATTTTACTGCATTGACCTGAAAACAGACAGAGGGCAAAGCAATATAGTCAGTGTCTTCTTGAAATCAGTCGAGTAACTCTGCTTTCGAGCAATTATGTAAAACCGACTCCGGTTCCTAGTTTGAAAATGGAGGGAGAGCCGGCAATTGATGCACATCATCACAGCTTTAACATCACACAGAATTGCCATTCCCACATGGGATGTTAATAAGACTGCCATCAACTATAAAAATGAGTCCCAAGTATTTGAAGACAACTATAGGCAAGGGCATTCCAAGTAATTGCTTCCCCCCCCTCCTTTTTTTTTTACAAGCAAGAAACACAGTGTTCCATGCAGACTCAATACATATCAGTTCTCTTTTTCAAGAATACCTTATGCATTACATACTGTATCTCTATGCAAAGAAATATATAGCAATATCTGGCTATATAGACATCTATTTACCCAAAAAGTGTATTGGATTGTAACAGCATAATACCTCTGTGGTATTCGGCAAACATATTTCCCATTATTGCCTAGTAGAGAAGCATTTCTTTGTATCAGATTGCAGGTACAAAAGGTCCAAGACTCGCTGTATAGAATAAAAGGGGGGAGACAAGCTCTGCAGATAGAATGTGTTATCAGTAAGAGGAGGGTGGGGGGGACAACCTATCTCTTCATCATGTCCTTGATAGAAATCAACAAATGAGCACATAAAAGAAAGAAAGGGGGCATGGACAGTGGACAAAAGAGGAGCTCTCAGAGGCTTGGAATAAACTAAGCATGGCCTTGGAAAAATGCAAGGATACCCTCCCTCTCCTTATCTGCAGTGGTGGGGGGGTCTATGCTTTTTTTAAGATCACGCTTTACACTCAGGCTGTGGTTCTTAAATGAATCCCTCTGTATGCTGACATGTAGCTGAAGGTTAGCGTAAATATTTAAGTGGTTATTGGTTTTATTGCAAATAATGAATCTTGACAGACACACTGATAATTGAACAGCTGTGATTATCTGACACACATGTGCGACGTGATGGGACAATAACCTTGTAGAACACAACATTATACATAGATCTGACATATCATAAACTGTTACCCCCAAATTTCCTCCTCACTGGCCCCTGAAGTACTGCAAGAAGGGTTATACAGTGTTAACAATAAAGAATGTTAATTCCAGTCAATCATTGTTGGATTTACATCAAGTAACAAGTTTATTTCTAATATCATTCAGCATTGCAAACAATACCGTTTGACAGATATGGCAGTAACATGCTATGCTGATCAAGCCATCTGTTATCTTCAGCTCAGCATATACTTTGCATATTTAACTTCCCCTCAATCGTGTTTTGAACACCAGTAAATTGGATTAAGATCTGCGGAGATTAGAGCTGTTCCTTACTGTATGATACATTTAGCTGATAAGTTTGATCTAGAACATCTGTTCACGACAAAACACAATGTCACAGTATCACCTAGCGACAAAGATCAGGAACGATTGACCAAGTTTAAGATAATATAATAATCAAGGTGAAGATAAGCGACTAAGACACATTCTAAGCAGAGTGGAACCAGTACAAAGGATTTGAGAATGATACTGTATCAATATTTTACAGAAAAAAAGATAATGATGTATTGATTTTTTCCCCCTTACAAAGTCATAAACAACATTTATAGCAATGACATCTCTGATTTGGCTATTGAGAAATGGTGACAAAGACGTGCACTGAAGTGATTTAACATTTGATCAATAAACTTTTGTTCAACAGTTATTATTATAAATAATAACCACAAACACAAACATAAACACAAATACAACAACAGTAAAATTGAGAAAAAAGGCTGAAAAATAAGTGAGAGCGTGAATGCTTCACCATCAGTGGCTCATCATCAGCTGTCCAAACAACATCCAATCATATTCATGCAGGTGTACAGCCTGGCCGATATAACCTGGACAATATTACTACCGTTAATTTAACTCAGATTAAATGTTCAAGGGAGGACCAAAACATTTTCTGCCAAATTTAATTTCACAAGCATTTGCCATGTATGCTGATGCAAGTGACTCTGATTGAAATACATACAAACACTTCACCAAACTTGCAAACTCGCAGACTTTGCTGGCACGATCCCGGAAAGTCTGCAAGTGCTGAGAGCTGTCCAAATCCACAATTCATTCAGTCCACAAGTGTCTTCAAGTGGGCTTTCTACAGACTTCGTAAGAGTCTGTCTGGGGTACAGACTTCACCAGACTTCCCTGATTTAATTACCCACAATTAATTGCAAAACATATGTCACATTGTTGTTTTTTCCAGTTGGCGACTAAAAAAACCTGAACTTATAAATGAACAGTTGTTGTGTTAAAACTTGTCAAAACTAGGCCAGAAATAATAAACAACCACATCATGATACAAAAATATAAGTAGAAGAACATTATTGCAGCCCAACCCTACGAAAGTTGTGCAGTGTAATGTCAAATGTACAGGCTGAGAAACCTGCCTGGATGACTGGGTCAGGTATCACAGCTCACTGCCTCTGGCATCGTGTAAGGAGTACAGCATTAACAGGCTCGTGCTGCAGCGATCAACGTGTAGCTGTCGATCTAATGTTTCCATAGCAATGAATGAAAAAGACTTGAGGTCTGTCCATCAGCGGCTTTCATAACCTTGCAGTCGTACGCCCTCGCAGACTTGATGTGATAGCGGTGAACATGTCACAGTGTGTATGACTGAAGTCTGCGATGGCTCTATTCACAACTCAGGAGGGTAAATATTTGGATTCAGCCAATATAAACAAGTTTCTTATTTGCCTACAACATAACCATAAATACCTTAATCATGCTGTAGCTGCTAAGGAGTGATTAACTCAGATCAAACAAATGATCTGACAGTCTGACACTAAACAGTTTGTTGTCATGGAGGCACAAAACTCAGTCTGCATGGCACTGAGTCTGCCAAAAGGTATTTGCATGATGAAAAATAATGGTGTGTAAAAGTAACTCTAATACTGGCCAGTGATATTGACCTGCTTATGTATCAGTCAGGCTCTAGTTGCAAGTGTTGACACTCCACTTAAGAATAACGAGCCATGTTTTATGAGTTGTAATTCTAACTAGGCACCTAGGTAGCAGTTTTTATCATTTCCTCATTAGTCAGTCATTCTTATGAATGTATACTAAGACTTTCCAGTCAGCCAGCCTTTATTTATAGCTCTTATATGAAAGCGGCAATGCACTTGAGGATGTTCTTTGCTGTGATTATGGGCACTTCAGTGCTGCTGACACTGCTCAGCTGTACCTCGGCATCGCAGGCATGCCCATCATCTTGCAGTGAACTGCCTCTCGGGTGTTATTGCTATATTATATCATTTGCTAAAAGCTGGATTTGCAGCACTGTCATCCTAGGATGTCAGTGCACCAACTAAAACTTAGTGAAAAACAATAATTCAGCGCTCTACAATTCCCCCAACCTTTCAGACCTTGTTTTCAAGCCTTACATTATTACAGTTTCACAGTTTCTGAGAAGTGACACAGTTCGTGTCAGTTTGCCTTTACATGCTTTACTTGATGGGGCAATTAAGTGAAGAAATGCTTGTCGCTTCCGAGCCAGCTGGTCAATAAGGGTGTGACAGATTTGAACGGACAGTATGTTGACACTGATGACTGCAGTGGAGTTATAACTCACAGCACAGCAGTGCCACCTAATTCACAGTCATGACCTGAGTTCACACAGACCATGGGGGCTGGAGGACTGTCATGGCCACCCAAGCACACGGTAGTCTTCACATAATGAGCACTGGTGGGTTGCATTTCTCCAGACTGGCGAATGTTTCTGGCCCAGGCTCAAAAGTCACTTAGAGTGGTGGCAGGGCTTCAGGGCACTGGATGAATGCCTGAGCAGCTGTCATGACCCCACATATTTGACAAATTTTATGCTGAGGGGAAAGAAGACGTGAAGTCGGACATATGAGTTCCTGTTTAATTCAGGCTTGAATTGTATTGGCAATACTGGCTTCATTAGAGCACACTATATCAGGTGAGAGTCCTTTAAATAAAAAGTACAATATACAAGTAAAATCATTATATTATTCTTGAATGAAAAAGAATGAAACTCTCTATAGGATGAGGAGCCACAGATAGATTCAACAGACAAAGTGAGATGAAAAGAAAGCAGTCTTTACTTAGTGTTTCTTCAGTGTTACGGTGCACACTAACTAGCAGGCACACAGAGTGGTGGTGTGTCAAAAAATGACAGAGAAACGGAGAGAGAGGCAGACGGAGGAGAGATAAGACAGCATCACCTTGCACTGTGCGACACAGATCATCTAGCAAAGGGGAATGCTAAGATGGTTGGAGCTTATGAGGGAATGAAGGGCAGGTGTTCAGACAGGAGGAGAGTCAGTTAATGAGCTGAACACACTGAGAGCGACTGGTGGACAGGTGAGGAATGGTAGGTCTGCAGGGAATTGCAAAGAAAAACAAAGTACATTGAACAACTAGGTGTAAATGAAGAAGGCAGAACAAAGAAAACAATGGAAGATCATGGCATCATTCTGATTAACCCCAAGACTATTGATTAAAGCCCATGGAAACCTGGTTGCAAAACACTAATTTTTCTTAGTAATATTATGTATTCGTGACCAAAGAGGCAGCAATCAAAGTTCAGGAAAAAAAACACACATCCTTAAATATTATTTAAGAAGATTTAACACTCATAAATTCAGCTTCATCAGGAATATGTGTGGGAGGTTTGAACAGATTTGATTGACAGTGGCATGGCTATATAAACAAACAACCACACAACTGTCACTCGATTTTGACTAAAATATAGCTACATTTTGATTGATGCAAAGAAATATGTGACCCTATCATCCTTTTCCAACTGAGCCTCAACCACTTCAAACCAGTGACAAAAACAAAGACAGAAATATCTTGTTAAATGACCAAAACTCTTTTAACTTTAGCAGATCAAGAAGGCCCCCTTCACTCATAGTAAGAAGCTGTGTGAGAATATAAGTTTTTACAGCCTTTAAAGTTTTAAATTGCATACTTGGATTATACACTGTAGTGGCCATATTGTGAATAATAATATAAGAAAGATGTCAATTTTAATTCTAGTATTTGAATCAGAAATGTTGCATTATGTGGCCATACTTGCTCAATAATAATAATTTACTAATCAATACCAGTGCAAGACAAGACCATTGATATAATGACAACTTTGCAAGACCTTTGTTTATATTAACAATCAAAAAGTGGGTGTTTTGACAAATCAGCCAAAGTAAAGGTAAAGGTATGATTATGGTTAGGAAACTAAAACATTTGATTAAACTTAGAGGAGGATTTAAGTTTTAGTTTTGCAAGTGGACATTAATTGAGAGCGTACGCAACCTAGATTTGCCTGCATGAAAGTCCAATGCACTATAGCCTCAATCCACAACACTGACCCCCACATTCTCACTCTCTGCCTTTCTACATAAAAGGCACACTACTTCCTGGACATTAGACATTTTAAAGTGGACCTATTATACATTTCATTTTTTGTCATATTTATCACAGTATCAGATGGTTATATTAAACATGGCCAAAGTGTCAAATAAGGAGGTAAACATATGTGAAAGTAATCCTTGCGAGCAAAAACCTCAGGCTTCAGACCCTTCTGAATACTCAGCTGTTTTCGACATTCACAAAAAGCTGGCTTCAGCTCATGAAATAGTTCCTCATATGGGCATCTGTTCCAGGCAGGCTACAGCAAGTGTTTACATCATACACTGCTACATTTAGCTTTTAAGTTTATGTCTGGGAAACGTCATCTTGGTTAACGGTGTTGTTAATTTTTCCCCAGTTTCAGATGAGATTCCTGATGAAACTTGTCCAGTTGTGAGATTTATGTTTACAGATTTTCATTGTTTATTTTTCACCATAGAAAGTGTCAGTATGTTATCAGTTATCAGTCATTCTCCGGCGGCAAATACACTGCTACATGTAGCTACATGCTAACGCCAGGGAAACGTGTAATCTTGGTTGCTGGTGTTCATTTTCTTCTCCAGTTTAGGATCAGTGTTATACAGTTGTTCCCTGGTTGTTGTGACGGTGCAGAGATGATGAGCACAGTTGCAGAAGACCCCTTGACGCCGACCAATCAGAGAAAACTGGACTTTTTCGGAGAGGGGGTTTAAAGGGACAGGAGTGACGGCCAAAAGAAAAGTGTTTCAAACAGCTGAACACAGGCATTCCAGCACAGACAGTTTTTTTTTTACATTAAAGCATGTGAACATATTCTAGTAGAAACTATAAATACATGCACAAACCTGAAAATGAGCATAGGCTCTTGTTAATTGTTAGCTGATATGCAGAATAATCCAGTATGAATGTTATTACTGTACTATTTGTAGCAGTAATGTGTAACAGGGGGGTGATGGCAATGCTACTGTAATAGGAATGGCTGCAATGTGAGTCATTAAAAGTGGTATTAATACCTTAGAGTAATAATTAAAGAACATAATGGCGAAGGGAGTAAAAGCGAGAGAAAATTTGCCCACGTTACTTCCTCGTAAATACAAGAGAAGGCACACAGGAGTTAGTCACCAATTCTTGGAAAAGGTCGCTTTCCAAATTTGATCACGGAAATAATGAAATAATGACTTTGCATGTAGAAATCCAATTAGTGTTGACTCTAATCCCCAAGGTAATTTACATAGTATTTAAGTCCATGTGGTAAATGCTATTTTACGTTGCGCTCCAATTAATACCGATTGTTGTATGGTTGAGCTGTTATTATGTAACATTTTGTAGTCATCGAAATGGTGTAATTTCAAACCCTGGTCCGCAGAACCATTAAATCTGGTTGGGGAATATCCCTTTTGATGTTTTAACCTTTCAAGGAGAGCCACTTTAGCTCAGAAATTGGCACCACATCCTCAGTAAGCCCTTCACCACCTGTAAGTCAAACCCTCTGTGGAGTATGCAAAAAACAGCCCAGTAAGTGAGATGGGGTTGAGTGGAGGAATTAAGGGTTTTGGGTGATGAAAATAGGAATGCTAATGTCTAATTGCTAGTTGCTTAAATTGGCTGACATGAGCACCCATCTGCCGAAGGTGAGCAATGTTGCAAAGTGCTTGCTTAATTAAAATACTTGAGAGATAATTTGGGGAATTGGAAATTATTTAATGCTCATTCATGTCATTCCAACGCATTAGGAAAAACAGGACGAGAACATGCTTTGTGTTAATAATGGATGCTATTGTGCATGTAGGAGTGAAGGTAACAGAGGAAGTCGGGGGTGAAGGAAGGGTTGGTGGAAAACGCACAATATTTATGAAGCACTGTCAGGTTAATGTCATGCAACATTTATTGATGCAGTAATGTTTAATTTAGCATACGCTCCTGTAATAAGCCATTAGGTGTTGTGCTATGATTCAGAGTTTGATGGTGCTGTAATGACAATCAGATGCCCTTGAATATCTCACTAACACTGTGTCTGCAGCATTTAGAGGCAGAAGATAAATATAAATCAAAGTTAGAATATATTTATGCCGGCTGAAGAAGCTGCACAGTTGTGCTGGCTATTGATAACATGAGGATCTGTCTTTCGATGGCTGGCTGTAAAATATTCAAAATTTCAGACAGGGACATGATTGGATTAGCTTTGATAATGGATATCATAAAAGCAGGCAGTGCCATTTTAATAAATCTGTCACATTACAAAAGGGTAGAGATTATAGAGGCATCTCAGAGAGCGACAACAGAATCTGTTCTGGCCCGGCACCCCCCTTAAAACACACACACAAACAACACGATGAGGTCTTGGTTGCAACACGCTTTAGTTAGATTTGTGGAGAACCCAAGTTTACCACCTATCACATCCTCACAGAAAAAACAAAATGACCAATGTCAGCTCAAGGAGGGATGACTTTGTAGATAAACCAGCAGACTCTCCAGTGTTGCCTGTGATTGCGTGACACTGCGTAAATGACCAGGTGTCCTTTTGTCCTCTGTGATTAATGCCCTTAATTTGCTTGTAGCCTACCTGATAGATTGTGTGTGTATCAGTTGTCTCCGGCGAGGTACACCCAAGCATTTTTTTTGACACTCATAAGGATTAAAGAATAAATTATCATACCAGACGCAGAGACAGATCACTGAAATAACTCAAGGAAAACAGAGCTATCAGCTGGATATCATGCCATGCCATGCATATGGATGAAGATACTGAAAGTCCTTTTTTTGTTCAGCGGGGCATGTAAGAATGTTTTCTGTTGGCAGCAAGTTGACCCAAAGCTATTTCTAGAAGGACTTTAAAGTTTGTTGCAATCATTATTTCCAACGGCTGTCATCGCCATGGCTCAATCACAACATAAGGAGAGGACTTCACAGGGTCACATTGTTATCATCGATTTCCCTCACCAATGACATGACAATAAATGGCCAGTGACAAAGACACAGAGAACACATTTCGCTGAGGCCACCATCATTGGTTATGGGAGTTATTCTTTCCCTTTTGCTGTTGTTCTGACAAAAAAAGCTTATTGTTTTTGTATCTCTAAAACATCCAGTTCTGCAGACACTGCTGTGCTGATGGTGTCTCCCTGTAATGAAAATACAGAATTTATCTTTATAATGGATCATTATACATCTGCCACAGTGTAATGGCGGCAAGATAAAAATAATGTTGCTTGATTTACCTCACTGGCATACTCCATTAGATTTTAGGCTGGTAAATTAGCACAGAGGAGGAATCAGGATTGCAGAGAAGGCGAGCTGTGAGATCGAGAACATACGCACTGTAAAATTGCCCCATTATGAAAGTTGCATCAGAGGGACATTATAAACAACCCCTGCCAGGGGATTTATTAGTACTGAGCAAAACCGTAGAGAGTAGTGGCAGGGACAATGTCCTTTTTCACTCTTCCAAAAAGCCATTAGTGCAGTGCTCTGAGTGGCTGTGAGAAAGGATGGGAACCATGCGGGGATAGAAGGAAGGAAGAAAGGAAAAAGGGTGACACATAAATGATTGCAAGGGGAATTGAATAAAAGAAAATTATGTTCTGAACTTTAAAAATGAACTTTAAAAAATGTTCACTTTCAATTTTATGTATCAATTCGCAGTTTGGGATTGGATGGTCTGGCTCAGAGCTGGTTTCATGCAGATTTCTCTGACAGAACTCTCTTGTCAATAATGATTTTCTCTGGCAGTATTTCTGACTCTTATTTTTTTTCCAGCACCTTATCATGACATTTCTTGACACCACAATTTTGCTGATTGACAAATGATTCACTACTTGGTCTGTTTCTGCAGTAAAGACATTGGAAGATGCTTTTGACTTGTTTTCACTTAGAAATATATTTCCTAGGCGGCAGCAAAATATGTTTCACCAGCCATCAAATACTCTGGGCTTTTCACACCGGAGATTCTGAACCAAAGTTTTCATTTTTGTTACACTGTATTTATTTAATCTGGTTCATTTTGCTGTCACATTGCATTGACTGGTTTGTAGAGGGGCTCTCCCATCCTCTTGTATCCTCTCTTCTCATACTCTCGGAAAATAATAAAAGACTGTCAGAGTTTTTGTTAGTTTTTCCGACTGACTCTTCTCCCAGTGCAATGTATCCTCATACAACGGTTTGAATAGTATCCTACGGATTGGTGCCCCACCAATGACATTATGCTCTTAACATAACATAAAGTTACGTAATTAATGTAAAAGTCCTGCGTTTTGTGATCGATCCATCTACTACCACCAAACTTCCTCCTAACTGGACCGCTTGGGACCACTTCTTTCTTAACTCCCGTCTGTGCCTTGGTCACATGATTGCAGCCTTCCAAAATATGTTGCTTATGTATGAAGCACTGGCTCATCATCATGTCGTTCAACGTCATTAGCCCCGGATCTTTTGGGCTCATCCCTGGATCTTTTTTTTTTTTTTGAACCAATAAAGCACCTCGTTTCCAACTTGAAATCCGCGGCATGGCATGGGAGCACAACAGACAGCAACGCATGCAGCACAACAGCATGCAACACACTCACTTACATGGCATATGTACATGACTATATGTTTGATTTTGTGTTTCTGTAATATGGGGTGCCGTTTGTAAAGTGACTCACACTGAAAATAACATCAACATTTTGCCACATTTAGCTTCAAACAATGTTTAAAAAAGTGTCGTGAATTTTTTAACGTCACCTTTTACCACATTTACAGCAATATTTGTTAACTTAGAAATATATTAAATAGTTAAATTGAAATATTAAATGTTAAATCTAAATATTAAATCTAAATCTAAATGTGAAATGTTATATCTAAATGTTAAATCTAAATATTAAATGTTAAATCTAAATCTAAATGTTAAATCTAAATGCTACATCTAAATCTAAATGTTAAATGTTAAATCTAAATGTTCTGGGTGAAACTAAATATTTAGCTAATATGCAAAATCACACTGCCGGTCACCGAAAGTACCAAAATAAAAGCTTGAGATGGTCATACTGTGTTTATAGAATCAAATAACGAATTAAAACCAACTTATCAGGGGAAATGAACACTTCAACATACATTAGCGTGATAGTAACTACATAAAATAACAAAAAACATGTTTGGAGAAAGTTTATTTGACGTGTACTTTGAGTTGTTAGTGTCCCTTCGGAGGGAATCGCCTGGTTATTTACAAACATTTACAAATACTTCTGGGTTAGTGTAGTGTAGTATCATCTGTTAAAAGCCTCCCGGTGTCGGGTACAACATGAAACAACTCCAGTTAGCTCAATCATGTTGTAACTAAGACATCCGCTAAAAAAACAAAAAACACGGACCGTTCACTGAGTTAATGAGTCATTACAGACACCACTAACAGGGCTAACAGCTAACAGTTTTCTACCTGGATGTATTTATAAACAACAAGGTGATTCCCGAAGGGACACTAACAACTCAAAGTACACATCAAATAAACTTTCTCCAAACATGTTTTTTTGTTATTTTAAGTATGATTTAGGTATGGTGTTATTATCACGCTAATGTATGTTCAAGTGTTCATTTCCCCCGATAAGTTGGTTTTAATTCTTATTTGATTCTTTAAACACAGTCTGACCATCCCAAGCTTTTATTTTGATACTGCTGGTGACCGGTGGTGTGAATTTGCATGTTAGCTAAATATTTAGTTTCACCCAGAACATTTAGATTTAACATTTAACATTTAGATTTAGATTTAGCATTTAGATTTAACATTTAGATTTAGATTTAAAATTTAGGTTTAGACTTAACATTTAAATTTAGATTTAACATTTAGATTTAGATTTAGATTTAGATTTAATATTTAGATTTAACATTTAACATTTAGGTGCCACATTTAATATTTAGATTTAACTATTTAAAATATTTCTAAGTTAACAAATATTGCTGTCAGTGTGGTAAAAGGTGACGTTAAAAAATTCACAATACTTTTTTAAACATGGTTAATGTTAAATGTGGCACAATGTTGATATTATTTTCAGCGTGAGCAACTTTTCAAACGGCACCCCGTACTGTAAATCCCTTATGATGTTTAGTATATACACATACAACTGTCCGTTTCATTTTTTTTCATGTATTTCCCACTCCAAACTGACTACACACACATCTAAGTGTGAAGTAAGTGCTGCGCGTCGGGGTTCCATTCCCCTGTCAGGAGTTATTTTTCAACTGTCACTGGCTCACTATACCCTTCTGTGCTTTGGAGGCTTGTATCTCCGCAACGGATTGGTCGATTTGAGTGACTGACACTTTGTTCAATTTGTTAGAGCCAATAGAATAACGCTATACCCACCAACACAAGATTGACAGCACTGTCAGCCAATCAGTGTCAGCAGAACACCATTGTGGGGGAGGTGCTGGCTGCTGAATGTGGTCATTGTTATGCTCCCCCTGGGTCCTAAAGCCCATCATGGTCGCCCAGATTCATTTGAATGCAGCACAACATGTCGGTCTACCAGAACATACCGCGTGGCTGAATAAACATTTCATGGCAAAACAACAGCGGTAAGAGAAATTTTACAACTATGCTTGGCAAAACGATTTCTGTTGTGAAAATGAAAATGGCAAACATATTGATTTATTGATTGATTGATTGGGGCTGTATTTAACAACAGCAAAACTACATCAAATACATTAACAAACTTTATTTAGTGGCATGCTCATTACTTCCCAAACACATTCATTTTCTCTAAAACTTAACTATTAAAAACTTAACCAAAAGTGAAGCTTATGTGCTGTCTTCAATGCCAGACTCCAAAACAAAGGGTATACTAATCAAAAAATCAATATTTTCTCCATTTTCTATAAAGGCATTTTAGAAAAACAACATTTTCTTCAGGAATTCAAGGTAACACGGCATGACTAATTGCTTTACAAATGGTCATTTGGTGGATGAAGTATTCCTTTAAAATGGGCTTCCTCACAATGTTAAGGCTAAATTACTCTTAAAGACATGCTTTAAACACACTTGAGAAAACGTTGTAGCCTAGCAACACTAAGGATACAAACAACCCATAATAGACTACAGCACTCTTAATCTAACAAGGTCACTCTGTTAAACAGGGATGTGTACTTGATATTCAAAGATAACATCTGCTGTTGTGAATAGGTTTACATAATGTCTCAATGTCTTGCTCAAGCAGAACATATAGACATGACATTACTCTAACTCAAGTGATGTCTACATTACAATTTTTTTTGAAGTTCAGACATCATACACCTCTAAACACGTATACTACCTTAAATAGTGAGAAGATGTTTTTTTTTTCTCCAAAAACTTGAATTCCACTGTTCCCCTTTGTGTTATTCATACATTAAACGCTATTAAAATGTAACTTTGTAGAAATACCGAGGAATTTGGCTAAAAAGTAGCTTGACTTTCAAGTGTCATATAGAGAACTGGGGGTAACAGTAGTGGCCTTCATCAGCAACCCAAAGTGAGCCTAAGTGACTTTTAGAAGAAGAACACATTCTTACTTGTACAAATGAGAAGTAGATTCATAAGAAATAAAATGCACCTTTGCTCGATTCAGTACAGTCAGTGATGTTGCTGCTACAATTTTGGTTAGACGGTAAGAACAGTAGCTCAAAGTGGCTAGTGTTAACTAATGTTAACTAATGCTAGTGTAGGGATCTAGTTGGTTGGTGCACATGACATAGGAAGTGACAAAAGTTTACTGGTGCAAGTAGCATGCCCGCTGACTTCTGCTGCATTCATTTTGTTGGTTGAAGACTAACATTAAACACTGACATGACCACCAACAAGCTGCTGTGGTGATAGAGACCAAAAGATACTGCATTTGGATTCCCTCTCCCTCCTTTTGCATTACCATGCTACAGCAGTTTGTGTTTTTGTTTTTACAAAGAACCAGGCCAGCCTATGTTTACTAGGGTATTTTACCTTTTTGTTTGTTCTTTGATTTCCTATCCTTCCCCACCAGCTGTCTGCTGGCTGCATCCTATGCCCCACCAGACTGGCATTTGAGGTTTACCTGCAGTAAGTCGGCTAGGCTAAGCTTTAGGTGCTTTCCACCTACAGTGTGTTATATTCCTGATGTTAGTTTCAGTGAGGTTGCTTTCTTCTTCTCTGTATTAACAGCACGACTCTGTACAAGGTCAGGTTGATGCCAACACACTGCCTCCTCTTTGTGGTGGGACTGCACTGTGTGGCACTTTGTAGTGGTGTGTAATCTTAACTATGACACTGAATGGCATTTTTGCAGTGGATATAATATATAATCATTTTGTAGTGCATGCGTTTGTTGATGTCGGGCCTGCCGTCTCCCTCTTCTTTCTCCCACAGTTTCCCCGGCAGAGCGGTGCGTATGAGCCCTGACCCAACCTTCCTATGTAGAGAAGAGTAAACAACTTCTTTTTTTTCTGTCCTTAATTTGCCTCAAGTATTTTGAAAAAAAAATGCACTGTGCCACAATAAGTATGCTTAAAAAATGATTAGCCAACAGACTAATAACTGTCATACAGCATCTTTTAACAACATATTCTACAAAATTAGCTACACACCTAACAGGTGAGCATCCTTACATAGTTGTAATCATGCGTTATCTGACCTTTTTTGTCCCTGTTCCTTATCTCAAAAGATTGGACAGCAAAAAACACTCAAGGTCAACTTTCCTGCAATTTCTGCAGCTGCAGTTTCATTTTTCATCTATCCATGAAGAGATGCAATTCCTTGTGTTGAACACTAGGGGCATACTCCGCGCATTATACGGAAAAAGGGGCACAGAACAAAACTGTGTTGAAACAGGGTGGCTTCTTCCTTTATTGGGGGTTGCGCTGTCAGGTATTGAAGGGTATCATTTATATCAGGTAGGTTAGCAAACTTTGATTGACTGCTTTATGACTGAGATGAACTCTTTCCCCGCAATAGACAACATTTTTCTGCAATCCATGTTTTTACTGTTCTAAGATAGGGGGCACTGTTACATGTCTTGTGAACTAGAACAACACTGCTATGTCCATAAACAAACAAAGAGGAAGATCCGCTGGAAACAGGAACAAGATGTTGTTAAAGAAGATGTAGCCACTTGTAAACCACACGAAAATGCTGTGCAGACGGAAAAGTTTCTGGTTGCGCAGGCTGTAGTGATGGTGATGGTCTCAGACTCCATGTAGTACTTGAGTTTAAATATTTAGGCATAGTAATAGATTCACAGCTCACATTCAAAACACAAGGCAGAAAAGTTGTTGCAGAAAAGAACAGACTCAAGTTAAATTTGGCAAATTTTAGATACATCGGGAGCACCCTAACGACAGAGGCCTCAAAGTTGGACTTCAATGCAATGACTTTTTCAAACATGAATTATTGTCTGACCAGCTGGACTTTAACAGGCAAAGCTATACTAAAACCTGTAGAAAGGCAGAACAAACAGGCCTTAAAAACACTGGATAAACAGTCAAATTCATATCATCATTGTAAGATTTGAACTAAATATGATATTTTAAACTGGGAAAATATGATCAAATTTGCCAATATTTTACTTGTATATAAAATTCTTCATGGCCTTGAATTCATTAAAAATTTAGGAACTCATCTACCAGAAAATACCACACAGAAAGAGCAGCTTTGGGTTGTCAGCCTTTTCCTAGAACACTGTACCCATAGAACTAAGGAACATCACATCTCTTCAGTCATTCTCCAAGTTAATCAAGAGGTGGTTACTGGACAATCAAACATGTTGTCATGATCTGAGTGAGTGGTTATGTCCTCATTTTATGCTAGGGCTTATGTGCTTTTGTATAGTATGTTTCCCTTCATGTGCTTTGGTTTTATGGTGATGTCACTGTCTTGCTAATTGTGCCTGTGTGCTGTTGTCCTTGCTAATGTGCTTTGCTTTGTGCTTTTGTGTGCTGTTTGTGCTTTGGTCTATGTTGTGTTTTATGTTGTACGTTTGTATAGTACATTCTTAATGTTTTAGGTTATGGTTATGTCATTGTTTTATTAATAGTGGTTATGTCTTGTTTTTGCCTATGTGCCTTGTAATTTGCTTTTGTCTATATTCATATGCTTGCTCTGGGCTCATTCTATGGACATGCCATCAATCCATTTTTAACTGTGCTTTCACACTTCTGTGCTTTTGTATGTTATTTGTCTTTCTTTTATATACACTTACATCATCAATCTGCCAGGGACTGCAGATGGAAAAAAAAGCCTGTATGGCTAAATCTGGCACATTTACGTGACTTAAGTGATCATGTTCATTATTGTGCACTTTCCTTTTCCAAATGAAATTTTAATTTTAATTCATACAATTCAAACTGACTTAAGAAAATTAAAAAAAAAAAAAAACGAAAAATGTTTTGTCCGAAATGTTTTTTTTTTAATGAAAATACACAAATTCGTGTGTTGTTAAAAAGGAATGATAGAATGATTTTTTTAAAACAGAGGATCAATTGTGGCGGGGAAAGTGTTAAAATTTGCTGACTTGTTCTAAAGAATTTTCTTTACATGCTCTACTCTCTAAAGTAGAGCAAGATGAAGATCAGTGATTTATCATAAAAAACATAAACATACCATAACTCACCAGGAGATGTTTTTTCTTTCCACCCTGTAGCCCTATCCTGTTCACTATGTCAGATAGCTAATATCAACACATTCAAAGCAACTGATGCATAAGAATCTTAGTACGTCAAGGGAAATTTTGAGAGTCAGAACTTTGTTAATATATTATATGATATTTCCCCTCAGTTTTTGAAGTTTCTGTTCACTGGACCAGATCTCAAGACTGGCAAACTTTATAACCCATATGAGTAAGAAATAATCTCCAAAAGTTCAAAAGTAAGTAAATAATTCATTTGGAAAGTATCATCACCACAGAAATAAAAAAAATCAACCTATTTTGGATCTTTGGTGCCAGTATTTAGGAACATTTTTATGTTCTCTCTTTATGAATGTTCCACAGCAGGACTCTGGGGACATCACAATTCAGTCAGTTCAGACCATAATTATTTGAAAGTTGTAGCACTAACATTTGACCAGAAATCAGAATCAGAAATAAGCGCATTTTGTGATTTAGCATATTTTGACAAATATTAAATGTAAATGTAAACAACCATCATGGTAATGTTTTGCTAAGGAAGACAAGTGAATCCTAATAAGATAACTAACATGGTTCCCTGGCTCATTGTATCTTAATGTATGATTCATAATGACCTAAAGTGACTTGGAACCTCGATCTTCTCTGACAGCTCAGAAGGCGGTTGTGGCATATCCCAGGGAAAGACAATGACTCTGGTAACTTCAACACAGATTGGCAGCACATTCAAGGTCGACGGAGCACTAGAGCCACAGCAAAGGTTATTTCATTGCATTTAGCCACTGACTACATTGTGCCTCACACAAGCCCTAGGCTGCTTTCAACAAACCCGTCCTGCTGAATTCTTGTGAAACGTTTTCCAAGCACAGTCTGACATTTGTTATTTTCTCTGGGAATTTAATGCTATTGCCTCTCTCAGTATACCACAAGTGTCTTGTGTAGATTAGAAAGAGCACAGGCTAACAAAACCTAAAAGCCACTCAAGTCTAAAATGTAAGGGCAAATTCCCCATCACTTCAAACCATTGCGCTGTCACTTTGACAGGCTATAATACTTATTAAGCTGACAATGCCATGATGACTTGAGCCTCAAAGAGAAAAAAAAACATTTCATAAGGATAAGGGCCAGAGCTGTGGCACTGGTCAAAAAAAGTCATGGAGATAGCAAGAAAGAGCCTTTCCTGACCTTGCGGGGGGGGGTTTATGAGTGGAAGAGGTGATAGTTTTTGTCAGCATAAAGTTATTGTGCTTGCTGCTGTAACAGGATGATATCCTGACTCTGCACTGTCTGGAATATACACCCTCCCCCGATAAATTTCATCTCTTTATCCCTTGGAGTGGGAGCGCAGCAGCCCAGAACGCACTCCCTGTGGGTGAAAGAGAGGAGGATTAGGAGCTCCCCATGTGCACAGCTGTACGCTTGGAAGTTGTTTTCTTATGTTGATAGAGTGAGACAATTTGTCTAGAAGTATGACCTTATCCTTTTTGGCACTCGCTTTCCATCAGAGTGGATAGCACTGATGGAGCGATGGATTCCAAAATGTGCTTTGTGAGGATGCCACCGGCTGACACTGAGCAGAAAAACAAGAACATTGCATCATCTCTTCTATCACTCAAATGCATTTGAAGCTCTTAAATCATGTGGCAGTGCACCAAATTGGACTGACAACCACATGAAAATTGCGGCTGAGTTGTAAATGGATTAACAAGTGTAAGAATTGCTCTTTTCCTACTAGTTTGGCAAAGACTTCAGAAATTATGGGTTTGGTAAAAGATACCCCTTTAACAATGTGCAACTTTGTTATTAAAATATATGTTTATGTGGCGTAACAGTGCTGATAAGTATTGTTCAAACCACAGTCACGTAGATGATCAGCACATCTCCAAAGCCTCGCTGCCCACATTTCACGTCCTCTTTTTATGTGTAGGAATATAAAACATAAAATGAGACATGATGGTTTAACACTCAGCCAGTTTGCAATTTGTATTCACTGTCCCTCACCAACTAGCTTAGCCCCAGTGACTGTATATAGCACTGTAGTCCTCACAGTGAAGCCACAGGGCTCACACACGCTCCCAACTCTGGACAAAACCCTGGGGATGCCTGAATGCAGGCTTCAGTAGCAAACATGGGCAAGCCTGCTAAGAATACACAATATGTAAATAAGACAGCCTTTAGTTACTGGAGGGCATATTCTTGCTCTTGTGGCAGTGTCTCCTCCCCCAACCCCCAGCCCCTATGTCAAGCTTATATGTACACGACTAGTCTTTATACTGAATGCACAAAAACAAAATGGGTATAAGAATTTTCTCCAATTCCCGGTTAGACAGCAAATGAAATTGTTTACTGTTTTTGACATTAATAGTCTTTAAGTGTGTACATTGTCTTTAAAGTGAAATATGAGATTTTTACCTGGTCATTTTAGATATTATTTTGTAAATCATTCACAATTCCATAGAATAAAACATCTCGTAGTTAGTTTCCTACAAAATACCATAGAGTTGTTTTTATGGAGAGAAAATGATGATGTACTGGATCCCTCTGTGTCATTGTCTTTGTACAACAGAGACTTAGAAATGCTCTGCTGTCAAAATCAATTAATTTACAACAATACTGATCACTCTGAGGAACTGTTGTTCATGCTATTAGTGTAACAATAGTTAGTTAGTTTTTCTTTCTAAATTCAAGTGTTTAATATGGGCCCGAGGCATTTTTTGGGGTATTTTTCCTGCCTTTACTTTTAAGCTCATATCACAGTCATTATAAAGGCTACATGCACATGCTATATCTTGTTTTTTTTTTTCAGGACAATCTGGGCTAATCAGATTTGCCATCATTTCATGTCCTCCTATGTGCCTGTATTTTATATTAATTTTTATATCAATGAAAAAACCAAATCTGTGTGACTAAATTCTTACATTTTTACATGTATCTCACCATAGCAAGTTGGAAGTTGACATATTCTGCCATATATGAAGAGGAGAGACTCTCTCGAATCTGGCAATATCATCTGAAAGCTCTGCTCCTGCACTTTCATGTGATATGTGTGGCATTTCTGTGCAAGCCTGCATTCGTAAGTAATCCATCCAAGAGTAATGTGTGTGCAAAGCTGTATGAAAGCTCTGTTATACATAATGTTAGTGTAACTTTATCATTTTTTTTTTCGCTGTGAAAACATTAGACTACCGACAATATCTTGTCGGAAAGCTACGGTTCCGCTGTTTAACGCGATATGCATGGCTTCTCGCTATGACGCACAGTCACAGAGAAAATTGACTGTTGTGTTTTACTACTTCTGTGTCTTCTGGTTATGGTTTTCATATTAGCATGTACAGGTTTCTACCACACCCTCATATGCAATTAAAAAAAATAAATGTATGTATGTTTATATTTATCTATCTGAAACAAATAAAACTAACTAACTAAATAAATAAATAAAGGCTTGCCCTTACAGTGTTTGTTACAGTAATGTGATTAGTTTTATCAGTGGAATGTTCCTGCAATGCTGTCCTAATGAAGAGGAACTCATAACATTAACAAAAAACAAAACAACAACAACAACAACAACAACAACAACAACAACAACAACAAAAAGAAAATCTGGCCTAACCCGTTAAAATGCTCCCATTGTTTTGTATCACTGATCACTGAATCATGAATGATGCCACATTGTCCATGTTTAGACCATATGAAGACAAACATACAGCATGTGGAAAAACAAAACAAAACAGTCAAACAAAAAAAAACATTAGCATGGTTCCAATTTCAACATTTTCTCACTTCCAAATGATCAAATACAGCAGCACCCCAACCTCCTGCCTACACTGGATGTCTCGCTTTTCATACTACTTGAGTTGCTCTGTGCTTTTAACATTACTGGGGATGGGTTTACTTTGGAGTTTGTATGAGATGCACTGGGCTTTCAACTGAAACTAAAAGATGCCTTGGGCATTGGTATAGACACCAGCAGAGCATGACATAGCAGCAGTATATGACCAGGTGGGAGCCAGAATGGGTTGCCAGTTCTATAAAGGTGCATAAAATGTTCTCATCTAAATATTAAGGTAACACTGGCACATTGTTTTCTATCTTAAAGGTGCAATTCACCCCGATATAACATATTTTTCCTCTTACCTGTCGTGCTATTTGTCAATATACATTGTTTTGGTGTGGGTTGCCAGGTGTTGAAGATTTCAGCTGTAGGGACCTCTCTCCAATATAATGATAACTTGGTGTCACTGGGCTTGTGGTGCTCGAGCCCCTGCCAACTACACCTGCCAACTGTATCACTGAGCAGGAGGAAGTGTGCATCTACTCATGGAGAAGCCGCTGTTGGTCATGTCGGCCCTAGATGGAAACATTAATTGTGTACTCTTTCGTTTCCTTCAGCGTGGTGATACAGTTAGAGGTTGTAGCTCCATATAAAGAAAATATTTCTTAAATGAAACTGCTCACAGTAAAGTGAGTGGATCACCCCGAGTAACTGGGTCATGATTTCGGGAAAGAGACATTGCTGGTGAGTTTTTCAAATGTGTTTTCTTGGTGCCTTGAGCATCACAAGCCAAGAGCAATCTAGACCTATTATACTAGAGAGAAGGCAGACATCTCTGCAGCCGATACCTCCAACACTCAGCAGCTCACACTAAAACAATCTAGACTGATACACAGCACTACAGGTAAGAGGAAAAATTGGGATGTTAGATTTGGGGGTGAACTGTCACTTTAAAAAAAGGCTGGTGATAAATATGCCTATGCTGTAACACTCGCAAATAAGTCAGCGGTCAAAACACTTAATTCAGTCTTTTCATGTTATCTGATTCCTCCCCCCGGATAACAAATCTGCTTTGTAAGGAATCTGCAGGTTTCTGATGCGGCTGAGTAAAGTCACTGTCATCTCCCTTGTGGAGCGCGATAATTTGTCAGCGTCTCTGACCCCCTCTGGACAGGTTTAAAGGTTGCGTACTCTAGGTCTCATTCAGCCACGCTGCTCTAGTTCAGTGCTCCAGTCGACTGGACTTCTCATGTCTCATGTCAGCTGCCACAGCCTGACTCCTAAACATACAGTATATTCCTTCCCCCTCTTCCCCAACTGCACTACAGCGTAGGGTCCGAAATGAGATGCATGCTTCAAAGCATAGCTGCCACCACTGACACCCTGTGTGGAAGAAAATGAGCATATTTATCTTATGAGCTGAGTTTATCTCATGCGTGTGTTATATTCAATTTCAGTGTGTCTCTTTTCTCTCACAGTGACAAATGAGATGGAAAATTCACGTCAAAAACACGTTGGCTGAAAGTTCTCACACTGCTATCCTGCACAGTGGTGTAAGAACTGAAAGGAACAGCATGAAAAGACACTATATCAAAAGCGGGAGGTTCAGGTTGTCACAGAATGGTGACATTTTGTGCAGAGCATCATTATGATAATGAACATGCGTTCTCTATCACCAGTACCTCGTGGGTAGCCTTCCCTTTAATGTACTCTTGTGAAGGTAACGGTCGCTGACAGTCTTATTTATTGCATTTCATAGCAGGGTTATTTCCGGAAGTCAGAAATAAAAAAACCCACTGAGGGGAATATCTGTGAAAATCTATATCAAGGCAGCTTCTCACAATGTATTATTGGGTGTTATGGGAAATAAACACTGTGTTGAAAGTAATAACATCTGCCGATGTCCCCCTGCTTAGGCCTGTTTGTTGGCTCTGAATATGCACGATTGCTTTTTGATTGACTGAGCGACGATGAGTCTTGAAAATTAAACAAAAATCAAAGCACAAAAAAGAAGATGCAATTGTGCACGACTTTTTAAAATGAGCTGAACAGCCTGCTTAAATCTAGCATGAAATAAAGTATTCATTCTGTGATTGCATATCTCCTCATACATAGAGTGATTGGGGCACCACTGCACCTTAACAACCCTGTAATGATCCAAAACCACCGCAATCTTATGGCACTGATGCATGACAATATTATCATTTAAAAAGCCTGTTGAGCCCCCGTGCGTTCGTCTTAGCTAAGAACAAATGATATCTACTCTCATCTCGGGAGGTATAAGAATTCATGGAATTCACACTCAGAGATTTTCAACAAAAGCCGCTATGCCATAGCCGAGCCCGACGCAATTACAAATTCTTTCAGGGGAAATGATTAAATGACTTTCATTTACCGTGGTTTTAAAACTTAAGTGTATGTGCAAATCTGCCCTCCGCTGAGACCTGCTCGGTAAAAGCTTTCCTCTGTAGCTCCCGTTTTGCGAGCTGATCCAAAAACACATTCACACCTGCAGACGCACGCACAAACACACGTGCACACACCCTGCATGCTGTCTGTGCACTTACTACCTACCTGTCATTCACCTGCTTACTCCTGGGCTCCAGTTTTCCATAGTTACCATAGTAACCCATATGAAGACACAAAAGACATTACTGTGTGTTTCTTCTCTTTATCAGGTTATTGACACAGTCAGGGCACAGAGATTTTTTTTGTATCTTAGCAACACTTTACACAGCATTAGAATAAGTTATGGGTGTTGTTTTCATTAAATGTAGGAGTGTATCTGTATCTTTGCGCCTTAAAAATCGAAACTAATCACTTACCCAGCTCACCTACTTGGTTGCTCAGTTTTGGCTGCTATTTTTCTGGGACTGAGTTGCGAAATTTTCCCCCGTGCTGGTAGAGAGGAGATTGAGAATGCATGGGAAGGAAAGAAAAAACAAAGGATGAGCACTACACCGAATAGCCAGGTTTTGATTTCTTCGTTAAGAGCATCAGTGTTGTTAAAGTGCAGCTGGGGCTGAAAAATGAGAGTCCTGAGAGATGGTGTCAGAGGCTGCACCTGCCCACTGAGCCTGAATAATGCACTCAGACCGCAAGGACACCTGCTGTAGCCTGTACATCTGCAGCACACTCACACACACACTCATGGGCATGCATAAAGACATTCACAAAACACACACATACAGATGCACCTTAAAAAAAAACACACACACACACAGATGTGCATGCAAACATACACCACTCAGCCAAAATAAATGATCTTAATTAGAGCCGGGAGGCAAACACTGCAAATCATCTGTCAGAGGTAGGAACAGAACCTTATCTCTTCATCGCTTTTCTCCAGCTCAGTTTCTCTATTGAAGCAGATGAGGAAGATCCTTCATTCAGTATTCATACAGAACCCACACTACTCAAAAACCGCCTGCCATTGTCGTGAGAGTGAGCCGGCGCAGGGAGCATGCAGAGTTTATTTGATCAGAACAGACCCTCGATACTTTGCAGGTCTCCTCAATGATGTATGTGGTAATACACGTTGTTTTTACTGTAATGGTGTCGGATGAAAGTGGGACAATAAACAAGCTTATTTTGCTCATTTTGACTTGTGAAGAAGAAAGAGAAAAAAGAATCATGTTATCTCAACTGCAAAAAAAACAACATCCCCAACGCGATCACAGCTTCAATTATTGATAGGTTCTGCTGTTGAGCAGTCATCAGATGGTTGTCAGGCTTAAAGCAAAGGTTGGCAGAGTAGAAGGAAGGAGGATCTTTCATGCTTTCTGTGCTGACAATTTCAAAGCAATTACATGTGGGGTGTGTGTGTGTGTGTGTGTGGGGGGGGGGGGTCTTTGGTTAGAAACCAACTGAAAGGGAAAGTGAAAAAGCTGCTTCCTGTTTCTTTGGAGGATACTTAGGATATTTCAAGGTTAGAAACAAATGCAGGGAGAGAAAGAGAGCAGGGGAGAAATTGATTGCGATGTGAGGAAAGAGAAAAGAGCGGACACAGGATAGAAGCATGCTGTGTCCCACTTTTGCATTTTCTTTACTTTAGGATTCCTGCGTCCCGCGTTGGAGCGGCGCAGAGGCTGACTCATCAATACTGGAGGAGTTACATCTCTCTACGTGTGGTAGCTGTCAATCTCAGTTCAAACACGTGCCTACTGCCAACAGACAGGGGACGCACGCCTTACTGTATCACCTGTGTTTCGCTGTACTGCCATTTAGTCGATATCCCTCAGTCAAATTGAAAGTGACATGTGGTGTTATTGTGGAGGAAGCGAGAACTCAGGTCTTATTCAATTATAGAGTGGAAGATACTGAGCTTCATGGGGATTTCACCACAGCTTTAATAACATTTTGATTACATGCTGTCTTTGTGGAGATCTGAATGTGGAAACAGGCTGGTAAACACAGCAACATGCATAAAAAATAAATAAGTAACATTTATATCAACAATAAATAAATAAATAAATAACTCTGTGTTTTTTTATTTAGAGGAATATATTTCTGGGGAAATCCACTTATCTACTTTCCTGACGAGAGTTACATGAGAAGATTGATAACACTGTCACATCTGTCCAGTAAATTTAAGATGACAGGCAGCAGCTGGTTAGCTTAGAAAAAATACTAAAAAGTCCATAACGACAGCCCATATATAACAGCAACTTGTCATTTTGATTTGCAGAGCAGTGGTGGGTAGAGCACTAAATTTCTTTACTCAAGTAAAAGTACAATTACTCCAATAAAAAACTGACTTACAGGTCCAGTGTTCATGATTTAGGGGGATATATTGTAGCTACGAATCATTGTGTTGTCTTTACCCCAGCATAGGCCATTTATACCTACATATGGGGCACCATATTTCTAATAGCCCAGAAAGGACAAAGCAAACAGTGGCTCTAAATAGGACCATTTGCATTTTTGCATGGGTGTCCATAGTTCTCCCACACATTTGGCCTACGGGAGAAGTTTCTGTTGTTTGCAGTCTGCAACCTCACTGCTAGATGCCGCTAGATACACACTAGACTTGTAATAACGTTCTGTAAAAATGTAAATGTAAATGAAGTTTCTTCCCCAACAGCCAGAATAACTGTCATTGAGTTTTAACACACTGATATAAAAGGGTTTTTTTTTTCATCTTACTCTGATATTTGCTTGAAAAAGGATGCTACAGATGACTGTAACTGGGAGGCCTTAGCTGGTAAACACAATGGGGCCAAATCACGAAGCCTCACATAGTCAGAGAACATGAACATCTTCCACATTTTTCAGGTTCAAGTTTAGATGTTTTTCAAAAAGAAAGCAAAACAATGTACTGAATATGTGATTATGAGTAAAAATGTCATCAACACAGATATAAATATCTACATGGGAGCTTAGTTGATATAAATCCACTGCTAGAAAAACTACACTGCAAGAGAAAGACAGTTTTTCTCCTTTAGGCAACAGAGGAGCCATTACTTTGTTATTTTATACATTTATAAGAGTCTGTGGGGCCTGTGAGTAGTTAAAAATGACTCTGGCGGTGGAGAGTGTCATTGACACCCATGGGCTTCAGGAAAGTTTGGCCAATCGCTGGTGCTTTAACTAACCTTAAACTCTAGGAAAACGTGTCCTTTCAGCTCTGGCTCTGGTGGGCTATAAAGGCCATGGAAACAGCATTCAATGCACCTATTGGCTCAAGTGAGCTGTCAATGCAAAGGCCAGAAGCAAATGGAGAAATGTGAAGTTTTGAAATATTGCAGTTGTAGTTCATGGATATCTGTGGATGCAGTAATGTGCTTGGACTAAATATTTTGATCATCTGGACCTTTGGGAGAGTGTGAGAGATGAAATGGGAGCTGTGTAAGCTTTGATTTGGTCTGGAAAATATATATCTGTGGGTTATGATAACACTTCATATGTGAGTTATAATTTTTTTTTCTGACGTAAGCATTTATTGTGCCTGCTGTGGGGGCTGTATCTTGAAATGGTCAGCATTAATGGTACCACGAGGAGCATAGCGTTCAAATGATAGTTCATATGAGTAAACCACTTCAGCAACAATGAAAACAGCAGTTTTATATATCAAAATAATCAAAAATCCCAGTAAGAGGCCATTGGATTTCTAACAGTTTTTAAGTAAAAGCACAAATTATCATTTGAGAAAACAACTCAATTATGAGAAAAAAAAACCCAGCACATAGATAATACATTAGTCAAAGTACAGGCTACTTTTTTAAGGGTTTGCAGGTTTGAGAAAAAAATCTTTTCTGATGCTAGTTGCATTAGACCTTCAATCACATTGGTTGTTTCCCAAATACAGATAATGTAGTCAGACAGAGTTCAAAGTGAAATAGAATTCACTGTGAGTCTTACACAGTTACACACAAAAAAACAAGCTGGTCCCAGGAGCAGAGTGACTTATTCAATTTTACATTCACCTTTATGCCATTCACCTGCTGTCAATCAAGGCCCGTTGTGGGCTTTAGTTGGCAGTGCCTGCCTGTCATTATGCCCTCTGATCACTGCTCCTTAGCTCTGACACCATTATTTACGAGCTTCAGCATACACTCTAGGTACCAACTAGCTCCGTTCTGGATTCTGTCCTGGCCCTCTGGGCATGATGCCTTCAATAGAATTCAGCACCCATCAACTTGAGTAAATACTGCAGAGGCATACACCTGTATGTTTTGCTCATCATCTAGGGTTACAAAAAAACAAACAAACAAAAAAAGCATATATATATATATATATGTATTTAATTAACTACGATTGTCTGTGTTGTGGAATTTACTGATACTTGTTCCCACAATGCAAAACAATGAAAAAACAATAAAACAAACAAACAAACAACAGCATTTATGTAAAGTAGAGCTGGTCCTTCTTCCTCCTTTCTGTACCTCTCTTTCTTATCATAACATCAAAGATTAACATGGCTAATGTTAGCGAGCTAACAACTTTGTTGCAGTTTGTGCAGCTTTGTAGGTGTAGGAATGTGCAAGAGTTTGAAGATGTTAGAGGAGGCATTTTTAATGCAAAGTCAATATTTTTTTTATTTTTGGGGTACAGCAAGTACTTCATCACCTAACTTTTTCTTTTTTAGATTAAATTAGGGGTGGCCGATATATTGAATAAACTTAATGTATTACAGCTTGTTCCACATGGGATGTATAAAATGACTACAATGCTCGTCTGAGACTCGTCTTGGAGTTTTGGTTCTCTCACTCACAAACACAAGATTCACAAACATGATATGTCAAACACACACTCACCAGGGCATGTGTTTCTCATCTGCAGTGCTCCAGAATACATACAATAATATTTAGTCGCATTTTGTGACCATGGAGCACCACTGCGATTTGCACATAATATCAGTACATGGACTGGAGAACTCTTAGCTGGTTTCCAGTTTACAGTGAAAAAATCATCACATTTTACAATGCTGTGGTAACAGCTTAACTTAATGAGAGTAACAATAGCATGAGCAGAGGAGGCATGTGTTTTTGTACCTGTAGGGCTCCAGACTACAACTATTTATTCACCCTGTGCAACCATGGAGCGCCAGTGCACTTTGCAAGTAGTATTAACATGAACTGGAATGCTGTTAGTGTGTTTCCAACTCAGAGTGAATAAATCTCAATGTTTGCAACAATTTAACTTTGGGCAAACTGCTAATGTATGAGTGTGGACCAGAAGCTTCAAGTTCACAGCAAAAAAAATCAACACTTCTGGCCTGAGACAAGCCAGGTGCTTCAAAATAAAAGTACTAGTGAATTATGTAACATATAACAATACTTAATTCAACTTAATTATTACAGTACTTTAACTTTATTATGGCAGTATTTTATTTAACTTTATTATAATTGCAGTTCATTTACTAATTTTGTATTTTAGTAGTCTTCAGCACTCTGGAGCTTTCAAAACATCCAATTTTTTTTATTGTGTATAGCAATGTAGCCTAAAAAATACTGCAATATTATTTAATTTATATTGCCCAGCCCTAATTTTAATACACAAACTGTAGCCAGAGATTGCAGGAAGAAGCTGCCTTTGCTCTGGGTTGTGCTCTGTTCTGGGTCTCAGGCCAATCACTTGCATTCTCTGCATTAAATTTCAGCCCCGTGCAAAGACTGCAAGGTAACCAATTGAATAAATGAATAAAGCCAATCCACCAAAGGTCCCACCATGCACTGCTGCCCTGAGAGGACGCCGTTTCTGGTTGGCTGAGCTGATGACTTTCAATCCGACACCTTGTTCTCCTTGCAGGTCAACTGCCCTGGGAAAGCAGGTGTCTCTCCTTCAGTGGGGAGCAACACTGTGTGAGTGTGACAGGGAAAGCATGTGTGGACATTTATGTGTGGGCCTGTGCATGTGTGTGTGCATGACTCCACCCCCAGGAGGGCATTAGGAACACAACCCGGGATTTTGTGCGGCACCTGGAGCCAGGCTTCCTCGACCTCATTTGTGGTGCAGCTGCTCTGATTGGCCGGTCTTCTCTGCATTGTCAAAGTGTCTTTTACAAAGAAAGCTGTATGGAGGCCTTTGGCCCCCACTTTCTGTGCTTTTCTTTATTTTATAATTTTATAATTTTTACAGTTAATTTCCATAGATTTAGGAGCATGGACACAAAGGTTTAAGGGTGTAGAGTGACAAGTGTAAGTCTGCAAAATAAGGATAGAGATGTCTTTGGAGAGGAAAAAAGAGCCAGTGTGGAGAGATGGAAGATTCCCTCCGGCACCATCTTTCTATTTCAGCACACAACGGGACGGGCTGATGTTTGAGTGAGTACGAGCCAAAGCCAACATGGCAACACACAATTAAGGCCCTAATAAATTAGGACACAGTTAACAGCACCAGCATGTCAACATGGCCCAGGGTGGGGGCTGCGAGCGACATATCGAGGATACTGCGGCTACGTGTTGGAAACAGACTAATGGGAAGCGATTTGGGGTTGGCCCAAGATATAATTACCGTCCCCACCTCTCCTGTTCAATGAGGCCTGAGGCCCCCTGGGAGAGGCCTATTTCAGTCAGGTAATGGAGAGCCCATGCCTAGGAGCGGATGATCAAATTGTCTGCAGCAATCTGCTTTTTTGCTCCCCTGATTGTCCCCAAAGACATAAAAAGCTGACCCAATGATTTTTTTCCCTCCTTTCTATTAGAGCCAAGCCAGCTTTAGAAGCAAAGCCCCCCCCCCCCCCCCCCAACACACACATGCACACACACACACACACACACATGCACACACATCACAATTGTTGTATGGTGGCGCTGGTGTGTGTCGTTGTTTTGTGCACGGGTGTTTGTGTTGGGGACAATTGCCAAACTTCACTGTGATTTATGTGTTGTCAGGAGTAACAGGAGTTTAATGAAGTTCTTGCAAACACATGTTTGGGCTCTAAGGGGCCAATTGCACTGGTGGGACAGAGGAGAATGCATGCATGACCAAGGAGGACCAGGGGAGAGAGAGAAAGAGAGGGAGAAAGAGAGTGTCCACATGATAATCATTCAATGAATGTAGTGATTTTTCATGGAAGACATCTGCTTAGTGATAAGATGTCCCTTTATTCACAGCTGAGAAAACTCTTAGCCTTCATCAGCGTTGAAATGATGCAGTATTGGCACCACTTAAAGCTGTTGAAGCTAAGGTGCATCCATTTAAGACAACAAGCACTGTATGTATCAGACAAGCAGTTCCATAGCAACCAACAGTCATAACACTCACACCTAGGAGGACAGTGGTAGTAAGTACAGGTAGTAGTAAAAGTGGTATATTTGCAGAGTAAATACATTACCGCTACCTCCCCCTCCCTATGCTTCTTTGTCATCCCCTCTCTTGTCCCCTCTTTTTACCATCGAGACATTAACCATCAGCTCCCTCTCTCTCTCTCTCTCTGACTTCCTTTGGCTGTCGGTGCCTTATTCCAGATGTCTTATATCTGGATCTTCATCTGCCAGGAGACTTGGCCTCACCTCTTGTCTCTTCTCCCTCTATGTGAATAATTTCCTTGGATTTTGCCCATGTGTGTATTCTATCCCTTTTCCAGGCCTTTGTAGAGAGGGTTTTTTTTTTTTGTTGTCTTTTTTAGGTAGTACATGAGAGTTGCTCGACGTCTTGCTGGACCCTATTCTCTGTTCTTCCAGAGGTTTCTTCCTTTTCCAGGTTAAAGTCGTTTTCAGTCTGGGTCCTAAAACTTTTGCCAACACAATGTATTAAGTTTGCTATTAACGAGTACGTGGGTGCAGTATTTAAAAGACCCTGACATTGCTACCAGAACGGTGAGCTCTAAGCCGACTCCCTGCTGTGTGGCAGAGGTGTGGACTCAACTCCTTTAATTTCCTGAACCAACTTACATTAACACTTTTCAGTCCCAAGTCGACACTTAATTTCTCAGATGATCCATTTAGTTTGAACCAGTCAAATCCAGTTCCAGGAGAGAACCGTGAAGAACAAAGGTTACGAATCTGAGCAGATGGAGGAAAAAAGTAATATCAAAGTTAAAAAGCAATCATGATTTTTATAGATTTAATACATGATTATTCTGTTGTTCAACACATCTGGTGAAGAGCAAGACTAGAAACTCAAAGTTAAGGACCTGACTTGGTTCTGCCTGTCTGAAACTTGAATTAGGAGTTGAGTGCAATGACTTGAGACTTACTTGTGATTTGCAAAACAATGTTTTGGTCCCACTTCTGCTGTGTGAGGGCCACTGCAGACTATAGTGATCATTTTTCAATAATGTGTGATATATGAAATGAATAGTTAGGCATTTTTTATCTTGTGGTCCTCCCCAATGACATGAATCGATCTGTAGGCACATATGGGCTGACGCACAGACATGTCAATCATGATTTCTTCTCTTTTTTTGCCTGAGTAAAAACAAGCAAGTTCGGGTACAGTTTATATTTGTTCCCACTGCATCATTTGTGCTTTCCCAAATATGCTCATTGAAAGATATGTAAAAAAAAAAAAATGACTAGACAATAAAAGTCACTGTAAAGTTCTTAACCCAGCAAGTTGGCATTACCTTGAAAAACATTTGGGAATTTATTAAAAAATGACTTACAGTCTTGCTACTCCTTTGTAACACAGTGTTTCCATGACCATTAAACTAACCATTATGTGTAGAATTTATCTGTAAATCTTAATGAATGAACCAAAATATTTGTGGACATAGTGTACCACTTACACTGGAAAAAAAGATTCTGGAAGAAAAAAGATGTAGTTCAACAATGAACCATGTAAAAATCAAACCTAACTGTAAGCTTCATGTAATGTTACACTCCTAATGTTTTTTTTATCTTGGGAGAAGTGAATCATTGTGCGTAGGAAATCACAGTTTACAGGAAATGTGATCTTTATTTTGACAAACACACACTCAACGTCATTTTTATCCTTCAGGGTTTACAAAGATTAATAATAATTGACAACACAGTATATCTGTTACACACTGATTAGGAGGAGAGAACGAAAACAAGAATGAATATCTTGCCCTCCCACAGTGCTACATGTTTTTTTACCAGGAAAAAAAAAAAGTGGATAGAGTAGTGTAGATAAATCCATGCCACACAAGAGTCGCATTGTTTGCTATAATTAAACTCTGCCATCCCTTGTGGATGGTGAAAGAGACTTCAGTTAGCGAAAACATGTCACAAGCTCCCAGCGGGTTGTTTGTATTGTCAGTGATAGTTTATCAATACCCTGGATCTTAATCTTTCTTTGTCTGGCACTGGGGGTCCCCGAGCCTTTCTACATCGACCTTTACCAACTGGCATTACAACATGAGTGAATGACTTCTAGTGTGGAGAGAGATTGTCTTTAAATCCCCATGGAAATTAACCTCAGCGCCAATGTTTTGCTTCCTATATCCGCTTTAATGGCTTTTTAATGAAACCATAGACGGAACCCTTTAAATTTAGCAATTACCCGTAAAACTTTAATGTTCAGACAATGAGTCATTCCAGACATCTTTTGGCATTGTGGTCAAGTGAAGGGCCTTTCAGAGATATGAGGTCACGACTGATTTAAGGCTAGGTCATTATATAATGTAAAATGAGGATGTGGATGATTCGGGGTCTTTTATTTTGATTGGAAAAGTCCACAAAAGGTTTATCAATTTTGGCGAATCTCCTACAACTACTCATCCATTTCCTCAAAACATAATAATGGCAGCCATATTGGAAAAGAGCAGCCGCTTGGAGGCATTTTATCAAAATCATAAACTCTTTCCCTTGGGTAGAGACCCCACTTTTTCATGGGGCCTTGACACCAGAGGTTAGCGAGAGGTGAGTGTCTCTCTATCTTCGGCCAATAGAAGAATGGACTCCCACGTGTCCCCACTGGCCCTGAAGGCTATCAGGTTCAGGCATCTATACCTTGAAAATGCTCCCTTTCCAGTGTCCCCTTTCATTCATCATCGCCCTTATAATGTCTGGAAGAAATATGCTGCTGTAAGTATCATCTTTCATGGGTGTCACAGTTTGAGTCCCCCCATTTGTTCTAGAGCCATAAAGATCCTGTAATTCTTTCGGGTAGCCCCTGCAGGCCGAGGAGCCCAGCAGTTAAGTCTGTTTAAACAAAAAGACAACAGGGCATTGGCAGTTTGGGAAATACAGTGGAATGAGCACTGTGGGGAAGCTGTGATTTTTGGTTTCTGTTTAGGACGATATTGGACTTTTTTTTTTTTAGCTTTTATGCAGGTATCTAAAGAATGGGAGGTAACTTGTATTAGATACACAAAATGAAGAACATTCTCCTTTGTTAATTTAATTTGTTTGGCCCCAACACTTTTTTTTTTACATACCAATCAAGTTTTTCTGAATATTTTCAAACCCCGTCTCTAGTTTTCATACAAAAACAGAAAAGTAGAAAAAAAATTGACCAATCAATTTCATTTTATCAGAGTAAGTAAGATGTTTTTCTTATTTAGGATGCTTTAAGAAGCGAGTTTGACCTTGAAAAAACTGAAAACTAGAATTCCTGCCACATAGTTGTATGCCTCCCTCAAGCAGTCAAGTTGTAGTTTATATCCATGTCTGTTTTGATTCATATTATAGATATATATATATATGTTGTGAAGACTGTGAAATGATTTAATAAAAGGTATACTTCAAAGCAGCAGCACAGGAGATCTATACAATCAGCACAGTTTCAAGGTGGACACCCAAGATTAGTGTAACCAATTCTATATCTGACCAAATGTCTTCCCTCCTGTTTCTGAGTTATGACATTGATAATGGCCAGAAAAGCGCTTTTGCAGAACATAATGATGTCACAGTGAAGCTGACCTTTAACCTTTTTGGATATGAAATGTCATCACTCAACATGTCCTCATACAACGGTATGTATGATATCCTGCAAATTAGTGGCACAAATGGTGTTATGTACCTAATGTAATGTCAGAGAGGTTAGGTTTAGACAAGTGAAGTTGCCGTGGTTAGGTTTAGGAAAAGAAACATAGTGAGGACTAACCTTAAATTGACTTAAAGTTCGTTCAAAGTTCCCACGCTTCTGAACACTGGTCTCCTGGGGAGGGAGTCAGTTGTTTTGTGACCCATCCACCACTCCAACCTGCCTCCTAAAGGTGCCGCTTCTTTCTTTACTCCCGTCGGCACATTGTTCATGTGACTGCAGTTTCACCAAATATGTGGGTCATACCAAAATTACTGGCTTGTGATTATGTGGTATATGTACAAAGTTTTGTGCACGACTTTTTGTCCGTGCATGACATCAGCCTGTATCACTTCATCGTTGTATCCTTTGACCACCAAATTCTGATCAGTCATCCTTCAGTCCAAGTTGATGTTTTTGCTAAATTTGGAGAAATTCCATTAAGGCTTTTCCAAGATATCTTCATGAGAATGGGATGGAAGAACAGATGGGCAGACGGACAGACAGACAACCTGAAAACGTAATGCCTATGGCCACAGCTGTCGTCAGCACAGAGGCATAAAAATTGTCAATTGTGTGGCAGAAACATAGAGAACAGCTATGAATAAGCAATAAAAAGTTATCAATTTACTCTGTTGTGAATGAATTACCTACTCCCCCACTGTTCTTACAGCACATTATAAGATTTTTTATTGTTTTTATTGGTCTAGATTTATACTTTCACCTGAAAATACTTTTACAGTAGCTCCTTCCTTCCTTCTGCATGAGAGGTTTTACCTTTGATTTACAGCCTTAATACATTCAGCTACATCTTAATTCAAGCTTCCCCTCTACCTGCCTAGCCAAGCAACTCAACCCTGGTCTACAAGGGATACTGACAGCAGATATTTATTTATGTGCTAGTGTGGGAAAGTGGCCAGGAAGCTGGCAACACTGCTAAGATAAGGGATGTGCTCCCTATCCAACTGCTTCAGCCGCTTTTCACCCCACACTACAAACAAACACAAACAAATCCCATAATGGAAACACCAGTACACCCGCTGAGTGGCCTGTTTAACAATTCATTTTTGCAAACATGATCAAAACTTGGCTGCTTTGGTCCCGCGCCTAGCTTTGCAATCCAGGACAAAATCTGGAAAGACTCAAAGGAATTGCCTCATCCAATAGAGAAACACCACAAGAAAGATAAACGTTTTCGAACCGCAACATGTGCTTCCCACAAAAAGGGAATCCCCAGCCACACACACAGGCAATCCACTCTCAAACTATGTCAGTGGATATCTACCCAGGGCGCCAACAGGCACCAAAAAAACTCACCAGCTAGCACCATAGTGTTACAACCCAAATCAAGAAAAGACACATGCAGGGGTTAAAATATGAAAATCATTTTTATATACACAAACTGACTTTCCCAAATTGCCAAATTCAGCAGTTGAAACTGGAGTGCACACAAAGCCTGAACTACTGATAAATAAACCTTACAGGTTTATGCCAAAGGAACACAAGGTAATGCCAGCAAAGACAGAGCCTCCAGTTCACAAGAGTGAGCCAACTTAAACAGCCTGAAAGCAGTGACCAGCTGTTTCTGGATCAGCGATGGCACTCCAGCTCCACCCAACCAGAAGCCTGCAACAAGACACAACACACACACACACACACACACACACACACACACACACACACACACACACACACACACACACACACACAAGCCATGGCAGAGACTCCAGAACTGGTACAGGTAGACGAACTTACCTTCTCTTAGACTGTATCAGCCTGGCAATATGTACTTCATCATTATGTCATTACAGTCCTGCTCTCTGGAATTCTCTACCACAAGAAATAAGGTCTATTACCACAGTGTCAGACTGAAAAACCTTTTTCACAAGCTTTGAGTTCGTGGTTAAAGGATAAAACTTTGTGAATCAGTATTAATATATTATTCCTTTTTTGTTAATACCTTCCTATCTTATACAGGTTTGATTGTCGCACAGTCTTATCTTTTTATGGTTTTATCTATTTTTTATGTGATACCTTCTTACGTGTTTTTTTTTTTTTTTTTTTGAGGCACAATGAGGTTTCATCTTTTGCATGAAATGTGATATATAAATAAACTTGACATCAGCCTTCATTAGGATTATAATGTGATTCTCAGCTTGTCCAGCAACAAAGAACAATGCAAACTAGGTGTTGTAGATACAAAATCATACAATGATTCTGCCAGATTTTGGTGGCTACCTTTCAAGGGATTTGTTATTTCCAGAAGAGTCGTTATTTTCACGGCCCAGAGAACTGTACATTTGTCCAATTAGGAAAGGATCATGCTGACACCTCAGTGAAGGCCAGAACTGTTTAATAGTCTACCTGAAATTATGTATGTCTCTTGTTAATTTATCCATGACCGTGTGACACCACGATGAAAATAGAATTTAATTAAAATTCTCTTGTGCTGGAATTGTTGTTACATGCATGTGATTACTGTATGTTCCTAGGCTCTATGCACACTGCACCGTACACATCACCAGATGCACTGCCTGAGTTTCAGTGGCTGTCTGAGCAGTGATGAATCCTTGAAATGGCTAATCATCCGGATGACTGAAGCTGTGAAGTGTTATGGTGATATATACATCATATGAAGAAGTTGTGCTGTTAGCTTCATCACCACCAGATGCTGTGTCTCAAGTAATGAGCAGTTTGTTGGTAGAAGTTGACAAATACGCTGATTAACTCAGCATCTTCAAACTGCACTCCTCCGTCGATGCATCACAGCGTGATCCAGTTGACTGGCCAAAAGGTTCTCCAAGAATAGGCCCAAATATCACCTCAGATATATCAGATAATAAATTAGCGACACCCCCCTTCCGTAAATCTGTTAGCATGACAACAGTTTCATGAGTTGCTCATCTCTTTAATTTGTCTTTCTGCACAGTCACTTTGTGTTCACATCTTGCTTTTAATCATCATTTGTCTGACTCAGATAAAACAAACATAACTTTAACATTACCATTATTAGAACCATGCACAGCTGGCATCATCAAATACAAATTCTTTGTTTTTTTTTCTTTGTATTTTACAAGGGAAGCTCCTCTTCATCTTCTACCATCTTTCTAAATCTTTTAGGTACATCAAAGGTCCTTGGTCCCCCTCACATATGTCTTATTTGTTGTTTATCCTCATCTGTTCTCGCCCATTTTTTCTGCTCTTGTTTCAATCAGCTGAAAAGTACCTTCATGGTCAGAATTCATAGAGTGAAAGTAGGATAGATAGTGAGGAGTGCAGCTTTAAGTCTGGTGTAGAAACATAAATATTGCAAAGAATTTCACACCTTAGATAATTAATCTTTTTCTTGTCTGCTGCTATGCTGTTTATGAATCTAGACAGATTCCATGTGTCCGTTCTATAACACGTGGTTGATGGTGAGATGAAGTAGCTAGAAGAAGTAATCAGAACTGCAGGTAAATTGGACATGCATTTAGTTTACAAATGCAGGCCTGACAGAGAAAAAAAACCCTCTGAAATATTCCATTAGAATATAAATGTGATATGGCATTATGAAATGCAAGCCTTTTTTGCCTCAATTGTGGCTTATGTAACTATACATTCTATGTTTTTTTTTTAAATACATCATAGTCCATACCCATTGGTAGCTTTGTCACCTTCTACCTATGCCAATCCTCAATGCCTATGTGCAGTTTCACATAGACTGACCATGTCAGTGAGTAGAAAAACGAGGGACAAACAGAATGATTGATTGACAGAATGACACACTGACAGTTTCCGTGATTATGTACAGCATACCATACCATGACTTAGTCATACCAAAAATTAGAAAAAAAAACAACAACAACATTTGGCCACAGGGGGAGCCACAGCGATCAGTCGCATTTTATTGTTGTTATAGCGCCACCCAGTTGCCAATTAGAGTTACATTTCTCCAGTCACCTTGAGGCGTCCTGTTCTACATATCTACCAAGTTTAGTAAAAATCAATATGGCAGTTAGGCCTAGATAAGAAATTAGCTCTCTAGCGCCCCCATTTTGTTTGATGGGGTCATAATGGAGGGGTCCCCTCAGATTATGTGTGGTCATATGCCTACAAAGTTGCGTGGTGATCGGTGAAACCCTTGAGATGTTATACACCTTTATGTGATGAGCCACGCCCTCCGCAATATTCATTGCCTTATAGAAGCTCAGTTTTAGTAAGTTTTCCAACTTTTGCCGGGAGGGAACTTTAGATATTGGTCCCTAGATTATGTTCACGAGTTTCATGCAGATCGGTCAAACTTCCTAGGAAGAGATCAACAAATGTGTTCCTCATGAGGAGAGGCATCTCTGTGCAAAGTTTCATGTCTCTACGACATACAGGGCATGAGATATGCCCATTCAAAGTTTGCAATTTCAATCGGTTGCTATAGCGCCCCCCTTTGGCCAACTGATGTAATATTGCTCATTCGCATCCTCCCATGACCCTCTACCACTGTGCCAAATTTCACATGGATTGACCAAGTCAGTGAGGAGAGATGTGGAACAGACACACACACACAGAGTTTTCGTCATTATATAGTAAGATTAAAAATTATAAAGGGCAATTAGAGGTTGGGCTGGGTGACGTACTATTGCTGATATTGGCCTGTGATGTTGCTCTATACAAATAAACTTGACATGACTTCACTTGACTTTTATTCCTTTATGTAACCCCCCCTAATGTTCCTTGTATATGAAATGTGCCAAACAAATTAAGGTTGACATGATGTCATTTTCAGACTCTGTTGTGGGTTTGCCTTTCTGGAATCTTTGAGAATTGCATAAGCAAAGCTGTAGCCAAAGTCCTGTTTGTAACTCAATTATACCAGGGAGGCACAGTGGCACTGTCACCTCACAGGAAAGGACCTGGATTCTATTCCCTCTCTTAGAAGTATTTGCATGCTGTACCCCTCTCCTTCCTCAGTAGGTTAAAAAATACATGCAAGTGGATTGGAGACTCTAAATCGCCCAGAGGTGTGAATTTTAGATTAAAATGACTGTGTAAACCCTGTGATGGCACGTCAACCTGTACAGAGTGTTCACCTACCTTGCCTTCAACAAAGTATACTGTATATTCCACTTGGCATGACCTTTGAGTGAAAAGGGTGGAGGCAATAAATTCAAGAATTACTGAATATTAAGATCGGATAAAGTGACATAATACTACAACAGGTTTGCCGGCAGTAATGCACATCTTCTCATAATGAAGATGAAGGTTTACACTTTGGACCATAGGCTAGATCATAGACGCAGGACAAGTTTCCTGGAGCCACCAGGGCTGAAACCACAAATATAATGTGCAAATATGTATGGAAATATATCATATAAAAGGTTAATGTCTGCATTATTATAGTGTTGAGGGCCTGTCTTGTAGAGGGAGAGGTTGTCAGTTCAGTCTAGAGTGTGTTTACATGATTTTGTGGTCTATCCACATACATCAGCGTTAAATCAAATTACTACAAAGTAATTTACACACAGCAAACCTGGGGGTAGTAATATTCTAACACATGAATGCTGGATGATTTCTGGGGCTGTAGGCAAAACATAATGAAGCTGTGTGTGCTGTGTGAATTGTTCTTGACAACTATCCGAAGGTGACATGGTATACACACAATGCACAGAAAATAGAAAGAATGGGGTTCAATAGGGGCTCACAGCTAATTTCTACCCTTGGGACCCAAGTGGGTTAATTCAGACATGTTAGGGAAAAAGCAGGAAACTCCCTGGACAGGTCTATCACAACAGCACATATCTACAAACTCACTCACATTCACGCCTAAAGGGCAATTTACAACATTAATTTAGGAAACTGGAGCACTCACAGACAAGGGCTGCTCGGACTATCTTGCTAAGTTCATTGTAGCTAATCACCTGCTAACTTTGTATCAGTTTACTTTAATATTAGCTTTATGATGGTAAGTGTCAATAATATTAGCTGATAACAATAGCCATTACAAGTCTCACCTTAAACTTGCAACATCGTATCTTTTTTGGGCCAAATGGGGACAGCTTAAAAATGTTGCATGTTTCTTGCCACCTGGCCAATGCAAATGCATGATCATTTTCTTTTAGCTCTGTTTTTTGTCTTCACCAACCCTTAAGGAAAATATCAGGCCCTGAGAGTAGGTGTTTCTGCGATGATCTGGAAAGTTAAAGGATGAGGCCGATCATGGAGTTCTTTCTGTGATGAAGTGAACAGAGAGAGAGAGACAGTTTATATATTAGGATGGTAGCATGTGTTCTGTTACCTAAATGGTGCTTTGCCAAATTTAACTTGGCCTGGGGCCAACTAAAATTAGTTCATGTTATTTAGTTGTTGAAGTGCCCCTGCAGCCTTGCTTACTTTGGCAAGACCTCCAGACCTCTGAAGAATAGAATCTCAGAACACAGAAGTACCATTAGAAATCATGATCAGAAAAGTCCAGTTGCTTGTCATTTTCATTTAATGAACCATCCTGTCGCTTCTCTTACCTACATGGGCATCGAGCATGTTCAACCTCCACGCCGAGGGGGGACATCGATAATCTGCTTCTGAAACGTAGACTGTCACCCAAAGGCCTTAATGAAGAGTGTGACATTAGACCCTTTCTCTAAACTTTTCTAACTCTGCTTGTCTGCATGTATTTTTGTATTTGCTGTATACTTATATCAGTACTTATATTGCTCTGCCCTGGCTGCTAATTTATGTGCATTTATTTCTATTTATTGTAAGAGGCGCCTCTTTTAGCATGTTTTATGCTGTATGACGGTCTAACCTGATGTTTTTGTATTCAGACTGCTTCAAGTGTGTTGATATATTTTTACAGTTGTGTATCATGTGGCATTTTCATGGTATCTATGTCTCTACACCCACCAGGTGTAAGTGTTGGTATATAGTCGAGTGTTTACATCGCTGTATTATTGATGTTTTCTATACTTTGTATAATCAATGTGGAAGTGGCATCAGCTGTTTTTGATCATGTGACCACTTACCTATTTAAAGATGGCGTCTCCTCTTGTTCTGTATGACCTGATGAGGAGTGGTGGCTTGAAACATCGTCACTTCACTCATTGAATAACTTGCATTGAATAGAGGCCCCGCAGTGTGCGAGCTTTTCTTTACCTTTTCAGTTATCCACAATTTTGAGCTCAGCACCTGCACAATTTTGTTCGTGGATGTGCATGCTTTTTGCTGCTTTGTCCAACTGATCTAACCAATTAATCTAACTTGTTGACCAAGTGTCCACTGGTCAGTGAAGATGTGATAATACATACTAACCGGCCCCTAGCTATGACATGCTCCACTATGTCTACCATCTAGTTGCTAATTGTTTGCAGTTTAGTGCTGAGCAGATAGTGTTTGTAGTTTTTAGAGCCAAAAAACGCTGGGCTTCATTGACCAATATCTTCCCAAGTTTTTACCAAAATTTGTGCTTAAGAAAGGTCCAAAGAGAAGTCCACTTCAGATTCATGATGTGTTCTTAAACCACAGAGTTGTTTACACCTGTATTCTGCTAATGGTAAATCCTCTTGTCCTCAGGAATTGAAAGCATGCAATAGCTGATCCTAAATAAATCAATCCACATAAAAGGGCACAAGACTGCAGGGTTGAGTGCAAACTCAGTAATTGCATTATAGAGCGATTCGATCCTTCCTGGGAGACCACAAATTTACTTCAGTGTCGGCCATACATGGAGGTATGTGATGGGAACCTCCAAACATCAGACAAAATTCTGTCAAATGCTTTGGCTTTGGAATAGACTTGTGAAAATGTCTGATGAGAGACTCACGAAAAAGATACTTGACTGGGACATGTCCCATGGTCGTCCCTGGGCTATTTGAACAACTTGATCTGTTGATACATGATATAAACCAAAACTACCAAATCACTGTCTCATAAAGAATAGCTACATTGTGGAACCTTATGTGAGGTATGATTTGAACAAAAGTCAAGGACGACCCCTATGTGCACAGTTATGTTCAGTAACGTGACCATTAGGTTTAGAGACTGGAGAGTTTAACACCAGCCCAGAGGAGGACAGAGTGTTTGCTGTGTAATTTAGGCAAGGTTGAGAATGAGATTTATTTTAAAGACTATAAGGCATTATAAAATGATGAAAACAATTCTTATTTGGCACAAACATGCCAGCACTCAAATGTGCACAAGTGTTCTTACCTAAGAGCAAATCCAAAATAAGAAAACCCAGGTGAATGTCAGAATCTGTGAAAACTCTGAAAGTGGGTTTTAAGAGGTTATTTAGTGTTGCCACCATTCAGGTTAACCTTAGCCGTGAATGCAGTTCTTTTTGTAATTTCATATTTGTATCTTTACCTTTACTTTCTATAGCAGCTAATGATAATGCTACCTAGAGATATCCTTGTAAAGATATTAGCTACAGGCTTTTTATTACTTTACCTTGGCCTTGTGTTGGATAAAGCAGTGGTCAACATTAACTGACATTTCACTTAATGTTAACCTTTGATAGCTATGAAACGATCCAGGCTCCATGTGCTTTTGGCATTATTTAAAAATGCAGGTGAAGCACAATCAATGATTTCTGTCTTAACACATCGTAAATGTTAAAAGAATACTTGTTGAAAACGTGAAACGACTGTGAGCTGTGTAGTACTGACTTATGGAGTTAGACCTTTAAAGTATTTTTCACTAGTCTGTGTCCAGGATTCTTTGAGCAGGCCTTAAAGCCAACTCGATGATGCCCTGCGCCCATCCTTAACGTAACCCCGCCTCTACTATATAAAGTCTATGTTACAACCAGCATCCGAGCATATACAATCATATAAATACAAGAAAAATAGCCATCATCGATGTACCTGTCAGTCTTTCTGGCCGAATCAGCTACCCGGCCCAGGACAGCAGTTAGGAATTTCGGACCAGGGCAAAACATTTTCAAAAGTGGGTCCCTCATCAACACCCAATGAAGTAAACTGAGCCAAATACAGTGGGTTTTATTTGCTAAAAATTCTAAAAACTAAATTTGCGAAAAACTCTACCTCACGTCACACCTGCTGCTTCTTCACTTTTTTTTTTTTTTGCCACACATTTGGCCCTTGAGATGGCACCCTAAAATGTGTTTTAATTAACTAAAATATGTTTTAATTAACTAACTACATTATTTATAAACGTAACTTGTATTTTCAGTCATTTGAGTCAGTAAATAAATTGTTGTACTTGATCCCATTTAAGGGTCAACTATTGACCTAGTCATGGGTCCCCTCTTGGTCTTGGGCTGGGGTCATCTGTACCCTTTGACCCTCCCCTGACAGTGGGCCTGACCCGGCCTGCCAACAGTTACTGCTCACTGCTGTGGTTGAGGGCTTTGTGCTAACGTTAGCCTCTGTTACCTGCTGAGTGATAGGCTATTACTGTGCAGCAGCACTCGTACCCTGGTTTGGAGGGTGTGTGTGCTGTGAAGCCATATGTGTGCTACTGGTTTGGCTGATAATGAGAGTCTGTGCAGCGGCTTGTTCTTCAGCTTGGAGTCTGTGTATGATGCTGTGCTACTGGCTTAGCTCCTAACGATTGTCCATCGTTTTGTAGCTGCTCGATCTTCATTTCAGCTCCTCCAGCAGACATGTCTCCAGTGTCCCAGGGCAGAGAATAGTGCTCCTTTTTTTTGTTTGTTTTTTACAATCTTAAAACCTTACTTATACACCTGGAGACATTCTTAACAATTCAAATTTGGCGGGGTCGTTAATGACACATTTTTCTGTGGTGCGACAACCTCATTGCACATATTTATTTTTGCTTTACCTGGACTTTAAGGTCATGTGCTAGGCAAGGTGTTCTGTCGTCTAGCTCTCTCTTTTAAGCTTTCTTAAAGAATTCTTAATTGATTCAGTTTTACGTTTCCATTCCAAGGATGGCATTCTTCTATCTTACTCCCTGAGACATAAATAATATATGCACATAAATTCCAAGTGCTGCTTTTGAAATGGTGCATTTGGCCACTGTATAATGCCATTTTCAAAATGGGTCTACAGGGGAAGCTTAAATTACAGGTCAATACAGCAAGACATATTGTCAGTAATGGAGTGTATGATTTGTAGGGGACAATGTGTTTACTTGAGCCTTGTTTATATTTACAAAAGAAAAAATATTCCGTGTTGACATTATTTGATGAACAACCACTTTAAGAACGTCAGTCACTGGCAGGATATCTTTGGCACAGAAACCATCTGCTAACTTTCCGTACTTACAATATATCACACTGTCAAGCAAGTCTTTGCTGCAAGCATTAACAATTATAAATTCAAGCTTGTGATTGCTGAAGAGTTCGAGTCTTATCATTATTTTTCACATGGGTGGCTCTGCTAACCTTATTCATTAGCGATATTATAAAGATTAATTTTATCTGCAGTAAATCATTTTTTTTATCATCACTGCTAATGTTGTCATCAATTATGCTGAAGTCTACAGTGCAGATGCTAGAGCTGTTTTTGTTACTCACCTGCATCTGACTTCTTTTCACCTGATGTAAGCCGTTTTGAGAGTGACTAGAACAGCTCTAATTATAAGCTGACGCAGCTTCACAGCCAGCATAGATGTGATGATGTTTTGATGTTGACTGTTCATTCTTGTGAACTCATTTGCATGTGCCTGAATAAACCTGGATGTCAGTCAGCTGTCTGTCAAATTAAGAGATCCCTGATGTGAAAATTATGCTAATCTATTGAGTCTGGTGTCTTCTACGGAATCATGCAAAGCCTGGATGTACGCAGTACTCATTATTTTGTAATGTGATTTATTAAAACATTAATTTTCATAACAAAACATACACAAAGTGCTAAATGTTTCATGGAAACAGTGATGTATCCAACCCAAGTGCATCATGTCAACAGTCCAAGGCAAGCATCAGCACCTGGGGCGAGAATGACTAATAACTTCCTTCATTATCCCTGCATGTTACTGTGTGACCACTCAACAGATCAATTATTACAAGGATCTTTAAATGTCAACACATTGATTGTATGAAAATCAAATCAGTTTCCAGCTATACAAAATATATGCATTAGTTTATGTTGATGTGTGTGTAAATGTGTTTTATCCATTAGTATGCAAAGATGCAATTCTTGTAGTAATGTTTATTTTCTAATGCACTTAGGATTTAAATACCGAAAATGGATGCCCAATATTTTGGAGGAAAAAAAAATCTCTACATGGCCCACTAAATCAGTAGCCTTGTTAATCAGCCATGACCATCTTCCAGGTTGCCTTATACAACACCACACTTAAGACAACCCACAACATATATCAAATGATATAAATCCTATTCATTTTACAATGAATATGCCTTCACTCTAAAAAGGAATAGCTCTTTCTTTACAATAAAAGCTAAATTACAGGATGTGACTGTGACCATTTCCTGCACAGATCCTGTGATGCTCTGACCTTTTCCTTAACGAGTCAGAAATGATTGGTAATTACTGTTTCTGACTTGGTGAATGAAATATATACAATTCCATCATTCTGCTCATTGTGCCGCCAGCCCATTCCCTGAAGTCTGCAATCCATCATGCTGACATCATTTGACATGTGCTTGTTACACGTAGCTGACAGCTCAGTGACCATACATGTAAGAGCAGAGTACCTTTTCATAGCTTTTGAAAAGGTCACAGGCTGAAAAACCTATTAGATACTGAAAGGTATAATTTGTGAATTCTGATGTTGGGTGCCTCAGTGAAAGACCTCGAGACCATGTATCCTGGCTCCTGATGTTTGTTATGTCATGCTTTAGCACTTTACCACTACAAGCTGTTAATGGCATGACCTGAACAAAACATGGCGTGAGGTACATCTATGCAATTTCTATTGCAGTACCAATTCAAACACCAAGCCAATCTAACCATGTCTGTACTATTGCAACCATTTCATTGCTTAAAGGCTTGCTCCACTGGATTGTGATCTGAATTTTCAAACATCTTATTTCATTTTCTCTGTATTTTTCTTTCACTGTTCTGCTTCATCCTCTTCTGCACCTGTATATAGAGCTGATTGAACTTCAAAAGAACATACATGCTATAGGTTACATACGAGAAAACCCTTGACCATTGCTTGACCAAGCGGCAACATTGCCTCACCTAATGCTGCAATGATGATTCTTTTCCTGGTATTCAGCATTCACATCATTACCGATCATAATTATAGGTGGGAAATATAGATTTTTCTGAAAGCTTGGATATATCTGGCTTGGTTCTTTATAACACAGAACTCCCTGAAAACTAAGCAAATGCTGTCACCTCACATCCTCTAAAGTGTGGCGCTTCCTGTGTTCAACCAAAATGTAAAGGATTTAGGACCTTATTTATATGATCTACAGCCCATGGTCTAAAGTCTATGGTGCAAGGGCATTTAGAGCCTGTCCATCTCCACTTTGCTAGTTAAATGTTGCATAATCTATGTGCAGGGGGATTGTATTTTGTCCCTTAATTAGTCATAGGAGTGGTTTGCCATTACATAATTCACCCAATCAGAGTATCATCTCTCATTCCATTTACAAGCCAGGTGCACCAGAACCTGGCCCACTGCCTTTTACATGGTGGATTCAGCAAACTGGAGAAGCGAGCAGATTTCTTCTCAGAGGAATGAAACGTCACCGCAGCAAATATCGTGGAACCTTCATGCAGTAAAACTAAAAACTGTATTCACACACTTGGCAGAGGAAACAGAATTAAGACTTTAGTTTCTGAAATGATTAATGAAGTTACACTGCTTCTTGTGGGTAAATGCGCACGGCATCTCTCTCAATGGGGAGTCGGATAGCAGCTCTGCTCTGCTCTCTGCTATGTTCATATTTTAAAGAATGTAATTAATAGTATCCTTTTAAATTGTTTCAACCACCCGCAACTCATCCATTTTTGTTGGTCAATGGTGCAGTCGCTCTCTGCTGCCTTAAAATAGCAATATGGCAAGAATGCACCAGACAACACCTTACACACACCTACACACCCATGTGTGCACAGATGAGCAAAAGAACATTCGGTACATCCACAACTTGGGGACTGGCCATGAAAATGACAACTGCATTGGTCTGAACGCAGCAAGACAGTTGTGCTGCGTGGCAGGTGTAAGGTAGGACCCAAAGCGCTATATTGTTAATGCGCGTTATTTATGACCGTCACATGACCATCACTGCAATCGACGGTCTAAAGCTGTCTGATGACGAGCACTCTCACAACTCAGAATGTGGGAATCTTTCCAATCTCTACCATCCAACCCGTATGACATGACTATGGCAGAAAACCACATGGAACTTGGCCAGTGTTTCTCCCCAGAGCATCTGGAGAACAATGGAAAAGCAAAAACAAAACCTGTAGCAAGTGGTGCAAAACATTTTCAGATCATTTATCGGATGTATTTGAGCTGCATTCTGTCAAATAAATTGTTTTCATAGCAGACATTTTGACCTTTTGTGATGGTTCCCTTCCATTTAAGTGTCGACTGAGCCATGCCAGTGCATAAGCATACATTACTCTGAAACTGGACCACCCAAATGTAATTAGTTACAACTGTGCCATTCTTGTTATGAAATGTCAAAACATTGAGTAAATGCTCTTTAAAATTAGACAGAATTTGACAATCGACTTACAGCTTGCGCATGAAAAAGACTGCAATTATCAAATTGAAGCATACATTTTTAGTCCCACATTTGTTTGAAATAGTAGTGAGTGATACTTTGGAAACACATTCAATCCTTATAATGGTCTTGAGATAGCCCACTGTGTATCATTAGTGCTGATTTGCATCAAGAGTGCTCAAACAGAAGAGGAAGCATGCTGCATATTAGTTTCATGCTTCACTTTTCATCATGAATACATCCAGTGGGCTCGAAGATGAGCCCCCTCAAACCCTCGAGTGGAGAAAAGAACACAGAATGAATGTCTGCTCTCACTCATAAATTCCCATGCTTTTTAATCCATAGCACAAGACAGGAGCAAACACATTTCAGCGCTTCACCTTTGTCAGCATTTTCTTTTGTTCTTAATGCGTTCAGCCATTCTCTCATGAAGAAATAAAAAAATAAAAAAAAGTTTTAGAGGAAGGTTGGCTTTTGCTTTCTTTTAGCTCACATGCTGACAGGGTTTTTGCATGTGTATCCTCTAGAGACAGATCCTTCTAGCTGGGAGGTGTTTTACAGGCTTTACAACAGTACAGCTCTTCCCTCCTGGGACTCTCAAACAGACACAAATCACTTTGACATGTCTTTCTTCTTTGCTTTTTTCTCATACTGGATATAGGCACTTCAAATGGCCAGCGCTTCATATAACATCCTGGACTCCAACAACAAGCAATGACTCTGAGAATAAATACTCACACATAAACATTATGCTGGCACTCGAAATAGGATTAAATGCACAGATTTTACTGTGACAGGGAATTCTTATTCGGTTTCAATTACACAAATTTGATATTGCTTGAACATGAAATGCTGCATTTGTGCAGTTTTAGGTTCCCTTGGGTCCGCATTAGTTCAGTTTCTGTGTCATGCAGAGACTTCCAATTCCAATACTGCAAATCCAGCGCAAAATACGTCTTGATCACATCAGTGCAGGCAGGCAGAGCAGTAATATGGAAATCCTTGTCATGGTTTGAACCGACAAGAGGGGGATTAATGGAAAGAAACGAAGCTGTGAGCGGGGCCAAATATACCGTTGAGTGCTCTTTATGTGCTAAAGGGTTGCTTAGTCCAATGGGGTTTTTATGTTGCCATTCTTTTCCTGACTGACTTTTAACTTAGAGGTGTACTAGACTGCCAAAACAACCTTTCAGAAAATTTTACATTTGCAAATAATTCATGAAGCACTATCTCTGCTGTTGTCTCTCAATCTCTTTATCTAGTTCTGTCTCCGTCTGGTGTTTTAGTCTGCTGTTTGGCTGCCATCGTATAAAGCCAGCCTGTGATCTGTAACACACCTGGGATGCTGCAGAGGATATCATGTTATCACAAAAATCCTACGGGCTTTAGTAAGTTTACATTGCACACTATAACAAGATTAAAGTGAACAAAAAAGCAAAACACCTTTTAAAAGGTCATATGTAAACACTCTACAGCTTGTTGTCCAAAAACTATTAAGAGCACATCAGTGAGCCACACCGTTGCACTGGGTGACATTATCTGTCATTACCATTAACACACACACACACACACACACACACACACACACACACACACACACACACACACACACTGTAGTTTAGACTCCATCACACATACATCGTCCTGCTGCCCCAAATACTCACTAGAGCACCAAATGTGGATTAATCCACTGCTGAAAATAGTCCCCAGCAAATACACTATTTACATCTGTTTAACGTTTCAACTCCAGTTCCTACTGGGCCCTTTTAAAAGTTAAAGTAAAGACTTGTGACCTGTTTTTAAAGATTTGTGTCTAAAGTAAAACTAAATGGGGTTTTGGCTGAGTGCCACAGACAGAGTGAGAAAGAAGGAAGTGCTGAGAGATAGACCAGGGCAGTAGCCATGAAGTCAACACTGGGGGGACCAAAACTACAAGGGGGGCTGGCAGTCACCCCCAAAATTGGAAAACTAATTTCCAGTAATATTGTATTATATTCAGGGCTGTCAGTGTTAAAGCATTTATCGCATGCAATTAAGTTTTTTTGTTGTTGTTTTTTCACGTTAATCCTATGCTGCTATTTTGTCTCTTTGACGCACCCTTTCTTGTACTCAAGCTGACGCAGTGGCTTCCTGTTACCACAGTGATAGAAAAATAACCACAATATGGTTGAAACTACATCAACGACATTAATTACAGTGCTCGCTAAATAGGTGGAAACTGACTGCAGACCAGCATCGAAAGAATGAAAGACCTGGATGAATCAAGGAAAGCAATTGACCTGAAAGTGCAAATGCTGTTGCATTAACCGGGGATCATTGGACGTCAGTAACGAATCAACATTATCTCAGAGAAGCAGCACCTTGACACTGATTGACACTGATTAGATCACATAATACGCACTTTGAAGTTGCCTCCTACCTCTAAGTCATGGTTTCAAGCTCACACTATTGTAGCAGTGCTGCACTGGATAAAAGAAATAAATCTAAAATCAAGATAAAGTATGTTTCTTTTGCAGTGTTACTATGGTAGCACAAATACTAAAATTGCAACAGGCAGAGGAACCTGTCCGAATCCAGCTAAAAGTAAACACAGACATTCATTTCTGCTTTCCGTTATGTTGTCGGATAACAATCCAAGCCTATCTGTGTGGAAACAATGCACTTTAAGTGGACGCATTTTGATGCTGTCTGAGTGCCCTATTATGTAATGGGTCCATGTCATTGGTCCGACAGCCCATTGGTCCGACATCCCGTTGTTCTGAAATGTAGGCTACACTGTATTTGTGTACCATAGAGGATCAGCAAACGCAACAAAAGTAGGCACCTGGTCGAGATACAAGTGTCATAGAGAGAAGACAGTGAAACACCAAAATGTCCTGTTATTAACTCTGGGGTCGGGGTTGTGTGGGGAGCTCTCCGCGGTGCTGAACGGCTCCCACCCAAGTGGTTTTTGTGCCTTAACCTAATCAGACCTTAACCACAGGGCATCATGATGATTTCGGAACAATGGGACTTTGGAACAATGGGTTTAATATAGTTTGAACTATGGGCAGACCCCTATTTTAATATGGTGCGTGCTCATGGGCTGCATTGCTGGAGAAAATATTGAATATCCTATCACTCATTTAGACAAAAGTAGATCGGAAAATAGGGCCCAGGTTGAAAAAAACATTAGTTCCCCTTTAACACTAGAACCATTAGTTGTTGTTGTTTTAATCCACTGTTGTTAGTCATTAGTAATAATGGCATAGCAAATTAAATGTATTTGCATTCAGACTTACTAGTATTACAACTAGTTGAATTACTGCCTTGAGACTGACACGTTTTTAGTTTTGCTGTTTTAATGAGATTTGTTGACAAAAGCAAACATCTTTCTACCACCACCTACTACCTTTAATTAGCTTTAGATAGACTAGTTAAAAGGACAATGAGACAGCTAGAATGAAATGAATATCACTTTCTGGTTCTGGTTCTGGTTATAATGAAGCCAATTATTTGAGCACATTAAAACACTGATTTAACAGCCTCTAAATTCAGTAATTGTGGATGGTAATCAGGGCAGATAATCTGGATACTGTAGCTACAGGCATGAGCAGCTACTTTGAACCGAAAAGGTCAGCTATGCTAATAAGCTACCTTACAGGACTTATATAGTTACACCAGTAATTGCATTTTTTTTTAATTAAGAGGCAAGAGAGCAAGCCTAAATTAGCATCCTCATTTTACTAATTAGCAAGTGAAAGTGAACGTGTGACACTTGCTACCAAGGTTCAAGTGAGTAGGAGGTTTAGGCCTCGACTACTCGTTTGTTGGCCTATTGTTTTTTACTTCCCTGGATAAGTGATAAGTGATCTGTGAAAGCCTTTGACTAATTAACCGCGAGAAGACTCTTTTATTCTGCTTGATCTTTTACAACTTCCACACCAGTTACTAATTATGCAAAGTTGACCCATTCTCTATGAGGATGTCTGAACCATTGCTGGTGTGAATTCAATAGTGGTAAAGGGATAAATTTTGAGTTGCAAACCTGACAAGTATGAACACATCACTAGCAAATATGTTTCAACAATGAAGATATCTTTTTTTATTGTGATGCAGCGGGTGACAGTCTCTGCCTCTGCTCCCCCTGATAGACTTGAATTACCATCTAACTGCTGTCTACCATTTGCATACTGTATGAGCTTGATTTTGAGTGACTTGTTTCTTGTCATAAGCTAAAATGTTATTGCTTTCAGATCAATTTCATCAGCCGTGAAGTGGGTGACCTTGATGAAGTATGATGCTTCATCAACTAGAAAAGCAAAATGAATTACTTTGCTTCAATTTAGGCCCTTTCCAGGATTTTTTTTTCAACATAAGATGCACAACAACACAGCAAATAAGCTCAGACACGCTGTCGGAGCTTTCATTTTCTTGTCATCTCCGATCCCCTGCAGGGAGCTCAGGAGGAGCCGCAGCAATAAATTACTTTTTTTGGTCATTTAAACGAGGATGCTGTTGAATTTATGTTGCTCACTGAGTTGACAAACATGTCTCCACGTGCCGTAGTTGCTTTAGCCTATTAATTGTGATATGAGAAAATGAAGTGTAATGCGACAGTGACGGCAAAGCCCAGCATAAAATGTCACAGCCAGTTTAAATTTGGCTGCAGGGTGAGAGGCTGCTTGGAGGGAGTTCTGTAGTGTACTGTCTTGTTCCAGGTGATGGCTTTGGGTAACTCAATAGCTTACATTAACTCAAGTGCTCTACTTAAAGAAATACTTCGCAGATTTTCAACAAGCTTTGTATCATAATGTAGCAGAGAGGGTTTTTCTGCATGCTAATCGGCACAGGGCTGCTGCATCCAATAACTCCTCGGGGGCCTTGAGTTACGAAGGTGGTATCGCAGAGCAGTATACGTAGCCAAGTGATTGCTGCTCAGGTGAATGTTTCCTACCTGGCATTCCTATCAGTGGTGCTGCTGACATCATGGCTCTTCTCAGTCACGTTTCCCAGCTATTGGACACGGGGCTGGCTCATCTTACGGCGGAGGGATCCAAGTGACATCAACTTTTGAGCTTAATAAGGCTTTGCTGTTTGTGGAATGAGTGAGCCGCGGCCTGGTGGCAGTCATTCGCCCTTTGTCTTTGAAGCTGACTATGCCTCGATCTGCTCTCTGGGTTTCCAAGCAATTTGAAGCAGGGCTGGCTCGTGGTTTGTTGGATGGATCAGAGTAATGTTGTCCGCCTCAAGCCTTTGCTTTAACACAACTTTGCTGTTTGTAGGAGCTGGTATATTTTATGTTGCTAAGTTCAGGCAGCTTCTGTTTGGCCTGCGGCTAAGCGTAACTCTGTTCTTGGTCTCTGTGGTGCTGTTAATAGAGAGTAAGCTGTGGTGGTGGTCTGGTGGCTCTCATCCACCTTTTCTCTGGGAAGCTGTGCCTCGATCTGTTCTCCGGCACATTTATGCCAGCCTGTGCATCATGGTGAGGGCCCATTCCAAATTCTTAGCCTCCACTTCCAGTGAAACTGCTGTTTTGTCTCCACAAGGTTGTAGCTGTTGCTCCTGCATGTTTGTCAGCAATGTCAGAGCAAAGCAGATCAAGAGGGAGAGCCACAACTCTTTCTCTGAGACCTAATTCTGATCAAAAGGTAAAACTAGGCAGAGCTGATCAAATATAATCCAAGATTCTGTCACTGTGTTGTCTATTTTTCACCTGTCAAGCGGTAGCCTATTACTAGAGTTTGGAAACAGGAAGTTGGTGCACTACTTTTTCCTGTATTGGAAAAGCGGAGGCTGAAAAAACTGACATCAAATGGTAAAATTCAGCAGTGCTTAGTGATGTGAACCAAGACTCTGTTACTGCATTGCCTATTTGTCACCCTAAAATGTTGTCAAAGACATAATTTAGCTTACTGTTTAACTGTAATATGAGATTGTTTACCAGCTGGCCGCCATATTGTTCAGGGACAGATAACTTGCATAATGTCACCCACCACTGGGAGCGTTTATTGATCCTGTATGCCACAGTGCATTCTAATAGTTGTAGGTGTTTCACCCCTAGAGCAAATGTGAATATCACAGTCCCTTTTCTCCATTTCCTTTAGTCTCCTTTAGCACCAAGTTGAAAAGTATTTGCATTTTTCTGCTGCATAAACAGTGAAATACTTCAGCAAGTGCAATTTCGATATACTTTGCGTAAGTATCTCCATTTTGTGCCAACTTGTACATTTACTTTACATAATTTGAGAGGGAAACAGGCTACTTTTACTATGCTGCATGTATTTGACAGCTATACCTACTATTGGGTTTACAGATTAAAAGAATACCGTCATCAAACACTCAACCCCTGTCGACTTAAAAGGTGTCTTTGAAAAGTGTAAAGCTTTATAGTTGGGATTCATTGCAGGTATAATGGATTTCAATGGCGACCCAGTTTCACAATGAAAAGAGTTATCAAAATGTCCAAAGGAACTTCTGAAAGCACTTCTCATCTGCCTGTCTGTATGCTCAGTATGTTCCAGACACACACAGCTCCCATTTGCCACAATCATGGTTTGCTGTTATTTTTTTCTGTTTCTTCATAAAACCCAACTACTTTGGTTGCAGACATTCAGAAAGGAACCACCCTGCATTATAAATACTGTAACTTTCAATACCTAAAGCAGTGTTAATAGATTTTTTTTTGGTAACTTGGGGCAGTAGTACAGGCCGTACATGTGACATGACATGCTATGACCTTCATAAGTTGGCAAAGTTGTTAGCAACTGCTTGCTTATTATCATATCCAGCAGACACAGGGCAACATAGGAATTCATTTGGAGTCATGTTCCTGGTCACCTGATTTACTGGTAAGTCCAGTATTCGCTCTCTCGCCATCCTCTGGCCTCCACCAACTCCTAAGAGAAATATCTTGTTCTGAAAAATGGTAAAGCTGCAGGCCATGAAGTGTGAACAATAAGTTGAGAGACATGAAAATGCTCCGGTGAACTGAAGGAAACAGAGAAGTGGATGATAATTCTCTATGAGGTGGTAACTACAAGCTAACACTTTCACACTACAAGTAGTCATTTAATCCATTGTTTTTTGAAAATATTGATAGGTACAGTAGTGATTAAACATGAGTGGCAGAGTGACGGGTATCACCAGGGATCACCACTGTTGCCAAGACTGCCGACAGCGCCAAGTGGGGAGCGGCAGCGGGTAGTGATCACCACATTGAACACTGAATTATACCACGGGCATGGAAACCAGGTAGGAAATGCACATCTGAGCAGCAGGCTTCAGCCAAAATAGCCCCAATATAGCCATTAGTGGTGACACCTTGTAATTAAGGCTACAGGGAGCAGAAGAGGGTCAGGTAAAACATTCATTTCCACTGGCAAAGAAAAATTTACATCTTTGCATCATGTGGATTTCACTTCGGTGATCTTTGACTGCTGAAGTCGTACCCTCAACTAATAGCAAATAAGTATGTGTTGAGGACACACTGATTGAAGCCTTGTCTGACCAAGGCAAGTTTATTTAAGAAGGCAACAAGGCAATTCATAGTGCTCTACATAAAACATCAAAAGCAAAAGAAAGACATTATTTAAATGCAATTAAAACCTTCATTAAAGAGATACAGAATGGAAAATAAAAACAAAGCTATACAAATTTTAAGACAGCTATAATGTAGAAACATAAAAGTTACAGTGCCATGTAAGAAATTAATACACATTTCATTTCACAAAAGGCAGCAGCAAAAAGAAAAGCGTTCCGTCTTAATTTACAAGAACAGAGTTGCAGCAGACCTGCAGTTTTCTGGGGGTTGTTTCAGATATGTGGTGCCTAAAAAACTAAATGCTGCTTCTCCATGTATAGTCTTGACACAAAGGACACAAAGCAGACCTGCAGATCTGAGAGGTCTCAATGGTTCATACTTAAGCTGAAGGTCAGAAATGTACTTAGGCCCTAAACCATTCAGTGCTTTATAAACCATCAACATTTAAAAAAAAAAAAAAAAAAAAAGATTATCTGTCAGAAAACCAGTGTAAAGACCCAAGAACTGGAGTGATGTGATCTACTTTCTTGGTCTTGGTGAGGACTCAGGCAACATCATTCTGAATCAGCTGGAGCTGTCTGATTGATTTTTTGAGGGAGACCTGTAAAGATACTGTTACACTAGTCGTGTCTGCTGAAGATAAATGCATGGGCAAGTTTTTACAAATCCTGCTGAAACATAAGTCCTTTTATCCTTGATATGTCCTTAAGTTGTAGGCTAACTTTGTAATTGTCCTAATTTGGCTAATGTAATTCAGGTCTGAGTCCATGACTACTCCAAGATTTCTGGCTTTGTCTATGGTTTTGAACATGCCAATTAAAGCTGAGTGCTGACTCTAGTCGTTCCTCCCTGACTCCAAAGACAGTTTTGTCTTTGTTTAACTGAGGATACTTGTGGCACATTGAGTCATTGGTTTGTTCAGTGCACTCAGTCAGTGACCGAATTGGACCATAGCCCCATGGTGACATGGATATGTAAATATGTGTGTCATATGCACAATTATGGTAACATAGTATGCTTTCTTCCATATTCAATATTCTTCCCGATTCAATGGAAACCTGTAGGTGTTAAACAGAAAAGGCCCCAACATGGAGCCTTGAGGAACTCCACATGCCATCTCTGTCTGCTCAGATGTCATGTCCTTTAAGTAGGATTCACTTCAATTTAGCACTGTGCCAGAAAGTCCCACCCACACTGAAATTCTGCCATCATCTGTGTTTAAGTGGATGTCATTGAATACCTTCATTAGAGCAGTCTCAGTGCTGTGGTGTGGTTGAAAACCTGATCAGAGAAGAAGTTTTTCAGCTGTTGAAAAACAGCCCTTTCAATGATATTTCTTAGAAATTGGTGTGGGCCAAGTGATACCAAAATACTGATACTCTTGACACTTTGTTTTCATTTTGAAGATCGATTCTAGCATCAGTAACATCAATACCAAATAAAGGGATTAGTTTCCCTCTTCTACATCACACCTATTTGTACTTCAAGAGTGAAACTGTCTGTGCAAACAACCTTTCATTGTTGTGAGCACATCTACTGCATGTACTCTTTGCTTCTCCACTGCTTTTGTGTTGTCTGCAATCAAAAAACTTACTCCAGGCCCAGCAGTGTCTCTTTAGTTTCACTTTCATCCGATGGAAGCAGTAGGAGGTCAGTAAGCTCACCTCCCAGACTCACTGTTTCCTGCTGGGGACTGATGTGATGCAGATCCTCAGTTGTAATATAAATAGAACAACGTCAGGGGCGGATCTAGAAAAATATTTATGGGGTGGCAAGAGGGGGGCAGGAATTTTTGAGGGGTGGCAACATATGGCAGATGTATATATACTGAATTTGATCACAGTTATCACAGTTTGATGAGAAATAGTATGTTTACACTACATAAGGACATGGGCTGCCATTTGCAAACTCACACAGACAAACTTAATCTCATCCAATCAATGTCTTGCATTTGAGGTTTCATATGAAACAGTTCATATTAGGAATAAGTGTTGAGGAAGGTTCAACAAACCCTGAGTCTAACCCTGAACTCTGAGTTGATTTACCCTGAGATGGGAAACTCTGAGTTAGCGGTTCCAGAACAGCTGATTTGAGTTAGTTCAGTCAACTCTGAGTATGTTCACTCTGAGTTAAGCAGAAAATAAAAAGCCATCATCAATGGAGCTCCGACTCCACAATTCACCATGGCAACAGGTAAATAAAAGACAGCGCCTCCATTTTAATCCAGTGGATGTAGAAATATTAATGCATGTGTAGCAGACGGTGCATGTTTATCAGACTTACATTTCCTTAATAAAGATAAAGTGGTGGAATCTGACTGTGTATCAGGCTGTAGATACATTACATTAAATTAATAATATATAATAATATATTTGTTCAGATTTAATCTGATGGGGAAAAACACAGGAGGCAGCAGCTGAAAAATAGGAAGATTTAAAACATATAGTCTAGGCTATAGATCAAAGACATAAAGACTGTAAACTCACAGTCTGACCCAGTAATAATATGTTTGGTGATTTGCACTTGAAAAGACGTTGAGGTTAAAATACAGTAGATTTTAAAATGTTGGACAGCTATTTGTATCTTGACTCAACAGCATTCAGTGACTTTATTTCAGCTACAAATGCAGTAAATTTAAAGACACTGAAATGCTGCACCATTGCTCACTCAGAAATATTAACATAATCCCCAATATTAGGCTATAGGAATTATGTTCCATCAGTGCGACCAATGACATCATTGATAGAGATCATTAGTCATTGATAGTACGTGTCTAAAGCTTCACACCGATTTTTAAAATGTAAATAATTAGACCTACACATTATGTGCAATAAACATGTGGGAGCTGCTCTAACAGACTGACAGTCTGATCCTTGTGCACAGTGTTATAAAAAAATAATAAATAATAAAAGGACAGAGGTTTGATTCTGAGCTGAGGGTGAATTCTCGCTGTGTAATATTTGAATGTAAAGACAAAAACTGATGTTCAAAGAAGTGATTGATGTGCATAAATTCAGTAACTTAAGACAGTCCTGAGTAACAAACTAAATCCAGCAGGATTTAGACTGTGACAGACGGTAAATCTCTGCTAATTAACGCTTCGATACAAGCTTTGACACGGACTGAATGAATGAGGAAATGAAACAGCGTGTAAGAGGAGGAGACTAACCTGTTCACAGACTCAGTTGTCATGGTGACTGACTCAGAGTTTGATTTACCTCTTTCTGGAGCTGAAACTCAGAGTTTCCCTCATTTCAGGGTTAACATACTCAGAGGTCTCTCTGCAATAGGCTGCCCCTCTGGCTCCGCTCAGTTTTACAAACAAAGCAGTCTGTTGCGCTCTGGCGTTATCTCGTGCTGCATTCACTGCAGTCGGACATTGGAGATTCGCGCTCGTAAATGTCAAATTGGCCATAACTTTTCTGTGAATTCTTTGCTGCCAACTGGGGTGGCAGCTGGGGTGGCAAGGCTTTCTTTTAGGGTGGCAGCTGCCACCCCATGCCACCCCGGTAGATCCGCCCATGAACAACGTGCATGTCCTGACCACTTTAATTTAACACATAATAGCACTAATGGATTAATGAAAGAGGAAATAAACATGAGAAAAAAAAACTTGGGGCTGCAAATGAAAAGAAGGGGGGAGGAGGGAAATGACTCTGCATCCAGACCTCTGACTCAGAGACAGTTTAACTGACAGAGTCTTTTCAGAGAGACTCAGACAAGAAATATCCAGGTTTATTACGCTAGTAAAATTAATATTGTTGATCTTCATTGTTGGTTAATGTTACATTTGTAAGCTGTAAAAACACAGCATTCTCCCACATATTTTGTTTTTAAATTTAATAAAAAGTATTGTATTGATATCAGTGATCAAAAACAAAAACTCTGTGGTGTCACCTACCCCGACTTGGGGGTGATACAATGAGTGGTTTGACACGGGCCAACAACTCCTCATACAGTAAGTGACATGTTCTTTTTAAAGAGTAGCTTGATGACTGCAGTCTTCAGGGCCTGTGGAAAGACACCTTAGAGAAAAGAGAAAAAATATATAAATGAGAGATGAACATATAAGTGAGAGAATTTTCACCAATGACAATGTCCTTTCACAATCTTCTGCTAAAGAAACTTCATGGATCTTATTATAGATTTAAAAATGCACACTTTGATGAACACTCTTATTATGAACTCATATCATAAGTGACATTTAGCTCATTCATTTGAATAGTGTCCCAGCTCTGGTTGAGTTTTAGATGTGTGATTTGCACTCCGTCACTGTTCCGTGTTCACCATCAGGTGTGCTTTCTTCAGCTGACAAAAACACAGCAAGTGAAAGAAGGCTGTTATGAACATTGAAAAGCTAATGTTCTACTGTGACTGAAGGAACATGTGTCTGCAAATGCAATGGCTGCAAGTACATCAGACTGTTTCTGCTTCCAGCGAGGTTCTGTATGTGTCGTCTGCAGTCACAGTGACATTGTCAGCTTTCTACCAACTACCCATGTCTGCACGTCTGTCTTCATTAAAGTATAAATAAATCTTCTTTTCAAATGTGAGATGCTTCTTGATTCTCAGCCTTGGTGCATTTTAATGTGTGTGTGTGTGTGTGTGAAAGACTGCTGTTTGACCTGAACCAAGCTGATGTCTTGTAATGTATGGCAGCCATAACAATTTACTCATTGATTGTGAGCTGCTCCAGATAAACAAATGAATGCTTTGTGGATGAACCCAATAATAATAATAATAACAGGATGTAATTTAGGAGAATGTTTTGGCTACAAAAATCTAAACCAGCACGTTACCATTTTCGTGGCTGTCAAACACAAGACAGACAAGTAAAATAGCTGTGTGATTTTTTTTTGCTTGCTTCAGTCCCATTTATCAAGGCACCTCCTCATCTGTCTTCTAAATAACGGTCCTTTCAGTTTATTCCCCAGTCTGAAATGAGAAATTGACTTATTGTTGGCAAACACTCTCTAAAAAGCAATTAAGATTTTTTTTTTCTGTCTTGCTCTCCAACTTCCTACCCAGTGTTAAACACATAAAACACTTGCTTTAAAGCAGAAGATAAAACACAATGGTGTTAGAAGTGGTCTCCTCTGCCCCAGTTAAACGTAAAAGATCTTTTACCCAAGCTCATAAATAAAGTAAATAATCAGATGGGGATTCATATAGATTCTGTAAATAATGCAAGAACAAGAACAGCAAATTAGAAAATAAAAAGAAATGTTAGCCCTCTGCAAAACATTCCCCAAACAGACGCTCACAAAGGAAAGTAAAAAAAAAACCAAAAAAGTCTCTTTCAGAATAGTACATTCCGTACAATAATTAGACCCCACAGGAGCGATCTGGAGATAAGTGAGAGGCCTTCTTAATCTTCTCATGTAAGATAAACAATGATGAAAACGATAAATAGTGTACTTGCGGTAAAGAGTGATAAAACATGTAATTCACTTTGTCTATCAGTCTTCTGTTTCTTTTCATACCTCTGTTTTCCACTTACAAGAGTAATCATTGAAAAGCAATGATGGTAACAAAGTACACTCATTCAAGTATTATACACAAATAAAATTAATTAAGTTGAAGATGTTGCACTTTTTGACTTCTCCACTACATTCTTTAGAAGCTAAATTAGTACAGAGGTCCTATACAACTAGTCATTTTTCTGATCAAGATGTAGCACATAAAACATGAGTTTATCTTAAAAATGATCAAAACTACCCAGCAGTATCTTATTATATAATGACAAAATCTCTGTCTGTGTGTGTGTCTGTTCCATGTTTTTCTCCTCACTGACTTGGTCAATCCATGTGAAATTTGGCACAGTGGTAGAGGGTCATGGGAGGATGCAAATGAAGCAATATTACATCAATTGGCCAAAGGGGGGCGCTATAGCAACCGATTGAAATTGCAAAATTTGAATGGTCATATCTCATGCCCTGTATGTCGTAGAGACATGAAACTTTCCTAGGAAGTTTGACCGATCTGCATGAAACTCAGTGAACATAATCTAGGGACCAATATCTAAAGTTCCCTCTTGGCAAAAGTGGAAAACTTACTAAAACTGAGCTTCTATAAGGCAATGAATATTGCGGAGGGTGTGGCTCATCACATAAAGGTGTATAACATCTCAAGGGTTTCACTGATCACCACGCAACTTTGTAGGCATATGAGCCACACATAATCTGAGGGGACCCCTCCATTATTGACCCCATCAAACAAAATGGGGGCGCTAGAGAGCTAATTTCTTATCTATCTTATCTAGGCCCCGCTTTTTAAAATGGCTTTAAAAATGGCTTAAATGCGATCAATCGCTGTGGCCCCCCCTGTGGCTGAATGTTTGTTTGTTTGTTTGTTTGTTTTCTAATTTTTGGTATGACTTAGTCATGGTATGGTATGCTGTACATAATCACGGATACTGTCAGTGTGTCATTGCTGTTCTACTCACATGTAAAGCATGGACATTATGGCATTATCACCAAACTACAATGTAAGCATTCATTTGAAGGTGTGTCTCTGGCCACTTGATAAATAAGTCCTATAATCACTATTCTTATATCTCTGGCTTGGTCTGTGCCAAATCTCTGGGGAAATATCAAGGCTTACAGTCCTGTGGAGTGATGAAGTTAAAATAGAACTTTTTGGATGCAATGACCAAAGGTACGTGAGGAGAAAAAATGATGCAGAATTTCATGAAAAGAACACCTGTCCAATTGTGCAACACGGGGGTAGTTTGATCGTGCTTTGTGCTTGTGTTGCAGCCAGTGGCACAGGGAACATTTCACAGGTAGAGGGAAGAATGGATTCAGTTAAATTCCAGTGAATTCTTGAAGTAAACATCACACCATCTGTAAAAAAGCTGAAGATGAAGAGAGGATGGCATCTACAACAGGACAATGATCCTAAACACACCTTGAAATCCACAATAGACTAATTCAAGAGGTGCAAGCTGGAGGTTTTGCCATGGCTCTCACAGTCCCCAACCTGAACATCATTAAAAATCTGTGGATAGGCCTCAAAAGAGCAGTGCATGCAAGACATCCCAAGATTCTCACAGAACTAGAAGCCTTTTGCACTGAAGAATGGGTTAAAATTCGCCAAACAAGAATTGAAAGAAAAGTCATTTTCGTGTCATTTTTAACTTCATGCCTTTTGGAGATTAATTCATCTTCTACTTACTTAACTGCTCACAGTAAACAAAATTGTGACAAGGGGTGCCTTAACTCTTGCATGTAACTATAGATTTTTTCTAACAATTATAAAAACTCAATGGGGACCTGGGATGCTTTATGCTTTTATCTTATGTCATACACACAGTATAATGGTACAATGTTGTGCGTTCTTATGGCCAAAGTTTACATAATGAGAATAAGAATATGTAAAAAGTAATCCCATTGAGCAAAAACCTGAAGCTGTTTTCAGCAAGTTTGTATACTTTCAAGATGTCACCTCAGTGATGGATTTCCTTATATAGTTATCTACTTCAGGCTCGTAACCCAAACGTTGACATTACATAGCCTACATTGCTTTATGTGGTTACAGTTGAAACAATCCATTGATGTTGATCATTGTATTGATTAATTAAAAGACAGTCCAATAGGGGCCTAAAACTGATACAAAGTGAAAGCATTGATCCATATCATCATCTTTAGGATACACCTTTATTTTGAAATTCTCTGTCACTGTCAGGGTGACCGCACCCGTCAGATGGCAAGCAGCCATGGAGAAGATGATGAATTACTGTTCTTTGTGCAACTTCCAATATCGAACCAAGTTGGAAGACGTGTGGCTGTAATTTTCGACCTTGCATTCTGAATTGCTTTTTTGTTGCCCACCACATACTTTTTCTACACAAACAAAATTATCTTGGAATCTTTTTTTTTCTTCTCTTTAACTAACAACAGTTAAACAGTTAACAGTTCTTCATGGTCCTGCAACTTGATTGAATGCTTCAGATATTGGATCTGGGGAATTACGTGTTGATTCGCTGGGAATCAAAGGTGTTAATCATTAATATGAAAGGAAATTAAGTGATTCATGGCGCACTATTCAAATAGCTTGGGGGAAGGTTTCAAGTATTTTCAAGTCAAAAGGCTAAGTCAAAGTTACGTCATGAATCATTGGTTTTAAACTCTAAGTGGCTTTGCAAGTCTTTTTTCATTTTGTCAAGTCAGGTCTAGAATAATTAAATTTCTGACCAAGTCATGTGACTCTAGTCCACAGGTCTGCAAAATCAGCTTTATCTTAGAAAGCTAAAATGATACACTGTTGCTCACATGTACGGCATATGTATTACATTATCACCAAACATTTGAAGTTCTGTCTCTGGCCACTTGATAAATATGTCCTATATTCACTATTCCTATATCTCTGGTTTGGTCTGTGCCAAATCCTTCCGGAAATATCAATGCTCATGAGCCTATAGGAAGTAGGGTGACCAGATCCAAACAAACCAGTTGTTGGACAAAAATAATGTTTATGTGTGACAATATGGGTTACATTACGCTGCAATACTGAGAGGTTGTCTAATTTTTTTGGATGTAATGTCCATCCATAACTTAAAAAAATAAACACTTACAGTATATTCTGCCTTACATGTTGCCATATGTTATATTACCCATTGTGCGACATTAAAAACTGGCTAAATTTGCAAAAAATACTGAGAAATGCTTTCCCTTTTCTGTGTTGAAGTTTCCATTATATTCCACCTAAGTCTGCAAAGCTTGTAACTTTATGGTGACTTGCAATTTTCCCCATTTTGCATAGCGTATACGGCAGTGACAGGATCACCTGCACTCGACCCACCTGTGCACAGCTTGATTAACATCAAACACAGCACTGTGATTACAACCCTCCCTGCTTTCCATACAGCTGTTGGATACAAGCCAGATTTTTAGAAAAGCATCTGCCCTGCAGTGGTTTGACTTCTGAAAACTAGAGCCAGTCAAAATGCAGGCTATCGTCTCAATATGTAGGATGCAGGACAATTGATAAGCAGAACATCTTGTCATCCTAATTAGATGCACTAGATACCAAACTCAAAAATGGCCCAACCATATAAACCAAAAAGTTGTCATAATATTCAGCTGAAAGACAGTAAAACAACTACAGTATCTGTAGAGCTGAGGGGAACTGCAGAGTCGGTTGAAATTTCTCTGTGGGTTCATCAGTATGAGCGACACCTTTCAGATGACACAGTCATTTAATCCATTGCCAGTATACAAATATTGATTAGTGCAGCTTTAACTAACATTCGGAGTGCAGGACTGTGAGAGGGTATTTTGCCTTGTCATTTTAAAAGATCTGAATATGTCTTTCCCACATTCTGATGGAAAGTTTCCATTCCAGAAAACTTGCCCTCTCATCTCTGAATATTTATAAAATCAGCAGACACCAACAGAAAACACAAGTGAAGAAAATCGAAGCAAATTAACCGCATGAAAAATGGAACTAACATTCTTCACACAAGGTGTCTGAAAAACAAATTGGAACATAGCGAGACCAAATGAGAGTGAGAATCTGAGCAGAATATTTGTGAAATACATTTAAGAGAGAAATTCACTCAAATAGTATATTCCTGAGGCAGAAGTACCAGAGCACTGTACTGAACTGTGGCTCTGCATGAATGTGTTATGAAATAGTAAGTAAGCATGTTTTATTCATATGGTGTACTGCATTTTGTCAATGTAATGCTGGAGAAAAAGTACATACTCTGGACAAAATAACTTCATACCCTCAAGCCTGGTGATGATGCCAGTAATTTTAATTTACTGGTGTAAGATCTTGAGTGAGGCAAGATGTTGACTTTTTTATTATTATTATTCAAAATAAATGTTTACCTCAGTGAATGGCCATCACCCAAAAGCAACACCCGGGGAATGGACACCCAATTACTAAACAAATTAGCAACTTTACTTTTGTCAGTGCCCTCCAACACTATTGCAGACATTCATTACAATGATGATTTATACAAGCATTTTTGGTTATGGCTTTTCTCTCTTTAGGCATCTCTTTAGGCAAATTAGATGACTTTGTAAAGGTTAGGCAGAAAGTTGTCATAGTTAAAAGAAAGAGGGACGTGTGAGACATTCAGTGGACTCTGGGGTCAGATTCCAAAACTTCATTCCTCATCTCACACTCCTCCCTTAAGGTACGTTCAGAAATATTAAGTAAATTGTAGATGTGTGTAATTGCATACAAAGTAAATGGTAAGTTGCCAGCAGGAGCAAACAAATGCAAATTTGCTCTCAGTGGCGCGGACTGAGGTAAAGATGTCCGTGCAATTTGAAAATGTTTCAGCTTGAGTGAAAAATTTGCACTGATTCCGAAGCTTATGAATCCATTTTATAAATATACACAGAGAAGAGAAAAAGGTGGGAGAGTAGAGTAAAATAAGAAAAAGACAGAAATGAGAAGATGCTGGTATGTTCTGAGGTCAGCTAGGTGTGAATACACTTTTACAGGCTGGAGCAAATGACCAATGCTGCCATTTTCCTGGTGAAGACATTTTCTTTCTTGAATATTTTCTTCATATTTTCTTGAATAATTTTCTTCTTGAATACTGAGGAAAGTCAAAGCAGTCAGTCTTAAAGAGAAATCTAGAACCGTATATCTTTTTCCAACATCTCCAGGTAACGAGTATCATTAATACACAACGTGCCCCAGACACAACATTTAGCTCCAAATCCACAAAACCAGCCTGAAAATGAAGGAAATCTGAAACGACTGCATTAGAGTCAATGGAGCACGGGTGTGTTGTTGTCAGACCCAGGTCTGAGGCGGCCTGATGCTACGTTATGATTGGCCAGTCCGCATCCAGGGGCGAGGCTTAGCAAAGGGTCAATTACTCATGTTTTCTTTTTTTTTTTTAATCTTTTATGGCCAAAAGCAAAAAAGAAAGAGGTGACAGCTTCTTCATTAACTGACTGTATTAAATGGGCATATGATATTGTCTAATATCAATCACAGGCCCCTGAACTCAATCAAACCTGAATGAAGCAGACTTTTTGATATCCACAAATATTATTTCATTGCCCAAAGAATCCATGTAATATCTTATTGTGATAAAACTACTGACTCACACACCAAGTTGCTACATGCTAATCAGGGAAACCAGTTACCTTGGTTGCCAATGATACTGCTAATTTCTCCCCAACTAACCCCAGTTTTAAAGACCTTGATTTAGACACTTTAATTTGGGATTTTTTATGGTAGAAAGTGCCGCTGTACTCCGCTTAGCATATCCTCATACAATGGTTTGTATGATATGTTATTGAAATGCACACACAACGGTTCACATGCCCTACAAGCTTGTGCCCTATAAATAACGTTAGTTAAAGGATAACTTCGGTATTTTTCAACCTGGGCCCTATTTCCCCATGTGTATGTGTGCGTATGATTCATAGGTACAACTCGTTCTAAAATTGCTTCAGTATTGAGGGAGCCGGATGCAGGGGGCAAATGCAGCATTAAAAGTTTTTTTTTTTCGCCACTGACCGGTTCAGATCGCCAGTGCTATCTCTGTAAATAGCATACTAAGCGTTTCCCTAACCCTTCACCTCCTCCTGGCCATCTCGCGAGAGTTTTGCTTGTTGCCGGAAGAAAACAGAGGAGCCATGTTGAGCGGCGCTGGATGTCCCGGAGTACAGCTGAGAGTTTTACTGCATCGGTATCATGACTGCAAATTTACGAGAATGAGGATGAGCCCTTTTATTATGATGGCCGTCCGTACTTATTTTAGCCTGAGTATACAGACGAGGAGCTCCTACAAATTGAAGTGCAGACGAGGAAAGAGAGAGAGGGCCAACGAGCAGACGAGGGTGAAGCAGTGGCTGCACGAACGCGAATCTCTGAGGACTGGTGGTGCTCCTGTGGTTGCTCTGACTCCATGCCCACAGAGGAAGTGTTGCAACTGTGTTGCAACAAGTGCGACCTGCTGCCCAAAATTCATGGTCTCGATGTGTCCTGGGATGATACAGAAACTGCCAAACGCTGTGTAACTGCATTACAGTATTTCCCCCCTCTGATCAACAGGGCGGTGCTGGATACGTTTTTTCATGTGCCCAAAATAAATTGGAGGAGGCAGCCAAAACCACAGGGACCAAATGGTTAACTCTCCATCAAGTAAGTATAACCAATGTAATACTGATACCTCGAATTTTTGTTTTCTTCTGGCAACAAGCAAAGCTCTTGCGAGATGACGTCACAGCCCACAGGAAGTGAAGGGTAAGGGAAACACTTGGTATGCTATTTACAGAGATAGCACTGGCGATCTGAACCAGTCAGTGGAGAAAAAAGCACCTTTAATACGCAAACTTATATGGGACGCATTTGCCCCCATATCTACCTCGCGGCTGCCAGCTGCATCCACCTCCCTCAACACTGAACCAATTTAAAACGAGTTGTACCTATGAATCATACGCACACATACACATGGGGAAATAGGGCCCAGGTTGAAAAATACCAAAGTTATCCTTTAAGGTAGAGTTAAGTATTTAACATAAAGTTACAGAAGTCAGGTTTAGGCCAGTTAAGTTAATATGGTTGGGTTTCGGAAATGAAAACAAGTTGAGGACCTACTTTAAAATGACTCAAAGCTCACAAGGTTCTAAACACTGGTCTCGTGGGGAAAGTCCTGTGGGAATGTCCAGTGCTCTGTGCCCATCCACCACCCCAACCTGTCTCTTTAAGGGACCACTTCCTTCTTTAATCCCGGCAGCAGGAGTAAAGCAGTCACGTGATCACAGCCTTTATAAAAACATGGATTATACACAAATTACTAGCTTGATTTCATGGGATATGTATGAATTCTGGTGCATTACTTTGCATAGGAAATTGTACCTACTGTGCATGACAAAAGCGTGCCCTGGGAAAGACTGCAGTGTCAGTGCAGAGACATCTAGATATGGAAAACCTGGATACAGTGGCCAGTCAGAGCAGACTAGGCTTCTTTGGGAGGGTGACTTAAAGAGACAGGTGCTGAAACCAAGCGTCTGAAACAAAGGGTAAATTCAGGTGTCCTGGCATAGCATCAAAGCAGGAAGCATGGAGAAGAAATTGAAAATTCAATTGAACCTGAAAATAAGCACATTGAGTTCCCCTTTAATCAAGCTTTAGCTGCCAGCTGTTGATGCCATAGTGGAAACAGTATTATGATTAAGTGAATGGCAGATAATTTTCAGTGTCTCCTTATCATAGTGGGGGAAAAAGTTACTCTGGACATGTTTCCTACAAAACAAATTCATATTGCAGATTAGTTGCAAATGAATGCAATTTTAGAAGACAGCAGGGTTGATATCAAATGCAATTTATGGTAATTATTCTTAGACAAGAGCAGACAATGTCAGGAACTTATATTATACTTGAACTCTCCTCCCTGTTCCTCTCTATGCGTGTCTTTCTTTATCACAGTCTAGTTTCTCTATCATGCTGCGGGCTGTAATGTAGACTGTCAATGAAAAATATAAAATTGTTGGAGGCCATTACTTCCAAGTCATTAGTTAAAGGTGGGTGGACTGAGCAGTCTCATGAAATCATCTGTGCTGCTCTTCAAGTCATTCTCCTTGCCAGGGAATGGGTCACTGCAGCACAGCTGTGAGTGATTGCCTCGCTCTGTGCTCTAATATGAATTAGTATGAATAGGTAAGAGAGGCAGAATTTGTACTGTAGCAGCAGAAAGAAGTGGGGAAAGCTACTAAACTGGTTTCTTGGAGTGAACAATATTATACTAAATTTTCGTTTAGTGCAAGGAAAAAATGCATTTAAGTGCCTATTACTCTTGAGTTAAAAAAAAGGTTATCTAACATGTTCCTCATGCATAATAAAATGATCATCTGTACTCCCTAACAAATTAATGTATTCATCAGGCTTGACACTGGGTTCAGGGCTGATTTCATCCATTAAATAAAGTCCATGACATATTTCAGTGTCTCACAATCATATTTCAATATTGAACAAGGCTTGCGTTAATTGATAACTTGTATATTATGCCAGTGGCTACTTCTATGCTCACCTCTGCTCAGAATTAAAGCTATGTTTTCCTAAAATGGTGTCGCCTTTGTGTTGTAAAGATATTGTGTATATGGACAAGGTAGTGCTCGCAATTAACCTGAATGATGTTTTGTTGTAAGGTTAAACAGTAGAAAAAAGTGATGTTCTCAGAAAAGTATCCATGGTCAGAAGCACAATGCATGGCTATCCATATGATGGAGCATTTGTTTATGTTGTGTTTGTTAACCCCCTCCATCCAGTGATGTGGAGCACATCGGTGAGTTCATTGTTTCCTCCCTTTTCACTCTGGCATTACTGATAATGATGAACACAGCGAGTGCTTTGGTAACTGAAGCCTATTTATTTTATCTGAAGAGTCAGTGTTTCTCTGCAATGCTTCAGTTTCCTGTGATCCATGCACTGTGAGGTTGTGTAGGCACAGCGGTGCTTTATTGATTTTTACTAAACTTGGTAGATATGTAGAACAGGACGCCTCAAGGTGACTGGAGAAATGTAACTCTAATTGGCAACTGGGTGGCGCTATAACAACAGAAAAATGCTTAAAAATGGCTAAAATGCGACTGATCGCTGTGGCTCCCCCTGTGGACCAATGTTTTTGTTTTTCTAATTTTTGGTATGACTAAGTCATGGTATGGTATGCTGTACATAATCACGGAAACTGTCAATGTGTCATTCTGTCAGTCAGTCATTCTGTCTGTCCCACGTTGTTCTACTTACTGACGAGGTCAATCTATGTGAAACTGCACACAGGCATTGAGGATTGGCATAGGTAGAAGGTGACAAAGCTACCAATGGGTATGGACTAGTTGTTTACTTATTTACAATTATATATTAGCATGCTGACATTAATTAGCTCTTAATACAAAGTACAACTTAGACTAATGGCAATGCAATTCATTTTGTAGATATTTGACTAGAGATGGGAAAAGATAGGATTTTATTGATATCAGTGCCATTATTGATTCTGCTTATCAATCCGATTCTTTATCGATTCCCTTATTCATTCCTCCTGTGAGTTAATGATATCACCTCCGGTTGTTTGTAACCCAAGACATCTGCTTTCATAACGTTTTTTTATGAACCTTAAAGCCATGGTCTAGTTTAGAAAGACGATGAGAAAGATTTGAAAAAAAGCACGCTGTCTAACCACACAAACAACTAACAGCAGCTTTCACAGTCATAAGCCAGCATTGGCATATAGTTATCTATGTCACAACAACAGCCACAATGAGTGTCATTAATGTTACTGCTAGCTGGTGATCTAGAGATAAATCCCGGCCCACAGCCTGAGTGTGTCAACACCACGCAGCTAGTGCAGCTAACTCAGGTGAGGCAGCTAAAGCAGCTAGCCTAGCATATTATAACAACAAATGGCGTGCAAATCAACTCAACTGCCCTCATCTTATCATCCTTGGTGTTCCCATGAAATCCGACAACAGCGTCCTGGTCGCTGTCTACCTGGAGCGGGGACACGCCGAGGCTCCACAGCGGGCTAACAGCTCCAGGGAGGCTAACAACAACAGAGTCCTGTTAGCCGTCTACCTGGAGCGGGGAAGCGCCGAGGCTCCACAGCAGGCTAGCAGCTCCAGGGAGGCTAACAACAGTGTGAAGTGATGCCATGGCTTTGACTACTTCTGTCCCTCCGCCATTATGTCTTCTTTGTTGTTGAACATGCTGCTGACTGACGAGCATAGATTTGGCGTAATGAAAAGAATTGATAAGGGAATCGTTAAGCATAAAGGCTAATGATGTCGATGAATTGAACCAGTTGGAACCGGTTCTTAACAGGGACCGGTTCTCGATTCCCATCCCTATATTTGACCATGCCAAGTATCAGACAAAAGAAATTTTGACCAGATGATGGCAGTACAGGGAACATCACCATATCTGAACCAGATTTCATGGTAATCCAGCTGATTACTGTTGAGACATTTCATCATATACCAAAAATGCAACTGTCATAGTGACACAAGAGGAGAAGTTGAGGTGATCACTAAAGTTGGTAGGAAACATTCTTGGGGGAATGTTTTATTCAAGCAGACGCTTGAAAGACAGCAGTCTTTCAAGTAATTGTTTGAATATTTCAGTCTGAACTGAAGTAGCAGACTGAATGACTGAATGACTCATTTGCAGATTGACACTACCAACCGAAGAGCCATGGCCCTTGTATTTCTGAAAATTGCCATCTTTCCTCAGGGCTTCTGTTTTTTACATTTCAGATGAATCAAACATGAAAAAGTCATTTGTTCCTCACCTAAATGGGCTCAATTTTAATTTGATTTCTGGATAGTTACTTGAATTAAAATTACAATTTCAGAGGGTCTGTGCAGACAGGGAGAGCCCAGTGATTGACTGAGAAGGTACATAGGCCTACTGGCAAGCACAGATCCAGGATTCAAGTTTAGGAGGCTTGAATGCAAAAGGTCAAGGGGAAAATGACAATCAGGCAGGGAATAAGTAGCCTGTTATATGCTGCAGAGGTAATAAGGGAAGTGAGAACAGGCAAGCAGGTGGGTGGAAGAGTGCGGTGAAGGCAAATGGTAAAAACAGGAGGAAGTGGCTGGATGTGAGAATTGTGTGTTTTATTTTCAGCCTTCTAGTTTGGACAACCATCCACATGTATTTGACCAGTAGACTTCATCTTTGCAGAATTCTAAAGGACCAAACACTTGTATGTGAGCAGACTAAAATGAACCACTGCATGACTTACTGCAGTAAATGTTATATTTTTCATATTTTTGAGATGTGTGTTCTCATGACAACTAGCTTGAAGTTCAGAGGTCTGAAAACAACCAAATGAGTGGCACCTGAACCCTGTTAACCCTGTTCTGTATGTTGTCCTTAGTGTGTTCGAGATGTGCTGCTGCTGATCCACAGTGGAATGCTTGAAAAGTTAAGTTGTTAATATAAGCTGACTGCGACCCTGAAAGGACAGATAACATAAGGTTTTTCTTTTGATTGCATGCTTCTTGTCACTCATGCTGTAGGACCTTGAGGTCATATGATTCACAGATTGTTTGGCATCATGAGTCCTGAGGGTCAGTTAAGCCATCAAACTATGTTGACAATGCAATACACCAAGGAGAGCTTTAGGATGTTTTATACCCAGTGTTATTACAAAAAACAAACAAAGGACACACCTTAGGTGAAGCATCAATGCTGAAACAACAGAATAATGGCATGAAATGAATGAAAAGAAAAGATTAAAAGAAAAACAAAGACAACGGGAAAATATATGGCTGCCTCAAGTTTCAATAAGCACACTGGTAACCGGCTTTGATTTAGATAGAAATTGTTGAGACAAGTGTCAGATCTTTTATACATTTGGTACAAATCTATGCAGTGTTATCACTAAAAGCAACCTTACTGTACCTGGATTTAACTCTGGGGGAAACCTGCAAGCAGTGTTGTCTGACCCCCATCAGTCATTAATAATTAAGTAGCTGTATTTCAAAAATCTATTATCTGATAGACTGGAAGTCACTGGAGAAATATTAGAACTCGAGTGATGTGCTCAACTGCCTCAAGGGGCAGTCAGAAGACACAGTGTCAGCTAAAATGTGGCCCAATAGCCAGGGGGTGTTCAGAAACACAACTTGTAGTGTTATCCAATGGAGCATATTATTTTGAAAAGTTTGACAAAAAATATAATACTTTGGTCACTATGGTCATTGATATTCCTGGTTCCTGGTTAAGGTCTTCCATCTGAAACATTTGATTAAAGGAGCTTTATACAATATTCAGAGCATGACTATTATTCAGAGGTTGTCTGCACATGGCTCTTAATATGGAGGTGGCTAAGCCGGTGGCTAGGAGCTAACAGCCCAGAAAGTGCTAACAACGGCAACAATGCTGACAAAGCCAATGGTGTTAACCGAGGAGAACCAGAGGGTGGGCGCTACTCTTCTGCACCATTGCTGTGCTGATATCAGTGGTTACTGCTGAATGAACAATTAACTTGCTAGTGGGACACAAACACAGGACCCACACGTACTTGCATGCACAGCCAGACCGTCTACCACAACAAAGAACTGAAAAACTCGGATTACAGCACACACAGAGTTAGCCTGAATTCATCTCTGCTCAGGATGCCATTACTCAGAGGGAGAGCGAGTTGTCCACAAATCGGAAGATCAGCGGTTTGATCAACGGCCCCTCCGGTCCACATGTCAAAGTATCCTTGGGCAAGATACTGAACCCCAAATTGCTCCTGATGGCTGTTCCATCGGTGTATATGCATGTGAATGCTTACTGAGTAGGTAGCCTTGGCCACCAGTGTGTGTTAATGGGTGAATGTGAGATAGTGTAAGTGGTCGGAAGACCAGAAAGGCGCTTTACAAGTGCAGACCATTTCCCATTTACTTTATATAGCAAATAGTTGTGTGCTACTATATTGATGCCCTGGACAAAACCTTTGAGGTTATGTAAAGCTTGTAGTTGCATAAAGAAAAAAGGCAAAGGTTTACTGCAGGTCTATGACAGGACATGAAGGCTGGTATCCTGCATAACTCTAATGCACCATAGGTCTATCCACTGTATCCATCCCCACCTCCACCTCCACTTATGCACAATCGTCTAAGATAAATGTAATTAGTGGAAGTACTCAGCTGAAAAAGACTGCATACTTATTTGGTCAGGGTTCAACAGTCTGACCTGTGTCAGCCAAGTCATGGCAGAACTATGATCACCTAATCTGACATAGTAACTATATGGAAAGACATAAATGTTCCGAGCATTTGTCTTTGTTATGCCCTGATCTGCAGCTGCCTGTTGGAAAGCTTTTTCAGAAAGCAAAAAAAAAAAAAAATGGCGTCCATCTCTACAATCTAAGACTATGGACAAGCTGTTTATCACAGTTAGCATGGGCAGACAATTGTTTTTACAATCTTACATACTTATATCACTGTCTCTTGTAGAGTTTTACATTGTTTTCCATAAAGTTTGAATGGCTTTCTGCAAATTAAGACAAATCATAAATATTCAGTGTCATCTTGTCTGAACAAGTGCAAAACAAAAATGCTTTAAGTCACCACAGCAGGATGCAAATCCCCCCTCCTTAAAGTATTCATTTAAAGACTCATAAATTCAGCATTTAGTCAGACGAAAGCAGCCAGCCAGCAGATCAAGCTGTGCATTGTGGTAGGGGAATGAAGGCAACACAGCGACAGCTTGTCATTGTTTTTTTCCCTCCTAATTGTGCTTTGCTGTCTGATATGTAGAATAGGCATCTCTACTTCGGCCTTGCTTTTGTTTTCAAGGAGGTGAAGCAATGTCGCGGATGCAACTCTATAAATCAATTGACGTCAGTGAAAAGCTGCTCAAAGCCTCTTAATGGGAAAAAAGTAATTTCGAAGCAACACAATGGTTGAAAAACTTCATGGAAAGAATGCTTTCGCTCAAAGCTAGCCTGTTTTCTGAGGACACAAGGCTGTTGTTTACATATGTCAGTATGGTAATGTGAGCAGGTCTTTATTATTATTAACAAGGAACAAAAAGACTTTAAAAAGGTGGAGGGGTATGGAGATGGGAGTTCTCAGATCTTCCTGGGTTCCCCTCAGGCAAAACAGAAAAAAAGTCTGCACAGGCAAAAACAGTGTATGATCACCGCTTTTAAAGAAACTGTCATCGTTGTGATGATTCGTCAGGCAGATTTAGAGGCTCTTTGAATATGCTTGAGAGGGAGCGAAGCACTGCGGTGACAGATGCCTGCCTGCCATTTCCCACCAGGCTGTGTTTTAAATTGTTTACAATGAAAAGTGCTAAAGGTTGATACGAGAGCGTTAATTTGGTTATGAATTCCCACTTCAATGAGGTCTCTGTGAACCCCATTTCTGCATGTGATGCACGAACAGAAGCCGGATTGGGCTCCAGGCTTGATTTCCTTTTGTCGTCTCTCATCTCTCATCTCTGATCCCTGAACTCTGTGTCTGTGCAGCCTTCACCTTTCTGTGTTTCCCCTCAGGGCTTTTGCAGCAACGGCAACAATATGGGCAAATGGATAAATGTAATAATTGCAGCTTTTAAGGTATTTGTTATAAAAACCTCTGGAGAACTCAATGCAAGACTGATTGAAATAAGTTGATTCCAAAAGCGCACATTTGAAGTAGCTGGGTTTTTTTTTTTTTTTTTTTTTTTTCTGAGAGAGTGAGAAGGTGAAGGGGGAAAATATTCTTCAAACGCTGTTGCTGAATGTGTCAGTATTTGAGAGTCAGCACAGCAGTACTTGCTTGGAGAGGGAAATAATTGGCTGCACTGTGCAAAGGCATACATGTCAGTCTTCCTGGGTTCAGCCGCGGATGTGATAACGCCTATGAATTGTGCATCTTTTAACACTGGCTCTGTTTAGATCTGCATTTATATGCAATAAATATCCATTATTGAAAATCCACAATCAAAGAGCTACTTTTCTACTTTTTCACGCTGCAAGTCAACAACTTCTCCTTTTAATCAATGCCTGTCCTTGTTTATGTATGCCTACTAATGGTTGCTCGATGTTGCGATTGGCACTCCTGCCATTATGTTTCTATTATGTTAATCAACAATGATTTAATGCCTCTGAGAGGACTTCAAAAGGACAATGGCAGGAGAGTAGCTGAGATGGAAAATGACAGGTTGCACTACGCTGATTGTGCATCACCCTTTGCGGAATTTTCCTCACTCGTTTCCTCTGAAGTCGCTTCACGGGTCCATGGTGGTTCTCACTTTAGGGGAGAAAAGAAGGAGAATGGCTGATAACGTTTTTAATAAGTGCAGAACAGGAAGTGCATGTGGGTGTGCATGAATGTGTACATTCTGGGTGAGCTCCTTGCTCTTGTTTTGCCTCAATAGAGACAAAAGGAAAAATTCCTTGTAGAGCACAAATTAGTTTTTAAAAATGTAACTTTTCTCTTATTACAGCAACTTGGAATATGAATTTAACCAGGTGTCTTCCTCCTGGCAAACTTTCAGTGGACCCCACCTGTAATATCCACCTCCACATCAATAATACAAATTACAATAAGCAGGGGTATTGAAGCATAAATGAAGATATGGCCCCATAGGCTTCACTAAGTGTAGAATTTATTATTTTTCAACACAGTTCTCATCGCTCCTCAGTGACACTTCCTCACCTGAAAGCGCCCAGTGGCTTTCCACAGCTTGTCAGATTGTCATATATGGAAAATACCCACAGCAGCAGCAGGACAGGAAGACACTAATAAGGTGACAAAATACAGAGCCCAGCATTTTCTAGGGGGAGAATGCTGCCACCGTGATTTCATATGGAAAAGAAAATTAATGTGCCGCGCTACTCCAATCCTGAATCTTATCTGTACCCTCAGAATTTTTCAATAGTTATTGCCACCAAAATTGTTGGATTTCTCCAGGCTTTTTAGAAGGGGAAACGAAAGTCGGTGTGATATGCTCTTTTATTTGCGGCTAATGCATAATGATTCAGAAAAATGCTGGCACAGTAATATTCATCTTTTCATGACCAATGCTTTTTGCATTGGTTTATTTCTGGAAAGAGATGGAAAATTAGGAGGCTCAGCTATACAGAAAACTACTGACTGCTCAGAAATTGTATACTTAAAAAAAAAAAAAATCCCAGAAACCCACTGTGAATAAAAATGATATTTATACGCTACCTATACCTACATACAAACGTACCTTGAGGAACGTGTGAACATTGTTTTAAAGTCTAAACTCTCCCAGCCAATCTTAAAGCTTAAGTTATAAATGGAACTTTTTAATTGCTGCATCTTGATAGTTAATGTCAATTAAAAAGCCCCGACGGTCTCAGTTGTTTTGAAATGTGTTCATCGAAACAGAAATGACACTTGTGGGGCCAGCGGGTAGAAGTTGCAAATCTCTTTTTTTGTCTCTTTGTCATGAACCACTCCACTGTGCTAATGAACCTGTTTTTACTCTCAGCGTCGCATCCACTGGAGAATCATTTCTAAAAAGTGCAGCCCCTCATCAGCGCTTCGTGGACTTGCAACCTGCAGCTGTCAGTTTGATTCACAACAGTCACCAGCTTGGCACAGAAAACATAAACGCCGTCCATAAATGTATGATTCAGAGGACCTCGATACCAATATATCTGCTATACATAGGAGGGCTTAAGGGAGAACTTCTCTAAAGGCGATCCGAAACACCTGCAAAGCCTACTGCATCATCCATTAGATATAAGCTAGTCTCAGGTGGCCTATTCTCAATTGGATGAGATCATTAGTTTTGCTTGAGCCCCTATCACTACATAGACTTAACTGTTATCTCACAAGGGACTCCCACCTGCAGTCCTGTGCATTGTTTCTCCCCTTGTGTGCCTCCTCCGCTTTTCACAATCCTTCTCCCTATGATGCCCCATCATCCTTTACTTCACTGCTGCAGCCTTACTCTTCATCTCCACCCTATATCCTGTCTTCTTTGGTTGTAAACTCTTTTAGTTTCCTCACGCACAGCTTTGTTTTCACATATTTTTATCCTCATTTCTCCATCAACGTTCCCCTCCTCTGCTCAGTCCTTCTCCTCTTCTCACCCTGCAGTCAGTCTGTCCATTTGTTCTCCTCTCTATCATCTCTGCCTCCCCATGTTCCCCCCACCTCCTCCCCGCTCCTTTCGAACCGATCCACTATTTTCTCCTGTCCTCTCCGCCTTGCTAAACAGAGCCCCACATTATCCCCCTCCCGCTTCTAGCAGGGGTAGCTAGCCTGTCAGCCCCAAGCCTTAGTTAATCACTCAGGCAGCCAGGCAGTCGGGCAGCTCGCTGCTAGCTCCCTGGACACTAATAGCAAGACAAGCAGAGAGCGAGAGCGGGGAGGGGGGGCGGGGTGGACTCATTAGGAATACAGGTATTTAAGGAAATGGTCCATTTCAAATCAAAAGATAATTTGTCTCCTGCTCAAGTAAAGGCTTTCTGTGAGAGACGCTGCAGTTGTATTAGGTCAGCTGCAAATGTGAATTGGTTGGGTTGTGCTGCTGGCTATGCCAGGGCCAAGCTGTTGACATTATCAATTTGAGGCTTGATAAATACTTCCTGTGTTCAGATGGCATATTTTATCCCCAAAAGAGAGGTTGGGCTTGCTACCCGAAGGCGTTTTTTATGCTGACTCCGTGTTGCTGCCGTGCCGATGGGGCAAGACTCGATAAAGTTGAAATATGACCTCCATTTGCACAATGACATTACTTCAAATAAAAAAAAGCTTGCTGTCAGGCCTCTGAGGTGATCAATGCCTTTCAACAAATACCTCATTGCCCATTTTGTGTTTGCATGGCCCAATCAATACTAGTGCGAACAAGAGATTCATAGCCAACAGGCAAATGAAACTAAGGTGAGTGACAATACCTTTTACCCGATAAGACACAGTCCGCACGACAACTTCTTGTCTTACTTTTTATGGGTGCATTCTTCAGTGTTCAAGGAGTGAACCTGAACAGGTTATATTGAATGAAGTTACGTGAGACTACATACTCTTTGAAGGAAAAACAACACAGCTTCCTCTTTTAAATGAAAAACTAAATCATAGGTAATAAAATGCAGACCAACATTAGCCCTGCATGAAAAACTTAGCTCCCTCATTAATTTGAATGAGGCCAGTTCATCAACCCAATAGCGGTGCCAAGGCAGTCCCCAGGCAACCTTTCTCAACTTTTGTCAGACTGAAACATGATGTGGCTTATCGTGGCTAATGTTAGTAAACTTAAGTTGTTGTGTAACCAAGCAGCAACCTCTGGGGCTGATATATGAAGCCAACGGAAGTTGCAGTTCCTCGAATGGCCACTTGAAGCTGGCTCCAAAATCATGAAATCCCAATGGACACCATGCTCAACTTCACAGCAGAAATCAATGACAACTCTACGGGGGTGAATTTTTATATAACTTACCCATTTAAAAGTCATTAAGGCTTGAAGTTATGCATAATTAAGGTTGGGGCTGCTTTGAGTGGCAAGCTGTCTGCGAGGCGTCACTCCAGTCTATGGGTCTGATCCACCCAAGCCCCCAGGAACAGCACTGCTCTTTGAAGCCAATTTTACATAATGGCTAAATGTGACATTACACAAGTCCCAAAAGACTTTTTCCCATAGACTTACACTGTGAAAAAGACATCTATAAATAAGTGGATACAATTTTTGAGCACCCATCTCCGAAAAATGACTTGTTTCATTATCTGGATCCATACAGTTCAATAACATTTGAAAAGCAGCATGATTAAATCAGTTTTATGCCCATTCAAGTTGGCAGAGGGCTAAACTGTCTATTGTTTTTATTCAGTCTGTGTGTGTAACTGATATGACTGCATCAATTTTGATGACTGTTTGATTACAAAAGTAAAATATACTAGTACTGTTAAACACAAGGTACCATGTTCTCATGTTGCTGCTATTTTGGTGTACTGGCTGCAAGTAGAAATAGAATAAAATTCCCTTTTCATAATCAGTACAAAGAATCACCAACTCTCTGAAATGACCTTGTGTTATCTTAGTCTTTATTAAGTAAGGAAGTATATAAAGCACCTTTTTAGATCCAATGTCACAAAATCACAATAAAGGCAAAGGGGGAACATAACATGCAGACACAATGTCAGAGTCATAGATCCAATTGGAACAAATAAAAAAAAGGAGTGATATCAGTATATTATTTTTGTGCAATGCATGTGTGTGCAGAGTCAGTCAGAGGAATCTTATGTTCATGCTCTATGGGCCCAAAAGCACTGATGCCTGAAGAGCTCTTTCACTGAGAAACTCAGTCCCCTTGTGGATCCCCCTTTCCACGCACTGTCAGTCAGGTGACCTAATGATGACATCTTAAAAGCGGCTGACTCAAGAGAAACTTGGCAGACAAAGAGAATGTCCATGTGGTATTAGTCAGTCATTGTCACGTATGGCCATATGGGGTGCTGCTCAGCAGAAGTTACTTGCCTTGCTAGACAAACCAAATAAAACTACGAGCTAATCTAATAAATTGTGCACAGATTTGAACATTTTTGGACACTGTCACTGTTGAGATTGCAAACTTGGATGCTGTTATGCTGCACAACTGTTTGTGTTATTGTGTCCAACCCATGCACTCTAAAAATGTGTCCATTATCAATTAACAGAATTTTCTCCTGTACATAAAATACAGCAGTACAGTGGGGACAGAGGAGGTGGACCTGTCACCATGTTGACATCCCTGCTATTAGAGGAACATTCTCAGGTGCAGTGGCTGGCAGTCTCCAGTGTTTACCGAGGAGCATCATTAGCCTGGCGTCTCACAGCCTTAAAATGTCATATATCCACAGTAATGAACTGTGAGAGCCCGCACTATTCCCAAACTTCCCTGCTGCAGCGCCCACATTAATCCAAATGCTCAAACTCTGCAACTCGAGTCCCTCCACTCATTAACAGTGGCAGATATCAAGATAGGAATAATGAGAAAGTGCCCGCAAGTCAGACATATATTAAAGAAAAAGAAAGAGTGAGAGAGAGCAAGAGAGAAAAGGAGAGAGGGAGAGGTAGAGAATAAATCCTGTCATAAATGGGAAAATACCCTGGAGAAATGGCCCCGGCTTCGATGACAAACAGCTTGCATTCATATTGTTTAGAAGCAGTGACAGCTTCTTCTTCTAGTGCCAGAAACATAATCATAAGAATGTACAACTCATGTGTAGTCTAACAAAATGTATAATAAAGACAGAGTATGCCAGTAACATTCAGCTGTTGATGCTTCAGAGTTTCATGCAGTTGTTTCACAGAAAAAAAAAAGAAATAAAAAATGCATAAAAATGTATTTTTGAGCATATTCTGGTATATTATTAAGGTTGGTTCTGTATATTAAAATTCAGTAGGACTGAATATACAGTAGAAAGAGTTGTTCTAGCACTACTTCTGGTAGCAAATGCATTTATATATTTTTGACCCCACAGTAGGGGAGCCTCACTCATGAAAATAGTGGAATACTCTTTTCAACACACATTACCAAAGTGAAAGATTAAACCCTCCTATTCCAAATAATGACAAATTAGTAAGGACTAACACTGGATACTGGCTATTCCTTCAAGCCATATTTTGACTAATCATAAATATTTCTGCACTATTTTTAATATATATCTTTATAAATATATTTGCCCATTGCTGTTTGTAAACATTCAATCTTAGTCCCACAACCCTGCACTGCCTGAACATACACTGGAAGCTACTATTGAAAAGCTGATACTACTAACTAGTAAGTTAACTAAGCTAAATGGTGGCACCTAATTTTCCAGCAAAAAATAGGCCAACTTTACGATGCTCTTCATCCCCGTCCTCTCCCTCAGTGCTTGCCAGGAGAGTCAATAGTGAAAGATTCATTCTCATGTTGAAATGAACTGTGGTCACTTGCCACTTTGCCTCACTATATTTGCATGTGGCACTGTGTACACAATTCTCATAGCCTCCTGTTGGATGAGTGCTGTTTTCTGCTAATTAGTGATTGCTATTTTTGCTATATTAAGTTCCAACTTCACCTGCGCAAAGTTCTATCTCACGCAGGCTCTACCTCCTACTTTACCCATAGAGTCCAGTTGATGGCAGATTCTGTGTGGAGCCTGGTCTCACTCGTCGAAAGTCCAGCGCTTGGGCCGTGACTTGTGGTGTCAGAAACCAACGAAAAAACGCGTCTTTTAACATCGGCACGATCTGTGGCCAGTTGCCGTTATAGTTAAACAGCACCTGGCGGCATCACAGGGAAACATGGTGGGACAAGGTCAAAAGTTGAGGCAGCAAAAGTCTGGGTGGAGCGGTCGGGAGGGGGTGGTGGACGGGTCCAACAAACACTGACTTTAACCCCAGAGAGTGGTGTTTGTGTCCTGTATGATTCTAGGCCAAACCCTGTTCTTCTTTCCTAAACCTAACCACTTGCTTTTGTTGTCTAAATGTAACCAAGTGCTTTTGTTGCCTAAACATAACCACATGCTTTCGTTGCCTAAACCCAACCATGTGTTTTTGTTGTTGAAGAAAAAAACCCAAAACAAAATGTCAACTCATGTTGTACCAATGTAGTGCAAGAGACTGTATGCAAACGTTCAATTCTCTGTGAAAACGGAAGTGTGTCTTGAAAGAACACAATACATGTAACACAATACATGTATTTAAGTAGGCACATCCTGATTGGCCGGCTTTGTTTGTGAAAATTTGGGTGAATACCTGCTCATGATTGAAGGAGAGTATTACCTGTAGTCCAGTGGATGGCTTTGCCTGTGCTCATTGAACTAAGGTTACAATATTGTAACCTTTGTTACTGGCTTAAGGCTACACACCTAGAGGCAGAAAGGCTAAGATGGTAACATCCACTGAGCTTTTACAGAAAGTGGGAGTGTCAAATATGTTGGGGTTTTGTAAAATTCACATTAATTTGATCATTTATGTTTCAAAAAACAGAGATAATGATAATTCCTAATCACTTTGGGCCTCAGGCCAATCTGTTTTGTTTTGTTAAAGTTTAATTATAAACAGCTCCAATCAATCTTTACACTGAAGACATGGGCATTTTTGAAAAATGAATCATATGTAAGTAAGTCAGGAATGTACAGCTCTCACCCAAAAAGTTTTTTGTACTTTTTATCATTCTAGAGAATGAATCTACTTTATTAATGAGATTCACACAGAATCTCTGGCCAGCTAGTTCAACTATAAATCTATGTGAAAGCATTTAACACCTTTATATCATGAATAATTATCTCAGAACTTGTAAGTGTCATCGGCTGCACAAACGGATTCTTATTATGCATCCATCCATCAAGAGATGAGATTATATCAATATGAAATCTTGCCAAAGCATTACTGTGCAGATATTGACTGAATATTGTTCTCCATATCAGAGCATCACAATATATTGCAGCTCATTACACTTCTCCACTGTCAAGATAATATGTCACGCTGCTCATCTTTTCAGAGATATAGAAGCCAAATGACCGGGGTCCATCCGTCCAAATTGTACTATGGATTTAAACAGACAATGTTAACTTTCAGAGGACTTTCTAATCCCATTTTGACCAAACCGAATTGTGTATGAATTAGAGTTTCGCCCACGTCAGTATAGTAGAGTTACGTGTTCTTCCCTCTGGCAAAGGAGTGAAACTCAGCTACACTATGCGCCTTTATTACTTTAAAGTTTAGGAAATCAAATTAAAAAAAGAAAAGAAAATTGCCAGTGTGACATAGAAAGTCATTACTTGCATGCCTTGAGGAAAAATTTAGAATTTCAAGCCACTGCTGACAGTAGAACATTGATCTGTTTTTTAAAAGCAAAATGAACATAAAAGTTGATGTATATGCATAATAAACTAAATCTCAAGGTGTGTTCAGACAAAAAGTAAAGCAAATTTTCACATTGTGTCATTTGCATGAATTTGACCAACACTGTATTTATTCCCCTCAAACAACTGAGTGTACAGACATTAGCTGTAAGCTAGCTAGCAACAGACACATTAGCTGTGTTTAGAACCACATACTAAAAATACTGCCTTCTACATAACCAGTATGTATGTACTGTATACTCAGGCTGTTCTCATGCACTGTTTATATGTAGGCTATACCTATGAAAACTAATGCACAACGATTTGTATATAACCCATACATTTGTGTATATCCCATGTAATCAGGAAGGTTGCAATCACATAACCAATGCTCAGAGAAGAGTAAAGACAGAAGTAGTATCGATACCAAAAGTCTGCACAGGGAGGAAGTTGGGGTAATGAATTGGTTAAACAACACAGGACTTTCCCCCGGGAGACTGGGGAAATTTCCAGAGAGCCAGTATTTGGATTAACTGAGCACATTGCAATTTTTTAATAGTAACTTTATTGCCTGAAAAAATATTAAAACTTACTGAAGTGACATATTCATATTCAGCCTGGCTCAAAATCAGAGTATGTCCAGTAGGTTTGCATCTGATACTCAAAAATTCTTGCTAATGTAGTCACAGATTTCTTGTCCACGCAAAGTCCACATACTATGTAGTGTTACGGCACTACATACTCAATATTATGTTTGAATGTGATTTCAAATGCAACCACCGACTGTGTCCGTGTTAAGCTAACCAAACACTGGCTCTAGATTCACATTCACATTCACATTTTCACACTCAGCCAACATTGTCAGAAGCCATCTGTGACAAGCAGTTTAAGAAAAACACTGATGTGTAGTCAGAGACTGCTTTACACAGCATTTTCCCAGTGTAAATCACTGGGTCCCTTTGTTTTGGAGAGGAGGGGATATTTGTGGATTATTCGGCTCCTTGCGAAAACCTCCTGAACGTGAGGATCTTAAGTTATCAGAGAAAGAAGGTGTGTACATTTTACAGTAACATCAGATGGGTGAGCTGCCTGTTATTTGTGTTATATGTACTATATGCCAAACAGCATCAGAGAAACACTGATTTTTAATGTGAAACTGTTTTATTCAGTGATTTTACTGGTTTTAATCATCAGGTCTGTTTAATTGCCAACAACAGAGCTTTTCATGGTGGCGATAGCTTTAATCAGCATTATGTGAACTTGTTTGGAATGTAATGGTCATTCATTTATATGCAAAGGTCCCACACTCCAGCTATATGTAGATTCATAAAGCCCCAGGATAAGCACAAACTTTTCACTTTAACTTATGTGGACAAGTTTTTTCCTCAATTTGTGCCACTCTCAGCAAATTCATTGACTTTGTATGGTGATGTGGCTCCTATAAAACTCACTTCACAATTTGGCTCTCTTAAGAAAAAGTACTATACCTACCAAATCATCATTCAGTCAGCCACTGTTTTCAATCAGAAAGCTGGGTAGTTTTAACGCTAGCAAAAATATACTTGAAACAGCACAGAGATGCCTGGTTGAAAGCATATTATTATTATTATTATTATACCAACTTGAGTGCAAACAGCAAAAACAAGCTCTCCAAGTCTGTTAGTACTGCAGGGAAGGTGATTGACAAGTCACAGAAGCAGCCTTGCAATCTATTTGACAGTGTTGCACACAGGAAGAGTAAACATATGACTGCAGATACCTCACGTCCACTACATTCTGAGTTTGAGAAGCTCCCATCTGGTCGTCGCGTCAGGTTCCAAAGGGCAAGACGGAACATATGTAATAAGTCTTTTGTTTTCTATACGATGCAGGCATTGAACACAGCATGACTGCATCAGGGAACATTTGTCATAAGATTCACTGTCTTTTATTATTTATATGGTTTATATTTATATTAATTATTAATGCTTCTACCTGTCCATCTGCACCAATGTACATTGTACACTGTATATTTATTGTTTGTTGTGTTGTGTTATGTACATTGAATGTTCCTTTTACTTGGGGGAAGCACAGATTTCCAATGAGTTGGACAATAAAACCAATCTAATCTAATCTAATCTAATAATTTTAGAAATATCCACTAATGCAAGATGGTGTTGTGTAGCTGCCTGTGCTCTGCCATTTCCATAATTCTCAACTTGGGTGGGAAAATTGTGTCAAACTTTTATGCCGATGCCTTGCTGCCCTACATTGTTTACAGGCAGTGAAATGCTGGTTAGCTATGACTCAGCAGGATTTCCGACAAATGAATGAGCCCCAGTCAGTGCATGTGTGGGCTCAGGTGTGTTGCCCAGATGTGTATGAGAGCGCTTTCCAAAAGTGATTTATTTGGCCCTAGTTTGGTGATGATGTAATTCTATAGTGTGACTAGATACCTCAAACCTAAATAATGCTTGGAAATTGGTTTGGATATTTTTTCTGTTGTTAAAATCGATGTCTGATCTTACTGGATCAGAAATGAATGCTTGTTTCAAAATCTCTGCAAAGGCATGTGGTGATTAGAAAACGAACAGGCTTTGAGACAAGATTTTATTTGAATCTCCTAGACAAAAATAATTGTGATGATATTATTTACGCTTTAGTGACCAAGACCAGTGGACCTCCATTACGGTCAGACATGGATGGCATCTTAAAGGCCTTGTATCCAGAATACTTGGTAAAAACTGTCACATCACACACAAAGGATGTGATAAGGAGACTGGAGTGTGCACAAACAAAGTACGGCATGTTGGGATTTCTGCTCATGCAGTCGAACTGATTGTGAGTGACAGCAGCTACTTGTGCAGACCATTTTTACACCCAATCTAGACTCCAATCAGTTTATCTCCTCACACTGACAACTAGCTCCTCTTATCTCTTCAACGCTCAATCTCCTGTGTCTCGTGTGGCTGGAGCAAAAAGACTTACACTAATTTACATCCAGGACAGTGCTCATCACTTGGCTTGTTTTGATCACTACGCCAGATGATTGTGATTTGCAAAGGAAATGCATCCCTAAAATGGCTTCCAGTAAAATGGTAAAAGATAAGAGTTTTTGGCTTTAGAGACATTTCAGAATTGCTTATATACACTCACATGAACTGAAGCCTATGCGTTTCACTGACACTGTGTGAGTACGCGTACACAGGCAGAGTGCACTTGTGTGATTTTACCTGGAGCAATGAACAGATTTTTGGAAAGTCACAGTGCCTGCGCTCTCCCTTGCACCAAGATCGCTCCATCCCACGGACAGATGCCCCATAATGCAATTGCAAGTCAGGCAGCATCCGCCACATTACTCACCCCATTAGCTGCAGTCAGACTGAACACATGGAAGTTTTATCGACAAAATACAAGTGTTCAGTAACAATAAATGATGGAGATGGTGGAGGAGAGAGTGTGGAGGCGGAGAGGAAGCAGGAGTTTTGGGCGAGAGGTAATTACTGATTAGGGCTAGCTGGGAGCGGAAATTGCTTCTGCTATATTTTCATGTTCTGGTTTGTGCAGATGGTAAAATCCAAAAATGGAAGGATTTTCATATCTTCATGTAACTTTTTTTTAAAAGCCAGAAGATCAGATATTTAAACCCAATAGTCCATGGTTAGAATGTACACCGATCAGCTACAACATTAAAACCACTGACAGGTGAAGTGATTAACATTGATCATCTCATTATAATGCAATGTTCTGCTGGTAAACTTTGGGCCCTAACATTCATGTGGATGCCACTTAAAATTAACCACCCAACCTAACACTGTTGCAGATCAAGTTTCCCTCCTTATGGCAACGGCACTCCCTGATGACCTCCCCAGCAGGACATGTGCCATGCCACACACCAAAAACTGCTCGGCAAAGGGCTTAAGGCGTCAATCTGTCCTCCAAATTCCCCATATCCCAATCTGATCAAGCATCACTGGGGTGTGCCAGAACAAGTCGATCCATGGAGGCCCCACATCACAACCCACAGGACTCCAGCGATGTGCTGCCAACACCCTGGTGCCAGACACCCCAGGACACCCAAGGAGGCCCAGCCATGGATTGGACTTGGCTCTGACAACTTTGGCTCCAAAAAGGAATCAATCCCCAGACTCCCATGTTAAAATGCCCAACTTTACAGTGGAACTAAACATGCTTACAGCCTGGTGCAAAAAACAGTTTTGGTCCCTGTAGCTAATTTCCCCCTTCATAAAAACTGTATAGGGGGTGAATGTATATATAACTCACCTGTTCACATTTTATTAAGCCTTAAAGTTACACATAATTAAGAGTGTGTGGCTTTGAGTGACAGGCTGTCTGCCGATAGTGTCTTCAGCCTCTTAGTCAGATCCACCCTTGCCCCTCCACAGCGCCAGCCTCTCGCCTAAATAAAGTCCCACTGATTGTCACACACCTGAGTGTGTGAAATTTTTTCTCCGCATTTGACCCATCCCCTGAGGGAGCAGTGAGCAGCAGTGGTGCCGCGCTTGGGAATCATGTGGTGATATAACCCCCCAATTCCAGCCACTAGCCTAGCTCTCAAACTCAAACTTTATTTATTTATATAGCACTTTTCATACATACAAGTGTAACACAAAGTGCTTTACAAAACAAACAAGATGAAATAAAACAAAACAAAATATGTAGATAAAAATGAAAACCCATCCTTCCCACCCCCATCGAAACAAACACACATACACGCACGCACAAATGCACACACACACGCAAACACGCACACACATACACACACACATATACACACACAAAGATAAAATGGTGATATGGTGATATGGCTCGACACCGAGGGTCCAGGTGAGGACAACGTGAGGGGGCCGTCCGCAACAAGAGGCGCCACAGCTCTCAGCCACAGGGAGGACCGCCCCAGGGACCCCCACCTGGGCCGGGGTGCACACTGAGGGGTCCCCAGGACAGCGCCCCCCCATGGAGAGCAGGCATAACTACCGCTGCGGAGGGCCCCCATGAGGAAACACTGGAGCTAAAAACTAAGATATACATCAGTCTAAAAACTGTAAAAAGAGAAGAGAGAAGGTCTAAGAAAATTTAAAGGTAATATAAATAAATAAAAATCATTAGAAACATTGAGGATTAAATATTAATAAAGGAAATAAATAGCTATAATGAAATAAATTAAGTAGGTCAATTAAAAGCTAAACTAAAAAGGTGGGTCTTGAGCCTCCTTTTAAAAATATCAACAGTCTCTGCGGCCCTGAGGTTCTCCGGCAGGCTGTTCCACAAACGGGGGCCGTAATGGCTGAATGCTGCCTCACCGTGGGTTTTGGTTTTGACTCGTGGAACAATAAAAAGGCCAGTGCCAGAGGACCTCAGGGTCCGCGAGGGCTGATATGGTAAAAGCAGGTCGGACAGATAAGAGGGCCCAAGGCCGTTAACACATTTGAAAACCAGTAAAAGAACCTTAAAATCAATCCTGAAACGGACGGGGAGCCAATGCAGCGATTTTAAAACAGGTGTAATGTGCTCCCGCCCTCTGGTCCTCGTCAGCACGCGAGCGGCTGAGTTCTGTAGTAATTGTAGATTATTAATACTCTTTTTGGGAAGACCAGAGAGCAGGGCATTACAGTAATCTAACCGACTAGAGATAAAAGCATGCATCAGCACCTCCGTACTGGCCTGAGAGAGAAACGGGCGGACCCTGGCTATGTTCTTAAGATGGTAAAAACCAATCTTAGTAATGTTCTTTATGTGTTGAATAAAAGTGAGCTCAGGGTCAAAAATAACGCCCAGGTTCTTTACAGATTGTGAAGGTTTAAGATCCTGTAGTTTTGGTAAAAGTTTCTCTCTCTGGCCTTCAGGACCGATAACTAAAACCTCAGTTTTGTCCTGGTTGAGCTGTAGGAAATTTTCTGCCATCCATGACTTAATATCTAGAATACAGTTAAAAAGGGCATCAAGTGGCCCTGAGTCATCAGGAGACACGGCGATGTACAGCTGTGTATCATCAGCGTAACTATGGAAACTGATGTCGTGTCTCCTGATGACATCCCCCAGGGGAAGCATGTATAGATTAAAAAGAAGTGGACCTAAAATTGACCCTTGGGGGACCCCACACCTGATTTCATGTATTCTGGAGGACCATGTATCCATACTTACAAAGAAAGATCGATCTGTGAGATAGGAGTTGAACCAGTTAAAAACAGTACCAGAGAGGCCGACCAGGTGCTTCAGCCGATTTAGTAAAATGTGATGGTCTACTGTATCGAAGGCAGCGCTAAGATCCAGCAGAACCAAGACTGTGAGTTTATGATTATCTAAATTGCACCTGATCATTTAAAATTTTTACAAGAGCTGTCTCGGTACTGTGGTTCATCCTAAAACCAGATTGAAACTTCTCTAAAATACTGTTTCTCTTTAAAAAATAATTTACTTGGATAAAAACCAGTTTTTCTAAAATTTTACTTAAAAACGGTAAGATGGATACAGGTCTGTAGTTATTAAAAATGCTGTAGTCTAAATTGTTCTTCAGAAGGGGCTTCACCACCGCCGTTTTGAAGGCAGTGGGGAAGACACCCGTCTGAAGAGAGCAATTTACTATGTTTAAAATCTGTTCCTCAAAGAAGTCATAAAATGTCTTTAAAAGTGATGTGGGAATTGGGTCTAAAAGGCAGGTTGTTGGGTTTACCTGGGAGAAAACTCGACCAAGTGTCCTCGCATCAACCAGGGCAAAACTCTCCAGTGTCTCCTCAGGTAAAACCACTGATCCAGGTGTGTTAAAAACAACATTCTGGTAGGGTAAAAGACTGGATCTGATGTTATCAATCTTACCTCTGAAGTGGTCTGCAAAGTCCTCACAGAGGGCTCCAGATGGAGCCATGGAGGACTTATTAAAATCAGTATTGGTTAAAAGATCGAAGGTGGAGAATAGGAACCTGGGTTTGTCTTTATTGTTTATTATGAGGTTTGAAAAATAGGTTCTTCTTGCCAGTTTGATTGTGTTATTGTAGTTTTTGAGTATGTCCCAGTATATTTCAAAATGGACTGTCAATTTTGTTTTTCTCCACCTTCTCTCTGCACTCCTGCATTTTCGTTTTAATATTCTTGTATTCTCATTTTTCCATGGACATATTTTCTTTGCTTTTACAGTTTTTGTTAAAAATGGAGCAACTGCATCCAGTGACGACGTAAGTTTGTTATTAAAATCATTTACAATAAAATCACATGGTGCAGGTAAAATCTCAGCAGGAGTGCTTTTTAAAATCCCAATAAAATTTGCAGCCGCTTCAGAGGTAAGACAACGTTTCCTCACTGTTTTCACTGAGGCCTCCTGGTGGCTAAAACTGGAATTAAAACCGGTGAGATTAAAAAACACACAGTAGTGGTCGGACACAGCCAAGTCAACAACAGAGGACACACCAGTGGACAGGCCATAGGTTATGACCAGGTCCAGGGTGTGTCCTCTGTTGTGAGTTGGCTGTGTGACGTGCTGCTTAAAATCCATACAATTTAAAATATTTAAAAATTCAGCTGTTGTTGAATCTGAATCCAAGTTATCAACGTGTAAGTTAAAATCACCAGTTATTAAAACCCTGTCATGTGTGGAATGTACCATTGATAAAAGTTCAGAAAATTCACTGATAAAGGAGGAATTGTGTTTGGGTGGTCTGTAAATAGTAATGCATAAAATAGGAGGACTGCTAAAAACAAAGGCATGATGTTCAAATGAGTTGTAATGATTAAAATGAATGTCCTTTGTTTTTATGGAGTTGGATATGATTGCAGCAGTCCCACCACCTCTTCCACCATTCCTGTTAAAAAATGAAAAACTAAAATTGGGTGGGGAAGCCTCAGTGAGAACTGCTGGAGCGTCAGTGCCGAGCCATGTTTCAGTTAAAAACAAACAGTCTAATTTGTTATCTAAAATCAGATCATTAATGATAAAAGACTTATTGGATAAAGAACGAACGTTAAAAAGTGCCATATTCAGGGTTGTCGGTGAGCTGGTTGGATGAGAGTCTCTGCTTAGAATGTTCACATGGACCAGGTTGTCACGGGACAGGCGGTAAGATGTGATGGGGCGATGGATGTGTGGTGGTCTAAATGGTCTGGTGGTGATCATGACCGGTATTGACAGGGCAGGGCTTTCCGTGTACTGACTGCAAGGGGTGCTGCTGAGACTACAGCTGGGCCGTGTTGTGTAGTGTCGTCGGGAGATCGATGGCAGATGGGGCCCATAGGGGGCAGTGGTGGGTGAAACAGGACTTTGAGCTGCAACAGGGGGCGGGGAGGAAGAGATCTGGAAGGGGGTGTGTGTTGTAAACAACCGTCAGGCACGTGCAGCATGTGTGGCAGTCTGTACAGCATATTGAAAATTAGCAGCTAACATCCTGCTACCCAGTTGGTTTGGGTGTACTCCGTCCGGCTTGTAAAATGAATAGCGGTTCCAGAACAGATTGAAATTGTCAATGTAGCCGAGGTCGAGGTCTCTGCAGATCGAAAACAGCCAGGAATGAAGACTGAGGATTCGGCTGAATCGCTCAGCTCCACGAGCCAGCGTTGGAATTGGGCCTGATATGAACACTGATTTACCTGTAGTGCGCAGGAAGCTGAAAAGGTCTTTAAAATCATCTTTCGTCAACTCGGACTGCTTGCGAGTGGTGTCATTACATCCTACATGGACAATGACTTTATTGACTGTGGAGGGCAGTGAGCCTATAAGTTCTGGAAGTTTATTTAGGATGACAGGCACAGTAGCTCCGGGGAAACAGCGAGTGATTGCGTTGAAGAAGCGGACATGCCTGGTGATGGAGTCCCCCACAATTAAGGTGGTTGGTGGGAAGAGGGGATGATGGGGTGCAGGTTGTGTCTCGCTACGATCAGCTGGAGACCTGGAATTCTCTGGAGGTAGCGGCTTTGACCTCCGCGAATGCCATCGCACCGCATCCCTGAGCAGCTTGCGCCGTGCTGACGAGCCAGCAGGATGGGATGTACTCCGCCCAGGCTCCGAGTGCGCCGAGGCCTCAGGGAGGGAGACGGCTGCGGCGGCAGGGGTGGAAACGTCAGCCTCAGACACTGGAATGGAACCACCAGCCGGGGTGGCTCGACCGGGAACGGCTCTCGGCTCCGGCTCTGCAGTCAGCGGCGGGAACTCGTCCATACTCAGGAGATCATACCTGTTGGACAGCTGGAGTTCACAGGTGGGTTGCGGGCTGGCCTTGCATGCCTTCTTGCCGGATGCCACGGACCAGGACTCATGCTGCGGGGTGGAACTGTGTGCCCTGCGCCTCGGGTTTGGTGTAAAATCCAGTACAGCAGCAGGCACTAGCTTTGGCTTTGCACCCAGCAAGAGCCAGTGGTCATCAGGTTGGGGATGAGACGGCGGGGTCGAAGCGACCAGCCCGGGTGAAGCAGGAGCACCTCCGGGGCCGGGGGCAGGCTGAGACGAGGAGGCAGGAGCGACCCTCGCCGGGGCCGGGGGGGCAGCGTCCATAGCCGGGATAGTGGAGTCCAGCTCAGCAGAGTTGACAGGCGGACCTGCTCCCAGTGTGGTTACGGAATCCAGGAGTTTTTCTTCATTCCGGATCCAGTAAAGGTCAGAAATACGGCGCTCCAAGTCGGCGATGGACTGGGATTTTTGGAGACAACCATCGCACTGGTGTGGGGTAAGTGAAACCACAGTAGAGGCAGCCATGGATGTAGCTATTAGCTTCGCAGATTTAGCTAATTAGCTTAGCCGCCGGTTACAAGCAGGCAGGCAAACAGGTCATTAAAACAACTAAAAGTCCACGTCCGATGACTGAAATCCTTTCACCGGTTAAAAGATATAGTTAAGAACAACTAAAACCCAAAGAGTGTGACACAAGAATAAGACTAAAAACTAGATAAAATTGCAGTTTTCGGGCAGTAGATCACAGAGCAGATTCGCACCATACGCACCCAATCAGGACCATTGTTTAGAAATACACTTACCAGCACCTTTACAGCTCACTAATTAACACCCTGCATCATGTTTGTTTAATCTGTACATGAACAGAAATGTAAAAGCAGTATTTTGTGGTTTCTTGTAGGTGTTTTTTTTTCAAGGCTAACTGCTCCCCCAGCATCTAGTGTTTATACCAGCCTAGGCTAGCTATGTCCTGACACCAGCTCCATACCCAGACATGAGACTGATATTTATGTCTTCATGTAAGTCTTACTAAGAAGAGTGAAAGAGCATGCATTCATTCATTTTCTGTAATCCTGATATAGGTCGCGGAGGAGCTGGAGTCTATCCCAGCTGACAATAGGCAAGAGGCATGGTACACAGGTCAGATGTCTGTATATGTGTGTGTGTGTTCTTACTGTGGTAGCACTAGTTGAGCCGACAGCTGCACTCAAGCAGTGCAGTCAATGTGGTCACTTCTGGTTGTGAAAAAATAGGATGGCGACGGCCAACATGCTGAACTCAAGACCTCAAAACAGGAGTTCACAAACCAATGGGTGGCGTCATGGTGACTACATCCATTATTTTCACAGACTATGAATGTGACGAGATAGTGAATGTTATTCATTATACCTGTGAAAGGTTTTAATGTTGTGGCTGATTGGTGTGCTTACAGATTTACTATGAATATACACCTGCCTGTTTTGTATTTTAATAATTTTTTTCTATACATCCTGACCCAAAACATATTTTTACTTAAGAAAGGTAGAGCCTGAAACACCCATGTGTTAAGGTGGGTTATTGAATTGATGATTTAGCTTTCAAAACAAATATATATATATATATATATATATATATATATACAAAGTTAGCACAAGGTTTGTTAATACCTTGGATTTAATGGTTTAATGGGAAGAAAGTATATTCTTCACGTCAACAGAGTCAAATTAAATGACAATTCAGACTCTCCAGACAAGCAAAAAGGGTTTTGAATGTCTATGAAGCTTGACATTTCCCCCCAAAAAATCTTGCATTTTGCTAATTCTCTTTTTCATCCTCTAATCTTCCAGCCAAGACAGTGGAAGAATTTCAATTATTTTCTTTGAGCATTTTTAAAAAGCTGCATTCAGCTACTGAGTTGATTAAAACTGACAAATCCTGAGGAACAAAACCTCAGAACATGCCGCATGCTTTCACCACAGCCTAAAACACTTGAACTTTTCTCGTTAAATGCCACCACGGCACCGTTAGCCTCTCAGGGTTGAGCTGTAGTGGGGCATCAGCTTTGATTGCTCCCTGGCCTGGAGGGGAGCTGCAGACCCACACAGGGTGGCAGTGGGCAGGTGCAGGAAAAGGCCCTGATAATTGGCTGGCTAGTGTGGCCAGGCCTCCGGTGGGGCTGGGCTGTGACTCCTGAGGAAGACACACAAAATGAGCTACTGCATCAAAAATTGAGGTTGGCAACCTCCATACACGTCTGGGCGATTTTTCAAATGAGCATTTCTCGGCCCCAGAGGAAACCACGGCGCTCCTGCTATCATAAGCAATTGGAAAAGAAATGGACACAAAATACATTTTTTTCTGGCATGCATAAGTAGGTTGGGCAAGAGGGCAAGCTGTGATGTTCAAAGAGCGGCTGATAAGAGAGCAGGAACAAAAAGAGACGTGTTTTTTCCAAAGAAATGAGGTTAGTGTATTTTTGTTACTGTAGTTTTTCTTTTAAGTCTCACATTTCCTTTTCCTGTTCTTAAAAGAATGAAAAGAGATCAGAGAAATGGGCTTTGAGTCCTAATAAGAACTGTAAGGGCTGTGCGGTGTGTTCTGCTCCCACTGACGGAGCTTTGAAAGCCTGCAGCAGAAATAGCTCAATTTTAACATCAGAAGTTCTAAACCTCTTTGAAAGTTTGATAAATGTTACTCTAGACAAGTGTATCATCAGCTTTCTTTAAAGCAACTACAAAGAACTTTTATTTAGTGTTGATTTTGGTGGCCATTGTGGACAAAAGTGTTGGTGTTTCCACTAGCCTTGGACAAAGACGTTCGTTGCATGAATGTCTTGAAAACCCTGTTTTTCGTTTGGGGGTTCCTGGTCTAGACCGATTCACGTCTCCATAAACGTTCAAATCAAACATGTAATGTACTCACCTCATAGGCACAGATGTTAGGAAGGTGTACGGGGGGTTGCCGTGTGTTTGTATATCCGTTATTGTTCAATAGACATGCATTTTATCTCCGATGTCTGAAATTTTCTTCACCCCTTCTTTGTCCAGGGTCTGCCCATTGCTCCAACATCCCATTGTTCTGACCATATTAAACCCATTGTTCCAAAGTCACGTTGTTCCAAAATCATCATGATGCCCTGTGGTTAAGGTCTGGTTAGGTTTAGGCACAAAAAATACTTGGTTAGGGTCAGGAAAAGATCATAGTGTGGGTTAAAATTAAAAAGAAAGTGGCAAACACATAAGCTGTGAGCCTGCTTCGCCTCAAGCCTTTCCCAGCTGACCCAGAGCCGGTCGCGGCGCACCATCAAGGTGGGGCGGAGTTAATAACAGGAGGTTTTGGTGTTTCACTCTCTTCTCTCTATGACACTTGTATCTCGACCAGTAGCTTACTTTTGTTGCGTTGCTGATCCTCTATGGTACACAAATACAGTATAGCCTAGTATAATCACATATCGGAACAACGGGACGTCGGACTAATGAGAGGTCGGAACAATGAGAGGTTGGTCAATGTGTGTGTGTGTGTGTGTGTGTGTGTGTGTGTGTGTGCGGGTGGTTGGGTGGGTGTGTGATAGCTTAAGCTACAGTATTTAGCAAAAAAAATCAACAACCTAAAAAGAGCAACTTCAATAACAATAAATTAACTAAATAAACCACAAACAATGAAAACCGATCACCTCTTTCCTTTTTCGGTTGTGTTTTCTATCCCCAACAAGACGGCAATGCTATGAATCAGCTAGGTCTATTTCAAGTGCACGCGACACCTGAGCAAACCTGATGTAGCAGCGCATGAGCCTCTTACTACCAATGTGCAATACATCTCCCAACCGCTATAGTGGCGCTGTGGCGCAGTAGAAAGCTGGTGCACTCATTCATTGCAGGATGAACAAAAGGGGTCGAGATACAAGTGTCATAGAGAGGAGAGAATTAAACACCATAACTCCCTGTTATTAGGGGCCGGGAAGCCTAAGCCTCTGCAGTTGTGCTAAGCTGTTGCTATTTTCTAATTTTATTCCTTTATATCCTCCATTATGAAGAAATAACATCGTTTGCTAGCCTGATGCTAACGGCAGTACTCACTGGGGTTGCTAAATGAGCCCCGTTTCACTCAGAAGTCATTTAGTTAGTTAGTCAGTTATAGGAGTGACTAGCGGTGGTAGAAACCAAAGAAAAAGGGTATCCTTTTAATGTCGGCATGATATGTGGCCAGTTGTCATTATAGCTCAATGACACCTGGCAGCAATAGGGGGAAATGCAGTGGACGAAAGTTAAGGTGGCTAAAGTCCAAGTGGGGCAGGTGGGAGGGGTGGTGGATGGGTCCAACAAACACCAGCTTTCACCGGAGTTTGCGTCTCGTAAGATTCTAAAGCCAAAACCTGTTCTTTTTCCCTAAACCTAACCACATGTTTTTGTTGCCTTGTGTCATGTGTGTCTGTTGTTGAAGGAAAACAAACGTCAATTTGCGGTGTTGTACCAGTAGTGTATCTTGAAAGAAGACAATGCATGTAACAGGCAGAACTTGACACAGTGTCCAGAATGTCAACAACCAACGTAGCCAGGATACCTTGCACGTCGTACGTGGACGTGGAAAGTCCATGACAAGTCCATGACCAAACATTAAGCTGTGAAGAGGTTAGAGTGAGAATATGTTGGCCTAAGTGCTTCTGCTGTTTGACACCATCGTTTTTGCTTTTTTACTCTGTGTGGTGGTCCCTATAGGAAATATCAAAAAGGCTGGGGTGTCATTGCTGTACAGTTGTCTACAGCAGCAGATGGCTCTGTGTTTCTGTTGGTCAAAGCAAAGGGACGGCTGTGATGGGAGTAGTCATGAACGACTAAAAGAAAATCAAACATGCTAGACTGTCAGGACGTCATGAGGCTTCCCAAATGGGGCATCAGTTGTTGTCTGCTATGACACACCACACGAGATAAAACAATGAATTATTGCCTACAACGCTCGTTGTCGTTCGGGATCCATGCTGATACTGTATGAAGCGGAGTCAAACTAAAATTGGGCTGATATTGTGTAGTGTGTACCAAGCATTACAGCACAAATGCAGCCTGTTCAGGCCTTCAAATAGTGTTCTTTAGAGTGGTCTTAGGACCAAAAGTGATCTTGAGTACTGCAACACTGATAGAAAACAGCCAGTCTTCTTGGTGATGGTCTTTTTTGCTTGTGTGGGTGAAGGCATTGGTATTAAATTCAGACTATTTTATATCCAGTTAAAAACGTGTTGTAGCCACTTTAACCCAGAGCAACTAAACACAATGGTCTGCATTGTTTTTCCAGTCACATAAGCAGATTATTATTTAAAGGTGCACTGAAGTGGGACTTTACTCCTCATCTTTTCTAATATGACAAACTACAGACAGAAAATGTAAATACAATTTCAGGAGGGCTTTTCATCAAATTGTTCAGAGATTTTATTTAATTGCATGAAAGTGTGACAGTGAGCCCGGAGTCTCTGGAGAAGACACTTTCACCCACACCTGGCTCAGTGGCACTGAGAAAGTAGGTGGGGAAAAAAGAGAGAAATAATTACAAACACCCAGAATGCAACCACAACACTTGGAAAAGAAAAAAAAAAAGTTGTAAAAAGTTTCTGCCAACTGATATCCAGACACATAATACCACCCCATGATAACACTTCACAAGCTACTACAGCTCATACTGGGAGAAGTTTATTGGCTGATATTTGATTGAATTTATGTTGAAGTGTTTGTTTTCACTAGGCAAAATAAGTCACTACACATTATTCACTTGGCCTCTGGAAAAGTTTTGGTCTCCACAACTCCTGAGGGAAATATCTAGTTCTTTAGTGACTAGCAGCCCTCCTCCACATAAATGCGCTGGTGTGGCGCGACAAAGTGATTTGGCACATCTGCCCATTGTTGCAGGGATTTGCATCACCACACAGCAGGGTTACCCTCTTGAAGGTGTGTCTTTAACTGATGACATGCTTATGCTTGTGAACCAATTAAACCTTTTTTTGCCCGCCCCACTGGTCAATGTCTTTTATGTACTGTTATCTGAGTTTTTTAAATTTTCTCTCGGCACTGCACAAATGTATGCCCGATGTTCATCTCCTACCAGCACGGTCTTCTTGTTCCAAAGCAGGGCTTGTGTCTCATCTGTAGACCAAGCACTTGCCATTCTCTTTTCTTTCTGCTTTTTTCCCAGACACAGTTAAAAGTAATTACGTGCTTTGTCTGGGATTAGCAGCAGAGGTTATTTAAATAACTGAATTGTCACAAAATCTTGATGCTGATTTGATGAAGCACAACTGACTTGGAGATGGTCCATTTCAAACATGACTAAGCACAACTCACTGTATTTAACCTGGTAATGTTAACACATTTTCAATCTGATCTTGTCACACGTGGTTACATTTTGCCAACACGCACGTGGTTGGGTTTACGCAACAGAAGCAGGTGGTTGGCTGTGGGAAAAAAGAACAGGGTTTGGCTTTACAATTTTACAGGAGGTGAACACCGGCCTCCCGGGTGAAAGTCAGTGGTTGTTGGACCCATGCTCCAACCTTCCCACCTGCCCTACTTTCATTGTTGTCCAGCTGCGTTTCCCTCTGATGCTGTCGGTTGACAAGGTGTATTTTTTACACTTTAAACCACATCTCAACCGAGAAAAGTGTCTCCTTTGGATAAAGTTGTGTGGTAACGTTAGACCACAACATCAACTCAACGTGAATAAGATTAACAATGATGTCTACATCTGTTCTAAGGTAAGACAACATTGTGTTTGAGGCAACATATTGTCACTTTGCTGGAAAGAAATATAAAGTTATCTTTAACATGTCGAGCTAACGTTAGCTAAAGTTAGCCTAACGTTAGCTCCTAGCTGCGTTGTTCATCATGTCACCTTGTTTGCTGGGAGTTCATAGCCTGTTTTGTTCTAGTTTTGTACTTTGGTGATCGTACATCATTGTTAGCTGTTGTCCAAAAGGCTCTAGTTAAGCTAACGTTAACTTCTGGAGCTTAGCTTCATTAACTTATCTGTAATCGCAGAGATAACAAAGGTTGGCAAACGTTATGCTGAATGATTCAGTGTAAATACTGTAGCACCAAACTAACAGAGAGACTCTCTTGGTAAAGATGGTAAAAAGGTCGTTATCCTTTTCTCATATTCTGAGACAAAACCTTAACTTCAGTGGCACTTTAACTTGTTGTCTTTGATGACGACGGCAACGGGATGCGGTTTATCATGATTACACTGTGACCTGTAAATTTTGGCTTTAAATTTAAGCATTTCATCGATCTTCTCAACAATAAAATAATGAGTATATCCCTTCAATGAGTAGTTCAGGCCCTTTTGGTTACTTCCCAATGACATCCGATTGTTATGTCCCCAAAAAATCATCATTGCCTCCTGCGAAATGTCATGTACTGTGACACCTGCCATAGCGCTGCTCACTGAATGTCGATGTTTTGTCTGAGTGAGTGGAGGGGGCGTGGCTTAGCCATAGGTCAACTGTTTAACAGTGGCTATGTATCGCGACGATGTGAAAGGTTGGCTTTTTTCATCTGTATCCAACGCTGGAAGTCACTGACCAAGTACCAGATTTCGACGACTTAGGAGTGAGACCTGGTCCTTTAAACACAAATCAGCAAGTGTTCCACTGTGGTCACTAGGCACTATAAACATTATCAGAGCCTTTGCTAACAGAAGCGCTGAGAGTGTACCAAAACAGTTAGCTGAAAGACTAAGTTTAATGTTTAGGCTACATTCCTGCCATTATCCCAAGGAAACTACCTAGTCCAGTCACTAACTTGCGATAACTGTCCTGCCATTTATTGCTAGGCATGTAAAGCTTATAAAAGCTTATTAGCTAAAAACAGCTATCTGCAACTGGAAATAATGTGGCTGAGTAAAGCGCTTCCTGATTGAAAAACCAAAACTATGAGCCAAAAATAGGTTTAAATACTGCATTGATTTGAATAAAAACTAAATTACTGGCAGCCACTTTTCACTTAAGTGCAGCTTTAAAGATAAGCAACAGAAAGGGATAAACAACCTATAGCTGAACTAAAGGGAAGTTTTCAGTGGGCTATGTATTTCTTGAAGTAGTCTCCAAAGTCTGCAGGTTTTAGTCGTGCTATGTCCTTCTCCAAAATATTTAATTCACTTCAGGGTTATTCTGAAATCTGATGATTTAAGAAAAAAAATGCTTGACTTAGATCCAGTTTGTATGTTACACTTAAACAGAGCTTGGCAGTTGATTGAGGTACAAATTTGCATTTGGCCGACCAAATCACTTTTTTTTATAGACCCCTTTCGCAATTACATATTCTCTGTGTTAATGTTACTTTCGGATGGAATTAGTTCTTTATGTGCTCCAATGCTTGTAGTCCATTAATTTAGTTTTATTGCCGCTAAATTAGATTCACTTACCCCCTCTGGCAAAGAAGCATAATGTGCATAAAAATAACTTATACCCCTAAACATTTGTTCTCAAAATATTCAGCTCAAGTACACTGTAGGTAGGCCACATGAATGTCAATAACCTTCAAAACTCCTTCATGTTTCAGAAATTTATTGTGATAGGAACTGAATTACTCTCTTGTGTTTTCATTTGAGTTCTTCTATAAGTCACAGGCTCCCTCTTCCAGGCTAGGACACCATGTCTCACCGCCTACTTTAAGTTTCTGAGGGAATGCTTTCTCTAAGGATCTGGCATTGAGATGATGATAATATTGTCACCTTCACCCACCACGTTCTGTGCAGACGGCACTCTTTCACTTTCATCCTTTAACATTATGTTTTAGTGCCACTATTAAGGCATTATGAGTTTGCATGAGTGTTTTCTTTCTGTTGGAGAAAGGGCTGCGACTCTCTGGGTCACTTTGGGAATTGTGTCTGATTGCAGCTTGTGTGGTGAACTATGAAGTACATTTTCAAAGAGCCGTACAGATTGCTCTGTGGGGAACTGCAGCTAGGACTAGGCTGAGGAGAAACAACACAATGCTGAACAATAAAAGCACAGCAGCAGACGCTGATTGCGGAAATATTTTGACTCTCAAAATCACTGAGCGTCTGTCTCTTGAGGAGGTAAATACTGCTACTTGAAAGTTGTAGGCACCATCATTTAAAAACGAAATAGAAGACATAGACATAAGCATTTTCTTGCATGATAAAGTGGCTATAAAATAAACATCTTGAAAACAAAAGATGATGAGATTCTCTAACTTGTCGATATGTATAACAAAAAATGTCAGTTATGTTCAAAGTACCATAAGGCCAAAAAAGATTTGTTTCATCACATAACATGCATATCACACTTTGGAATTAAATTACCTGTTTTCAATTTTAGAATGGATTTATTATCACATTTCTGTTTTATAGCAAGCTATATGTAGTTGCTATAGAGATACAGATATTATATCGTGTTTGCTCAGTGTTTCTGGCATCAGTCACTGTGCTGAGGTTAATGCTTCCCTTTGAGTGTGATATCAAATGTACTGTGCAAGGTGTTACTTTAGAGTGTGAAACTTAATGTTCAGCTGTACTTTGACCCAACAGCTGTGGGAGGGATGAACCAGGAGAGCCCTGTATCTTAATTTGAATGAATTTTATTGATTTGTTGTGAGAAACACACATTATCTAATTCATGCATACAGTTATATTCGGAAGGACATGAACCTTTTGTTTGCCTCTTGTTTGCCTGGTGTTCAATGATAGTGTATGCCTCAGAAAGAAGAATACAAGAAGATCATTGCATGCCTTCCAAATTCATCATTCTAAAGGAGAGTTAAAGTTGTTAAGCTATTTTGAAACTAACTATCATGGCTCACACAACTTCTGTGAGAAAACTGTGGCTCTTTAACCTGAAGAGAATTATCACCCAGCTCTAACGTTCTCCTCAGCTTTACTGACTGTTTGGGCATCTTTCACTCATTGTTTAGCTGCCACAGCTGCCACAGTTTTACTTTATACCATGGTCAACCAGTCAAGTCGCAGCTACAGACGTGACATGTCCGTCCATGACAGCTGGCAATGCTTCAAATATGGATGTTGCTGCCAACAACCTACATATTTTAAAACATGGATGCTTCATGCACATCTTCATCCCAGTGGCAAAGAAGATCCATCACCACAGTTTCTAGGCAGGCACCGAAGATTAGTGTCACCGATTCAGTTTTCAACCAGATGTCTCCCCTTTTGCTCCTGAGTTATGATGTTGAACAATGGCCAGGACCTCTGGCATTCTTATTAGACATTTGTGTGATATGCTGTCAAAATAAACATATGAATCCTTTAGTTATGGCCAAAGACATGTTTTGTGAGGTCAAAGTGATCTTTGACCACCAAAATCTAGTCAGTTTTAGTCCAAGAGGACGTTTTTGCCAGATTTAAAGAAATTTCCTCAAGGTGTTGAGCTATCATGTTCGCGAGAATGAGATGGATGTGAGGTCACAGTGATCATTACCTTTGACCACCAAAATCTAATCATTTCATTATTGACCCATGTGGACGTTTGTGCCAAATTTGAAGAAATTCCATCAAGGCCTTCTTGAAATATTGAGATCACTAGATGAGAAAGATGCAAGGGAACAGTGACCTTGACCTTTGACCACCAAACCTAATCAGTTCATCATTGAGTCCAAATGGACGTTTGTGCCAAATGTAAATAAATTCCCTCAAGGTGTTCTTGAAACATCATGTTCACATGAATTGGATGGACAGCCAGGCAGCCACACCGATCGCTGGCACGGGGGCATGTAAAAAAAAAAAAATCACTGTACACTGCCTGCCCAGCACCAGGCAGATACAGCTAGTAAATATCTTGTAATCTTAGTGGAGCATTAAGAAGCAAAATATATTTTGCTCAGGTCATAGTGTGGACCAAAAACAAAGCTAAAAGGAGACTGAACATTGACCTTATCTTTGCCAGGTGGCCAGAAGCACAATTCGGAATGAATGCTAATGTTACTTTGTATCTGCCCCCAAATGGCCAGAAATCCTGTTGCATTTTCTTGTCGGCAAACTCTTTAAGAATTCTAAAGTCAGCATTGTGTACAACTATGTTTAGCCTACTAGCTTGCAGTCATCCTCTGCTCTTTCTTCGCTGGCACATTGTTGCATACCCTGGTGCATTATCTGTGGACACTGACTGTAGATTAGTGGAAAAGTATGAAACCATAGGCAGGGTGGTGCAACACGTGCCTACATCTTAATTTGCACATCTTCATGCAGATGTGGGTAAACGGAGCTAATGAAGGAATGTTTAGACACTATAAAACTTAATAGTTTTAACCAAAAGAATCTTGCATTTATCTAATTTTGCTTTATCTATTCAAGACATGGATTAATCAAACTGTTTTTATTTATTTTATTTTATTTTATTTATTTTTGAGGATTTTTTAAAAAGTAGCTTTCAATGCTCCTGAGCTATCGGGCAGATTTAAACTGACAAATTCTGCAGACCAAAACCCTTGGAACATGCTGCATGCTCTTACCACAGCCTGTAACACTTGAACTTTTCTCAGTAAATGCCACCACAGCTCTGCTATGCTTGTCAGAGTTGAGCTGTTGTGGGACATCAGGTTTGATTGCTCCCTGGCCTGAAGTGGAGCTGCACATGGGAATTCCCCACATGGGAACGTTATGTAGTCTTGGGATTAGTTTGACTCTATTTTATTCTTGGAATAGCATCATTTTTTCTTCACTTGCATTGAGCATTGGCACGTGTTATTAATGTGTCGGAACTTAATTAAAGAATGGTAATATTCATGACATTGTAACATTTTTTCTGTATGAGCATGCCTTGTGTGTGTCACAGTTATATCATTTTCAGAAAATAGGGACTTGACTTACAAAAAATAAATGTTCCTCACCCTGGGTAATAACTGGTCAGTTAATGAAAATTCATTCACACATTAAAGCTCCCTTAATCATCCGTTGATTAGAATTAAAATTTCTGTTAATTTCAATAAAAGAGATGACTGTGTATTGGCTGTACAGCTAAATGGTTCTAATTTCTGTTTTAATCATTCTAATTCTGTTTAAATCCCTGTTTTAATCAATCTTGGCCTTTTAAACTCAAGGCCAAGACCGGACTCCCATAAGTGCAGACAATAACACCACATCATTCAGCCATGTCCCAAATATCAAGGAGCTGCCATCAGTGAGCTCCTGTCTGAGTGATTTGTATGAAATGTTGGAGATGGTCCTTATCAGCAAAGCAGCAAAAATTCAAAGAAAATCTTATCTTTTTAAATTCTTTGTGGCCAAAAACACATTTGCCGTCAGAATAAATGAGTCTTAAGACTCTCTAATGGGAATTCCTTTGCTTTAGTTACCACCTGCGCTGAGGTTAATGTCCCATTAACACTTGCAGAATGTCCTGTTTTTAAAATATGTTGTCGACACTGGTCTTGCACTTCGACTTCTTTATTTCTATTCTTTGTTTGGCTGGATGGATTGAGATGGCTGCCTGAGCATGAAGAAATTTCGATTCAAGTGTTCCTCATTGTTCCCACCTGCGGTTACATAAAAATATCACATTTCTGGTGTGAATCCATTTCAAAGTGTTGGCTCGCTCTAAGATACATGAAGTCAAAGAGCAAAACATGTGCACAGACCTTTCTTTTGATTGTCGTAATGCATGGATAATTTCAAACCAAATCACTATGCAGAAAAATAATGACAAAAGCAAAACACCCACCACTCTGGTGCATGATGGGGCGAATGCTCTGTTCCATTTAACGTTGGAAGGGGGAAATTCCCTGCTGGTAGTGTGTAATTACAATATTAGCATGCTACAGGGTTTTTGTACAGATGAGAGAAAAGAAATGAAAGAGACCTTGATGCTTGTGAGATTTGATTCAGCCAGTAAAAAGGTATGTTTTCCACAACTGCTAATGTTTAAGTATGTCAGTGCAAGCCACATAACACTGTTTTTTTTCCAAAATGCAACCTCCATTCACCCCTCCAGCAATCCATTCTCTTTACTCAGGGGCACAGGTTGCTGAAACATATCCCAGCATGCACTGGGCTGCATTACTGAGCATTTCACATGTTACGTTGGCAAATATGCATCTCCTGTTACCTTCCATTCAGTGTGAGCAGAGGGGTGAGGAAAACATTCACTTCTGCTGGCAAAGCAAATCCCCATCTTTGCATCAGGTGGATTTCAGCTTTGGTGAACTTTGACTGCTGTGTGGAGGGGTCACTGATTGTTGCCTTGTCTAACCAAGGCAATTCTATTTAACAGGACAATAAGACAATTCATAAAACATTAACAGCAAAAGAAACACAAAATAAAAACAGATTTCAATGCAATTAAAAAAGCTAAAAATACAAGATTGAAAGTTACTGTGTTGTGTGAGAAACTAATAAATACTTGATTTAATAAAAGGCAGCAGCAAAGAGAAAAGTCTTCAGCCTTGATCTGAAAGAACTGAGAGTTGAAGCAGTCTTGCATTTGATATGATAGATAGATATGTGGTGCATAAAAAATAAGTGCTGCTCCTCCATGTTTAGTCTTGACTCTGGAGACACAAAGTATTCCTGTCCAAGAAGACCTGAGAGGTCTCAGTGGTTCATAATTTAGCAGAAGGCCAGAAATGTGTTTGGACCCTAAACCATGCAGTGTTTTATAAACCAACAGTTGTATTTTGAAATGAATTATCTAGCAGACAGTACGCCAGTGTAAAGATCTCAGAAATGGAGTGATGTGGTCAACTTTCTTGGTGTTAGATTTGTTTTAGGGAGACCTGCTGAGACATGACTGGAGTCAAGTCTACTGAAGATAAATGCATGAACAAATTTTTCCAAATCTTGCTGAGATTGAAATCTTTTTATTCATGGAACATCCTTAAGGTGATAGTAGGCTGACTTTATAATTGTCTTGATGTGGCTATTGAAATTCAAGTCCAGACCAGAGTATTTTATGTATTGGCCATTCACAATACAAACTGCCCCACATTAGAGATGCTGTCTGGGTGGCAATGAATCAGGAGACAGGCATGGAATGTAAGACAGTGAAAAATGTAACAATAACATCATGTTTTGTATAGTATAGGTATAGTGTCTAAACCTGACTTGGAGAGACTTATCCCTGCATTTGTCTCTAGTAGGTTAGACTACTGTAACGGCCTGCTCACTGGACTCTCCAAACGGGCCGTAAGACAGCTGCAGTACATCCAGAATGCTGCTGCTCGGGTCCTGACCAGAACCAGGAAGTACGAGCACATTAGTCTTGTGCTCAGGTCTCTACACTAGCTTCCTGTGGCTCAGAGAATAGACTTTAAAGCAGCTCTGCTTGTGTACAAGTCTCTCCACGGCCTAGCACCAAAGTACATCTCTGACATGTTAGTGCCATATGAACCATCGCGGACTCTGAGGACCTCAGGGACCGGCCTCCTGCTGGTGCCCAGAGTCAGGACTAAACATGGGGAATCAGGGTTCAGTTTTATGCAGCTAAAATCTGGAACAGTCTTTCTGAAGATGTGAGACAGGCCTCTACTCTGACAATGTTCAAATCTAGGCTCAAAACAGCTCTATTTCACTGTGCATATGACTGAAAGGATCTTATCTGCACTCTTCTCTTTTAAAGTTCATTTTATAATGATTATTTATGTTTTTATTTTGTATTGTGATTTTAATGCATTTTCTTGTTCTGTAAAGCACTTTGAATTACTTTGTGTACGAATTGTGCTCTACAAATAAATTTGCCTTGCCTTGCCTTTTGTGGTATTCATAAGTAAGCTAATGAACATTTGCCTAGCAAGCTAGCTTTCCACGTGCGTCACATCTGCCACTGCGCATTAAACACAATTATCGCCTCAGCAGGCAATGGTTACCGAACTGATTCACTCATGAGTGATGATGTCCTTGTTAAGTGCTGCAGGGATGATGTTTATTTGTAAGTCAACATTAAAGTTTCACCCTTTCCTTCGGCGAAAAACCAGTGGGATTTTTCCATTGGATTTTGGATTATTGCAGAAAATAAATTCTTTGGCAAACCAAAGTTTATAATACTTACTTGTTTTGTTCTGTGAGATTGGCAACCAAATCGGGAGATTGGGGGATAAAATCTGATACAAATTTAAGGAAAAGGAAATGTGGGAACATAGAGCTGTGGGAACATAGGCGCGCTCCCCTCATTCCTGCATCTCTCTGTATGTCAGTTCTTTAATTTTACAGAAAATGTTTAAAATCAAAGCGCATTTTTGTCAAAAGTAATGCAGTGCAGAATTTGTTTGTTTTTCTTTCTTTTTTTCAGTAATGCTCATGTCATGTCTGTTAAAACAGTCTTAGGAAACTCATGGTTGAGAAATCTCTCAAATTCTACCTGTAATTTCAATATGATTTCTCCTTTCATTCCAATATGTTAGCAGGAAAGAGCAATTTGTATTTTTCTGACATCTCCGGCAGGAAGCATCATTGCCGCCATAACATGTGATGGGGAACACTCTGGGCGATTTGAGTCTCTGAACCTGCATTTCCACACTGACTGCTTTCATCATATGAAATGGTTAAAGATCAGAGAGGAGTGAGAGAATGGTTGCGCGTGGATCAGTCGAGCTGCATGCTATACATGAACAGCACAAAGCACTTGGGGGAGTGTGCTGCTTTTATTTCGCGGCTTGGAGTAAGACATAAACTCTTGAAAAATTACAGCAGACTACAAAGGTGGGAGAACCACCTGAGCTTTGATGCTGTGTCCTCCAGCAGCCATCCATCAACACGGTTCCAAAAGAGATCTAAAGCCCAGAAATTCTCTCCTGTTACTACAAAGCATGTGCGTATGTGATGCTACATGCCTTAAATATCAGCCAAATGTCATCAGTTGCAGCAATTACACTTAAAAACACAGAAAAATGCATATTTAATGCTCAGTAAAGTCTTATCACATTAAAAGAGAGAGCACTTTCTGTCCTTTAGAGGGCTCATATCCTGAATGGATTTTCAGAGGAATACATTTGATTTAAAAGATCAGACAAAACTGATAACCTACATTTAAAGCACCATCTACCATCTACCAGCTCTCAGATTTTCCTTTTTTTTATTATAAAAACTTATAAAAACAACTTCTGGGAATCCTTTTCCCACCCTAATACTTGGTTTATCTATTTAAATGATAAATATAGGTCTAAATAGGTCTTCTGGCAGTACCAAATTAATTGGGGCCAGTGGTTTAATAGATAATATCAATATCGTCTAAAGTGAAGCCACTCAAAAACAGATATTTTCTCCATTAGCATTGTGCTTCATCCACCTCAGTCTTATTGTAGCTGCTCTACTTCACAGCAGCTGGAGGCATTGTTAGGAAGAATACATGTGCATCTGTGAAAACGTATTTGGCAGTGAGTGACCTTGTTCTGACACTGAGGTAAGACAAATACACGATTCGCTGAGCTCTGACAGTTACTATCAACTATCAACACATTCTCACTCCGACCTTGTCACATATCGACGTTTAGTCATGGACTTTCCATGTCCAGATGCAATGTGCAAGACACCCTGCGTTGATTGTTGATGTTCTGGGAGAGTGTGTCAACTTCTGCCTGCTATGTACATTGTCTTCTTTCAAAATGCACTTGTGTTTTCACAAGAAATGCACAGATTACATACAGTTTCTTTAAAAAAAAATCACACTAGATTCATTCAACATCGCAAATTGACATTTTTTAACTTCAGTAACTAGTGAACGTGGTTGGGTTAAGGCAACCAAAGCATGTGGTTGGGTGTACGAAAAAGAACAGGGTTTGGCTTTATAATCTTAAAGGACGCAAACACCACACGTTGGAGCAATTCTCCGCCCTTCCACTCACAACACTTGGTCTTTTGCCACCTTAACTTCGTTCTTCCTTTCCCCCTGACACCGCAGAGTGCTGTCACACTATAACTGTGACTGGCCACCTATCATGCCGACATAAAAGGACAGCTTGGTTTATCTGTGTCTGGCACTGCAAGCCACTGCCTTTGAAGACTTCAGGGTGAGACTGGGTTGCATCAGCAGTTAAGAGTTGTATTCAAAACAGTTAACGCTGAGATGAATGAAATGCATTTTTAACCCTTTTCACGTCCGCAATCTTATTTTGCACCTATTTAACAACATATGCCAAAAATGCAAAAAATCAATTACTTCATATTCTTTTATCAAAATATAATCATGTATTTATCCTATAAAATATGAGGTGTACTTACATTTGCCTCGACCAGTTCCAACTGATAATATCATGACAATCAGCAAGTTATAGTTGCACACAGCTAAGATTTGTCAGGTAGCTAGATAGAATCAGTATGGTACGCTGGTGTTTCAACAGGTGTCTGCCACCTCACCTTAACATTCTGCTTGCCTAACTACTGTTGTTATAGACCTCCTGGAATGTATTCACTTTGAGGAAAGTAGTATCTGTGACAGCACCAGATTATGCACAAGGCATTACACAGTGGACTGCCTCAGCACTACAAGCTTCATCTCTTTCTCCCTGACAAACACTGCTACCCCTTTTTAATGATCAAATCAAATTCCTCCCAACAATATATCCCATGGAATTAAATGACCCGCCTGCCCATCTTGTGTCATTTGGCAGTCCTGTCACAATACTAAAGCGAGATAGGCTCTAGAAATGTTGTGTTATCAGGACTATGACCTGCTGAGATATTAACTCCATGAGTAACTTGATAACTGGCCAAAATCTGATTAAAGTGTTCTCTGAAAGCCAATTTCTGTTCTCAGCCAAAGATAATTTGTGAGGAAAAAAACTTGTCTTTGCAGACAGAGCACAGGTGAAACTGATTTACATTAACAATGGCTCATTTCCATAAAGCTGTACTTGGTAACTTTTATAAAAAAAAAACAGTTCCACATATTAGGTGAAATTGTCACTATATCCACAGAGTATTGCATGAAAGAGAAAATCTTCGGACAGACTCCTCTGCTCCTTGCAGTGCTTCTAATAGGGGTGTAATGATCCATCCATCTGGATTGATATACTGGTTCGATGATCAACAGTCCAGTATCATTAATGCAACGTGAAAACATTGATCTACATCATCATCTTAAGCATGTGCTTTTTTATTTTGTGCGTGTCACCATCAAACAGCAGCAGGCAGATGGCAAACAGCCAGGAGAAAGACCATGAGGATAACATTCTTTACTCTGCAATAAATCAGCAGTGTGGAAATATTTTGGATTGCAGACAAAATTCAGGTCAACAGAGCACATCGTGCATGGACACAATGCCATTACGAGATAAAACAGAACGTCTTCGGATTGCATTGTGTTGTCTGTCACTCGTAACTGACCAAACTGCCGTAACTGCCACAACAAAACAGGAAGGAGGATTTGATTGGCTGCCTGGGCCAATGACGACAATGACGAATGTGACGTTAAAAAAATTGAAAATATTTTAACTTTTCAGTGTCTATGCGTGTTTAAAAGAAGCGTCTACAAAAACGCACGTCTAAAAAGACGCCGGAAAAACGCCTGTCTAAAAAGACGCTTGAACACCGGTCAGACGCGCCATATCATAGGAAAACAATTGTTTTACTGGCGTTGTGCCTCTAGCGTTTCATCTCTGTGTGATCACCCCTTTACATGTTGTTGTTTGTCTCTGGTTTTATATTGAGAAGAGGAAAAGATCGCTAGAGGCTAGGCTAATTTATACGCTAGGCTGATTTATACAATGTAAAATGCCATAGACTTGTGCTAATAACGTTAGCATATTGTATTGGTGGAGGAAATGTGTCCAGATAAAGACAAGTGTTTGTCTGTCAGTTCTGTGGTTTAAAGTGAAGCCAAAATGTGTACTTGTGTTTGAAATTGTCTCTATTAAGCCAGGTTTAATGTGTGTTTTGAATCAACTAGGCCTATATAGACCATTTCAAAATTGACAACATAAACATTCTAATGGGTCCCTTGGTACTTCCTACTAGAACGTTTGTTAATTTAGTACCTGACAGGAAGTGCACAGGGACCAAAGCTGTTGCCCCAGCAACAGAGCATCAGTGAAACAGTCTATAAATAAAGTTTGATTTGAACTAAACTTTACAGCACTTAACACAGTCCTCTACCGCAGACTAGTGTTTTGGAGGTGTAACTGCAGAGTATCACAGACACACCACCGCAGAAGTAAAAATAACGTGCAGATTTTTTTTTTCCCCACGACTAATTGATTAGTTGAAGATTATGTGCGACTTTAGTCGACCAAGATTTTCTTTCGTTGACTGCTAATGTAAACATGTTTATGCTAATAATGGGTCACAAGCAAAGAACAATTGTTTTGTCCATGAATCTTTGTTGTTAATCTTGTTTTATGGTTGTTGGAAGAAGTTTACCTTCAGTGCTTTAAGCCAGGTAGCCCTGACGTTTTAGGAAACAGATGATGGTTTGGGTTAAAATGAAAAGATTTCTTCTAGAAAGGTCTTTCTGTCAGAAAGCCTTGAAGGTTATACCATGTGCTGCTTTATGTGTGTTAGTAGAGTCAGTTTAAAGTAAACTCTACTGCACTGAAGCAGTTACAGTTATTCACATCATTTATGTGTTTGTCTTTATCTTTTATGGCCAAAAGCAGAAAGAAAATGGATGACAGCCTCTTTTGTAACCAATGTGTTACATGAGCATCAAATCGGTCACAGGCCCCTAAATCGGATCGCTTCAAAATGTGTTATGGCAGACTTTAGAATATCGTATTGTTGTCCACATAATCTATATAATATCATATCATGATCAAACCAGTGACTTTCACCCTTAGCTTCTTGGCATTTCCAAAAATGTACTGCAGCTGAACGAAAACAACCAGTAGAGCCAAGGAGTCTTTAACACAGCTGTCAATCATGTTGATCACTGTTCATGAACGGTGGTCAAACTATCAAACTAGGAAGTGCTTACCAAATATGGAAATTAAATGTTTGGGTTTTTTCACGTCGTATCTGTCTCATGTACTGGATTTGGGGATTTTCTGCCTCTCTTCTCTGCAGATCAGTGGGCAGACGTGTTCAGTGCTCTTCACACAGGTTTGATTGGGTCCAAGTGTGGCCTCTGGCTGTTCTGCTAGAGGACATGAACAAAGTTGTTGCCAAGCCACTCCAGTGTTATGTTGGCTGTGTGCTCAGGACCATTGTCCTGTTGGAAGGTGAACCTTTGGCCGAGGCTGAAGCCCTGAGCTTTCTGGACCAGATTTTCATTGAGAATACCTTAGTGCTTCACAGAACATGTGAGCAGAGCACAAGCAAGCTGGGAGCACTTGCGGAAGGATTTAAAATGGAGCGCAGAGTGGATTTTTTTTAAAAAGCTGGAGTGTTGCCTTATCTTCTGCTCCATCCCACTGTAATTTCACTGGTACTGCTCACACCATGAGTTTGAAGCATGCCTGGTCAGGGCTTGACATTAAAATTTTTGCTCACCAGCTACTGTGGCTATTGCTTTTTCCACAGTTACAAGCCACTAAACACTTTTACTAGCCTAGAAATTAGGTTTTATTTGATTACAGTTGACTATGGTAACTTTAAGGTTGGGAGAAATCTAGAGGAAATGTAATTTGTAAAACAGAAGCTTCATTTACATAACCAGGTAAAGTAGTAATGTAGTAGTAATTAGTAATTTTCATATCATTACTAATGTGCCCATTCTCAGCTTTACCTAAACCCTGACCAGTCCCTGCTACTGTAAAAAACAAAACAAAAAAAAACAACCTACAGCTTGACACTGCCACCACGCTTTATCATTTGGATAGTATTGTGTAAGTGATAAGTGGTGCCTTGTCTCCTCCAGACATCATGCTTGGAACTGAGCCAAACAGTTCAATCTTGGTTTCATCAGACCAGGCTTTGATCAAAGCTCTTGTTTCTCACAATCTAAGAGTCCTTTGGGTGTTTTCCTGTGTCTTTCACTGAGGAGAGGCTTCTGTCTGGCCGCTCAGTCATAAAGCCCAGATCAGTTGGAGTGTTGCAGTGATGGTTGTCCCTCTGGAGTTTCTCTACACAGGATCTCTGGAGCTCTGCCACAGTGACCATCGTGTGCTTGGGCAACTCTCTTATAACAACTTCCCCCGCAATTGCTCAGTTTGGCTGGCGGGCAAGCTCATCCGGGTTGTTCTTCCAAACTCCTTCCATATAAGAATCAGGAGGCCACTGCACTTTTGGAAACCTCCATTGCAGCAGAACTTTTCACAGATCTATGCCTCAACAAAATCCTGTCTCTGAGCTCTGTGGGACTTTTGTTTGACCTCATGGCTTCGTTTTTGCCCTGATATGCATCTATGCGTCAGCTGTGAGACCCTACATAGACTGTGCCCTTTCTAATCCTAACGTCATATCGACTGAGTTTACCATGGGTGGACTCCAGTCAAGGTGGAGTTACATCTCAGAGGTGATCATACTTCAGTTATTTCTTTTTCGATAAATTTGCAGAAATGTTTTAACTCCTTGCATGCTTGTATTTTCCCAAGGCTCTGCCTGAAACACAGAGAATCCCTCATGCAGTAACATTTCACCCTTCACACATCCAGCCTCAAGCTTCATTTGTTCTTTGTAGCCTGCAGCTGTCCACCATTAAAATCCAGTTTTGGCTGTTTAGCCAGTGTAAGGCTACAGCCAACCCCTGCGGCCGAGGAGGGGTGTATTTCCTGGAGCTGTTGTTGTAGGTGTTTTAGACCGGATGTTTGAGGACATGTTTTATTTGGAAAGAGTTAAGTACCACCGCCTGGAGCAACATTGTTCTTGTCATCTTTCCTCTCAACAAAATCAAAGTAATAGGAATATCTCCAGCTGCTCAAGGTAAGTGTTTCTGTCCTCCAAACTAACTTAGCTTGCTGCTTTGTGATGTGCACAAAACGAGGATTATGAACATGAATCCACTGATGTGATTGTTGTATTTCAGGTCAGTTGTGGGGTGATGACAAAATTAATGTTGGAATGAGTTGTTAAGTTTTGAGTACCAGTCATATTATTACTGAAATTTTATTGTGATTAGTTGTACTTCTCGTTACTGGAGAGAGTAAAGTTACTGCCCAACACTGATACTGAGTGTAGACTGATGAGGGGAAAATATGAATTTAATCAATTTTAGTATAAGGCTGTAATATATTGAAATGTGCAAAAAGTGATGGTGTCTGAGTACTTAAGTTTCAAATAGAGCATCTTAATATTATTATCTTAATACTTAATATTAAAGTACTCAGATTGGGATCAGGACCAAAACAAACTTGATTGGGGAGCCCAGTCTCACCCTGAAGCTGTCGAAATCCGGTCACAAACAGATAAAAAAAAAGTGTCCTTTGACATCGGCATGATACACATCTGGTTGCTGTTGTAGTTTAATGACACTCAGCTGTGTCAGGGGGAAATGCGACAGGACAAGGATAAAAGTTAAGGCAGCGAAAGTCCATCTGAGGTGGCTGCGAGGGTTGGCGGATGTCCAACAAACACATTTTCACCTGAGAGAGCGATGTTCTAAAGCCAAACCTTGTTCTTTTTTCCTAAACCTAACCATTTGCTTTTGTTGCCTGAACGCAACCATGTCTGTTTGTTGTTGCCGATGTAATGTGTTTATTTTGAAAGAGACTGTATGTAAATGTTTTCCTGTGAAAACAGAAGTGTATTTTGAAAGAAAAACAATGCATGTACCACGGCAGAACTTGACCCAGTGTCCCAGAACATGAACAACCAACGCACCCAGGGTACCTTGCACATCATATGTCGACGTGGAAAGTCCATGACCAAACGTCAAGATGTGACAAGGTCGGAGAATGAGAATGAGAATGTGTTGGATTGGCAAGTCATTACTAATTCATTTTGCCAATATCAAGTACGTTTTTAAAGTTTAATTATTTACTTTTCTTGTATACTTTATCATACGCAGGTGTTTGATTCTTTATTATGAAGGAAATTAAAACATCTAAAACTATTATTACATTAACATATATCATCATAATTCTGGAAAGGCAGTCATTGGTATTGGACAATGACTTCATGGGATTTACCTTGAAACTGTGTTAAGCTCACAGCTAACAGTGAATCAGCCTGTGCTGTTGCAGGTGTATCCTCGTGGAGTTGCTCTGACAACAGATCCAGATAAATCTGAAACCAGCTTCGAATAACTGAAAATCCCAGGCTTGTGTCAAATCCTGTTATCCACGAACAGGCCCCAGGGATTTTTCACGGCAGACATTTGACATGCCACAGCAGGAAGAGCGTAGGTGTTATTAATAACCCTAATAAAGGGCAGCAATCAAGTTCCAGGGCCTCTCTGCATTCTGCATGCTGTCTCACTGTAATGCCCAAATGTAATGGACTCTCTTTATTAATGGCATTAGTTACACCTGCTGTGAAAATTCTCTGTCATAAGTATCTCCTGCATGAAAAATACACCGTCTAATAGACCACACATAAAAATGTTTTATTTAGTGTATTAACAAATTGTATTATACATTTTATAGACAGTGTTTTTTTCCTTTACTTTTGTTTCACAAACAACAGCATTATAAAAATAAAAGCACATATAACATATATTGTGATCATGGTGTCATTTTTTCTCGGCAAATCTGAAGTAATACAGCGTCTATTTACTCAATTTGTTTATTCTGTTTTTTTGTTCTTTTCCTACAAAAATGTGTAGTACAGTTTAAAAAAAGGAGTGAGCTTACTGTTGAATGGAGAGCTAAAAACAATGAAGTGCCCATCATGTGCCAGGTTAAAAAGGAAGGCCATGATTATAAAACAAATGTTTATTTTTGCACCTGTGAAATAAATGTGATGAGAAAAATGCAAACGAAAAGTCATGCTGGTGTTGAAATGGCTATATCTGTGAGATGGTTACATTGCTTGGGTAATACTTCATCAGCAAAAGCTTTTGTTTACGTATGTGAGCGATTTCAAATTTGTGCAACCTACAAACGTCAGCACACTGGCAACATATCAGTGGTGGTAGTGTTTTAAATTTATAGTATTAACTGTCAAAGTTATTTTCATCAGGAGAGAAAAAAAGAGCTATGAGGCAAGTTTGGTGAAATCCTCCTTAATTCTACAATGTTGTACAAATTTATACGAAAAGCTGACATGAGAATCTCAAATGCACTCTTGAGATCCATGACGACAATGGAAATGTCCCCCAAATGTCCCTTGCTCGGCTCCAGAATTGCTCTTAACCATCATCAGGCCTGTGTGATAACTGCTGTGCCATCTGTGCACCTGGCCGCCCGCCCACTTATTAGCTACATAATTTGGTTGTTTCATATTCCATCGAGTTGGGCTGCTTGGCACTGAAAGTCTGCAGCGCTGCCTGGATCCTGGCAACGTCCGTGGTGGACAGTTTGAGCCGGTGCCGCAGCAGACAGGAGAAGAGGTCCAGAGGCTGAGCTCCAGGCGGGGAGAGCCTGTTGACCCGATCCCGGATCTCCAGCAGCTGCAGCAGGGCAGAGTCCTGCGATCCCTGAGTATATGGGTAGTCAAGCTGTAAAATCAAGTCCTGGATCGCTTCCGGGTCAAAGTGCATACTGTAGCCATACACCTGGATGCTGTTTATCTTCATGTAGCCTAGGTTTCGCCCTGGTTCCAGGTACTCCAAGGGTTCGTAATATACAGTTCCATTCCCATTAGCTGAGGGCCCTCTGATTCGGCTCCTTAGGTAAAAGTGGACTGTCTCAAAAAATGTTTTCCACTTGTTGCCCAAAGTCAAAGTCCAGTTATAACAATCATAAGGAAGGTCTAATTTAGTCCTCTCCCAGTCTGGGTAGTTGTTCTGATCAATGGGCATGATCCAGCTCTCTGAGTGGCTGCCCCCAAACGGATTGATATAGACAGATAGCAGGGGGTCCAGAGTGCTGTTCTTGGTAAGGCAGATCTGTAGAGACATCCCCAGGAGCATGTGGACATGGTTTGACTTGTATTTATTACTTTTCAGCGTCAGCAGCATCCTCTTCCTCCACGACGGGTCGAACCAATTATTCAGCCTGACGTCGTTGCTGACAAAGATCCCGTGGATGCTGATGCGGTTGTCACGTTTCTGCAGAAGGTAGCGCAGCTCCAGGTCCTGCAGGTCTGTCTCGAAGCCAATATAGTGGTCAGTGGAGTCCGGCACTTCGTTGCGGCACACACCCTGGCTCAGCATGTAACCCTGGTTACAGGTGGCACAGCGGGAGCGGTTCTCGTAAGAGCAGGAGGCGCAGGAGGTGCCCTCGCCCACTGTGCAGGGGATCACGCCCTGGCAAGGGGGGTGCTCGTAGGGACACGAGCAGCTTTTGGTCTCCTCCAGGTAGGAGCCGATGTGGTTGTTCTCACTGCAGTACATGATGGAGAGGATGTAGTTCAGCCAGTAGCTGAGGGGCCTGCAACAGAAACAGAGCAGCATGTAAGATTTACTGTAGACATGAATAATAAATTTAAGTATTTATGAAAAAAAGAATCCGTCTTCCTCAGAAACCTGTAAGCTAAAGAAATGACTGTCATGTGGGCATGGGCGGATTATGAGACAGTGGACCCCTGGGAACAGATATGCAAATGGCCCCACCACCTTTCCTTCAGAGGAGCAAGACACAGACTTTGAGGAGGTTTTGCCTCTTTTTTGTTGTTTTGCTTCTCTTTTTTTCATCTTTGTGCAATTACAACTTTTTGAGGTTAGTGTCTCTGTGATAGTTTTGTTTCTCCTTGTGGTAATTTTGCATCTCTTTGTGGGTCTTTTTTTTTCCTCTCATGGTTATTTTGAGTCTCTTTCTAATTGGTACATGTTAATGGAAGTGACATTTTGCAGGTGAAGGCCAGGGCTGCCCTCTAACTCTGGGCCCCTGGGCCTGTGCCTGGCGGGCCCGTTCAGGATACCATCCATGCATGAAGGGAATGACCGCACAAAAGTTATTTTGAGTTATGTGACAAAGTCTGCAGGTCCCTGAAAATTAATTAAAAAAAAACAAAAAACAAACCCATTTGTATTCAGGAACAAAAAAGAAATATAGTGCAGTAGTTTTATCTGGTCTTTAAAGATGAAGTTAAATTTCCAATAAAATAAAATGTTTATCATGTGTTATAATTATAGAAAACTCTCTTTTCTCCTGTATAATATGAACATGTAGTGCTGTTAATGACACTTCCTGCCCTCAGTTGACCAACTAAACCCTCTCATTATATTAAGCTACACTTGATTGTTAGCTTGTAACAACCTGCAATGTAATATCATGGGTTTGTGGTGCATGTTTCGATGTCAAAAAAAAAAACATGGCTGAGGTCTATCATCTCCATTGTCAGCTTTCTGATCTAACAACGTGGGCGAGGGAGGGATAGGTGAAGGTCAACAGTCCTTCAGTGTTCTGTATTACTTCATATTCTCAAGAGACTCATGCCCTCTGAGCAAGGCCCACGTTTAAGTGTTGCATTCAAATCCTATTGGTAAAATATTTCTAGAAATGATACCATCCATACACTGTATTTGGTTTTAGTCTGAAATAACTCCCACATTGGCAGAATATAATGTAGTGTTTTATGTAAAACCCCCACTGATGAAGTTTAACATTAGGGTCTGTATTTTTGATAGACAATTCACTCAATTCACTCTGTTTTAGAGTCAGTGATTAGGACTATATGAGTAACAATCAGCATCAGCAGATGGACCGCAAAACAAGAACATAATGTCCTAAATCAGCCTTTCACTTTCTTTGTTCCACATCTGTCACATTTCTGAATCCCTTTTCATTCTCTAGCAGTGTTAGCAGTTTTGTTATTGTCGTCAATTGCAGCTTCTAAATTAATTTAGGCCAAACAGTGGTGCATGTATAAGTCATTTACATTCCAAAAACATATCTTGGAGGCAAAATTCAACGCTTGTCCCAACAGTGTTTTGACTAAATAATAGCTGGGCTGCAAAGTGTGTGCTGCACTGTGAATTTTAACTTTAAGGATGAACATCCGATCAATGTCATTGAAAGTCAACCAAGTTTCTCTCCACAACTTTACCGACCAAGTTTAGAGCAAATATACGAGGTGTATTTCAGCATTTCAAAGTAAAGGTTGACCTCTGTTCATTCCCTGGAGAAACATTTCTCATTTCTACACAGCTGCAAATAGCAGTGTTTGGCGCTGACTTTTCTTTACCCAATGTGTGATGAGAAATGATGATGATAAATGTTGAATGCATGTGAGCGCACACAGCACTGTTACTAAAGTACAACAGATGAAAGTAATCAGCAGTAAATTTAAAACAAAGCCCTCACTCCAACTTTATTGATAAACATTTTGATACTTTGGACATGGAACTGTCTTATTTGAAAACTGCTACATATTAAGTGCAGGATAGATATTTTTGAGAACGTCACCTAATAGATGTACGTCAGACTTAACATATTAAAATGCAATTTGGTTTGACAAAACATTGTAAACTTAGATAGTTTTAGAGTCTAAGTGAAGCTCCTGGGAGAATTGCACAGAAATGGCAAAATTAGCATGACAATGTCATACTATTGTATGCTATATGATGATAAAGGTAAAATTGTGAACATGCAGGTACCATTTTCATCTCAAACAAGTCCCCCAACCCATTCAACAACATAGGTTGCTTGTTTCTACTCTTTAATACAGTGGTTCTCAAATTGTGAGACGGACCCCTCTGGTAAAATAAAGGTAAATAAATCTAATTTATTTGGGCAAAACAAACAAGAATTTGCTTATGCTATCATGCTGACCTTTATTTCACTAAAGTAAACAATTCATGATGATTTTTTTATTGGTTTATTCCCCAATTATTGTTAAACATTAATTCAAATTGTGGGGTTGGGGGACATGAACTATTTTCAGCTTCTGAAGGTGGCCATGACAGAAAAAGTTTGAGAATCACTGCTCTAGTACGACCCACAGGAGCACTTCCTATTAGCATCCTTTCCGGTGGCAGGTGGCAGGAGAGCAACCCAGTTTGTGAAACTGTCTTGGTTTGTATCGGTTTAGCCACCAAAACTACTTGATTAGGTTTAGGAAAAGATGATGGTTTTAGTTTAATAAAGTGTATTTGTTTGGGGGTTGACATGCGTAAGTCACGTTATGTACATCATGTTACGTACATCATGTTACGTACATCACATTACTTAATGACATCACATAACTACACAAATACATTGCTATATATAAGTACCCCATGTTATGCAAGTATGTCACATTCCACAGGTGTCTCACATAGGTCACGTCATGCCACATCACGTGCATCACGTTTTGCACATCACATTATGAATGTCGTGTTGCGTATGTCACATTACATAAGTACTTCACATTATATACTTCACGTTACGCACATCATGTTATGAATGTCATGTGTATGTCACATTACTTAAAGGAGCAATAAGCGAAATTCATCATTTCTAGAATGAAGGAATTGAAAAATTGCTATGTGAAGAACTAGAGGTGTAATTTCATCTGGAGTATAGCATGACCTCACACACCCTCTCTCTGTGTTGATCTCCAGCCCCTTCATGTATGGCCCTCCCTCACTATGAAAAGCTACAGCCAGTGAGCAATGGCAGCACGTATTTTCGAAGCAAAATGGCAGAGAGCGGAACGAAACCGGGGCTAACCAGTGCTTCCTCCTCAGTCTCCACTTCACCCAGTTTCATTCAGCTGCCCGAAAAACCTGCTGCTTCTTCCCAATTTAACCTGAAGCAATGTTTTAGCCTAGCGGATAGCTGGCTCGTGGGCTCGCAGGCTGCCCGCTAGGCTAAAACATCGCTCTCACTCATAGAGAAGAGGAGGAATGTTAGCGTTAGCTCCCGGTGTTAGCACTAGCCGAGTCGGCTGCCCCCGGCTACTGGAGTAACTTAACAGCTATGGAGCGCTTCTACCAGCTCTTCTAGTCACTGAGCCTCGCCTCCATCTCAGCAAATATATTAACATTTATTACAGGTATCATCATCATTGAAGTGGGCAGGGGAATAGCTAAACACAGCAGAGACCGAGACATCGCTAACTACTAGATGAGGGGGGGGGGGTGTAGAGCAGAGGTAGAGGGAGGAGTGGCTCATGACACACTTTGTTTTGGTCTACAGGCAGTGCACAACAGCAAACCTAGCGGGGAAACGATTTCGTTTTTTGCCCCTTTAAGTACTTCACGTTATATACTTCATGTTACGTACGTCACATTATGAATGTCATGTTGCGTATGTCACATTACTTAAGTACTTCACGTTATATACTTCATGTTACGTACGTCACATTATGAATGTCATGTTGCATACGTCACATTACTTAAGTACTTCATGTTATATACTTCACGTTGCGTACATTAGGTTAAGTATGTTGTGTTGCATGTGCCACATTACTTAAGTACTTCACCGTATATACTTCACGTTAGGGCATTAACGACTTTGATTTTTTTCACGTCGACTTATCTGTCAATAAAGTCGAAGTTGAGTTGACACGTCATTTGATGACATCATCATATTGACACAGCGGAGGAAAGTGAAGTATCTCCACACATCTGATGTGTGTCTGTGAAGGCCCGAACATACGAATGTATGTGGAACGGACTCTGCGGACGTCTGCAAGCCCTGTGCGCGCAAAGTTCAAGGCCCGAACGTACTCGGGCCACAGGCGCACAGGGCTTGCGGATGTCCGCTTTTAGTCCACACGAACCTCCGCGGACTCCACTCCGCGCACCAGTGACTGCTCAGCATGTATTTTTCACATCGGGGGATTTTTCGCGGATATTTTTTACAGGAAACTACGACGTGGAAGTGTGCTTGACTATGAAAGCCCGAATGACTGCGGACATTCCTCGCGGAGTCTGCTCCGCTTATAGGACGCTCAAGTATGTTCACTGGATAAAGTATCAGCGCAAGCACACACACACACACAGACAGAGAGGGAAAAAACACACGACTTGTCGACTCCTCCAGGGGGGCGTAGACTTGTGCCACTGACGTCGACGCGTCGACAAATCGACTTTTCTGTTAATGCCCTACTTCACGTGACGTATGTCATGTAATGTACATCACATTACATAAGTACTTCACGTTCATACTTCACATTACTTACATCACGATATGAATGTCATGTTGCGTATGTCACATTACTTAAGTACTTCATGTTATATATTTCACGTTACGTACATTATGTTAGGTATGTTGTGTTGCGTACGTCACATTACTTAAGTACTTCATCTTATATACTTCATGTTATGTACATCATGTGACGTATGACGTATGTACGTACGTCACATTACTTAAGAACCTCACATTACATACTTAAACCAACTTAATGCTGAGTCGTTTTACACAGGACAGGTATAGTAGTCTCCTGGGTCAAAGTTCTGCATTTGTTTGACCAGTTCATACGCCCAAACCTCTTCCCTACGTGGACTTTGCCCTCCGTCAAACTACGTCACACGACTTCTATTTCTCTCCCGTCATATTTACATACAACCTATGGTGTCCTTCATTGGGGGAGGCAAGTTTCCATTTTCAATGCAGTTGCATGTTCTTAAATAATAAAGTATTATCTTTATTGTCAGGAATGTGTGCTGCATTTATAAAGCTGTATGAAAATAGAAGAAAATGCTAGATATACTTTTGTTGCACATAATTAAGTACACATGTGTGTGTGTGTGTGTGTGTGTGTGTGTGTGTGTGTGTTTGTTGCAAGTACAACAAGTACAGGGCTAATTACACTATCCAAATGTGATGAAGAAATAGAGCCAAAACTATGACAGATTTATTTTGGGCTTTTCTTTTGTGATGAGCATCATGTGGAGCCAAAGTCTGTAGAAACACAGGCGCTTTGAACCAGCAGGCTACTTTAATACAATATTCCAGCATCACAGTCAGTGTAGTCATTGTGTGTAGCAGAGTGTGATGTGCAGGAAAAATAGAAGGAGCAAAAGACATTTTCCCAAATCATCAATTTAAAATCTGACGACATGTTTTCAGAAGACAGCTGATACAACGTGTTAACAGTCTTTACAGTATCAAGCTTCTCTGAGACTCATCAGTTAGAGTCAGTTGTGCATATCTCACCTCCAGAGCGGAGGCTGTGCACAGCAAGAGAGAGGAAGCTGTCCTGCCATCATAAAGCGCATTGTGTCAGCAGGACATGTAAACTGTCATGGAGACGCAGTGTGCAGCGCGGGCCAAAGAGAAGCTGGGTGTTCACTCTGCAATCTGTTCACTGTCTGTCAGCTCATTTCACACTGATCAATGCCACACACAAACTTTCTCCTTCTGCCACAGATTCACTTTTCACTCGTGCACAAAACTTTTCCTCCACAGAAGATGCACTACAGTTTTTCCATTATAAGTGATATTTATTTACTTGGCAAACCACAAAAAACAACAGTTGTTTTGTGCAGCTCTGTCGCTGATATTCTGACACCTTGTATTCGCAGCTCAAAACCAAAAAAAAGCATACTGTCCTTATCTTCAAAGGCTGTACTAGAGAGCTGCAATCGGAACTCTAAAATGGATTTGTGACGTAAGTTACAAAGCATATCATATTTTTATGTTTGCTTTTTCTCCGTCTGACAAAGACCATGATGCGTTAGTACATGAATAATGGCTGCAGAAATAGATGAATATATCTTTTATAAAAAGGAAAAAAACAAATTCTCCATGAACTAGGTCATTGGCAGTATGGTATTGGTACAAGGTAATATGAAGAGCAGCTGTGGAACAGAGGAAACCATTGTATTTTTTTGAAAATTATGCATTTAATGCAGCTTAACAAATATGACGTATATTTACTGTCTTTTTCTGCATATCTTTCATGCTCATTTACAAAATATATCCCACAATTAAAAGACTTTAATATCGAGGAAAATGTGACATTTCCATTGAGGAGGGGACCGCATCATTTTCCACTAACTGCTTGGCTTTGAACTCCGTTAATACGAAATGCCAGACTTCCTTAGATCTTTTAAGAGCACCAGGTTAAATCACAGCAGGGTCCAAAATATCCAGTTTAAGTATTTACTTTTAACACTCACACGCTATATCTCATTACTGCATTTACTGCTCTCCAAAAATTTGCCCCAGATACTGTCCAGCTGAAGTGTTGAGAAATACTGAATATTAGATTCAGTGCAGATGGTGCTGCACATGTGGAAGAGACTTATTTATGGACTCATCTCCATATGTCCTACAAGTCACTAACTGCCTTATCTTCTGATTTCATCAAAATTAGTTAGTCTGTAGGCAAGCAACCCAAACACCGGAACAAATGCTGGCTTTGTACATTTCTTCACACCACAGATATATTAAATGAGTGTATTTTAGATGTAATGAATATGCTGCGGCTTTATATCTCTTTACATGTCAATTTTCAATTTAATGTTGTAACAACACAGTGGTTAATGTGTGGTTAAGTTTAGACGCCAAAGCCACTTAGTTAGGGGTTAGGAAAACATTGCACATAGCTTAAAATACCTGGTTTGTTCACAACGTGTCCTGAGTATATGAAAAATACCTTCTTTTGTTGCTACGAACACAACAGCAATCTGGCCGAGGTGTCACATCATCCATCATCCATCATCTCCTCCTCCTGATAAGAAACTCAGCTCATATGTACATGTAATCTGAACTACATTATATGTATGAAACATACATTTGGAACATATTGGTGCATTGCAGAAATGCACTGAGCCAACTTCTTTGTCTGGCTACTGGGCTGAATTAAGTATATGTGCCGACACTCCTGCCATTCTGCCATGTGTCTTTTTGCCTCCTACTGGCAAAACTCCTTCAAAATAAAAGCACTAGCCTGCAAGTAACTTGAGAACATGTCAAGTTTGTAAAAAAAAAAAATACACTTTATTTTGAAGTACACTGAATTTTTGGTGCAAAGCTTTCATTACAAAGCACCATTTTCTGCTGTAGAGTGAATGACTAACAGACAGCTACTTGACAGAGACAGCAAATTAACTTGATGACATGACCAAATACAAGTATGATGCTGAAGATATTAAACCGTGTGGACCTTAAACTAATGACTATGGGGAAACTGGACCCCGTGGCTGAACCAGTTGGGAACCACAGTGTTGGGAAATATCAGTTAAATGGCCTGATGTAAGCTCAACAAAGACATCTGCGAGTTGAGTTATGAAGATCTGGGAGATTAGTAAATCTTTTAAAACCCCTTTGACTAGATTCATTCTGTAAACAGACAATATCACAGCCTACTAAATTACGATTACTGGCTCATTCAATCATATTGTGCTGGACTGGAGCTGCTGTGCGCTATTAAGAGTCGGGAGAAAAAGGCAGGGGGCACCTGCAGGAAACCAAAAGGTAAAGCTGTGTGAAAGATAACACGGTGTTGCATTGCTGCATAAAAAGCCTTGTGTTGCGATGCTGAGAGGAGAGCTCGACTAAAGTAACGCTGTAATGCCTCTTTTCATTTGCATTTCTCTCTCTGTCTCTCACTGTGCCTGGTTACATTCTCACACCGTGTGTGTCCAATACAACAGTGCCACAGACCTTACACCTGCTTTTCCCAGACATTAAATTTCTGCTGCAGTTTCATCTGTAGCAATGGTCAGGCTACAATGATAAATCAGGTGCAACCGCTATGTGTATTGCCATTCCTGTATCCTATTTGCACCTTTAAATACATATTGCTTGACACCAAACTCACAATTTTAAACTCTGCTGCTTTCTGTGTTTTTAGTGGTGGTAAAAAAAACCTTGGTGCAGTCTATTAGTAAACAAGAACGAATGTAATTTGGCTCTTTTGAGCCTAAAACGGGGCTTTAAAAATCCCATAAAATTGTGCAGCAACTCTGTGGTTCACTGGCTTTTGAGATCTATGTTAAAACTTTAGCATCTGCTATAAAGGCAATGCAAAAGCAGGAAATGAGGCGATGTCACAGTTCTGAGGTAGTAATACATCTTGGGCATGTGTGTACGGTCTGATAAGATTTTGTAATCAGTAAAATGTTGAAAATGGATCGTGTTCCCTTAGTTAACAGCAGGTGAAGGTGGTGGGCGATGAGAGACTGTATGGCTGCTGCTAAAAATCACATTGCAGGAGATGATTATTTCGTCTCTCACCTGAAATAGCTCCCGAAATAAACCTGGCTGCATTAGCTGTACTGACTGAATCACATTTCTTTCTCATAAGCCTTGAGTCTGTGGACTATATGTTATGATTTTTTTTTCTGTTGGATAAAACAAAATTACAAATATAGATCGGATGATCTTCTGAGGAGACACAGAAAACTTTTTGTCTATGATTTCTTCACAGGCTAGTTAACCAAAAGGAAAATCTCCTAAAGTTAGCATATTCCTTTAAAACACTGCAAACTTTAATTTCACAGGAGGATGACTTTGATTTCCTGGATGCAAAGGAGACCTTGGCTGGGAGTACAGCCAAGTCATCAGGTGTAACACTATAGCTCACTTCAGTAGGACCTCAGTTGAATATCAAAGTGCTAATATGTTGTGTGTATGATTAGCATAATGCCTAGTTGAGGGGATAACAAAGCGCTGCGCACGGAGTGGGCTGCAGAAAATAAATGAGCACTGCCGTTCATAGCTTGCTTGAAAGGACTTGTGATGTGGCTGCAGGCTTTGGAATTTTTGCTTATTTTCACACATGCACAGCCACACACATGCATGCGCTCGCGCGCACACACACACACACACACACACACACACACACACACACACACACGTACATCCACATCCGTATTAACAGAAAAGTCAGCAGGAATACTTATCAGCTTCTCACCTCTCCCTCAGCATAATAATTTTGGGCTGACTTCGACACCTCTTGCTGAGGGTGAAGAGCTTGTTGACGATGCGCCGTGCTTTGCTCAGGAGCTGCTGGGTGCTGAGCTCCAGCTGTTTGTAGCGCTGGTGAATGCTCGGCTCCATCTTCCAGAAGTATTGGATGGCCGACGTGTTCAGGGCGTAGAACGTGGGAAGCCTTCGAACGAAGTTCTGAAACTCATCTGGAGGGCATAGAGAGAGGCAAGACGACAGTTGAACACTTTTCTAACACAGGCCAAACTAACTCTCTCACTTCCTTCCAACTATGTTTGACTAATTTAGTCAGACCAAACGAGAGAATCACTTTGCAGCGGCCACGCGGGCTCTATAGAGCTGCAGGGCAGACTGGAAGTGATATTGTTTGACTCATATGCTAATGGAAAAAGGCAGAGCTAAATACAAGACTGGGGTAGGTTTTTTTTGTATTCCATTAATGAACAGCCAACAGCTTTTCCAGGGCCAACACTGCAGGTCTGTCTGTGAAAAAATTATATGGACAGGGAGCGCAGATGATAATTTACGATGTTAGCCCCTCTGAGCTGCTGTCTGCTGCACACACAGTACACAGCAAACACATTACATTTACTAGGCATTCAATACCAATATCATCCTCATTGTAATCATGATTGGTTGTATGGAAAATTGATGCAGAGCACAACACTGATGAGAAAATGACTGCACTGTTTGTAATTAGTTACCGTTATCTTGATAATACAGCATCTGATTAGAAAACCAATTAAGTGTCAATGGCTTCCCTGGTGATTATGCAAGGTGTATTACATGTTCCTGTGAAATTAATAAGTTGATTAAACAGCTTGTAATAAAATATATTAAAAGGGTATTTGGGGTTGCTTTCCATGGCCTACATTTTAAAATGAGAGACATTCTCCTGAGGAGGAAAGAAACCAAATGGTGCAGCTTGAATGTTTGTTCATTTGGTTCCAAGTGCTCAGTTAAGACATTGTGTTTTGACATATGCATTGTATTACATTTATATAGGGAGTTTAATGGATAATATTTTTTCCTATTGTCAACACCCCCCCCCCCCCCCACCCCCCCCCCCCCAAAAGACCCAAACCAAAAATGCACTGGCACTTCTCTGGAAATGTTTCATCCACTGTCTGTTACACTCAGCCCCCCGAGCCCATCTGTTTCTACTAAAGATGTAAATCATTTTAAAAAATAAATATGTGATGTATGTATGTGTGTGTGTTAACTTCTTTTTAAATAAGCTTCCATAACAGGCCCGTCGCCAAGGGGGGCGGGCACTGGGGTGCAAAGCCAGCTCATGGCGCATCACATGCCCCATTTATTCTGCGCTCCATAAAACCTTGTTTTTTTTCTTTTGTTAATATATATAAATCAAATGGTTTCTTGCAAAAAAGAAGACAGCAGGGTGTGTTTTTCCCTAATTCAGGAAATACCTAAAATAGCCTATCTGAAAAATCAAGAAACATATTTACATTGATGCAAAAATTAACACCACCTCTTAAATTGAAAGCCGCACAGATAACATTTATATTTCGTAAACTTTTTGTTTGCACAGTTGAAACATCATCAGCTGTGTAATATGTTAAATCAAAAGCAGCTTCAACGAAAAGAGTAAATACAATTTAAAACAAAAGAAAGATAACAACAAAGCTAATTACTTGTGAGTAGTGTATGACCAGACATTCAGGAATCATGGTGTTAAAAAATTAAATTTTTGTCCGAATATTGCTTTCACAAAGTGCCTCATTGGGAAGGTAATTATTTTGAATATATAAGACTAACCTTGTTAAATATAGGTGTTATGGTGTTTGTGCACATTATGCTGAGGCAAAATATTGATTCATTAAGTTCAGTGCAGGAAACGGTAACTAAACCTGTTCACAGTGTTGAGTTTCACAGGGAAGCTGGAAACTGCAAGTTACTGCTGAGCCAGACCATTATTTTATCACCAAGACAACGATAGCTCATCCCTGGAAACCCACTCTCTGCCCACCATCATTATCTTGTCAGCCGCTGAACCCAGGAAGGTAGCAGTGCTCCTCCCTTTGTATGATTTTAAAAATAGAAGACGCTCTCAGATTGTGAGGTGCACGATTACAGATACATTCCAGGCAGTATTACAAATAAATTGGGGTTGGAGGGTAATGATGTGTATCAGGAGAATTATTTGGCAGATTCTTCTTAAATTGCTAAATTATGAGGTTACAATTAGGAAATGATGAGTTGTAGTTGCTAGATTGATTTTAAGCAAATTCATGTTACAACAAAGGCAAAATATTGAAATGTATTTTAACAAAGACCTCTTGGATCCTTAGGGCATAACTTTTTTACCTTCATTTGAACAATTAAAATAGATTCCCTTAAATCTAAAATCTGGATAGGAATGGGGTGACCTTACTCTCCAAGGCGGATTCTGTTCAAAAGATATGGACTATCAAATTTGTCTTGTGTACTTGTTACGTTGTCACACACAATGGGGTTGGTTGTCCCTATTTTAATGGGGGAAAATAAAAAGTGGAGGCAATCTTAAAGTTTTAATCGAGATGCAACAATGTAACCAGGGGTGTATTCCAGAAAGCCAGTTTTGTGATAACTCTGAGATGAGGGTTAGGGTGGTAACTGACTCTGTGAACCTAACCAGCTCACTGGCAGGTTTTCTTCATCAAACCATGAGTTTCTCTCTCTCTCCTCCTTCTGATAAAGCCCGACACACTGTTTCATTTCCTCATTGATTCAGTCTCTATCAAACTGTGTAACGAAGCACATTAACTGGAGGAGGTTTACTGTGTGTCACGATATAAATCCTGGTTGGACATTTTCTTGTGGACAGCGATTCTTGGCCTCATTCAAATATTACGCGGCATCAAGTCACCCTTAGCTCAGAATCATGCATCATGCATGTCCTTTTTTCTTACACTGAGGTCAGCTGTCAGTTTGTTCTCATTAAAATGTTTATTACACATAATGTGTCCCTGTAGTTTAAACTGTTAAAATCAGTATGAAGCTTTAGACACGTAGGATCAATCAATAACTATCCCCATAATTTATGATACAACTGTTAGCACAAATGGAACATAATTCCTGTAATGTTTGAGATTATATGTTAATATTTCTGAGTAAGCAGGATCATGGTGCCGCTGCAGAGTGCGGGGCTTCTTTAGTAACAGACTGTATAAAGTCTGAACATGTTTTGTCAAATTAAAATGTTTTAATTTAATACCTTTGTTGCCATGTAGCTTAAATAAAGCCACTGAATGCTCTACTGCTGCCTATTACCGTGCTCAAGTGTAAATCACTAACCACATTATCCAATCCAATTACAGCTATGTCTCTGGGCCTTTGTCCTTGAATTATATTTTTTTAAATACAGATTTTTAAATTGAAATGTAGACTGCGACCTAAATGATGAATGAACTGAGAACACATATGACATCTTATTGTGCCAATTTATTGACACTTCTTACTGCTCTGACTGTAACTGTGCACAGTCTGCATATAAGCCGACAAATTTATCGTAACACCGGCGGAGCTCGTGATTCCAATTATTAATATCTCTGCCTTTTATGTAACTGTTGCCATGGCGAATCATAGTATCAGAGCTTCTGAAGTTTAATTCAGACTGAACTCAGAGTTGATTGAACCCATCAGCTATTCTGGAACCAAAATCTCAGAGTTCAGGGTTAGGCTCAGGGTGACAAGCATCCGCAACTGTGATTTTTTTTGCCAGAAACTAAGCTAACAGCCATACATTGTAGCCCAGCTAAGGAAAAAACATCTACACTATACCTCTCCTTTCGTACACTTATTGGTAATAATTGTTTAATTATAAACCCATTGTATAAATGCTTAGAAGACATATGCAAAGGAGCTGGATATTTACAATTTGTGTCTTACCCCTGAAATGACTCTGTAGGTGACCTCTGACCCCAATTATGAAAATTTCAATATTGACATTTTTAACAGTGCCCTTTAGGGAGTGAGCTGTAATGATTGTGACAACCAACCCCGTTTTCCCCTACCTATTGAACCCCCTGGCTATATTGCACCCTCCAGTTAATGGATCATAGTCCTTTGTCTGTTTCAATGTACTATTATGCATATGAATCTATTATTTGTCTCGCTGAAACTCAGCATCCTCAAGCAACTGTTTAAAGCAGTGAAGAAACCTGCTGCATCATTTAGGAATTAAAATACTGATCCAGCCTCAGAATATTTAGTTTCCTAATTAAAGCATCACTCAGTGAAAAGTCGAAACAAGTCATGTCTGCAATCAGCTGACTGTAGAAACTTCATTTAACAGTCCCACTCATGATTATTAATGTCCCCGCCGCTGATGTTAGTTGTTCTCCATTACATCAAATATACAAGTGGATCCCTGGGGGTTTCAAGGGAACTTACTTATTTTTCATTATTTAATACAGCACTGCAAGAGCAGTTCTCAGGGCACCTTGCTGCTAAAGTTATTGCCAGCTGTGTGCTAATCAAGTTGCCTTTAGTACAGAAGCATGTAGCTGGTAATAACACACTCAGCCAGCAAGGTGCACAAAGAACAGCTTAAGGCAGGGTTGGGAATGACTGAAACAGCTAGATGCCCTCAGGGCCTGTGGATGCAGCTCATGATTTCAATCATGACGGGAACACAGAAACAGAGCTATGGTGGAGTAAAATACACGATACACTGGGAGGGTGCAACACTTAAAGCATGCACCAGACAGCATGCATATTCATTAAGAAATCAGCCTGTGAAGAGCTTGCACGAATGCTTTTTTCACACCAATTTAAGAGAAGGCTGCGATCACAATGGTTCGCTGCCTGCATGACACCAAGCTGACATTACATAAGGTTAACCGATTAAATGGCCACAACTGAGCTGTGAGGTATTACATCACAGGTTACATCACAGGCCGCTAACACTTTAAATCAACTGTAGTTTGTTTCTGGGGACTGACAGCTTCCCCTACGGTACTGCAAAACCTTCATTTGACTGAATCCCCGCTGACCTCGACACATTACTGTAAATGCTACCCTTTCATTTTCTGGACATTTAGATTTGCACCATGCAATCTGTGAACACAGACCGCCTCAAAAGGCAGCAAAAGGTAGTTGTTTGAATGCCAGAAAGGAGGGTTAGGTGTGTTGACAGTGTACACTGTGAGATGACAGATTTGTCAACTGGTAGAGATTTTTCAACGCTGTTCCTACTGAGTCAGCTATGCCTTTAATATCTCTGGCTGTATCAGGCTGCTGAGGGGAATGTTGCCAATCAATAGGAAGGACTGCTTTATGGCAGTATTGGATTTACAGGATCTGTTCATCAATGTGATGAAGTACCTTAATTTGCACATCATCATCAACATTTAATTTAGCAGATTGTCCATCAAACATTTTATCTACAAACAGTTACTCAAGTGAGACTGCAGAAATGTTACATTATCACATTATTTATTGTCTCGGGACCTGCATTTTCTGTATGCATTTAATTTCTCCTAGCTATTTGAGATTAGTAGGACCTGATAAGTATTTTAAAACAAAGATTTGTCTTTGAACAATCAGTAGTTTGGGAAAAAAACATTATGTCCTCATATGTGAACAATGGGCTTATTTGTAATAGTCACAGGTGTGTAAAAAAGTATAAAACAGTTTATTCCAATGCCTGAACATGGCTGTGCAAAGCAAAATTGAAAACGATGCAACATTTTTAAAAGCCTTGTGATTTTTTTGTTTCCAACTAGGAATGTTCTTTTTGTTTGTCACACTTAATTGACCTGTGTGAAATGTTGCGAAAATACTATTATAAATTCCCAGTGTCGTCAAACAAGATAATAATAAAGTCCCAATGTCCTCAGATGAGTGCTCCCTAATTAACAGTGTCTTGGCTTGTAAGAATGATCAAAATTGGTTTGTGTGCCATATCAAGCCACAAATTTTATTAAGCATAAATTAGAAAGTTTCAACCATACAATTTGATCCAGTTTTGTACCTTGTCCACTTTTGTGACAGGAGTCATGCAAAATTAAATATGAGGTGCACCAAGTTATGCAAAATTAAATATAAGGTGCACCAAACCCAGAATGAAATGTCCTCATATGAGGATGCAGAGTCCCTGGAGGATAAATATATATAACCTTACTATGCTGTATAACATCAGCTGCAACATAGTCATCACTAGTAATTGTTTTGCAGCTGTGTTTCATTCACAGCCTACCAAAGAGAGGTTTAAAATATGTAAAGGTGCTTTAACATTTTGTTGTCTTCTTTTTTTGTAAAAAAAAAAAAAAATATGGCTATCACCACACCTAATAGCGGGGCTTTAGGAAAAGCCATCATATCTAAGTCATTCTGGTTAATAGGCATGAGATTCTCTTCGCTGTTGTTTTCAGATAATTTTGTGAGATACTGCTCTAAAAATTGCTCCTCTGTGTGCTGTTGAATTCTCATCACATGGATTGGATGTAATTGCTCCATGTTTTCATGGCCTTTCGGTCTTTGTTTTCTTTGCCTATCGGCTCTTCTAACAATAGCTTCTAATTTGCTGTCAGTGGGAGGGTCGCAGCTACTGAAAAGGAAAATACTGACCTGACTCCTCAAAGTCTTGATTGGCCATGTTCCAGGAATCTCGGATTTTCAGCAAACTGGCTTCCATAGCCCTCAGATCCACCTCGGGGCAATTACACTGTGGGTAGTCCACAGCACACTGGCACCAGCAGTCATTGTCCCGGCACACAAACTGGCCCTCCTCATTACACCCAATGTAGCTTAGAGCCGCCTGCACGAACCTGGCCCTTAGGTACTCTGGCAGTATGGCCTGAAGGCCTGAGGCAAGGACAAAAACAGGACAAAAACACGGAAATGTCACATGGATGAATGAAGAGGAAGCTGCAAGTGCTTTCGGTTTTGCAGAAAATGTGTTTAGATGGCCATTGTGCACTAGATCTGTAAATCACTGAAGGCCAGCACCCATTTCCTCTGTTTCTTTGCCATGCTTGACATATGCTTGGCGTCACATGCAATATGCTGAGATTCACTTTAAGTTTTATTTTTACTGCACAGTTCTGCTACTTTTGTTCTGAATCATTACTGTCTGGGATTCACTTCAGAACTCTGCAAGCATGCATGGCAAGAAAAGCGAAAGAGTGATTGAAGCTAAATTCGTTCTGACACTCTCACGCTGCAGTTATAAGCTTGCCAGAGAACAGACACTGTGACAATTCCATCAGAAATTGGGGGAGTTCAATTATGGATGGCCAACCTTGCAAATGAATCTTGTTTTCAGGGCTCTGAACCAAAACGGAGCTGACAGAGTCGAGGTTGTCATAGTTACTGCATCCGAGAGGGCCCGTCCTTGTTTCGGTCACCTAAAGGGAGGAAAAGAGAGACACATAATAATAATAATCCAGAGGAGTCCAGGAGAGATAAAAGAAAAGAAAGGAAGAGTAAGAGAGAGCACACGAGTTACTGTCATGCAGAATACGATTAACAACAACCTTTCCCTTTACAACCTCCTCCTCTAAGAAACAAAAAATTATATTACACATTATTTAGACCTCCATTGTGCAAATTATACCTAGGTGAATGACTCTGTGAGCTGGAAATTGAGTTACGATAAGGAACCCTGGAGTAAAGTATGATTAGGAAGTTGTGGTGTCATCTGTCAAATTCATCTCTACAATGTGTTTCCCCATTACAATGCCCCTTGACATCCATAACATGTTAAAATCTATATTGTGATGCTAGTGTAAGCATGTCCTATTCAATTATATACACACCTGAGGATTCATGTAATTGCTCGGTGCAAACTTTTGCACCAGGTAGGCTATGCAATATTGTTACAGGACTACACAGGCTGAAATGCAATGAGAGGATTGACAACAAAACCATCTGCCAACTGTGGGCGTCATTCTTCAACTGTGTCTCAACTGAGTAGTTCACACACGAAGCATTGCTCTCGCCTTTAACACTGCTAGATTCACAATGGCTTATTTTGTGTCTGAGTATAATTTGTAGCTTCTTAAAATATGATTGAGGATAGTGATGGTGAGATACAGTTGTATTTATTGCAGTGAAAAACAAAAAACAAAACAAGCTCAAAACAAGATCTGTATTCATAAAAAAAATATGCCACAATAATATAAATAACTAGCACCAATTAATCAGTTAATGAGAATGTGTGTGTGTGTTTGTGGAGGGCTTAGGCACGTACAGCGAGCAGCAGCAGCGACGACCCACCATCCGACACCAGCACACCATGAGGATGAAAACAGAGGGCTCGGCGGGAACAAAGCATCTGCTGCAGCAAGCGAACAAACCAACTGCGGTCATTTTGACTTGACCGGTGGATTTAACTACAAGCCGATTGGCTGTAGAAACAGGTGACAAGCTTTACGTTCTAAAACCAGTTGCCAGGCAGTTTGACCAGCAAAGCTGCAGGGGACACCATCAGCCAGCTTGAGTCGAGCTTCGACTGATCAGTTCACAACGCTGCAACCTTCTAAAACGGTGTCAACTCATTGCAAATCATTGGTCTTAACTGAGCTTCTCTTGGGGTACTACATTACCCACAATACAAGTAATATCACTTAAGGGAATTTGGCAAATTTCATGCAGCTCACCCTGGAGCAACAAAAAGCTTTATACAATATTGCTCACATATGTAGTCGTACACCTTAAGACAAGTTAACAGACTTTGATGTGTCAGTGGTAGACTTTCTCTTTAAGCAATCCAAGCTGCATGTAATACACGATAGCCAGATAATTTATTGGCATCAAGCTAACACGGCTCTCTTCATGTCCTTCATGTCCATGTTTTTATTCATATAGTGTTTTAAGTCCCCTGCAGGTGTAGGATTGAGTTGTCATTCCCTAATGAGGTTATCTTGAATAAAAGGGCTCTATGATTTAAACAAAACAAAAAGTCTAAAGCCATGCTAGCACTATGCTAACTAGTTTAGTGTGTTAGCATGCATCTGAAGCTGATGGAAATTTTGGATGTATTTTGTCTTAAACTAGTCCATACCCACTGAGTGCACAGTTGCCCACGTACAGTTTCACATGGTGTGTGTTTGGGACACAGGTCAAAGGAAACTGCAGATTAAATAGTTAACTGAACTCATTAAGAAGAGAAATGTATTCACACAGAGTTTTTGTGAATTTGATGGCTTTATTGAAAGTACAGTAGTACCATTGCCAATAGTGGGATAGTTAGTAGGCTAAAACTGTACATTAGTAGTTGAGGTAGCATGTTGAAAGACAGATAGTTATTGTTGATTGTTATAGTGCCACCCAGTTGACAATTAGAGTTAAATTTCTCACTTTGAGGCATCCTGTTCTACATATCTATTAAGTTTAGTAAAAATTGATATGGCGGTTAGACCTAGATAAGAAATTAGCTCTCTAGCGCCCCCATTTTGTTTGATGGGGTCAATAATGGAGGGGTCCCCTCAGATTATGTGTGGTCATATGCCTACAAAGTTGCGTGGTGATCGGTGAAACCCTTGAGATGTTATACACCTTTATGTGATGAGCCACGCCCTCCACAATATTCATTGCCTTATAGAAGCTCAGTTTTAGTAAGTTTTCCAACTTTTGCCAAGAGGGAACTTTAGATATTGGTCCCTAGATTATGTTCACTGAGTTTCATGCAGATTGGTCAAACTTCCTAGGAAGAGATCGATTTTAAGTGTTTTTCAAAAAATTCAAAATGGCGGAAAATCTATATAACCAGAAGTTATGGCTTCTTGAGGCAAATGTGTTCCTCATGAGGAGAGGCATCTCTGTGCAAAGTTTCATGTCTCTCTTCTGAAACTTGTCTCTTCTGTCTCTGTCTGTTGCCATCCTTGTTGCTAGGCTGGCTAAAAAAAACCACACTTATTCTAACTTGGAATAAAAAATAAGTGTGAATAACTTTGACTATACCTGCACTTATGAAAGTTTGAGGTAAAATATCTTTTTTTCTGACGTCTCTGTTTAATGTTTGGCCAACTTTGAGGACCTCTGCAACAATCTAATCAAACTTACTTTTGTGCGTCTTGAAATGTTAGCTTTGTTAGTTGTAACTACAATTATTATTTCTGAAAATCTCCTGCAGAAGCACATCAACAGACAAAAGCGTTTGAAAAAAATTCTAAGTTGATACAGCACTGTCAAATATCTTTACTCTTGAGTGGTAGAAGAATTGGAATTTCCTTTGACAAACATCCCTTGCTGCTATCTCTTATTATCAGTCGCTTTTGCTACATTTCAGGTTTATTGTGGTTCTAATTTCCTCACTTTAAACTGAACTAAAACTGGCTGGAATAGGTTAAAAAAGTGTGGTCGATGGCTGCCAGATCATGATTATGGAACCTTCAAGATCATTTCTAACAAATGTTTCCCTTTATTTTCTAAATCAGAGGCACACATCACAAAGCTCTGTTAGAGGTGTATGATGGGAGCTCACATTGTGTAACAAGTGATTTTTGGCAATTTTGGTGCGCCTGTGGCGGAGTTGAAAACAGCACTACAAAAGGATTATTATTGTCAGTAGGTGTGATTACTTCAATCATGTCACCTTTTTTTTGATTCTCTTCATAATAGTGCAGCTTGCACAATGGCTGCTGACAATGTGATGACGGAGAGAACAGCGTCGTCCCAGAGGAAACTGATGGGACTGTGTGGGAGGTGTAAAGTCTCCATGTGAGAATAAATGACACCCAAAGTAAGCTTCTGAGGGCTGGAGGATATCAAATTACTGCAGCTTGAGGGGGAAACCACATTTGGTTAGCATGAGTTTCTCATGTCCCCGAAGGACTCTTGTATGAATGTAGGAAACGGTTCAGTGACATGAAGTAAGGCGCCAAACAAGTTGGCAGCAGTTGTTGGTTTGGCGCTGAGAGAGGGTTATCTACCAGCCAGTCTATAGAGGATATGGGCACCTTATTTATCCACACTTCATGCGTCATTATGGTGGTTTTGTACATCTGACAATCTGTCACACAACAGCTATGTGTACATATATTAATCAGGATTTATATCACATAAGACCGCATAAATCCTCAAACTGCACCGGAAAGATAGTCTTCACGAGTGCTCTGTCACGAGCGGGTGTTTTGGAAGCACCAGCTGGAGGCGGATAGGGGACCTGGTTTTACACACCTATTCTGAGTCAGGTTAATTACCTCAGAGCGGGTTCAAGCATGTAGGAGTAACAGAAAAGAAAAAAAAAAACATCAATTGGAGCACACGTAAACAACTACAGTACACTATGTCCAGCCTTTTCCCAGCTCATATTTGGGGGTGTTTATTTGTGGAATGATGTGTATATACAGAAGCCTGTGGACAGTTGCAGTGAGTTGTGTGTGCATGGATTGTCCGGATTGTCAAAATGCCATTGTTTGTCTGAATAAACAGTCACAGTAAACATCACTGTGTCCTTGTATCTGTGCCGAGGAGCTGTGTGAAATAAATTTGCAATTTGCTTGGTAAATTTGTCAAAACAGCACCTGAGCTTTTCACCTGGCCTGTGACAGAGGCTAACAGCACCGTAACTCTGAACACCAGTGTGGTGAAAAGTGAGAGCAAAGCAGTTTTTACAAGCACCGAGTGTCAAATGCTAATGTAACAACAAAAATGACAGCAAAACTAACGGAGTGTAGAACAGCAGATAATGTTACTTGTACAGCATCTGTTGCTTGCTTGTATTTACTTATGAACAAGCTGAACAAACCTGTCCCTTTCCTGTTTTTTAATAAAAGTACCTCCTGTGTGCCAGGAGGAAATAATTCTCTGGGACAAATGAAGCTTTTGAAGCTGTTCAGGCAGATAACTGATCCGCAGCTCCACTCGAGCTGAATGTGTTTATTTCTATTACCAGTTGGGCGATCTATTAAAGCTCACGGCTCATTCCTTGCTGGCTTGACTCCAAAACAAATTCTATATTCACATTTTATTCCAAATTAAAATGTTGTGATTCAGTAAGCGGGTGGACTGGATACAGTAATGCAAAGAATAGAAGCCAGAAAGCCAACTATTTTCAATGAGACTGCATCAATTTTCTACGGCCATTAGGCCACACTCTGCTGTCAAGAGGCTGATGCATTAAGATACATTGTAGACGAAGGGGTTTTAACACACAGTAAGTGTGAGCAAGCATGTGTAGCAGACAGATTATACTGATAGTGTTCCTCTTGAACACTGAAAAAGCTGACCATGAGGCCAGACTGCTGTTGTCTTTTAAAACACAGTCACTAGAGGTGTTTTTCTGGAGAAAAAGGCAGGATATTTTTTAAGCTGTGTTCATTTGAAGGGTCTTGCAGGGACACAGTAGTTTAAAAACTCCCCTGTGCATCATCAAAATGGTCTGAGTTGTGCTTAAAAATAAGTTTCTGGGGTCCATTTCATGCAAACACAGCACTCCATGGTTGGAGAGTAATACATTTTAGGGGCTTATGACTCACTATAATCAGTTGTGTGTGTGTGTGGTGGTTTTTTTATGCAGGCAGCCCCCTCACAATTGAGCCAACATGTTCTCATCTCAGGTTGTCAAATAGCGACAAATTTTTAGCTACAAGGCACCCTTTGGCATCTTTATGAGATGCACAGCTGTCTCCTTAGTGATACACGTAAGACCTGGTTATAAATGTTGTGAAACTATCATGGTCAGGATTAGGCAACAAAACTACTTGGTTAGGTTTAGGAGGAAGATCATGTTTTGGGTTAAATAAAGTACATTACGTGACATAAACTTGTCACTCACATCACGTTATGTGAGAGAAACAGTACTGACTTTTGGTTTCACACGGGACATGAACAGCAGTCTCCTGGAGGAAAGTCTGTGTTTGTTTGACCCATCCACTATCCTCCCTTCCTGAACTTTATACTTGCTCTGAGCGTCAAATATTGCTGCTGATGGGTTTACATTGGTGTTTAGTCCATAGAAATGCCAAAGGGTGCCTTTGGCATTAATATCACATGCTGAGAGACTTGACAACCTGTGAATGAGAACGGGCTTATTGTGCATGAGTGCACTAAAGATCATACAATTTCGAATAAGAGCATGAAAACATTTGGAGAAACACCTCTTTTAAAGTTGCTTCTGTAGCTGTATATACACCCAGGTGAAACAAATTGAATTTTTGTTAACAATGGTGATATAAATTGATAAAAACAGAACTCAGAGCAGAAAATATCTGCTACTATTCATGGCAAAATTTAAAAAAGAAAGTAATACTGAGAGGAGAGGCTTACATTCACACAAGCAAAGCAAAATTGCGAGTGAAAAAATCTGTAAAAACAGTCAGGTACGGACTCCAATAATTGCCCTTCATGTGGAAAGGCAGTTAATTTAAACTGAAAACAGGCTGTCTTAAAATAAAGGTCAGAGACATACAGCATACACACAATGAAAAATAATTGGTAAAAAGAAGTGAGAAACAAAAGTTATGTCAAAACAGAATACCTTCTGGGACAGGCATAAAAAGATCTCACAACTTTTGCCGCAAGTCTCACAAGATGCAACCATATCTGAGGCTCAGAGACGTAACGCCAGATTTGTGCTGACAAAACACAGATGCACACACATTAAAAAGACTGTAGAATCGTTCCTCTGCTTTTAAGCTCATGGCTAGATTGTTCACAATCTCAGCTCAATCATCCTTGACAAAAGCCTGATCTGGAGCACGCGTATATATCCAGGCTCCACGGGCAGCAAAGATAAACTGCCAACCTGAAGGGAAATCCATCTCCTTCGCTGTCACTTGCGAATTATTGCCAAACACCATGACGGTGTCTTCTTTTAATATTTTCCCAAAGGTCCAATAAAAGTAGCAACATCTCCTTCCTAGATTAATGACAGCAACTGCGGTATCCAGCCAGGAGGAAAAGGAAGACTTTTGCCGCTGTGGGCAGAAAAGTTGTCTCTCTTTTGACATCTACTTCTGACAGCTACAAGGTCAATGAGGAAACTAAATACGTAGAGACATGAAGATGAATAAAAGCTGGGAGCTCTGTATGTACTATATATACACTTTGTCTCTTTCAGTCTCCAACTACAAAACACTTTGCAGAGCTATTGTTTTTAAATTCATAACTGTGTGTACACTGCCTTTTTATTACAGAGATATCATCATTTTAGGCAGGACGGGCAGACAGAGCTGTGTCTTCTTTATTATTGACGCGTTAACACAATTAATTAAAATCCGAGCAGCCTCCGTGGGGATCCGCAGATTAATTTCTAACACAGACAGATGTCCAACTTAAACGGGAAAATTGACCAAATGCAAATCTAAAGATGGCTTTTCTATGCATAGCAATGAGACCATCTGCAAAAAGAACCCAGCGGAGCAGAGCATGTGTGCACAGTCAGCCTCCTCTATTAGAAATCGACCCCAATAGAAAAAAATCCTTTTTGTATATTTCACTACTTTCAAGACCCCATGAGGCTTTTTTTTTTTTTTTTTTTCTTTTTTTGCTAAAAGCGAGAAAACATACAAGTGATTCCAAAAATGCGATATGCAAATGACATGGATCAGTTGGTGGGGGAATTATTAATGTGCCATAAATGAGTACAAGATAATTGTGCTGACTGTGTTGGAATAACTAACAGCTGCATTTAATGGAACATTTAATTGCACTTAAAGGCTTTCCTAGAATAAGCAGTTTGTGATGCTTACACATGCTGTGGACGTGACTTGTTTATTTTATCTCGATGAATTTCACTTTGCCCTCTAGGCTTGCCTTTTGATGTCTTCTCGCTGCCTAAATGCTGCTGTAGAATTAATTCATCCTGAAAATAGACCTTGTGTAACCTACCTGTAGTCTTTAGCTTTTTACAATGTCTTTAGGGCTGACTGATTTGGCTGAAAATTAATATACCAGAGAAGCTGTGACAATTCAAAATCATGGGTCACTGAGTGCTGCATTCTACTTATGCATTATATTAAAGAAACTTTGTGGGCTATTCTGCAGCAGTGCTGGAGCCACCATGGTGGCATGGCTGCAAAACAAGAAATTGTTTCTAAAAAAGCAATCATCCAATCAATCATCCAAAAGCTAATGCCAATTTCAGTTTTCTATTAAGCTGCAATTTTTTGTCCTTTATTAAAGTAATTTCCCTCCTGCATTGTATCTGTCTCTCTTCTGCCAATCACCACTGTTCACAGAATCCTTAAACCAGCAAGCTTTTAAGATAAAAAGCTCAGTTCCCATCAGATCAGTGCTGTAAGCTTTACAATCCGCATATAGGCCTATAAAATATTGCCCTACAACAAGGAAAAGGGAAAGGTAACGGTCAGCAAGTCAACTACTGATGGGTGACAAATGACTTTAAGAATCATAAAGTATCTTATGCCTCATTTCCACCGCATGGTTCGGCTCAACTCGACTCACCTCCACTCCCTCTTGGTACCAAATTTTCTTTTCCATTGCACATAGTACGCTGTAGATGTATGTGGGATTCTTAGCTGATCATCATGGCAACACAACACAATCTTTTCATCGCGTTGGTAATGGTTCTAATGATTCTCTTTAACCAATCAGTGGTTTTTAGTCTTTGAACTCTAGCTGTAAGTGGCAGCTCAACTAAGGTGATAAAAAAGCACCAGGTACTACCCACAACTACAATAGAAAAACAAAATGAATGGTTCTAAGTGAGGCAAATCAAGCTGTATCATATTGCGCAGTGGAAATGAGCCATAAGTACGGTGTTTGATTACCACAAGCTGTTGTAACAGCTTCAGTGCTCCTTGGTTTAGATTCTCAGAGTCTCTAGAACTCTATAAGATGGATGAATACCATCCTGCTTTGGTGGAGAGTGTTGTTTAAGACCTAGTTCAGACTAAAGAGAAGCGACGAGACAAGTTGAAACCTGCAGCTACTTGCAATGCTCTGCTCTGCAACATTGTGAAACCTGCCAGTTTACACCAATGACACTAGCTGAGATAATGGGCTCTAGTTATGCAGACCGGGCACGGCAGAGGCGCAGCGCACCTGCGCTTCGCCAACTGGGTGTGGCCAGGCGGATTTTGTAAGTTTGGCACACCGTGCGCCTGGCACAGCTACTCCTCTATCCCACCTCCGTCCCTCCTACCTGCCCAAGTCGGAAAGAGGGAGAGGAGAAGGCGTGGAGTGGGTTTTACACACATCACACCAATCAAATAAGCCCCTCTCCTCACCCTTAAATGCGCTGCGCGAAGGAGTAATGAGAGTTTACTCAATTCGCCGTGGCAGAAGAGAGAAGCAGTGTCAGACGGCCAAACTCCTCCCAGGAGGAAACTGATGTTTTGGTCCAGGAGGTCCAAGCTCGCAGTGTCCGAATATACAGAACTGCGTGCAGACCTCCACGGGCTGATGATGCAAAGGTAGCCTGGGAGGAGGTCACCACAATTGTACATCAATGTTGCGTTTCTCTCGTGCGCACGCGCTCTCTCTTTCACAGTCTCACTCTTTTTCTTTTCTTTTGACTTTTCTAAGATGACAGATGCTGAATATATACTCCCTATCTGATGCTGTGGCTGTTTGTGGTTGGCTGAGACGGATGTGAACTCATTCGTTTGCAGCTGTGTTAATCAAATCAGGTTGGGTTTCCATTACACGTGCAAAACGTGCCAAACGGTGTCAATCCCCTTTGATTTGACATCAGATGTGATGGGACAGTCGATATAGAGATACATTTATGTGCTGACTGCAGATAGTTGCATTGAATAGTGGTGTTTGTGGCTATTTGTTGCATTGTTAATGTGCCTGACATTCTGGAAACCTGCCTGTGAGGTTTTGGTGACGTGTGCGCACTGTCCGCCGGTCAGCCAAACTTCGGCTTACACCGGCTGGGCTGGCCTGCACTGAAAGTAGACCTGGTTTCAGCTGTTGAGCTTTTAGCGCACCTTCGGCGAAGCCTTTTGGCACGAAACTGTCACAGAGCCAAGCTGGATCTGTCGACACCTCCCCCTGCTGCACCGCCACACCCATCTCAGCGCACCTCAGTCTGCCAAACTACAAAACTGAGCACACCTCGGATTGCGCTGCTCGAAACTAGCTCAGCGCAGGGTAACTAGAGCCCAGTGTATCGTCCCCATAGCAATGACTCTTTATACTTCCATTCAAACTTCTGACTCCTCTGACACAGTGTAAAGATGGAGACGACCTTGTGTGTCAACAGCCGCAGTCATGTATATTAGACAGTCGGGCTCTGTTGTCAGAGAATGCTACAGCAAGCTAACACAACCTCTACTGACAGAACTTATCCAGCTGACTTAGCTACAAGACAATTGGCTGTTGAAACAGATCAATTGCCGTTCGTTCTAAACCCAGCCACTGGCAACTTGACAAGAGGAGTCAAAGTCAACACCATCAGCTGGTTTGAGTCTATCTGAGACAAGACAGTTCACACCACTGAAACTTTCCCCTGCAATGTTCTAAAACAGTTCTGTCTCACCGCGAGACCAGTTTACCCTCAAATAAATTCATTATCATGGTCATTCCTCCTTTGGCCGTCACTTATTTTAGTTTGCCAGTCCTAGTGACAAGTGTTGGGTGAGGGTTACTTTAAAAGTAATCAAAGTACGTTAGTGCGTTACTTTTTAAAAAAGCAACCAGTTACTTTACTGCATTACTCCCTGAGTAAAGTAATTCAATTACTTTAAAAGTACTTCCAACGTTACTCCCTGAGAAAAGTAACTCAAGCACTTTTAAAGTACTTTTGAGTATTCTACATTTCCTATTGGGCAATGGACCACAGGGCGCTAAGCCTACATTTTTTGTCTGCAAAATTAAAGATATGGACCACTTGCCCTTCACTGAGATCCAATTCTCCCATCACAGCCATCACTTTGACCAGTAGAAACACACAACGATCTGCTGCCGTAGACACTGTATGACAACAACACCCCAGCGTTTTTAATATTTCCTCTAGGGATGTTAGCACACAGAGTAAAAGGGGGAAATGATGGTGTGAAACAGCAGAGGCACTTTGTCAACCCGCTGAGTTAATGTTACTGTCCTTAGCATCAAGCTAGCAAACAATGGTACGTCCTCACGGTCGGACATAAAGTAATAACATTAACAAATAGCGGCAGGGCTTTTACTCACCACACTACCAGCTTCATTTGAAACAAACTACATTATAGATGGTCCGTTATTTATTAATCCCTCTGTGTGTTTATATATTTACTTTTTATCCGCTCCAGTGTCTTTGTAAAGTTAACATATCGAACTGTCATTTCAAACTCAACACTTGTTCCAAATTAAAAGCCCCTTATAACCTCGGCTAGAGAATCCCTCCATTTTCTAAATAGGCTTTTATTCTGAAACATTTGTCAGAACTTCCTGTGGAAGATACAGTAGCTTGATAGTTTATATATGGCGTTTCAAATGTAGCTCCTGCCATCTGCTGATGCTTTTAGGTGACTACAACAACAATGTCGGCTGGCACATGAACAGACACAGTGACTCAAATAATAGTAAAAGTGATAAAAATAGGACAAGCATAACCCGATGACATCACAAGATCGGGATGACCAGGGATAATTGGTGAGTACCAGCGTGTAGTGTGTGCCAGGCTTAATACAAGTCCTGAGTCAGAAATATGTCTGTCAGCGAGTCCTACTCCACCTATTTAGACTCCACCGTAGACAACGGCAGCATTTCTCCGACCACGTAGGGAGCCACAAGCTCTGTGGCCTCTTTCAGACTGATAGGTTTAACGTTATCTCCGTTATTAGAACCAAACGACAGCTGTTGCTCTTTCGGAGCTGAAGGACCAGCGTTCTAAAAGTAACGGAAGTAACTGATGTCTTGTTTGAAAATGTACTTAATTATTTGATTACTCAAACAGCAAACTAACGCGTTAGGTTACTCATTACTGCAAAAACTAATCAAAGTACTTTAACGCGTTACTTTGTTACTTTGTAACGCGTTATACCCAACTCTACTAGTGACTAGAACAAGTTGCAAAATATGCTAAAACACCACACCTTCATTCCTTTACCCTCCTGTTATACCTCACATTGATAGCTTTTGATCACTCTACCTGTTTGCTTTTGCTTTTCTGGAACACTATGCATACAGTTGTTGTCTGTGCTGTATATATTTGGATTTTTTCATTTTGCCCAATGTTGTTGTGTTGCACCAATTGTATCTATGTTTTAATTCTTGTATCGACTTGCCTCCTGTTGCTGCCCTTTGGCCGGGATGTCATTGTAAATGAGAATTGGTTCAGGTCAAATGAATAAAAGCTAGAATTACTGCCTTGCGGTTGTATGCCTCCACAAACCTGTCAAGTTGCAGTTACAGTTTACGTCCATGTCTGTGTACTTCACCCACATCTTCCCCCGTCAGCACAGAAGATCGATACAATCATAACAGTTCCAAGTCAGACACCCAAGATTAGTGTTTCCAATTCAGTATCTGACCAAATGTCTTCCCTTGAGTCAGGATGTTGAGTAATCTCCAGAAAGGAACAGTGAAGTTGAACTTCAACCTTTTGGATATAACATGTTATGCCTTTTTCATTTGATCCTATTGGACATTTGTGTAAAATTTTGTCATAATTAGCATATGAATTCTTGAGTTGTGGCCAAAAACGTTTTGTGAGGTCACAGTGACCTTGGCCTTTGATCACCAAATTCTAATCAGTTCATCTGTGAGTCCTAGTGGACATTTGTGCCAATTTTAAGAAATTCCCTCAAGGTGTTATTGAGATACAGTGTTCAGAATAATGCAACATACAGGGTCACAGTGTACTTGATCTTTGCCCACCAAAACCCACTCAGTTGACCCTGTGGACATTTGTGCCTAATCTGAAAATAAATAAATAAATAAATAAAAAATCCCTCAAGGTGTTCACAAGAATGAGACTGATCTGATGTGACTGATGTGGTCACAATGACCTTGACCTTTGACCTATGGCAAACAAAATCTTATCAGTTCATCATTACATGCAAGTGGAAATTTGTGCCAAAGGAATTCCCTAACAGCGTTCTTGAGATATCGTAGTCAAGACAATGGGAGGAACAGACAACTCAAAAATACAATGCCTCCAGCCACAGCTATCCTCGCTGCAGAGCCACAGAAATAAACAAATAAATTATATATGCATCTAAATTCTCCCATAGATGCTCAACTGAGGTGAGATCCAGTGACTGCAAATGTAATAGCATATAAAGCCATTCACTGAGCTCCCGTGCCATCTATGGAAGCATCAGCATTTGTTGTGTCTCCACTCATATATTCAGGTTTTTTCTTTAATTTGTTACCAGTCTGTATATTCAAGCAGCAAGCAAACATTCCCAAGTGAGCCCTGAAGGCATCCTTTTTAGCTTCATGTTACACTCTGCTGGTAAAAATTGAGCTCTGCCTGCTGCCAGACACATTGTTCAGTGAAACACTGCTGCTTCGAAAGTTGACATAGTTCCACTCTCAGACACAACAGCGACCCAGCGCACAAGTGCGGTGGCTCGGGACGTGTCGTTTCAACTTCTGGAGCAGGTGAGAGCCAGAGCCAGGATTTGGCATTGTAACTGGATTGCAAACTGCTCAGCTGCTAGTTTTACTCTCTTTCTACAGCAAAGGGAGAGATATTGTTGGCTCCATTGTTACCACTACAACACTCTCAAGTTCAAATATGCTTTATTTGCTACAAGAAAGGGGAATAACAGTGTTATTGCGAAAAAGCAAGTACGCAACACAGCAAGTAAAGAAAGCAGGATAATGAAAAAAAGAACACACAAAAATGTTCATTAATCAATATCATAACATAAAATAATAAAGTGAATTATCTTCTCTCTCGTTTTCGACTAAAGAGGAAGTCACCACTATACAATATCTGATTATATTGAGAAGCTGGAACTAAACTGAATAAAATGACCATGATAAAAGGAAATGATGCTACAAGCCGGCAATTAAAACCAGTATTATCTAAATCAGATTACGCCTTGTTTTGCACTGTATATAGATGGATGATAGCCTCTGTGTTATTGGTGTGGGGCCTCTGCAGGGCGACGTGGCGCTTAGCCCCGTTAACATGGTCCACTGATGCACACGGCTCTGAGGCTCTCATCCATTATTTAAAAATCTAAGGCTTTAATATTATTGCAAGACCAGCTAGGTGAGAGCATTTTACTGATGAAGATTCATCACTGCTGCAAATCCCTCATATGAATAATTCCACAAAAACAGCATAAAATGTCACTTAGTGTGCTTGTGTTGTCAGATTGAGCAACAATGGGCATTAAATGACAGCACTTTCTGCTTGCTAGGAAGGGGGGGGGGGGGTACAAAATAGCATTAATGTTTCATGAAAATCATCGTTCATTTCAAAATCGCCTCATTCTGCCGCACCTTCAAGAACTGTCTTTGGCTTAATCACCACGGCACAGTCAATGTGCAAATCCACATTTGCATCTGAGATACGTTTCCGCCTGTTTATTCAGTCTTTGAGGATTTCAATGCATGTTTTAAGAGCACTTTGTTGCACTGGCTTACACTCTAATGTCAACCAGCGAGGGATAAGCTTATAAACTATAAGCAAGAAATAGGGGGAAGAGGAGGAAAATAGCATCAGAATGAGATTATTGTGTGAGGGGAAAAAAAGCCACTCGAGCAGAGGGGAACCTTTGGTAGAAGAAAGTGAAATTTAATACTGTATGTGGTGTTATGTTCACTGAGACTCTCTGAGGGAAGCTAAGCTACGCTGTTTTACAGGAAGTACCAGTCACTTGAAAAGAGGCCAAGAGAGCAAATGTGACTGCGTATTTATTTTTGCTCTCCAGGCTTCACTTCTTTGAACAGGCTGCAGATTAAAGAAAAATAGCTGGAAGAAGTGAAATTCTTAAAAATCTTGACATCGGAAAGTCAGATATGAGACTTAAGCCAGGAGCTATCACCCTTCTATTTATACCATACAATAATCGAGGCTTTCTCACCCTTCACACATCAAGGCAGGAAACCTATGGATGTTGTTAAAGGTTAAAAGAGTTTAAGTGAGAAGACAAAAAGGACATTTATGTTCCTTTCTGAATAATAAAGATGCCAAAAAAAGGGTCCTTGTAATGAATTATTCATCCACACTTGTGATAACTGAGTGCTTTGTTTTTTTTTTTTATTTGGCTTTGTTTATCCCGCCATCAAAACTGCCCCAAACTCAGGGAGCTGTGTTCTCTGCAACCGCTCCTCAGCAGCCATTATCTGATTTCCGAAGCTCCACTCTTACTTGTGTTCTCATCTGTGCCAACAAATGAAGCGTGACGCCGCATGACTGACTGAACACTCGAGGCTCGCACGGTGAATTGGGTCAAACATTCCTTATCACTTCTCCTCCCCGTCAATGATATTCTCCTCCCAACTTTAGTTTAATGAATCTTCAATACAGAGAGCCAGGGCTGCAAATCAAAGGTAAGCGCGTTGATTGATGCAGCGTTTCCTGTGCGACGGCTGCACCCCGATCCCGGGCTAAAAGGCCTGCTAAATAAGGCCTGTCTGTCCTCGTCTCATCTCTTCTGTTCAGTCGCATATGACACCTTAACTCATACCACAAAATGTTTGACAAATGATGGAGCCTCTCGAAGGAAATTACTGAAATGGAGGGGGCTGATTTATCACACCATGTAACAGCAGAGACTTTTTTCCCTCACACTCCTATCTCATTTTTTCCCGTCTGTGATTATTTTCCAGTTCTGCTCCACTCAGTCCTCCAGGCCTTAAGGCCAGGCATTTGTACCATTTAAAATATGTTATCTCCTAAAACCAGGGGACCAGTGCTCTTCTTAAAGGCAGCTTTGTTTTGGCATCCGTCTTCATCTGAGTGAGGTAAAAACCCATGTTCTGAATTAGAGGCTGCTGACGTTGTGAATATTTTACATCAGTCACCTGAAAATGCCTCACAAACAAATGTACCCCAGAGGGCCCTTTCTCTATTCATCTCAATCAGAGAGGTTTTTAGCAGCACTTTGGTTCAGTGGCGGCTGCCAAATCAGCTCGACGTCCTCTTGCCAATTCACTTTAGAGAATGTACAGTTTTATCTCTGATGGACTCTATAGCGGGGCATCACTAAGGACAAGTCAATGAAAAATGGGCTGCAGCACAGAAGAAGGAAAGCAATTTAGTGTTTGAGCTGCAGCTACATGGTCAGAATGACGGAAATGGACCCTGGATTTCTGCTTTTTCAATGGAGTTCTGTCACAGAGCCTGCTCCTCATTGATGACTGCTTAATGTACTATGTAGGCACAATCTTGGCCTGTAAATGAATAGAAAATTGTGAGCTTGCATCACAGGTCATCATAGAATATTATACTGCACATATTGGTGAAAGACCAACACATTCTCACTCCAAATCAGCCAGCTTGGTCAGTGGCCCTATGCTTCCAACTATAGATACTATACTATACTATAACTATATGTCAGTCTCTGCTTATTTTCAAAATACATTTTGTGTCCACAGGAATCATACGGTTTCCACGAGTTGCATGCAAGCAGTTTTTTTTTTTTTTAAATCAATTTTCATGTTCACAACAAATGTACAATTTCCATTCAAAATAAGGACACAAACAGCTATCTTCTAGGTCAAAGTCATGTGTTTGTTTGACCCATCCATCCACCCGACCTCCTTTCCAGCTGAACTTTCTTGCTCTTGATACTACGTCAGTTGTTCTGAGCATCTAATATTGCCATCGATACATTTACCTGTATGTCTCATGAATACGCTAAAAGGTGCGTTGTGCATCGTTGTCAGACACAGAGAGGCGTGACCAACCGTCAGTATTGACAAGTTGGGAAAGAGAATGTGTTTTAAATTATGTATGGCCAGTTTTTCTTTTCATTTCACATTTATTTATGATATAGAATCAAAGCTACCCAATTAATAACCTGACCAAATGCTGCTGATGCAATAGCCCATAGGCAGTATTCACAACTCTTAAGGTCTTTCACATCACAGGTTTCTGCATCACGTGTGTAGGACCAAAAACTTTGCACTTTTTATTTGACCACTGACACACTGTCCAACACCTGTACTCACTATATATTATCAAGATTTCTTTAGTATTTGTATTTAAAACAAATAATATCATTATAGTGCAAAAACAATTAGGTAACAAATTGATTTGTTTTCGACAAAATCATTCAATAAATGATTCAAAATCATGAAATAAATTATCTTGATTCTTTTGTAATGTGGTCTGGAGGACTAAGAAACCAATCAACTTCAATATGTCACAATTAGCTTTGGAAACTTACAGGTGTTTTCACTGGTGTCTTGAGAAAACTATATTGGGACTTTTTTTCCAGAGGAGGGAGTGGCTGGGGCGCGACTTTGTTTTTTTTTTTTTTTGTATTTTTTAAATTTTTTTTGACCCTCTAAGAGCCTCCCTGAATGGCTGGTGAAAAACAAACCCTCCCTCTACCATAAATGAGCAATTAGATTTTTAAAACTCTTACCCTTTGGTGTTTAACAATTAAAGGTTAAAAGCTAAAGATGAAATCCAGGAGTTGAAAAAGCCTCGTCCTTACACTCTTGTTCATACTGGTTAGTGTTTGCATATGGTTTATTTTTAGTCAAATTCTAAATGAGATGTAAAATATGGGGATTTTGATGGAAGCGTTTGTCGAACATAATGTGTCCAAGCACTGTCAGAAATGTAAAAATATGATGATAATTGTTGTTTTTACAGTCTGGCTGTGATGAATGGTGTAATTTTGGTGCCTTCAAGGCATGTTTCCTTTTTTTTTTTTTTTTAAATCTGCAGTAAGAGTATGCATTAGCTGAGAAAATTCTCCTTTCTCTTAAGGTAAACAAACCACTTAAAAAAGCTTCCACCTCACCATTCTGTATAAAAAGTACAGTGGGGACATCACTGTTCCACCATTAAGCTGGTGGTGGAGGTGGTAGTAGAGCCAAGTTGACATCAGTGTAAAATGGTGGAGCCATTAATCTAGATCTACATGGCAATCCACTTCTGCTTTTAGAATGCTGGCATGCTATATAAAATCACACACTGAGGGCAGCATTATGTCAGCGGTGTGTTTCTTTTTGGCAGTTTATGCAAATCTCTGTTTAAAAAGGGCTTGAGATGCAGATGAAAGCTAAAAAAAAAAGTGCAGAATTTTGAGTTGAGATTATTTTGTCATACATGCCATAGTCGAGGCAGAACTTTCATGTATAAAAGGTATTTTATGGTAAATGTGGCCGCACTCTGTGAGAGTCTATGTCGTGTAATTTCAGTACTACATGTTGTGAATGCAGTTAATAAATGCATAAATACACAAAGATAGGTAAGCTTTCTTTCAAACCAAACATCAGTTTTACCAAATGACACAGCAGTAAATACAAACCAAAGCTCATACTGAAACAATAAATGGCCATCTATTAGACAGGTCAGCTGTGTTTGGCTGTTGTCTATCCAGTCCCAAAACTACAACAGCAGAGGCAGCTGAAATCACAGTATACAGCACAAACGGACTGAAAAAGCTGACAGTGTCTCAGATGGGTGTTTTTGCAGCTTGCTGATATTACCTACATTCTGTGACGTTAGCCTGTTGTTTACCACAAGCAAGTGTAAACACATTAAAGCCATGTGAGGGAACAGAAAGCAAAGAGAATTCAGTCTGCGGTGCGAAGGGCAAACTCAGCTGATTCAATTCATTCTGCTTGATAACAACTGACAGAGTGATGAATGAACACACCCTGAAGGTATTAAGCAGTAAAAGATGCAGGGTGATATTTACATCATAAGCATATCTTGATATGCATAGCATGCTGTTCCATATATGAGCTTGTACACACATGAAAGAGCGAGGGGGGAAGTAAGCGGTGCTGCTCATTGAGCATGCATATGGACATGTTTTCTCCAATGTCACATCAAAGCACTAAAAAATGCATACAATGCAAGATTAGCATGGGAAAAATGTATATTTTTAATCAACCAGCTGAATGCCAAGTAGATCATGCAGTAAGTGTGTTTTATATTGTATGTTTTATTTTTTTTAATTTAAAAACAATATTTGACTTCAGTTTCTTCAGGTCAAACAGCTACATTTGTGGCTCATAAAGTATATATTTTTCCAGATTAAAGCTGTTCTGTCATAACAGTGCATGGGACGCCAACCGCAGGACAGAGATTTCCAAAGTGTGTGACGTAGTAGCCTTGTGCCTTAAGGAAAGATTCAAATCACACTAAAATATTAAATACACTGTTCCACCTGCACAGCAGTCAAAAAAGCAACTTTCAGAGCATGCAACGGAAAGATTTGTCACTGTAAATATAGCTCAAAGAAATGCTGATACATCTCAGCACTCAACATAGTCTGAGCTGACCAAAGCAACTAAAATCACACTGAAGAGTGGAAGCTGCTTGGTTTTCTTTTATAGGGAAAGCTATCTGCAGGGAAGAGATGCCCCAAAACGACATGTGTTTATGTTCAAGTGACAAAGCCCTCTATCAGTCATGTGAATTATTGGCTCTTGTCTGTCCAGAACAAAGGATGAAGTAGTCCGCTGAGGGAGGTGGATGGATGGGTCATGGAAACATTGGACGTTAATACGGGAGACTGCTTGTTTGTTTGCAGTCAGCTTGGGTTTCTTCAAGCCATAATGGCATTCATTCAATACCTTTAACAAGTGGCAATGTGTAAGAATGATGAAAGTATGATAAGTTTGATGAGGTGATTTTTACCCAAATCATGATCATTCCTGAAGCCTAACCGAGTAGATTTGTTCCCAAACCCAACCAAACCTTAACCATAGGGTCAGGTGAAAAAAAAGGTTGGATTTTGGAAACAGTGATTTGTAACAGTAATACTGTCCTGTCAATAGTAATGAGAAAGAAAATGTGTCTTTCTGGAGGGCACAGAGAAGCAACATATTTTGTTGTTTAATGAGGACTTGCTGGCAGGGAAAAACTGTCAAATGCAGCAATGGTACCAAGTAAGCTCAAGAGACATCTTGAGACAAAACCATCTGTAGCCAACAAAGACAATGAGGGCTTCAGGCAACTGAGAGAGAGAAATGAAATACAGAAACAGTGCATGATGTCATATTCGTTAACATTTGAAGTGAAATATAAATATTGAAATATTTAATGCTTTTTATCTACTTAGCATACTGTCTGTGTGGTAAATATGACGCTAACAGCAGCTGCTTAGCCAAGCTTAGCACACAGACAGAAAACAGGGGAAAGGAGTTAAAGAATGAAAGAGAGATTGTGAACTGCTGCTGCGGGACACGCTTTTGTGAAGTAAATCTATTTAATAATAAAAAAGGGTTTCCTCATGAATGGCATTCTCTTTGGTTAATTTTCCCTTATGGCACTTGGAAATATTTACTGTGTGTGGAAGAGTTCTGCCTCTGAAGTAACTTGAGGTAACCTATGAAATGACTGCCCCTGGGTTTTTGGCTAGAACATTAGGTGAGGTCTTAAAGTGCATTCACTATGAAGGGTTCATTAATTAAAAATGGTAGGAGAAGTAGCTCAAGTTCATCATTCCATATAGAGGGTTCGGTCTGCTATACGTCGTTAAAATTATGTTTTAATAATCTGCAGCATGATGGTATTCTGCATATGAAGCAGGCCAGAGTAGCCCACCAAGGGCCTATTGATGGGTCGCCAACTGCATACAGTAATTGGTAGTAAGTGGTAAGTACTTGGCAAGTGCTTACCACTGTAGAGGGTGATTTTCTTAATTTGCTCCAATACTTATGCCCAGAGGAGAGCATAAGCGTCATTATTATCTGAAATCATGAGCACATAAACAGCAAGAGGATATATTTTGTTTTTACTGTAAAAAAGATTGTGCCACCTACTGTACTGGACAAAAATACCTTTGTGTCTTGTCCAAGACACATCATGAGCTTTTCTCAGAACAATTAACAAAGCTTTTAAACCACAAACTAACTGTGTGGATGTTGTAGCATCCATTAAAGGGATATTGCCAAGGGAGGCTCAGGTGAAGTTTTAAAGTCCTCACAACACGCGCGCTTGTGCGAGGCCGTGAGACATGGGCACCGCGTTAATGTGTGTCCGCATGCTTTCGCTGGACTCGCGCGCAGGTGTGTACTGTGGACGAGCAGTACGGAGATATTTTGTGGTTTCAATTATGTGTTTTGTGTGTATGTGTTATGTGTTATGTTTGAATCTGGGGCACCGTAAGCCTCCATTAGGTAGAGTTGTGTTGCTACCTCCTCTCCCCTTGGATCTCCGCAAGTGTTGTGAGGACTCTAAAACTTCACCTGAGCCTCCCTCAGGCGAGTAGATAGAGAGGGTGAGTAGATAATGGCTGATTTTTCCTTTTTGGGTGCACTATCCCTTCAAGGCTGCTGGTTTCATGCACAGTCAAACAATGTAAATGTCCCATCGTCTACCCCATGTTATCATCAAATTGTTTTTATTTAAACTTCAGTGTCATATATAGCTCCCGGGTCACCAGCAAAATGGGAATAGCTTATTTTCACTATTCACTATATAAACTCAATGTGCCTAAGAGACATATGAGTAACTATTGTAATTTTACTTCCTCCATGGTTATCTCCTCAACTGTACTATAGTTAATAACTTTAGTGTTTTGATCCTAAAGGTCAAGGGTGTAAGATTTGAGATGATTTAGTAGCATCTACCATTGAGAATTGCAGATTGCAGCCAGCTGAAACTTCTCCTGGTTAGAATTCCGTTAGTGTTCATTGTTCAGGAGGTCTTCACTGCCGAAAGCCAAAAATGGCATGTGCCAAAAAAAAAGGAGAAATTTCACAATTTCTGCTATCAGGCTTCCACCTCACCATCTGTGTTGCTAATCTACCGTCTGCAAAAGGTGTGTAAGCATAGGTCAAAGTTTCTCTCATCAGGTCTGTTTTTGTAGATCACATCTTGCGTGGGAAGTGGCGAACCCCTCTCTCAGGCCTATTTTGTGCGTATGCGATGTTTCATGTATCAGCATTTCTCTGATGCTGTTTGGCATGTTGGAGACAGGCTGCGAGCCTAGCACCTGCTAATGTGTGCTCACCTAATTTGTCTGATAACTTAAGATCCAAGCGTTCAGGAGGTGTTTTTTTTCCCAGGAGCTGATTTATCCGCGGAGGTCTCTTCCTCTCCAAAATAAATGAGCATAGTGATTCAAACCGGTAAAAGCCCTGAACAAAGCAGCTTCACATTTTTTAAAAATCAATGTTTTTTCAATGCTCTCATGGCAGAGGGGGCACAAACTACAGTGGCTCACACAAAAAAGTAAACAGCCTTAGAGACAGTTCATTGTAGGCTACTGTAGAAACATTCTGGTGCAACTTGGCAATCTCTCCAGATGAGAACCCGCTCACTTTGTAAAAACTGACTGCTCTTTTTAAGGTAACAAAAGTTTTATATTTAAGTGATAATGCACTAAAGAAAACATATCACCATTTACGATGATGCATGTAACAGGCAGAATGTCAACAAGTAATGCCCCCAGGGTTCCTTGCACGTCATATGTTGACATGGAAACTCCATAACCAAGCGTCGATATGTGACCTTTAATCATATTTTACAATAAAAAAAATTCAGACTGAGGTCCCTGACCTAATAATGGGTGCCCGTGACCTAACGCTTATCAATTTAGGGGTCTTGACACAAACAAGGTTGACAACCACTGACATTTAGGCCAGTAACTCAATATTTGTAATGTTTGTAGTAAATATGTAGTGGTTGAAAGGATGTATACTGAATGAATTTGGAGACTAAATCCACTGAGACAGAAAAAGATGGACCTTGATTGGTTAGCAGTAAAAGCTCTTTTCATTTAAATGAGCTAAACCTGCTGATTGTAGGGTTTCCATTCAAATGCTCCATACTGGCCCTGATTTCATTAATTCTTTAGTGATTGAGCTAATCAAGACCACTTGCCATGTTTTTGAAAAATACAATGATTACGTTTAGCCACTGAAACAAAATGTAATTTGAATAATGTCCCAATGAAATGGCAGTGGAAAAAAAGCCTACAATGGGAGCAATCTAAAGCAGTGGCAAATGAGCACCTGTTTTTTTTTTTTGTGTTGTTTTTTAATCGGTTTTGTGTTTGACTCAGAGCAGCAAGCTTTTTACCTTGATGGCAGTGGAGGCAATCTGGATGTGGTGCAGCTTGTGCAGGGTGCTCTCCCTGTCGATGAAGTAGGAGGCAGCCAGCTGGTGCAGAGCCTCCAGAGTCACAGCTGTGCCGTTGGATTCACTCACTTCAGACGTCCGACTCAACTTCCGCTTGTCCACAAAGATCATTAATGACTCTTCCCCTGTGAACACACGCACACAGGCACATACGCACACTCCATTAATGAATCATCCCCTGTACACATACACGGACATAATGTTCTCAGTGATGCAGTGGTAAATATTAACCCATTAACACCTGCCAGTGCTCATTATAGAGTCATAAACAGTAGGCTGAAGGTGGACAGCTAATGAGAAATTTATCTGCCTCTGGTAATTTTGCACTGTGGTGTACATTGTGTCAATTGCGTGATAAGTCCGCAGCTATACCATGCACAAATTGAGATGCTTTATGGAACAAATCTTTCAATAAAAACAGAGCCAAAGCTTTCAGAGGATGGTGTATTGACGAACGATGAAAAGAGTGAAAGATCGATGGAAAAATCCTTTCTAACAGCATTAAGTTTTATGTGGAATGTGGTTTTAATTTGGAGAGGTATTAGAACTAATATACAGTACATTACCACTGGGGATAGAGAAAGGTTAGCACTTGTCTCCAACACAGTGTGAGAAGAAAAATCAGTTCTAATAACTCACTCTGTCTATTATTGAGTTCTGAAACCTTGTTAAGAACCATGTTTTTTTGAATACAAATGAAGTTACAGGAATACTACAGTCTAATTATCTTAACTGTGTTACAATAAGCGTCTTTCTTTTATTTGAAAATATCGACACATTCTTATGTAGAGCAAGTCATTAAAAGTGGGAAATCCTTTGGAAAAACAGATTATCTTGTAAAATATGAAAGATTTTTTTCCTTTCTTTTTAGCTGCAACCAGCAGCTCAATAGCTCACACTGTCTGTTGGTTGGTCGGTTGGTTAAAAGGAAAAAAAATCTATATTTTTTGCCTTAAGTGGAAATTTGGCATGGCATATGTTTGTGTTCATGCCAATTGGCTAAAAGTAGAATAGATTCAGAGACTTGCCCAAGGCTTTGTAAAGGGGCAATGTATGGATCAAGCATCAACCTCTGACCCTGAAAAATGAAGCTAATGTTGAAGTGCCAAAAACTACAATCCCTCAAATGGCTCCAAAAGCATAGACACCCATGGTAAAATACCCAAATTTATAAAAGAAATACCCATGTTTACAGACTGGTACAAAAGCGGTTTTGGTGCAGGGGGTCAGTTTTTATATAACTCAACTATTTACATTTTATTTAGGCTTAAAGTTATACATAATAAAAAATGGTGTGGCCTCTCTGACTGACAGGCTGTCGGCAGTCCGTGTCCTTGGGTTCTCAATCAGATCCACGCTCCAAAATGCCAAACACAGGGCTTCAAAACGGGCACACAAATGGGAGATGTTACAAATTCACGCCTGTTTATGTTGTTATCATTGTGAATTTTAACCAGGAATCACAGTGTTTTTCAAGATATACTGCATAAAGCATTGTTAAAATACTCGCACATTGCTCTGATAAAACCTACCCATATATTCCCTCACACTGGCTAAAGGTAATACTACTGGGCCATGCTTTGCTGCTGATGTTGGCAGAATATGATGTACAGGATTCATTCCAATCTATTTAAAATACTGTTGTTGGTATTCAACATGACTTTGAGAGTTTATGCACAAGAGACAAGAGATGAAAAGTGCCAGCAGAGGAGATGGAGGAGATTGTGCAGCAGATAGCCATGGGAGCTTTGCTGTGCATTACAGTACTCTGGCTAACTTTACTCTATTGTTATGAAAAAACTAGCAGGATCCGCTGACACTTTTGTCAAATAACTCTAAACAGAGGTTTTACATGTTGAATCAAAGAATATGAGCTCAAACAACCACAGACAATCCCACAGTCACAGCTGAGACAATAGTTAGTTAAATATTTGGTTGTTTGAGCATGCAAGAAGCTTTAGAGCTTCAAATGTGGTGTTGAAGATTACTCTTTTATGGTAATTACCCATTTTATTTGACAGCTGATGGTCTATAGCAACACAAGTGGAGAAAGATGTGGATGACAAGGTCCCAGCTTAGGACACAGTGGTTGTGTAATTAGGCTGCTGGCCCAAAGGAACAGAAGCTGCAGGAACTACATTTAGAACGGGAAATTATAGTCCCTTTGGCCATTTCCTATTTGGGGTTTCCATTCCACCACATATGTAGAAATACTGATTAGGGGAACGATCAGCTGTCTTGATGCGTATCCATCACATAGTTCTTTGCAATTTACTGCTGCATTAATGCAACATTTGTTGTAAAGGAGATGTTCACAGGTGTCCAAAGCAGTTAAGTTCCATGTGCGGCGGTTTGTATTTTTCACACACAGTATCATACAATATCATGTGGTTATGCACGACAACAGAAAATGTCTCTCCACACATACTTTTTGCTATTGGTTGAGGCTGTGACTTCGGATGTCAGAGTTCAGCAAAGTTCAACTCCACGCAATGTGATTATGCAAATTTGCTTTGCCAGTGGGAGCAACTTTTTTATTTTATTTTTTTAGAAGTGAATGGCAAGTGTTAATTTCCCTCACGTGTAATTGTACTGTTATTGCGTTATTGTAATAGGAGCATGATATCGTCCTAGATTTTGGATATCATAATATCATAAGTGTTGTCTTTTCCTGGTTTAAAAGGCTGCATTACAGTAAAGTGATGTTATTTTCTGATCTTACCAGAAAGCGCTTGCTGTTTCAACATTTGCCGCTACCCACTTATGCCACGTTCACACTGGACGCAGAAGTGCTGCAGTATGATGGTTGTCGTTCAAGTCGTCGCCTGGTCGTTCACATTAGAAGTGCATTTCTCCATGCTGATCAGCATGCACATCCTCTCCTCTGCTCTTCTCTAATCACATGCACTCAGTCTGTGTGTGTGTGTGTGTGTGTGTGTGTGTGTGTGTGTGTGTGTGTGTGTGTGTGCGTGCGTGTGTGTGCTTAAGGCTCTCGCTCTCTATTTAGACACAACTGAAAAATCTGTGGAATAAGTAAGCGCGGGATGCATATTTTATCATGTATAAGAATCAAATCATTTATATCATACATAATTTATCTGTAATGTTGCTCATAATTGATAATCAGGTTTTTTTCTTGCCAGATTAGCTTGCTGAAAAAAATAGACCACTGAAACTATCACTGCAGAATGCGAGCCGGCAGCAGAGTTTGGCGCTGCAGAGCATCCAGTGTAAACAGCTCAATTACCTAATATGGGTGCTGAAAGGTGGCGAGCAGCTCTATGGAAAATCAGCACGCTCCATAGTGCTTCTACGTCCAGTGTGAACCCAAAAGTAGCCGTTATGTCCACATAACTGATTATTATTTACCAAAAATTTTGTAAATATTTAGTGAAAGCACCAAAAGTTAACCACGCAATACTATTACAACATCCATAGAGGTATTTGGTCAAAATTATTATAATATTTGATTTTCTCCATATGACCCAGCTTTGCCGATAAGGTTTTCTGTTGTAGAAAAGGGCCAAATGTTTGTCCTGGACTTGGGCCACCTTGATGCCCCAAACCTCCCCTTTTAACGCCTCCTTTCTCCCTGGTGTAAAGATAGGTCAATAAAAGCAAATAAAACCACAGCCCGTCTACTTTACTTACCTCCCAGTGTAGCGGAGAGCAGGAAGTGGGTTCCGTATTTCCTGATAATGTTGTCAGTGATGGTGCTGAGACTGGGCCTCCTGCCCAGCTGCCTAATGGTCTGGAGGAACTCAGGGTCCAGCGGCAAGGAAAAGCCATTGTTCTCCTGTCTCTCCAGGGCCAAGCTGTTCACCTTCCAGCGGCCAAACTCCCTGCAATGTCACAGAAACACATGCTAACTGTAAGCAGAGGACACACAACACACATGAACGCTGCATGCAGGTGAGATAAAGGACGCGGGTCCAACAGAAGCCACACATTATGCAGACAATACAAAAAGTAAACGCACCGAGTCGTTCTAAACTGTTATTTTTTGCTGCTTCTTGAATAGGAGGGAAATTGTTGTGATTTTAAAGTGGACAGGACACAGCTTGTGTCCCTCACGAGGAGGCTCATTTCAGATCTGTTTCTTGCCGGGCGTAAAATATGATGTCTGCATGACCTCTAAGTGAATCTTGTGTGCCACTCTGTTGAACATGAATGGGTAACTGTCCAACCACAGCGCCTCAAAAAGTGACACGAGATGAGAAAAGATTGCACTGTTATTTAAAATCGCTAGAGAAACACAATGTTTCTCGCATGGTGCAAAGCAATTCTCTCAGCTGGAGGTAGAAATAGCATCAGACCACTCACTAGTAACGCTATTTCTAAACATTTAAACATAAAAGAAATGGTTTACAAAACCATATAATGCAGTGGTAAGCACATAAGTGGTGCCATGTGTAAACAGATCATAAATGACGAAATAGTATAAAATACGTCTTAATATGAGAGGGTATAATTGTTGATAGATACTGTAACGTATGTCTTAACAGCTACTTACAACTACATTATACTGTGTTAAAATATTGCATTATGAAAGTTTGTCTACTGTCTCTGAATGCTAAATATGGGGACTGAATAGTTTCATGCAATTTCTACCTCCAGCTCTGCGAATTGCTTTGCAGCATAGTGAAAAACATTGTGTTTCTCCATCGATTTTGAATAATAGCGCAATCTTTACTCATCTCGAGTCAGTATTGGAGGCACAGTGGTTGGACGGGCTATAATCATGGAAGGAGTCTTGCTGCTTTCAGGGCCTCTTTTGGAGGGAAACAGGCTTCATCTGAAGTTGTTTGATATTCGGCCTGGCCTCGGAGCATGCCAGCTGCCTTTATCTACCAATTGCAGACTGAGTGCTGCTGCTTGATGCATAGATTAACGCTATTCAAATGCAGCTGGTAATAAACATGGTTCTACCCCCATCGAGCAGGGGAGAAATTGAAGACCTTTCTGTCACTGTGAGGTGGTGAGGTGCTTTTGTGTTGAAGAAAGGACCACAGATACAAATCTGACATGCATTTGAGTTTGATGTTTTTGCTTTGTAAAGCTGCAATAGGTGAGATTTACATGTGGAGATACAACACATTGTATCGAAAAGTGGCTGCAACACAAAATCGTTTCGACATGATTGCAGTTATTTTGGAGAGAATCAACAAAGAATTGATTCCACAACCAACCATTCAACCATTTGTTATTATCTCAATTTGATCACACTAAGATGCAGTCGCTGCTTGGGAGACGCTGTAACAAAACAGAATGGCCGCCAACTCAAATCAAAATTTTCATTATTACAGTTTATTTGTCAGTATGACAATGACCTACAAACTAAGACAAAGTCAATGGCTACAAAAAACTAAGACGGCAACAGCTGAAATGCCTAACTCCAGGGTAACATCAACCTACAATTTACACTCTAAACTGCATTATTTTATTTTTCTTTTACATTGTTGATAAAAAGATCTCTGACATGTGAAGCTAATATAAGCTCAACCTAATGCTAACACTGGAGGGGAGTCGCTGGCTGCAACTGAAGAAGCCTCTTGGATGAGAGGTGAAACGCATTCAAGAAACTCAAGCAAGTCCAGTTGCCTACAATATAGCACTTAGAATTACCATGGCCTGAATGACTGGGAATCTTCACCAACATAGCAAGAGATGTGTTTCATGTCCTGTAGGAGAAAAAGTGCCTTTGGGCTCTGTTTTGGTCGCCACCAACCCCTGAGAAAAATACCTGGCTCATTAGCTGCTAGAGGTTCCACTTTCTTGGTGATGGACAGGTAGTGTACAGTGGATTTATCACAGCTTGTTTGCTGAAAATAGCTTTCTGCTGCTGCTGGAAACAGGATTGATGATGGCACTGAGACTGAACTGTAGAGTAAATGTGCAGTTACATAGCAAAACTAGATTAAAAGGAGCTAAAAAGAGTTGGTTATGTTGGAGTTGGTTACTTTACTTTATTTATATCACCAATCCTTTTTAACCCATGCAAACAATGTGCTCTTGTGACAGACAGACAGACAGACAGACACAATCTATTGTGAATGCAAGAGCACAGGACTGCACAAAGTGGTACTGTAGCTTCTACACTGGTTATAGCATAATAACAACCACTGCAAGCATAAAATGCCAGCTCATATTATTTCTAGGGAGTGAAAATCCTCAAATCTTCAAAATGTGAACAGTTTTCAGAGAAAACGGTTTGCTCCTCCTCAATTGCAGAAAAGGAAATGGGATCTTCGGGTTTCCTGATGTCTTTCTCTCTCTTACATACATAAAAACCCCAACACCCAACAGACACACACAACTCCCTCATGCAAAGACACTTGCGGAGACACATGAATTCACACACCCCGCAGCTGCAAACATCTAAACAAAGCTGCCCTTGCTGCAAAAACTTTGCTATCGCCCAGAATATCGCAGAGCCCCTATGGGTGCAGAGCAGCTGCCAATCAATTTCTCACCAATAACAATGACCCCCTGAGAAAAACACAAAACAGAAAACAGCTCATTAAGGCCTGTTTCATGTCTCTGTTTCTCTATAACGAGCGGCCATTAGTGCTTCCCTCCGTCCACTGGGGCCGGCTGAAGAAGGGAGCAGTGGGGAGAGAAAGAGGGAGAACTTAACTGTGATCGACACAATGCCTCGCTTTGCTGCTCGCTGACGGACACTTATGAATGGTGCCACAGCTAGGCTGGAGGATACAGAGCACGCACACACACACACACACACACAGATCTGTTGTCGAAGACTTCACTTCAACCTCACTTTCTGCATGCCACGCACATACACACACAAAATGATCTCGCGCTTCATGGAAGACTGCAGGTTTATTTCACCTTAACTCCTCTCAGCGAGATGCTGAGTGACTGAAATAGCCTATCACAGACACACACACACACACACACACACACACACCCATACGGGCGGCGGGTTTATTTCACCTGCAGCTCTGTGCAGCGGGGGGCTCGATGCACATCTATCTGTCAGCCCCCCCTCGGAGCGAGCCGAAGCACTGTGCACCAGGAGGTAGGAGCGGCAGGAGCTACGGGGGCCACGATGGAGTCGTACCCTGCTATCTGTCCATCACAGTCCAGGTGTCTCAGATCTATCGTGGCGTACAGGCAGCCTGAGGGCACAGCTCGGTGCCCAACATAACAAATCAGGGAATCAACCCAGCGTATAACCTGCTGATGCAGTCAAAACACGCCACTGAGCATAGCAATGCAGATTGTCTCAGTTCAGTACAGTATGTGACTGAGGAGGATAGGTGAGTGTCTGCTGCTAATGCTATCTCCTGAGGCACGTTAATGTGGGAAATTATTTTAAGGAAATTAAATGGCACACACATTACACATCACTGTGTTGTGATAACAACAAGGCTCTCACGGAATCAATTTTACAGCAGCAATCTAAAACCTGAGCTCCAAGGAGCCGTTTGAAAGTTAGTTCAAAATCATTATTTCACTATTCTAATAAACAAAATGGTAATACGTTCATTTGTTTATTTATTTATTTATTTCTCATCTTTTTTCCCTAATAAATTTCAAACACCAAGTAAAGTTCCATCACTGTTCATATTGTACCTATATTAAATGCGATCTTGTGTCACATGTGGGACCAAGGCATCATCTTTTAAGTCACAAGTAAGTCTCAAGAGTGACTGACCTTAATCATAAACTAGAATTACCGCGTCACAATTGTATGCCTCCACGTACTGTAGCAGTTACATTTTACATGTCTGTGAAAACATGGCTGCTTCAAGTTCATCCTTGAGTCCAAGTAGACATCTGTGCCAAATTTGAAGAAATTCCCTAAAGGTGTTCTGGAGATATCTCATTCACAAGAATAAGACAGATGCAAGGTCATAGTGACCTTGAATTTTGAGCACCAAATTGTAATCGGTTCATTTTAGAGTCCAAGGTGACAAGTGTGCAGAATTTGAAGAAATTCTCTCAAGGTTTTCTTGAGATTTCGACCGCAATGCAACCCTGAAAAAAGTCACAGTGATCTTTGACCACCAAATTCGAATCAGTTCATCCTCGACCGAAAGGGTGTATCTGTGCCAAATTTGAGGAGATTCTCTCAAGGCGTTCTGGAAATATTGCTTACACAAGAATGAGACGGATGCAAGGTTACAGTGACGCCACAATTGCAAAAATTCCCTTAAGTCATGTTGATGAGAATGAGACAGACGGACATCATGAAACACGGTGCCTCCTGCCACAGCTGTTGCCGGCATTGAGGCATAAACAGTAGTGCTGACTTTGTACATTCATAGCATAAAGTACTTTTAGCCTGTACTGCAACAGAATGAATTTTATGTGTCTCTGTCCTGTCATTCTATGAACTTTGCTTTAACTGGGATAATGTCTGCAACTTTCCATCTAATAATTTGTAAGACATGTTCTATAAGAAGTAATACTGTATATTGTTGCATGGTTTGTGTCTAAATGAAATAAAAAGATTAATATTAACATTAGTGGATTCAGGACAGTGTTCCCCTGGGATTTTTTCCAGCAGTGGTGCTGAAGTGGAGCAGAGCAAGTCAAAAGGCTCAAGTCCAGGAGTCACAAGTCAGTGGTATTAAAGTCCAAGTCAAGTCTTTTTCGATTTCTCCAAGTCTAAAGCCATCGAATTTGTAACTCCATTCTGAATCAATTCTGAAGTCATGTGACTGGAGTCCACACCTCTGTGTTGTTTGTCACTTGAACAATCACAGTGGCATTGGCCCACATACACTATTGTTTAGATCTGCCTCTACGTCATTATTCTTTGTGAAAAATACCTCGGGGAGTGTCTATTTAAAGGCCCTCTGCAGGGTAAAAGCTTGACCCGCTGGTTAATAAAAAGCCCACAAGCTATGCTAAGACTGCTTCACGATTCTATTAAATGATTGCAAATCACACACGGGGCTGCACCACTTCTTTCAATCTTCAGGCAAAAACCATGCTAAATTAGGTTACAGTAATGCATGGTCAGTTTGAGGCCTTTCACAGGGATTTGCACATGAATTCAGTTGTTTGTTCCTATTAGCCTGAACAACTCTGTGTGTACAGATCATAGATAGGCTACAAAGTGACATGTGACTGGCAACGTGCGCGCACCTTGTGCCATTGATGCGTGACCCAAACCTCTGTTACATAAAATGAATTTGCACAGAATAACGGCACCCACTGAAATGTGTCCTCTCTGCACACGGTTTTTCCAAACAGCCAGCAGATTCCTTTTGTATAAGTTTTTTTGAAATATAATTTATGGTCAAAATCCTTCAGCTGTAAGCTAATTAGTCTAGCATGAATGAGCTCTACGATTCTTCTGTTGCCGCTGTCTCAATCATGTTAATGTTAATGTGGTGAGCCACAAAGCATTCTCATTTGAACTCATCATAAGAACATTTGAATGACACAGAGAAAGAAAAACAAGAAAAAAATAACTGGAATTGTCTTTGCAGGTGTTCAGGATATTTGCATGTATACACGGTTTCCGACAGCGAGCCCATTTCCTCTAAAGACAGTTTTCTTCTATCTCTCATCTCCTGGCAGTTTTACTCAGACACTGTATAATGACTTTACAGCAGTTAGGTCCAGATCATTGCTCTGCATATCAAAACTCTGGATTCAAACTGTGATTTATGAAGCAAATGCACAATATTTACACACTGGAGAAACTGGGGATTGCAATACAACCTATTTCCCCCCTTATATTCTTATGTAATTAATGCACATTTATTTCAAACCATATCAGTGGTACAAAGGGGAGGAAGCTAATTAAATTACTTAAGTGACTTAGAAAAGTCTAATTTCACCTCTGACTTTAAGGAGTATTGAGCCTTTGTTTAAATTACATTTTTGTCTTTCATTTCACATATGAATTCTGTGACACATAAGGAGCTCTAAAAACAGTCAACCCTGTCCCTTGAAAATTATACTTCTCATTTTACTAGTTAGTTTTTGATAGGCAACATAATTGCGGGTCAGATGCTCACTGGCATCTTCTTATCCTCGTGAATAAAGCGCTACGAGACTGGGTTTCTAATGATGTTAAAGCAAAGTTAAGGTCGGGGGTTTGGTTACATGTAGAAGAGGAAAACTCATCCAGTCTCATACTATATCCCTGCTGACTTTTTAAATATTTAACACAGACAACAGTCTTTCTCTAATTTTAACCAAGTGCTGTGGGTGCAGGCCAGTTGCCAGAACAAAATGTTGGCATTGTGCGTTTCCACAAATTATATTTGCATATTTCACACATATCATATCAATGTTTTTGTGACAGAGTATAAGAGCTGACTTTGTCAGCAGGAGTTGGAGAGGATGGTGGATTGTGGACGGGTTAGGTAGGATGCCTACCAAGCTGCAGCACAGCAGACTGCTGTTTGAGACCAACAAACAACAAAACCAGATGTCTTTTAACGGCCCATTGCTGTTTTTCCAGGGGCTTTTTAGACACTAAACAAGGGTGTTTTTTGAGCAACCCATTCTTGTTTGTCTACCTAGGATAGTGCCATGAAAAGTGACTTTTTTTTCCCCACTGAGACATTGTTGCATTTTTGGGTCGAATCCTGCCCCCTAAACCAGGTGTTTTAAGCCAGAGCATGATCGTTTCCTAACCACAACCAACTGTTTTTGTTCCTACAGCCTGACCACACATTAAGAACAGCACTGCTAAATCATAGAGTTTAAATGTATCTGCAATCATACAAATGTAACGTATCCATGGTTTGCAGAAACTATGAATATAAATATTGTCGACAAACTATGATCAGATAAGTTTAGTATCAACACTTTGTATAAAGCTAGAACAGTGACAGCAAGTTTTGGCATCAGAATAAAATTTTGCATCGCTGCCATCAGCATTAAAGCGGTGACATAGAGAGGGAGTGACATCTTAAGATTTTCATTAAAAAACACATCAGACTGCAGAAATAATATCAAAACAATTTTTAATGCCTGTGTTTTATTTTTTCAGTGGAATGTATCCACTGCCAATGTTTCCTTTTTCAAGCCCAAATTTTATTTTCAATGCCAAATCTTACTGTCACTGTTCTAGCGCCATACACTTTGCAACTTGTTAATTGCCAGTGTTTCAAAAAAACATAAACCAGGCAGCATACTGATTCTTTTAAAGTGAAGTAGTAATTACAGCAGTAGGTACTGTAGTAGTACTAGTGGTTTATAAATAGGACTCAGAGTTGATCTGCAAAGTCTATAACTGGCCACTACAAAATTGGTTTGCCATTTTCCACATTTAGACAGATACATGCTTTAAATAATCAAAGCTTTGGGAGGATTACGTTCAATGAATCAATCAGGGCAAGAGACAAAAAGCCAAAAAAAAAAAAAAAAAAAATGGCACTGAGTGAAAAAAAAAATAATAGGGTGTTTCTAAGTGGCTCCAAAATGACTGGAAGGAAAAACAACAATAATGAAAAAAGCTACTCAAGCTACCCAACATTTACCTTACCATGATGAGAGACAAACATTTGCTTATCATCAAAAAGGCCTGTGTGAAAACATATGTGTGTGTTTGTAGCTGGGTTACCCTAGATACCAAAATAACCCGTTGTGCAAAGGAGTTGGTTGATGTAGACTCAATGTTATTTCAAGGACCTCCCCAAAGAGAATTGTGCAAAATGGGAGAAAAGTCCTTCATGCTTCATTCAGGAAGATAAACCAAATTACGTTTATTTGAAAGACCTTGCATGCAAACTGCAACTGCTCTGCTGTTTTCAATATTACATTTTTTTTTTTTCCCAGCAGTTTTTCTTCTGCTGGTTTAATCTGATGTCACATTGATCCTTCTCAATATGCACATGCCATTAGCAACAGAAAAATGATTTTAGAAATTAAGAATCACAAACAAAGAGGCTTTTCATTTGAGTGACATCAAAAGACATTCTACAAATGCCAGTTGCATATTGAGCATTTTCCTGAAAGGCACCTTCAGAGAGTCGTAGATCAACTTTGTTAATTGAGCTTCTGATGATCCAGTCTTAACAAGAGGACAGCTTGAGAGACAAACGAGAGTGGAGGGATGATATGGGGAGAGAAGATGGAGACGCTCGTGTCTTTTGGTAATCCACCCACCGTGCAGACAAACGGGGAGCGAAAGTGAAATGAAGACATGAGAAGAGAGTGTAATGAGTTAGTTAATAGCTGCTGGTTGTGAACGCTTCACGGAATTGCCACCAACAGTTTTTCCAACAACATCAAACAAACATCAGACCATTAATTTGTGAAAATCCTATTAAACCAGCCGAGAGGCCCTATAAACAAGGCAGCACACTGTTTCCTGCTCTTTTTGTGTCTCCATGCCTTTGATGCTACTAAGTGTTACTCAAGAACGCATTTCAAACACTCGATTTCTACCTCAGACTGTGACCATTGCCACGGACGTTCTCCTGTAGAGGATTAGGATTAATTATGTTAGGGATGTAAAATCGGGAAGAAACAAAAGCAACCAAGCATTTTCCTTTTTTCCTCCTTCAATGAAATAGACACTCTAAATTTTATTGTTTGTTCTAAACTTATACTCAACAGATGGACTAAAGAGGAGACTAAAATTACTTATTACTAGTCATTATTCAGGAAACTCCCCTTGTTGGGAAAGGAGTCTGTAAACGAAAATCATTATGTCACAGTGAAGCATGTAACCAATCTCCTTTTCTCCTTAGATCAGGTAATATTACATGTTTGATAATCAATATCTACTGTTAGGCAAGGCAATTGTATTTGCATAGCACATTTCAGACCCCACGGCAACCCAAAGTGCTTCATAGCATTTGCAAGTAAAAGCACGAGAAACAAATGATAAAAACAATAAAAAGCAGCAATCAAAAGATAAAAACAAAGGAGAACAGACAAAAGCACACAGAGTAAAGCGATAAAAACAATGGAGCAAACAATCAAAAGCGTAAAGAATAAATAAAACAATAAAACAAACACATAACAATGACTTAAAAGAGAATTAATTAAAAGCAATGGTGAAAACATAGGTCTTTAGCTTTGATCTGAAAGTGCTCAGCATTGTCTAGAGCCTTTGCTTTTCTGGCAAGTTGTTCCACATTTGAGCAGGATAGAAGCTTCGCCATGTTTAGAGTTTAGTTTGGGAATAACCATTGATCCAGAACCAGCCGACTTCAGAGGTCTGCAAGGTTCATACTGGGTCAGGAGATCTGACAAGTATCTTGGACCTAAACCATACAGTGATTTATGGACAAGCAATAGAAGTTGACTCTGTAAGAAACTGAGCGTGTTTGGTGATCTGAACACTGGAGTTATATGCTGAACCTTTCTGGTCCGTGTTACAACCATGGCAGCTGCAATCTGGATCAGCTGAAGCTGTCTGATTGCTGTCTCATACAAACCTGTGAACACACCATTGCAGTAGTCCAGACTGTTAGCGATAAAAGCCTGAACATGTTTCCCAAGTTTCTTTACTTTGCATGGACAGACTTTTAAAGTGAGCACAAGCTTTTTGACTGGTCATTGGTCCCGACAGTTTTCTTCTCATCTAACTGGAGAAACCAATCACTTGGTTACTTTAACCAACCTTCAAACGGTTGATAATATTCAATAATATTCTTGAGAGTTAATGTTAGCCAGCTCTCTCAATACTGTTTCCTATATTATTGTCAGAAAGCGCTAATTGACGATTTCTATATGCATCATAATTTGGACCTTTATCACTTATCAGTTCTTGTTATTTTGTTCATCAACAAACTGCTCCAGGGAATATTTTTTTCTGTAGGCTGACATAGAAGTTAGCATCACCCTAGTTCCCTCATCAAACAGCCCACCATTGGATTTCGGATTATTGTAAAAAGTTACCTCTGTTACAAACATTTATGATATTTAGATGTTTTGATAGATAATTTCCACAAAATATTTATGGGTTTTGAAGCCTAAACGCGATCACCAGAAGTATATAGCTAATGTTAAGCTATAAACTCACCACACTATGGTCGCTTAAATTAACATCCTTTATTTTGAAACCGGGTCCAATACCGAGTCCGATCTGATACTCTGCAAAGCATTAAGAAAGTAAAAAAAAATGTATCCAAGTTGTCCCATAAGGTTTGTTTTTTTTATTTAAGTAGTATCCAAAAAGCTTATGGTGGTAGCAGTACAAAATGGAAACAAAAATAGAAAAAAAATGAGAAAAAAAAACGGTCCGGTTTTTGTGAAAAACCGCATCATGTCGGTAATACCAGATTTTCGCCACTTGGGGGCAGAATTGACTCATTTAAAATTAAAAATGACCATAGGACAACAGAGTGACAGTAACACGTTGTTTCTTTTATTCCTTACAAATAAATTTTGCAGCTTACTCAATCAGTGCAAACAAGGGTCTGGCTCAAAGGCAAAGTGTTGCCACAGTGGCGCATTCTTTGATTTCTTCGAGACTAAATTGTCCGCCATTATCGACTCCCCAGGCTACAGTAGAGGCCTCGGCGCATGCGCACTCGCACCCCCTAGCTCAGTCCCCGCCCCACCCCCACCCCCTCTCTCTCCTGCTCGAACGGAATTGGTATTACAGAGAACCAACCCAACCCTACCTTTATCTTTTGTAGTGGTTTGACACATGAAACAAATATTTTTCTTTTGCTCAGTCAAACCCCACAGAGAAACCATAAAACCCATAAAACAGGTCCCTCAACACCAAAATTAAATTTAGATTAATTAAGAACATTGTGAAAAAACACTGGCACATCTTACAAAGCGACCCTACCCTCAAACAGATCTGTGCTGAACCGCCTCTTGTCTCTTTCAGAAGAGCGCGCTCATTAAGAGACAGACTGGTCCATACGATCTTGAGTGTCCCCTCTCCCAGGACTATGTGCTTGCCCTCCCCACCTCTAGGTTTTTATAGATGTCGTCACTGTACCCACTGTTCAGACTCCGCGTACGGAGAAAAAGTACACAATTAATTCATTTATCAACTACCCATGTTATTTCCATTCTGAAATGTCCATGCGGTAAGGTTTATGTGGGACAGACCAAACACCCTCTTAAAGCCAGAATAGCTGAATATAAGGCTGCTATTCGCAATCATGGATTATGCGATAGCACGTCTTTATGTTAAAGCTAATCACGGTTCTTGTGCTTCTCTCCGCTTCTACTGCATCGAAAAAGTCCCTCCCCCCACAGAGAGGTGAAGATATTGTCAACAAACTCCCCAGAAGAGAAGCTTATTGGATTTACACACTGAACACTGTTGAACCGCATGGACTGAATGAAGAATTGAATTTTTCATGTTTTCTGTAAAACATCGGGGTATATCTTTAGGCTGTTGGTATTTTTATTTTATTTATTTATTTTTTTTTTTCATTATCTTTGTGGGTGTGTTTTCTGTTTTGGATTGCTGATTCTTTACACCCTCTGTCTGATGAGTGCCTCAGCAGGATTAGTTAATTTCCCCTCATCCTCATTTTCCAATGAGAGACCGTTTGGTTTCAGGATGTGTGTATTTAACTGCCATTGTTCTATCAATACCTGTTTGACTCTGAAGAAGACACAGTATCGTTGAAATGTCAGTTTGTGTGCACCTTATTAAAAGCTCTGCGATTTTATTGAGTGCTCCAGCCTCCTTTCATTTGGGTTCAGTAATTTTTTGAAGTGGCCCACTTGATTTAGTGTCTGCCAAAATTAAATTGTTTTTACCTGGTTTCTGTAGAACAAAATAATTATACTATACTATACAAAAATTCAAATACAACTGTAATCAGTTTCAAGACAGTATATATTTTTTTCACCAAAGAAAAGAAATGTTCTGTTCCGTTCAGTCAGTTCAATCCAGTTCAAACAAAAAACACCACTCCGGGATTTCCAACCCCCAGCTTTTGCCAGCTCACTGACCGTGTATGAATGCCATAACGCTCCAGCTTTGTTTCGGGAGTGGAGGCTCAGCAGGATCCCTTGATATCTGTGGCGGAATATCTGAGGTGAGGCCGGTGGCCGGATGGATGATATTCCACAGGGAAGCGCACCTATTTCGCGGACTTTGAGCGGGTAGGCCGAATACGCAGAGGACTTCTGGCTCATTTCTCACTCGCCGGCGACTCTCGCCATACTTCCAGGAGCGGCATAATGTAGGGGCCGGTCTACCTGGGCTCAGCTGATCGAGCCATCCCACTGGCCGATAGCACCGGTGGGTGTGTCTGGATGTACCTCAGTGTCTGGAGGTGAGCAAGCCATCAGCTGACTGTCTTATAAAAATATATATATATTTATAAAATATACAAGATCGTCACACTTTATACATTGGAAAGTGGAGGCAACAATCAACAACATAGATGAAAAACCTGGCTATTTTTGTTGTTTTGATTCCTCTGGTCTTTTATTACTGATTACGATTTTGTAAAAATGACTGATCGGTGCCAATCTGTATCTGCACTCGTATCGGATCGCTAAAAAAAAAAATGTGATCGGGACCAAAAAAATGTGATCGGGACCCAGCGCACACACCACCCACCACCACAGCAAGGCTGTAAAAAATTTACAAGTCAAGTATGTCATTGAACAAAATGTGAGAGTCTCTTATGCTTATGTTAACCAAGAACATTATTTCAGGCCAAAAACCCGTTGAATTTAAGACAAGAGGACCAGGAGTGCAAAAATGCTAACTCATTCCTGGAGCACTCTATAACCTAAATTAATATTTGCAAATTGTTTAGCAAACATTAGCTAGTGTTTCTGCTGGCACGCCCTACATTTATTTGAATATAATCTATTAACATTTATAATAAACAATTGGCAACCTCCAAGGCTGAAAAATAAAGCCAACATGGAAGTGCCAAAAACTACAGTTCCTCTAATGGCCACTTGAGGCCGGCTCCAACAGTCAATTCCCATTGATCCCAGCAGAAACAAACATGTTTACAGCCTGTTCTTTATAGCTAATTTCCTGATCCATGACAAATGTTGGGTGTGAATTTTAATTCTAGACCTAACTCACCACATTTTATTAAGGCTTAAAGTTAGGCACAATTATGGGCGTGAACATGCACATTTAGATAAAAACCCACAGGCAACATCATGTCATGTGTTTTCTATTTTTATGTTGTGGAAGCATTTTCCAGTCAAAAGTGGGTAATGGTGGGACTTGCCATGCCATGATTGGCATCAGCTGCTTCACTTATCATCAGTGGCTCATTCATCAGCTGCCTGGCTACCAGATGACTAGTAGCATCCAATCATATGTGTACAAGGGGTACTCAGTGGCCTTAATAACCTGACACTTCTAACTAATTACTCTGCTGATACACTCATGCTAAATCTGTTCCCTGCTGCAGCCCCCTCCACCACCTCAGCCTCTTCTGTACAGAATATGCTTTTGGTATTGTTGACTTTACTAATATAATGTCTCAGTGTGTGTGTGTGTGTGTGTGTTTGTGTGTGTGTGTTGAGAGAAGTCATCCTTGGTGCCCTGATTCTTTGAGAACTCCCTAAACGAGCGGAGCCTTTTCTGCCAAATGGAACAAATATTTGCTATAAATGGTCACTTCCTTGACGTAAATGTGTCTGACTGAATTGGTTACCAGCTTTCATCTCCAAACCAGAAAGGTTAGCAAGGTTTTTGACATTTAGTTATTTTAGCAAAGCTTTTTTGTATTTTTCTTAGAATAATCCATAATAATACCATTTTACCGTGGTTTACTGCGGCAATTCAAACTCAGGCCAGTTTTGTGGATCTGAACTCAAATACAGCGCAGTGTGAATAAAGGACAGCTAAAATGTTGCAGGGGGGTGAGTTTTGTTAAAAGGCAATTGCGTTATTGATTTGTAGCTCCCCTGAATATCACTACACCCCTGATAACACAAAGCAAGGGCAAGTCAGATAGTGAGAGAGCTTGATTTGCAGGAGGGTTTGCTGACATGAAGACTGCTGATCCCTTTTGTACTGCTATTTGTCATAACACTGTTGACAAGAGACTCCTCTTCACACAGAAAACAAGGAATGCCTGGAATCACATTGTGTGCATAATGAGGCATGCACATACTGTTAATACACGCTGTGCACACACACCCCCACCTCAAACACACACTCACGCACGCAAACAAATGGAACAGAAGATAGAAGAGCCACCAGCTACGCTAAATCCTGCACCTCATGACACAGTGGCTTTCTGTCAATGACATGCCTGCGTGGGCTTTTTAAATTTTAATCACTGTAGCTGCATGCTGTGTCACCACATACATGCATCAGCTCCATTTTTTTTATTACACACATTGTTGTTTAACACTTTTACGGTTGATACGCTTTGATAGGGATTTTTCTGATCTGGGTCTTTATTGAGGTCTTCATTCTCTCAGTTATGATTACATTTTGCAGTGTTGTCACTGATAAGCCATGTAACCAATATCTCTGTATTTAGTGACATGAGTACAGCGGACAGGCTGTAAACTTAAAGCTTATTTTCTCTTTCAAATAAGTGGAAAATTGAATTCATTAGGGCTGCCCCTTGAAATTCGTAGATTCAAATCACCAGTGGGAGATTCTGAGACTGCTTCAAGTTGAGAGGTCCTTTTTTTGTTTGTTTGTTTTTTTGCTGCAGAGTGAGCGCTCTTAACTTTCACACTACACCTTGGAACAGAAGGCTGGGCACTTGGTAAGGTAATGGAATACAATCTGTGGCTTTTGTTTGATATCTAGTGTCATCCAAAAGTGATATATTTCTGATATGTGATCTTAAATTTGATCTTTAAAATTTTAAATAATTGTAAAATATAATCATAACACAGAGGGGATGGTCAGAATCATTACACCTGCTTAAAAATTCCTTTGACACTACACAGGACGACTTCCCTCTGCAGTGGCTCAAAACAGTGATAGTAAACAATTGTGTTAATTCTTGAAGGGTTTTCGGACTTTGCTGCCAAGACATCATGACATGTCTCCATCTCCATACCTGTGTGAAGACATACTGTGAAGAGCTGTAACTGATAATTCAGTCTTACATTATTGATTCACGACTTCCTGTGCACTGAGGAGTTTTTCTGCCATCTACCACTTGTAACACCTGATTTAAACTTGAGAATTCTCCTTGTCATTTGGGGGTGGGCGGCATGTTTTTCTATTTTAGGCTCAGTCTACAATGAAAGATGTTATTGCAGATGCATTTTAGGTAAAAAATACTGCTGACTGACCCAAAAAATTTGAAGCTTTGTTCGATGGTACGGTAGCGTATTGCATTTACTTGACAAATAAAAAAAAATCTGTTTTATTGAGTAATTTTCTGTTTTTCGGAGTAATTTTTTTATTTTATTTTACTGAGTATTTTTTTCTGAGTTAAGAGAGCAATACAAATGTACATACGCTTGTTTAGTTTAATCCAGTTTTACTTTGTTTTGGGTTATGTGTCCAAATGATTCTGGAGAAACACTGCAATGTCCAGCAGATCTGAATGGGCTTTCATTTGAACAACCACAAAGTCTTAAGGTGCCTGTGTAAAGTCAACAAACTAATGATAACACCATCTATATGACTTAAAGACAAGAGTATCTCCCTGTGTCTCAAACTCAAATCAAAGTAAAACTGGATTAAACTAAACAAGCAGGTCATGTTTGCTTCCATTATATCGAGCTTTCCAGAAAGGAATAAAAGCATCTGTTGTTCTATTGCTCTCTTAACTCAGAAAAAAATTACCTGAGAAACAGAAAAAAATACTCAATAAAACAGAGTTTTTTTATTTGTCAAGTGAATGCAAAATGCTTCTGTACAATGGCATGGGATTTGATTGTGAAAAAAAAAATTGAATAATCTGCCTTTTTTTTCTCCTGTGCAATGAAGGGAGACCTATTATCCTGCTTGAACACAGACAACTAAATTCTTTCAACAATGTGACTCAAAATAATGATAAAATAGATAGGCTGACATTTTCCACTGGTCCGCTGTGCTCTGAGTCTGGTGTCAGTGACACATGCTGCCCTGAGTTGCGCATCTATCTGCTTGCACTGCAGTGCACATGGAGGGTTTTAAATTTTAGTGTTAAATCCAAAGTTAAACACTTATCAGCAACCAGAAGTGTTTTTTTCATTTGTGAATATTTTTATCTTAATTCTAGGGTTGCAAGAAACTACCTTTTCGCCACAATTTGTAAGTTATTACTAACTGTATATCAAGATGGAAACAACTTTCGGAAACAATGATTTGCTGTGTGCTCTGATGTTTTTATTTGCCAATGCTCCATCTGCTAACACAGAGGGGGCAGGGTTCATGACCTATATTGCATCCAGCCACCAAGGGGCACTTAAGATTTCTTGGCTGCACTCCTGTCATGCAGTCCATCTTTATACACAGTCTATCATCTCCACAAATCAAAATTCAAAAACTGAATTCAATCGTGACCTGAAAAATATGAAAATCTAATCGTAATGTGGATTTGGAGAATCGTGACATTCCTATCAAACACTGAAGCAGAGTCTCTTTCATAAAAGCTGCTTCCGTGGACCTCTGGCCCTGATAACTCCCCCATCACACACTTGTCAGAAACCATAAGCTCTGTGCTGGATGAAGTCCTCGTCACTGCCATCACTGCTGGTGATTGAGAGGAGGAGGCTGCTCTGCTTCTGTCCTGGAGAAACATTCAACCTCAGAGTGAAGGACAATAGACTTGTCTCCACCACAACTCTGTCCCTGAACAAAGCATTCATGCATGAGAGAAAACTGCAGTTTGATGAACACTGTGTCTCCGTAGCTCTTTCTGGGTCTATTCTGCCATGTGTTTGCAAAAAAATCTTTACCATAATAACTTCCAGACACTAATATATTGATTGTAAACAAACAAGACTATTGCACCGAGGATCAACAGCCTCCACTGCAACAGCATTCTGCATTGTGTACAAGGTCAGATCTGATTTGGTTACGTAGGCCAGGAAAGTGGAGGAGCAGAGGGGAAGTGCTGGAATGTGTTCTGCATTTAAAGAAACATAGCACCAACACTAAATGAAGTGTGAAATGAACCAACTGCATCCATCGGCTGTTTATTGTAACTTTGCCGAGGCAGAATAGTCAAAGAGTTTTATTTTATTGACCTTTTTTCCTCGTCCACATACAGTATCTCATTATCATCAAATTGCCTAAAACTACCTGTTTGTGATTTCATGACAAGGAACATCTTACAGTCCTTTCAATCATATCACTTCCTTCAACTTATGCATTGCATTGTAGACCTTTTTTCCTTTTCTATTCTTAAATTATAGGCTGCTGCTTCCTAATTGTCAGTGTATTGTCAGCCATAAATTAAAGGCTGCAGTGCATGTTTATGGTAATTCATGGCGTCTGGATAAGAAATTATTTGACTGTCGTTCGGGTATTACTGATTCTCATTTTACTCCTTTAAATTCACTGATGTACTGGAATGTGTTCCAGATTGCAATATGTGGTGCAGACTGTACAGTGGCCTCTGATTGGTCTGACCATTTTGTCACCTCAGGCATCACTGGGGGTGCGTTCCGAGTACTTTTTCTTTTTCACTTTCAGTAGGTACTGCGGCTGCCCTTAAAAAGTATGCACTATTGCATGCAGTATGCACACAATCAGGACATACTACTTTCTCATAACATTACTGTCAAACAGCTGTCAATGAGCTGTCAAGCTGTCATCTGTTTGTGGCTCAGTCAATGTGACATATTGTCTGCTGCTCAGAGGACTGTGGGTCAGAATAGCCAGAAGAGCATGCTGGCTTGCATACTGCAGAATTGTTGTAGAACACCCTGGTATTTCTGGCATACTGCATTTGACATACTATGTATTGGGACATACTAAATATTGCTTTGGCATACTATATAGTAGTATGGTAGTATGGGTGTTGGAACGCACAGTGGTTCTTTTAGTATAACTTGACCTCACGATGCTCACATGATCATACCGGACATTGGCAACAACTCAACAACTCGCACTACAGCCACCTCTGAATGGTGTATAACAGAGATCCAGAGTGTCTATTCCCCTTGTGGCGCAGGGCGAGCAGCAATGGGACACCATTTCAATATTCTGACTGTCACACCAATCCTCATTTCTCATAAATCACACGCCTCTTCCTTTTTTCTTGCCAGTCCTCTGTTCTTTCAGATCCTCATAGAGAACTAGAGTCACCTAATTGAATGCTGTCTGGTATTCCAGGATTTAGCAGATTTAGCAAGTTTTGGTGAACAAAAAGGATATTACACTTCCTAATGTCTCAGCGGAAACTCCCACAGGCTCAAAGGTTGTTCAGTTTATTGTCCAGCGCCTGTTCAGTGGCGAGCAGTGTGCTTGGCAGAGATGATCCGTGCGGTCAGGATTGCAGTCAGTGCTAAATTCCTCCATGCTTGCCACAGTGCCTCCGCTGATCTAGATCTGGATACAGAGATGGACGCAAAGATGTCCATGTGATCAGGATTGCAGCTGGCGATCATCTGTTTATGTTTGAAAACCTCAACCAGCCAGGTAGCAGAGTAGGCTAGATGAGAGTGGTGAGTGACCCGTGGCCATATGCCATCACAAATCACTAAAAGTGCAAGCATTAAATGAAAGTTCTAAATGAGATCTTTTCAGTGCCAAATGGACACAGCTGAAATGAAGGCTGATAGGTTGTCATTAAAAGAAAACTTAAAGGTATAACTAGAAAAGTGAGGTTTTGGTCTGTGCCAAAAGGGCACAAGTGAGCTTACACCCTTTTGGCACTGAACAAAGCACAGTGGGTAGAGCTTTGTTCAGTGCCAAAAGGGTGAAAGCTCACCACAGCAGAGGAGATTTTAATGAATTTGATGGAAGATGAACCAGATGAAATAGATATTGACTTAGAGCCAGAGGGTAAATTGAAGAGGAAAAGAGTTACTGAGAACTGAAAACAAAACTAAGCGAAAAGACAGAGAAGTTAAGGCCAAAGTTATGTTGCCACATTTAATGTCTGTATGGATAAAAACTGTGCTTCTTATCGCTACAATGCGATGAAAATACCCCAGGGTTAAAAAGACTTTGACCATGTAAAAAAAGCACCTTTTGCGACGGAATGATACACCGCTGGGCAGCGCCATTTCATGCAGCCATACGGCTCCTGTCAAGGTGATATGATACGCCATTAGACGGCAACAGGTTGAAAAAATGCCGCTAACGACGCAACATAAAGAGTTGCAAAGCCCCTGGAGGGCGGGTGGGATTGGTTGTGGATGGGTCCAACAAATGCTGCACTTTCACTTGCGAGCCTGGAGTTCGTTTCCCGTAAGATTTCCCTAACTATGGGCTTTTGTTGCCTTAACGCAACCAAGTGCTTTTGTTGACATCCAGGTATTGGTAGTGGTCCCAGAACGTCAACAGCAGATGCAGGAGGATATCTAGCATGTAATATGTAATATGTAGGAAGGCCACTGACAAAGTGTGATAAACTGGGAGGAGAACGTCTAGTATTGATGAACTTTAACTGAAATGAATGTGATTTACTGACACGCCCCCATTTTTCAACTTAAACTGAAGCAATATTGTTTTCAAAACGATGCTCAATCTGATAACACAAAAAGAACAAACACTATATTGCGTGTATGGCAACAGCAGCTGATTCAAGTTTGATCAAAATTTGCTTTGGCTCCTCTGTTTAATCTGATATGACGCCTCTTTGGCTCCAAGCCCTGGATTTGTAAAACAGACGTAAGAGCATATATTGGCATAAATTAACACAAATTTAAAGAAGGTGGAAGTGGTGCGGTGTTGCTATACCACCCTTCAATCTTTTAAGAAGACATTCTGGATGGTTTTGTGTAAAATTTTGTGACGTTGAACCCAGAGACCATAGTTTATGTCTCTTTCCCTCACACCACAAACCATTCAGGCAATTTTCCCAACAAGTCCTAAACAAATAAATAGGTTTATCATTGGCTCTCAAAGTGTTATATTGATAGAGCATCGCTAGGTCTTTGTCAGTGCATTCTAAAACCATTACAAAATGACTGATATGAAATTGCATTGTCTAGGCACAGACCTTAATTAGTTAAGGTTGGGGGAGGATCATCGTGATGGTGCAAAGAAAACAATGTTAACTTCATGATAAAGGAAAGTGAACAGTCTGAGCATGTAAAAGTCACCTACTTTGCCGACTCATCCCTGACATCCTTAATGAGAGGACCTGTGTTGCTATAACAGAATCAAGCCTTTCATCTGAGAGACAAAAGTCATTATTCACATTGAACCAAAGGCAAAATGTTGACATTTGAACAAGCAGCCAATGATTTCTTTTGGTAAAGAGAAGCCTCTTGATTGCTCACTGGACCAGAGCTAATAAGTATAAGTCTAACACTTGAAGTAAATAGCAATAGATAGGCGCTATTTAGGAATATGTTTAAATCCTGCATTGCCTACAACCATGTTCACATTGCTACCGCCACTGACAGCAAACCATTTGCTCTGAATGCAGAGCTATCAAAGTGTATCCACAAAGTCACCCCGCTCTAGAACAATTCGTCAAAGACATCGAGAGGTCCCTTTGATTTGATGAATTACACATTCATATTAAAAACACCAGATGTTTATCCTTTAAGACTTTAAGACTTTTGTATTTCAGTATTAAATATTCATTTCCTGTACACCTACTCTAATCTATGATATGGCTTACTGCAGTATTGTGTTTCGCCGCAGCACATTCTGGTATTATATTCTTTAATGCTATTTTCTAATCTTTTTTTCTTCTCATCATCGCTTCATGTACTCCATGCTGTTGTATGCCCCTTTATTCCATAGCATTTAGAATCTCTTTTAAATGTGCTATCTCAGCTAACGCATTTAAAAGACAACACCAAAATCATATACACAAGACAGATGAATTACAATACTTCCACCGGATCTAAATGACATGATTCCACGGTGCAGCACAGGCATTTCAGCACCATGCCTCTGCATCCTATTCTTTCTACAAACATGTTTGCATAATCATGAAACACTAATCACTCCATAATTACAAGAGATGACTCCTTACATCACATGGAGTCAACGCAATAGCCAGTGGGCTGACGGGACAAAGGAGAGGAGAAAACATGGGAGATGAGGCGTGATATAAAAGTTATGGCCCATGAAGAAGAAGAAAGGAGGAGCTGACATTTTGACTAATATGCCACTGTCTGTGGCTACAGCTCGACTATAGAAATCATGGAGAGAGAGCTACTCACGTTCGCAGGAGTGATTTCACAACACCACAAGCTTCTAAATTATTAAATGAAACATGCTTTTGTTCGTTTTACACCCGTTTCCACCTGTGATACGCGCCTAACAGCAGGAGCGTCACAGAAATATCTCTAATGTGAACTCATGCTATCCGCGTGAACAAGAGGAGCAGTCAATATTGAAATACTGTTAATCGCTTGTCTTTTGTGAACACTCCCAGGTATATCTGGTGGACGAGGAAGCATGCAACCTGCTAACTGCTGTCAGTGTGAAATAATGCCAAAAAGCTTTTAGGAAATTTGCGACCCTGGACAGAAGAAGACAAAAAATGACGGAATGAATGGATGTTTTAAAACCTGCCATTATGACTGACATTACAGGTGCATTTTTCTGCAATCACAGTAGGAGTAATACTGTAAAGTGCCTGTTTCTCGCTTTCTTTTGAACCCGCTGAATCCATTAATTCATTGCTTAAATTATTGTATTTGATCAGACCTTGAGAAGAGAAAACCTCTTTCACTTAGAGAGGTTTGCAGTTTGAAAATCACTTTTACAAAGCTTCATATTACACTGCTGTGGCAGAAAGCTGTAATTCTCTAAGCTTTTAAATCTGTCCTTTTAATGTGGACCAGACGGAAGATGAAAGGTTGTTAGTGTAAAAAATTAAACACTCACACTAACTTCTACACTGAATAATACTCCATTAAAATTTCCATTTTTTTTAATTATAATTAGAAATGGCTGCAAGCTGTTCCGGTGCAGTGACCAGCCAGCAGGGGGGGATAAAGCTCCGGTTCCTCTCATGTCCCCTCTTCTGTAGTGATACTCCTCCAGTCCTCCCCCTCATCCCCGACTCCCTCTCCCCTGCCCCCTGACGGGAAAGGCCAACCGAGCTCTGGAGAATATTTATGAGCGAGGGAGAGCAATTGGTTTGAGATCATTCGACAAGGGAGGGAGAATGGGGGGTGGCGAGAGGGAGGGAGAGAAAAAAAGGAGAAAATCAAGATAGGCATGGAGATAAAGGCAGAAACAGAGGTTGCATTTCATTATTATTATTATTCTTTTTATTTAAACGCTTTTAACCCTGTGGTTAACCAAAAGTAATTACTCATTTCAAATTCTCAGTCTTCATCTGCGTATTCATGTGTGGTTGCACACGCGCAGTTATAATGAGCCTTTTCTACAGCTACAAGGACCAAGAATCTGCAAACACACTGAGGACGACTGTCCAAACTGAGGACATTTTGGCTGTTCCTCAATTCCACAAGAGGCCAGTTTGAGTTTTGGATTACAACATGTCCCGGTGACAATTCAAGAGCCAATAACAAGACTTTTACAAACCCATAAATGGCCATAATGTGTCTACAAGAAGCAGAGCTGTGTTGCTGATCAATACCAATGACTCAAGGATTACTGTGCCTAGGATTTTCTGGCTTTCAAAAGTCATGAGTCTGTTTTGGAACAAATAAAACAGCAGAGCCCGTTGCATTTTGAAGGCACTTGTGATCTCCTCAGTTCTCAGCTAACTGGCATCCTCGACTGCTCGGCGATGGATGACGGTCGGTGCTTCGGGTGCAAGATATTTAAAGCCCAAAAAGACTTGTTTTTCAAGGCAAGGAAAGCAAATGACAACGCAGAGACATTATTCCACTTTTTAACATGGTGCTATTCTTCCTCTTCATTGGGCTTCTATTGGATTTTTTGCTCTAATTAGTCAGCTTCATTCTCTTTGGAGGAAACCGAAAAGGCCACTGTAGCTCCAGGGGAAAGGAGGGTTATAGACTTGTCAAGTTTGCATTTCTGGATATTTGCTGATAGAGGTCAGGAGAAGTCATTCTGTAGGTTCGAGAATGCTAAAGAGTGTTTAGTTTTGGAAACAAAAAGTGGTCAGAAGATTGTCCGTGGGAGTTTTAGTAATACTGTGGTTTTTATGTATGCAAATATCTGTTGGATATTCATGCCATGGGTGGGGTAGGAAGACAAAAACACAAGAAGGAAGAAAGGGAGGTATAGAGACATCCTGGGAGACAGAAAGAAGAGGCCAGCAGAGAGGCGGCAAGGGAGGAAGTGATGGATGTGAGGAAGCCAACAGCGCTACATTCTCTATCGTTGCCTGGCATTGTCACCCCTGTCAGCTGCTAAATGCCAGTGTCAGTCAAACCTCTGTTCAGCTGGCATCAGCCCCTCCACTTCACGGCTGTGGATGCTCCGCCAGCATCGCTCTCATCAGCGGGGTATCACAACACTTACCTGGCACGACACGCAGCCACAAACACAGACACTTGAGTATGCACGCCCACTCGTGGTCAGCTTATTGTTTTTGTCGGCTGAAAACGGCACATCAAGGTTTCATGAAATTGGAAAACTAACATTGTTTTTATGGCGACTCTGGATGAAAAATGCATTTTGAGACGATTTTATAATCCGTGAAATTTCTTCACCTCTAGAGGACCGCGACACCCTGAAGTCAAAACACTATGCAAAATCCACTTATTGTGGCAATTTTTAAAATAAACATGTATAAATACTATCATATATCCATTACATAAACGCCCACACACAATGTTACCCCTACAGTTATACACCATGTGTGGGTCATGCTGCCTCACACTGATAAAATTCTTTTAGGCGGTGGTTCAGTATCAGTCTGAGTTTCGATGTAGAGTTTTAAATGCTTCAGAGGCGTTTCTATCCTGAAGAGAATAAAACTCAGGGGGAAATACCAGCACAAACACACACCCACGCTTGCATATACACAGACGACTTACAAATGAAGAAAGCCTGCTGGGTATACAGTTGAGGTTTACAGCTGTTACACTATGGTTTGCCAAGCGTGCGTAGCTTAAATCATTCACTTGACATGACTGGTGAACTTTGGTGGAATGTGTAAACTGACAATCGTCATTCTTTCTTTTGAGATGCAAGATTCAGAGCTACATCTTAAATTTTATAAAAAAAACCCACTACATTTAAAACAGCATACACACATTCTCATGTCTTATTTCTGATTGACAACAAACTAGACAGCTACCTAGTATCCTGTGATCTCATACACGGGAGCTTGCATCATGAACTTCTGTCCTGTAATGCTATGATTCCACCCTGCTGTCTCAAAACCCCCCCCCCCCCCTGAAAAAATGTCCTCGTCGCAAGCTTTCAAACGATACCCTGCTGCTTCTGAGCACACACCCACTATACTTCACATCACACACTTCTGAAGCCATCCTGTCTACCCACTGTCACACATCAACTGGCTCAGTCAGATATCTGTTACGTCCCGCTGCTTTGCCCAAACCCTCCTGCGGTATCTCCACTTTGAGTTTCCACTGATATGCAGCATTCTGGGGGTTTGTATCGTACTCGAACCATATGCCTCTGCTGCCCACAAAAAAAAAAAGAGAGGAAGCAGCCAGTCACACCCCAAAGAGGCTTGCATCTGTGCAGAACACATGCAGAGCTTTCATTTGTATGCAAAACTCCACTAAGTAATCGTCTCAATGCTTCATCCCACAGTTTGCCACCTACTAAATCTGCATCTTTTGTAGTCTAAAGAAAAGTATGTGGTCTCTTGCCTATACTTTTCTAAAGATCCTGCAAAAAATATGCCTCTTTTCTTCTAAGCAAGGCCACAGGAAGGCTTTAAGTAATTACACAACACCTCAGCATTTGGATCATTTCACAAACAACCTCCCTCGCAGGCATCAGCTTTGCAGACTGTGCAGGCAGTCATCCCTGACCCAGCTGCCGTCCGCTCTCTCTCACCTGTATATCTTGTACTTGGTGGTGAATCCTTGCTGGTAGCGCTCTGTGAAATCAACAAACTCCTGGGAGTGGTGAAAAGGACCCTTGTCCGACAGGAGCCAGCCCAGTGGCCCGCTGGAGCCGCTGAAGCCAGCCCCGGCAGGGTCTGCCGCCCTGGCCCCTACTGACACCCAGCTCTGGAGCAGGCTTAGTGTTAACCACTTCCATAGAAACATGAGGGCCGTCAGTCTAATGGAGATGCACGGGCCACTCATGCTGCTTCCCCCGGCCCCGGTGACTCCTCATTCTCCCTGCACTCTGGATGAGTCCTGCTGGGGGTGAGGAAGGAGAGGAAGAGGGTGAGGAGTTGAAGCAGTTCACACACAGAGAACAGTAAGATTATAAGTGTGGTCTGGGCGTGAGTGGGATAGAGATGAACTGAGAGAGCTGCATTTCTCCAGTATTGCTGGGTCAGAAATGGTGACAAAGGGTCACTAATTTTAGAGGTTAGAGTATATACATTAGGTTTAACGTACATAATAAAGCAAATAATATTTAAAAAAAATATATATTTAAAATTTAAATTGAATGTTAGAAAAGCCCCAATGCATAAACTCTGTTATTATTTATCATGATTTTTACCTTATTCTGTAAGTATTTTGGTCCGTGATTGGTCGGAATTAGTCTCCGCAAAATCCCCTGATAGGACCGTGAAGTTGGGTTCGGCTGGGCGCACAGACGCGGCGACATTGGCAAAGGACTTTTTACGGGGTGGATTATCGCCACAAATGCAAACAGACGCACAATTAGGGGCAGCGGAACTTGAGTGAAACAGAAGATGACATCCAACCTCCTCAGAGCGCGCTCTTCTCCTCCTTTTCACAGTGGCATATTTCCAGCGGAGAGCCTTTAGACGATGCGCAGTAGGTCCAATCCAACGGAATGAGTCGCAGCGGACGCGATGCCTCTAGAGCGCACAGGGTCAAACCTTCCAGGGTAGACTAATTATTTCAACACACCAATATTTTCGGGGTTCTGGACCAAATGACCACCTGCGTGTAAGAAGCGTCGCTGTAGCTGCTGCCCTCTAACTCATTTCTGCTCTTTATTGGAGAGACGCGCTCGGGGCGCATGCAGGGCGCACGGAGAGCCGCCGATGCTGCTGACGGTGCCTGGACTCCCAGCGCACTGAATGTGTGAATGGCATTCGCGGCGCTCTCTCTCTCCCTCCCCCTTTACCGTACCGCCGCAATTTAATTTATTCCAGCAGCGAGCACACTCCCGGTTGGCTGAGACGTAACTGGAGGAAGTGAGAGTAGGAGGTGTTCGGAGGAGGGGTGCAGGTTGGATGAGGCGATGGTCAGAGGATGCCGATGTGCTTGAGTCAAATCAGCCTCGTCCTAGAGACCCGACAGAAGTTGCCTGCTGCTGGGATTGGCAGAAATTAAAAGCAGGATGGAGAGAAAAGAGGAAACAGTAGGAAAACAGAATTAAAGAGCAGCACACATTAACTTTAACAAGTCTGCCGCCTTAATATTTAGTTTTATTTTTCTTTAATTTTGCTAATAGAATTAAACTGGCACGATCAATTTTCTAATAACAAAATAAGGCAAAATAAACAATCATTATCAAGAAAATTAACAAAATATATTTGGATAAAGTTGAATTATTCAAAGAACCAGAGAAACAGTCATCAGCAGAATTTGAATTTCATACATTAATATTCAAGGAGTCTACTGCGCGTAGCTATTCCACTTTAATAATTGTAGATTGTTAAAATGGATATTATCTTAGTGTAAATTACTCTTAACAAAAGTTTGAATCATTTGAATAATGACTTTAATGATGGCAGTGGTGGTGATGATGATGACGATCATGAGGAGGAGGGAAGGGTGTATTCAGCCCCCTGCAGTTATTCTCGTTATCTTCTTTGCCCTCTTCCTCCTTCTCCTTTCTTCCTGCAGAATAATCATCACTTTCACCATCAGCAAACTTAATTAGATCTGCCTCTCTATCCCCGCTCCATGCGAGCGCCTGTGCGTCGGACACTGAGCGTGGATCAGAGAGGCAGAGAGCTGCCGAACGAAGGGAGGGATATATGTGCTGCCTTTCAGCTTTTTCAGCAGACGTTCAAAGGGAGGTTTTATACAGGGATTGGATTAGAGAAATGAACACCATTGAGTCGCGAGATTCACTGGCTCCAAAACTCAAAGAGAAAGTGAAAATCCCGTGGCATAGCGACTTGCAGATTCTGGAGTGAAAGAATGAGTTGATTTGTCACGGTTTCATCATCATGTCCCGGGATTGGGTGACTTTTCTTGTGACCCTGCCTCACAGCCATGATGACTTGTGAAGGACAACTACCTAATAGGAACAGACAGTCTTTGGTCTCTAGTGTTATTTCTAGATAAGGAATTTTCTACTTGCCTGCTTTTAAGTTACACTGAAGCTGACCATTTAAAGTTTGTCTGCAAGCACAGGTTCAAATTTTTTTCTTGAAGTTTTGAATAAAAGATGATTCTTGGAGGAGAGCGCGTCATGGCTCATTACTTTCATGGATTCACACTGCATTTGAGGCAGTTTTTAGAGCACTGTTTTCAGGTTTCAGAGCCCCAAAACTCACACAAGCAGAGTGGAAACAAGTCCCTGCAGCTCATAGTTACAATCCAAAATAAATCATTCATTCATTCCCATGCATTTGTGTGTACCAGATGAAAGACGTTTACAAGTGTACTGTGATGTGCTCACAAGCAAGTGTGCTTGTTTATTTCTTTTTAGGAGAGCCAGTCAAGGCAACATTATTGATTGCCAATTGGAACATAAGGATGTCCATGCCAGACCAGATGTAAACCGACACAGCGCAGAGAATAAAAATCAAAGAGAATGTCACAGCAAAGGGCTCATTATGGCTCCAGAAAGGTACAGGAAATGTGTAGGTCACAGCGGCTGAGCGGTGACCTATAACAAGGAGTCACCCGTGTGCTCTTTGAGGCCGCAGTAACCAAAGATTATAGAAGCGGAACCTTGGCAACCACATTTACCAGAGGCTCTGAAATTTGTAAACCATGAAGAAATGTAAGGTGGAATTCTGCAGTGTTGCTTCTTGTACTATCCAGTAATGCAGCATGTGTTCATTCTTGTCATTTTGCTCCTATTCATGATTGCTCCTATCATATCCAGGATTTATTTTTAATTCCGTTTTAACTGTATTTTCTGCTAATAGATTTTTGTTGTGGTTGTTTTGTTTTGCAGCCAGAAATAGTGCACATAAAATACATAAAATGCACACAAAATTAAAACTTCAATAACTTTTTTTGGCCACTTGTGGGCAGCAGAAACAAGTCATGAGCATTACTGACATATCACCATTTTCGAATTATAAGGTTCTATCTGCGTTCAAGTTTTGTGTTCCAAATAGCAAAAGTTATGTCAACGTTTTGTTTCCAAATAAAAAGTCTAAAAATGCATACAACTTAGGAAAAAGATGAACAACTGAACAACTCAATTTAGAAAATTGTCAGAAACTTTGGTGACAATATCATCACCAAGTTGAATATAAGTCCAGTACTCTTCATTACCCAATCCTGAGGGAAATATCTGGCTCTTTGGCTACGAAATGCTCCACCATAGTCATCAGCTACTTACTAACTTGATCTGTCCGCTGTTTAGCACTGAGCAGATAATGTATAGTGGGTTTTTAAGGGCTTTTTTTTTTTGCTGAAAACAGCAGCCTGAACAATGACAAAATAAAACAATGTGTTGGGGGCCGGAGAGCTAAACAATGAGCTGAACCTCACTAAAAAGCTCTGTGAGCCCGAGGGGAGCTGTAGATTCTGGTTTTAATTGTCTATACTTTTATCACTAGCAGCCACATCTTGTCACATTGTTATATAAAAATAATGATTACAGCCACTTTCAGCCATAAATTACATGAAGTATACTAGAATACCTTCAACAGGCAATGTGGTTGTATCAAATATGTGCTGCAACCTGCCACTTACATTCCTTTGGCAATATATTTGCATGAGTACTTTACTTACAGTAAAGATGCACTAATGGATATTTTCACATGAACGACACATCAAATGGCTGTGTGTAATGTGAGAGGGGTCACGTGTTGTGACAAAATCACAGACAATTTGTAGGAGCCAAAGTTACTGCTTGCAAACTGTAACCCATTTCTGTTTTCTGAGTTGACTCCATGAAGCGACTGTGGATGGCTGAAGATAAAGCGGAGGGAAGCTGTCTGGAGGATGTGGCTGGAGGAGGAGGAAAAGTCTTTGACCTCACATCCTCAAGGCCTGATGGAGATGCAATGCTTTGTTTATCTTTAAAATCCTTATTCAGACTTTAATTTACACTTTCTGTGCGTTGTATTATTATTTTTTGTTTATAATTTACACTGATTCATTTTTTCGAAATGATTGGATTTTTTGGATGTGTCGAGTCAGATGTATTTCTTCTCAGCCACTGTAGTGGTTATATAAGACCAAGAATAACCACTGCACAACTGTTACCCCTTTTTGCACTTTCCGTCCTCTCTATTGAGTTTTTTTTTTTTTTTTTTGGCTCAATTTGTTGGTTTTACGGCCTACAACTTTACCCTCAGCATTTATAGGCTGACGGACAAAGTTAGCTGGTGAACATAGTGGAGCATTTAGCAGCTAAAATTAGTAATGTTAGTTAGTAAGTAATGTTTCCTCAGGAGCTGGTGGAGACCACAAACAGCGATAAAAGTAAAGTTAATACTGGAGTTATGTTTGCCAGGTGACCTGAAACTGATTTCAAAATGAATGCTAATGTTCGTGTGTGTGCTGCATATGTACAAAGGCAACCCCTTACTAACACTGTCATATATCAGTGTTGTTTATTACAGCTTGTTACACTGCTCCAAAGCTGCAAAACAAGAAAGAAAATCCAGGTTTAAAGGGGCTCAGTGTCAGATCCTGAGTGTATGAGTTGTCTGGACACAGTTCTCAACATGAAGGTGGCTCTGGCGGCAGCTAGCTGTTAATGGTGCTAACTCCATAAACAGCACTTAACAACAGCAACAGTGCTGACAGAACTAACAGTGTTAACCAAGGGTGGACTGGGGGGTAATGAGGTAATGATGTCATCCCAATATCTGCAGTATCTGGTGTACAACCGCAGTGCAAAGATGCAGTGATGTGCTAGCCAGTGGGACACACATACACACACACACACACACACACACACACACACACACTAACATGCACATGTAACCGGACCAACTTACCACATTAATTGAAAGCATGGGTTACAACCAAGCGGCAACCTCCACGGCTGAAAATTAAGTCAACGTGGAAGTGCCAAACACTGCGCTTCCTTGAATGGCCACTTGAGGCTGGCTCTAGAGGCCAGTTAATCCCCATAGTCCAACTTTTTAGTAGAAATATATATGTTTACAGCCTGGTACAAATGGTTTTGGTCTCTAGAGCTAATTTCAACATTCATGACAACTGTATGGAGGGTACATTTTTATATAACTGACCTTTTGTCAAGACTTAAAGTTATACAGTTTCTGACTATGACATACACAGAAGTAGCATGACACCATTCTCTGCTCTGAATGGTACTTTCAGAAGGAAATATACCTTTTACTCCACCACATTTATTTGTCACCGTCATGTTGAGGTCCTATTACACTGCAAATTCTGGTTTTACATACAAAATTATAACAGCGTATAAAATATAATGCATTGTTTTTACTTAATTACATTGTATATAATAGATATTAGCTCGAACGGCTACAGTACTAAGTGATCTTAATCTTCTGTATAACTGTAATTTTGTCTGCAGGACTTTAAATTGCAAATTGTTTTTTTTTGTTTTTTTTTCTTAACTGTAGCATTGCTACTTTTAGTTAAAAGTAAGGGAATATGTCTTCACATAGAATACAATGCAACATAACATTAAACCTAGAGTTCATCCAGCTACCAATTTGCTTCATCTATATTCATTAACAAAAGCTCGCAATGTTTGGATCTGTGTAGCCCATCCCAGCATGCACCGGGGCAACAAGCAACATAAAACTATGAGCAGGTCATTATTCCATCACAGGGGGAGCACATATAAAGAGACATTCACATTCATATTCATATTCACACATACCAAAAGTTCTCATTCTTCCAGCCACCTGACTTTCATTTTTCAAAGAAGCAGAAAGACCTGGCATGCAGCTCCAAGCATGCAGAGCAGAGGCGTGGAATCAAACTCCTTAGTGTTAAGCAACACTGTGCACCACTGAGCCACCGTGCTGCCCAGCAATAATCATGCACACCAAAATAATAACAAGCTGCAAATGGTCTTGTGTCGACAAACAGCTGGTGCACAGACCTCGGGCTGAGGTCTCCTCTCTGCGTGAGTGTGTGTAACCTTAACGAGTGGCGGAGAGGACCCAGGCAGTTGCATTTACTCAGCACCGAGACAGATAGTCATTAGGGGAGGTAAACATTCACTTAAGCCTGAGCGTGCTCATTGATGCCACTCAAGGGTCTTTGTGAGGAGTGATCAGGGAACAGAGTGAAGCTGAGGTTTTAATTAGCCTGAAAACCTGACAGCCTTTGTCAGTGCTTTGTCACAGCAGTGTTGTCTTTACTTGTTTTCTCCTCGTGAGCTACGGGACGAAGTAAAAAGAATCATGTGTTTACTTGACATTTCTAGATGCTAGATGAAATGCGGGCCTCACTTACTGCTGTACTCAATGCAGATGTCTTTATGCTCAGAAATAAATCTTCAAAGTTATCTCCGCCTGTGAGCTTCGATGGATAAGACTCTGCGTCTCCTTTGTTTGTATAAGTAGCGCTAAGTGGCGCAGGATGCCTGGTAACTGCTTCTGTGTCTCTGCAAATGATAAATTGCCACCAGTCAATTGTGAAATAAGAATCATCCTCACTTAATGTTGTCCACAGTACATATCTCAGCGTGGTCAAAGGCATACATAATGTGGTGATTAAAAGAGCCAATAGCCTGACAACGCTTTAATCAGAATCTGCATTACTTATAGCTCATCTGGGTCACCAGAGTCGCCATTAATCAACTAAAGAAAACGCTGAGCTTCTTTAATTCTTCAGCAGGACTGCACAAGTATTCAAGGTTTTTTTTTGGTTTTTTTGCACGACAAATATCCTGTTGCTAATTAACTGTCTGGTTCACTGCGAGGTCTTGTGTTGTTCTCTGTTTGAGACACATCATTGTATAGCACACATAGAGGAGAGTCAATAAGAAAGAGATCAGTGCTGCAAGACTGCTTCAGGGCTTAACAGTAGACGGTCATGGCCTCAGTGCATGATTTTTCTCTTTCATATCATTCATTCACTTTTGTTTTCTGGAGTGGTTAAAGATTTAGTGTTATTACCGCCAAATTCTGTGATCATTTTTATTTGACTTTGACCTTCGATCAGTTTTTCTACTTTATTATATTCAGAAGTGTATTCTCCCTGTCTGTACACACAATATAGTCAGGTTAGTGTATGTACCTTCTCCACTAATTATCTATTCTTTAGATCTGTGAGTTGAGTTGCAAGGAGAAAGTCTGCATTCTGCTGTGTGAAAATACTTAACGGAAATGTCTGCAGATTCCATGCTCACCTGCCATCAGCTCAGAGAGAAAACAGATGTGTGATGAGGCCCTGTAAACCCATTATACAGTATATAAATATATACAATATGTGTGAACGTGACTGTAATCACAATATGCTATTCTCTGGCATCTATGTGTGATCCAGTATGCTGCAGTGAGATCAAATCTCTGTTGTTGTGTATTGTTATAATTAGGCTAGTTAACTTGTTGTCGTTGTTTTTTTGTTTTCTGATTTTAATTTATGGTATTGGTTCACATTGTCAAACATGTTTTCAGCCCTGCCCTGACAAAATACCTATTTTTGGAGAAAGAATAATTGCTGTCTAGATAATGTTTGCTGTTATCTTTCAGGCAGTGTTACTTGTACAAAAGATCATTTCTAATGTAACTTAGCTGCATGCAGGAGACAGATTTGCTCAGAGACAAAACATTGCTGTGTCTCAAATCTGATACCGATGTACTTATACTTGATATTTTAAGTGCATCAGTGTGTTCACATTGAAAAGTATGGCAAAATAAGTATTAGCTATGTTGTGTATCACTTTTCCCAGAAACAAGTAGTGCAATGAATAACTAATTTAATTTCAGTATTAATATTACAGTTACCCCCGAAACAAATAACTCATTATAACTTTATCTTTGTTGTCACCCCTCTACTGATTGAAATCACACTATCAATCAGATCCTGGGATTCATTTTAGTAATGTGGCGCATGCAAGGCATAAAGCAGCAAGCTAGCTCAAAAGATGGAAACACTTGCCTTTAGCAGCTGGAAATATCCCCATTATGTTGAATTTGTTGGGAGGAAAGATGCTCCAGGTAGTGGTACTAGGACTCTGCCAAAAATATGTCCCCAAACCTTCTGGAACACCTACCACAACCGACAGCACAACAACATAAGGCTTTTGGAAATATACCCATCAGCTGTAGCCCAGCTATGGCTAAACAGCCAAAACTGGATATTAGTCGTAGACAACTGCTGGCTACAAGCAATAAGTAACTAATTGCCTGTCTCCATGACTGACTCTTTCAAACTGATTCTTGGGAAAATTCCAGCAACACGCAACAGAAGATCCCCAGGTTTAAAAAAAAAAAAATCATATGCAAGCTATCTAGCCTTAGTTGCACTTTCCGCCAACTACCCTAGGATGACCATATTTTGATTTCCAAAAAAGGGGACACTCGGCCTGGCCACGATATAGCCTACTATATGAATAGAGTATTCAGTTATTTTACAAAATAATATCTCTCAAAGACAGAAATTCAGATAGGCCCCAATGAGGGACACATACACACACTAGAGTGTGGCTACCCGATCCGAGCCCGACAGGTCCCGACGGGTCCCGATGGGTCGGGCCGGGTTTGGTCAAAAATGTATAAATTGTATTCAGGCTCAGGTCGGATTCAGTCAGCTTTCAGTGAAAACGAAATCCTATTGTCTGTCCTGTTTATGGCTTGGGGACTGTTATTTACGTGACAACACCTGAACATCACACACACACATTGGCTGTTTGTTTCTACCTCTCCCCTCGCTGGAAGCCTCGGACCTCGGACCCGCTGCCCGCTCCCGTCTCAAACACGGAGGTCTCACTCTCCGCAGAGCACCCACGGCGCACGCCCAGTCATAGCCTGTAACCATAACAACTGTGTGACACAAACTCAGTGCTTTAGTAATTAAATAATGTCGGGCTCGGTTCGGGTTTGGACAGAGATATGCGGCCCGTGCACACATACACACACACACACACACACACACACACACGGAAAACCGGACATTATCATCAATTTATAAAAAAGCCCCGGACTGGACGTGAAAAGTGGACATGTCCAGGCAAAAGAGGATGTTTGGTCAGCCTAAACTACCCTGACATTGCCACAGAGATGCACAAGCAAAGTCTGAATTTTGAGTAGCAAGGACACAGTAACCAAATTTGTGGGGTGTAACGGAAAAGTAGAGTAATGAGTAGTATAACAATGTACTGCTGGCAGGGAGTAACAAATAATGATATGAAATGAAAAATTAGTCATTACATTTTTCGGGGGATAATGAGCCTAACACTGACAATTTGTACCTGCATGGTGCACTTCTAACAGTCATGGTTGTGTGGAACAACACTTGTCACTCTCACTAGTTGCCGTGTTGCCTACGTAGCAGGAGAGGAGGGACCACAATCACATCTAAAACTTGTGAAATGGTAGCTGAGGCAGTGACATTACACGTGTTGTAGCGTAAGTTATGTTTGGTGTTTATGAATGTTTGATTGCAAGCTGGCAATGCTGCGGTTGTCATTTCCATGTAAGCAAGCAACACGTGTTTGATTTAAGACATCAACCTGTTAAAATTGGCAAGCTAAGCAAATAAGTAGCCTCACAATTGTATACAGTGTACCACATGTAAGAGTGCTAACTGAAGTATCCAGTTTCAGACATAGCATTGGGCAGCTGTGGCTCAGCGGTACAGCAGGTCGTCTAATAATTGGAAGATTGGCGGATAAAAAAGACTCCAGCTCCTCCAGTCAGCATGTCGAAGTATCCTCGGGTAAGACGCTGAACCCCAAATTGCTCCCAATGGCTGTTCCATTGGTGTGTGAGTGCGTGTGAATGCTTACTGAGTGGTAGGTGGCACCATGTATTGTAGCCTCGTCCAGTAGTGAGTGACTGTGTGTGTGTGTGTGTGTGTGTGTGTGTGTGAATGGATGAATGTGAGAGTAGTTGAAAAACAAGTGTAGCGCTATACAAGTGAAGTTCATTTGCCATTTAATGTTGTGAAATATATAAAGCCTGTAAGAATATTCTGCCTCTGTACAGTACATACATACGTGTTTGTATGTATGTATATTACAACTTTTCTTATGTATGATAGATTTTCACAGGGACCTATTTCTGCCATGTACAAATTTCATTTATGTTCCATAGACTCTCCTTCACTGTTGTTCTAATTGACATGTTGTTTTATATCATATGCTTGCATCACAATTGCCATTACCCATTCATGCAAATAGTGAGTACTGGAAGTGAGAGAGCACGTGAGAGAGCAAGAAAGAGTGAGAGAAAGGAATAATAAAATGTGTCAGTCTACCCACAGAGGGAGAGCTCATACCTCTCCTTACAGCCTCCCCAGATGCTCAGCCTCTCCCTGTTGTTGCCTCTCTTATTGAATGATTCTGACATTCGCATATTCAGTCAAGAGTGCACTGACAGCCGGTGTGTTTGTGCGCGCTCGTGCATGCGTGCTTGCATGCGTCTGTGTACATGATATGATAAGCAGGCCGTGCGAAATCATTCCCCGCTGTTAAGGCTGGTAGACTTTTCACCTCATCAGGGAGTTGAGTTCATTTGCAGGAGCAAAATTGTTTATCTGCAAGTGTAGCCACTCCAGTTGAAAAACCATTAACTTCAGAGATTGAAATATATACCATGTTGCATAGTAAAGAGTAAACATTATTGTATTTTTATTAAGTGGAAAAACTGGGGACTAACACACAGGCAGCAAGCTCTGCCATGTCTGGCTTTCCAGAGGTGCTTATAGCAATCATACTTTCTTGAAAGTAATTGTGGGTATAGTAGAGAGGCAGGTGTTGACACAGTCATCCAGATTGCTGGACTGATTTTGCTTCTCCACAATGTGCATAAAGAGGAAGCTGGTAATACAGAGATGCAGCTCTATACAGAACATGGGCATTATAATCATGGTAAATTATAAGCAAAAACATACAAAATACAGAAAGTAAAATACCAACAAGCATCACCTAATAGAATGAGTCAGCAAAAACACATTACATAAAACCCCATAGAGAAGTAAGACGTGCATCTGATTGCTAATGCGGCTTTGCAGGGATGTTGAAAAGTCTGACATCTCTCTTGTACACAGTCTTTCTCCTGCCATAGACTGCAGCATTAGTTAACAACTAACTCTGTACGCTGACTCATAAGGCTGTGTTATGTAATGTGTTGGCTGTTAATTCCCCCGTATCAAATTGTTATGTTTGATTTTCAAAGTGTGAGGTGCAGCTGTGCTTTTAACAACATTTGCACATGATGTAGCTCTGGATTTCACCATGACATAGTCCTGCTGGGGACTGTGGAGGATTTTAACAGACATTTAATTTAGTGATCATGCAGTGGTTGCCTTGGGGATTCAAATGATCATCATTCAGAAATAAAAAAAGAAAGCTTATGATGTACATTTTTGAATAAAGCTTATATAAGCGCATAATGATTCAAAAATCATCAAGATAATTACAACTTATCCGATTTACTCACCTGATTTAATCCTGATTCACAATTGTGTATATGGTTATTGGCTGAATGATTCATTTAATGTAGTGTGTATATAGGTAAATAAAAGAGAACGACACAAATGGCTACTTATCTCCCAGAGTAATACAATAGCTCAGTTTTTTTTTAGCTTAGCAGCCATTTTCATTTTTGTCCAGCCCGGCTGAATGTTGTTAAGGGTCTCATAAAACATGGTAAGAATGCTTATCTGACCAAGCAGAATGCTTTGCTGGCACTACCCATTGTATAAACCTTGTTAGCGTTATGTTTTCCTCCCTCCTCTGTTTTTACCTTTTCAGAGTTATTCCCTCTTGATGCTGGTCTGCATTTGCAGTGGGGGCCAAGGACGATTCATTCCCCCTAGGGAAAGAAAAGCAAACAATTCACCGGTGATAGAGAGACTTTTCCCAGAAAAAAACCCAGTCTTAGTAGGACATTGTCTGGGTTTATAGAGAACATAGGTCAGGGATAGAATGTGCCCAGCCTCTGCCTGTGGCGGCTGGCTGCTGATAAATGACCTCAGCCAACAGCCTCCAGTCTTGTGCAGTGTCCAGCTGAAATGCCCAAGAGCTCTGCTCCAATCCTCTCCATGCGGCGCACATATTGTATACAAGCCTGATTGGATTGCAATTGCTCACCCATTGTGAGTGTAACTGTCATCAGAGTATGCAAATGGCCCAAAATGGCTTAGTACATTCAGTCTGTTATGCACTCCTGTGACAGTCGACACTGCATGTAAGACACACTTTGTTCCCTTTCTTTTTTGTTGAGGGAGTACACGCCAAAAAGACAAATCTACTTTTTAATCAGATTTATGTTCGTGTGAACACTGAATAATGTCGTATATTTCTATAATTAGAGTCATTTTCTGGTAATTACAAATACTCCTACAGCATACACAAAGTTCAGTTAATCCAAACAAAGAGGCTTTGGGTGTTAAAAGTTCACTATTTATTTCATTATTTTCTACATTTTCACCACTGCATGATTCATATTTTGCAGCTGTTTGCTGCAGCTAACTATCATTGTGTTATTGATGCATCTGATTTGTTATATGAATCAATAAGTTGTTTAGTCTCCAAATCTCAGAAAATAGTAAAATGTCAATATCACAATTCCCCAAGGTGCTGCTTTGTAAAAGAAAAACAACCCAAAAAAACCACAGAGTCAGTTAAACTCATAAAAGAAGCTATTCTTCAATTTCAGAGGCTGAAACGCAAGTGCAGTTTTGCTTGTTAATGGAAAATGTCACCCACAAATTGACCATCTGTATATCAGCGTCTGTGTCTCAGACCGTGTTACCTGGAATTTGTGAAGAAAGCTGTTTATCTCACATGCCTCCACAGTGAACAAAGAATCCAAAAACCGCGGACATTTTCGATGGCCTGAAGTAAGGAGGTTCAACCACAGCAAAATTATATCAAAACATCCATTTACAAACTACATTTATCCAGTTGTGTTCTCAGTACTTCCTACACACATGCATAAACACTTTTGTTGAAGTGTAGTGTGCAAGGGCAAGTACATGCATTAGAACACTGCTCATGCATTTCTTTGACTTGCCCAGACTTGCTACATGTCCATGCATGAGACTGTTTGCCCAAAAGTGTTTTAAATCATCATGTTTTAGTGAAAATGCTCATGTTTGGAAAGTACTGAGCATATGACTGAATAAATAAGACTCAGGGCTCTAGTTTCCCGGCACGGTGCAGGGTGGTGAACCCCGCGCAGAGCTAGTTTCGAGCAGCGCAACCCGATGCGCGCTCAGTTTGGGAGTTTGGCAGACCGAGGTGCGCTGAGATGGGTGTGGCGGCGCAGCAGGGGGAGGTGTCGACAGATCCTGCTTGGTGCAGTGACAGTTTCTTGCCAAAAGGCTTCACCGAAGGTGCGCTAAGAGCTCACCAGCTGGAACCAGGTCTGTAGGTGTAAGTGGAAGTTTGGCTGGCCGGCAGACAGTGCGCACACGTCACCAAAACTTCACAGGCAGGTTTCCAGAATGTCAGGCACATTAACGATGCGATAAATACCCACAAAAATCACTATTCAATGCAACTATCTGCAATCAGCACATAAATGTATCTTTGTATTGACTGTCCCGTCACATCTGATGTCAGATCAAAGGGGATTGGCACCGTTTGGCACGCGTAAGAAACCCAACCTGATTTGATTAACACTGCTGCAAACTATTGAGTTTACATCCCTCTCAGCCAACCACAAACAGCCACAGCATCAGATAGGGAGTATATATTCAGCACCTGTCATCTTAGAAAAGTCAAAAGAAAAGAAACAGAGTGAGACTGTGAGAGAGAAAGAGAGAGCGTGCGCGCACATGAGAGAAACGCCACATTGATTTACAATTGTGGTGACCTCCTCCCAGGCTGCCTTTGCATCATCAGCCCGTGGAGGTCTGCACGTAGTTCTGAATATTTTGACACTGCGAGCTTGGACCTCCCGGACCAAAACATCAGTTTCCTCCTGGGAGGAGTTTGGCCGTCTGACACTGCTGCTCTCTTCTACCATGGCGAATTGAGTAAACTCTCATTACGCCTTCATGTGGTGCATTTAAGGGTGAGGAGAGGGGCTCATTTGATTGGTGTGATGTGAGTAAAACCCACTCCACGCCTTCTCTCCTCCCTCTTTCCGACTTGTGCAGGTAGGACGGACGGAGGTGGGAAAGAGGAGTAGCTGCGCTAGCAGGTGCGCTGTGCCTCCGCCTCACAAAACTTGAAGCCTTAGGATCATTCTGCAAGAGCTGTGTGAGAGTTTATAAAAAGACGGTATGATATGTCAGTTTTGCTGTTGTTAAACAACTTTTATTCCAACATGAAGAATTCTCTCCATTGTCGGATTCTTTGTTCACCCTGGAGGCATGTGGAAAAATAATTGAATAAATAAAGGTTTTCTTCAAAATTTCAGTGTAACAGATTGAGTGACTGATGCATAAATGGTCATTGTGTAGGTGAAGCATTCCTCTGAATGACTTAAATTAACAATTGGATATCAACATTTTTGTCCAAAAACTTTCTGTCAGTAAAATAATCATTTCAGTGCCACAATAATGCAAAACTTAAAAATATTAAACAATGGATCAAAGGACTACATTCAGTGTAAGCTGGGTTGCTGATCGTGATGAATCGGACAAAATGATCACCATCTCTTCCCTTTAGCTCTGCTCTTTTGCTTATTTTTGTTGTCCAAGTCTCACAGCTCTCACCATCCTCATTTCCATCTGCATCAGGAAGCTAGCTTGTGAAGAGAGAGGAATATAGCAGCTAAGGACCCAAGTTTACACATTTTTTCCTGTTGGTGGTGGAAACCAAAAGAGAGCTAAAAAGACAGACTGTACTCATACAATGTTTTTACATTTTCCTTCAAAAAGAAATGCACCAGAATTCTTCCATAAGATGAGCCAGTAATATGTGCGAAACCCACATATTTTAGAAGCGTGTGATCACTTGACCAGTGCGCTGATGCAAGTAAAGAAGGAAGCAGTTCCTATCGGCCCAGTTAGGATGGAGGTTGGGGTGGTGGATGGGTCATCTGATGGGCTACACCGAGGATGGCCGAGGACTTTCCACAGGGAGACCTATGTTCTTGAGCTTCTCCTATGTTTGGAGTGATTTCAAGGTACAACCTCACCATGTTTCTTTTCCTAAATGTAACTTTACCAATGGTACCAACGTTGTGGGTATATTTTCATAGGATATCATAAGAACTGATGTATGACAGGTTTAAAAGGAGAGTAAATGTTGGGCTTGCATTCATTCATTTATGCTACCCTCAAAAATCTAATTAACTAATGCCGATTTTTACACTTCCTCTGACTCCTACCAATGCAGCAGCCTTCCCCCACTTGCTAGCCACCAAAACAAATGCCAAAGGAGCTACTTTAGTCTCAGGATTGTATAATATCTGACTAATAAGTACTGTGTGTCATATTTATAGCTTTAAAATCTGGAAGATGGCACTTATAAAGCGGGCATGAAGACAGCACCAACACTTTTCCACGTGCAGCAGGGCCATGAGAGCATTGTGAGTGGGAAGAATCTAGGAGATAATGAGGTAAATATTGGACTTTTGAATACTTTGATTGTGCTGCACAAGATGTTTGCAGTAATTTTATGGTCAGTGTTTGCTCACATTAGATCTGAAATGGCCTCGTTATGGGTCACCACTATTTTGGGGGAGAAGCTGGAGCAGCTAACTCGTTAAGTTATAATGACATGCAAACTTCATCTGTGGAGAGGAAATTTTCATTGTTGGGTAAACTAATAGCTGTCCTTGATAGCACTGGGTTTAACCTTCTCTTCTCTTCTCTTCTCTTCTCTTCTCTTCTCTTCTCTTCTCTTCTCTTCTCTTCTCTTCTCTTCTCTCACTAATTCCATACTGTAGTCATACCAGATAAATGAAATAATAGTTTTAAAATTCCTGAGACTATTACCTTAACAAATTGTGGGTATTGCTCAGTCATTTGCTGCAGGCTATATTTGAGATAATATGGTGGCTGAGGTTGGAAATGTATCAGAATCTTAATAGAATGGAGACATGAAATTATTGAGTTTTTCTTGTGCTGCTACATCCTAAGCTGTGGATATTGCAAAAATATTATCACTTCTCATGTGTCCTGCTTCAATTTGTCTCAAACAATGCTCATCATTCACAGATTTGCATATTTTGCTGTTTTCGTGTCGCATACATCAGAAAGTTCCTTCCTCCCCCGTTTATGAATTGATTTTGATTGTGCTTCTCATATGGATCAACATAATATCATCATTTTACTAGAGACCATATGTCCCCACAATACTGAAATTACACAGCAGTGAGATTTAAACAGCAGACAACAGACTGCAGTGAGATTTAATGGAATGACTGCAGATGGACGAATGGTTAGAGCTAATGCAGCAGTGAGACGAACGGAACTGGTTAAATATAGTATATTCAGCGCGTGTGTGGCAGTTTGTGTGACAGACTGTGTGTCTGTATGTGTGTGTGTGTGTGTGTGTGTGTTTGGCTGTGAGGCATGGCCAGATGCTGTTTTGGGACATGCTCTCAGGAGAATAAAAGGCTTGGCTCTCTAAGACCTCATCAGCTGCCATCAACACTGGGACAGTGCAGAGAAAACCAAATTACATGTGATCACAAACACTTACCGAATAAATGGAATGTGGTGATTTGAGGGTGTTGCTGGAAAATGACTGACACCAGGGGAGGCTGCAGAGACCTGAGCTGTCACAACTCAAGCCAGGGGGACATAAAAAAGAAAGAAAGAAAATCATAAGAAGTGTGAGAAGATAAATGGTCTGGATTTATGCAGCGCTTTTCTGCCTTAACGGACAAAGCCCTTTACTATTTTGCCTCATTCAAACACAGATGGTAGCAGAGCTGTCATATAAGGTGCTGGCCTGCTTCATTGGGAGCAACCTGGGGTTTGGTGTCCTGCTCATGGACACTTTAACAGGAGGAGCCAGGGATCAAACTGCCAACCTTGTGATTAGTGGATGACCTGCTCTACTTCCTGAGCCACAGCCTATTACCTCAAACAACCTATTTTGTGCAATAGAATCTAATTTTGAGGGTTAATTTAAATTATTCATCATTACAAATTGTATCATGTTAATGACTGCAAAGGGTATTTTAGGAGGAGAAGCAAACACTTCTCTAAAAGTAGAATTGATTTTTTTTCTTACTGGAGGTTGTTTACCTCATAATATTCACTGACTGAAGGTCACTTTTTGTCCACCTTTTTATTTGATGCTGCATCATTACCCACAGGGCACACACTGGCTGTATCCTTACACTGGGTGATTAGACGTGTTTAAAAATGCATAAAAAAATGTGCACTTTGAACAGTTTGTTTTTAACCGCACTCACCTTCCCTGCATTAGGCGCTATTTACTAAGTGCCCATATCTCTCTTTTATTACTATTTTGAAAACATTTTTTTCACTATTGCTTTCATGGGGATGTCTGAAAAGCTGGACATGAAAACCCTGCATGTTTCATCCACAGTAATAATCCAAAAGAGCAACCCAGGCAAGCATCAAGATTCAGAATTTAAGTTCTCATTTATTCTCCCTGAGGATGAAAAATGTTTTGGTCATAGTGCTGCCAAATAAACTGATAAACAGTACAAAATGCATCACTACCACTAAGAGCCCATAAAGTAACATATCCTGTTTTTTTTTTTATTGTTAGTGGATGCAGCTCTGCAGAGCGACCGGCAGATGTTTTGACACCCTTCCAGCTCCTTCCCCTGCCTTAATATTCTCACAAGGGTCCTCTCCTGGTTTTATTTTTAACTGGCATGAATAAATTAATTACTTGAGAAGGAGCAACAAATGAAGCTCCTCTGTGAAAATAATAGCATCACACACACCACACTGCTTTGCCCCAGTGCAGCAATTTCAAGATCACACGCGCAAACACACATGCATACAAATATACACACAAACACATGCACCTGCTCATAAATCTCTCCCCCACCGGGACCCACTGTAGCTAATTGCGGTCATGTAACTTGTGTGTAGCTACGTTGTTTAGCCTGAAAATGATCAGTGTGTAATGTGCAGCAATGTCATCGCTCCCAGATTTATATCCAAAGGCATCTACTACTTTAAAACCTACAAGCAAGTTTAGGGCCAAGGCTGTTGATACTGCTGAGTACATCACCTGGGCTAATAGACTTCATAGTATTGGCTTCTCAAGGTAAGCCGTAAGCTGGTTTGCAAATTCTCTGCCAGCTAAAACTCAGTCAGTTTGTTTAGTCTTCCCCTTCCTTTCTCCCTGTATTAGGATATGGTCACATATGCAGGTGGGTAACTATTGCCTGCTGAAGGTGATAATGTTAGCTGGCTTGCAAATAAATACAGCAAAATATGATGTTATTGGTACATTTTTAACTTTCTTATGTTACATGCCTTCTGTATGTCTCATGTGGGACACTGTGTTTTTCATCGCCAATAACACAATACTGAGTGGTTAGATATGCCAACAATGTTTTCCTTACACGTACCCCTTTGCTATTGGTCAAGGCTACGACTTCACCCTTAAATTCACCAAAGCTTGTAATGCAATGATGCAACTTTGCTTCACCATTGGAAGTGAATGTTTTATCCATATCTACTGCTCACACTGAACCAAAATAAATGGGAGGCATATATTCACCAGGGTTAATTTCGCTCATGTGTGACCGTACCCCTCGAGGGCATGCCTCAGGGTTCAATACTACAACCATTATTATTTTCTAGATAATCTTTGTGATAACCAAATGCATTGTACCATTTGTATGCTCATGATAATCTATTGCTCTTTACCAACGCTTGAATTCCTGCAGCCTGCCTATCATATTCCTTTCAGATCAGATCTTTTTTAATCACAGTTAAGTTGGTGTTGCAGACACACTTACAAAGTTACCAGCTAGCCTTCCAATCTGTCCACATTGCAAGGTCGTCCAATATCGATGCTATGTCACACACCGTAGCAGCTGATATTGACATGCAAGGCACTCGTATGAGACACACAGCTGTTTCCTATGTGGAACAGTTGTGGTTACATTTAGACAACAAAACTAAGTTGTGAGATTAAGATAAAAAAGATCATGGTTTGGGTTTAAGTTAGTACGTTTGTTCTGGGTGTAGGGCAAGATGTAATGTGACATGATGTATAGATGTGACTTATGTAATGTTAAAGTAACTCAACTTTGACATAACTAATAACTAAGTAACACAACTTTGAAATGGTCTGAAATTATTACTATTCAGGTATTATTATGACTAAAAAGATTGAATTTATTTTCACCTTTGTTGGATGATCTCTTTATGAATACACCTGCCAAGTGTCTGAACATGTTAGCTCCAGTATACCATTGTGCCGTATTTTATCACAGGACTTGGTTGTCTTGCACACCACTGTACCTTGTATGCTATTGCTCACTGGGCATTACTGTACATGTGACATTGTTCCTATTGGTTGACTTTTACATATGAATTTATCCTTGGGCTGTGTCATACATGACACTTGTGTATAAATCAAAACCAATATGGCCTGTGTTTTCTCATAGTCCGACAGATGTCTGTTTGTGTCTTTTGTTGTAACAGTGTTTTAACGCTATCCTCTTGGCAAGGTCTCTCTTAAGAAAGGACTTCATAATCTCATTAATCTCACTGAGACTTTAATACGCTTAAATAAAAAAAAAAATAGAAAAAAAAACTAGAGGCAGAAAGTAAATGCACTTTAAGTTGTGTCATTCAGGGCCATTATAGCAGATCTTAGGAAGTTTGAATATAATGTAATATGAATTGGGAGACTTAGACTGCTGTTTTATAGGATACAGAGCGAGGCATTGCTTCTCACAGTTTTTGTTTACACTTCAGCGCAGGATAAGATATGCTTCCATCAGCACCAACTTTGCCATCTTTTACACTGCATAAACACTTTTAAAGCAGATTTGATTGAATCTGTGTTCCATTATTAAGGAGTGCATTATGAATTCATCCTCTACCACTCAGAGGCACTCAGTCACCCTTGACATAAAAATCTTCTAAGACACAGTCCATTCGCTGAAGGATTGTTCAGTAAATTAACCAAATCCCCAACTGCAGAAGTGTCAGGTAATGATTTCCTTAATTACACTTTAATTCAATTTTGTACTATATTGACACCCTTCAGTGCATCTCTGACTCTCAGCCTGTCTCCCGGCATTACGCTCTCCTCCCTAAAGAGGCAGGAAACAGCTCAGCACTGATGTCTTCCCTTCAAGGTCTGTTTGTGGCTGCTGCAGTCTGAAACTCTCTGAGCTTCTGTTTTAAATCAGGAGTCCCTTAAAAATAAGTATTTTGAGGATTGTTTGATTGTAAATGCATGAAGATCAGCTATGTACCAGCTTGATTTGTCTCTCCAGGGCTCCACCATGACACTATAAAAACTTTTATTACCAAGACTGATGCCTTTGGGTCATGCCAGGGGCTTGTATGTTTTTTTACTGCTTGTAAATGCTGAATAAAAAAAGAAAAAAAAAGCATCACATTTGTTCCCATCCATCCCAAACAGAGTCATTTATTATGTTAATATTACATCTATTGACACTGGCCATCTCTTTAATTTAGTGTGGTTTTTTTTTAAAACACACTAGTTTTCCTTTTGTTTCTGACAAGTATGACATCAAGCAAATGTGGCCACAGGTGCCTGTCATACAATAGTGAAAGCAAAATCTGACAAAACCTTCTATGGTGTCTAGGGAGCACAGTGCCAGTTTGAAACTGTTGTGTCAGGCAAGGTTGATGCTCACAGTCAGACTGATATCTTAACTTCACAAGCTACTTGCTGCTTTACCGGCTGGACTTATGGTTTTGCGAAGATGCAGGTCTCTGCACGTCCGCATGTGGGTGTGTAAGGATGTTATATGTAACCGTAGGTCACAGAGGCTCGCAGAGGGGCTTACAGACACGCGCACTTCTCAAATCTCAACAACCTGTTGTGTTCGTCCACCTCCTGTTGTGGGGTGGGTTTGAAATGAAAAAGAAAAGGAAATGTCAAACTCAAAATCTATACAAGTATAAAAGAAACAACCTTGCAAACCTTTACAAATAATCTGCGTGAATGTTTGCTTAGGTCCTATCCAGACAGGCATGTTCCAGCCATTAGAGTTAAGGTTAGTTACTGTTCCATTCACTCAATCACTCACAAAGCCAAAGTTCAAGGCACTGTTAGAAATAGGCTTATAATTTTTCCAGAACATAGTGCCTATATTAAAAGGAAGCCAGACTGAAGATAGCACTGCTATATTATAGCTATATTTTGCAGGATTTTCCTAAAAACAAAACAAAACCACAAAACAATCAAAGTATAAACTCATACACTGCAATCCTTCTTAATTATTACTTACAACCCACTACAACTGTGTGATGGTGCATCTGCCTCTAATTTTGTCATTTTCTTCTGTTTGGTCATGGGCACAGTGTACAAGTGAGGTCAGGGGTCCGTTCCACAAAGCAGGTTCAACAAACTAATCCTGAACTCTGAGTTGATCTACTCTAAGATAGGAAACTCTGAGTTTCCGGTTCCAGAACAGCTGATTTGAATCAGTTTAATCAACTCTGAGTAGTTTCACCTGGAGTTAAGCGCGTACACCACAACTATAAAAAGCCAGCATCAATGGAGCCCCGATTCGACGAGTCGCCATGGCAACGGGGAAGAGGAGGGCTGCGTAATTCACCCCACTCATACGCTGAGTTTGAACATGTTTTCAAAAAGAAGTGCAAAAGAGAGGGAGACGGCGTGGGAGAACATTGCTGCTCGGGTCAGTGCTTAAGTTTAAATGTAGTTCTTTGCAATCACAATAATATAACAGGGGAAAACTGCTTGAATGGTAGCAAATTAATTTATTTCATTTAGGTGCAATCCCGCAGGGGAGAAACACACTTGGCAGCAGCTTAGGATGAAATATAAAGACATTGTTCAAACAGGTAAGACCTCGGCATAATCTCATGGGGGTACCTCATTTTGATCATGTTTTACATTGTAAAGTAATATTAAGTGGCTGTTTGACTGTGCAGTTGTTTTATCCCCAACATAATGCTGTTTTCACACACATAAATGTCTTCTCATCTATATCATGTTCTGTTAAATAATTAAGCCTATTTAAACTAACACATACTTCTACTCAGCCAACAGAAAGAAGGCAAATGCCTGTAAAACGAGCACACTTTTCTGACCGCCCTGCATACAGTTGCCTTACTCAAGTGCTCAGCATCGCCGACATTGTACAAAAAAACTTCCATTTGCAAAGAAACGCAGCACAACACACAATATCTGCTGGGATGAGAGAGCATGACTACGATTGGTGCAAATGTAAGCACGGATTAGGTTGTGTATGTAGATGATGGACTGTGACGTGAAACGGTACAGCTCAAAAAGATAACTGTGTGGAAATGCTAGAACATCTATGCGCGGTCTGATAACCATCTCCCGACGAATATTTAATTCTCTGCGCAGCAATGCTGCACCTTCATCCACGGGATCGTTATCAAAAGGACATGCCATGTTAGTGAAAAACGTCACCACCTACTGTGCCTAATGGACTTCTAATATACTGACTCTGATTTTTTAAATGATTTTTTAAATGACAGACGGCAGAACTATGCTACGCCAAAACTCACCTGCTGACTGAATAAATGAGGACATCAAATGGAGTGTGTGGCTCTGAAAGAGGGCGGAGACAGAGAGAAACTCGAGGTTCATTGAGAAAAACCTGGTCCTGACCAGGTTAGGTTCATAGAGTCTGTTACTGCGGTAACTGACCGAGAGCTTAAGTTACCTCTGTCTCTGGAACAGGCTAGAGTTACCCCTCTTTCTCTGGTTTGAGTTACCTCCCTTTTTGAAACGGAAAACCCAGAGTTTCCCTCATTTCAGGGTTAAGAGACTCTGAGTTTTCACTAAACCTGTTTTGTGAAACGGACCCCTGGTGCCCAACCATGAGCAGCATACATCTGTTGTTTGTGTACAAAATATTCCACTATTAACTGAAAATATATGAATGGCTTGATGACCCTGCATTATCGCTAGAGCATCCTGCATCAAACCCATGTATTGTCAATACAGACAACATAACCTCATACAACAGTTTGTTTGATAACGAAGCAAAAAAAAACATTGTTAGGTGTCTTCTCGTTGTGTACTTAACGTAATGTGACAAGTGATGTTACCAATCCATATGTCACTGCAAACCCTGGGTACATTCCATATATACTTTATGTAGCTGATATGCTGAATATGTTGAAGCTTTACATTTCAACAACGCTGTGATTAATGTGTGGTAAGGCTAAGGTAAAGAAAACAATGTGCTTAGGATAAGAAAAATTATGTTTGGGATTAAAATACCCAGTTGTGGTGGCACAATCCCCACTGGAAATACAGCAATGTCTCAGTAAAACAAAAAACAAAAAAACTGCTATTCATGGTACTGTATCACCCCTGATGGAAATATGCAAAGGGGTAACTAAAAGACAACCAGTTTTGTTTGTTGGCTGGGGTCCGTTTCACAAAGCAGGTTCAACAAACTCTGAGTCTAATCCTGAACTCTGAGTTGATCTACTCTGAGATAGGAAACTTTGAGTTTCCGGTTCCAGAACAGCTGATTTGAATCAGTTTAATCAACTCGGAGTAGTTTCACCTGGAGTTAAGCGCGTGCACCACAACAATAAAAAGCCAGCATCAATGGAGCCCCGATTCCACGAGTCACCATGGCAACGGGGAAGAGGAAGGCTGCGTTTTTCACCCCACTAGAATTAGAAATCTTAATGCGCTCATACGGAGAGTTTGCACACGTTTTCAAAAAGAAGTGCATAGGCTTTGCAATCACAATAATATAACAGGGGAAAACTGCTGGAATGGTAGCCTATTCATTTATTTCATTTAGGTGCAATCCCGTGGGGGAGAAGCGCATTTGGCAGCAGTTTAGGATGAAATATAAAAACATTGTTCAAACAGGTAAGACCTCGGCATAATCTCATGGGGATACCTCATTTTGATCACGTTTTACACTGTAAAGTAAATATTATGTGGCTGTTTGACTGTGCAGTTGTTTTATCCCCAACATAATGCTGTTTTCACACGCATAAATGTCTTCTCATCTATATCATGTTCTGTTAAATAATTAAGCCTATTTAAACTAACACAGACTTCTACTCAGCCAACAGAAAGAAGGCAGACGCCTCTAAAACGAGCACACTTTTCGGACCGCCCTGCATACAGTTGCCTTACTCAAGTGCTCAGCATCTCCGACATTGTACAAAAAACTTCCATTTGCAAAGAAACGCAGCGCAACACACAATATCTGCTGGGATGAGAGCATGACTACGATTGGTAATGTTGTAAATGTAAGCACGGATTAGGTTGTGTAGCTATGTAGACGATGGACTGTAACGTGAAACGGTACAGCTCAAAAAGATAAATAAAAGATAAAAGATAATGGACTTCTAATATACTGACTCTGATTTTCTTAATGATTTTTTTAAATGACAGACGGCAGAACTATGTTACGCCAAAACTCGCCTTCTGACTGAGTGAATGAGGAAATCAAATGGAGTGTGTGGCTCTGAAAGAGGGCGGAGACAGAGAGAAACTCGAGGTTCATTGAGAAAAACCTGGTCCCGACCAGGTTAGGTTCATAGAGTCTGTTACTGCGGTAACTGACCGAGAGCTTAAGTTACCTCTGTCTCTGAAACAGGCTAGAGTTACCCCTCTTTCTCTGGTTTGAGTTACCTCCCTTTTTGAAACGGAAAACCCAGAGTTTCCCTCATTTCAGGGTTAAGAGACTCTGAGTTTTCACTAAACCTGCTTTGTGAAACGGACCCCTGGTCTCAAACAGTGGCCTGCAGCTTGGCAAGCATCTTCAACACATTCTCATCCCAAATTATGAAATACCTCTGCTTTGTCAGTGGACCTTAATATCAAAATATGATGCACTAGTTACTCATCTGCATTTTTTTTACACTCTTGGACTGCCTGTTAATTTGTTACAAACATTGTATCTTTTAAAAATAGACTTCTGTTTTCACAAGAAATGTACACTTTCCTGCTCATTAAATGCATAGTCTTTGTTTTTTTTTAAAATTATAACATATGTAAAACACTCATTTTTACACTTATTCAATTAAGTTTAGACGACAAAAGCACAAGGCTCAGTTCAAAAAAAGAAATCATGGCTTAAAATAAGTATGGTTGTTACTAACGTCATGTGACGCCATCTGTTATATTTGAGTACTGAATAGGACCCGCTAAGCAACAATTCAGACTCGGAGGCAAAAGTCAAAAGATAAAAATGTAATGGAATGTTTTAAGTAGAGATTTCACCAAACAAAAACTCCACAAAAATACAGGGGTAGAGAGTGGAGAGGCAGAGAAGTCAGGGTTTCTGTCCAAACACACAATCTTCAGAGTCTTAGGGACAGACACAAAGCAGAGCGAGGCTGGCTTACGACTGGAGATGCGACATGAAGTACAGGAGACAGCAGTCAGGAAAAAAGAGCTGACAAAATGGCAAAAACAGGCAGCAAAAGCATTCACAGAGATTCTTCAAAGTCGGAGTAGTCACCACTATGGAAAATGGACGATTCGACGAATACTGGAAGTTGAACTGGAGTCTTGTCTCTAGTCTCTAGTGAACAGGCAGGTGAGTTCTTGATAGGCTAACTGACGGCAGGTGTTTAGTGGTGGCAGAGAAGGCGGGGACTAAAAGAAGAGCGAGAGTAGCCAGCCACGCCCTGCAGCAAGAGAGAGACTAACACAGACAAGGGAGAGAGAGAGACAGACAAAAAACACTAGGGAGAGTGAAAACACAAGAAACATGAGGGAAGAGGGAGGAGACTGCCGATCACGTGTCATGTGTCACATGCTAACACCACCGTAGCATGTGACACATGAAAGCACACTACCTTGTCAATAAAAAAAAGTCAGAACACTGACTTTTAGTTTCACACGTGACACAAACGGCAGGCTCCTGGGTGAAAGTCCACAGTTTGTGTGACCCATCCACCTCCTCCCCCACACACCCTACACTGACTATCTTGCTCGTTATACTACAGTGGTTACCAGCAGCAGTTTGTAACACTACTGGCAACAACTAGTGTGTATCATAACACCGTGAAAGATGCCACGTCCACTGACAAAGCAGCGGTATCTAATGATCACTGCATAAACAATTGTAGCCACCTGGTGTGTATCATACCACTGAGAAAGGTGCCTTGTTTTGTTGGTATCTGATTCTGAGAAAGTCTGATTAAGTCAGCTCATAAACTACATCACTTTATAGATGTTGATATGACAGGTATGTAACATACAAATGTAACGTATTTGTCCTTTGCAAAAACGTGAGTTCATCAACGGTTACTTTTGGTTTTACATTGGACATGAACTTTGACCTCGTGGGTCAAAGTCCTGTGTTTGTTTGACCCGTTCAGCACCTTGACCTTCCTTCTATATGGACTTTGTTGCTCTTTATACTAAATGACCTGACTTTCCATTTTGCTCCTATTATATGACATGACAGCCTGCAGTACATAGGTCATGTAATTGTGGCCTCATAGCTCCCGTTAATGTGGGTCATATAAAAATGACTGCATTGCCTTTCACATAATTGTGGCCCGCCACGAGAAACCCAGCAACAAGTCGACCCAGCACAAGTCAAAAAAAAAGGAAAAATCTTTATTTTTTATTTTTTTTTAATTAGTGATTTTTTTGCAGAATGTGCAAGAAGCCACTCCATGTTTCAAATAACAGTATTGGTGGCCTTAAAGCCATAAACTTTGTATTTGAATGTGGGTTGTTTTAGAGGAAATGCTAGTTGGGGGTGCAGTGATACAACAGTAAATTTGCATACTGGCTTTCTTTGGCTATTCACGTGCTGTTGTTCTTTTTTCAGCCAATCAGCTGAACCACATGGCTACTTATTCAGCCAGTCGCTCCTGCATATTAAGTAGGCTGAATGTGTTTTCATCATTGAATGAAGATGGACCAGGAAAACGCATTTCAGAAGAGCTAAGAGTTATGCCGACGCCGATCTGACTTCTGATTCTGAACCCGAACTATAAGATAAAACTGACGAAATCGACGAGAGCAACTGCATTACACTGGAGAACATCCCTAATCTACAGCTGACCTTAGCCGAAGATAAAGACGACGAAGAATCCCTTGGCCTTGCAGCGGAGGAGCTGGAGCACAAGATATCAGAAGCTATATCTACGGTAACATTTGAAGGGGATAAAGACAGCGAAATAGAGAAGATCCCTAACTTCTGAGATGACTACATCCACCAAGAGAAAGCATCCCCGAACCACGTATTTCATCAGAGGCGATGAAGTCTGCAGGAATACTTTTCAGTTTCTTATGGGGTGACTTTTCATTAATGTCCAAGTTATCTACGTTACGTTAGTGTTCTTTGGAAGTCACATACAGGGATTACAAACTGTTTTTTCATGGCTATACCTTACATTGTTATTAGCTAGCTCAGTACTGTTGTTTTAAAATGAAATTGATATGCACATCAAAACTAAGCTGTAATGGGAGGTTTATATAGGGTAATGTGAGCATCTGCTATTAATTTGAATAACACACCAACCTGATGATGTGCTTGAATAATGTGTGAATCACACAATTGTGCTGACTCTCAGTATCTCAGTATGCCATGTATAAGGCGAATGTTAAACCATGTGTCAAAACAATACACAGTTTAATTTTCCGTCCCGTCAGCACGTTATTCAACTTGTATTTCAACTGTCTTGTTACGTAGCCGCTTTACTTACGGAGCTTCTGCCTGTAATAGCGTCGCTGTACTAGCATTAGCACTGTGTGGCGACGGTGGGGATATTGGTGATATGACAGAATCAGAAGACCAATAGTAACTTATTTATTTGTTTATTTGCCGTATAAACGCTGCCGATTTCTCGGGAAAAGCCTAAAAATGTGAAAGAATTGTGTCAAGTTTCATTGTCCGTCAGTGGAATAGTAGAACAGTTTATCGGCTATGTGTGACCTGGTTATGTGTTAGTTTCTTCCCTGCAGGCTAACAGATACCAGATGTCACTGAGAGCTAGACCAGTAGGGGGTAGGGCTTATCTAAATGAAATGCAAATGAGCAGCATTGTGTTACCTGGCACCTGAGAATTCAGAGTCGTTCAAGTTGGTTTTCTCACTAAAGTTGTAACGGGTGTTGTTTGGACCCAAATGCAGTACACAGGCGCACAGGAACAGTTGGTAATGACCTTTATTATCACCACAGCAAACAGGGTATGCAGCAGGCAGAATTGGCACAGAATAAGGTTCGTTCTTCGGGCTGAGAGCCCTCACACAGTCTCTGGGGCTCAGAGGAGGGAAAGGGAGGCGACTGGGATCAGCCGCGGAACCGAGGGGAGGCTTCTGAGCCCCCGGTTCCACACAGTTCAATTCTCTTTCGTAGTGAGGGGAAGAGATGTAGCTTACTTCAGCCGAAGAAGACGAGCAGGACGCTCTGCGGTCTGGAGAGCTGGCTGCACGTGCTGTGAGGCCGGCGAGGAGTGAGCTGAAGAGAGGTCGGAGACAGGCGGGGGGGTCGTAGCCAGGTGAGCAGTCAGCGAAGACAGAGGCACCGTTGGGGAGCAGGCAGGAGAGGAGACGAGGCCAGGCAGAGGAGTCAAAACCAGACGAGCAGGCAGATACCAGCGACGCTGAGGCAGAGCACGAGGTCAGGAACAGAAGGCAGGTGAGTTTACCGGGAGGCAGACGAGAATGGCAGGTCAGGGACAGGCAGAGTCGACACCGGGAGATCAGACAGGGAATGAACGCTGGAAAGTCTTGCATGACGCTGAAGAACAATCTGGCAATGAGTGAGAGTGCTGGAGAGGCTTATATGCAGGGCTGATTATGATGAGCTGCAGCTGTGTAGGCAGGTGAGCAGAGTTGGGCTGATGAGGTGGGCGTGGCTGGCAGGTAGAGTGGAGCAGAGGGAGGGAGAGTGGAAAATTACTGCAGCAGAGTGACAGGAGGGGAATGAGAGACAGGGACTGTGACAGAACCCCCCCCTCAAGGGACGGCTCCCGACGTCCCAAACTGCCGCAGAGGAGCCGGGTGGGCGGAGGGGGCCTGGTGGAGGGCTAGAATTCATCAGAGGCCTCCGTCCCAGTACCCTCGTCCGCCGAGAGAGAACTGTCCCCCTCCGAGGCTGAGCTGACGTCATCCCCTTCAGATGCAGATGCCCCAGACGCAGGAGGAGACTGAGTGTTGGCGATGGGACCCCCTCGTTCTGAGACGGTGTTGGAAGGCTGGTCGGGTGCAGGCGATGAAACTCCTTGATGAGTCTTGCATCCAGGATCTGACGGGCCGGGACCCATGACCGTTCTTCTGGACCGTACCCCTCCCAGTCGACGAGGTATTGTAGGCCCCTCCCACGGCGACGAGAGCGCAGCAGGCGGTGCACTGTGTAAGCAGGGGCCCCGTCTATGAAGCGAGGAGGCGGAGGTGGCTGGGAGGCAGGTTGCAGAGGACTCTCCAGGAACGGCTTGACCCTGGAGACATGGAAGGTGGGATGAATCCGCATGGTGCGGGGCAACTTGAGCCGAACAGCCACAGGGTTTATTACCCTCTCGATGGGGAACGGCCCAATAAACTTGGGGGCCAATTTCTTTGACTCCACCCTCAGAGGAAGGTCTCGGGTAGACAGCCACACTTTCTGTCCCACCTGGTAGGGGGGAGCCTGGGAGCGACGGCGGTTGGCGGCCGTCGTGTACCGGTCAGTGGCACGTAGGAGAGCCGTCCGAGCCTGTGTCCAGGTCCGGCGGCAACGGCGAATGAAGGCCTCCACAGAGGGGCAGACGGTCTCTTTCTCCTGCGCAGGAAACAGGGGAGGTTGATAGCCATAGGCGCACTGAAATGGGGATAGGCCGGTGGCAGAGCTGATGAGGGTGTTGTGGGCGTATTCCACCCACAGCAGTAGAGTGGACCAGGAGGCAGGGTGCTTGGAAGCCATGCAGCGGAGCGCCGTCTCCATCTCCTGGTTCATCCTCTCGGACTGGCCGTTGGATTGAGGATGAAACCCGGAGGACAGGCTGGTGGAGGCTCCCAGGAGGCGGCAGAATTCTCTCCAGAAAGCAGAGGTGAACTGGGGGCCTCGGTCTGAGACCACGTCGGATGGGAGGCCGTGGAGCCGGAACACGTGCTGCAGGACCAGTTCAGCTGTTTCTTTGGCCGAGGGGAGCTTAGCCAGGGCACGAAATGAGCCATCTTAGTGAACCGGTCCACTACTGTCAGGATGGTGGTGTTAACTCCTGACAGTGGCAGCCCGGTGACGAAGTCTAAAGAGATGTGGGACCAGGGTCGGTGGGGCACAGGCAGAGGGTGCAGGTGCCCGGCGGGAGCCCGGCGCGGAGCCTTGTTCTGATTGCAGACTGGGCATGCGTTCACAAAGTCTCTGATGTCGTCGTCCATGGAGACCCACCAGAACCGCCGCTGCAGAACCTCCTTGGTGCGGAGTATTCCGGGATGACAGGTGAGTCGAGAAGCGTGGGCCCACTGCAGAACCTCAGACCTTAGCTGCTGGGGGACGAATAGGCGGTCTTGGGGGCAGGAGCTGGGCCCCGGCTGGTCCTCCAATGCAGCTCTCACCCGCTCCTCCACCTCCCAGGTGAGAGCGGCCACCAGATGAGAAGCGGGAAGGATGTTGTCAGGACTGGAGAGGCCCTCCTCCCCGACCATGAATTGTCGGGACAGGGCGTCAGGTTTAACGTTGCGGGAGCCTGGCCGGTAGGAGAGGGTAAAATTGAATCTGGCGAAGAACAGAGCCCACCGGGCCTGACGGGAGTTCAGTCTCTTAGCTGAGCGGATGTACTCCAGATTCTTGTGGTCGGTCCAGACGAGGAAGGGGGTCTTGGTTCCCTCCAACCAGTGGCGCCACTCCTCCAGTGCCAGCTTCACCGCCAATAGTTCTCGGTTCCCGATGTCATAATTCATCTCCGCTGGGGACAGACGTCTGGAGAAGAAGGCACAAGGGTGTAGTTTCTGGTCCTTGGCAGAACGCTGAGAGAGCACGGCCCCCACCCCCACATCAGAGGCGTCGACTTCCACGACGAACTGTCTCTCGGGGTCAGGGATCAGGAGAATGGGGGCAGAGGTGAAACGCCCTTTCAGGAGCTGGAACGCCTCCCCGGCGGCCGAAGTCCATCGAAAGGGACCTTGGAGGAGGTGAGGGCGGTGAGAGGTGCTGCCACCGTGCTGTAGCCCCGGATGAACCTCCTGTAGAAGTTGGCGAATCCCAAAAGCGTTGCAGCTGCTTACGAGAGTCAGGGACAGGCCAGGAGGTGACAGCTGAGACCTTAGCGGGGTCCATCTCCATGCGGTCCCGGCCAATGATGTAACCCAGGAAGGAGACAGAGGAGGCATGGAACTCACATTTCTCGGCCTTGACAAACAGGGAGTTCTCTAGCAGGCGTTGCAGCACCGTCTGGACGTGGAGAATATGTTCCTGCTTGGACCGGGAGAAGATCAGGATATCGTCTAGGTAGACGAACACGAACTTGTTGAGCATGTCTCTCAGCACATCGTTGATGAGGGCTTGGAACACAGCCGGGGCATTGGTGAGCCCAAACGGCATCACCAGATATTCGTAATGTCCTGTAGGGGTGTTGAAGGCCGTCTTCCACTCATCCCCCTCTCGGATCCGCACCAGATGGTAGGCGTTGCGGAGATCCAGCTTGGTGTAGACGGTGGCCCCTTGGAGCAGCTCGAAAGCTGAGGCGATGAGGGGGAGAGGATAGCGGTTCTTCACCGTGATGTCGTTCAGACCTCGGTAGTCGATGCACGGCCTCAGAGACCCATCCTTCTTGTCGATGAAGAAAAAACCTGCCCCAGCAGGTGACGAGGAGGGTCGAATGATTCCGGCGGCCAGGGCATCGCTGATGTAGGTCTCCATGGCCTCCCTTTCAGGTGCGGACAGCGAGTAGAGGCGACCCTTGGGGGGTACAGAGCCGGGAAGGAGGTCGATGGCGCAGTCGTAGGGCCGATGAGGGGGTAGAGAGGTGGCCCTCGCCTTACTGAACACCTCCCGGAAGTCGTGGTAGTCAGAGGGCACCATGGAGAGATCAGGGATGGAACAGGGGCTGGCAGACGGCGTGGGGGCCCCCGCCGGTCTGAGGCAGATCTGCTGACAGGAGGGACTCCATCTCAGGATGGACCCCGTGGACCAGTCTATATGGGGGTTGTGGCGTCGAAGCCAGGGGTAGCCGAGGATGAGGGAAGACTGGGAGACCTCAGGATATGAAACCGGATGGTTTCATGGTGTGTACCGGACAGGAGCATAGAGATGGGGGCGGTCTGATGGGTGACAGTTCCCAGGAGATGACCATCCAGAGCGCTGGCCGGCATGGGGCAAGGGAGAGGATCTCGGCTGATGTCCAGTTGACGGGCGAGTTCCTCGTCCATCAGGTTGACGTCTGCCCCAGAGTCGATGAAGGTGGCGAGGGTGTGGGACCCCCCTACCAACAGGAGCTGGACGTGAAACAGAGGTCGTGGGCTAGGGGCAGAGTTCTGGGACCGGCTCAGCAGAATGCCCCCTTCTACTGCTGAGCCCTCCCTTTTGCTGGACACCGGGAGACAAAATGGCCGGCTTGGCCACAGTAGAGGCAGAGATTTCCCCGGCGTCGTCGTTCTCGTTCCTCCGGCGTAAGGCTTGTTCGCCCCACCTGCATAGGCTCCACCCCCCCGTGCATAGGTTCAGAAGGGGGACAGGAGTGGCTGGGACCCTATGTGGAAGGGCAGAAGGCCGGTGATCACCTCTCTCACGGCGTTGTTCCCTCCTCCTCGCCTGTATCCGCCTGTCCAGCCTCGTAGTCAGCTCAATGAGTCCGTCCAGGGAATTGGGGAGGTCGAACGGAACCAGCTCATCCTTCACGTAAGGAGCCAGCCCGTTTAGGAAGGCGTCACATTGGCAGCAGCATTCCAGTCACTGAGACGAGCCCGGGTTCTGAAGTCTATGGCGTAGACAGAAACTGTTCGATCCCCCTGCCTCTGACTCATGAGTCCCCCTGCTGCATCAGGACCCAGGGAAACAGGTCCGAACACCTTGCGAAGCTCCTCAGAGAAGGCTTGGAAAGTGGCGCAGGCGGGCGTGCCTCTCTCCCACTCTGCCGTCCCCCACAGACGTGCTCTACCAGTGAGGTGATTGATGGCGAAGGCGACTCTAGCTCCCTCTGTGGCGAAGGTATGGGGTTGCAGGGCAAACAGAATTGAGCAGTTCGTCAAAAAAGGATTGCAACCCTCAGGATCCCCATCGTAGCGCTCTGGCGCCCCCACCCGAGGCTCAGATGTGGAGCTTGGTGCTGACCCAGGGGTGGGAACAGGAGGGGCTGGAACTGGGACAGAAGCAGCGTGTTGCGCCATGGAAGCTGCCATCTGCTGTACCTGGACGGCTAGCGAGGTTAGCGCTCGTTCCAGGGATGACGCTGACTGACGAGCCTCCGCCGCGTTGGAGGCTAACAGAGCCTCATGCTGCTGAAGCATTCCCTCCACCCGGGCTAGGCGAGACTGGGGGGAAGTGGGGTCTGCTGGGTCCATTTCTGGCCAGATTGTACTGTAACGGGTGTTGTTTGGACCCAAATGCAGTACACAGGCGCACAGGAACAGTTGGTAATGACCTTTATTATCACCACAGCAAACAGGGTATGCAGCAGGCAGAATTGGCACAGAATAAGGTTCGTTCTTCGGGCTGAGAGCCCTCACACAGTCTCTGGGGCTCAGAGGAGGGAAAGGGAGGCGACTGGGATCAGCCGCGGAACCGAGGGGAGGCTTCTGAGCCCCCGGTTCCACACAGTTCAATTCTCTTTCGTAGTGAGGGGAAGAGATGTAGCTTACTTCAGCCGAAGAAGACGAGCAGGACGCTCTGCGGTCTGGAGAGCTGGCTGCACGTGCTGTGAGGCCGGCGAGGAGTGAGCTGAAGAGAGGTCGGAGACAGGCGGGGGGGTCGTAGCCAGGTGAGCATCAGCGAAGACAGAGGCACCGTTGGGGAGCAGGCAGGAGAGGAGACGAGGCAGAGGAGTCAAAACCAGACGAGCAGGCAGATACCAGCGACGCTGAGGCAGAGCACGAGGTCAGGAACAGAAGGCAGGTGAGTTTACCGGGAGGCAGACGAGAATGGCAGGTCAGGGACAGGCAGAGTCGACACCGGGAGATCAGACAGGGAATGAACGCTGGAAAGTCTTGCATGACGCTGAAGAACAATCTGGCAATGAGTGAGAGTGCTGGAGAGGCTTATATGCAGGGCTGATTATGATGAGCTGCAGCTGTGTAGGCAGGTGAGCAGAGTTGGGCTGATGAGGTGGGCGTGGCTGGCAGGTAGAGTGGAGCAGAGGGAGGGAGAGTGGAAAATTACTGCAGCAGAGTGACAGGAGGGGAATGAGAGACAGGGACTGTGACAAAAGTACTTTTAGGAGTGCCTACATTCAAATGGCCACAACTTCAAATATTTTCAGATTTCCGTGTGTTAGACATCGTTGGAAAGCTTAGAAACTACACTTTCTGAATCTGTAAATAACTCAAAATGCCTCTCGGGAGACTTGTTCCTGGTTTTTCCATGGCTGGTCACAATTAAGTATGAACAGTGAATGAGAACAGCCTGATACAGTGATCTCATCTATTTTTTTTGGACACATTCCTTATAAAGCTGGTTTGAATATGCCCTGGACGGCATGTAGCCAGAGCAGAGGGGGTTTAAATCAGACAATAATTTTCTATTTGGCTTTATATAATTATTTTCAATTTACTAAAATATATTTTGATCAGCTCCAATAACAGTGCCAGTTGGACTTGGAGTTTGTTGTCATTATGATGAAGTTGGTTTCAGACATGCAGCTACACAACCATTAGCTAGTATTCAGTTTTCTGTAACCTTCATTTTTTGTTGACACAACCAAAGTAGTCCCACTAATTTAAAACCTTTTATTAGTGCTGTATTTTGTATGAATTTTATTGCCCTCTTACAGAAGACCGCCAGATTTGGTTGCATATCATTTTAGCTTTAGAATTTACATTTTCCTCAGCCTCATAAAACCTTGGTATATTTCTTTAACCTGCCTTGCTCCCTCCCCGTCTGCAAGCCTGTCGGCCAGCTTGCCCCCTGCAGTAGATTCCAATCTTTATTCTAACAAATCTCAGAAAAAGGGCCACAGAGAGCACCACGTCTAGCACCGCAGGCACTACGGGCTTCCCGTAAAGCTACATCATATGAGCCATAATAAACTCAAACTCAGCTGATCTCGGAGGAGCATGCACAACACATTAACATACAGACAGGGGAGAAGAGGAACACACTCTAACATATGGATGCCCACAAAAACGTAGGCATGGTGTTGTGTCTCCATGCACATTTTCTCCATAACAGGCAATATGTTTCCTCACCCACACTATTGTCAGGGACATTAGCATAGCTCCCACAGTAAGTTTCCAGTGGATTTTCTCTGAGTCACACACAGAGAAGAATCAAAATGCCATGGCAAAAAAAAAAAGAAAAATAAAAAACTGAAAAGAAAAGAAACGTGCTGGGTGGAGAGACAGATGGAACAGGTGCAAATATTGAACACAGAGAGGCCAAACAGAGAAGCCAGTGTCAAGCACATGGAGGCGTTTGTGCGAGAGCAGAAATATTTAGAAGGCTAAAAACAGTGGTGGCACTTAGACTGCACATCCATCACAGAGGAGACTGCTGTGTTTGTCCAAAGGAGAGGGCTGTGCGGGTGTGAGCAGACTGCAAAGTTAGCTAGCTAGGTGGCTGGCCAGGAGACGAAAATCTTGTGGATTACACACACGCGCGCGCGCACACACACACACACACACACACACACACACACACACACACACACACACACACACACAGTCCAGTGTATGAGGCTTTCCAATACGATGGATAAACCTGTTGGGCAGTTAGGCAGCCAGAAATGACACAATCCCCTGACAGTTTTAGACATTTTAATCAGATTAGAACAAAAGCAAAACACATAAAACAGCAGAGCAATAGTCTGGTAGTTTAATAGCCACTGAAGGAAGCAGTGACATTATTAATGCCAGACTTCATTCTAAAAATGGCATCTATTTATTGAATTCACATTTATTTACTACCCATTTGCAATAGCAAACATTTTTTTGACAGAAATGAAGTGCTGATTGTATCACATTTAAAAAAAAAAAAAACAGTCAGCATTATGAGAAAACATTTGTATTGGCAAAGTTGCAAAATGTTTATCATGATTGTATCTGCAAAACAATCACCATCAACATGCTTCATTTGTCTCCCTGTAATATAAAGTGAACATTTTTATGGTGTATTAAAAGGAAAGTTAATCCCACAATCCACTCAATATATGTTGACTTGTTGACTGCCATCGGCCTTTTGGTAAATAAGATGACATTCACCGATGGCAGTGGCTGATGTTTTTTGATTGTATCAGTTTTAACGCAAGCTAAATGGGGCTCAAGACTAACGGCCACCAACTAACAGGACTGAATGACATTATATGTTAATTGTCTACTCTGTAAAAATGAGTAGAGGGCAAAAGTAAATTATAATGTTCCCACAGTGTGTTTAGTGTAATCCCTAATGTTTTTCTTCTCTCCTGTAGTTCTATTTATCAGTCTAGATTGTTTTAGTGTGTGTTGCAGAGTGTTGGGAGGATCCCAATATAATGGAATTAGATGGCACTTGGCTTGTTGTGCTCAAAACAGCAAAAGAATAAATAAATACATTTGGAAAAAAGTCAACAGAAATGTCTCTTTCTGGGAATGTAGCATCTATTTTCTGTCAACCAAATCACAATCCTTTACTGTGTCACCATGCAGAAGGAGCATACAGTATATCTACTTCAAGGTCACCCAGTACCACTGAGCTAGCTAACGTTATAGTTCAGCGCTTTCTGTGTGGCGATACGTTTGTCAGGTGTAGTTCAGTACATGTTAGAAGAAGAAAGTTCTATCTCACGCAGGCTCCCTCCTCGACTAAAATCTGTGAGTAATACTCTCCTCCAATCATGAGCATGCATTTGCCCTGCTGAAGAATTGGGTGCAAATGTGTGCTTGTAATTGGAGGAGAGTATTACCCATAGAGTCCAGTAGAGGGCAGAGCCTGTGCTAATAGTACTAGAGTTACAACATCGTAACCTTGGTTGTGATTTCTGTCCGGTGTATTTGTCAACTGAATGGCCTTGGCAGGATATCTCCAAACAAACCTCACAGATTTATATTTTCATCACGTTTGTACACTTCACAGACACGGAACAGTTTGTGGATATCAAAAAAGACATTTTATTTGATGTCATAACGAACTGTATCATCTTGTGTCAAAGCCACTAAAGCCTAAAATCTCTCTGATATTAGATTGTCTTGTGGCATGAGAATGAATTCTGTTTCACTTCCAGACTCAAGCTGTTGCTTCAGTTTCCAGAAGGTCTCTGAAATGTCACTGCCTTCAGTGCTGAATGTCTGAGCTCTGACTGGTGCCATTACAAGACCATTTGTTAGGCCACAGCAGCTCAGCGCCTGTAAAGGTTTCTGCTTCCCTGGATCTGTTCCAAAGTTGTCAGTGCTAAAATGCAAAGCCAAAAGGTTTGCAACCTGCCTGTTGGGAACCACGTGGGAGTCCCGCCCTGCAGGACTGAGACAGTGAGTGAGATTTTGCATCCCGAAGTAGTTTCTTCCCATATATGCATCTACCCGGAATGTCCTTGTACTCAAGGTGAGTTGTCAGTTGTTAGTTTTCTTGAACTAACTGACAGGGGTACGAGTTCAGCGACATAGTTTTTCTGAAAAGTATAGCTGTACTTTCTGCAGAAAAATGGTTGAATCTTCAACTTATAGGCCATTTAAAAGGTTATGCAACTCTTATCAGAGCTTTTTGATTTGACTCAGGACCTTTGGATGAGCAATATAGTGCTACTGCTTTTTCTTACTGTATGTTTTAGGTATTGTTTTTGCTGTTTTGAAAATGCCGAGTGTTTTTGAAGTCCCTGACACTTTGTCAGTACTTCTAATTTATTTTTAATCCAGTTTTCCCTGCATGGAGACATTTAAATCTGACTGTAATGTCATTAACTCCAAGTGTTACATTGCTAAAAAAAACTATGGAGGGAGAGTATGAATCATTGTCACTGAGCTCTCTGTATCCCTTAAGGAAGGAAGAGAGAGACAGTATGCCTCCTTGACATTCAGTGAATAATCTACTCTCCAAACAGGGCGTCCTTGCTAGATAACAAAATGCCATGCATGTCAAATTGGTGAGAAAATGACTGTCCAGCAGAGCACAACAGGCTAACAGCCAACACCACCATGAGGCTTCTATCAGCATCCCCATCAAAAGATGCCTCCCCGCCCGGCTGCAGAGCCACGTGCCAGCACTTCTGTCGCCTTCGAAGGCTCTTGGAGAGCGGGGGAAGGAGGAGGAACTGCGCGGCTCTCATTGTGATGGACCGAGTAGAAGTCTCAGCATAATGTTCAAGTCATTTTCACAGCATATGCCGTAGAAAATTACAGCTGCCTGGTGTGAAGACTGGAGCACTGTGCAAAACTAGATCTTATACAAGATTTGTGAATGTGTGGATGTGTGTTAGATGGAAATATGTAGCTCTCACTTAGTTTATGGAGTCTTTTTTTTCCTATTTGTGTTTCACATTGTACCTTATAGTTATATATGGTATTTATACTGTATACACAAAGGCTACCCCTCGGGGAAAAAATATGTACCGGAAGCAGTGATTGGTTGATGATTGGAGACTTGAGCTGAGTTCCATCTGCCACTTCCAACTCTGTGCCAATGCCTCACCTCGGTTTGATTTATAAGGCAAAAGTAAAGCACCTTAGAGAGAGACAGAAAGAGAAAAGGGACCTTTCCTCTGACAATAAATAAATAGGCTCCTGTTCTTGTCACCTCGATATATGTTTTGCTCAGGTATTTTAGCCATTATTTTCGACAAAGTGCATCGGAAGAACAACCATCGAGGGAAAGAGCATAATGAGCTCTTTGTCTTACTCAATTTTCAATGTCCTATATAATGCCTTTTTCCCCCTACAAGTTTCTTATGTGTTGCATCGTGAAATGGTTCTGCTTTTTGGCTTACTATTTCTACAAATAATCAAATAAATACTGCACAATCCCCCAAAGGAAAATGAGCTGTGTTTGTTTTCTAAATGGAGCTTGCTCATTATTTATTCTGGTATTTATTTGTTCTATGCTGTTGTCACTTGATACTGGTGGTGACTAATTATGGCTACACTATGATCATCACAGGGCAAAACAGCCAAAAGTATAAGAAAATATTAGTTCTTTTTTTTTTTCCCCACAAAACTTTTTTTCACACTGTAGAAAAAAACCCCAAGACCTAATTCTGTAGACAAATTTTCAATGTTGGAATTAAATATGACCGTTTCAAGGCGTTTTTCTCTTGCAAGTAAATTACATCGTTGTTACACTTACACTTCTGGTCAAGCCACAACTGCATGATATGAAATGCTGAACATCTGGCTTCCTTAAATGAAATGGCAAAATTAGTTTTAGGACCTTGTTCTTCAATGGCAGGTTGTTTCTTTTGTTTGACACGGTACAACTTTGTTGGCAGAGAAAAACAAATCAGCGCAAAATATTCATTGCAGCGGTCAAACGTAGTGGAGCTTGAACTATACGCTGTCGGTACTTGAGGGTCTGTAGCACTAATTTCATTACCTCTAGGTTTGGCAATTCTGCCTTTGTGTTGGATAACAAGACTAAACAATTGCTAGCCAGTGATCTACAGAGGAAGAGAGGAGCATTTCTATTTGTGCGTGCTGTGTATCTGTCTTGTCATTTTCATTCTCCAAAAAATAGTGAATACCAGGTATGAAGTGCTACAGGAACCGGTTGCACCAACAGGGCTTACATTTGGTCTTAACTTGCCGTTGTAAGTCGGACCTCATAGTTACGCCAGTTGTACCATCGAAGCTTAAGTCCTCTTCTCGCTAAGACCAGGTGTAAGTTTTACGTCTAGTCAGGAGCAGGCTTAGCATTAAGATGTCAATTGTTGTTTCTTATACATACCACAAGAGCCATGAATGTTGAACAGCAATCCAATTTCCTGCTATAACTTAGTCCCCTTTAATCTAGCTAACATACTAATGTAAACTCACGTCTTGTCCTTACCTCAGATTGTTGAGCGACTAAGCAAACTTTTACCTGTGAAAAGTGTATCACTAATGTCCATGATCAAGCAATAGCCATCTAACTGGCTGGTCAGCAGCAGTACATTAAGCATCAGAATAAACTTACCAGCAAATATCTGTTCCGACGCTGGTGTGGTCCTTTCTTTAACACCACTGCTATCACTCTACTATTGGTCCATGAGTTGTAAGCTGCAGCCATGTTTGTTTTCCCTTTCTCTCCTTTCATGTGGAGCATCACCCACATGCAGCATGTTCTGTGAGTATAGACATTTTCAATCAAATGTTCAACTTTCAATTAAATTTCAAATTCAATGATGAATTTGAAATTTAAATGATAAAATGATTAGTAAAACAATAACAGAAGGGGAATTTAACACTGTATCCCAGCAACACACGCACTGCTAGGCAAAGGCTGATCTTAACAAAGATGTACTTAGCAGTTAAGACCAGGCTTGGTTTGGACAAGTTGCAGCAACGTCCAGTTTTTTCACATGAATGCTGCAATCCACGCTTTGCGCTGGTTCGTTACTTCAGGAAAGTGATAGGCCTGAACTTCTGACATCAAGTTTGTACCTTGTCAAAGTAGACAACCTACAATTGAGCAGCAAGGTCCTAAAGCTTATTCTGCCATTTCCCACAGTGTTTATTTCAGTTCAAGAAGACAAAAGTTTAGTATTTCATGTGCTGTTGTCATGCAGTAGTGGCAGGACCAGATTCAGATTAAGATTCATTTTATTGACATTTTTTAATGATGAATAATAAAATAAATACCGTTTCATTTCTAAAACCAGAAAAATTAAGAGTCTCAAAATTAAAAGTCTGAGTGGAACAACATTATTTCCTAGCAACCAAAAGACTAGTTGTGGTGTGGCCCTATGTTCTTAAACTTTCGGTGTACAGTGGTCAAAAAACCCAGTCCAAGCTGTCTTAAGTTAGTCTATTTCCTTGTCTTGAAGTTTCAACAAAATCAAATATACTCAACATTATCTAATTTTTTCAGTCTTGGCACATGCAAATATTGAAGTTAAACAACATGAACACTTTCAAAACCAACAGGTGTGCTCTTTCCAGCACCAAGCAGCAAGCAGCAAATCAGGTAGGCAGTGAACAAGGAAGGGACTCTAGGGAGGCACCTCTAGGGAGGTGAACCAGTCTCAGTACTCTTGTATTGTGAAAAAGTAAAAGTGGCAGAGTTTTGGAGTGAACAAGGGTTGGTGTTTATTTTGGTGTCTATCTGATCCACCAACCAGCACTTATTTTAGTAAGTAAGTAAATGTATTTGTATATCCCTTTCCACAGACATGATTCACAAAGTGCTTTACAAGGGCATTACACAACATACAAGAAATCCTATTAGATAAAGTGATGACCTGAGCCATGTATTTAAAAAAGCAAAACTACCCGCATAAGACATGATGAAAACACACAATAAAACAATGTGAATACACAATGTGTAAATAAAATGCAGACCTAATGCATACAGTTACCTAAACATCTGTCTGAACAGATGTGTCTTACGATGGCTTATAAAAAGAAAGTCAGTAGACCATAAGGGTTCAGATAGACCATAATTTAGATGCTATGGTCTCAAAAACTCGATCACCACAGGTCTTAAGGTGGATGCGAGGGAAAGACAGCAAATTTAGCATATTTGACCTAAGAGGGCGAGCTGAAGAATACGGGTGAAGTAGTTCAGACACTTAAGCAGGAGTCTGACTGTGAAATGCTCCACACGTGAGAATGAGAATTTTGATCCGGTTCCAGTGAAGAGATTTAAGTACAGCGGTAATGTGGGACTGTCTTTTTGACCTACTGAGTAATCTCGCGACAGTATTCTGGATTGCCTGCAGACAATCAAGAGCAGACAAACCAAGTGTGGAAAAAATGCAGTACAGTAGTCAATGTGAGATGAGCTAGAGGCACGTATTAGCATCTGCTGCTTACTGCTGACATCGCAGTGTACCTGTGGGCAGACAAAGTACATACTGGTGGGAGTGCCACATGTAATAAAATGTAATTTACTGTGGAACTAATTTAACCAACCTCCTACATCTTAACAGGGCCCAGTCCCTCCCTGCTAAGAGGACATAATGATTCAAACCTGTTTTCACTATCCCTGATTGAGCAGCAGAAGCTACCCTAAATTCCCAGGCACTGGTAGCATTAGGTAGTGTTGCCTACTTCCCCCACAAAACACCCAGCTGTGAAACAATGCATATCTTTTGTGTTTTGAGCCTCACATACATGCCAAAATGGCTCTTGGTGTTATCAGAATACATCAGGGTCTAATAAAATGTAAGAAACCATAAAAAAAGATCTACAATAGAAACTACATTTTTCTCATGCCAGACTCAGCCAGGCAAGGACTTTAATGCATGTGTACATGTGCGCTGTGGGCCCATAAAGTCTGAGGCATAGAAAAATGTGATCTGCGTATGTGCCTGGTGAGCAACTTTCATTGGAATGAATAGGCTCCGTCTTGATACATGCATGCTTAGGTTTCTCCATTCTCATTCTGTCGACATGATGTGATTGCATCATGATTGCTTGGTCCCTCCAGAAGAGGCATGCAAAACAGTTGGTACTGGAGCTTGATGACATAGTGACTATTTATATATTATGCAGTGGCTGCCACTGGGTTGTGTGGTTGTATGAGGTGCTTATCCACAGTCAGTGCATTAACTAAAGTAGATGGAGGTCAGCCCACCCCCCAGTTTAGAGAAGCAGGCTAGAGTACTGCCACAGAAGCTAAGTAATGTACTGCAGTGGGATGGGGCTAGCAGTGAAACGTATTTCAGCCACCTGAAATAGTCCTATTAAAACACTCAGTATCAGTGTATGCTATATTGGGAATATTTTCACTGCCTTACCTTTCTGTCAGACCGCGATTTCCATTTGTGTGGCATTTAACGTGCTTAGATTGGATTCACCAAAGTCACACAATCACACAAACTCATCTAACTAGAAAATGCATCTCCTGTGGAATATGTGTGTGGATGCTTAATGTTGAAATGCATCGCTACATTAAAAAGTAGCTCGAAGGAAGCCTGAGTGCATTGACTACACTACTGAAAAAAATGAAAGCCTGAGTATATAATGTGCAGACTTGGAAGCTGAACTGCTTTACCAAAAGATGCTAAGAGCTGAAATGCATTGCTATAAAAGGTGAAAGCTAAACCATAATACTGTCAAGGGTTAAAATAAATTGAAAAGGCTGAAATAAGAAATGCTGAAGCATTGCTGTAGCTGAGGTAGTAGTAGCTGTAGTAGCAGAAGTTGTAGTCATAGTGAGAACAGAGGTAGTAGTATTGGTTGTAGTGGTTTAGTAGTAGCAGTCACACAGTACACGAACTAACTGAAGCAGCTATAGACCAGCAGCTTCTGTGTTCAACAAGCTGAAATTACTGTTTTTGTCAGTGGACTTTGGTGACTTTGAAGAGAGCATAAATGGGGAACTGAACAGCTTCCCTGTTGGAACAGGCTGTCTGACAAAAAGGTAAAGCAGTGAAAATACTCTCAATATAGTGTACACTTAAACTGATTTTTTTTAACTGGGACTTTTTTAAGGTTGCTACATTATGTTTTATTGCTGACTCTATCCACAGCAGTACATTGCTTAGCTTTGGTTTGGCAAAGAATGACATCTACTGTATGTAATACACTGACTATGAAAAAGTATCTTATACCACTCCATTTCAAAATATCTCAATTATCCCTTTAACTCATGGCAAAATGAATATGCAGAGAAAAGCTCCGTTGGCACTGCTTTCATTCAGCATAACATGGTTAAGGAAATGTGGATGGTGCTGCAGAGCAGATATGATAGCCTTTTTCATTTTGGACTTTGGTTCTCTGCTCCCTTAAAGATCAGCACTATGGAGACGCTTTGCAAATTGCTAGTGGCACAAATTAGTATCTCAAAGCTAACCAAATTTGAATTCTGCACTCCATTAGTTAGTTTTCCAAAAGTTATTCTACTCACTAGGGCAATTCCATTGACATGAATTGATTGTAGTTGGTGATTTACATGCTGGTGTGATAAATTTGGAGATGGTGTAACAATGCAACACTATTTCTCCTTCTGCCGCTGATGCCCAAAGGTTAGGGAGAGGGCAACAACTGCATTCAAGCTGCCTGTAAGAGGTAGATTAAACTGAGAAAATCCCCAAACTTTATGCATTGCTGCGCAGTTTTGTTGGCAACTTCTTCACCACTATCAGCACGAGTTGCTCCAACACAAATGCTTTTCCTGACCTTGTATGCTTCCACCCCACAGGCATGATCCTGCCTAACACATACCACCTCTGACACACTGTCCTCCAGGGGTTTGACTTCTTCTGCACTAGACCTATATAAAACTACAGAAGTAGATGGGTCGGCAAACTTTGTCCTCAGTCTCAGCACGCACAGTCTCCACTTCCTCCATGATGCCTTGGTTTTATGAAATACAGATACTGTTGTTTTTTTTTATTTTTATTATTATATACACCTCATGAAATGCAGCTTGATGAAACAGTAATCTTCTTCACAGAACATTCAATGAAATTATATGCTGTTGTAGATGGAGAAAGGTGATTTTTCCCTTCTTTTTTATTGCATTGTTCTCCACCGTCAAACAATACATTTTATTTGGCTTCCTCGAGTGCTTCCCTTCACTGTCGTTTCTCTTCATATTAAATGAAATCAAAACGTCGTGTCTTCTGCCGCAGTCATTACTTTGTAAACTTTTGGTCTTCCAAAGTAAATAAAAGTACCCCTCAGCAGCATTTATACCTGTCGTATTTTCTTTTTCATTTTTCATTTTCACAAGCAGCCCTCTTGGATTCATGCCCTCGTGAAAATAACACCGCCTTTTCCTCAGCGACACATACTGTATTTTCCATTTGTTTGTAAGTGGTAGTTTCAACATCTGAAGGTGCATGGATTCAATCAGAATAACTCAAGGAAGTTATATTTCACTTAAAGACAGAAAACCGTTTGAAGTCAAAATTCAAATCATGCTTCACAGAACACACAGGCCACGATGAGTATTGGAGAATTTCATGCCTAGGCATGTCTGCAGAAAATTTGTCAAAAGGGATGGAGAGCCCTGACACAGAGGTGATAAAGTGTTAGAGCAGACAGATGATATCAAATGTGGCAGCACGGGAGGTCAAGTATGTTGCATTTGATGAAAAGAATTTTCTTTTGCAAGGCAAACACATGCTGCATGAAAATTCTATGAATGACAGATGAAAAACTGAATTTGAAAATGCTAAATTGCTATACAACATTAATCCATTTGGCTTTTGTGTATGCGTGCTATGCTGTCATCCTTCACAGGGCTTTCTGTCTAGACGGGCCGTTGTCTTCATTCAGTTTTACATGATTGCTTTGGACACCTGTTACGAGCGGTCGCGCTCTGTATATCTGCTTTCCGACTCGAGTCGAGCAGAGATGTTTAAATGTTTTACCAGCCGCGCCCAGCCCGTTTCCAGCCAAATCCATTTCATCCTCTCTGCGAGCTCAGTTACAGACAGATAGATCCTTTCATCCCCCAAAGAGGTGCCCTGCGCTTCAGTGAAACAGCGTGACAGACAAAAGCTTGGGGGGACGCCCGTGGCCATCCCGCAGTCTCATCTCCTATCCATAATCTAGCCCGCCTCTGCCATTGCAGATTACCTCCATGGAAACCAGCGGTGCTTGGCTGTGCTGGCGAGCTGCTGGCAGTGATGGCAGCAGCATATGTAATGACACCGTCTGTCTCGTACTGACAGAACAAGATAAACATTCTCTTCTTTGCGGGGCCCATGTGGGCATGTCTGCGTGGTACCCAGAGCTGTTGTTGCCGGGTGATTCTGAAGGTGAGAGTAAAAGGTTATCAAGTTTCTGTATGGATGAAGACTTTAGAATACGTGGACGTAATCCGCACTTCCAAAGAGAAAGGGATTACTGGAGATGAAAGGATTCTGAACAAGAGATTTTAAAAGGGCTGGTAATGCCACCATATGCACAGAAATTCACAAAGTCACACACACACACACACACACACACACACACACACACACACACACACAAATAGGTTTAGACTGGTTTAGTATTGCTGCCTTTATATTGATATTGAATTCCACTCCCTATTCTTCTTCTCCTGTTTGTCCCACTTCCTCTTCTCCTGCTTATACATATCCTTATAATTTGCTTCCTTCTCTTTCTTCTTTTCCTGGTATTTCATTCCATCTCCCTCTCTCATTCCCCTCGCCTCTTTTAATGCCCCCCCTCATCTCTTTATTCTTTTTTCCTCTTCCTGCTTGTTCAGTCCATCTCCCCCTATTCAAAGCTTCTGTCATGTTTCATTATTGTCTCCGTTTTCCTTCTTGTCTTCCTTCCCCATTGTCTCTGTATCTTTCTTCTTCTCCCTCCGCTTCTCAAATTCTTCTGTCTCCTTTCCCTGCTTGTTTTCCTTTGTTTGCTTTTTCATTTCCTTCTCCTCTTATCCCTTTTCTATGGCTCTTTTTTCCTTCTGTTTTCATTCTTCCCTCCCCATCGCCTCTTCTCCCTCTATTTTCCTTTTTTCCTGTCTTTGTTTCCTTCATCTCCTTATTTCCTTTTCTGTCTTCTCCTTCTCTTCTGGTTCCATTTCTTTACTCCTTCCTCCTGTTTTTTCCCCCTCTCCTCCTCCTCTTAATACTTCCTTAATTTCCTTTTTCTCTCCTGTTTCCCTCATTTTCCACTTTGCCTGCTTCTTTTTCTTCCCCATCTCTATCGTGTCTTTAATTTCCTCTTTCCCCTCTTTTCTTTCCCTCTCTCTCCCTTCTTCAATTTCCCATTTCTTTTTTCCATTTCGCCTGCTTCTTTACATCTCTTCCTCTTCATTTTTCTTTTTCTTCATTTCCTTTCCCACTTCCTCTTCTTCCTTTTCATTTTATATTTTGCCTTCTTTTTCCTTTCCTCCTCCTCTTTTTCCTTCATCTCTCCCGTTTCACATTATTATCTTTACCAATATTGATATTATTTGTAAGCATTTTTGTTCCATTCTCATTGTATTCACTGCTTTTATTTATTTTTCAATTATTGTTTTGTTAGCTCCACAACAGATATATTTTTATCAGTGTCATTATTGTTGCAGAAAATGATCAAAAGCAGCAGATTGAACGGTGGCACAGCACATTAGCTATTCTTTCCATTTTTCCCTCCCTGCCCGAGCAATTAGAGGTCAAAATAGCAAGTAATAAATGGTAGCAGCGTGTGTGTGTGTGTGTGTGTGTGTGTGTTTAGCTTGAAAGACATTAAAGTGCCAATCACATTTATACAGCAATGACAGAGACACTGACAAACAGTGAAACCTACAGTATTATAATGCAGGCATGCTGATTAAATAACCACCCAGCGACACTTCCTACAGTCTGCCTGCTCATTTATTTTTAGAGGTCCCCGCAGTGTTGAACACACTGAAGCAATAATTCTGGCAGAGCCTGTACTTTATCCATCAGAGCACCAAAAAGCCATAATAGATATTGCAGTTTTTTTTTTATGTGTGGTTGTGCGCCTGTGCTTGAAAATTAATAATTCACAAAATTCATATGTGCTGGTGGTGCCTGTTTACTGTATATCTCTGTGCGAGAGGATAAATCCGGCTGATGTGTTGCTGTGATTCATGTACCTGTTGTGCTTTCTGCACCAGTTTGATTTAGTCTGGAGCTATGGGTCATTGAGGAGGGCATGAACTGTACTAAGGGTTTAGAATGATGGCGTATGAAAAAAGACTGGCGTGATAGGAATGACAAGCTACTTCCCGAGCCCTGTTTGTTATTAATGTTAGCCGTTATTAACAACTAACAAGACAAATGCACAGTGAGGGAGAAAACGTGCACCTTAATAATCAGGACTTCCCCACACATCTCCTCACTCTGTAAATCTTCCCAGCATTCCTCATTCACCTGGTGGTTTATTGACAGTGGGAAATATTTATTCTGCAGGCTGTAAACCGAGGCTGGCTATGGTAATGCACCATGCCTTATTGTGAAAAACATCCTTTAGCAACACCTATCCTTCAGTAAGAATGATCTCTGAAAGGTGTAGAGAAGAGGCGGTGGTGTTATTCAGAGGGCCACTGAGAAATACAGAATCTGTTAGGAGGAGAATCCTTCAGTGAGAAGTAAATAGAGCAGCAATGTGCGGCAGCAACTGTGTGTGACCGCCATAAAATGTCTTCTGTGCACTTATCCTTCTTTAGTTGTGCATGTATCCAATTGCTTATTGCAGAACGCAAAATGGAACACACATTTTGTTTCAGACATTTTCCTTCCAAAGAATACCATAAACCTTCAGATAGATAATTCTTAAAATTCTTCAGACACATCCTCCCGGGGTTGGTACAGCAGTTCTGCAGGCTTTTCATGTAAAGGCTGTTTGAATGTAAAGTCTCACTAAAACTAACTGTTACACTTCTGGTGGAAAAGCTGTGGACCCTAAAGTAGACACAAGGCAGGTAGTTTGAAAAGTGCTTTAATGGCAAGTCTTAAAGTGTAATTGTTGGCAGCAAAGAGGCAGGTAGAAATAAAGTTGGAAAAAATAAGTATAGCAGCCACAGATTTAGGCCTAACTGCTCGATGCGGATGTTATCACCCCATTAAATGGTCACCATCTGTGGTTTTTAGCCCAATAGAGATGGGTTAGAAGGGGCCTACCAACCTCCACTTAGGTTCAAAGGCTACTGTATTACCAGCCTGTGAAAGGTTCTGTATTATTTAGACTTGTGTTATTTGTTTTTATCGTGTGTTTTTAATTTCTATTGTTTCATTTATTGTTTAATCGTTTTTTATGTGTTTTTTTTTTTTTGGACTTGCTAGCCACTGGCTCAGAGAACTCCATGTGGAGAACTATATCCAGACGACTCACATAACTTGTAATGCATGTGTCAAATGATATGAATTAATCACTGTTAATCCCCATTAATTCAAAACTTTTGCAGTTTAGTTAGGCTTCAGTTTTACTTCTGTCAGATTTAAGCACAAAACTATGTGATTAGGTTTCGATCAAAATAAGTCAACTTTGACTTTTAGTCTCAAACAGGACACAAACCCCAATTTCTGGGGTTAAAGTCCTATATTTGATTGATCCATTTACCTCCCTTCAGCCTCCTGATGCAGACATTCTGATTCTTCCTCCTTGGCTCCTGTCATAAGTATTACAGCCTTGAGTAGTTGATGCCCAACAATAAACATAAACAGATACTTCATAGGCTAATAATTGTCAGTGACTGTATTTTAAAGATAAACAATGTGTCTCCATTTTCTTCAAGTACACAGAAATTAAGCCAAAATATTTTTGAAACGGCTGCTGCTGTCTTGCAGTAGTGACATCATTTGGAGCTTGATAACAACAACCTAAAATGACAAAAATGTTCTTTGGAAAAAATGTATTTGATGTGTACTCTGACAGTTTGGCTCATGCCAGCCAGCCACCAAAAACAATAGACTATACCAAGATAATTGACTGTTAAACACCTTGACATGGGTTGCACTCCAGACACAAATGTCTAAACGGAGGGTCTGGCTGTTTGATGATTAGCAGTTAAACTGTCAGTGCTGAGAGCTCAGCTCAATGCTGATTTACCATCATATTATTTACAAACAACTATCAATTATAAAATCATGCTCACAATGAGATCACTGGAGATTCACAGACAACTGTCTTTAAATTCCCTGTTCAGCTGTGCTATGAACTAAACATTCACAATAATAACAAATGTGAAATCTGAGCAGCATTCAATGCTCGAGGTAGTGCTGCAATTATGTTTAGCATTGCCCCTTTCTCTGAAGGAAAGCAGTGGTTTGTACTGTTGCAAAGTGATTCAGCTGGTGATCATGTACTATATAGACAGCCTGAGGCTGCCTGAGTATGTTTGTGTCCAAGGAGTGGTAGAATGGGTCACAATGACGCACAGTAGTAGTAATATGTTAGCAGCTGTGCAGAAGTACAGACATTAACACATGAGTGAATATCAGTTTGGATTGCAGCATGGGTAACTTCATCGAGATGAACAGGCTGTTCTCATAAACTGTAAAGACGTAATGTCATTTGTGGGGCACTAATTCATAGGATGTCATGTTGTGTGTGCATTTTTGTAAAATATCATACGAACCCCCATGAGGTTGGGATGAAATGGGATTACTGAAGAGATTGGGATTTAACAAAACAACAACAATAATAACAAAAAGTTTTCTGAGGACATATTTAACACTTTGTTTTTTTCAGATGGTCCTAGCATCACCTCATCACCATCCACAACAATACTGTATGCATATTACAAGCAATTTTCCAAAGTAAATGGATAGTAGAACAAAAGTAGAATTAGTATGTAGTATACAGCAGTGACATACCTGTTTCTCTCAGCCCTTGGGAGCCAATGGCATACGCTACCAAGGGCGAAAACAAGATTATGCTTTAATAACATGACTTACTCCCACTTGACTCCAAAGCTTTACAAATGAACTGGTTTCGTTCACCTAACGCATACAGCAGCCGACACATACCCGGGGCAAAAATCCACCTACAAATTTCATTCACACCTGGCCATTATCTAATGTCCTGGAGGGATGAAGAGCTAATTAGAAAGAGTACAGGGGTCCTTATGAAGTCCAGTAAGGTTGCAGCAGTTTGCTTTGTAATCACCCACATCCAGCGTGTACATGCTCTCAGGGATATGCCTTAATATCAAACCAATTTTGAAATGATTTACCTGCAAGGGAAGTAAACAATTCTGCAGCGGCTTTTATCGACTGGGTAAAAATTGCTTATTGTGCAAGAAGAAATGTAACTTGAGCAAACTCCATTAAAAAGAATGTGCGGGCAGCGTTTTCCCTCGTATTCCTTCCCGCTCTATTGTTATCATTCTTACTCATTCTCCAGATCCTCTGTGCTTGATATTACCAATAATAATTCAGCCACGAGTATTGCTGAGAAGCTGCTATTAAATAGCTGGACGACACTGTGGAATTCTACTGTAGTAATTTCTTTTTCTTTTTTCATCTGTTTCTGTCTCTGAAATCAATCATCAGTAATCATAACAACAACAGAGATGGCTGTCTCATTTCTGACCCTGCTGGTGTTTGAAACACCTGCAGATAAACCTCCACGTCTCCCTTGTGTCTCAGCACTGGATGGAGAAATTGCAGTGGGAGAGAATGACCTTTAAATCCAGGTGGCTCCATGTGTAGTGTGACACTGGCTTGCAGCAACAAACCTCTTTCATATGATCTAACAGAAAATGTTGTTGCCATCTGGAGGAACAAGCTCCACTGCAGGATGTTCTTACATGGGGAAAATACCAACTTTATCTTCACCTTTTCCTACAAATATGCAGGCATTTTGGTGGCTATGCCAACAAAGTGTGATGGATAAGGAATCAGAATCACAAAACACCTAAGATGCATTTTATCTCCAGACATGTGGTGAGGTATTGACCCTCAAACACATAATCAAAGAGATAACAGACACTGTTGCAGTAACTGTAGTATTAGTTTCCTTTTTGAAAGGAAAGGAAAGGTATCACAAGTAGGGCAGTCTGAAGAAGTGAAACTAAGGAATGGTCAAAGGGTCACCCAATGGTTTGTCTTCTTTAATAATATGTACCATACCAGTATGATAAAAATGACCACTAAGCAAATATAAAATTTAAATGCCTAAATTTCTGTATGAGAGTTAGTCCATGATGGCATCAAGCCTATCAGCAGAAAATACCATTAGTGTTGGGCAATCCAAAATGCTTTACAGTAATTCTTTTAAGGAATTTGCTCACAAAAAGCATCACATATTCTAGTAAATTGCCAGATATTACAAAGCTACTAACAATCTTAATATTTACAATGTTACAATAACAGCGTGGGTCCTCAACAGGGGTCTGAAACCCTTAGGGGGTCCTCAGGGTTACTGCAGGGGGCCGCTAAGGTGTTGTTTGATTGACATGACTCCAAGATATTAGCAAAGATAAATTGGGCTGTTCATAAAAAGTCAATATGCAGTACACAACATTGATAAAAAGCTTACTGTTACCCAGGGATCACTGAGCAATTATGTTAGCAAGCTAAAGCTAAATCACTGTGCTGCATCTATCCTTAATGGAAAGGTGAACTACTGTAGTTAGCTAACATTTCAATATATTGTCAGACTAACGCCCGGGCCACACTGTCTGCGTGAGCAAGGTGTGTGCATCGCGGAACCTCTTATTTTTTTGATGTTGGCACCCATGTTAACTGGTTAGAGTGGCCACACTGCTTGTGGAAGCTGTGCTACTTAGGCATGGCTCTAGACAAGAGGAGTCTTGCTTGTTTTCTCCATGTGACGCATGTGGTTTCAGCAAAAATAGTCACTGAAAATGTTTTCTTGATAATCATATTGAAGTAATATCAACTTTCACTACAGTTTTCATGTCCTTATCCATCAAAGACATGTAAAAATATAAATATTTCTTTTAACTTAATGGTACCTGTTTCCTTTCAAAATTAAAGCCCTGACAACATTTCTGTCGACAGAATCCCGTCTTGTTTTACCAGAAGGCTTTTTATTGGGAAATATTGTCATGACCATGTTGTTGACATTGCAGTGGCTCAGTGAATCAGTAGCTTCTTTAAAACTGCTAGATTTTCCGCGAATGTTGAGCCATTTTGCCGGCAAGCTGCCTGGTAGGGTGGTCATATTGGCGGAACCCTTTCAGATTAAACATACCGAGGCACCCTTCCGCCACGGGAGGGGCTGTTGATGACTTGTGGGAGGAGCTGTTGATGACGCCACCTGTGTGAGCCACCTGTGTGAGCCACCTGTGGCGGATAAACAGGAAACAGCTGATAGCAGAAATTAGTGAGTAGCTAGTAGCAAGAGGGAAATGCAAACCTGACAGACACTGTAAAGATGAGCACCTGAGTAGACAAGGAATAATGTGCCCTCCTTGTCCTCGCAAACAAAGAGGCCATTAACCATCAGATGACGGGGACGGTGAAGGACGGGCCGACTTACAAGAGAACTGCCGAAGGCCTGACCAGCCACGGCTTCTCTCCCACGTCACTGTTTACGTCACACGCTGAGCTACACATTTTGTTACTTGCTCACACCCCCCATTGCCCTGAAAAAGGCGCATTCTGTATAAACAAAAGTAGGTAGGTGGCATTTTGCCGCACTCCCCAATGTTGTTTTTATACTGCCAATGCTGAAAAAAGACTGATTGGGCTTTCCTGTAAATTTGCACAATTCCTATCTAAAAAGGACTAGTGGTTACAGCAGTGCCGCAGCACTAACACCATTTGTGTCAACGCTGCATGCATGGTAGCAGCAGCAGTTCAGCAAGGAAATCGTCATGCAATGCTCACACAGGCAGTGTGGCCCAGGTGTACTGCATCTAGCCATGGTACAACTGCTTCTGACCAAGCCGCTCCAGGCAAGCACAAACAAGAGAAGACCAGGGAATACTCAGAGAATATAATAATTAATGTATGTACCAACCAGCCTATGTACTTCAACAGCATAACAGAATTCTTGAAATTCAGTTCTGACTTTTAGTTTTGCTGTGCCACCCCAAGATTTTCAGTGGCCCCATGTCGCCAGCCCTATGAAAAATTTCTGTGGCCACCACTGCAGGAGGTCGGTGGCCTTTTTATTACTTTGTCTTACCCCTTGCTCCTCTGAATTGTATTTTAATTTATTTTTTGGGGGGAAATTGCAATAAATGGCAAAAATGGCGAGAGTGATTCGCATCTGACAATGACCTCACATCTGTGGGAATTTTTGATGCCTGTATCCTGAATTTAGAGAGACTGATTTATATTTATTGTTTCATCTTTAGGATTTTATGAATTCAATCCCTTTAGATTAATACTTTATAGACAGAGAATATTTCTTTTTTTGATGGCCTGCAGCCACAACATTTGTATGTATTACCTGCTGTTCACTTTGTCCTAACTTGAACTCCCTGTTGACACTTGCGGGAAGGTTATTCACACAGTAAAAACCATGTTTTATTTCCTCAGTTACATTGATTGTTTGTTCCCAAAGCTTGAGCAAAGAGGCCATGGCAATTGATTTGGAAATGATGCGAATACACACATAGTCACACAGCTGAAAAATGTGGACAGCACAAGTCAAATCTGCTCAATTCAGAACATGGGTGCGCCTCAATGCCTCCTCCTTAATTCAAGCTGCATCATCAGAAAGCTTTTTTTCCGATGGGGCCAGACAATAGCTCATCACACATAAGCAGTATTTGCACACAGGCTGAGTAGGGGAGCCAGATTTATCCTATACATTCACAATATGCAAATAATACTCTCATTTAAATTCAGGTTTGTTTTATGAGTCACCAGGACATATATAACTGCCAGTTTCCAACTTGCAGTGCGTTTTTTACTGCATTCAGGCACAGTTATGGCTATCACACCCAATCATGATTCACTGTGTCCTTGTGTTGCACCATGAAAGGCATGTGATGATTTCAGTCCACTGGAAGGACTGAAGGTGCAAGAATCCAGTGACCCATGCAAGGGTCACAACCATAATGTTCACACTGTTGAAGACCTGTTAGGATTCCTCCTGTATTAACTCATAACTACACAGATAAAGCTCTATATGTAGAGCCGAGGTGTAGGACTTGTCAGCCAGGTTACACTATCTCTGTGCTGTGTAATGATGTGTGAGCATCTCGGGCTCCATGCCTGCTCTTTATACTGCAGAATGGAGATTCGCCCAATGCGAAGGAAAGTCATAAATTACTCTGGCAAGATTTGAGTTCTGCATAAGTCAGGAGGAGCCACCACGGGGGAAACAGATTGTAGATTGTTTTGTGTGCAGAGAGGGAATGGGGGAGGTTGGTTGTGGCGTTTAGATTAATGCATCTGCCCGCTTTACAAAATGCCTTTGAATCTGCAAGTGCACTGTAAGCTATAACGTAAATGTGAGATACATTATATCCAATACTGAATGTATGACTTTGGGATTAAGCAGTGATTTGCCTATTTTGTCAGTCGGTTAAAATATTACTTACCGTGTGATATTAAGGGAGTAGAGGGGTGAGTTCTTTGACACTCATTCAGACGTGGTGCACGCAGGCAGCTGTTTATGATAAATGTCATTACCCTGCGCACTGGTGTAAGGAAGTGCCTTGTGGCTCCAACCAGCAGCAGCGAAACAGAGAGAACCACCATTTGCAAGAAGATTTAGTGGAGAAATAAAAGAGTGGCATCACTAAACAAAAGAGGAAATGTATTCTTATCCTGAATGCTACATCCATACATAATAATTATCAAGTTATATCATGAAAACGGAAAAGCAAAATTGTGAACTTAATTAGAACCCACACCACACTAAATGTCAAAATACTGAACCCTGAATATTTATTAACAATCAATATTAATCAATCAGCTAGGACCTCTTTGCTCTAACTTACTGACATTCAACAAATGCATCTGACAGTATTAGTTTTCATTGCTTTTTTGTCAGAGAGAAAATCAAATCAAACCGACACATTTAGAGATTTGTCTTGTAAATGCTCAGCTCAGCTGCAGAAAGTTTTATAGCCGCACTATAAATTTACTGAGCTGTATCACTGCCTTCTACTATTTATTCTTTCAGAGCTATTAAAGCTGGTAGAACTAATACAACCTTCCTACATCTGCTTTTGAATCACATTGTATTGTCTTGTATTTTACTGTAAGGTGTTTTTATTTGTGTTCTATCTGAAAGTCTTGAACTTGAACTTAAGTGAGCCTCCAATCCAAATGTCCCTGGTAAGACATTCAAAAAAGAAAAAACGTGCTAACTGGTTCAGCACAGTTGACCTTCTCATAATATCGGTTATTCAGGATTTCAGTGTCAGGTAAGATTCGATGTTTTTTTGAGGAAAAAAGGGACTGTGCATGAAGATCTGAGGCCTGAAAGGATAATGATTGTGGACCACTTACAGCAGCCATCGAGTGTAAAAGTAATTGACTTTGGCTTAGCCTGTGAGGTCTCTGAAGCTCAGAGGGCTTCACATATTTAGACCAGGTGGTGCAGGTAAGTATCTGGCAGCATGGCTTAGCCCTGGTAGCAACTTCAATAGACGTCTTCAGCAGAATTACTTTGCATACCTGTATGTCCAGGGCTGAGTGGTGAGTCCAGTGACAAAGGATATCAAATACAGGACATAAAACACTGCATGCATTTGCAGGTTTAAAATGAATGATATTTCACTCAGACTTTAAAATGCTTAAATAGATTTACCTGATCAAAGTTCAACATTTGTGCATCTTGTAAATGGTATTCTTTTGCAAATAGATTAATACAATTAGGTTTAAAATTACTTTTTTTCTGCATAGAAAAGATGAAGACAGCTGCCTAAGATTGCTTCACTCTCACTGACACAAATGCTTTGAGGAACACAGATGGGCAAATATACAACAAATGGATTGCAGCTCCTGGTAGCACCATGAGTTGCGCATCACTTCCCACTATCTGCCCGTCTCAAGATCCAGTTCATAAAAGGTACTGTGCTGATGATATTACAGCGCAAACACCCCATAAAGTGTTGCAGATGAGTGCAATTTGCCTTTTTTTGTGTCTGATTGCAATTTAACATCTAACCATCAAACAAAAAACAAATGCTGCCTCGCACCAAGAACACAGTAGGCAGAACAATGACAGAGAAGAAGAGACTGAAATTCTCAAACCACGGGCTACAGGTTCTGAGCGACGAAGTGCAGAAGCATTCCTCAAACTTTCAGGCAAGGAATTTAAATCTGACAGAGAGAAACCATATTTATGATTGAATATCCTAGTCTGGCAGTGCACTTCAGTCACCACCAACTCTTTTTAAGACAAAGTTCATTGTAACTATGTAAGGGTGTTTGATTGATGATTTTACAATGGATGTCTCTGGAAGATATGCCACATTTTTGGGCTGGAAATGAGCTCCAATGAGGACCTGCACAATTACACAGTGGCTTGGACCTATCTTAAGGATAGACCAGGACTACATTTCTAAAGTAGCCTTGAGATGGACTCCACCCGAAGAGAAAGACAAAGGAGGAAAAAAACTTTGAGAGAACTTTGACTTCGGCACTGAAAACTGCTAATCTACTGTAACTTGGGGCAAGGTACAACATGGTGCACAGGACAGGACCAGATGTAAACAGTTTCTACAGGGAATGAAGAGGACTTAGTAATTAAGACAAAGCCCTCTAGTGGTCATATGAATCATGGCCTCCTGGAGGTGTCGTGGGACCAACTGGACGAAACACTGGTGAAAGGAGGTTCCCACCCGATGACCCCAAAGACATGTTAGTTATCACTGCTCATTGGTCTGTATAGTTAAGCCTTGCCATAATAGCGTATCATAGGGTTTAGGAGAGTATTCACTGAGTGTTGATCCTTTTCTAGAGCACAAACTTCTTGTGTTTATTTGAATGAATGACTCTTGTAAGTTTAGAGCAATGGAGGGAATCGGGCAACATTATCGTAAAGCCATGATTTCCTCGAGTGGAGGTTGGAGAGGATGATTAGGTCAACAAATTGTTAAGACCTTAACACAGACCACTGTTCACCTCCTGTTTTCAGGCAACATTTATTTATCTTTTTTAATGATAACCACATTTGTTCCTTAAACTTAATCAAAAGGTTACTGTTGTAACCATGACTACGCCGGGTTTCGTAACCTTACCAAAGCACTTTACCCCAAACCACCATGTTTCCCTGACCTTTGCTATATACATTCTAATTTATTCAACCACAGACTGTAAAATAAGGTTGACGACATGACCAACCCCCAAAAGTGAAGCCAAAACATCACACATTCTCACTCGCCCCCCAGTGGATAACTGCAGAATAGGTCATAAACCATGGCCCGTCCATGCCAGTGGCAGAGACATGAGCCAAATTAGAAAATTTTGTGTCAAATAGTTTCCTTTTTTTTTTTTTTTTTTTTTTTTTTCTCAAAGATGGCTTCTGTCATTTAAGGTGGTTCTTACCTGGCTAATGTACTGTATTTTCAAGTGTTCATTTTACAAAAAAGTTGGGTTTTACCTAGTTATTTGACGCTTTAAAATGGAGGGATGACATCATGATTGACAGCTGTGTGTGCCAATCAATGTGCTTGCGATCCATGGTGCCGCTCGCCATTGAGTCTTTTGGGAGTATGGGTGTGACACTGATACCATGGTTCCACCAGCCAATCACAACTGTGCAGACTCTGGCTCCAAATGACATCTCAAGGTGGGAGTGCCCCTTTCTGGGACATGTTGGCTTCACTTTTGTACAGTGGGAGAGGTACACGTGTAACTTTATATGCAGTCTGTGGACTCAAATTTTAAGACAACACGTACAGGCTGTCCTTTCATGACAACAGCACAAAATGCATCCAGTAATGAAGGCCATACAATATAGTAGAAAGCTCCAGAACAAGCCGTAGGTGAATCGTAAGTTAAGACTGCTTCGTAAACCTTAGACTACTTATTTAGCTTTGTCACTATAGCTGCTATGATATGTCTTAAAGCACTTTGTTGAATGGGAATTGAATAAAGAGTGACAGTTATGGGGCAGTTATTCTCTGTGTTTCACCTGTCATAATGGTGTATGCTTAAATAGTGCTAAAAGTAAAGTATAATGTTTCTGTGAGTTGTCAAAGTATTTTCCTCTGGCTGTATACAGTCTACAGTTGGGAATAAGAATTATTAATTCTAGCTAAGTAGCCTACAGGCATGATTGATACATCGTTTGGCATCCAATATTACTTATCATCAAAGCAGCGACCTGAGTTCACCTCAGGTCTATGTTTGCAGTACAGAAGCTCTCAAATGAAATGTGGGCCTAATTACATTTTATCTGATGCCCCGCAGCAGGCCCTGCCCTCTGAGAAATTAATATCTGAGTGTCCACTGCACCCAGTCTCAATTACATTTCTTTTCAAATGCATCAGCTGCCATCCCTCTTGTTAATGTGCAATGCGGGAATGAAAGTGTATACAGTTCTGAGTTATTCGTCATACCCCAAAGACCGAGCGAGGGGCTCCGCTGCCTGTGTATGCATTTCAAAAAGCAGTAACAACACAGAAGGACAAGCTTCATCACTTACATTCATAAGCTGCCAAATGTTTTACTTTTGCTTAATGCCTTCCAAAACCTTTAGAGTGGTTGTGTTGTTTATGAGAATAGTATTCAGAAAACAGGCTGTCAGTGTTTGAAGTCACCCGATATTTACTTGCCTTTTCCTGATGTGAGGGGTTGAAATGAAGTTTGTCACTGCAGCCAGATTTATGAAATGAGAAGTGCCGTGCTGAGTGCTGTTGGCACCCTGCTGTTGTCGTGTTGCATATGTGCTTCACTGGCTCCACCTCTTCAAGTCAAGCTGAGAACCGTTCCCCTGCTGAGGATATCTGTCTTGTTCTCGCAACATTCAGTGCCTACACATAACAACTGCCGCTGCTGGTAGGGGGGTCTTGTTGCCCAGTGATGAGTCACAAGCCTGTCACTGATGACCTTGGGTCACTCCTGTGGAGATGAGTGTGTGGATAATGAGCAATACATCTCCATGGTCACCTGAAATAATGTTTGTGCGAATATTAGAACTAGCTGCTTATGCGTGTGGGCCAAAGGAAAGCAATTGCACTAATACACAGCAAAGGAAATTAGAAATTTATGATATGCATGTGTATGAGCTTTCCATCTCTATAACTGTGTGTGCATGTAATAAAATGCAATGAACAGGAAGCAGCGGTGCACTCTGCAAACTCATGTTTAAAAAGTTTGCTCTGCATCAGGGGGCTAACAACTGCTGAATTTATGCAATATTTGGAATTTAAATAGCAACTTAAGATACAGTAGCACATAACAAAAGATACATTTAATTTCACTCCATGAGATCTTAACTGCATTAGTTAATAAAGGCCGATAAACACACAAATACTGTATATACTGTTTGACAGTCATAGTTGTGAAGGAACCAACACATTCTCACTCCAACCTCATCAGATATTGACATGTGGACATGAACTTTCAACATCCAGATAAGACATGAAAAGTACCCTGGGTGCATTGGTTGCTGACGTTCTGCCTGTTACATGCACTGTATTCTTTCAAAATACATTTCTGTTGAGTAAATTTACCATTTGCTTACAGTCTCTTTCAAACTAACACTCTAAGTTGAGTTTTGTTTTTTTTTTGTTTTCCTTCAAAAACTGATGCACGTGATTGGGTTTAGACAACAAAAGTACATGCTTAGGTTTAGGGAAAAAACAGTGTTTGGCTTTATAATCTTAAAGGACATCGCTCACCCAGGTGAAAATCTTGTACCCGTCCACCAACCCTGCCACCTGCCGTGCATGGACTTTGGCTGCCTTAACTTTTGTTCTTGTCCTGTCACAGTTTCCCCTGGTGCTGTTGATTACCATTAGACTATAACAGCAACCGGCCGCGTATCATGCGGACTTTAAAGTATGGCATTTTTGCTAGCATCTGATCAATCAATCAATCAATCAATCAACTTTATTTGTAGAGCGCTTTTCCTGCATTGACATGCAACACAAAGTGCTTTGCAGAATTAAAAACAATTAACACAAGAAAGAAAAACAGTTACAAAGAAAGCCCCTCCCTCCCACCCTCCATACTAGACACACACACACACACACACACACACACACACACACACACACACACATACACACACACACACAATCTCACACACACAATCTCACACACAATAGGGAGACATGGCATGGCACTGAGGATCAAGGAAACGCCACCTTTGGGGTCGTCCACACTGGGAGGAGCAGCAGGCCGTGCCATCGGGGAGACCAGCACCCAGGCCCCCCGACTCCGACAGACAGGTGGACCCCCACATCGAAGGGAGGAACCACCAGCCGGCCGGGCCGAAGGGACCCAAGGACAGCACCCCCACTAGCAGACCCGACACAGCTCCCAGTGTGGAGGACCCCCCTGAGGAAACACTGGAGTTAAAAGCTAAAGACTAAACGCATAAAATAGGACTAAAAGAATAAACAAAATAAAATAAATACAGTACCAAAAATAAAATACGTAAAATTATAAATAAAATAGAATAAATAAAGTACCAGTGATAAATAAAAACAGAAAATTATTAAGATTAATATCGTCTTAAAAAGCAAGATAAAAGCAGCGAAATAAAATACAACAGAACCAGATAAGAACATAGGAAGAGTTTAAAATTTTAGTTAAAATTTTAGTAAAGCCTGATTAAAAAGGTGTGTCTTTAAACTTCTTTTAAAAATATCAACAGTCTCTGCAGTCCTGAGGCTCTCCGGCAGGCTGTTCCACAGGTGGGGGCCATAGTGGCTAAATGCTGCCTCACCATGTGTTTGCCTCACATTGCCTGTGTCTCAGCCAAATAGTTGTACTTGAGCACAGCGCATAGAACATAGAAAATGGCCATTTACCATGTATGTTCCACGTCTGCATGGGAAGAAATACCTCTCCCTATCAGCAGGCAGCAGTAGTCTGTATTCGTCATTCAAAAAGGGAAACCAGAACACCAACAGGACCAACACAACCCACTGTTGACAGACTCAAGACTCGTTACCATACACTAGCAAACAATAGCCCCTTTTACACTGCCTCCTCATGGTGGGTATTTCACACTGTATGCTGCCATGATGTTCTTTAAGAAAGGTACAATGGCAAAATGGGGAGACAGAGTTGTCTTGTCTACAAGCTGACAAGATAGCTGGCAGGACGGGATCATGGGCGGCATAGGTGTGACATTTTGATGATGTATTAAGCGTGCAACCCAGATAAGTTCAAGTGCTAGCTCACCCAGCACCGTTTAGCTGGCTAACGTTAGAGCTTAGTTGATGAGTATGCCATTAATGTTTACGTCACACTGTCACAAGCACGAGTCTCTTGTCCATGAGTAGATGCATGCCTCCTTCTGCACAGTGATATGTTTTTTTATTTTTAGATGTATTTATTTATTTATTGAGTTTTGAGCACCACAAGCCGAGTGCCATCTACTTTCACTATGTTGAAGGGAAGGCAGACATCTCTATGGCAGATATCGCCAACACCCAGCAGTTCACACCAAAATAATCTAGATAGATAAGCAGCACTACAGGTAACAGAAATAATATGTATTTTTGTTTTAGGGGTGAACTGTCCCTTTAAACTTTGTGTCAACTTGTCATTTTCACATGCCCGCTATAGAATTTGGGGTGTATTTTTTCCTACTGCTCCATGCAGGGATTTATAATAATGTTTAATTAAGTGACTGATCGGAAAAGTCTGCACTGTATTATTAAACAAAGATAATTTTACCTTGACAAATATTAATGTAGACTTGATGTTCACTGTGATCGATTACAAAACTGGAGCAGGTTTCCAGTCTGGTAATTGATTTTCATACAGCACCACATTAAAATATGTCTGCCTGAAACGCAAAGTGAAATACATGCAAAAATTAAACAGATACCAGATGTAGTGTAACATATAACGTGGTTTGATCTTTCAGAGACTATGCTGACAAATCCATCAAATCTACTGTAAGCTGTTGATGTAAATAACACTCTTTGACGTGAAGAAAAAATATTTTTTTCAGGATTAATGAGGTTGCACCCACACACTGTCGGTCAGCAGGACTGTCTGACAACTTTTATATTATGAAACCACATCACTGTTCTGCCAGCCTCCACAGGCAAGAACACCCTCATGTACTGTATGACACTGCTGTCCTCCCTGTAGTTGTGATAACTTGCCAAAAAAAGAAAAAAAAAAAAAAAAAAAGTGGCACAACATGCCAGGCTCAGAGTGTACTGTACTCGCATGTAGTTGAAGAGACATCTTTACAGTACCGTCCAAACTGGGTACGGATTGCTACGGAATTTTTAAGGCTGATATTATTCTTCTTTCTAAAAGTGCAGATAGCAGCGCTGACATTCAGAATTTATAATATGATGACTAAGACGACTGCAGGATTCAGCTGAAACCTAGAAATTATTTTGGTGATAGCAGCATTCTAGAAAAAGTGGACAACAATAATTAACCTTGCGAATCCCGGGCTGTTGTTGCTCAACTTTCACTCCCCTGATGTGCAAGCTTGTGGCACTTTGTGTCCAATCCAACGAGGGGGGGAAAAAAAAGTATACGGCATGGTAAGTTCAGCAGCTTAGAAAAGGACTCCATTTAAATGTGTTACTACACACCTTCAGTACTTTTAATTAAAAGTCTGAGGTCTGCTCAATTTGAAATGGCTAATATTAGCAACAATAATAATATCTCCTAAGGTTTTCATTACACAGAAAACGTGTTTGAATAGAGAATATTATCAGTGTTCTTTAGAATATTGTCATATTGATGTGACATACCTATGCCTTAGTAATGTAAAAGCTACAGTTAAAATGCCAAATCAACTTCATTGCTGCCATGTTTTTCTTTGTCTTGTATCCATTTTGGATGAATATGTTTGGCGCTACAGTCCCAGACTTTACCTTTTAGCACTTCCTGTTTGCATCTTAACCATGGATGTACAACAACAATCAACTGGACTATGTTTAATGCTAAAGAAAATGTCTGTGAAGCAAGATGAAACCATTAAGAGTGGCTTTTTTTCATGTGATTTCCAAACAATCTTATAGATGTTGCTTCTATCACCGAAAATAGGTTACACCAGTTTCAGCAGCGTGTGAGTAAACTATCAGTGTGTTCTGATTTGTTTGACACAAAATGCATAAATCAGACGCTAAGCTTTAAAAATGTGCAGACCATTAATTAAATACTGGTGATGAGTGTTTAATTAAATGTCAAATAACCCTGGCCCACAGTTGCAGGTACATTATAGAGTTTATAATGTTTTCCCATTTCACAAATGGCACTGTGAAACAACATAATGGAGAGTTACAAGTCATAACATGTCTGGTCATAACTGCTGCACTAAAATGGAAAAGCCACAATACAAAAAGTGTGTGGTCGTGTTTACATGGCGGTGAAGGACAGTAACACTGTAGCAGAATTGCGAGGATTAAAGAAATAACCCGTACAATCTTTGGGCCACTGCTTAATCCGCTCAAGTAAATACCTGACACTCAATTTCCAGCGAGGCCATACAGAGCTGCTATGACGGGTGTTGTCAGCACCGGGGGTTAACTCCATCTGCTGAAGGACATGTGGGGGTGATGAGGTGGCAATGGCCTCTTCTGTGTCCCTCACCTTCACACTAGAGCCTAATGCTGCCTGTGGAAATGCTGCAGATTATAGATAGAGGTTGTAAATAGTGCTGATATGCACTGTAGCGAGAGTGACAATGGATGCAATATGGAAATACTGTATATCATAGTGCATAATTTTCCCTTTTGAAAACAGACTGCAAATTCTCATTCATAAATGAAAAGAAACAAGCAGCAGTTGCCGCAAATATGGTAATTGTTCGAGAATGCCTTGTGCCTGAAATTGTTTATTTGTAATATTTGGCTACCATTCAGTGTCTGCTGTGGCACAGTTGCCCTTAATTACTTGTCAAAGCATGTGGCACCGCGAGTGTTTCTCTCTCTCTAATTTATTACGCAGCAATCACAACTTCACACTCCCTCTGTGCTATTTCAAAGCACAATTCGTATGCATTCAGAGATGGCAAAGTAGAAGGAATCTAAAAGGGTAGAAAATATCTTGAGTGGAAGCTTATAGCATGACATAAAAACACTTCTTACTCACCCACTGCGCTTCTCCAGAGACTTTTAAATCCTGCATTCAAACAGAGAAGCATAGCCACAAGCTCGGGGGGAGAGAGGGCTTTATAAACTCGGGGTGCAGGAGCAATGCAGGCTCGTATTACTCTTCACAGTTGCTGCATTTATCCCCTAATTCCTGATTATTCTGCAGTGAGCTGCTAGGTGTGCTCAATTTACAACAGAATAGAAGACAGATTTCATCCCTGGGGGCGCAGCGGCTGAATGCATTTCTTCTTCTTCTTTTCTATTTTTTAATTAGAGCTTAAAAGTTTAACGGTAACTGCTCAACCATTTGGGGCAGTGGTGGTGATTATCATGGGCAAAGTATTTTAATAACAGATCATTTAGCATTTTTAGTTGCGAGATCCCAGTAAAGGGAGTTGTTGAGCACTGGCCCTTTAGGCGCTGTTAAAACGTGCACAGTTAAAGGAATTCCTCTTGATGGAAGCAGCTATTTTAACTGTAAAACAATTATTCAGAAGCCGTGCACACTCTCAAATGGCTGAAGATGATAAAAAAAATGCATTTGTGCTATTTTTACATAAGCAAATACACCTACAATTTTAATATGAATGATCTGCAATTTAGTATCCGCTTTGTCAGTGATCTTTTCGAACATCAGAGGCATTTTTGTGTGGCATTTTTCTCCACTTTATAAGTTTCGTCCTGTCTTTGTAATTCCGATGATGGACTTTGTATCCGCTCTACAGTTAATGTAGGCTATTTGCAAGGTTAATGTACAGTTAATGTGATGCTAGTAGCAGCTGTAATCATGCTGCATTTATGTTTTGATCAGCTGCTCAATGAGTCCATTATCTTCCATGGATTTGTTATAATGAGAGTTTGAAATGACACATTGAAATTCAGTGTTGCCAAAGAGGTTAGAATGACGCAAAAATGTCTCCTCTCACTTTGAACATCAGAAAAATAAAGCAGAGAAACAGAAGTTTCCTTTTTAAACTGTTTTGCCTCAAATACCCTCTATAAGGGATATCAGACTAAAATTATACATGGAACCATCCTAGATACAGATGAAGCTGTCACAAAAGTTCCACATTTTAACTTGAGGTAGTCTACTAGAAGTCTACTGTTGAGGAACTATTCTTCTTTTGAGGAGTTTTATCTCCAACAGCACAAAGCAGCTTGCTCTTAAGCTCTCATTAGAACAGCGTCTGGTTTTGGGCAAGATAAACGGTGAAGAAGAGCGATGGATTGTGGGGATGGACAAGTGGGTTGGGCACCAGCAGTGAAGACAATAAGTTATGTTTCATTGGCAAGGACTAATTCTTCATTCCTCTAATTGAAGAAGTAAAGGTAGATCGATACACTTCACCGGGGCTGCCCTGTTCTGGCATGCACTGACATTATAGCAAAAGACCAGGCGGCACAAATAGATCTTTTATCTGCGACAGGGCTTAGTGTGTTTACAACACATCCCTTATCTTTCAAACTCCTATCTGTCCTGGTGCAGGAATCCAATTATGTTCCCAATATTAACCCCTGTAGAGAATTAAACCCACACACCACTACTCTTTGAACAAATAAAAGTGGGTGAGGAACCTGCTGCCAGTGTTAAATGAGGAAATAAATAATGGATGCTGGCTTTGCCTCTCTCCCTCTGTGCGCCACTGATCCTACCCACCTGGAGGGCTTCTAAATAAGATCCTACGCTGGCTGAGCACAACACAGCAGTTCATTGATCCCCACCCTGTGGTAAGGCCTCTTCCCTCAGGTGGGCATATGAAGGTTGAGGAGAAAGGGCATAAAAAAAAATAAAACACGTACACAGGAGCCAGACACAGAAATACACATACGTGCAGATGCTGGAAAGCTGAATGACTCACCTGCCCTCTAGGAAGCGCAGTACAGATCAAAAGAGTCAGCAGCTTGGATGTACGTGTGTGTGCGTGTGTTACGCTGGCGATGTACTCCAAAGGAAATCAAATGTGGCGTGCTCTCAAGAGCAGTCAAATTGCTGTTGAATCTATGCAGTTAATATGGTCTGTTTGTTTAATGGATCTACAGCAGATGGAGCAGCTTGTGAGTCACGGTGGAAGAAGATTGTGGTGGTAAAACTGGAAACACACAGCCCACTGAACACATGCACAGGAGACAGTATGCAGGCGATCACATGACATCGCCGACCGGTTCTGACTGAAAGTATATTCAGGGGCGCTAAATTAAGCTGTCGAAATATTTGACATGTTTGGCTGCTCATAATGAAGTGGAATTGCAGGTTAAGATCAAGTGAAGGAACTGTAGAGAGTGTCACGTCGGTTCAATGGCAAGAGCAAACGACTAAATGAACATCTGAAATAGAAAACATCAGCTGTCTGTGAACACCGGATCAAAATCGGTCACAGCATTAACTGGGAGGAGGTCAGAGTCATCAACCAGGAGTCAATACACCACCAACCAAAGGTTGAGAAGGCCATTTCCATCTGATGCCAAAGACAATTTGTGAACAGAGACAGGAGTTATGATCCTCCCATACACGACCACCTGTTCCAGTTCCACACTTAGCTCAGTTGAGATCACATGACTTGTCTCCATGACGACTGAGCTGAAGCTGGGGGTTCTGGGGGAAGACGAGGTTCAATAAAGCTAATAAGTGGGTGTTGACTCGAAGGGTAAGTTTGGTAGTTTTCAGTCTGGAATCCACTTTCTTGTGTTTTAGTATTTTAGTGATTAATGGGAACAACCTTTTCTGATCGTGGTCCAGTACTGCAGCAGCAAAATAAGATGCAATGTAACGACTCAGGGTGCGTTTATACCTGCAATTTACATCTGTTTACAACGTCAGAGCTTGTTTTTGTTACTGAGATTGTTATTTCAAGAGTCTAACAAAAAGGTCTGTCTCTATAGTGATCCATTCCATAAGTTGTGAGAGTAAGAAGCTTTTTGTTTCAGCAGAAACAGCCCCAAAATCACCACCATCAATCCCACCAGACTCCATTTAAATAAAGAGTAATTTTACCATGCATTGAACCAGCATAATATCACATCTAACTGGGTCAATTAATGAAATGAAATAGGCATTAGGTGGAGTTGTGCTTCTACCCACTCTCCCCTTGGATCTCCTCAAGTGATGTGAGGACTCCAAAACTTCACCAGGGCCTCCTTGACATAAAGGTGAGTAGATAATGGCTGAGTTTTCATGGTGCACTATTCCTTTAAGGGTGTATTTCAACCAAACTAGAGTTGGTGATTGTTGGGACAATGGAAAGAAGAAGGAAGACTGTCTCTACGGGTTAAATTTTGTTTCTGTCAACTTTGACTGAAGTGCGTTTAACAATGAGTCTGGTGGGTTTGGCAATCGTGATTTCTGGGCTGTTTCTGGTTCTTACTCTTTGACAAAAAGATCTATCTCTGTGGGGATTTTTTCCATAACTTGTCAGACACTTAGAATAACAATCTGAGCACGTCAGTGGAAGTATTGTCCTGAATGATTTCATTGCAGCCTGTTTCGTCACTGTCGGCAACAGTGCTCTCGCTCAGTGCTGGACCAATTTCAAACATACTTGTTCTAAATAGAAATTTAGACACAAAAACACAGGAAAAATGTCCAGAATGAAAAATACCTAACTTACCCTTTATCATTACCAATTTCAATGTTATGTTTTTGAACGCATGCAGTATGTGTTGACCTTATGTAACTAATTAATGATTTAACCACAGCCAGTGCACTTTCTCAACTCCATTTTCATAAAATAATGAAGAAGGCTGAAAAGACCAGTTTCCTGATTACATTCAAATGTGTAAGGTCAATAATCTACAGTTCATTTCTCAAAATCTCAAAAGTGTGTGTGCTGGAAACACATTCAAAGCTTTCCAGTGTAGATTCTATTACTGTCTCCAGTGGCTTTATGGCATGAAAAATTTAATCACACTGGCCGATCACAACCAGCCCATAGAATCTGCACCTGCAGCACTATCACTGAAAATATTGACACATACTGCACAAAGTATTCTATACATGAGATTATGCATGCAGATGTACTGTGGCACACTTGCTTCATGGCAATTTAAGGAGCATAGAAAATCCTTTCAGAGAACCTCACTTACTTTTCCTTCTTATATGAAAGTCACACATGGGCAGGCAGTTATGGCTCATACCTGACAGAAATTCCAGAGTCAGTATTTTAAAATCAGACTCTCTCATTCATAAATATGAAGCAACACACAGGCACTGCCCACGGACTATTTTGCATCTGCAGCTCATCAGCCATCCGTCTTGATTAAAGAACTAGTGAACCAACTAAGACAAAAACAGCACAAATGGGGTTTCAACAAGCCTTTGTTAACAAAGAAATGACAAGCAGGAAATTCACAAATGCTCTCTGAATCTTCACCAAATGGCTAAACACAAGCTTGAGAAACTGTTTTACTCTTCTACATTTTATTTTCTGTCAGAGTAACTCAAAAACACAACAAGCCCTTCAACACATATGATCACACAGTCCTTTTGTTTATCTTATAGAGTACAACCCACAAAAGCATTTCCTAAATTTGTGCCCCTACCTGTGGCAGGAGATCAACACGTCCTCTTACCTGGACGACAGAATAAGACAATAACCAGTGTCTTCAGCAACAACATTCATGACAATTAAAGTTACAATTTTAAATATGTGGTTAATGTTGTGAACATGTTGCAATTTGGTTAGGTAGACACCAAAACTACTTTGTTAGGTTGAAGAAAAGATCATGGTTTTAGTAAAAGGGATAGTTCTGATTATTTGAAGTGGAGTTGTAGAAGGGATTTATCCACCATTACTGTATTACCTTCAGTAAACAGTGGTTGACACAGAGAAGCAGGCATGAGTGCTGACACAGAACCATAGCAATGTATTGGTGTAGATGGAGTTTTTCAGCTACATCTATTTTAGCCACCTACTTAAAAAAATCAAAGTGTACATGATTTTTATAATATTTGCATTCTTTACTGACCTTCTCCTGTGGCACTTTACTTTCTCAACTGTAGAACTTCCATAGTCCTATACATAAGCTAAACTGTATCGTGCACTGTATTGTGCCGCTGGTCAGCTCTTTGGGTCAGACTCTGAGTGGTATATGGAGAAGACAACAAGAAACAAGAGGATACCTTTATGAACCACAGTATACAGATGAAGAACTTCTGCAGAGTGAGACTGAACATGTTGGCTTGTTTTAGACAATAGAGGGCAACAATGTGGGTGGTGCATTCAGAAATATTTACTCAGAGTGACGGAGCACACTCTCAGAGTGGCATAGCGCTCTTTCAACACTCTGTCTGGGGAGACGGAGCAGCAGAGCGCCAAGTGGAGTGAATGTTTGATTAACCTAAACGTTCATTAATTCATATCGAAACATAACGCTCAGTTTCTTCGCACAGCAGGGTTATCATTTTAGTGCAGAGCATCAGACTGAATTTATGAGTGCACCATATCATGTCACTCACTCTCTGGGGCCACAAGTGTTACTTGAATAAGTAAACACTCACCAACTAGAGCAGACTGGCCAACCCATATGCGCTCACTCAGTGGACGGATGATTTGACAGGATTGCTGATGGTGGGATGGTGGCTTTATGGTTGATTACTGTACCAATCTTACAAAGGAGGACGACTGTCAAAGCTAACACTGGCAAATGTGCTTAAAAGTGACATCACTGAGACATCCAGTAATCCTTTAAATACCTCCCCAGTGTCTGATTAGCTGGACATGAAAGCATTTTTGATCGTCTTCGTCCAGTCCTTATGGCATTGACTCTTTCCCTCACCCTTTTTTTTCGTTATTATTCCAGATATTCTGACAATCGGCGCCAGCCTCTGACCTTTTGCACGGAGCTTTGTAAACATTTATAGGCAGAAAATTCTTGACCACATTAAAATTGAAAGGCACTGTTGTCTTTAGTAAACATCACACATATGCGCTATGATTCAAAACTCCCATGCACTCTTGAAGCTCTCTTTGGGGCTCTATCTGAAGCCGAGCTCACGAAGAGACAACCCCTCCACTCAGTCTGCCTCGCAGGAGCCCTCCTGTGTTCCTGTCTTTGACTCAACACGTTAATCACCGTGCTCGCCAGCTACCTGGAAACTCAGCCTTCATCCCTGAACTCTCACTCTTCCGTACCATCATCCCTCAAACCTCATACCTTCATTCCTCACTCTACATCCCTTTACATGGATGGATGTATTGTGCTCATAGACTTCACCAAATCCTGTCCAGATCCAGAATATCTCCATTGCTATACTCGGGGCATTTGTTTTGCATTGGAGCCGCCTCTTCCGCCTCAAGACAGGAAATTGACTGTCTCGTTAAAATTCTCGGTTGTTGGTCATCTCAACGATCTGGGCGGCCTCAGAAATGCCCCTGCCAACCTTTGCTCTTGAAGTTCTCTTGGGGGCTCTGATCGTACCCCAGAGATCGAAGTGACGGCTCCCCCACCCAGAGTCTCAGCTTCCTCGGTCCAACCACCAAGCATCCGTCCATCCATCCGTCCATCCACCCATAACCCTCTTTCCTCCTCTCATACCTTCACCCCTTCTCCCCCTCATCCCTCCTCTGACTCAGTTTCCATCCCTCGACTCTCATCCCTTGACCCTCACCCCTTCATCCCTCAACCCTCTCCTCCTCAGTCATGACTACTCATCATCCATAACTTGTAATAAATCATTCTGAAAATACTATTGGTGCGATCTTGTTAGTGAAAATGTATGTTTTGAGCCATGACTCCTTCTATTCTGGCTCCAAAAAGTCATGTTTTGCCTCCAGCTAGCACTGGTCTCCTGGGTCAAAGTCCTGCGTATGTTCATCCAGCCAACCACACATTTCTAATAAATTACATTAATGTAATAGCATGACTGGCATATTTCTAATGTGTGCCTCCCGGTCATCCTGACACATATTAAAATGATTGCCACCATGATCAGCTTCGTTTACATAAAGAAAAATGGCTCATCAAGCATTTATGGTAAACAACTTCCCTTCAAAAGGTCCTGGTGGTACACTTATTACTGACAACATAGAGTGAGAAAGAAGGCCAAGAGGAGAAACATTACTGAAGAGGTGGAGGTGCTAATTAATGAAGCAGCACAGAACCAGGCAGTTATTATTGGGCTTGTTTACAAGGAGATTGTGTAAAGAAAGGCTTGGACACGTGGAGCTGCTGTGTGGCTGGAAATAAGAACTGTGGCAGAATTTAAAAAGACATTGATTTTAAATTGATTGCTGAAAAAAGAATTGCAGACTACAGGAAAAAGAAGCACTAAAGGAGGGCAGTCCAGCTCTTCAATTTTAGTTGTTGATAAACAAAATTGCCACAATAACTGGTGCTACATCCCTGAGTGGAATCATCCCTGATGACGGATAGGGGTCACAGGTCGTCTCCGCATACTACAGAGGAGGCTGAATTCATCCTTTTTTTCCATTATAACCTGTTGCTCCTGCTACATAGTTGTATATTAATAGCAATCACAGCTGAGAAGTTTGTCTTTTCTTTTTTTTTTCTTCCATCACATTTGCCAGATTGCTCTCCACTGGCTCAGAAATCTGCAGAGTGTTAGCCGAGGGTCCTCTAAAGTTGAGATGGAGAGAAAGTAGGAGGCTATCAAAAGCTATCGCTGGCATGAGCCTCGGCATCTGCTGTAGTTATTTGCATGGCCAGGAGTGCTTCTAAATTTCACACACAAGAAGAAACTGATAGATAACTGTGTGTACTTTAAACTAACCTGACTTCAACTATATTCGTGAAAATGTATTATGTCAGGCCTATTGAGTTTCTGAGCTCTAGTCAGTTCTGGTTTACTTTACTTTATTGTACTGTTTGTGTGTTCAGCTTGTAGCGATGTTCTTTTTAATGCACCACTCTGATGTAGGCCCTGTACCAAAATGCGTTGGTTGAAATAAGTGACTTTTTTGCTGAGTAATTGCTGCCAAGGTGTTTTTTACCTAAATGCAGCATAATGTTAATGTGTGACTTTGCTTCAGTCACACTGTATGCACAGCAGTCATTGTCAGTTCAGTGTGTGAAAGACAGAATGTACTGAGTACAGTTGGCGGGGGCAGACAGACACCTCCACCATGATGAATTTACACGCACCTGTATGGAGGCAGCCAGCCCGTCGAAAGCCGAATCAAACAGTATGGGATTTTTTCTAATCTTATCACTGTTGCTAGTCTCACAGGTTGACTGTCCCACAGGGAGAACTCCCGCTTCTCCAGATGGCAAGTCCACCCCCGACTGTCTCCATTTATTTGACAGGAGGAAGGTATAACAGCACATCGAAGAGGAAGAAAAAAAAATGTACAGCTGAAGTCACAGAGTTGGATTCACACTTGATTGGTGCACCTGTTTTTGCTAAAATCTGATAGCTAAGTTGGAACTTATAGTTTACAGATAAGAGAACTGGCAGCTTTTGAAACGTTTAAAGTCATACTTTGTGCAATTATTAGAAATCGCTGAACCCCTGCAGGCCCTTTTACACACCTGAAGAGAGCCTATAGAATCGTTATGTTTCCGGGAGCGTGTCTCACCTTTGTGCCTGTGGTAAAGGTCTGTCAAGACACCTATCATTTTCTCCTCCCTTAAAGGACAAAGTGCTGGCCTTTGCCTTGCCAGGGGAGAGTCAATGATGAGGAGTTGGCGATGTTCTGGAGCACATTCAGGCCTACAGCCACAGCTGGAGAGAGGCGTACATTCATCAAAACACACCCCCACACACATCCACTCACTCACACACACCATTACTTCTATACCCTCCAAGCAACGATTGGGTTGCATAGACTCGGACTCTAATTTAATGTAATTTCATTTATCACTCTGAATTAGATTTCATGTTGCTACTTAATAATTTAAATCCCCTGGAAAGCAATCTTGGCTTTCATCTCAGTATCAAGGAACACTGGAAGATGACCGGAGGTAATAGCCACTACAGTGGCCATGATTAACTTTGCAGTGTGGTACAGGCAGTATGTGGAAACAAGAGCATTTGTGCACCACGTAAATGTCATACTCGGGGATGATGGAAGTGTTGAGTCTCCAGTTTGTGAAACTTTAGTGTGAGCTCATTTTTCTCTCGCTGGTATGAATACATAATCCCCTCCTCTACAAGGCAAATTAAGCTGCTCAGTGTATGTCATACAAAGACTTAGATAAGTCAAATTTAGTTATTTAGATTAAGTTGCGATTAAATTGTGATTGAGTTTCTTAGTTTGTTTAATCTTTATTGATTTGGTTTCACTGACAGCAATGCTCTCCTTTTAAGGAACACTGATCACATTTATTTACACACATTCAAACTTGGAGGCTGTCCAGTACAACTACAGTCTGATCTACTGGCCATTGAGCAGTTGGGGGTTAAGGGCTTGGCTCAAGGGCACCACATTGGTAGGCAACATCCCTCGTTCTCCTTCTCCCTTCCTGTCAGTCACAAGATTGAACCGGTGACCTTATATTCTAACCTTGTACCACAATTGCCCATTTACCGTAGCTCAAATTAAACTGTGTCTATTTGATTGAGACTGCCGTGCACAATGATTCAGCATAACTTATTTAATGTCTATCCCATTTTCTGTTTGTTTAGTGTGTTTGACAGATTGATATGTATTTACAGAGTGAATGTCATTACATTTAAGTGAACCTCAGCCTTTCAAAAGATTTATGATCCAACGCAGGCAGTTGATTGATGGTCTACTGTGGGCTTGTCATCATAACACATTCATAGATATGCCAAGAATTTGCCCGCTCAAGGACAGCAGTAGACAAAAAATGTACTTACAGATTTTATGTTTATTTCATGTTTTATTTATTCTTCATAGTTCTCATGATGGTGATGCGCTTGAGTCATGCTACTCAGGTGAACTTTAAATTGCACTTCCAGTTAAAGCACAAGCAACACTTGAGACTACTAGAGGGAACAACGTGTGTGTAGTTTTTAAATACATGTAGTATGAGGTTGCTTGTTTGCTCATGCAAAAATGTCCTTGAGTATAATAAATCAACATCTGATGGATGGTAACCCTGTACTCTGTTTCTGTTTGTAAAGGCAGAGGAGTGAGTGAAAAGGTTGGATGGATGGATGGTGCATGTGGTGCTCTTTAATATTAAGCACAGGCACCACTCAGTCATGCTAAGATGAATGCTTTGAAATAATAAATTACAAAATGCAAATAAGGAGAAGATTAGTCTGTGTTTATGGGTGGCATTTAATTTTAATTGGTTCATTATTTCCGGAAATTACATTTTTAAACTCTCCTGACTGCCACAGCTGTGCTTGGTGCTGCGTCGAGGGACTGAACGCTACAGGTCGAGAGCATCCCTCTCTACAAACCAGACTCCTGTGTACAAAGTATAATATATATTTATTATATCTGCAACTACTTCTCAAAATTACTGAGTTGAAGCTTTTGTTGGAATGTGGTTCTAGATACATTTCTACCAGGGCTGTAATCACCTTTTTATAAGGGGGTCTGTGCCAAATTGTAGCATTGTCCGGATACTATCAGGCTAACAGCTGAGGGTGTTAACTTCATAAACAGCGCTTAACAATGGCAGTAATGCTGACAGAGCTCCAGAGGGAACTGCAGGGTGTGCGCTCTGCTCCCATGTCAATGCTGTCCCAATATTAGTGATAACTGGTGTATGAGCATGATGCAAAGTGGCAGTGACTTGCTTGTTCCTAACTGGTCCAGCTATGGAGTTCAGGTTTCTCCTCAGTCATTAGTTCAGGGTCCCAAGTTTAATACATTCAGCATCATACTTGCATTTGGCCATGTCACTGAGCTACTTTACTGTCTCTGTCAAGTAGCTATGGGTTAGTCACTCACTCTACAGCGGGAAATGGCACTTTTAATGGCACAAAATAAAAGCTCTGTGCTGGAAATTTACTGTACTCAAAAAGACACATTTGCAAGTCACTTGTGGTCCAGTCAGAATGGGCCCGCACCCCACTTTTGGGCCACGACCCACCTGTTGGGAACCACTGCTGTAGGGGCCATCTAGGGGGAATCACACAGAGAATTTTTTTTTAGAAATTTAAAAGCTAAACTGACCATTTTAAAGCTGTTTATGATTTATGTAGTATTACAGGATAGGTTGAGCTGATTGACTTAAAGGAGCAATAAGCGAAATTCATCATTTCTAGAATGAAGGAATTGAAAAATTGCTAAATGAGGAACTAGAGGTGTAATTTCATCTGGAGTATAGCATGACCTCACACACCCTCTCTCTGTGTTGATCTCCAGCCCCTTGTTTACAAACCGGTCCAGCTGCGCGTTCATGTATGTTCATGTGAATCGCCGCCTCCTCCCTCCTCTTGCAGCCCTTGGCCCTCCCTCCCTATGAAAGGCTACAGCCAGGGAGCTAATGCTAACATTCCTGCTCTTCTCTGTGAGTGAGAGCGATGTTTTAGCCAAGCTCCGGACTAACTGGTTAGTCTTTTAAATGTAGATGTAGACAACATATTGTCAAGTCAACTGTGTGTCCGTGTGTCAAGTGTCCGTTCTCATTCAGCATCTTTAAATCACTTTCTCTGCCATGTCTTTACCTTCCTTCATTCACCAAATCATTCACCAAATACAAAATTGTCAGTAATTGTGTATCTATTGATCTATATAAGGTGGCCAGAAGAGTAAAGACACAGATTTAGTCTGTTGTATTCTATCATAGTTTCTAACTAGAGACCTTTTTGCAACAGGGTAACTCTAGCAATAATACAACAATCTGCGACTTAAGATGAACATGGGCCAGGTGCGTTTAGTAGGGGGGCAGTGGCCTCTTTCCTACATCCTACATCCTACTTCCCTACTTCCTGCCCTCTGTCTCGGACCACACCCATGTTCTAACTCTACCTTTATTGTGATCTCAACTACACATCTGTAATGTTTTGTGAGCCAGGGGTGAGTACAGCCCCCTTACTCAGACCACAGCCATCTTTGATATTATTCTTCATTTTGATTTCAGCTAAACACCTTTAAAGCTCCTTCACAGTATCTTGCACGGTTGTGATGCTATCAAAATTCTGCCTCAGACAGACAGACTGACATATAAACACCTGAAAAATACTCAGAATGGCCTCTGTGGTAGTCCCAACGACAATAGGTGTCTCCAGGACCACATTTTTGCCAAGATCACACACACACACACACGCACACACACACTCACAAGGTGAAAACAACAACAGCCGTTGCAGCTGGTAAAAAATCACACTTTTCACCTCCTCAAAGTCACCTGTGCCTGCCCTTTCTCTGGCTTCCTTCACTCTGTCTTCCTCCCTCTCTGTCCACTGAGTCCACAAGAGTCAACATGAGATTATTAGGTAAGCTACGGCATGCTGTCCATATTTGTTCATATTGAACAGCATGAGTCTGCATGATTACACGACGGATAGCTGTAGGTGAAAGTAGGAGGTAGAATTCTACAGCTTTAGGTTGAACCTTATAAATTTACCTCAGTGCCTCCTCTGGTGCCATCTATCTCCTCCCCTTTCTCCTTTTCTTTTGCCTGATTACAACGAAGAGAACATGCCATTAGGAGCGGCCTTTGGTTAATGAGACACTACCACAGAAACACAGCTATGGGATGAGCTACTAATTTTAACTTTGTCAGCACTTGTGTCCCTGTTCCTTTTCATTGTTTGAAAAACAGCTGAAAGCTATTATCAGCTTAGTTTACTTCCATTAGTAGAGTGTCGACACCACCCACCCCCGCATCATTTTCCTGTTCAGCTTTTAAATATTACAAAAATTACAAAAATATTATCACAGATTGTTTAACTAATGCTTCACAGCCTTAACAAATAGTATCTAATCTAGCCACAACCCAGACAAGCAGTGATTTTACTCTTCTTTGAGCATAGATGTGGAGCATCTCTGTGTTATTGGTAAATGTAACAAGGTTCACCATTGTCCTTGGAAAGCATGTCGATTGATGCCAAATTTATGCACATTACAAGTGCATAAAATAGTCCAAATCAATACACTATTGGCAGAGGGAGGACAATTTGATACTTTCCAAATATCAAGGGGTACTTGTACCCCCCAGAGTATATTGTGATTACACCCTAGAATTCTGCTACTCTCAGGCAGTGCAGCTTTTGTTGGAGCATACCTCTTTGCCTCAGCCTGTCAAGTTACTGCCTCACCACTTGTCACTCATCTTGTTGAGCCTTGAAACTGATCCACAGGTGTTGAAGAGAACAGATCCAAAGCCCCCGTGTAAAGCTTTGCTGTTTTTTTTGTTTTCCTACCGTTTCTGCCGTTTGTTGCTGTTGCTGTGACTTCTCTTGTGTGTAGCTGCTAACCTCCCTCGCAGTATGCTGGATGTGTTTCAGACAGATTTTTCAGTTTCCTTTCAGTGTCCATCTCACATACCAAGTATGCTTCCATTTTTAACAGTGCGAGCTAATTTCCCAATCATATAGTGTTAAGTTAGTAAGTTAGTGTTAAGCAAAAAACACTAAAACACAAGTATTTCAATTAAATAATAAACAACCTCCCCTGATTTTATAACTTCAACACAAAGCTCTGAGCCAAAGGACACATAAGAGGAGGTGCTTTTCTAGTCGGCAACTTTTCTTATTCAAACCACTTCACACTCACCCCTATTCACACTTTACAAGTGGCTGGAGCCATGGTGCCCTACGGTCACCCGCTGTCTAGCCAATGGGTTACTAATATCCAACTTTCTGATCTCAAGACATACTTTCAAACTCTTTCTTGGGTTAGGATTGTGTTGTTAAAGTAAAAACTCCTACACACAAATAGTTGTGCCAGTTCCTAGCAGAAATTGCACATGCTGCTTGTGAGACATATCCAATTAGTCTAGCAAGAGCTATGCCAAAACTACCTTAACAACTGGCCATGCTCACAGAAAATGTTAAAAAGCCACTATTTTTTTCTTTGGTTGTGGAAATAGTTGCATTTTGATACATTAATGAGAATTCGTAGTCACATTTACAAGTAGAAAATTTCCTAGACGCGAAACCCCCCGAAACTAATACAGCTCAACATACAGCAATTCGTATAACATGTGATGAATTAGCAGCCCACGAGTGACGTCATGTCCTTAACGTAAAGTTTCATTATTAATTTAAAGTTATGTAGTTTAGGTGTAGGAAAGAAATGTGGTGAGGACATATCTTATTATAATGACTCAACGTTCCCTCAGAGTTCACGTGGTTCTGTACAGGCATACTGGGCAAAGTCCTGTGGGAAAGTCTTGTGTTTTGTGACCCATCCAGCACTCCAACTTGCCTCCCAACAGGACGCCTCGGGACCTTCCAACACATTCTCACTCCCAGCTCGTCGAATATTGCCATTTGGTCAGTGGACTTTCACATCTATATATGACATGCTCAGAGTCCTGGGTGCGTCTCTTGTTGACATTCTGTGATGCTGTGTCATTTAACTCCTGTTATATGCATTGTGAATCCGCTTTTCCTGGAACCTCCTGTCTAAGTAGGGCTTGAGACGTGCCCATGTTGAGGACTTGGCTCAAATTAATCTGATCCTGTTTGATTCGGTGGTTGAAACCTTTTGCAACCACAGGTTATATGTGTGTCTTCTCAAAATACACTTTTGTTTTCAAAGGAATGTACCATTTCTGCTTGTGAGATGCATACAGTCTTTCTCAAAATAAACTTACACCGGTAATCTAACCTCCTTAATCAACAAAGGCATGAGGTCAGGTTAAGGCAACAAAAGCACTTGGATAGGTATAGAAAAAAAACATCATGGTTTGGCTCAACATTCATGTGGGAAGCGAACACCCTATGGGGACTTTCCAGCTCCTTAAATTACATTACAGCGTTTCAAACTGACGCCGTCTGGCAGTGTATCATAACGCCATGAAAGAATGCATTTTTTAATTCCCATCAGCGCATTGGTCTCATGATTGCAGCCTTTGAAAATATATGGATTACGCACAAATTACTGGCTCATCATTAGGTGGGATATATAGGCCTATGAATTTTGGTGCATTACATTTCTTAGGAAAACATTTGAACAGTGCATGATAATATCATGTATAGCTACATGCTGTCCTCTGTGACAAGACAATGCTGAAACGTACACTAGTTCGAAGACAATACTCATGAAAATCATTTTTTTAATCAAGAAGACTTTGGAAAATTGTCTCACACAGGTGTCAGGTTCAGTATTGCAAATTCAAGCCTGGCTTATGACCTTTGTTTTAATCCCTCATCTTTCTTTGAAGTCTTATCTTCAGTCTGGGGGTATCATACAGAAATGTCACAGGATATATATTAAAATATATGCGGTGGTGGTGTGTTATGAATTGAACCTAAAGCTGAGTAACCTTTTTTTTCTTTGACATTTCTGCTTTATTAGGGGGCATGACATGCAGAATCCAGAACAACAAGGGTCAGTAGAAAAAGTTAGTGTCACAGGTTGTGAGTTGAACTCAAATGCAACCACATATCCTTGAGTCAAATGACCTGAAATGGATAAAATAGGCTTGGTGGTCTTCAGGAGATTAAAAATAAATTAATAAATAAAATAAATAAATTAAAACACATACATATCACACGTTGTTTGAGATGTGCATATCAAACAGCCCTCCTGGGATCAGTTGCTGTCATCAGCAACAAGGGCAAAATGATCCCTTGAACACTGCTGTGAAACAATGTCTTTCCCACGGTATGTAGTATAGAGCCACCGCTGCCTATGAAATGTCAGTGTGCCCTCATAGATGACTGGTTTTAATCAGGATAAGGCTTGATCCAGAGATAAAGTGCCCCTCCTTATCGTCCATGACAGTTCTTGCTTGTTCTATCACGCACAAAGAGTAGGCGCACGCTGCGGCGTTCACAGGACTCCCCGCTGGCATCAATAGCAGCAGGATTTTCGAACGGGATTTCACTGGTCTCAGGCTTGTGAGCAGTGATCCCTGATGCAAAGCTGTCTTATCTGACAAGTGTGTGAGAGTGTGTATGTGGGTTTATTTTTTTGCCGAGCGTGTGTGTTTCTGGGTATGTATTTGTGTGTATACAGGGTGGGTGTTCATCACTCTGGATAGCTACACAGACACTAGTTATCTAAAATCAAAAGCATGGGGGCATTAGAGTTCCCTCCACCAATCCACCCCTCCCTCTGTCATCCCTTCTCTCTATCCATCCATCCTTCCAGCCATCCATCTATCCACCACAGGCACTCCATCACCCCCCTCCATTTCCCCTTATCCTTCATCCACAGCACAGAGCTCAGACTCCTGGGGAGATTATGTCTGCCTGTCAGCCTCTCTGTTCTGATAGGTTGGAGCGGAGTTTTTATTTTTTTTTATCCCCCTTGCACACGTGAAAGCTGACATGATTGGCACTCATCTCAAGTTGTGATTGTTGTGCTGTGTGCAGATTTTGCGGGGGAGTCGCTTCTTAGATTTTGATACAGAGGCAAAGCTCTGCTGACGGCCAGAACGACGAAGGTGCAGCAAGCAGTCGGCGCGTCTTTATCGGTAAACGCAGGCTTTCTCTTGTCTCCAGAACGTCTCCTCCTGGGAGACGTCTCGTGTTGCTGAGTCATAATGGAAAGACGATTCAGCGCTGCCACAACTGAACTCAAAGGGAATCTCGCTAAAGGCTCCTCGAGGAATGCAAAGAAAACAGGACATCTATTTTAATTTAATTGATTTGGTTCTTACTGACTTAATTTGCGCAGGAAGATTCATGTAATGAGTGGCCAAGGCAAGATTTGAACCCGGGCCAGAGGTGGGCATGAGTAATTGTGCAAGTTAAAATTTCAACCATTACTGCATACGCTTTACGATCTAGGGACTTCTCTTTCTTCATTACTGCATAGACCTCAGTGCTATCCCATTACTTGTTCCTGATGGCCAACCTCCATTTTAATTTTTACCCAAACAGAATGACTCCATTATTGCTGTCTAATGTACAAAGTCAATACAATTCTAATTCCATAAACTGCCTGCAAAGTTCAATTCAAGAACATTTCCAAGCTGTGTTGTTTACTACTCATTTGTGATAGGCATTACACTCTTGAAACTTCTGCATCCTTCGAAAAGTTTTAACAGCCTGTGAATGCTAGTCTTCAGGAAAAATTCAGGTAATCAAATAACAAAAATAAACGTAAGGTCTGTTTTTCCAGCCTGTTTTCACTCCCAACTTGTCAAATACTGCTGCTTTATCAATGATTTTTACCTTTGATTCACATCGGGCAGTGGCTATTTCTGACTCAGCCCGCCACAACCCAACTCATCAAATATCGCTGCTTTGACAGTGGATGGAAACCAACAAACCATGATGCTCTTTGCGGCAGTATGATATGCACTGGGTGGCGACTGATGACGCCTGCAACTACCATGGCATAAAGAGCGAGAAGTCCATATGGGGCAGGCAGCAGGGGAGGTGGATGGGTCAAACAAACACCAGACTTTTGCCCAGGAGCCCACTCTTCATTTCCTGTGTGAGACCAAAGGTCAATGGAGTCATTTTAATAACAACATAGTGGGCTCACATGTGCCGCATGCTGCACTACTAACGTTAGTTACATGACATATGTCTCTCGATGTGACATTACGTTAGTAAAGCATTTAGTTACTTAAAGTCAAACCTTGATCTTTTTTTCTGTCATGTTCTTTTGTTGCCTATATTTAATGAACGTAAATGTAAAAACATAAAACAAAGTGATTTACCTATGTAGTAAATTTAGTTTGTTTAGTTTGCATGTAGCGAGTAGAAACTGTACATTAAAAATGTATATTAAAAAGACACAATGCAGTCACAAGCAGCTATCAATTAGTACGCCGTCTGTTAGCGTCCAAAACCGATGCACGAGGCTACCGAGTGCTTCATAATTTGACAATTAGGCCCACTGACAAAACGGCTGTATTTTACAAGTAAGGATGAGAATGGGTTGATTTTTTTCCCCATTGCAGTTGTATAGTGTCCAGAATTAAATTTTGGGCATTGTATGCTTCCACAAACCACAGCTACATTTATGTGTTTCATACGTGTCATATAAAGGTTTTAAAGTGAGCTAGTACGTGGGTTGACTTTGCCATGGGAGGTGGAGTGGATGGTGGATGGCGTAACACTTGGGCAAGATGCCTGCCAAGCTGCAGACCGCCGTTCGAGACCAACAAACAGCAAAACAGTTGGTTTTCAAGCAAGTCATTGCTGTGTTTCTAGCAGCTTTTCAGCAAACAAATGTGAGTGTTTTTCAGCGACCTGATGCTGTTTTTCCACCAGGGATTAGTGCCATCGCTGTGTTTTCTGCCAGGATAGCGCCACAGAAAGCAACTGATTTTTACAGAGACATCGCTCTGTTTCCAGCCCAGATAGTGCCACCAAATGTGGGTATTTTAAACCAAGCATAATCTTTTCCTAAGCACAACCAAATGGTTTTTGTGCCTAAACCTAACCACACGTTAAATACAGTGTTGTTGAAATGCAACGCTTCAACGCATCTGCTATACAATGACATACAAATGTAACATATCCATGGTTTTTAGCAACATACAATGCCAAGATTGTTTCTGGTGATTGGGTTTACAGTACTTGCTACCCATTGTTCTCTGTCTGTGGGCTTAATGTTAAATCAAATAACCTGAATGCATGTTTTATATGAAATCACACAGCAGTTACTTGCAACCCTGCTCCCTAATTTATATTCTTAAAATGTTGAACCTTCTTGACACCTACTGCACCTGCTAAAGTTCAACATTTAGACTTGTCTTTCTTCGTAGCACCCACTGTTCTGACATCTGTCTCTTCTGACTGCCTACATAGCTTCCTAGTTCTGTAACAAGCAATCAAGAAGGTTACTTTGTTCCAAAATGGTGCCACTCACTTTTTAGTTAGTCTCTGCAGCTAAAGCTAGGCAAGCTGTCACAGCTGTCATTTCTCTGCAGCTCTCACATCGAGCAACCTTCTCTCCTGTGGGTTCTCGTCCAGCCAACGTAGTGGTGGGCACAGTAAATGATGTGGCACAGACGAGGAGTCACCGCACATTAAAAGATTTTCTGTTTGGATTCAGTCATGAGGGATCTTGCAGCACAAATGTGAAACATACTTTGTTTTTCACCCTTATTGTGCCAAAGTAGAACTTGAGAGGGAAGAGCAGCTTGCAGCACTTATTGTGTGTGCGCACTTGTTTGTGCAGCATCCGACAACACTGCTGGTGGAGGAGAGAAAGTTCGATGAGATGCAGTTAGAACCAAATAATGATTGCAATCAAAAACATTAGTTAAACAAGTCAGATGTCTGATGCTGATTAGAAGTGACTGAGCTACTGTTCATTGTTCTCAAAACATGTCTGTATATATCACACTACAAGGGTAGAAAACATTTGTGCCGACGGAATCAGCCATGCATTTTCACAAGTCTCCAGATGTCTGGTCACACTGCCTCTCTGACCCTCTCTGAATTAACAAGCTTTGATGACAGATATGTGCAATTACAGGGAAAACAGCAATTTCTCTCAACAGTGCCCTTAAAGGATCAGCTCCCTCGAATTACAAGAACAGGATTTTATCCCTCAATCTTACTGGTGTCTTGCTATGCAAATGGTTTGCATGTTATTTGCAGAGGCTTTACGGTAGGATATCTACCTCTTTAACTTCTGCTGTCACCCCACTGCAGTTAAAGTAAAATGTATTTTTTGTGCTGCTCATAACACTATAAAATTGCATTTCAGAATGCACCAGCAAATTGTATTTCCAGTGACAATGTGTTGGTTTATCTGAATAATCCACATACCTCACTTTTAAGGCATTGTCACTGTTATTTTTAGTAGAAAGTCGTTTTTTAAATACTTTTATTTGTAGTCTAATTTAGTCTCCGAGATTTCATCTTAGGTTTAGACAATGAAGTGATGGAATTAGGCAAATAAAACTGTGTAGATTAGGCTTAGATAAAGTTACATAGGCTAGGTTTAGGCAAAGTTGTGTAAGTTAGGTTTAAACAAACACAGTTATGTAGTTAGTTTAGATAAAGACACATTGGTTTGGTTCAGGCAAATAACATTACGTAGGTCGGGTTTGGACAAAGTTACGCAGGTTAGGTCTAGGCAAATTAAGTTATATAGGTTAGGTTTAGATAAAATTGCGTAGGTTAGGTTGAGACAAAGTTATGTAGGTTAGGTTTAGACAAAGTAACATGAGTTACGTTTAGGCAAATAAAGTTATGTAGATTAGGTTCAGACAAAGTTTTGTAAGTTAGGTTTAGGCACATAAATTTACATATGCTAGGTTTGGATAAAATTGCGTAGGTTAGGTTGAGACAAATTTATGTATGTTAGGTTTTGGTGAATAAAATTACATAGGCTAGGTTTAGACAAAGTTATGTAAGTTAGGCTTAGACAAATAAAGTAATGTACGTCAAGACAAAGTTTCATGAGTTGGGTTTAGGCAAATAAAGTTACATAGGTTAGGTTTAGACAAATAAAGTAACATAGGTCAAGACAAAGTTTTGTAAGTTAGGTTTAGGCAAATAAAGTACGTATGTTAGGTTTAAACAAATAAAGTAACGTAGGTCAAGACAAAGTTTCTTAAGTTAGGTATAGACAAAGCTACGTAGGTTAGGTTTAAACAAATTTATGTAGGTTAGGTTTTGGCAAATAAAGTTACGTAGGCTAGGTTTAGACAAAGTTATGTAGGTTAGGTTTAGACAAATAAAGTTATGTAGGTCAGGTTCAGACAAAGTTATGTGTAGGTTAGGTTTAGGCAAATACAGTTACGTTGGGTTACGTTAGGTTTAGGAAAAAAAATCATATTTAATGTAAAGTTTTGTATGTAATGTAAAGTTATGTGGGTTAGGGTTAGTCACGTAAAGTTACATAGGTTAAGTTTAGGAAAAGAAACGTACTGTAAAATAAGTCAAGTTCACTTGGTTTCACATTTGGACACATCTGGTGGTTTTCTGGGGGAAAGTCCTTTGTTTGTTTGACCAATCCACCATCCCAACATGCCTTGTTATGCAAAAGTTTGCTCTTCATACTACTTCTGCTATTACTCCCGCCAGCGCAATGATTGGTAATTGTGGCTTTCTTAATTATGTATACAAAATCAGGTGCATTAGTTTTCTTAGGTCTACCTTTGAACAGTCCTTGAGAGCAGCGGGATTAAGTACTAACAAATTTAAAGGTAGATGAAAGCTGATTGCGGAACTGTAATTTTAAAAAAAAGAGAGACTGTATGTCATTATTATAGTTCTCCTTCCTCTGCATGATAATAACATGTACTTTTCCAAAGAACCAAAACAGCATAAAACCAAACCATAGTAAAACATGGGTCAAAGTAGTCCCAACTAAAACTTTCATGGCTAGCTGTGCAGAAGCAAAAAAAAAAAAAAAAAGTAATTTGATTGAACTGACCCTTTAAAGTCAGCCCGTTAATTGCACAGTATCAGTAGTGAAGAAAGACCAGGAAACTGTTTGTTAAGTCATATCCAGCAGCAAATCTTTGACTTCCTGCACCCATAATGGCCCATGCCTCTGATCCACATCTGCTAATTGGTTTTTATGTGCTATAGGGCAATGTGTCCTTATTGATCATCATGAGATGTTTTATAATAACAGATGACATTATTCCAAAACATGTCAGCACTGCACTGAGTTCAGTGGCTCATTACGTACAGTGCTGATGTTGAAAGCAGTTCCATTTCTGTCGTCTGAATAAAACTATTTATGCTCAGAGAACATGAAATAATAGCTGCCAACAGTGCTGCTAGATGACCGTGGAGAACTTCATGATCTACTCATCTTGCTTCATTTACAAGTGGAACAAATGAGAAAGGCAGCTGGACCTCCAGTACTTTTATTCATGTTCTTACATTTTGTTCTTTTTGCACATACAGTCCTTTTTTTTTTTCCTCCAGTGTACTTTTTCGCTCCTACCCACAACTCTGTGCATCCACACTAAGTCTCACCAGTGAAAATCACTGTAATTTGTGCCATTAGGTGTCCTTTCCTACAAGCATCTTGACATCCTTCTGAATTCCTGACTTTCGGAAATACCTGCAGTCTCAGCGTGAGTGCATGAGTCACCCTCATCTTCTCAGGGAACACAGAAAAGTACAGAAACGAACACCTCCAGCTCTCCAGGAAGATCTTAAACTGCCTGACCAGATAGGGAAATAAATGACACAGATGGTGGTCATATACAATGCAGGATTGGAAACTTGCAACAATGCTTTAAAAATACAGTATATGGCAGCAGCTCAGTGTGTTGCCATGCGTCGGACTTTGCACACGCTCCATCTCAGCGTGAAACAATGAATCAAGGCAATCCTTAGTAGGAAAGTTCATAGTGGGGGATAGACAGACAGGGAACAGAGCGAAACGGTGCGAGAAGCTTACTGGCAGTGATGGTGGTGCCAGATGGGAGAGGGAAGAGCTGCCCAGGAGAGGCGCCAGTAAGCAGAGACAAGTGGTGCCAGCCCAACTGTGTCTAACAGGAGGTCCAGCTATTTAATCAAACCCAACACTGAAACCGCACCAGTGCCAGATGCAATTCAAATCCTTATATAACACAAATTAGTTTTATATAGATTTCCTGCCACACCCTCCGTCGAAGATGTTAGAATAGCGAATCCTTATTATCATTTGTGAAAAGCTGAATCTTCATGGGACAGGAGACACGGTAGATGTGACAGATCTCAGAATTATAGGATACTGGGTGAAGCACACAGAGAAATGGAAATTCACTCTTTCAGCGGTGCTATATTTACACAGCAAGGCACTTGTTACATTATGTGGGAAGTTTCAACATTTGTCCTTCACTTAATCCAAAACTGGCTTGCAGCTGGATGTGCCTACTGCTCGGACTCAAACATCCTGTCATTTGGGTGATTGAGCTGCCAATACTGGTACACCCACTCACACACACACACACACACACACACACACACACACACACACACACACTGAAGAGAACTAACGCTAACTAATAACAAGACTATTGCTCAAAATGTCAAGGTATCCCTTTGAGATGGCTGATGAAATCATCTCGTGAAGCTCTGCGGGGGGATGAAGGGACAATCCAACTGAGGAGAGGACGGCTAGTTTGAGCAAGAAATAACTGGAAATACCTTGATTAAATTCAGTGGTGTGAGATTTTCATCAGCGTGATACGGCTCAGTGGGGGTGTCGGGGTAATAGTAGGGGCTGGGAGTCTCTCCTAGTGACAGAAAGGACACACTGCTTGTCAGCAAAGTCATCTTTTCCGCGCACAACATCTGCGCTGATTCCATGCAGCACTGTAAGCAGGCCATTAATCTAAAGCAGGACCACTCCTTATCGTGCAGAGCGACAGGCACCCTCACACTGTGCACAGAGAATGAAAAATAGATATCCCGTTTTTTTCCCCCCTTCACTGCATTTGTCTCTGTGTCTGTCTCTTTGTGCACCTTATTCTTATCAACCGCCTCCGCTTTCTGCTTCTATGAGGTCATTTGAATTTGACACGGTTTTGTGTCCAGCTCTCTTAAGCAGCGCAACACAGAAATACCTCTTCCAGAAATAGCACTGTGCCTCTTGACCCCCTTTTTTGGAGTGCTGCAGCCTTGGCGTTGGATCGATGCACAATGGTGCTGATGCTGTGGCATTTCCACAGGGAGATGGATGTTGTGAGGTCCATAAGGCAACATACTGACATTTACATAGGGAAGAATGGATGCTGTTGGGCCAGAGAGGAAAGAAAAGAGGCAGGAGAGGAGCAGCGGCACAGCAGTTAGCACCCCATCCTCACTGATGCTCCCTGACAGTCATTTTGCCCCTCCTGCCGAGGTACAGAGACGGTACATGAACTATTTTCTTTACACCATCTGCAATTCCAGACAGAAAAGGAACCAAGGTGATGACATGTGTCAGCGCACCGCACCCAGCATTGGGGGGAGGTTAATGAATAGATTTAAATAAAGATTAATTTTTTTCTTCAGTGGATCAGAGCGGCAAAATGATTCAGACCTAAGCCTGCCTGCCGCCTTGTGCACAGTGGGTATTTATAAAAGAGGACAGGGTGTGCAGCGGGACTCCGAGCGCAGCAGAACTCAAAGCTGAGCCAGCCCATCTTGAAGTTATTCAATCAAAAATGAGTACATTTCATATTATGAGTACCATATTGAATGTGGGCCAAGGTGTGCTGCTGCCCACAGAAAATGTTTCAAAGCTCAGGAAATGATTACTAAAATGTACTTTTATATGTCAGAGCGACCTGCTGCAGAGTGCTCCAGATAGCAGCTTTTTCCTCTCTAGGAAAAGTTTTGGTTTTAAGAAAAAAAAAGAAAAGAAAAAAAAGAGGACAAGCTTGTAGTTTGTCTTTCCGACTGTTAGGAGTCATCATTATCCTCATATCAATGGTTAAAATTCCCCTAAATTACATTAAATGCATCAATTACATGGTCAGATTTTGATTGCACAGCTAAGTGTTTCATGGTTAATTGGAATTTCCAACAGAATGTGCCAGTCATAAACTTTTCTTTATAAAAAGAAAAAGAAAGAAAAACTACTGAGATGTAATAACAACCAGACTTTACAGGATTAGAATGGATTTGGTGCATTCCACGCCCAAGGATTTTCCAAATTGCACCGTGGAAACCGTTGGCTTAGTTTTGTGTAGCTGAAACATTAGTCCAATATATTGGAGCATCTGTCTTATTTACTGATCTCAGATATCCTATTCTGTCATATGTGGGAGTTTATTGGAAAGAGTGACTGCCGTGAAATCACTCACACTACTTCTCATTGAAGATTATATTGGATATAAATGGATTGAAATGTAGCTTGAGGTGAGATATTGACTGCTGGAGTTATTATTAAATATTGTTATTGAATTAATAGTGTTTTGGTGCTTATAGTGGAATCAGAGTGGGATTTAAGGAGTTGGGACCACTGAAAAGACCAATGAGATAATATATGATCTAGAATGTCTCTTTATATAAACACTCTAACAGATTTGCGTGGGAAAATGGGTTTCAATTTTCCTTAATTTTCCTTTTCCTAGTGATTACTAGCAGCTATGGCTCAGAGATAGAGCGGGTCGCCCACTAACCAGAAGATCAGCTGTTCAATCCCTGGCTCCTTCATTCGGCATGTTGAAGTATCCTTGTGCAAGATACTGAACCCCAAATTGCTCCCGATGGCTGTTCCATTGGTGTGTGAGTGTGTTAAAAACTGAGTAGCAGGTGGCACCTTGTATGTTAGCCTCAGCCACCAGTGTGTGGACGTGTGTGGTGGGTGAATGTGACTCATAGTGTAAAAAGCACTTTGAGTGGTCAGATGACTAGAAAGGTGCTATACAAGTGCAGGTTCATTGACCATTACCAAACCTATCAGCCTGAATCTCACATCATTTTAAGTTCACACTGATGTGTTGCCATGCCAACGTTATTGGGTTTCAAGAGTGGAGTTGGCCAAAGTCAAACAAACTACATATCCATCTATCCATTTTCATCTGCTTATCTGGGGCTGGGTCGTGGGGGCAGCAGGCCGAGCAAAGCAGCCCAGACATCCCTCTCCCCAGCAACGCTTTCCAGCTCCTCCTGGGGGACCCCAAGGCCTTCCCAACCCAGAAGAAATATGTAATCCCTCCAGCATGTTCTGGGTCTGCCTGAAAGGCACCCTGATCAGATGCCCTGACCACCTCAACTGACATCTTTCGAGGTGAAGGAGAAGTGGCTCTACTCCAAGCTCCTTCCGGATGTCCGAGCTCCTCACCCTGTCTCTAAGGCTAAACCCAACCACCCCATTGAGGAAACATAATTCGGCTGCTTGTATCTGCGATCTCATTCTTTCGGTCACTACCCGGAGCTCATGACCATAGGTGAGGGTTGGCATGTAGATAGATGAGTAAATTGAAAGCTTTGCCTTCTGGCTCAGCTCCCTCTTCACCACGACGGACCAGCGCAGCGCCTGTATCACTGCAGAAGCCATACCAAACCACCAATCCATCTCACGCTCCATTCTACCCTCACTCGTGAACAAGACCCCCAGATTCTTGAACTCCCTCACTTGATGCATTAACTCTCTCCCAACGTGGAGAGGGCAGTCCACTGGTTTGTGACAGAGAACCATGGTCTCAGATTTGGATTTGCTGACTCCATATTTTGGCGATTTTGAGAAGACACATTGATTTAAAGCAGCCTCAGTAGCAGCATCTACCTTGTCTGTAGTGCTCAACATTGTTGTTGCTAATCATTGTTTTCAGTGCACTGCCTGACAACAGCTTGACAACAGTTTAAGTCCTGCCTGTGGCCCGTGATTGGCTAAACGAATATCCTGCAGTGCTCTTTGGTAGCTTTTTATTGTAACTGAGAAACTGCTGTTTCATGTCCAGATGAATCAGTCAACGTAGACTCGGTGAAGTGGGTGATTCAGAGGTCTGGACCCAGGCGATAAAGCCACTTTACCTCTGTGTGTGTTATAACCTGAGATGCACTGTGGTTTGTTGTGGTAAGTCAGTCCTGCCACGCATGCATATTAGGGCAAGTGTGTATTCCACTGCCAAGCTTATTGCCGCCACTTTGCACTGTACTCATAATCTGGTTACCACTGATATCAGGATGACGTTGTCACGGAAGCATAGCCCCCACCCTCCACTTCCTTCCTGATAAACACCATTAGCTCTGTTAGCACTGTTTATACAGTTAGTACTGTCAGCTGCTAACCGCTGGCTTAGCCGCCTTCATATGAGACAACACATACACACTGAATTTTGCATAGAACCAATTTGAAGATGATTTATTAGTTGAAAAGTAGATGTGGGTCAACTCAGGACACAAGTTTTACTTTCACTCAAACAAGGATCTTGCATATGCAACTTGACTGGTGTTGTTTCCTTGTCAAAAACAATCTGACTCTGTTGTGACTGTTCATGCAAATGCTGTTTATATACTATACCATCTAAAAAAGTTCAATTCTCAGAGGTTTTACCGATCGCAGATGTAAGAGCATAGTACATCATTATCAAGTTCTTAATGTAACATACCCATAATGTGTTAATAATTCCTTATGAGCAGTGCATTCACTAACAGAAACTATATCCCAACAGTAGAGCCGCCTGTTCAATCTACCATTCAATTCTAATTAGTTCACAGGCTTATAATGTACTTGTCTTTTCTGGCTGAGGTTTTTACACATCACTGAGTCCAGTTGGTTGTCTTTTATCATTGAATGGTCTCATCAGCTCAATATTCCACTAAGCTTCTAAAGCAGCACAGCAGGGAGGGTTTTTTTCTGTTCTTTTTTTTTTTTCAAATTGAAAAACCCTAATCTGTGCCAGAGAGAATTTCCATATCTGCTACTCTGTTGATTCAGAAACTGCTTGCCCTGTCTCTGAACTGGCCAGCAAGCGTAGGATTGTAACAGAGTGCTTCAGTGCAGGCAGGCGCCTGGCTATGACGCTGCACTTCTGTCTGGCCAAGTTCTGCAGCGTCGGTGCATTAGTGGTGCCTGTGTTGGCTGTCCCCGACTGTTTGAGGCCCATCTGGGCTGTGCTTTAAGAAATCTAAATAATTTGTTGACTTGCTCATTTAAATTTGTGTCTTCCACTGAAACATTTTTGCTTGGTAAAACATGAACACACTGACAACAACAAACAAGTACCGTAAATGATAACGTACTATATTATGGTTCAGGTTTGAGCTTTTTCTTCTCACAATTGCTCACATAAAACATTTCAAAACAGACTTCTCTACAGCTGGAAGCCACACTGTATTTTTTTTAAAGGGTGATAAAAAAACAAGATGGTCTTTTTAGCCTCTATAACCGGGAGTCATACATGTTGTCACAGAAGTTGACATCTGAAATGCACAGATCTTATCCCTGCCTTCATGCTCCATAAATCACTGCACCAGTGTGACAGCATGCAGCTTCCTGGTATCTATGAACAAATCACCTCATTGTGCTCAAACTGAACATCTGGATGCGGAGGGCTGCAAACTTCCCTGCTCCTAAAACACATATCACACCTTTACAACATTGCTGAGACTGCAGTGAGGGGTCTATTGAAAAGCTGTTTCTCTGCGCCGTGTGACACATAACATCTGCAAGTCATCCGACACATTGCAGAATTATATCTCTCTCTCTCCAGAGATGAGTTGTGCCCCGAAGACAAACTGCAGTGATGAATCTCCATAATTGTCTCCCTCCTTCACAGTTGCTGTGGAAGTGGGGGCCCTGTTCTCAAGGCAAGCAAAAAGTAGACACATCTGTTTGGATAAATGGAGCCGCAGTTTTCAAACTCGGAACAGGAGAGCTGTGGTCCCCAGCAAGCGTATGTGTCTGGTTACCTGACAAAAACTTTGATTTAAAAAAAAAACATAAAAAAAAAACAACAACAATGCAGTCTTCCTTTAAAATTAGATTGCAAACTACTCCCGCAGCAGATTTTTGCAGCAGGAGTTACTTGAGAAGTTATGAGTGCTTTGACACCTTTTTTCCCCTTTCTGTGATAACTTGTCACCATTGGAATCCATTCTAACTGATATGATTTCAAGTTGATATTGCTGCCTTCATGCCTGTGGGGGTCCAGTGTTTGATACTCATAAGATAGGTTTTTGGTAAAGTATAAGTTCTCGTGATAGAAAGCCCCAACCAGTAGCCAAAGTAAGCAGACTGACCTGAAATAACATGTCATTAAAAGGTACCCTGTAGAGATTTCGACCTCGAGTAGCGCTATGGGGAAGCTTTTTTTATGAGTGGGGTTGTTTTGTACACAGGCACCAGGATGCACACACATGTGGGTGATGTGATAAGCAGTCCAGCCAATGGTTTCACACTATTCCATTGATCTTGAGGTTGGTAGTACACTAAGATACACACCAGTGTGCCAACAGAGGCACTGAAGACGACTGCAAGCAATTAAGCAAGGATGTAAACAATGTAGGATTCTAACTTTTAAGTCAGATTGAAAATATTTTATGAGGGAGTATGCTACAAGCAACAGGGGGGACCCAAACACAGAGCACAGACTCAGGATGTGGAATGATAAAAGACTGTTTATTGACTGGTTGCAGTGAATGATGGTGGTGATGTGTGGGAAGAATCCGGCTGATGGAGGCGGAGGCATAGTAGGGAGCTGGGTGATTAAATGAGGCAGAGCAAGGGAGATGGCTGGATGTGAGCAAGCCACAGGCAAGAAGACGGACAGGCGGGCTGCAGACAGACAGACAGTGATCCTTGGGCTAAGAGAAAACAGGTTAGAATCAGAAATAACACACGACAAACGAAGCTAGGGCAAAAGTTTGGTCTGGTAGACTATACTTTTGTATGTGTAGGCTTGTCATTTACTTCTTATACCATCTGCGATTCACTCCTTGTAACATATACTTGCTGTCATTATCTGGGGCTGCTAATTGAGAAACTGGCTATTATGGTAGCTGATTAAATCTTACCAATAGCATAGTGACGCACCTTCATTGCCTATGATGTTGCTGCTGTCTTTTCAAACGTGATTCTTTATGCTACAGCTGTGCACACACTTCACCTCCCCATCACTGCCTGGTCTTCACAGATTCACCAGCTTCGTCAGCCTTGTCAGTCTCAACAGAGTCATCGGCCACCACCTTCACTAGTGTCTGGACTCCACGGGGGGATATATCCTGCTGCTGCTCCGGGCAGACACTCCTTGATTACAAAATCCCCCTGTAGAGTTCAAGCTCCAAAGTCTCTCTTCAAATCTTTCTCATTACATATCATCTGTTTATCTGTACACCTGCAAACTGTATCAAACAATTATCTTTTGTTCATTCAAACGTCTCCGCTGATTAAAATAAACTTGGACACAGAGACATAATCTATCATTGTAGCGTGAACAATCTGGTGACAAGCAGGTAAAGAACCAGGTAAGATACACTGTACGGTTGATAATAGATAGCAGGTGTGCGGCTTAGAAAAGGTGAGTAGGCTTGACGACAAACAGAGAGCGTGAAGAGTAATAGAAGCCCCTTTTACATGATCTGTTAAAGCCCGCAGCAGAGGTAGTAACAGGGCTAAATCAATGTTTACGTAAACTGTGTCCTGGCAGATCGGGACAAGTGTGATGTTTTGGTGGCGTGGTGTGTGTGCCACCGACCAGCAGGACATTTAAAAGGAAGGTAGCAGCAATTAGTAGCTAATTTAAAAAACTCAAGCTCATTACCTTACGAGCGGACAACGAGATCAGCTGCTGTGTAACAGGGATGTAAATGATTATTGTTGCCATGATATGTCATTGTTATTGTTTAGGAAGCTCTTCCCAGCACGTATGTTATATATCACACTAGTCATTGACACTGTTGTGTTAGTTCAAACCAGTGATTCGCAGTGAGATGGAACTGGTTTATAACGTTGCAGAGAAAAGTTGCAGCGGTGTGAACTGGTCGGTCTGAGCTCTACTGGTGGAGCCTGGTCTCATTACCAAGTCGTGGGAATTTTGGCACTTGAGCAGTGACTTGTAATGTTAGAAACCAATGAAAAAAGGCACCCTTTAATGCCAGCATGATACACTGCTGGTTGCTATTATGGTTTAATGGCGCCAGGCGGCACTGGGGGAGAGGTGATGGGACAAGGACAAAAGGTGGCGAAAGTCTGAGTGGGAGGGGCGGGACAGGTGGTGGTAATTGGGTTCAACAAACATCGACTTTCAACCGGAAGAGCGGTGATCGCATCCCGTAACATTCTCAAACCAAACCCTGTTATTTTCTCCTAAACCTAACAACGTGTTTTTGTTGCCTAAATCCAACCATGTGTGTTTGTTGTTGAAGGGAAAAAAATGTCAATGCACAGTGTTGTACTGACGTAGTGCGTTTATTTCCTGTGAAAATGTGAAACAGTATTTTGAGAGAAAACAATCCATGTAACCAGAACATCAACAACCAACGCACCCAGGGTACCTCGCACGTCTAATGTGGACGTGGAAAGTCCATGACATCAATATGTGACGAGGTCGGAGTGAGAATGATTTAGATGGTGTCACCTGCAGCTCAGCTGTTTTAGAATGTAAAGCACATCACCTGTTTGAACAGCCAATTGGCCTGTTGTGAAGTCTGCTGGTCTAGTCGAAATGGCCGCAGACGCTGTGCTGGCTTGCTGCGGCATCCCCGCTGAGCCCTCTGTTTCCTTCCCCAGTGTGTGCTGGTGTTGGACGGAGGGTTGCAGCTTCTGCTCTGTGTATGGGCTTATGCCCCCCTCACACACACACACACACACACACACACACACACATTCTCATCGACTGATTAATTGGCGCTGGCTATTTATATTATTGTGGCATATTTATTATTAATACAGTCCATCTGATGCTTTTTGTTGTTTATGTTTTCAGCTATTTCATCACGACTACAAATACAACTATAGCCAGTATCTCACTATCACTATCCTCATTCATACTTTAAGAAGCTACAAATTACATTCAGCCACAAAATAAGCCTGAAAAGCTGAAAATCAAAATGGATGTACAAAGAGTTGTTGCATGGAGATGATACACCATCTAAACTACGTAGTTGCGTTAGTGTGAACTGACAGCTTTTTAGAACCCTGCAGAACATTCATTCATTTTCCATAACTGCTTTTCCTGTTAGGGGTCACCGGGGGCCTGGAGCCTATCCCAGCTGACATTGGGCGAGAGGCAAGGTACACCGTTGACAGGTCACCAGACTATCACAGGGCTGACACATAGAGACAGACAACCATTCACGCTCACATTCACACCTATGGACAACCTGCATGTGTTTGAATGGTGGGAGGAAGCTGGAATACCTGGAGAAAACCTATGGTGACACGTGGAGAACATGCAAGCTCTGCACAGAAGGGCTCCCCTACCCCAGGGTTCAAAGCCCCACCCTGCAGTCTTGCAATGAGGCGACAATGCTAACCACACCTCTTTTGCTTCCAGAATGCAGGCATGCTATCTAAAATAATACACTGGGGCAGTGTTATGCCGACATTGTTTGGTTTTGTGTAACAATAAAAAAAAATAAATAAAAAAAAAGCAAACCCTGCCTAATACACGGTCTTCTTTGCAGCAGTGTTGCGGGATCTCTGTGTAAAAAGGGCTTGAGGGAAACAGTCAGGGGAGTCAGGGAGACACAAGGGGGAAGGAGAACACAAGAAGCACAAGGAATAATTGCAGGCATGGCTGTGTTTGTGGCAAAGTAAATACATTCAACACATTTGTTAGACCCCAAGGATTCAGTGAATAGCACTGAATGTAAATATAACTTTTGTTTGTTTACATAAAAATTCCACAGAGAACCTTTAACAAAAACTGTGTGTCTACATAATCATGGTGTCTCCTAACAGTTATATGTGTGCTGAAAGTGTACATATACATATATATACACATATACATGTTAAAAGAAATGTCATTCCATGTGGATTACATTTTTATTTGTCAGTGATTATGTGTTTTATTTTCTTTCCCTGTAATATTCGTTCCTGGCGACTAAAGCGTATGTTTTTAATGGTTGTGTTGAGGTGAGTCAAAGATCTTGGTTGTTGTTAGAAAAATTGTAGACTTAGTTACATACTAAAAAAGCCAATGTTGAGTTGAACACAATCCAGGATGTGTTAAAATTTTCAGTATAGAAGGAAAGTATTTTAGTAATTAAAACCTGACCACACAGGACACATACCTCTGGTCTCAATGTTCTTTGCTTCGTACAGCCACCATTCACCATTACCTTGTCCCTATGACTTCTGTTTGAAAGTTGAACATATCACATCCACAACTGGTTATAATATACAGAGTGGTAAGAACAGGCAGGGTGGTAAGAACCACCTGGGCATAATAAGGGGACAGTTTGCTAATTTTGAACAGCCCACCCTATTGTGATTCAGAAACATTTCACTGTAGTTGCGCCTCATATGATTTTATATAACAAACTGATTAATTGATAGATAAAAAAACACTCTATTTTCTGTGCCCTTGGTTCAAACTTGAGTGGGAACATTTGCTCAAAAGATGCTCTGTGCTTTGACTTGTAGTGGTGCTTCACATTGCTTATTTATATAATGGCCACAGTCTTGGAACATGTGGTGAAACACGCTGGATTAGATGTGAGAAGAATGACCTTGTCCTGTAAGAGTCTGTCCATTCTTGGTCAGAGGCTCTATTTTCGCTGTCTACTGCGCTTATTTCAGAACACACCATGTGAAATTACATAAGTGATTGTCTTACTTCAGCGACTGTTGTCTCTCATCTCGTTTCTCCTGTGTATGTACCTCACTCTCTACAGTTGCAATGCTTATTGGAATGTGCAGATTTGATTGGCAGAGAAGCATTACATGATATGATTTAACACAAGTAATTAGTTTTCATCATTTAAAATAGAAACACTTAACCAAAATTCTCAGTTCTCAGTTCTCTCTAAAAATTCTCAGTAATTTATTGGTTATAGGTCTGGGCCCAGATAAGACGATGTCTCAGTTGGTCATTTTGCTAACACGGCGGACGGTGTCCACCCGCAATTTGTCTACTGGGCATACTGCAGCAGACCAAACCAAGAGGTTTATCACTGGGTTGAAATGTGTTTTAAATCCTTATGTTCTGTTGCCTGCATAATAAAAACCTTGCCTCCAACAAATTAAACCTAATGCAGCTAATTTACAATAGCAATTTATGGTCATTGGCGTTTTGCTGGATGTAGTGCGATGTTCTTACAGCGCAGGGCAGGTTGGATGGCAGGGTATGATAAACCAGAGTTTCCTTTAAAAGCTATTTACTGACTGATTTTTGTTTCTTTTTATGAATAAATGTGGTTACTAAAATAACATTTTCAACATTGAAATTCCATTTTAGTCTTCATCTCTCTAAAATAATTTATATGTGCCAAAATAGTTCCTCTTGAAAACCCCCAAAATGCAAGATGAAATAAAGCTAACAGACTGAGATGTGTTAAATCGAATTTAATTGACTCTCTGGTGACTCAAAATGCATCTTAGTTATATGAAGCAGAGCAACCATGACTGTGCACAGCTACGCACACTGACCATACTATCAGTCAAACATTCCGCATAACAAAGTGTTGCAGGGGGGTAATAATCTACCTGGGACACATGAATGATATTGAAATCATATAGAGCCTCTGATGTGGACTGTGTGTGTGTGAAGAGTCCTCTGCATCACTCACAGAGCTGCTCTATCAGCAGTCATCAGGCCAGTGTGATGAGCTCCTGGCATGTGAGGGTAATGTGTGCCGGGGCGCCAATGTCCTTTCATTCCTCATTTCACTTTAAAGCTCTCTACATGTTGGCTCGGCGTTATGAAGTTTGGATTTCATTCCTCCCTCTACCCCACTCCAATCTGTCTCAGTCAGGGAGAACCACATGTCCTGGCTGTTAACATTTTTGGATTAAACATCTCTACTGCATTTTAATTGATTCACTGAAGTTCATGATAACACGCTTCTCTTCAAGTATATTGTTGCACTAAACACAATGTGTGAGTGGATCCAATTAGGAAATATTTGGACCACACATTGGTATCTTTGATGATACTGAAAATGACAAAAAGGAAAACACTATGAAAGCATGATGTATCTTGTTGTCTAAATGCACTGCTTACAAGTCATGACAATACCAAAAACAGAAATATAAAATGTTATGGTTGTTTATCTGGTTGCTTTTGGTATTCTTAAAGCAACTCTTTGATACTCTTACTCCTGTTCATATTTGCTGTGGTTAAAGATGCATTGTGGGAAGAGATGATCTTGTTTTCCACTTGTGTAACTCTGCTGAGACAGCCCTCTCTGCAAACTCCCAAAGCTTTCCCCTCCAAATATACACACACACCCTGACTATGCATATTAGTCAGAGAACTAAAATATGGGATGACATCCACACACACACACACACACACACACACACACGCACGCACAGCTATTCAAGTACATATACATATACATATATATATATATATATATATATATATATATATATATATATATATATTTATACATACACACACACACGTACACACAGGCTGCTTATTCTCCGTGGCATTTAGCACACATTAGTCCCATGTTAACATTAGCAAGGGTTGCTTTTAAAGATCAACAAACAGGCTCTAACAATGAAAATCCACCTCTGAGACGTTTGGCTAACGAACAAGCCAACAACCGCCCACAGATTGTATAAAAGAAGTGGACGTTGCCTCTGGGTCTGAAAAAAGAAATGCCTTAAACATGCATTATTTCTAATGGCCAGCAGGAGGGGACGTCACTGGTTGCAAAAAAAAAAAAAAAGCCTGACTGTGTGGAGGTTTATGAAAAATGCACATTAGACTATGCTCCCATAAATATTCAAATACCACAGAGGTGACGTCTTGGGCTTCACACTCATCATCAGACTGTTTCTTGCATGATCTCGTCCAGAACCTAAATTTTGTTGTCCAGATGCTTTTGTGAACTTTTTATATACGTTTATGGGAAAATGACCCTAGTTCTCACTGGGTTTATTACCTCAGTATACATTTTCTTACCGAGTTTATGGTCTCAATTGCCAATGTCAAATCTTCTTCAATACAGCATGATATTCATTTTATAAATTATGATCCCATTTAGAGCACATTTGAGGATAGAGCAGGGTGTGCCTTAGGGCATGGCTACATTTTGATTGACAAGTTGGAGTGACCTGTTAATCAGAGACATAGCAACAGACCCTTTTAGGGCTGCCATCACGATTATGTAATTTTATTAGCTTGAGGCAAAACAGGACTTGCCAGGTAGGCCTTTGGGAGTCTTAAAATGTTGTATTGTTGTTATTGGATGCCAGAATAGAAGGCTCAAAACCAAAATGTTATTCCATATCAGTCGCCACTGCCCATCAACATGCATGTGCAACACACACTTCATGTCAGGTTAGGGAAAAATATTTATTGTTGTAGGGATAAATAATGTTAAGGGTTATCATGTCCACCTAATCAGAAACTGTGGAGGTATTAAAGGAATACTCTGACAATTTGGGAGTTATGCCCTTTCTTTATCATTTTCATAGTGAGACAACATGATCGTTATCTTTTTGTGTCTGTACGTCCAGTGGCTGGGCCTCAGTGGTTAGCATTGCAGCTTAGCGAATCCAATTCTATAGGGGGTCAGTAGCCTACTCAGTAAAAGTGAACAAATAAACATTACAGAAACCCTGGAGCTGGCATTTCTACACATGCATTTAAAATAAACATGTTTAAACACTAATTCGAAAAATAAGAGTCCTTTTTAGTCATTTTAGAAGTAGTTTGATACACAGAACTATAGTGTGTTTACATCTTGCGCGGAGGGATACAGCGGTGAGTAGCTGGCTCTGGGACAGGTACGCAAGGTCACTCTGCAAAAGCAAACAGAGTGATGAAAATGTGCATTATAAAGCGATATTACTCACCCGACTGAAAGCTGTCCATCAGCTCCTGCAGGCCTGGGGCGTTTTTTCCAGTTCATCTTAGGAACATGAAAAAATGTTTCAATCACGCCAGGATTAGTGATTGTTGCAAAGTTTTCACTCCTTGTGATGCACTCTCTGCGAAGGTTTTCCTCCTGATGATATATCTCCCCAACGGTGGCAGCACCGAATCCCATGCTGTGCAGCAAAATGATTCCACCTCCGTAGGCATAGGTTGGCAAGCCCCACAGCTACACCACCAGTCCTCGCCTGACCTCCCCTCGGCCTCTTGCTGTTCCGCTGCCTCGGAGCTGCCCTGCTCAGCATCCAACACCTGGAGTTCCTCATCTGTATGCTCCGGCTCAAACAGGTATGGCTCTGGATCTGTGTCCGCTACAAGAAACTCTTCAAAATCGTCCATTGCAGCTACTTTAGTCCCGAGATATCGTTAGGCTAAATAAACAACTGAGTTTTGTTTACAGGCTACGTCTGTGTCTCTGTCTCACTATGAAAATGATAGGAAACGGTATAACTCCCACTCTCTGAGAGTGTGGTGCTCTGAGAGTGTGGTGCTCTGGATAACCAAATGGTACAGTTTACCAGCTCTCCGAATTTACAAATGGTCCAGTTTGTGTATCGTTATTTATGAATGTATCACTCAACACAACTTGCTAGCTAGCGCTAGCTAATGTCTGTGGAGAATTGTTTTGCCTCCAGCTAAACCCTGCTCATCACAAAACGTCATACTGTTTGCTAACAGTGAAAGTGTGTATATTTACCCTCTACAGCTCCACCCTCTCAACCAAATATAGTCACTTCTGGCTCCAAAAACAAGATGGTGACAGCCAAAATGTCAAACTCATGGCTTAAAAATGGTGATTCCAAAAATTGATGGGTGATGTGTCGGTGGTAATGCCCAATTTTATAATACAGTCAATGGAACCATCTCTGCTCAAGCTCCAACTCAATTTATAAAAAAAGACTGTAACCACTTTAATATTTTCTTCTTTTTTTTTACAGTGTACATGAACTATGTGAAACTCCCTATCTATTATCTTAGCTAGTTAACATCAACCGCTGATACTTCTATATGATCAATTTGCCGTTTACTGTAACCTAAATCTGAGACATGTGAAATATGCACAATTGCACAATCTAGTAGACAAAGCTAACAACTGTTTGGTTAGAATCCTAGTGCAGCATTTCATTGTTGCAGGTAAAGTTATTTTGAGAGAGTTCTATTGTTTAGAGGACAGAGTAATGCTGCAAATATGAGTTCATTATGCACTGAAGTAGCAGGACCATAGAACCTTGTGAACCGAGAACATTTTTCTGCCCTTTATGTTCAGAACAAATACTGCAAACCAAGTGAGCGCCAGTGTGGAGTGGCCATAATAGGTTCTCCTCACTTACATTTCAAACCCCTATAATTATGTGTGTGCATATTTTTTGCTTCTTATAAATTACACCCCTGCTTACTTGCATGCGCATGTCGCGGGTAACCTTCCCAGTATTCAACCCCCCCACTACCAAACATTTAGCACTCATACATTATTACATACTTACTTCTCAAACAGGACTGACTACACAAACACATCGCTCAAGTACTTCATTCACATTGGATAGGTTAAAGGAAACACACACACACGGAGGGAGAGAGAGACAAGGGCAATATACACACAGGGGAAAGAGAGAGAGAGAGAAAGAGAGACAAGAGGAGAGGCTGAATCTCCTGGTGGATGAAGATCCGGATTGAAAACACCTGTAATGAGGCACGGACAGCCAGGGGAGAGAGAAAGAGAGGTCCCAGTACGCCGAGCACAGAGAAGCCTGAGTGAAAAGAGAACAAGGGGGAGAAGTTGGGAAGAGGGGGAGAGATGGGCGCACAGCTTGGACATGCATGTGCCTGTGGGACAAACACACAGAGGGTTAGAGAGATGCAGTTTACAGTATTCTCGTTGGCAGGACAAACATGGGCTACAATAATGAAGCTTAATAGATTCAGTGAGACTGAGATCGACACACTGGAACAATTACAGTAACCGGTACAGTCCTGTGCAGTCCTTTTCTGATCCAGACCAAGAGCAGAATTATCCACAGAGGTCCTTTCCTCTCCAAAACAACAGACCTGATTTCAACCAGTAAAAACACTGAATAAAGCAGTTTCACACCAAAAATGTCTGTTTTGATGGCCCCATCGAGAGCTGGTGTTTGGTTTGTCTGTTCTGGGTTACTGTAGAAACATGACGGTGAGCATGGCTATCTCTGTAGACGAGGACCAGCTCTCTATGTAGATATAAACAGTTAATTCTTGGGAAACACAATGATTCTTTATTTTCAGGTGATTGTACACCAAAGAAAGCATACTGACTATATTATAGTCCAATTCTGCCAATAAATCACCCTTAATCCTACACACTGGACCTTTACGACAAAAGATGAGTTTGAATTTGGATTTAAAGGCCCCAACAGAGTTGGCAGGGAAATTGTTCCAGAGGAAGGGGGCATGATTTGAAAAAGGCCCTGCAGCCTGCTGATTTCTTTTTAATTCTAGGGAAGGACAGGACCCCAGTTCTCTAAGAGCACAGAACAGGACGTGGAATATAATGTTTGAGGAAATCACACAGAAATGGACACTTTTGTATGTCATCAGAATCACCTTAAAGTCTGATCTAACATGGATAGGGAACCAATGAAGGGTAGATAAAATTACTGTAATTTGAATACATTTTCTAGCTGCAGACTTTGTAACCATTTAAAGACTTAGCACATTGCAGGCCTGACAAAGAAATATTACAATAATCCAGTCAGGATAAAACAAAGGTTTGGATTAGGATTTCTTCATCAGTCATTGACAGAAACATGCTTGATATGGATAAACAGTCCTTCAAGTGTTCTGGAAATGATGGAAACTGCACTACAATTACATGACATCTGGACAAATTGAATTTTGGGATAAAGATCATATAGTTGATATGGTAGGCCATATTTAGGCTAAATGTGGCAACCCAGTTGTTTCACTACAAGCGGGTTCACTCGCTACAGGGGTGAGGAAATAAAACCTGAACAGCCAATCAGAGTGGTCTCTCTCATCAACAAGCTCCACCGCCAGTTCAACATGCTCAATCGGTCGAAAAGCTGCTGACACCAAAGTGCCGACGGTGCGGGACACACCGCAAAAACTAGGGCAACAGATGCACACTGACGGCCCGACTTTGGTTGATGGCCGACTGTCTGCTTGGTGTGTCAGGGCCATAACCCTGACCCAGTGATTTTTGTGCCTTAACCTAACCACATGTCAACCACAGTGTTGTTACATTAAAAAAAAAATTGAAAATTGAAACGTAACAAGATGAAGAGTTCGAAATGTGCAAATGTTCCACCACGTGTTTGTGGTTTGCAGGAACGTACAATTCCAACATTTATTCTGGCCATTGGGTTGAATGTAGATGTCCTTCTTAGGCTAATTTGAAGGACATCAGAAGGACAAAACATGGCCCAATATTCAATGTTTATTTAGACTAAATAAAGGCAATGACTGTCCAGCCTGATTAGCCTAAAAGACAAGTTTCTATGGCTGACAGGTACTTAATGGGTATGATAGAAAGAAATTGCTGTTTGGTGCATTGTATTCCATACTGCTGTTCCCAAGGTCATCTATAAATTCAAATCTCAACCGAGAGTATCCTCAGCAAACAAAAATCAAAGTATGTGCATGGGTAGATATCATTATGAATAAATTGTGGATCATATGTTTGTGATTTTGGTAAACAGACCCTTTAATTTGTTATCAGAGATACATTTGCATGCATGCATACATTTATATTACACTACAATAATGTATTTTCCGGTGTCTCCTATACTCTAGCCAGGATAATATGCAGTACAGCAAACCGTTATTTGTGCAGCTAGTTCTCTAAATGACCTCCATGTTTGCAGCAGCTGGGATTGCTGGGAGATTTGTGATGCAATTGCCGGGCCTCCATGGGAATGTGCTATTTAGCCAACTTTGTTAGATAAGGTTTGCTAAGAAGGCAAACACAAGCACACACACCTTCCCACATGCATTTGGTTTCAGCCAAAAAATGTGATTGCTGGTGACAACTGCTGTGACGTAGCAGCCTGCTAGCAGGTGCTTCGGGCTCCTTGCCCACTTTCTGAACTGGCCACAGAGGAATACCTGTCAGGCCTGGTTACTGGCACTGCTATCCAGCCCCAGCGCTCTCAGTGTATTTGGGAGCTCAGCAGAAGAAGAGTCTGTATATGTGTGTACGTGTTCATGTGTGTGTGTGTGTGTGTATGTGTGTGTGTGTGTGTGTGTGTGTGTGTGTGTGTGAGAGAGAGAGAGAGGGGGAGAGAGAGAGAGATCTGGGTGTCTGGGAGCGGAGGCTACAGACAATGAAACAGGATAAACGTAGTCACTAGGGGAGGACCACCTTCTCGGAGCTTCTGCTGTGCAGATGGGTGTTGCAAATTATAAACTTGAATTGGCTTCTATTCCAAGAGGAAAAGCATATCTCACATGTCTTCTATACCCCCATGACTTGAGTTTATGCGGGAAAGCCGCAGTGTTGTTGATTTCTCACTGAAGAGGAGCCTGTCTTTGGCACAACGTTTTTTAAAATGCTTAAGTGCTGTGTTGAGTATTCGCACAGGAATACTCTGGCATTGCAGATATGTGTACAGAGTACTTCAACACAGTTCTGCCTGGATCAACAAACTTACAAAAGCTTTGCTGCAAAATGTTCAAAAAATATGATAAAGACAGGATGTTTTCTAGGGAATTAGTGTTTTGGGTTTTTTTTATTTGAACAGTTTTTTTCCCTGCTTGTCGGCTGACAATGTCTGGAGATTATGCATGTCATACAGGATACTACCTTAAAAAATCTTTTGTAGGGTAACAAAACAATTACGCATTTGGTAGTGCCTCCAGTGGCCTATTAATTTAATGAAAAACCCTGGAATTATCTTGAGAGAAGGAATAAACAGTTGCCATGATTAACACTATCTTTTTTTCTGACAAGAAAAAAAAATCCAAATTAAAATAATTTTTTTACATGGCAACTGATAAAGACTATGATGGGGCTGAAAGCTGTAGAAAACCCTTAAAAGAAGACCTTGAGCTAACATTTTCCCCATATGTACACTGAGTGAAAATTTAAATGCAACACATTTGTTTTTTCTCCCACTTTTTAAGTTAAATTTCTGAGACTTTTTTAATGCACTCAATAGATGCATTTGTATCAAATTTTGATCACATATTTGTTCAAGTCCGTTTTAGTGAGTACTTCTCATTTTTCAAGCTTATCAATCCACCTGACAGATGTGGCATATCAAAAAGCTAATTAAACAACATCATTACAACACAAGTGTGTCTTGTCACAATAAGAGGCCACTAAAAGATGTGCAGTTTTATCACCCAACAAAATGCTACAGATGTCGCAAGTTATGAGGGAGTATGCCATTGGCATGATGACTGCAGGAGTGTCCATCAGAGCTGTTGCCTGTGAACTGAATGTTCATTTCAATACCATATGCTGTCTCCAAAGCCATTTCCATTCATTTGGCTGTACATCCAACAGGCCTCACAACCGCAGACCACATGTAGCTATACCAGCTTATACCACCTGAACAGCCGGTGCAACAACTAACCAAAGAATTTCTGCACAAACCATGACAAACCATTTCAGGGAAGCTCATCTGCATGCTCAACATCCTCACCAGGATCTTGACTTGAAAGCAGTTTGTCTTTGGCACTGACTTGTGCGGTTGTGAGGCTGGTCGGATGTACTGCCAAATGCAGAGAAACAACATTGAAGACGTGTTTATGGTAGTGAAATGAGCATTAAGTTCAAGGGCAACAGCTCTGGTGGACATTCCTGCTGTCAGCATGCCATTGGCACACTCCCTCTGCTCTTCTTCTGAGATACTTGACGACTCATTTCTATTAATTTGGTTCAGTCTGAAATCAGATGTCTTTGTTGCAAGAAGTCTGGTAAAAGCACAAATATGGTGTTGAGGTATTTAGTATTCAGCTTCTGAGAGCAGTAAGCATGAGCTTTGCTCAATTCCAATTACAGAATCTCCCATCTCAGAACATCAAAATTACCTATTTAGCAGATGTCTTTCAAAGTGTAATGATTGTGAAATGCATTTTGAAAGATTTTCTATTGTGAATATTAATACTTGTCTTCGTATTCCTCTCCTTTGCTCAGTTTTGGACAGAATAGTAGGGACTGGGCTGTGGGGATGTGGAATAAACTTTAAATACAGGAATGATTGAATTTATGGGGGTTGTATAATCTGGACGGATGAATCAATGCACAAAACACCTACACGTTTGGCTACCTCACTCCTGACAATGTGAATGAAGAAAGTTTACATTATTATTATTATTATTGTTTTTTTTAATCACATATCAAACATTTCGTTTGGCTGCTCCACATTGCGCTGCATTATTCTTGTGAAGCAGCGATGATCTCTCCCAAATGACAATCTGGCAGTGGGCTTTCCAATAAGGAGTGATGAGTGATGTGTCGTGTGTAAATTGTCCCACATTGGATCAGACTTATTGATTTCTGCGTGTTGGCACCGGGATCTTTTGAGCTCTGTGCTTCTGCAGCGAAATGATTACTTTTTCATCATCTCATTGATATTTCATCATTATTGTACCTCTCCTTCCTTCTATCCAAACTACTACTGCCAACTGCCCTTCTAAAAAAGCAATTATGCTATGGATGTCTATCATTTCTCTCTCATGAAACTGTCCATGTGCCAGGGTTCCTTAAGAATACAGAGATGTTATACTGATACTGGAGATGACACTTCCACCTTTTTACTCTGAGCCGTTCTCATGTGCTTTGTGAGGTGTTTTTAAACTTTAGTGCTTCACCCATTAGCCATGCAGTGACACTTTTTGCTTGTTTATGCGTGCCTGCTGATGTGTTTTCTGTCATATGATTCCGCTTACACAGAATAATGATAATGTTTGTCACACCTTCCTGGCTTAGGTAAATATAAAGATGCACCTCTGTCATTATTTAAATGCAAATGACGGGTTGGAAAAGCAGAATTCGCATTTTAAAAGAATTGCTACATTGATTATAGTTCTGCTTATGGATTTGTCATGGCAATTTACTGCATGGCTGCAACAATATGCAATAAAGAAAACAATTACTGAAAATACAATGAGATTTTAGATTTTTTTTAAAAGGCATCATGAAGCAAAAGGGGAAAAAAAGCAAAGAAAAGAGAGAACAGTATATAAAAAATGAAAAAAAAAAAACAGCTTGTACTCTGCCTTGAGAGTGAAGCTGGTAGTAGATTGTCCCATCTGGAGGTGTGGTAGGAGGCGTGTTGACTTGACAAGGGTGTTTGATGATAGTGGGGGGAAGGGAGCTTGGTGAACTGCCAACCTGGTCTCAATCCCAAATCTTAGAATGCTGCCGCTTGGGCAGTGGCCTTCAACATCAGATACCGATGTGCCGAGACACAATTAGTGCTGGTATGACATGGGATGGGTAGTGTCATGTTTTGACGCTCTGAGCAACAGCCCAAGTAGCGAGAAATCTGTAATGGGTAGGTGGGAGGGGAGGCGGTTGGGTCCAGCAAACTCACTACGATTATTTAGGAGACTGCTATTCTGTCACATATGAAACCAAAAGTCAACTGAGTTATTTTAATAACACTGTAGCATACTAAGCTAGTGTGTCTAGCATACTGTACTACTGACTTATGTCATGTGACGTTGTGTTAGTTTCATCTAAACCTAACCATGTGCTTTTGTTGCCTAAACCTAAGGATGTAAACCCAAAGACAAAGTAAACTCACATTGGAAGTTTATTTTGAAATGACACAAATGCGTTTAACGAGCTGAAACTGCACTGTTCCTGTGAAAAATGAAATTTATTTTGTAAAGTCACTGAATGTAATAAGCACTCCCTGAGTCCCACACCAACCCTGGGGGGTACCTTGAGCATCATAGTTTGATGTGTGGGGCCACTGCCTAAGTGGCTGTATTTGACAAGTTGGGGGTAGGAATGTGTTGGAGCTGCCAACACATTCTCACATCTGACTCCTAATACTGTATAACGACGCTTGGTCAGTGGCCCTACACCTAGGGTGACGTTCCAGATACCCCTCTAGAATCAGTTTTGGAGGTGTGAGTTACTCACATACTAGGTGTCTTTTCAAAGTAAACTTCTGTGTTCACCGAAAACCTATATTTTCCACTCCTTACATGCATACACTGTCTTTTGAAAATAAACTGCTATAAACTTAAACCAAGGTTTGAGCCCAAAACTACTTGGTTAGGTAAAGCAAAAGATTGTGGCATTGGTTGATCAGCAGTCTGAGCCTGAGACCCATCCACTGAATCACACAGCACCTTTTCATCTCCGAGTGAGATGCTGATAGGCATGACCAAGTGTCACTATTTGACACGGCGTGAGTGAGAACAGGGTAGCAGTCTAGAAAAAAAACATTATGTCTAGAACATGAAAAAAGCTGAACAAGGGATGATTTGTATGTAAAAATCTACTTTCTTAATTTTGACCTTGATGTTTTTAGCAGAAAACAACATCTAATTGCCACTAAGGGACCTATTAATACAGTCAAAATCTTGAATGTTGAGTGTGATAACTGTAGGAAAAACAACTGAAAGCAAATTGCCAAATTTCAGTTCAACAGGAGCAAACATGCAGCGTCTAGAGAAAGCTGATCTCATATTTGCTTGTTATTATTTTTGGTATCCTTCGGCACAGTGCTACTAAAAACCTGTAGGGCAGACCCCTTAATGAGGCATAGAAGCATCACAGTGGAGCTGCTGTGAGGGGGTCGTCCATCGGTGGTTCGATCCTGGCTCTCACTGGTCACACATCGAAGTGTCCTTGAGCAGAACACTGAACCTCAAATTGCTCCCTCCTGCCGTTATTGGTGTATATGAAGTGCTCTGTCGTGCTTAGGTAGAAAATTGCTGTATAAGTGCAGTCCATTTACCATCACAGGTGGGGAGTGACCAGGGGGAAATGTGTAAAAGAACCAAAGCTGAGTGAATCTGATTTATTTAGTCACAAAGATGCTTTTAGGCCAACAATGGAGTCAAGATTCAGGTTGTCAAAGGTATATCTGGATAGTGAAACAACAAGGTAAGTACAAGATGGTCAGCGTACAAAACATGTACAAAGACGCACAGAGTTGACAGAACAAAAGAAGTCTGGACAATGCTCATAAAGCAAACATGTTACTTTTATTCAGGACGTCATGATGAAACCAATCTTGCTCTGGGCTTCTTTGTCAATGAGTGCATTTACATGGACAGTTTAATGCCCTTTTCATTCGGAATGAAAGTTCATTCTTATTAAAAGTGATCTTGTAAACACCTAATTTGGTAGGAAAATGGCTAATGCGATTGAAAATTCATTGTGATGTAAGGGGCTGGAATATTCCATTTCTAATTCTTAATGAAAGAATTTCACTTGTATACACTCATTCCTCTTTATTAGATCATTCTGGTCTTTCCTTGCCCTTCAGGCGTGATGACGTAGATAGCGCGCATAGCAACGGGCTGAGATAGAGCAGTCTGACTCGTTGCACTCACTGGTTTCCATTTGCCTAAGCACAGTCCTTTATCTCCCTTCTTCGACCTTCTACCTCTCTTCTCCTCTTCAACAGACGAAGCATTAGCAGAACAAGGTTGTTGTCATACTGCTGCCTCAAGAATAAGCAAAACAAGCCCAAGAAAGGTACCAAGAACAGCGTCGTCAAGCATCTTGTTATCTGGAGCGAGGACTTTCTTCCAGTAAACATAAACACATAACATCCACCCCGCCCCCTATCCAATCAGAAACCTTCCCTGCCTTAAACCTTGCACGGACCCAAATACAGGCGATTAAAGGTGATTAAACTGATCTCCCGTGTAAACCCTCATTCAGAAAGTATATTTCCGATGTAAACTACCTGGAAAAACTTTAATTCCAAATGATTTCATTCAGATTTATTTCATTCTGAATGAGAAGCCATCACTGTAACCGCACCCATTGTAATGCACAGGGCCTTGTTTCTTTTGCGTCTAGAAATCATTTTGAAGGTAAAATAAAACATGTAGTTCATGTTCTTGATAACAGTTTTCAATAAAATAACATTAACTTGGCTCATTTTGTTACTATACAAAATTGATAACGGTTGATAAAAATTTAATTTACAGAGAGTGTGTGGGGGGGTGGGGGGCAGTAAATTTTGTCCTGCTTTAGAAAAGAGGACGTGACAGGAAAGCGTTTGGGAACCAGAGCTGCTTTGCATAAAAGAGCATGCTGTGTCAAGTTTATTGATGCCACATTACAGGATTTCTGGCTATTCAAGTCCACAAAATTAGAAAGTCTCCTCTTGCTGCCATGTGTGAAATTAACTTGTACAGTATTAATCAAAATATATGAGCGTCTGTGTGTCCCCACACACTCATGCAGTTGCCGGCATACAGGCTCTTATGCATGCTTTAAAACATATACAAAGTGCATATAAACACACATTCACCATCCTCACCCAACTATAGCATCATATGCTGCTAATGTATGCAAAGAGAATGCTGTGTGTGAATGAGTTTCCCCCTCCCTTTTCCCTCTTTGTCTGTCTACCTGAATCAGCACAGGACTCTCGCACCATCCTAACAGCATCCGGTCTAAACGAGGTGAGTGGAGTGGCCACTATGCCAAATGGACACATAAAAAGGAGACATTAATGGACTGAGGAGCGGCATAAATCTCCCAGCCAAGGCTTCTACTCCAGTGCTTGTGTGAGCAGGCCGACGTAGAAGGAGAGGACAAAGACGCCCCAGGTGAGGCATATATCTCTGGCATCTAATTATACTGACTCTAAGTGCCAATGACATCACACATCCCACACGGAAAAAGGGAAAATACAATTATTTCTCCATTTATATGAAGAGTGTCAGAAGAAAGTATGCTCTCTGTGCCTTTTTAATATTATTTGCCATGGTATTTCTGCATTATTAAATAGTGGAGGCAGGCACCTTATAGAAGTCTTGCTCTGATATCTGTTGCATCTCAGTACAATGGATAGAAATAATGTTTTGACGATAAACTACTTTGGGCTTTATCTATATTTTTTACTGTAAAACACAAGGTGTGTCCATGACATTTTGTATTCTTGCAAAACAAAATTAAGAATAAAATCTATGTGTATCTATCTATCTATATGTATATACATACATATATATATATATATATATATATATATATATATATATATACATGAATATGTATCCCTAATAAGCTATGCAGTATGCATTCATAATGTGAATGTTAGCAGAAATCCTCATGGGGAATGATCATTCTGTGCAGTATGAGAGGAAGTCTTTATGCCTACTTATCCACCCAGAAAAATGCCCAACAGGTGTTCAATAGGCCCATTTATACTGCAGGAAAATGGCTGTTGAGGGCTTGCTTGTTATGAAATGTGCCTTGTTGTTGTGCAGATCAGTAGACAGCAAAATGATTCCCATTTCATGTAAATTCCAAAATGAGATCTGTCATTTTGAGAGTGAATCATTCAAGCTCATGAATGACTAATGGCACTCATTAAGAACAAATTATGGTAAATCTTAACCAATTGCAAGAAATATACTTGTACTTTTTGGACAAAATTACTTCATACTGGATCCATAAGAGACCTTAAAAAAAGGAAAAATATCCAGCACTTGCTCATAAATTAATGAATGTTTTGGTGCTCTCCACTGGCGATTGTTACAGCACAGTGGAGTCCAATCATGTGCTGTGGACTGAAAGGGGCTCCTTCCCAACAATCATGACACAGGTGATTTCGCTGATTGGTTGTTGTTCCTTGAAGACGCTGCAAGTTAATCAGTGAAACCAACAGCAGCTAATGTGCTTGGTTGGAAGAAAAACTTGGCTGTCCAAAGCACTTGGACCACACTGACCACAAAGTGATTCAAATGTAATGTACAGAGCATCAATATATATCAGATTATTAAAAATGGCCCAATTTAGTCTGGCTTTTCAAAAAGAAGTGCACACACCACAACAAATGTATTTTTTGTATGCAAATTAATTCTACAAGGCCATGTAATTATCAGCCCTTTTGCTGTGCCGATGTGTAGCAGCAAGGCCATGTCATTTTGCTGAAATTAAATGAAGAAGCATACGAGGCGTTAGGTATGACGCTTCAAGGGGTTCGATGTGGTTTTCCTTATTTTATCCCATATAGCCAATGTATAATATTTCAGTCATGAATTTTCATATTAAATGTGGCCATAGTTTCAAAGAAAGAGATAAACATATGTAAAAGTAATCTGTTTCTACAGCCTGGTCACTGAAATCCAGCACTTGGGCAGACACTGATGAAAAAAGCTGTCTTTTAACATCACCATGATACAGCGCTCAGCAGCAGGACAAGAATGAAAGTTAAGGTGTAGAAAGTGGGTGGGTGGGAAGGGTGGTGGTTGGGTCCAATAAACACCAGCCTTCTCTTGGGAGAGTGGTGTTCACACTGGAAGGTTTTACAGCCAAACCCTGTTGTTTTTTCCTAAACCCAATAATGTGCTTTTGTTGCCTAAACCCCACCAGCGTTGAACGAAAAACGAAAAAAGTTAACATGCGGTGTTGGACCGACATATTGTGTTTATTTTAAAGAGACTGTATTTAAACTGTAAATTTCCTGTGAAAACTTAAGACAATGCATGTAACAGGCAGAAAATGACACCACTTCGCAAAATGTCAACAACCAACGAACCCAGGGTACCTTTCAAGTCCTATCTGGACATGGAAAGTCCATGACCAAGCATCGATATGTGATAACGTTGTAGTGAGAATGTGTTGGTTTCCATGTTGTTTTTTCACTTTGTCTATAAGATGACATCCGATCGTGACGGATTTCTTTGTAAGGCCATCTGCTCCAGACATGCTTACAATATGTAGCTGACACTGCTACATGCAGCTTCATGCTAACGTCATGGTACATGTAATCTTAGTCGCCAATGTTAATTTCGCTCCAATTTGGGATCATATTTCTGCTCAAACATTTAGAAGCTTTTATTTGTGATTTTTATACAGGAGAAAGTGCCACTACACAGTTATCTCCTGGCTGCAAGTACACTGCTAAATGTAGCTACATGCTAACATCAGGGAAACCAGTGTTGTTAAATTCTCCCAGATTTCAGATAATTTTGCTCCTGCAACATTGTGTTTAGGATCTTTCAGTGGTGATTTTCATCGTAGAAATGTGCCACTATTCTTCGTGTCAGCAGTGCAGTGGCTTCAACGATGGCGCAGAGACACTGAGGTGTGGAACAACAGAAGGAGAGCATCAGAGGGTGTACACAGGTGTCCCAGCACAGAGAGCGTGGGGAAAAAGATTGTGTTTTTGACCATTAAAGCATGTAAACAAAAGTATAAACCTGAAAATGAACATAATCAGCCCCTTCAAATCTATATCGTGATCAAACAGTAACATAGTGCTGTTGGAAAGGTACCTATAAGAACCTATCCTGATCCGCTCCTACTCTGTCGTCTCCTTCAGCAGCCTCACTGCCACCAACAATAATAGTTTTCATATCTAAAGGTCACTGCTATCATGCATAATTATAAACTAAGAAGACCTTGACTAAAAGCTACCTCAAGCAAAATTTCACACACTCATTCGATCACACATAGACCCTTCCATCACTTAACGTGGGTGTAAAGTAGCAGCAGCAAGTGCATAGTGCTGTGTAAGACAGATTGACTCTGACAACAAAGTCCATCAATACAATAGAGAACACTGGTGCTATTTCAGGATGGATTCAGAGCAAAATTTTAAATATAAAATCAATGAGCTTGACAAGTTGCACAGTCATGACAGCAATATGCCACACGTTGAAAAAAAGAATGAAAAACACCCATCAGCTCTGTAGCAGCATGTTGGCACCGTCATGAGCTGCACCTGGTGCTAACAGGTGCTATACAGAGCAAAGTGATTAGTTACTGGCTCCTGTGTGAATGAGAAGTGGCAATTTTTGCTTGCTTGATAGGTTAGTTTCAGCCAAGATGGGGTGCCTCTTGGAATTTAAACTATAGGGAAGTAAATGTATGAATAAATTAAGGTTACAAAGAGGTGTAGTGGAGAGGAAGCAGGAAATGTGTCTGTGCTTCTCAACTGAACTGAAGCCTCCTCGCACATCATCAGATAATCACCATGAATTTGTGACTTTGCACAGGCCCATAATGACTGACACAATAGACATTTGCACACAACCATTGCACCAATCTTAATATGCTTTGTCATACCCAGAGGTCTTTTCAAAATCAATAAGATCAGGTTTATTGATTAAAAAGTCATAGCTGCCATCATCTAATCAAAATGCAGCAGCACATAGATGCTGTTTGATGCCTGAAATGTGACATCTGACCTTGTTGGATGTAACAGAAATCACTGTACTCCTACTTTATGGGTAATTATGAAATCAAGTGTTATTTAAAAATGATGTCAGCTTCATGTAGGCTGGTTTCATCTCCCATTCAGACTTTTTGAAATCCGAGGTTGTTGTCATGCAGACCCTCTAAGCTACAATACTGTACACACAAAGTTATCAAAAGAGGTTGGTGTGGCTTTTACAAAGTTGTGTTAACTGGTTAATGAAAACTATGACTAAACTAGTCAATACCCATTGGTAGCTTTGTCACTCAGCTCAGTCCATAGGGACTTGGGTTGGGAACTGGAGGGTCGCCTGTTCGAGTCCCCATCCGGACCAAAATGTGGAGCGTGGACTGGTGGCTGGAGAGGTGCCAGTTCACCTCCTGGGCACTGCTGAGGTGCCCCTGAGCAAGGCACTGAACCCCCCCACCGCTCGGGGCACCAAGGGCAGCCCCCTCACTCTGACATCTCTCCACTTTGTGCATGTATAGGTCCTGTTTGTGCGTGTGTGTGTGTGTGTTTCGGACCTGTGTGTAATTGACAATCAAGACTGAATTTCCCCTCAGTGGGATTAATAAAGTGCATAAACTTCTACCTATGCCAACCCTCAATGCCTATGTGCAGTTTCACATAGAGTCACCACGTCAGTGAGTAGAAAAACGTGGGACAGACAGAATGACCGACTGACAGTTTCCGTGATTATGTACAGCATACCAAAAATTAGAAAAACAACATTTGGCCACAGCGATCGGTCGCATTTTAGCCATTTTTAAGCATTTTTCTGTTGTTATAGCGCCACCCAGTTGCCAATTAGAGTTACATTTCTCCAGTCACCTTGAGGCGTCCTGTTCAACATATCTACCAAGGTTAGTAAAAATCGATATGGCGGTTAGGCCTAGATAAGGAATTAGCTCTCTAGCGCTCTCTAGTCTTTTCAGGGTTTTCTTTAGAGAGTTTTTCCTTATCCGCTGCGAGGGTCCTAAGGACAGAGGGATGTCGTATGCTGTAAAGCCCTGTGAGGCAAATTGTGATGTGTGATATTGGGCTTTATAAATAAAACTGATTGATTGATTGATAGTGCCCCCATTTTGTTTGATGGGGTCAATAATGGAGGGGTCCCCTCAGATTATGTGTGGTCATATGCCTACAAAGTCGCGTGGTGATCGGTGAAACCCTTGAGATGTTATACACCTTTATGTGATGAGCCACGCCCTCCGCAATATTCATTGCCTTATAGAAGCTCAGTTTTAGTAAGTTTTCCAACTTTTGCCAAGAGGGAACTTTAGATATTGGTCCCTAGATTATGTTCACCGAGTTTCATGCAGATCGGTCAAACTTCCAAGGAAGTGATCGATTTTAAGTGTTTTTCAAAAACTTCAAAATGGCGGAAAATCTATATAACCAGAAGTTATGGGACACTGATATTCCTCATGAGGAGAGGCATCTCTGTGCAAAGTTTCATGTCTCTACGACATACGGGGCATGAGATATGCCCATTCAAAGTTTGCAATTTCAATCGGTTGTTATAGCGCCCCCCTTTGGCCAATCGATGTAATATTATTTCATTCGCATCCTCCCATGACCCTCTGCCACTGTGCCAAATTTCACATGGATTGACCAAGTCAGTGAGGAGAAAAACGTGGAACAGACACAGACAGAGTTTTCGTCACTATATAGTAAGATAAGATACTGTATGTTCGTCAGCAACGATGATGATGAAAAGGCGCCAAGGTCATTAAACACTTAGTGTGACTACATGGTAAATGGACTGTATTTGTGTGGTGCTTTTCTTGTCTTAGTGCCCACTTAAAGCACCACACAACAGGTACCATTCAGCCATTCACACACATACATTTATACACTGGTAGCTGAGGCTACCATACAAAGTGTCACCTGCTTATCCGCCAATTATTCATGCACATTCACAGAGAAAGGTTAGGTTTCAGTATCTAAGCCACAACACTTCAGCATACAGACTGCAGGGGCCAGGGACCGGACCACCTTTCGATTGGTTAACAAGACTTAAATTTAGTTAAAAAATGACAATGTTTATTCAAATCCCCTCATTTTTGACAATACGAAAGAGGAGACAAAATATTATAGACTCTTTTTTTTTCAATGCAGCAGTTCCATTTCCTGTGCTGCGCACATTATGTCAGGACAACAACGACTACACAGTCAAGAGGACTTGGAGTAACTCACTTCAGTAAAGGTTAACAATGACAACAAAAGAGCTTGGGAGAAAGAAACAAGGTAATATTTTGGCCCATCTCTCAGGCTGAGGGGGGAAAAAAGAGATCCAATGTGGCCATAAAATAGCTTGAAAGAACACCACAATCCTGAAGAAACACATTGCATATCTGCTCGAGACAACATGGACAGACTGATTTTTTTATGGCGAGTTTCTAAGCTTCACAAGCATCTATAGAGGACTTACATCAGTTACCACAGCACTGTTTGCAAAGAGAAACATAGTATAAAAGAAGTCAACTGTCGTGCTTGTCTTTTCATCAAATAACATATAACAGCTCAAAACTCTGAAAACAGATGCCGGACATAATAGTGTCAGTGACCACAGCCAGTAGTATAATATTGTAGAAATTATGTGCATTTCTTTTTCTGAGGACAGGGATACAGATGTTTGGAAAGGCTTCTATCAAACACAAATCAATGGAAATGGAAATGGCAGCTAGGGGAGAACGGGACACAACCTAACGCAGGGTATTTTTGACCGATCTGCATGAAACTCGGTGAACATAATCTAGGGAACAATATCTAAAGTTTCCTCTTGGCAAAAGTTGGAAAACTTACTAAAACTGAGCTTCTATAAGGCAATGAATATTGCGGAGGGCGTGGCTCATCACATAAAGGTGTATAACATCTCAAGGGTTTCACCGATCACCACGCAACTTTGTAGGCATATGAGCACACATAATCTGAGGGGACCCCTCCATTATTGACCCGATTAAATGGATACCCTTCCTTCCCCTGATGTAAATGGAGGGATGGGTATCTACATTCATCTATCTATCAATCTGTCATGGATGTAAAGAGAAAAATATATTATATTCACACATACTATGTATCTGTCTATTTATTGATCTTTCCATTCAAAAAAACATTAGTGTTTAGATGTTCGGATATCTATAATAAATAGATCTGTAAACGGCGTCAGCCTATAGTATATACATAGAATTGTATTGAATCCATTGTGTTAAACAGTGTTTTAACAAGTGTTAAAACACTGTTCTGTCTGTTACAATTAACCCCATCCATGGGGTAAGTTCTTATACTTCTCTTCTTGGTGCAACACTAGACATAAGGTAAGCCCTAAAAAATAACTACAACTGTTCATTTGTTACAGAGATGTGCATGTTGTGCGAATAAAACAAACAAAAAATTAACCCCAAACAGCTTTAATAACATTTAGTCAAAACGAATATCTGTTAGGTACTGCCTACTCTCCCCCACAACATTGTTAAAGCATGTTTCACAACACAAACACTACATAAAAGACTAGATAAATTAAAAATGGATGAAAAGATTATTCTGCTCAATGCGCAGTGTGCAGCTATGTTGCTATGACGTCAAATGTGATGGCAAACTCTGGGCTAAATGGAAATTGCAGACCTGACGAAGATCCCTCTAGGATCGAAACGTTGTTTATTAAAGATTGTGGCATGGAGTAAGTGTGCAGGCTCTACCTTTTTTTCACTAAATGGAAATTGCCCCAGTTTCCGACTTGGAATTCTGACTTGAG